>OX421896.1:69008474-71508474 GCA_949128065.1 Beris chalybata
TAAAAACATGATTAAGCTCGATTGCAGCAAATAACCAGTGGCTTTTTTTAATCTACCAACTAAATATTTACTTCAAGATTTTTTATACTGAATATTTAATTATATTGTAGGCGAGCGATACTCGTGCTCAATCTGTAACGAGTATTCATTCGGCAAGTGTTCCGAATACTCCAACATACGAAGAGCTTCAAGCTAAATTAGAAGCGTCCAACCGAAACATTCAAAACATTAAAGATCAACAGCAACAATTACTTCGAATGCAACAAGCGGCCAAGGATCATCTAAGCGAAATGGAGAATATTCGACAGCAACAAAATCGTCCGGCACGTTTTAATCAAAACGGTTCTGCACCGCCAGTTTACGAATCAGTTGAACAAGTTCATAGTGATATGAGTAGCTTGGTAAATCGAATGAAAAATCTAACAACGTTTATACACGGTCAGAATGAATTGAGTGACATGCTTGGTGAAGATGGCCCTGAAATTCTAGCAGAACAAGAAGCTCTTCAGAATAAATTGCAGGTAAGATTTTAATATCGCTTTAATTATCCACTATTTGAACAAAATTAAAAAGGTTATCTAGGATCTTAAACTTTAAAACAAAAAAACAAAAAGACATGTCGACGTTACTCACACAATATAAAAACATTTCAGGAACTTCAAGCGCAGAAACAGGATATGAGGAACTTGGTCAGTGAATTGCAGGAAATCAATACTAGTGCAGAACGTTCATTGAAAAATCCACATTCTGATGAAACATTGCCTCGTGTTGTTCCAATTGAATACGAAAGGGTTGTCCCAATTGAATTAGTTGGAGCATCGTTAAAACAAAATTCGGTACATAACGGACATTATCAACAACTAAATAGCATTTGCAATGGAACAACTAGTGATGAAATCACCGACAATGTTTCAGCCGATATGAATCACGAAGAAGAGGCCGAGGAAGCAATTGCCGAAACATCCGATTTAATACGTCAAAAAATGGACGATATAAATGCAATGAAGAATCAACTAAAGAGACTAAAAGATATGATGGACACGGTAAAACTGATCGAAAATAAATCTGAAGGTAAGAGCATTCAAGAAATTGCAGACGAAGCCGAGTTTGGTATACAGCATCAAATACCTTTTCAACGCGACAACGTACAGAACAATCAAATTCTTAATCCACCGCAACCATCATTTACATCGGACGAAAATAAAGATGAAAGCACTCTTGCTAAAGAAGCGGAAATGACTGAAAAAGTTCGCTTGTTACATGAAATGACGCAAGATTTGCGAGATCAGGCTACAAGCCTAGCAAACGAACGAGACCGCTTGAAAATACTAAAGGATGAAATGACTCGTCGAAGAGATGCCGAGATTGTCGATAATACCGAAGCACGTGAAACAGTTCACATAGTCAAAGACGCAGAAAAACAAATTCTCAAAGCAGAATTTGAAGCAAAGAAAAAAGAATTTGAGAAATTATGCGAACGTCTGCAAAGCGAGGACGATGATCCAGATGTCGAGCATCACGTAGAACAGACTATACATAGAGATGAACAGAAGCGGAACAACGCGACTGCACCATATTTTACTGAAAATTGGCGTCCACAAAATGTTATATCTTCGAACTCGTCACTGCGTGGTGGTAAACAATCGACAAACCTGCCAATTTCAAATCGCGGTAAAGACAGTGCTGACTCAGGAGCGGCCGATGTTCATGGAATTGCATCACTTGAAGCTGGCAGCGTGCAGTCAGGCAGTTCGCGTAGCTTCAGTATGCCGCCACCGATGCGGACAATAAACACGCGTGAAACTCCGTGGCGAAAGAACTCACAAGACAATTCGCAATCTCAATTTGAACTTTATGCCCCATTGCCACCTCCTCTACCGGCATGGAATTCTGGCTATTACTACTCAACACCGTACGCACCGCAATTTAATCCGCCCTGTCATCATCACGTGATGAATACTGGAGCCGGCGATTATTTCTGTTCACATAATTTCCATGGTAATGCGGTGGGACAAGCAGCTGTCGCGGCTGCCAATGTACAGCCAAATTCCAACCAACAATCAGTCGTACCGTCGAATGATCCTGTTTTACTACAACAATTCATACAAACCCAACAGATGCTTATCAATTCTGTTTGTCAATGCAATCAATTGTTGTGGCACCAACAACGCGAAATTAATAATTTAAATAATGCTGTCGTATTGGTAAGCAGTTTTAGTTTGTTTACAAACTTTTTCAAAATGAGTCTTTTCAGTTGCAGGAGCGACTTTTAAATTTGGCAAATCCCGAGCTAGCCACACTTAATACTAATCGTTCTGAATCAGTTCCGCCATCATGCGTCACTGTGGCAAATAACTTATACACATCGGCACATCGCGCACAATCAGAACAACCACACCAACCATTTCAAACTGTCCAGCAGTCACTTTCGTCACCAGGACGACATCAATACCAAGCCTATAACTATGCCAATAGCTATCAACACCAACACCGACGCAATATAAATAATATTCATCATCAGGGACAACAATCAACGATGTCATCAAATTCCGCAGCGTTTAACTTCTCAACAGAACAGAATCAATCAGTTCTCTGTTCACAGTTACCGCCGGTAGTACCGCACATTCATTCTTACAACAACGTACCTCAATCACCGCAAACATCAAGTTTCCTTAACAATGACGTTCCACAATCGGCTAATATCCACCAACAGCATCCTGCTCCACCGATTTTTATGCATCATCATAACAATACGATAACCCCGTCTGATGTTAACGCAGTCGCTGCTAATTTACAGCAACAACAACATCATACTAACAATAATTCAAATCTGTTAACATCACAACAGAATTGTTTAAACTCACCATCCGCTAACGCTTCCCAATCGTCCGTTACTAATAATCAGGTACCAGTACAAAACAATGCAAGCAATGCAGCGGCTGCATCAGCACTTAACAATCAGGTACCACCCGGAAATCGTGCTAACAATTATTGGGATAATTTTCGAAGGTAAATATTTTCAATAAGTATTCGTGTTTTAATTTTTATTTATTTATACATTCAATCTTTTAAATTTTATTTTGTGGCTGAGCTCCATATTTTGGATTTAATTCATCCATTTTGAAAACCTAGTAAAGAAGAGGTGGATTTTATCCTTCTTTTTTATACAGTTAAAATTTGTTCCGATTCAAATACTTGTTCGTAGAAAAGTTTTCTAATCAATGTCTTGTATAAGGAACCTGTGATCAATTTACCAAATCCTTATCATATAGTCCAAGTGCGTGTCCTTTACTTCTTCCTTCAACCAATCTCATTAATAATAAATCGCTCATAACGAAAATTAACATCATTCAATGCAATACAACTTTTGGCAATACATATGTCGAATATTACTGCAAAATATGAAGTTCTGGTAAGTGGAGTCGATTACAAAGTGAAGAGATGCTTTTGGTTTTATTGAGTGCTGCATTTTATTTTGATTTTGATTTTATATAAGCATGAGTTGTGTATTTTATTTAGGTCATATTATTGGCTTAAGCCGAATTTACTTTACTTAAGCAGTAAATGAAAGAACTATAGGAAGTAAACGAGCTAAAACTATCGGCCCAAGTCAAATGTTACTTTGATATCATATTCTCCTTTTTTATAAAACTCGTTTAAAAAAGTATGATTCTTATGGTATTTTTATGGACGATCACCGATTTTATCATCGACACATGTAAAAGTAAAATTAAATAAGTACATCAGCATTACGAAATGAAATTATTTATTTCGCATTATCGCTTAAAATTCTTACAGCCTACTTCAGTGCAACCTTTTTAAGGATTGTGTGCAATGAGTTTTACAAGTTGATTGGGTTCCCCTTCAAAAGTTTTATTTTTATTTTATTTTTTCGGCGCACGAAATGTCAACCGGAATGAACTTCCTGTCCATCCCGTTCACTTGGGGTTATTTGATGCGATCGACCAGCGCCATCTTATGATGATCGACGCTTGCCATTCATATGACGATTGTGCTCTAGTGAGCCGTTTTATCGCATTCAATACTACGAGGAAATAGCCGATTGTTGTGACGGGATTAAGGGCTCATATCGCCCTGAAAATCGATTTTTTTTTTACAAATTTTTATTTCTTATACTTTTAAGAATTATAAGAAAATTTAGAATTTAGAAAATTTCACTCCATTACAAAGTTATAGCAATAAATGTGACCATACATCGGTTTGGAGCGGGTTCCTGGCTATTTGCCGCAGCATTTAGCACAAATTTTTTCGCAAAAGCCGAGTATCATAGAAAACAAGGTCATTCATAGGACCATCTATGAAAAACACGAAGATAAAAGAGGAAGAAAGTGTACAGTACGAAGCTGGAATGGGAGACTAGCCGTAAGTTCGCGTTGTACCTACCGCAAACTTTAAACGCGTTTTTCTCGAAACTATGTTTTCAGCCAGTGTCGGAACGATAACTCAGTCAATTTTCAATATTTTTCAACATTTTTTTTTAATTTTGGTAACTATATTCTCTATGAGGTGACGAGAGGTTTTTAGAATTTTTTGGTTGGACAATTTTTTTATAAATTACTAGCCGCGTACCGCGGCTACGCTCACCTTGTTCCATCGCCCATGTTACTCCCGTTTATCCATTGGTCCTGTTTCTCTCGTTGATTCATTACTCCCGTTTCGGGTACACGACATTAATGCCATTTTTAATTTTTCACTTTTCTTTTTTAATTTTTAATTTTTCTCCATCCCCCATCCACCATTCTCCATTCATCCTGCATTCTCTATCTACCATCCTCCATACTTCATCGACTCAAAAGTTGAAATAACTCGCAAACCACCAATTTTGAGAATATATAATTATGTTTCATCGATCATCGCCCCTGTTACTCCCGTCACGTTTTCGCAGCCGGTAGTGAAATCTAAACAAAAAAATTAAAAAAAAAAAAATCACACATGTTCGCGGTCGGCAGGGTTCGAACATATGCTCCCAGAGGGAATCATCTGATTTCAGATCAGACGCCTTACCCGCTCGGCTACGACTGCCTGTTGTAAATTTTTATTTCTAAGTCAGATTCATCTAATCAACTTATTAAAAAATTCAAATGTTGAAATAACTCGCGAACCACTAATTTCTCGAAAATATAATTATGTTCTCGAAATGTCCGGTAGTCTCGAGAATGTCCATGCAAAATTTGGGAGGGAACGGTTCACAGGTGTAGATTTCCATCCCGCCCGACCATTTATGCGACTTTATTTTATATACATATTAGATTAAACGCAAATTTAAAAAAAAATATTTCAAAAGTTCGAAATACTGCAATTTCATTATTTTTGAAAAAACGAAAAAATCCCTCCGTCACCCTATAACTATTAAATTGTTTTACAAGATTCTTTTTCATTTTTGCAAATTGAATTTTTTTTGGTGAAGACAAGGAGGCGCCATCGTTTTCATCAGCAGTCTATTTATATCCGTAAAAAACAATGTTAGTATAAAAAAAAAATTTTTTTTTTCTATAGTTGAATAGTTAATAAGATATGTGAAATCAACAATTAACCTTTTTTTCATCATATGACTTTCATAACTATTTTTCAAATTTACTCGGTTTACAGCGCGTGCAGGGTTATATGAGCCCTTAAGCATTGTAAAACCTTAAAGCACTTTGTTTGAGGAATTACCGAACAGCTTCCCGATGTAGCTGTGTATTTCTGGCGTACGGTGGTGCGCTCATACCGGTTTTGGGTATCAATTCTGCTTTACCTGTAAACCCGGAATTTAACACTTGGCCGCGTGACCCCATGCTTGAGAGTTGATCTAATGATCGCATTGTATAGAAGCAAATTGCTGGGAGGGAAAGTTGGCTTTTGGTGGTCATGTTGGAATAGTTCAAACCGTTAAGATGTGTTGGCCGAAAGTCAGTTTCTTGTCTAATGTGATCCCGAGGTACTTGAAGCTTGGTGTCAAAAAGATATCGAACTGAACCTCCTTCATCCGCTACGCAAAGAGTATGCTCTCACTCTTGGCGGAATAAACATTTATCTTCCACAGCTTCAGTTTCAAGTTTCATGGCAGCCGTTTGAGATTAGATGCAGTGTGGTCTTTACGATCCACTCCTGGTGCGTCTGCCATGAAGGCTGGGACCTGGGAGCAGCACGGGCGACAGTCGACCTCTGAGTTACACCAGCTTCAATGCCATTTAGTGTCGATGTCCTACTATTCGGCTATACTTTGAAAGATCTTTCGTTCAAATAGAAGTTGACGAATCGCAGTTTGATTGGAAATTATGTTCAATGATTTTGAACAGGAGCCCGCCCAAAATTCCATACTTCATCTAAAGCCTTTCAACAAAAATCGCAAGAATATTACACCTTTGTAGAAATTTATGTTAAATCACTCTGTGATATATTCGACAACGACGACCAATTGGGCTGTTATTTAACGATCGGCTCGAAAACTGAATTCCTCGTCATTACTGCAGTCGTGAATTGTACCTTTGAATTACAAAATCTTTCGAACCAATTACACCAGGAAGATAAAACTTAGTTTCTGTATATAGTCTAAGAGCAGCTAATATATTAGTATTTGGTTACATTTAGGGTGTATGTGAGAGTCAGCAGGTCTGACGTCGGGACGTATTTAAAAATCATACTGCAGTCACGATCGTTGCAAGCCAACACTCTAGATGAAATACTGAACTGATACTGGGAATAAAGTGAATCAGAAGTACATTATCCTTTCTTAAGAAAACTCATTTGGTTGCAACTAGGAACTAAAAGACAATTTCATATCTATTTTAATTTTGAAGGATTTTCACATGGAATGTGCAGGAAGGACTATTCACTCCATCTCTAGCATACTTGTCCTTTTACCTGCATCCATTTAATTAATTTCTACAAAATTTCAAATTCCTAGTTTAGACTAGTGAAATTTCATTTAAAACTAATTTATACAAAATTTCGAAATTGTGACTGAACGGTTTCTTGAGACATAGTGAGTTCCGTAATTTGAGTGAAGACATTTTTACAGGATATTAGGGCAGCTATACAAAGGACTAAGTAATGGGATTTCTCTATGGTCATTTTTTGACAGGATTTTTGTATACCAGCCACTCGAAGGTGTGGTAGGATCTTGCATATTCATTCATTTAAATACAAAGTTTGAAAACTCAATGTATACAAAATAAAGAATTCATAGTTCCCAAAAATTGGCCAATATTCTTGAACACGTAATAATTTTTTGTATGGCAGCTACCCGAAATAGTAAGATGATTTAGCCTTACAAATTCGAACAAACAAACTTTTTATTTCCGTTTAGTTAAGGTCTCGCTACACTGGAAAAATCTCGCAAACCAAATTCAGAATATTTCCGAAACTAACTATGTATATAGTGAAAATATTAATTTAAAAATATTTTATTTAAACTTCCCCCTTTTTTAACTTCACTCTGTTGCACAGGGTATTATAGATTATAGACTTTCTTAAGGCCCCATGTGCATGTTAAATGCGATTTTGTTGATTTATGACTTCCACTTTATTAGCTGGTATGTAAACTAGGTCGTCCATAGAGAAAAAAATTCAAAATTGTATTTGGAAAAATTGCTATTAAAAAAACAACCCTCGAACATTTTTTAAAATGCGTAAATTCGATTTTTATTATCGTACATTTCCTATTTCTTGAATTATTAACATGTCATTTTCATTAATATAATGCTAGAAAAAATCTTAAAGAATGTCCTCCACAGATCAAATTCTAAAAAAAAATTATTTTTGTTAATAATATATGTATGAAGTCAAACTGAAGCAATATATCACGATTTTCATGGCAGGAATCACATAAGAAGACCACATTACATCGAAAAGTATCATAGATAGTATAATTAATTGGTATATCAAGAAGATAAATCAATAAAAAATAGATATTACAGACGTATTGTCCACTCCAAATTACACGAAGGAAATCGATTTCAATCGATTAAAATCCTCTCAAGAAAGAAAAAGTCAAAATAGGATAAACAAATTTTACACCGGACTCATGGGGACTTGATGTGAAGTTTGACACAATTTCCTACATTCAAGTGAAAAAAAGCCCCAATCGTGTTTTGCCGTAAAGTGACTATATGTATATCAACAACCAGGACGATAATGCTAAAACACGCGTACACCATAAACAATCTCCTTATATAATTTTTCGAAACACTGAAAGAACTAAAACTAAACACAATTTTATTAGTTCAAATCAGATATTTTTAAATTACGACTGCGTGATAGAATCGACACTTTCGATGGAAATTCTCAAACCGAATGACGACTTGAAACATAAACATTCCTGGAAAAAATGAAACTCACAAATGTTCTTCGTAATCCCATTTTCATCCATTTGGAGCGAAAAAATGGAAGTGGCGTTTTTCTCCATAAATTTGTTAAAAATCTCCTTTTTTGCTCCATTGATATTAATATTAAACTATTAGATACCTCAATATTTGCCCTTTCATTGAGTTTTCCACGAACTTCCTACGGGGTAACTATCATATCACTACATTACATGGCGAGTTAGTTTTCATAGAATTGAGTTGAGTTGAAATGTGTATGAAAACCACAACTTAACTCAGCTCAAGTAATTAGCATGTAAAAAATTTATATCTAGATTTAGATGTGATTTTTTAATTATATCATTTCGGGGGGGGGGGGGGGGGGGTTGAACCCCCTGCGTTCGCGTCTAGTTGCATTAGGTAGATACAATATTCATGCACGTCGCATGGAAAGCATTCAAAGAAAGTTCACAAGGTTTTCATTGTATAGTATGTATAAACTTAATTGGTCCTCTGAACTACCGCCATATAGTATAATATGACAACTACTGGGGTTATTGATGTTGGCGTCTCGCTGAAAAATGTTAGGTATTTTGTTTGTCATTTCTGGTAGTGTCAATTCTCCTGATTTACTATCGCTTTGTGGTATTTATGTTGCGCAATTGCTTCTCTATCAGAATTCACACCGAACTAATTCAGGATCAAATGAATCGATTTGCAGGTGCATATCATACTTTAACTCCATAGCTGACAATATTGATTTTACAGTTAGTAGAATTTCAGAGTTATCAACTGTTAAGGATTGTTTAGAACACTAATTTAATTGTATTATTGCTTATTCTCCTTAAGTAGTATTAATTTGTATTTCTGTACCTAAAGTATTGAGGAGTCTGTATGAATATTGAGTAGAAGATAAATAATAAATAAATTACCTTACACGAGATTATAATGAAGGACGTTGAATGCTTTGAAAACAGCAAAAATTATTGAAAAAAATCTGCCAACAGTCTGGGCGCAACTTTATTCTTTTTCCGGCAGAATTTCAGAACGCGTTCGATTCGGGGATGCGGTGTATGTTACTATGTGACTGAAAACCTAACAAAAAGTTCGGGAAGCAGTTAGAAAAGGGTGTAACCTATGAATTAAATAATTGGGTCATATTCCGGGATGCTGAAAAAAACAAAACTTAAAAATAGGTGATTATTCAACAAGCCTGGGGAAGTGAAGAGATATTCGATATCTGATCAGACCTGAGAGATATGGTGGAATTCATGAAAAAGTATACAACCAGTTTACACCCTCTTAGGGGTCGAATTTCAAAAAATCTTGAAAACACGTTCTAGGTATTCATATGAAGAATCCGTAGAATAAAAATGAATTCAATATTTGGAAAGACCTAGTAGATATGACGAAAATCGTAAAAATATATGCATTTTATATTAACTGATATTTTTTTTTGCCCCCCCCCCCCCCCTTCTGAACGCCAATGAATATTTAATTTTTTTTTATCAGAATTACTTTTCTAGTTAATTTACATATACGTACCGAGTTTCAACTTCTTAGCATAAGCCGTTCTAAAGTTAGGAAAAACACCCCCCACCACCGTACCATACTACCAAAAAAAAAAAATTATTTTTCCAACATGCGACTACTATAGCTCTATCTAATTACCAAGTTCCAGCTTTCTATCATTATAGGTTCTTAAGATATGAACGTCGGAACTTTTTCCTTCTCACCCTTCCCCACCCTCATCCGCTGCACTCACACCCCCAAAATTGTTTTCCCTACTAGGGTTCTATTAGGTCTACTTCTGGTAAAAATTTTAAGCATCTACCTTATACTTTTATTGAGATATGAAACGGGTTATATTTGAAAAATTCTTATCCCCTCCACTTCCGTGCTCCCCCGCCCTTCAAAGATTTTACTTTGAGCAATCTTTATTTATCAAGCTTTATACCCAAACCGAATTTTGTTTTTTTGGTGCTACTGGTTTGTGAGATATCGTAATGTAAAGTATTTCAACCTCCACCCTGTACGCCACTACCCCTACCCAAAAATTTTGTTTCAATCTACTCTCCTAGTATAACTACAGATATTTGTTAAGTTTTAATTGCTGGTTTAGGATGGTTTAGGAGATATGGATTTTAGAATTTGTCGATCTCGGCATTTTCGCGTTTCGGACGCATTATTTCCCCCTCCACTCTCACATCCCTTCACCCATATCTGTTTTTTTCTTGCAAATGGGTCTATTATCAAAGCTCTATAGAAATTCTAAGTTTCAGCCTCCTAACACAAGCGGTTCCTAAAATCTAGAAACCTAAATTTTTCGTCTAAAACGTTTACCCCGCCTTCCCCCTTACACCTCCTCCCCTGAAAGTAATGTCAATTCAAGAAGTCCACCAAGTCTATTCTTAGAAAAAAAAAATTTAATTTAATAGCTCCACTGGTTTGAGAGCTACGAGCCTTCAAAGATTTTGGGGTGGTCGACGTACGGCGTACAGACGGAGTGAAAATTTTTATTTCTTTTTTCGCGTCTTTTCTCATGACATGAAACGTGGACAAAAAAATTTGAGGGCAGCAAATTTTTTTTTTTTGAAAATCAATAACAATACTGTATTATAAATAATAAAGTAAAAAAGGGAATAGAGCTGATAGGCTAATAGCTACAACCAATATGCGGTTGGAATTGTTCTTGGTGGGTGTGCTAGTACTTTGGTGAATTCACCAAAGTGTTGGTCCTACTTCGTTCCGGGTGCTCCAAAAATGGTCTCTGGGCGTTGTTATGTTTCTTAGGGCTTCCAATTGTTGTGTTCCTCTGTAATAAAATAAATACACTCCAATTTTTGGGCAGCTCGAATTCAACTAATATTTCTGTACCTCAGAGGTAAACTGTCGTAACAAACAAATTTTCGATTTTGGGATTATTAATGTAATTGCATTGTTGGGATGTATATTTTTAAGTAGTAAATCATCGCATCCGCAGAGCTAAAGGAAGCCAAAATAATCAATGAGTATTAATCGTATCTGCCTTGTATTGATAGAGGAAATGTATAGTTATAAAATGGTCTACTGAACATATTACGAAATGCCACTTACGACAGTTTACCTCTGAGGTACAGATTTATTTTTAAATACTAATGTCGAAGTCTGAGCCGAAGGGCTATTTCATCCCCAAGAGATTCGAAAGGGTTATAGACGTTTTCTCGAATTATGTCAGATGTCTAAGGTCTGATAAAATATCGAACTGATTATTAAGCGGCACATACCCAATAAAACCGTTAGTTGTACCTACGTATGTTGTTATATCTGTTTTTAAGAAAATATGGCGAAATTTAAATATAGGGAACTACTTTTTTTGGATTAGTAGTACTTCAATGTTTGAGAAGAAGAAGTTACAAAAAAACCTTCTTGTCCCGAATCAACCGATGTTACATTACGACTTTGATCACATCCCGAAATATGCCCCAAAAATGTAGACCATATGTTATGAGTGGCTTTAGCGTAAGCCCTTCTACCGCATACCATCTTTAATTGCTTCCCAAACTTAAACCCATAAAGTAATAATGTTTCGGCCAGACTGTTGGCAAATTTGTTTCTTCTTAATTTGTCTACAATTATGAATTTACTCCAAAGCTAGAGCGCTTACAATACTCTATTGAGACTAGAATACTTTGTTGTGTTTGAGGTCTTTGAAATAATTATTTTGACTTGTAAAAGTCAAAATAATGAAGGATAGGAAAGGTTCGGGACAGAAGGGCCAATTCCTCCAACGTCCGAATTATTGACTTTTTCAAGTCAAAATAATGAAGGATAGGAAAGGTTCGGGACAGAAGGGCCAATTCCTCCAACGTCCGAATTATTGAATGAGCCGGAACGGAAGCGACACGCTTGCTGGCGGCCGGGACTAGCTACGGCAGTGTGGGGTGGTTCTTGTTCCGACTCAGGCCATAAACCCTAGGCCTAGACAACAAATATTTCGTGTTGGCTTACTCCAGGGTATTTAAAATTGGGACTATCTTCCCAATAGGTCGTGAAAGACCAAGAAGCGGTGGAGTTGCGCGACTTCGCGATTTGTAATTAATATGAAGCTTGGTTGATTTTTTTTATATCATATTAACAGTTTTTAGCACTTCAAAATTTCTGTGAAGTTCGATGAATTTGAAATTACCTTTTTTTTTACACTAACAACTGATAACTGTTTTTACTTATTTGTTAATTCAAACTTGGAATTAATTGGATGATATAATTATAGAGTTTTCATTCCACAGCTACTCCAGGCAAAATCTACTGTCAAGCAATTCATGTAAAAGCAATGAAGAGCAACAACAACAGATAAGCTCATTACCATTTGGAGTCAATGGCGGAGCAAATATTACTTTAAGCGGCGTTCGTAATATACATCAAGCTAATGCTGCGGGAAATTTATCATCTAATTCAAATAATCTAACGCCACCAACCTTCGACAATAAATACGTTCATACATTCCGTAATCAGTTTACCAATAATATTGTGACCGAACATCAACCTGAGCATCTATTGAATCAAGTTCCTACCCAATCTGCTGTTGTTCATTCTCTACCTCCGCCAGCTGCTGCTGTTACGCATTTTGGAGTGAATACCGTTCAGCAGCCGCACAGTTTGCTTATAAATCAGGCCACTCAATCGGAGAATATCAATCTAAACAATGAAATGTTCACTTTTAACAATAACAGTAGCAACAACAACGATAACAGTAATAACAATGTTGCGGCAATTTTTGGTAGTACGGACTTTAGAAATATGAATTTTAATTTTGGCGCGAATGAATTTCGCAAGAAAATGCCATTTAAGCCGTCGTGCAATACAAAACGCATACGACACTCACAATCGATGACGAATGATATAATTCAGCCGAATCGTGGTTCGATTTCAAGTCAAATATCTTCATCGGGATTTGTGGATGATGGAGTCGATGATACGACGGCGACGGCATCGAGTATGAATCGAAACGCTTCCTTGGATGAAGGCGATCAGCACGTATTCCTGACTGATTGTAACGATGACGACGATACAAATGGTGATGCGTCGGGATACAGTGAAACTTCGGATGAAATCAAAAAGAATTTACTCGTTAACGCATTGAGAAATGATAAGTAAGTTATAAAAAGCCAGAAAAGTTGTTTTGGCTGACATGCATATATTTTCAGATTCACTTCGAAGTTTTTTGAGACTCTTAAGGAAGATGTTTACCGTGAAGTCTACGATATTCTTCAAGCTACCGAATCTCATCCGCAATATCTAGTGCAGCTGTTCAAAGAGCTACAATTAGTTCCAACAACTGATCCCATACGAAACATCGTAATGCAAGCGATGCACGACATTTACAAACGATCGTGCATAGGCGAAACCGAATCGAATGATCAATGTACGAACAATCTTTCCGATACGAATGATGCGACTGCATCGAACAGCGAACATTTAGCCGAATCGGAAAATCAACCAGAAAGTAATCAGGAGAATGAACTGATGAATATTTTACTGAATTCAACCGAACTGAGACGACTGGCTTATAAAATAATGTTTGATTGCGATCGAACGCCACCGCCAGAGGAGGATAGAGAGAGTAAATTCGGTGCCAAATGCAATTTGTCATTCTCGTCTCCTGGTTCGTCACCAAAAGTAGGTCTACAATACAATTAAAATTAACATATTATAAAGATATTAAATTAAAACTTGTTTTCGCGTAGCCCGCAATGGAAATCTATCGGCCCGATTACGATTTAGTTAATCACATCATGACAATTATTCGCAGCACGATTCAATCCCAAAAGATCGACGAGGATGTGATGATACGAACAGCGAAATTAACAATATCATCTCTGGAGCGTCTATCATCAACGCTTGGAAATAATACACTACAAATCGATCCACTACTGATCTCGCCGAAAGAGCTGTATAGAAAAATGAAAACATTTGATAGACGTGATCGTGACGGTTTTTTGGAACGATACGAATTGTATTTGCAAACAATGTTCGTGATGAAGCTGGTCAACGATGACGCCAACAATGTGAATTTAGCGAGTAAGAAACCGCCTATTACTACTAGTTCCATGCTTGCAACGACGTTATCGTTGAATAGTGCGGATGTTGAAAATTTGCGACGGAACGCTTTTGTTTCTAAATCAAACATTATCGGTTCTGGTGGCTTTGGTTTGGAATTGAATTGCAATAAGAAATCCGAACGTCAGGTGGAACCTTCTGGACAGACAGAAATATCTAATGTAAGTAAAAATTGAGACCAGCATGTAATTATTGCATAGTAAATAGCATCTAAGCTTGTTTTAAGGTGGATATCCATTGTCGTCGCAATTCTGCGTCAGAGCGTCTGACGCAAAAATCAAAGAATCAGATTTTAGTATGTGCGACAGGATGCGTCTGCGTCACACGTAGAACATTCTTCAGCTTTTTTCTGTGCCGCAAAATTAAATTGTTATGACTTTTCTGTCATTTCGAGTTTCGTTCAGTTTTTACTGCTTATGAAAATGCTGGCAATATTAGTGTTCCTAAAATTACTGTTTGATTTTTTTATTGACTGTGTCTAAGATTATAAAACAATTAAAACATTCAAAAATTATAAATTTTTTATCAGTTTATATTTGACAGTGCTTTGCGTTTGAGAAATTGCGTTGCAAATGTAAAGTTGGAAGTTAAAAGCGTGGCAGAAAAATGTGCGCCTCACGCTCAGACGCATAAATGCGACGACAATGGAAATCCACCTTTAGAAAAATTTTGGTGGTTTTTTTAAATTTTGTTTGCATATATTAAATATATTGCATAAACGTACAGTTGTCACGATCAGCTGCAAACCAATCGTATTACACTCTAGATGAGGACGATTTTGACCGTTAACAAAATTTGCCTTACAAATTTGATCAAACTACCAGATTCAAAATTTCAAGACCGAACGGATGTCAACCGCACTTATAGATGTTATCCCCAAATAAGCACAAAATAACATTTAGCTTTTTTTGGTCTGAGGCCTCGATCTAAACGTTACAAGTTTTTAAGCTGGGTCAAACTTAGTATACTCTCTTTGTAATCTATGTATGTATGCTTTACAGATGCATGTTATTTTATTATACATATGATCTGGTACGATTCTGTAACTGAAATCTCGGCGAAATACCAAAAACGAGTAGCTTTATCAAATGCGTACTTTTTTGATAAACACCAAATTTCGATATTTCGAAAGACTTATTTTTAAAAACAATGCAATTTTCTAGTACTAATTTAATGAGAAGGTTATATTGTTGTGAACTCAAAAAAATATACTAGGCATCGAAAAGATTTTTTTCGATACAAAGGACTTGTACAGGAATGTACATGTATTTTAATAAATATTTCTTTTCCAAGTACAGTTGCATGTTCGAAATAACAACGTTAAACGAAATAACAACGTTATTTCGCTACGCCATTGGATCCAAGATCCAAGCCGTACAGGTTACCATGACAACCAATAAAAATAAACAACAAAATATTCCTTCATAAATTTTTTACGTGCGTTTTTGACACGCAAGATCCCTTGGCATCCTTGGATACCATGGTGCTGACAAAATAATTTTGGTCTCTATTTTACTTTATTATTTTAATAATAAAGTATTGTTATCGATTTTTTAAAAAAAAAAATTTGCTATCCTGAAATTTTTTTTTACACGTTTTATGACTAATAAACGCCAAAAAAGCAAAAAAAAATTCAGTCCGTCTGTGCGCCGTCCGCCGTACGCAAACTCGTTTGAAGAATTATAGTTGCCAAACCCTAAGAGCTAATAAATTGAATTTTTTTTCCTGAATAGACATGGTGGACCCCTTGAAGTGAATTTTTTTGAGGGGTAAGGGTGTAAGGGGGAAGGTGGGGGAAGCGTTTTAGACTAAAACTTTGGTTTCTAGATCTCAGCAACCGCTTGTGTTAGGAGGCTGAAACTTGGAATTTCTATAGAGCTTTGATAGTGGACCCATTTGCAAAAAAATTTATGATATGGGTGAAGGGGTGTGGGAGTGGAGGGGAAATAATGCGTCCGAAACGCAAAAATGTTGAGATCGACACATTCTAAAATCCACATCTCCTAAACCGTTAATGGCAAGCAATTAAAACTTAACAAATATCTGTAGTTATACTAGGAGAGTAGATTGAAACAAAATTTTTGGGTGGGGGTAGTGGCGTTCGGGGGTGGGGGTGAAAAACTTTAGATTACGATATCTCACAAACCAATTGCACCAGAAAAACAAAATTCGGTTTGAGTATAAAGATTGATAAACAAAGATTGCTCAAAGTAAAATCTTTGAAGGGGGCGAGGGAGCACGGAAGTGCAGAGGAAAGGAATTTTTCAAAAATAACACGTTTCATATCTCAATAACAGTGTAAGATAGATGCTTCAAATTTTTACCAGAAGTAGGCCTAATAGAACCCTAGTAGGGAAATACAATTTGGTGGTGGGGTGTAGAGGGTGATTGTGGAGAAGGGTGAAAAGGAAAAAATTTCGATGCTTATTTTTAAGTTTTGTCTTTTTCAACCTTTAGACCGCATCACGGAATGTGACCCAATTATACAATTCATATGTGTTGAGTCGCCGCAGTAAGAAAAAATAAAAAGTCCCTGTGGAGCTGTTGCGATCATATTTCAACTCTGCGATGAATTATGATCGCATCAGCTCCACTGTCACCAACTTCACCGTGTACGAGGACAGAAAAGAAGAGCATGTGTTGGTAGAGGCCGGAAATCGAAAAGAAAAGTGGAGAAGCTGGAAAAAAACGACAGCGTGCGTGGTTTTTTTGTTCCGGATCGTCGTGTTCGTGCATTTGCATTCTACTTTGTCCACTTTTCAACAAGTCATTTTTCTTCGTGTTTGCTTTTTTTTGTGCGCATCCTGAAAGGAGGAATAATTCGCCTAGTTACGCGTGCAAAGAATTCGAGAAACGAGACGAATCGGCGGAACGTTAATCTGCGAAATTCTTGGCATTTTAATTAAATTTTGAGTTTGTTCGTTTGATTTTGGCGATGTGGTGAGGTGACATGAGTGGCCTGCAGCCAAACAAACAACGAAGTCCAGCGCTAATGCCGTTGTAGTTGACCTAGTTTTGAGCGCAATTAGGAGCTATTTGTAGCGGCTGTCGTGACGACCTGCCTGCCAGCCTGCCTGCCGCTTGCTTGTAGAAGCTAACATAACCAATTTTGCCGAGTGGAATCCTGAGAAGAGACGCCCAGCATCAATCGGCCCCTTTTGATTTTGTGTGTCGTGTCTAACGCCACAAGAGTACCAGCCGACAGACGATTTTAGTACGACGTTTCATTCGGCACATTGACATTTTCGTATGTTCACCGTTCTCGATGTCACTGTCGCGAAAATTCCGATAAATAAATTACGACAAACCGATTGCATATTGCAGTTAGTTAAATTCGAAGGAGTAGACGCAGCTAAATGTAACAGCCGAAAAAGATATCCTTGAAACTGAACGGAAAGCAAACGTTCGTCGGCGTCGGTTTGGCTTTCATTGTTGTCGGTCGCATAAGACCAAAAGGCTGAATTATCAGGAGAGCGATTGATAGATTGTGCGCGTTAATAAATATACGAACCATAGAAGAATAAAAAAATTTATACATACGGATTAATTAAAATATAAATATACAAACCATGAACGAATAAAAAAATTTATACATACGGATTAATTAAAAATATAAATATACAAACCATGATAGAAGATTAAAAAAATTTATACATACGGATTAATTAAAATATAAATATACAAACCATGAACGAATAAAAAAAATTTATACATACGGATTAATTAAAAATATAAATATACAAACCAAGAATAAATAAAAATATATTACGGGATACATAAATTATACCTAAAAGATGTATAATATAACGAATAAATAGGTATTAAAACGACATAACGACAGGACAAAACGGACAGGTAATAAGCTAAAATGAAACTAAAGAATCATTATAATAAATAAATTAAAAGAATCCAAAAATCTGAATACCTATAAGCAGAGAGAGCGGGAAAACAACAAAAAAAATGAGGTGAGTGTTGCCGAATTATTTTTTTTATTTATTTGCCAAATTTAATTTAATTTTTTTTCCTGCATATTCTCATTTCCTCGCCCGGGTTTTTTTGTTTGGTATCATGGTTTTTATTATAATTGTTTCTAAAATGCGGATTAACGGCTAGAAGATCAGGTAGGATGAACCCGAGCGTTTAGCTCCCTTCTGCCCCGAACCTCAATAAGGGGCCACGACGCGAAAAATGTTTTAAGGACAGTCGTGGCTGAGGTAGGGTGGGCAGAGCAGGGCGCCATTGACACCAGAGCGCCCTGACAAATCGCGGAGCCGCGCCATCCAACCGCTTCTTGGTCTTTCACGACCAATTGGGAAAATAATCCCAATTTTTACCTACCCTTGGATAAGTCGGCGCTTACAATTTTTGTTGTACAGGCCTAGGGTTTAATGGCCTGAGTTCAAGCAAGTACCCCCCTACACTGCCGTAGCTAGTCCCGGCCGCCAGCAAGAGCGTCGCACCAGCTGAACTCAGACACCAATTCGGACTTAGGTGGAATTGGCCCTTCTGTCCCGAACCTTCACTCTCCCTTCAATTATTTTGACTTTCTCAAGTCAAAATAATTCTTCCAAGGCCTCAAACACAACATATGTTACACCACATTCTAACCGCTTCACGAACTTTTTGTTAGGTTTTCAGTCACTAATACCTCGTTCACCTGGTCAACGACGTGTCGCTACGGAGCACTTCATTTTACCAGGTGAACACCAGAATTTTGCTACGGAGTGGTTTTTCTACAGCGTTGCAAGACCACGTAGTGTAGTGTAGTGGATTAGATAATCCTCCCACGAGAACACTTGTCGTTGCGTTGCGTAGCAGTTTTCATGTCAAATGTCAAAAAACTAGATTGGATTTTCTCTACGATTTTAGTTGTAGCACCTTTAATGATTCTATTTCGCTGAATAATAAAAGGTAAAATTATATTTAAGACATAAAACGGCGAATGTAACAGTTTTTCGTAATAAAATAAATACCTCTTGTGACAGTTGTCAACAAAAAATAAGAGTGCGAAACGTTAATTCACTTCACGTGAACACTCATATATCAACCGGATTTCATAATACGCTACACTACACTACGCTACCACGTGAACGAGGTAATAGTAACATACACCGCATCCCCGAATTGAACACGTTCCAAACTTCTGCCGGAAAAATAATAATGTTGCGCCCAGACTGTTGACAGATTTTTTTCGTGCCTTTACTCCGGGGTGTCCTATCCTTAGCTACCTAATCAATCTTTGCCTGAGCGAGTCTGCACAGCCAGGTTTGGCCTTAGGTTTATCAATGCCCCCTGGATAATAGCCGCGCAACTGATATTTCGTCGTGCGAAAATGCCTTGATTTTGCCTCGATAAGTGACGATTTTGTATGGGGACCGATCTATGACGTCACTAATCGGGACAAAATCGAGGCATTTCTCACGACGAACTGTCATATGTGCGCGGCTTGAAATTAAATTGACGCTGGGCTTTTCCCTCGTGACACTGTAGAGTGACATTATTCTTATTCTTGTTGTCATCTGCTGGACAATTTCGTTATACTATTACTGGCTTCTTTCACGTCTATTTAATTGAACCATTCGTGGTCTGAGATACCCAAGGCGCTTGCTTGGTATTTTGTTGTAAATCTCTGTCTTTGGATGTGATTTTTGCATTGGTATTTATGTTCAGTGACCGACAGATTTTTATGAGTTTTATATTTTTATTCTGTCGTCTTTAGAGTCAATTGTGCTGTGTTTAAGGCCTTGGAAGTGAATATTTTGGCTTGAAAAAGTCAAATTATTCGAAGGATGGGTAAGGTTCGGGACAGAAGGGCCAATTCCACCTACGTCCGAATTGGTGGCTGAGCCGGAACGGAAGCGACACGCTTGCTGGCGGCCGGGACTAGCTACGGCAGTGTGGGGTTGTTCTTGTTCCGACTCAGACCATAAACCCTACGCCTGAACAACAAAAATTTCGTGTCGGCTTATTCCAGGGTATTTCAAATTGGGACTATCTTCCCAATAGGTCGTGAAAGACCAAGAAGCGGTGGAGTTGCGCGACTTCGCGATCTGTCAGGACGCTCTGGTGTTAATAGCGCCCTGTTCTGCCCACCCTACCTCAGCCATATCTGTCCTAAAACAAATTTCGCGATATGGCCCCTTATAGAGGTTCGGGGCAAAGGAGCTAGACGCTCGGGTTCATTTATAGGCTCTTCTAGCCGTTCAACATTTTATCCAGCAAATGTGGAAAACCAATCAACGCAAGAAAAAAAAAATGTCCATCAAGGAAACAACAGCTGCGAAAAAAATTTTGAGAGAAAAAAAAAAACAGGAAAAGAAATGTATAATAGAAATTAACAAAAAAAGAAATCACTTACCCCATAATATTTTCATTCCCCTACATTTTAATTCTGATGTTCTTTATCTTATTATTTATTTAATTTGCCGTTTGTCATTTTATATTCTTAATTTTTCTTTTTATTTTTTTTTTAAGTTTTATTCATCGTTATATTTTCGAAATTCATTCTTTTATGTTTTTATAATTTAAAAAAAAAAAAATTTCATTTATTTATTTCAAGATTCATTTCGGGTTTTACTTATTGGTTTTTATTTATTTAGTGTAAAATTCATTTAATCGATGTATTCTATTTATCCATTGTATTATTCAATGCTTATTTTTTTATTCGGTTTCTATTCATTCATTTATTTTTACGTTCAATCCGTATATTTTTATGTTAAAGTAAATTCAGCGTACTTCTTTTTTTTTCTTTTCTATTGGAGAGTTAGGTTTATATTCGAGTTGAAAACGTTTAATTGACAGCCGTCGCAGTGACACAACAAAAAAAACAGAATTTCCGCAATTTCGAAATTTGCTTTCGCTTCGTATCGACAGACATGACGAAAGCAACAGCGGCATCAACAGCGCTATTAGGTCAAGGACGGGGAACAGTGGCCAATGATTGTTATGCAGCCAAATTATTATTTTCGAGCATCACAATTTGCCTATTAGGCGACTGAAACTGCATAGGTTGATTTTCACGCACAGGTTACGTTTTGGGGTTGATGCTAACACCGGTTCACTCTCGCTACACTGTAGATGACAGGCGACAACGGAGCACCTCAGCACCCGAGCGCTTCCAAAATTTTTCCCTGCAGCCGAAAGGTAACTCGCGATTCATCACGTGTTCCGTGACCACGATTATACATGCATTTGAACAGCTTTATTTATATTTCCACATTTCCACGGCAGGGTTATATTGGTATTAAATTATTTCCAACAAAAATTCGGCGCAAACTAGCGCGATGTAAATTTTTTTCTCGTTTTCAATGGATTGCGTGATCTTGCACTCGGCGGAAAAATGACAGGGAGAAAACGAAAGGATGCACAGACGACGACGTCAAACCAAGAAAAGAAGAAATCGGATTCTTCTGTTCCCGCCCGAACTTGCGACCACGATCCGTCTTTTCTCTCCCGTCCCACTCTACTCTACTTCCGGTATTGACCGATTAACGGTCCATTTTTCGTTCCATTTTCGCGTGCGCAAGTTGGTGTAGGTGTTTGTTGCCCAACAGATGACGCACATTGAGCGCAGTTACAACCACCGGAAAAATTATTCCGCGACGACTCAACAATTGATTGTAAAAGCTTGTCGCTTGGATAATAAATGTACTATTGTGCAAATTTTTAATATAAAACTGTATTATATCTAGATTAAGCCTCCTGTAAAATTTTGTATTCTAATGTTCCTTTAAGGAAATAATCTTCTGTAGTTCAATACTCTGATAATTATTAACGAAATATCCACCTTTTGAATCGATATTCTCAGTCGAAGGCATTTCTGTTCCTACATTTGTGGCACTTTGCATTTGATTTGATAGAAAAAAAAATTTGTGAAATATAAATAATTCATTTGTCCTGTTTAATTTTTCATTTTTTCTTTATTCTTTATTTTAACGGATTATAATTTGAATTTATAAATTAAGTACTATTGTCAAAATGAATGTAAACAAACATTGGCATCATCGTCATACTTTCATGATTGCTTGCTCAGCTTTCTCGCCTCCTCTGCTTTGTACTTTGATGGTTTTTTGAATTGAACCTCCTCTTTATTTTTGTTTTTATTTCATTTGATTGTTTTTTATTTTTAACTCGGAGAATATAGACTGATTTTTTGATAAAGATTTTCAGGTCTGCGCGTTTGCCAACGTAGTGCCTTTATTGTTTGTTGCTCCCTTACAGGTCTATAATAAATTGTTAAACATATGAATTAATATAATTTTTTTTAGCATTAAGTTAACTTAAAAAACACCTTTAGTGTTAAAGTTTTTGGATTTAATTTTTGATAATGTTATTTTTTTTCATTTTTGGCAATAAAAAAACCTAAAGCATTTCTCACGACGAACTGTCATATGTGCGCGACTTCAAATTAAGTCGGCGCGGCGGTGGCCCATTCCATAAACTACGAACAACGATATCGAAAACTGATGGAATCAAGCGCGGTGATTTTTTCTCGTAGATTTGATTTGATCATTAGTCGTTTTTCGTGTCCGTAGTTTCGTAACTTTGAAAAATTGTATGCGTTGTTTTCTACGGAGTAGAGAAACACTGTAGAAAACAGTGCCAATTCAGTTTGTATGTTGAACCAACTTAATACCATTTTTTTTTATTTTCAGGAAACCACAACTTCAACAAAATCGAAATCTACGCTCGATGAACATAAGCAACCACAACAGAAGAATCGATCGCGGACACGTCGTCCAAAATCGAATATTATCACGCCAGCCGTTAATCTTCTTTTCAGTAATAATGACACAAACGTCGCAAATACGTTTACATCGCCAAGTACAAGCGGGAATAACATAATGAACGAGGATCTGGCCGAAGCCGATCAGATATGCTCCTCAAGTACTAACTTAATCAGCGAAACACCAACTGCCGGATTCTTAACAAACGATAAACAAAAACAAGGAGAAAATATTACGTCAAATGAAAATAAAGAAAAACAAACAGGCGATAAAGAAGGCCGCATAAAGGAAAAAAAATCGGATGAAAGCAGCACGAACCAGGAAGCCGAAGCCGAAAATTTTGAAACATACACCTTGTTTCGGAAGACCTCTTCCGAAAGTAGTAATATTGATTTGGTCGAATATTCGGGTGGTGGTGGTGTTATTGTTTGCAGCAGTGATATTCATGTTGGGGTTTTAAGCGATGCTCAACCGATCATGAGTGACGAAGCGTGTGCTGTTATCTATCAAACGAATTCCAATTCGTCAGTGATCAGCAGCAATATATCGTCGTCGTTTCTTCCCATTACCGATCCGAAACAGAGAAACGGAGCTCCGTAAGAGTGATTTGTGTTTTGTTTTTCATTTCGATGCTGTTCGGTGTAAATTATAAATCTGCTCATAACTGCATTTCAAACATCTCATAAAGTATTGCTTAATTATGATTTGGATTTTAATTTTTATAAAAGTACGATATGATTGTAATCTTCTTGATCTAAATACACATACGTATGCATTCAAACCCTTTTCGAGCTTACATATTATTGAGTTGAGTAATGTAGGTAAGTATGAAGAACGTGAATATCAATGATCTTAAATCTTAAATCTATGAATCGAATATGAGACCGATTAGTGCGGAACTTTCAGCTTAGTGACTGGATCTTGTCGAAATAGCCACGTATTATTTTTGATATCTGTTTCAACAAAAAGTGAAAAATTTCGCGCCTATCTCTTTAGCCGCTGTTTTCTAATGTATCAGATGAATTTCCAGGTTTTTATTAAATTTAAAGCTTCAATGGAAGGGGTAAGTGTAAGAAGGGGTTATGTGCACTTTTTCATATTTTGAGAAATTGACATTTATGATGATTTAATTGGCACTTTTTTTGTATTAGTTCTACAAATTTAGTTCTACTAAATCTTGTTAGTTCTTTAAATAGTCGCTAGATTGCTTTGGGTGTCAGTTTTTCATATGTATTATTGTATTTTAGCGCCAAATCGACCATTAGTACAAAATGGTCGCGTTTACGTGCAGACCAGACCAGTCTAAAAAGACCAAAAAAACCAGTTCGGTCGCACCAGGCGGGTGCATTACCGTATACGTACACATAAAATAGACGAAGTAATTTCACACGTACTCCACACAACAGAAAACCGAATTTATCGAGAGAGCAGAACCCGTCTAACCGGTTTCCCCTGTCTTCTTAGCTCCCGCTTTGCCCATGCGACCAACGAAAAAAACGACATTTTGTCGGTGTTTATTCCCCTTAGTGTCAAAGATCGTTATTTCCGTTATTTTCGCGCGAAATAATTTGTTAAAAAGTGCATGAAAATGTGCTTAAAAAGTTTCGGGAAGTTACGTGTGAGGTGCAGAAGTGCATATATTTTAGAAAAACAGCAAGTTTCCGTTGCTGTTTTTCAGAAATACGGATAAAAACAGTGAAAATGAAGTGCATTGTGTGCGGCCTAAAAGGCCAAGAAAAACAGAAATCTGCGGGAGTTTCTTTTTTCAGGTAAGTGTAAAATAATAAGGTACAGTAATCCTGGCGAATGCAATAAGTGTTTCATTCAGAAAAGGTGAAAAATTACCGAAATTCGACTTCGGTCCCCTTAGTTTCAAACATCCGCCATGATTACTTGTGCTTTGCGAAAGGCGTACTTAATTTCAAAGATCGGGGGTTCATAATATGAGCCGTTGATTTTGAAAGTGGAAAAAGTCGATTTTTAAAAAATATATTGTTGTTACATTGTAACGATGTTTTATTCAACACAAATCAACTTTTTGAAAATCTATTGAAGCCATTGTTTCATTACACTTTTAACAAATACCAGTAAATTATCCCGAAAGTTGGTATGCATATTTTTAAACATGTTAAGCGTGTGATGCCTTAAGCATGTCGATTTAAGAACGAAAGTGACTTTTTTGTTACTCTATGGCAGACATTATCTAATTCACTTACACGTTTTTCCTCACTCAAATTTATGTTATGTCCCACTCTTGAAACACGCTAAACAACAATTTTATATAACGACGATATAAAACTGGAGGCTTGTCGTCTCCAGTAGCTCTATGGTCTACGGTAATGATATGAATGTATTTATAAATTTTTCGAGCGAACATTTTAACATTCATTGGATTGAATTTCTTAATTTGAAATGATTCTATTCTTTTGTACCTGCATTTACCCTTTTCCTTATGTGCAATACTTAATACCAGACGCATTACAATTATATAATTACGCTGTAATTAAAACTCAAACCGTTTTGATTTGCATTACAAAATGTATATTCTCACATAGAACCCCCCCCCCCCCCCTGGGAAAAGAATTGGTTTTTGAATACGCCACTGCACAAAAACCAACACTATTATACGTTACAATAGTATGCGTGTGCTATTTCCATTTCCACTTCATTTCTCTCGAGTAAGTTCAGTTCCTTATATTCTTTTTCGTGGGGTCGCACGCAAAAATGTAAACCGGACCAGTAGTTACGTCAGAACATCTGACTCACCAAATCAAGCCACATGACGCATTGGCATTAAGTACGATCCCGAGAAAGTGGCTTGATTAGATAATATGTAAGTGCCCTTTGCTAAGGCAAACACTCATTAGATAAGAATGAACGCATCATCACACAAGTGATTATTACTTTGACCCTTGTGCGATGAAGCGTCAATATAGGATAAGAAGATATTATATATAGAGTAGTTGTAACTAGAGTTAGTGTTGCATTTTTATCCGAGAGTCCGGAGAAGTAAGTAATAAACGTTGTACATCAGGACAAGAGTTTTAATTCGTGATAGGGAATTTAAGTCCCTAAAAGTGTAAACAAAATACATTTACGTAACTCAGTCCATTTGGACTTATTTTGGTTCTGATTTTGAGGATGCTTTTCAGGTGTTTGGAAAGCATCTGGCTAATAAGCTCAGAGACGTCCCTAGTTCACAAAACGCAATCGCTCAGAAACTAATTTCCGACGTTTTATTCGAAGCGGAGTTGAGTACCCTTACCAGAAATTTTCAAATTGTTGATATGACTAGCCAGCGACATAATGATTTTGGTTCAGGGAATGGACGGAATTGGCATCAACAGAATATGCCCCAACAATTTCGAATGCCACATGCTCTTTCTTTACAAATTGGACAATACCACTCCTTCTCGCAGCAGTCGCAGCCTATGCCCCATAACACCATCCCAGAACAACTTATTACACGCACTCAGGAGTATGAAACAATTTCAGTCAGTTTGACGCATCATCCCACAAGAAGGTGAACAAGATCAAGGGACACACGCCCATGAAGTACATGCCCAATCACCCATTGGAAGCTACTTGTCAACATTTCAACCAAACTGAAGTACTTTTATGCATTTTCATTGTGCTTAGCCTAAACTTTTGTGAAACACTGATGTATGTTTACTTTTGGTTCATATAAATCAGGCACTAACGGAGGGGGGGGGGGGGGGTTAAACCCCACCCCCTCCTCCCCGAAATGATATACTTAAAAAATCACATCTAAATCTAGATATAAATTTTTTACATGCTTATTACTTGAGCTGAGTTAAGTTGTGGTTTTCATACAAATTTCAACTCAACTCAATTCTATGAAAACTAACTCGCCATGTAATGTAGTGATATGATAGTTACCATAGAGCTATAGCTAACGGAGATCGCAAAGCGCCGTTTCTGTATAAAGCACTTTGAAGCATTTTGATGAAGGGACCCTCTAAACTCGTCGCTATATCCAATAGTCGTTATGAGCAATATGCAATTTAGATACATTCCTTTGTATAGAGATTCGATCAGGACCATGCCATTTAGTCGTAATAACCGATCCGTCGTTAAAAGCGATGTCGTTATATCCGGTTTTGACTGTAGTAGCGAAGTATTTATATGTTGGGCTTTTTTTCTTTTCGATACCGGAGTATAACATACATGTGAGTAAGATGCTGATAGTAGCATAGTGAATATCGCCGGTCCTTTGCGAGAAAACATCCGGCTTCAAAAAAGTCGCTGCACGCTATCTCCATTATACATATAGCTCTATGATAGTTACCCAGTAGGAATTTCGTGGAAAACTCAATGAAAAGGCAAATATTGATCTAATAGTTTAATATTACTATCAATGGAGCAAAAAAGGAGATTTTTAACAAATTTATGGAGAAAACGCCACTTCCATTTTCTCACTCCAAATGGATGAAAATGGGATTACGAAGAACATTTATGAGTTTCATTTTTTCCAGGAATGTTAATGTTTCAAGTCGCCATTCGGTTTGAGAATTTCCATCCATACATCGAAAATGTCGATTCTATCACGCAATCGTAGTTTAAAAATATCTGATTTGAACTAATAAAATTGTGTTTAGTTTTAGTTCTTTCAGTGTTTCGAAAAATTCAATGAGGAGATTGTTTATGGTGTACGCGTGTTTTAGCATTATTGTCCTGGTTGTTGATATAATAGTCACTTAACGGCAAAACACGATTGGGGCTTTTTTCACTTGAATGTAGGAAATTGTGTCAAATTTCACATTAAGGCCCTATGGGTCCGGTACGACAATTTTTTATCCCAGATTGATTTTTCTTTCTTGAGAGGATTTCAATCGATTGAAATCGTTTTTCGTTCGTGTAATTTGGCGTAGACAATACGTCTGCGTCGTTCGCTGTCTATCAGCGAACTAATTTTGATTTTACAGAAAAAAATAGTGTTATAGGTTTTCAAATTATTTGAAATGCACAGCTATTAAAAATGAATAATTTTTTCATTGATTTATCTTCTAGAAATACCAATTAAGCATACTATCTGTGGTACTTTTCAATAAAATGTGGTCTTCTTATGTAATTCATGCTATGAAAATCGTGAAAAATTGCTTCAGTTGGACTCCATATATTATTAACGAAAATGAAAATTTTTTAAAATTTTATCTATGGAGGACCTTCTTTAAGATTTTTTCTAGCATTATATTAATGAAAATGACATATTAATTATTCAAGAAATAGGTAATGTGCGTTTAAAAAATTCGAATTTACGCATTTTAACAAATGTTCGAGGGTTGTTGTTCTAATAACTACTATACTACTAGCTTTCTACACATTAGGTGTGTTTTTTATTCCCGGTTAACTATAAAGCTCGAAAAAATTGCACGGCAAAACAACAAAAGTGCGGTTACCAACAATTCAACCGCGGTTATCTCGACCGGAGCTTCGGGAAGTTCCGATTAAGTAAAACTATTGTTACGATATTTACGTTATTTAAAGCTTCGCCGTTTGGTGCAGTTGCAACCCTACAAATGTACAAGCAAGTGACAGTTTGATCAGCCTGTAAAGCTCAGTACGGACCTCGATGAAAATTTTCATTCGCAAATTTACTATATATCTCTCCCATCTCCACAATGAAAAAATCGTTGCGTAGAATAATGTGGAGAAGTAAACAGCTGATCTTCTGTTTGACTTTTACAATTGTCAAAGTGAATGGTTTTTTGAAAATCTAGGGTGTGTTCAAGATTTCTGCTATAGCTGCTTTTAGCTGCTATTAGCTGCTTTTTTGTGTTCAATGCAACCAAAAAGCTGCTTTCTCGTGCTTGCTATTTGACACTAGATCTGTTCAAGATTTTTAAAAAGCTGCTTCCATAGCTGCTTTTTCTTGCTCGCACTCCCGAGTGTAGCTAGAAAGCGGCTATTGCAATATTTATATGTGTGTGTAGCTGTCACTTTCGTCGAAACGTTATTTTCAGTCTTTAAAAATGGAAGAAACTCTATCATTAGCATTAGAAATTAACGAAAAATTTAATGAAACATTAGAAGCAGTTAATGCGGTAAGTATTCAAAGTCATTCAAACAAATGTCTTATATGCCACGCCAACTTGCGTATGTGCTTGTCGAACAGCTGTTATTAGCTATACAAGCTGCTTTTGGCTGTTCAAGACCCGAAGAAGCTATTTCATGCTATGGCTGAAATTGACAGCTGCTACAGTCTTGCTATGCTATGCTTTCGAAGCAGCTATAGCAGAAATCTTGAACAGAGCCCTAGTATCATGAACATTAATATATGGGCCCTTTTTTAACATAAAAATTAAATTGAAATCACAAGACAAATCTTAAAATAAAAGCACAACTCAAAATATCCACTTTAGACTTCAAAAATATCCACTTCCGACAAAACACACTTTTTAGCCGGTTTGAAAAAAGAAACTGACAAATAAATTCAAACGAATGACAAAGATGTCAAAATTTTCATCCCGGCAATGAAAAATTAAATAAGCCTAGTACGGACCTCGATGAAAATTTTCATTCCCATACCAAATGCATGTAAAAAAACGGATGAAAATTTTCATCGCAAATTTTTGCGTTGGGTTTTTGTTTGCGGTACGGAGTTCGAATGAAAACTTTCATTCGTTCTGACAGTTCACGTATTCACCACCAGATGCGCTGAAAGCATGGAGACCATATTTTTCCGTCCAATTAAATGTGCCGCTATTTAATTTTTCATTGCCGGGATGAAAATTTTGACATCTTATGTCTTTCGTTTGAATTTATTTGTCAGTTTGTTTTTTCAAACCGACTAAAGAGTGTGTTTTGTCGGAAGTGGATATCTTTGAAGTCGGAAGTGGATATTTTGAGCTGTGCTTTTATTTAAAAATTTGTTTTGTGATTTCAATTTAATTTTTATGTTAAAAAAAGAGCCAATATATTAATGTCCATGATACTACATTTTCAAAGAACCCTCACATTGACAATTGTAAAAGTCAAACAGAAGATCAGCTGTTCACTTCTCCACATTATTCTGCACAGCGATTTTACTGTATTATTTATAATACAGTATTGTTATCGATTTTTAAAAAAAAAAATTTGTTGCCCTCAAAATTTTTTTTTCCACGTTTCATGACTAGTAGACGCGAAAAAAGCAATAAAAATGTTCACTCCGTCTGTACGCCGTACGCCGTACGTCGACCGCCCCACGCCCCAAGCAAAATCCTTTGAAGGCTCGTAGTTCTCAAACGAGTGGACCTATTAAATTAAAATTTTTTCTAAGAATAGACTTGGTGGACCCCTTGAATTGACATTATTTTCAGGGGACGAGGTGTAAGGGGGAAGGCGGGGTAAGCGTTTTAGACGAAAAATTTAGGTTTCTAGATCTCAGGAACCGCTTGTGTTAGGAGGCTGAAACTTAGAATTTCTATAGAGCTTTGATAATGGACCCATTTGCAAAAAAAAAACAGGTATGGGTGAAGGGGTGGGAGTGGAGGGGTAAATAATGTGTCCGAAACGCAAAAATGCCGAGATCGACAAATTCTAAAATCCATATCTCCTAAACCGTTAATAGCAAGCAATTAAAACTTAACAAATATCTGTAGTTATACTGGGAGAGTAGATTGAAACAAAATTTTTGGGTGGGGGTAGTGGCGTACGGGGGTGGGGGGTGAAAAACTTTAGATCACGATATCTCACAAACTAATTGGACCAGAAAAACAAAATTCGGTTTTATTATAAAGATTGATAAATAAAGATTGCTCAAAGTAAAATAATTGAAGGGGGTGGAGGAGCACGGAAGTGGGAGGGATTAGAATTTTTCAAAAATAACACGATTCATATCTCAATAACAGTGTAAGATGGATGCTTCAAATTTTTACCAGAAGTAGGCCTAATAGAACCTAAGTAGGGAAAAAAAAGGTTGGGGGTGTTGGTGTAGAGGGTGAGGGTGGGGAAGGGTGAGAAAGAAAAAGTTTCGATGCTTATATCTTAGGAATCTATAGTGATAGGAAGCTGAAACTTGGTATTTAGATAGAGCTATAGTAGTGGCATGGTGGAAAAATACATTTTTTTTTTAGGGGTAGTATGGTACGGTGGTGGGGGGTGTTTTCCCTAACTTCCGAACGGCTTATGCTAGGAAGTTGAAACTCGGTACGTATATGTAAATTAACTAGAAAAGTAATTCTGATAAAAAAAATTTGAATATTCATTGGTGTTCAGAAGGGGGGGCGAAAAAAAATATCGGTTAATATAAAATGCATATATTTTCACGATTTTCGTCATATCTACTAGGTCTTTCAAAATATTGAATTCATTTTTATTCTACGGATTCTTCAAGTGAATACCTAGAATGTGTTTTCAAGATTTTTTGAAATTCGACCCCTAAGAGGGTGTAAATTGGTTGTATACTTTTCCATTAATTCCACCATGTTTCTCAGGTCTGATCAGATATCGAATATCTTTTCACTTCCCCAGGTTTGTTTAATAATCACCTATTTTTAAGTTTTGTTTTTTTCAACCTCTAGACCGCATCCCGGAATATGACCCAATTATTTAATTCATATGTTACACCCTTTTCTAACCGCTTCCCGAACTTTTTGTTCGGTTTTCAGTCACATAGTAACATACACCGCATCCCCGAATTGAACGCGTTCTGAACTTTTGCCGGAAAATAATACAGTTGCGCCCAGACTGTTGGCAGATTTTTTTCATTGTGGAGACGGGAGAGATATATAGTAAATTTGCGAATAAAAATTTTCATCGAGGTCCGTACTGAGCTATAGCGGCACATTTAATTGGACGGAAAAATATGGTCTCCATGCTTTCAGCGCCGTCTGGTGGTGAATACGTGAACTGTCAGAACGAATGAAAATTTTCATTCGAACTCCGTACCACAAACAGAAACCCGACGCAAAAATTTGCATTGAAAATTTTCATCCGTTTTTTTTTTAAATGCATTTGGTATGGAAATGAAAATTTTCATTGAGGTCCGTACTAGGCTTAAGATTCAGCGGTAAAAGATGTCGAGTTACGGCTCGATGAAAATAAAACCAAGCTCATGGTACAACCGACAAGAAACGCGACAACCAGACACAATAAATTCGTTAGTAGCCACAACACTGACCGTTGGCATACGGGATCCGATCGACGGAATTTCCCGAACCTACTTTTCGTTTTTCTGCTCAATGCGCGACTTGTGGTCATTGCAAGATTGGGTACAATCGTTGGTTATCACTCTTTGCAAATCTTTGCAATAGACGATCGTTAACAATTTGTAGTTTTAATAGATAATTACATGCCAAATGATGTCGTCACCCGACCGAATGTTTTTCTTTTGGTTATCTATTAAAACTACAAATTTTTCTCGATTTTCTTTTGCAGATATTTGCACACTGTTATAACTAATAATTGTACCTAATTTTGCAATGATTGTAAATAGCGGATTACGCATAAAAGCGAGAATTCGGTCGGTCGGATCTTGTATGCGATCGCGCTATGGGTGAATGCCAAAGTGTTTCAGCAGAACTACACGTAATGGTATTCACAATACTTACTTGTTCTATTTCTTACCTATCCATTTCATCACTATAAATATTTAATTTAAAAAATAAATTTCCGTTTATTCGAAGTTTTGAAATTGACAAGTGCCATCTCGTATCATTTAACTCGTAGTGCTACCAGCTGCTCATGCGAAAATGGCATGGAGCTTTAATATCGTAAACTGGTAACAGCGAGTGTTTTGTACTTGGGCTTTTTAACCGGGAATAAAATACACACCTTTGTCATACAGCTCAATCGTAACCCATGGAATGCTTATAAAAGCCGTGAAGCTGAACTTGTGCTCAATACATACAAAGCCATTAGCCGTCCGTCCGGCCGTAGCCCCCGGAATGCTTATAAAAGCCGTGAAGCTGAACTTGTGCTCAATACATACAAAGCCATTAGCCGTCCGTCCGGTTGATTGAAAAATGACGATGGCTGTCATTTTTTGGTGTTGGATGTAAACACTTCGCGCATTTTAGTTAGATAATTATATATTTTAGAATTCGTATCGTAAGCCGCGTTACCGGAAAAAACAGCATTTACCGTATTTTGTGTTCGTGTCTTTTTTGTGTGCTTTTTAAGTTGCCCGAAAAATGTTTTTGCCCGTCCTGTCATTTGTTGTTTTGCATGTATGACATAAATCATACCATTTTGGATGAGATCACAGTGCTCCACTCTGGAGGAGATTACAGCTCCACTTTAGAGGAGATTACAGCTCCACTCTGCAGATTACAGCCCACCACTCTGGAGGCGATTACAGCTTCACTCTGGATCTGGAGAGATCACAGCGCACCATCCGGTGCTCCTAGTCCACCACACCCTAGCCAAATAAAAACTCAACATCTCAAGACATACTTCATTTTATTGGCAAAAAAAAAACAATTTTAAGGAATAACTGGAAAATACAAATATACAAATTCGTAGTCTTCGTTAACTTATTTTGGACGTTTTCGTGCAACAGCCCCCTGACCTTCTCGTCGTCGATATCATTGCGATCGTCGAACGTAAATTTAATGTACTATAGTTACCGAGATCGGCGGTTGGAATGAAGTTGCTACCACCAGCGGTAGCAGCAGGAGCACCGGACGAATCGATCGGTTCCGGCTCGTCGTTCAGCAGCGATCTTTCCCGGACGACCTCGTTAGCGGCCCGGCTAACAAGATTGTGTTGCCATTTCGGTAGATATTTGGCGGCCAATTGTGGCATGATTAGATTCCGATCGGTTAGCGATACACCGGTCGAACGTGAATTGGCAGCATTAAGAAACGCGTCGCGTACAACTTGTGCGGCCATCGCTACCGTCTTCCGGTCGAAGCAGCAGTAACACCATCATCACCAACATCGACATCACTTTGATGATTCTGGACACTATCCTTAAATTAAAAGCAATTTATCCATTCACAAAAAATTTACTTTAAATTACCGAATTTGTTGTCATATCGAGATCAATTTCTGTGATGTTCATCGCCATGAATTTCCTTTCCTCCTAGTCGCAAGATTCCTGTAAAATAAACATTTTGCACATAATTTGTATAACTTGGACTTACTGTATTCAAATTTACTCACCTTTTGATGTTTAGTTAATTAAGAAACTGAATTTTAGCAATGCTAATTGGAACACTTTGCTCCGGCGAATAGTTGTTTTCCACCAAAATCTGACAGATGTACACAACTGTCCGGACGGCTAGCACACATTCACAACTTTGTGCTTCACGGCTTGTGTTAGTATTCCGGGGGTTACGGCTCAATCACTGAGATGTATACATGGAGACCTCGATTTGCTATCTCATATAGCCGACGTTTTAGAAATGTCATTATTTCGAAAAAGTTGTCCATGATAAGCAGAGCTTCTGCATTATTGAACAAAATTCTGATGAATTTAAACATTCATTAGATTTAAAATTGGTAATGCAGATAAAATAATTTTTGATCGAAACATTTCTTTTAGTTTCTTTCAGAAATTCAATTAATTTTAAGTTTGAAGTAACTTCGAAAGTTATCCAGGGCACAAATTGGAAAATCCGATTTCGAAACCGGAAATGGAAAGAAGGAAAGAGTTAGTAGCATGGTTGCGCCACTGAGATGTATACATGGAGACCTCGATTTGCTATCTCATATAGCCGACGTTTTAGAAATGTCATTATTTCGAAAAAGTTGTCCATGATAAGCCAAGCTTCTGCATTATTGAACAAAATTCTGATGAATTTAAACATTCATTAGATTTAAAATTGGTAATGCAGATAAAATAATTTTTGATCGAAACATTTCTTTTAGTTTCTTTCAGAAATTCAATTAATTTTGAGTTTGAAGTAACTTCGAAAGCTATCCAGGGCACAAATTGGAAAATCCGATTTCGAAACCGGAAATGGAAAGAAGGAAAGAGTAAGTAGTATGGTTGCGCATATATTTAAAGCGAGAAGAAAAACAATGACAATGTCAATTACAGAATTACAGACAACAAACAGCAAAATTACAGACAACATGAAAAAAAAATTCGAACTTTTAGGTGTAATTTCGAATTGGGCGCAAATAATTTGAATTTGATAAATACTTTTTTGGATAAACAGTGCAAGGCATTGAAAGAAAATGAGTTCATAAAATTGCAACTAAGTTGTGTAAATTTTACAGGCAATATTGGCTACTGCAGTACGAATATGATACCATTTACCTATCGTTATGGCGCTACATTAAAAAATAAAACGTAGCATGAAGGGATTAAGTCAATTATTAGTCATTTTTTTTGCGGAGAAAGTTTGGTTGTTGGTAACGTAAATACGTTAGGGCTGATATCCATTTGTTGTATTCCTGAGTATTGGTCCAAACAGAACACGGACTTCGACTTCGATTTTGCCATTTGCCTACTGTACCGAAGTCGAAGTCGGTGTTGTGGGCATCACCATATAATCCTGTGTAATCTAAAAAGACAGGGACTTCGAAGTCGAAGTCCGTGTTCTGTTTGGGCCATAATTCAGGCCTGATTAAAAAAGCTTGACATCACGAAAATTAAGTAAATAAAAACGTAAATTATAATAAACCAAAATATATTCACTTTCCATTATACGATACAGTTTGTTGTTTGAATTTAATAAAAAAGAAAGAACATTAATGATAATGATGGCCGACTCATTTGTCGACGATGATTCGCTATCGGGTGCTGCAGCTGCTGTACCGTCGTCGGTGACAACACGAGCTGGTGATTCGGCACGTTTTTTTGATGGGGCAATCGGAACTGCTTCCGATTCCATGAAAATTTTCGTCGGTAGATCGAGAATTGCTGGTTTCTGACTGCCGTCATGCTATCACAGCCGGTTCCGTCGCCCATTGTATTTGGTGCTAGGCAATTGTTGAAGAGCTAGAGAATGAGATGGTGATTAGATTTTTGGACATTTTTCCAATGTTTTCCTTTTTTCTTTTACCTGTTCGCAAATTTGTGATAGTTTTTCGCATCCTTCGTCGATTCTTTTCTTAATGAATTCAACCACTTCGTCACTGGAAATGAAGTTCCAGATGCTGTCGCATGCAAGAATCATAAACTCATTGTTTGGTGAGATTATTAGCTTCTTAACATCCGGCACAGCTGAGATCATTTGTTTTTCGTCGGGCAAATCTTGATTCTATAAAAAAAAACAAAAAAATCACCGACATGCCAATTACTCTCCGAAAAATATCAACTTACCATTTTATAGGCGTGATCTCCAATCGCTCGGCATTAACGCGGCCAAAAGTAACTTTGCCGCCCGCTTTGTATATTCGTTCGCTCTCCTCATCGTCTTCGGGTTTGTGATCGAAGCTCGTTTCAATTGCCTTTCCGTTTCGACATACAACGCAACGCGAATCACCGGCATTTACTACGTATAAATCGCAACCGTTAAGCAATGAGAAGACGGCCGACAACAGTTGAACAGTTTTAGAACTGACAATTCGGATTGTCAAACTGACAATTCAAATTGTCAGAACTTCCCCTTGTTGCCCCTGTTTTTTCGAAACTCGTCACAAATTCGAAGTTCAAAGAAGAAGCGAGAGGGTACGATTTCATCGGCTATTTCAACCAGTCAAATTGTATAGGGAAATGAGCCGATGAGGTATCCATATGTATATATCAGTGGGCTCAATGAACTTGAAAAAATTTTACGGTATAAACATACTCATGCATAGAGTCACTGTATAAGAACTAACACAAACATCCATTATCTTGAGTACGGACAATGTGTGTTTCATTTGAAACCAGTACATTTGAAATTTTTTTGCAGTTGTCCGATTTTTCATTTTTATCTCCACTAAAGTGGATAAACGCTGTATTTAGTTGACATTTCATGAGACATATGTATCTCGATTCCGTGAAACGTTAATCAAAATCCATCTGCTACACGTATACACACTAAAACTATGCCATTTAAGAAACCTGCGAACTTTGGAGTTCGCAGGGTTCAAGAGTACTAAAAAGGTACCAAAAGCGGTCATTGTCCGTACTCAAGATAGTGGATGTTTGTGTTAGTTCTTATACAGTGACTCTACTCATGCAATGTATGCTGACATTGGGCTCAATGTATAATTAATATGTGCCTTAATCCCAAGAGTACTCCCCTTTCAGTGCTAGGCACTGGTATAAGGGGAAGTAGAAATAATTTTGTTAATACAAAAATATAAAAAATAAGAAACAAAAACGTGTAGTTATCAGAAAAAATTTAAATAATTATAGTTACATAACTTAAGCTAGTATTACACTGTATGACCACGCTGTCAAATTGCAGTAACCCAGTAGGAAACGGAAGAACTTCAACTATCTATTCCGTAAGTCATTCTGAGGAGTCTGATAAGTTATTCCAATTTGTACTCCACTGAATGTAAAATACGCATTACATTTAGCATTGCGTGTCATAGGCGGTAATCAATTGCTCCTCTCTGCATTACGTGGAAGCAGTTCGATAATTAGTTAAACCAGTTCGATAAGTAATTACTTATGAAATTACTTCTGAGCAGTGAATGGAAGTATGTACACCTGTATTTCATTCCGTAAGTAATTACATAAGTATGAAAAGTAATTCCAAGTTGGCTGCCATTGTGTTAAGTAGGGTAAAGTACCCAGTGGCGAGCCCCCCTTAAGAAAAAGTTTCACTTTAAAAAATAATAACATATTATATGTGCAAATTAAATGTCTGATATGTTTATTTCTAACATCTTTCTACTCTTTAGATGTATAATATAGCATTAAAATCGCTCCAATATCTTTAAGTTTCAACATAAAGCGTAAAATCAAACCAAAAGATTATTTGCAAGTGTCTAGCCCAGTGACGAGCCCCCCTATACCAGTTACGAGCCCCCTGGTTTTGCCAGTCACGAGCCCCCTTATTCGCTCGAATAACGCGCTATACACATTGCACACGACCGAACGAATTTTCCGATTTTTCGTTTTTCTGCTTATTGTCAAGTCTTCGCCTATTAGAAAATTGGTTGAAATCGTTAATTATAATATTTTTAAGAATATCATAAGTGAAAATTTTTAGGTATTTGGATTTTGATTAATATTATTAAATAAAAGTCCGTCTGTGGGTGCGAATATTTTTAGTCGTACGACGGATTCATGTTTTCTTTTACTGTCAATTAAAACTACAATTTCCTGGAGATTTTCTGTCATGCTATTCTTGAAAATGCTAGAATTTACGATTATAACTAATTTTTCAATAACTAAAAATTTCACAATAGGTCGACAAACGAAAAATCTTATCGGAAAATTCGTTCGGTCGTATATAATGTGTACAGCGCCTTAGATGACGTTACATTTGCTGTAAATTATTCAAGATATAAGAAACACCGTTTAAAAAATCGGCCAATAGTCTGGGCGTAACCTTGTTATTTTATGGGTAGTCCGAAGTCCGAAACGTGTTTAATGCTGAGATGCGGTGTAGGTTACTATGCGACTGACAACCTAGAAAATAACGTTCTAAATAGCCTCCCAATTACTCGTTAGGTAGTCAGCTTCAACTTTCAGCCTCCTAGCATAAGCGGTTTCTGAGATCTAGAAATCAAAATTTTTCACAATTTAAATTTTTGTGTGCAAAGAATTTTGCAAAGTTCCTCAAGGATATTACAGAATTTGTCTGTCTTGTTGATAGAACCCATATTCTACCTTAAATCTGCCAAGTTTATAATAAATCTAAAGGTCCTAAAAGTTAAATCTATTCATTAATTATGTGAAGGCTCAAGACTGGGATCAGTGCAATCATGCAATACAGCCAGTAACGAGCCATGGGGCTCGTGACTGGAAACTTCAAATATTTACTACCCAGTAGCGAGCCCCCCCGATTTTCGGAGAAAAACGAAAAATATCAAGGAAAAAAACAATTAATTATATAATATAATAGGAGATTAACACTAACAGCCTATTATCAATAACATAAATAACAGCGCTTAAAACACAAAAATAAAAGAAATCAGCACTTTCTTAGTAAATTTGATAAGAAATTACTATATTCGAAGACACTTTTTAATCAAGCCTTTACAACTTCATATGAGTGCGTTGTCTTCAAAATTGGACAAGTGTTAAATATGTAAAACATACAACGCTAATATCTAAAAATAGTTAATATATCCGTATGCTACCGTTTTTCTAGTTATTTATAAATGTATTGTAAGGGGGCTCGTCACTGGGCAGGGGGCTCGCCACTGGGTACTTTACCCTAGTCATTACCAGGGAACGGATTTTCTGAACCTAAAAAATTTCAAAGAGACAAAATAATCTGCTGATAGTCTGAGCGAAACTTTATTATTTTTTGGGGCAAAGGTCCTCATTTTAACCGCAATGAGGACGCGATAGAATGCTTACGCCACTGACACATCGTCATCGTCGTAGAAAATATTTGACTTGCATGGTATAATGTTTTTAACGACTTTATATTATAAAATACCTACATCATCGACTTTATATCTCGTCTTAAAAGTTGTGCGTATATTCGACAAAACTTACAACGTACATCGAAAACAAAACAGATTTTTTTAGATAACATAATAACGTTTATTTCAAAAATAATTAAAAAAAACTAAAAATTATTCTTTCAAAACATCATATACATACATATAAACATAATTCCGTAAAATTAATTTTAATGAAAAAGTTAAAAAAAACATAATATATTAATAATAATAATAATAATTTGGTAAAAAATTATTCATTACGCATTTTTAAAGTGACGATTCTTAACGTTCTTAAATGGTTTTCGCATTTTTGATCTATAATCGACATCCTCTCCTACAGAACCTGGAATTTCATACAAACATCAGTCTAAAATATTAGAAATTCATTGGTTATTTATGCATTATTATGAACAATAATATACATGCTTTCAAATACTTTATTAATATTTTTCCACCTAGGTTTGTAATCAATACTAATATTAATAATAATACCTTATTCAAATTTACTTTAATTCCTCCTCGATGAAGTTTACGTCTCACCGCAGCAATCTGTAATGAAGATCCCATATTATTTGAACGAAGAACATATATCCAAATAGTTACATTGGATGGAATATTCTCATCATTTAAAGATTCATCCAACGCCCTTAGATTTACTTCGGTTTGCAACGGGAAGCTGCACAATTTTATTTCATCTTCATATTTTTCATTATCGAAGAGTTTTTTTTTCAGAAGCACTGAATTCATTCCTAGAACCTCCATTATTGTTTCATTCTGCTTAAGGATAATATCTAAAATCAATCTCAAAATGTAAGATAGATAAAGATAAAATGTGAAAGTAGTTTCATATTTTGAAGAAATAGGTAGAATTTAGATTTCGACTTATAAAAAAGAAAAATGTATTATTTTGATTTTTTGGTGAGTATTTTCAAAGTACCTTTTTAGTTTTATATAATAAAATATATTGAAACATGCCTAATGACCATTTTTTCCAAAAAAAAAAAGTTAAAAACCAGAGTAAAATGAGGTTGGGTCGGATTCGACCTGACTGTATCTACCTTCTATTTCGGGTTAAGGGTTAACCTAAGCCTAACCTAAAGTAAGGAGATTTTTTTTTCAACGGGATAGGCAAAATTAATAGAAAGATCTAATAAATATATTCGTGTCAAGGGAGAATATATTAAAAAATAGAAAAATTGTTATGTAGAGTGTACCGTTCCAATCAACTCGAATAACAGGCGCTCGACTTTACTTACCTCAAAACAGGATACACTTACGTAGGCTGCCTTTTATGTTTCGGGACTTGGCAACCCTGGTGGTGCAATCTGGTAACTGACAGCTCTATCGTAAAGTTGGACATTTTTGAGGTTATTCGTACTCAGAACGTGTTGACATACGAGCGCTATTTGTGTTGTTTGCAGTAAGTTAAAAGATTTATCTCAGCTCAAAAATGGAATTAAATCGTGAACATTTTCGTGCGATTATTTTTTACAACTTTCGACGTGGATTAACTCAGCAACAGTGTATAGATGAACTTAATTCAATTTTGGGCGATGAAGCTCCATCAAGGACCAGTGTTTATCGATGGTATGGTGAATTCAATCGTGGTCGTAGTTCACTTCAAGACGAATTTCGTGAAGGTCGTCCAAAATCAGTTGTTGTTCCGGAAACCATTGATGCTGTGCGCAAACTGATATTGAAAGATCGTCATGTGACCTGTCGTGAGATTGAGACAACCTTAGGCATTAGTGGGACCAGCATACATTCAATATTGCATGATCATTTGATTGTCAAAAAAATTTGTTCGCGTTGGACCCCGCATAATTTGGCAAAAGCTCAAAAAGATGCTCGTGTCAATTGGTCCAAAGAAATGCTAAAAAAATACGATCGCGGTGCTTCCAAACACGTCTATGACATCGTCAGAGGCGATGAATCGTGGATTTACGCGTATGAGCCCGAAAGTAAACCGCAGTCGACTGTAGGGGTGTTTCAAGATGAGCCGAATCCAACAAAAATTGTTCGCGCACGAAGCACTTCCAAGCAAATGGTCGCCTGTTTTTTCGGAAAAACGGGACATGTCGCAACCGTACCACTAGAACAACGCAGAACAGTCAATTCTGAGTGGTACACAACCATTTGTTTGCCAGTTGTCTTAGAAGAAATCAGGAAAACCAACCGCCGAAGACGGATCACTCTTCACCACGACAATGCGAGCTCTCACACATCGGCTCAAACAACTGCATTTTTGAGCACTCGAAACATCGATTTGATGAGCCATCCACCGTATAGTCCTGACTTGGCACCGAATGACTTCTTTTTATTCCCGTACGTAAACAAACTGAAGAAGCGGTTGCCGCATTCAGAATGCATGTTTTGGAGATACCTCAATCAGAGTGGCAAAAGTGCTTCGACAATTGGTTCAAACGCATGCAAAAGTGTCTAGATTTTCATGGGAAATATTTTGAAAAACAATAAAGTGGTTTTCGATGATTAATATTTGTTTTTCTTCTCTAATCCCGAAATATAAAAGGCAACCTACGTAGAACACGAGAAAAACACTTGACACTATGACCGATCTGACTGCAACAAACAAATTATTTGAAATTAAATTAATGAAATGTTTTCGTTTGAAAGATATAATTCGCACGAAAACAAAATATCAGTCAAAATTTCATCCGATGAATGTCATTACGATCTGCATTACTTTAAAAAAAATGTAATGTGAATTGGAAGCCGTTACCTTAATCATAAGGAGAATTCTACTGGAAATTACTTTTATAACTCATTACATTTTCAATGACTTCCCAAATTTTCTACTGGGAATATGCAATACGAAGTAGGCGAATACAAATAAATCTCACTGTGAGATTTATTGTATTCGCCTACTTCGCATCGCATATTACTACAATTTGACCACTTGATCAAACAGTGTAATACACTAGCTTAATACCACTGATACAGTACTACCTCGATAATGTGAATTAAGGTTCCTGTATACGCACTCACACTACTCACCGTACCTTAGGTTTGGCCGATGCATGCTCAGGTCGAAAACCAGTAAATTAAAATTTTTTTGATTTTATTGGGGGAATATCACATATCAATTCGAAATAGTCTAATTTTCGGTACAAAATAGGAAATTTCCATAAAAGAAATAGATAATGTACGTAAATTTACAAAAGAAAACCTTAATTCGCGCACACATACTATGCACACATACTATGCACACATACTATGCGCACACATACTATGCACCTATACACCGAAATTTCGTGCAGTCAAACTTAAAAGTTTGGCTGCACGAAAACGACCTTTTTTCAGGTTATGTAGTGGTCTTCTAGTCCAATTTTGGGCTATCGGCCGAACTCCTACTAGAAGGGTGTGAGTATACAGTGACTCTAATGTGAACTAATCAAAACGAAGATAGTTCACTTTATCGAGGAATTCACATTAGCGGAGGCATAACTAGTTAGCATATTACAGCAAAATAAAATTGTATAATTGTATTGGCATAATACGTAACTTAATAATTACAAACATATTTTTAAAGATAATAATTTGTATTTAATTATATTAGTTGAAAAAAATGCCAAAATTACGCTTTCAGTCCAGACTTAAAAATGCATTGTTCAAGGGTATCGTGAATTCAATTCATATACATATTAATCGAAGCGTAGAAAAGAAAATATTCTAATTGTTTATTTATTTTTTTAAATTTAACATTACAGTAGACCCACATTGGATAACCTAAAATCTCGGATAGTTAAATATTCTCCCAAACAGGCCCCGCCCTAGACTTTTCGGCGCCCGGTGCAGTATACACTTCGTCGCCCTAATCAATTTATATAACAAAAAACAAAAATATTATACTTATTCACTTGACGATTTTTCATACAAATTCATGTAACTTTTTCTCAGGACCCGCTCAACCGATTTGAATCAAACTTTGTACACTTATTATTTTAGTAAATCGAATGCTAATGAATGAAGGAATTTCAAAAATATTAAAAACCTGACTTATAATGTTTGAAAATTTAAACATTTTTGATGTTTTTTAAACCTAAAAAAAGTATTTAGAATCACCTTTTTAAAAATTGCTTCATTCAGTATAAATACCAATACTATTCTATATTTAACCAAAAAAAGTCATCTTGATGTCTCTTATCAGTTTCGAGAAAAGAAACATTTACGGAAAAAAATTAAAAAAAAATTGTTCTGGAGAGCGAAAAAACTAAAATCTCTCCAAATTGATTTTTTTTTTATATACATATTGTTAATACAAATCTCACAGATGTCATTGGTTCTGTTTTCAAAAGTTTCCTCTATTTTTTATCAGATTATGCCATTTGCTCGTTTGATTTAAACCAATAAATGTTATAAATAAAATTGAGATGAAGTTCGCTAGCGGCGGAAGGTCAGTGTCAAAATTTTAAAATTGTACCGAAAAATACCGAAAAGTTTACCCAACCGCTCGCCGTCGTAATTCTGTGTTCATCCGTGTGTTAAGGTACAATTTAAAATTTTTACAGCGAACTTCACCGCCGCTAGCGAAGTTCGTCTCAATTGTGTTTATACCATTACTTCTCTTTATCATTCATCCAAAACATTCATTCCCCTCTAGCAAAAATGTCGTGTTTCCCGTTTCCCCACATAATTCACCGAGGCGCATTCGCTCCATATCTATCTTTTTCTATTGTATGGAAATCATGTTCTGAGCTCTTTCAGCACACAATCAAATCAGCACCAAGTGCTGCGGCGCCGTGGAGCGCTTGCTCCAAATGAATCGTACGAACGCAAAATTGTACTAGCTGATGAACGTATGAATGCAAAATTGGAATAGCAGATGATCGCACAAACGAAAAGCTGTGCTAGTCGGTATCGAAGAGTGAGAATATCTTTAAGGGAAAAGATTCGATGTTTTGGTTCTTGAACGAGAATTGAAAGAGTGTTTTTAGGAAATGGAAAAATGGAAAAACCCTGCAAAATCTAGAATATGCATCGGAAAAAGTGTGGCAAATGTATTCAAGAAATCCTTTCTATTAATTTCTAAGTATGTTTTAAATTTAAAATATTTGGAGAGATAATATGAACTAGCGCCTTCCTTAATTTGGCGCCCGGATTCAATGCGCCATTTGCACATATGGTAGGACCGGCCCTGCTCCCAAAGCCTTAGTAGAACGCAATTTTTTGTGAAAATCAAAATGTGCGTGATGCCGCAATTTTATACAGGGCAAAATTATTCTGCAAAACACATGAAAATCTACGAAAATTCTGTGAAACATAGGAAAATCGGATAAAGAAATATTATTCGAGGAAATAAGCTCAGTTAACCGAAAACATCGGAAGCCTAGACTACCTCGGTTAATCGAAACATCGGATAAACGGTCATCGGTTAATCGGGATTTTATTGTATTTACTGTTCTGAAAAAAAAATGATGTTATTTTTGTCTGACGGCAAAGCAGTGCAAGATGATTTTATTGCAGTACTCCGTATGTCGTGCAATGTTAATAAGGCGTTTGCGCTTATATTATTTTCCTGTGCCGAATCAATCAATATATTCGCGCTTTGTATAGCGGAAGTATGCGATACGATAGATCTTACTTCATCCTGATTTTCTAGACTTTCATCCTCAGAAGAACTATCGCATAAGCTGTTTTTCGCCTCATGCAGCCATGATTGGATCTCACCATGCGAAATTTCTGCATTTCCCAAAAGAATGCAAAGAAGCTCTTGCACTTCCTGAATTGCATTTTCATCTGAATTTGCAGCAAGCGATCCACTTTGACGACTAACTGCACCTAAGGTTCCTGTATACGCACTCACACTACTCACCCTAACTTAGACTTGGCCGATGCATGCTCAGGTCGAAAACCAGTAAATTTAAATTTTTTTGATTTTATTGGGGGAATATCACATATCAATTCGAAATAATCTAATTTTCGGTACTGTAACGACTCGATTTGCTGGGGTAGGCTCATCGGGCGCCAGGGGTTCGTTACAAAACATTTATTTAATGACTTCAAGTTATTTATTATATTAAGGTTTTAATTCAGTATGTAATTCAAGTTAGTATTATGTATTCTTTGTTTAATACGCTTCGGTTTCCTCGGTCCTACAGCGTCTCTGACCTCGTTACCCTCTCGTTGCTGCTCGGCTCGGTACTTCTCGGGTGCCTTGCGTTGTTCAGCGTGTTGGTTGCTCGGTGCGTTGCTCTATTCGTTGCGTTGCTCTGTGCGTAGCATCGCTCTGGGTATCGTTGCTCTGTGCGTTGCGTTGCTCTGTGCGCGCGTTGCTCGGTGCGTTGCTTTATTCGGTGTGTTGCTCTGCGCGTTGCGTTGCTCTGTGGGTTGCTTCATTCGTTGCGTTGCTCTGTGCGTAGCATCGCTCTGGGTATCGTTGCTTTGTGCGTTGCGTTGCTTTGTGCGCGCGTTGCTCGGTGCGTTGCTTTATTCGTTGGGTTACTCTACGCGTTGCGTTACTTGGTGTCTCGTTGCGTTGCGTTGCTCTGGGTGTTGCGTTGCTCTGTACCAGGGCTGCTTCGCTCTGTTGCGTGGTTCGGGGCGTTGCGTTGCTCTGTGCAAGGGGTCGCTCGGTGTGTCGTAGCTCTGTGCGTTGCATTGCGTTACGCGGTGTACCGTAGCTCTGTGCGTTGTGTAGCTCCGTGCGTTGCGTTCTCTTCGTCGTAACTTCTTCCGGGTGCTGCTGCGTCGTCTGGTTCTCTGTGTTGGCCGCCTATTGCTCGTCCTAGCTCCTCGTAGCTGTGCTCCGTGGTCCTCGTCTTCGTCTCGGGTGGTCCTAGCATTGGCTTCCGTGGGAACCACGTAGACTGCTTGGCTGTTTCCAAGTTTAAGCGAACTCACAAGAGCCACAGACCTTAAATTGGAGTTAGCATGGGCAGTAAATAGCCGCTGCTTCAGTCTTTCGATTTACTTCGAGATAGTGTTTTGGCGAACTCACAAGAGCCACAGACCCGTAACACGATCCGAATTCCTCGAATACAACGTCAGATTGCCTTGGGAGAAGTGTAGGTTACTCCGCGTCCAGCTACTGAGCGTTGCCGACTGCTTACCTTCTGGTCGATAGTTTTGGCCTATATACTGGCCAGAACATGCGCTGGCTGCGAATTATATCGTATATGCAAAAAAAATATATGAAGTTCATATAACACCCTGCTTTTCCGGTATTTCGGTCCTGTATCATGGTCGTTGTTGTAAGTGGAAATTTACCCTAAGATTTCCGTCCTTACAGTACAAAATAGGAAATTTCCATAAAAGAAATAGATAATGTACGTAAATTTACAAAAGAAAACCTTAATTCGCGCACACATACTATGCACACATACTATGCACACATACTATGCACACATACTATGCGCACACATACTATGCACCTATACACCGAAATTTCGTGCAGCCAAACTTAAAAGTTTGGCTGCACGAAAACGACCTTCTTTCAGGTTATGTAGTGGTCTTCTAGTCCAATTTTGGGCTATCGGCCGAACTAGAAGGGTGTGTGAGTATACAGTGACTCTAACTGCACCTAGCGGAAGTTCATCTTCAACATCCCAGACTTCCTCTTCTGGATTTTGTAAAAAACACAGCCTGTGTTTATATTACTCGTTTACGTATATTTTATAACATATTCATTTATGACTAATTAAATCGTGGAGTTGCAGGTATCTCTACATGAGATATAGGCTGGAGGGCAAAGGGTTAAAGTTCGCATTCATAAATGTGCTATACATATGTAAATTTCTTTCCCCCAGGAATGATATTTCGTTTGTTTTGACGTTGAAATTTCAAACAAATGAGCATCAAATCATTGAAATTTTTGAGTTCACATTACAGAGGCAAAATAATGCCAAAAAATTCACATTACAAGGGACATAATATAAATTTTTGGTTGTTCACATTATCGAAGAATTCACATTTGCGGGGGGTCGAACTATCGAGATAGTACTGTAGTAACAAAAAAAAAATTTTTTTATTAAAAAGTAAGCAAAATTTTTAAAAAATAAGCAAATCATGCAAAACATGCAACAACAGCACATACACTCAACAGCAGCACAAACATGCAACAACAGCACAAACCACAACCGGTCAGACTCATCTGGGCTCTGTTCAAGATTTCTGCTATAGCTGCTTCGAAAGCATAGCATAAGCAAGACTGTAGCAGCTGTCAATTTCAGCCATAGCATGAAATAGCTTCTTCGGGTCTTGAACAGCCAAAAGCAGCTTGTATAGCTAATAACAGCTGTTCGACACACACATACGCAAGTTGGCGTGGCATATAAGACATTTGTTTGAATGACTTTGAATACTTACCGTATTAACTGCTTCTAATGTTTCCTTAAATTGTTCGTTATAATTTCTAACGCTAATGATATAGTTTCTTCCATTTTTAAACACTGAAAATAACGTTCCGACGAAAGTGACAGCTACACACACATATAAATATTGCAATAGCCGCTTTCTAGCTACAGTCGGGAGTGCGAGCAAGAAAAAGCAGCTATGGAAGCAGCTTTTTACAAATCTTGAACAGATCTAGTGTCAAATAGCAAGCACGAGAAAGCAGCTTTTTGGTTGCATTGAACACAAAAAAGCAGCTAATAGCAGCTAAAAGCAGCTATAGCAGAAATCTTGAACACACCCTGATTGCGAGAGAGCTAGGTCTTCGATAAGTAGGTAAAGCCGCCTGACTATAATTGCAACAATTCAAAAATCACATTCCTCTCTTCGACAAAGAAGATGCTTCTTCGCAAGTTGCTTTAGCTGAAAAACATTCCTTGCCATTTGTATTACTGAAGGTAATGAGTTATATTCACAAATTGCCTCAAATACAGGATCTTTTCTGAGTCGGTCAGTCCTAGGACAATGTTGTGGTCTAATAAAATCTGAACTTCTTGTGTTAAAGTTGTGTACATCGTGATTGTGGATCAGTTTGATTAAGGATTTATCTATTGTTCTTAATATTGTAAATTAGTTTAATATGTTCCAGGCTTATGTGCTGTTGTAAGGTTAGTTTTCCATAAGTATAATAAAGTTTCTCCGATGGTGTTAAATGGGGTAAAAATTATGAATAGCTTTAATGCTCCTATTCATAAGTCTCGCAATTTTGTCTAGGTTTCTTTTCGAGGTTTGGCTCCATAGCAGAAGTCCATAGTTTATGTTGGATAGAAGAAATGCATTATAGAGCATATCCTTTATTATCACGTGTATGAAGATAATCGTTACGCTTTATTACTCCATTATTGGAGTGGGCCATTTTGTTTCTAAGTTTAGTAATGTGATGCTCTTATAACAGAGACCAAGCTCCTCTGGGCGATAGAGGGCTTCAAACCATTCAAGTCTGTGGGACCGGATGGAATCATTCCTGCCGAAATACAGCAGACCTCGGATATAATTCTGCCATGGCTGAAGGTTATACTGAAAAACTGTCTGGATCTAACCTACATCCCTGCAACATGGATGGAAGTTAGTGTGGTTTTCACAAAGCGGGAAAAAGCTCTCATGTCTGTCCTAAGGATCTCCGACCTATCAGTCTATCATCCTTTCTTATAAAAACACCAGAAAGACTAATGGATGTATACATCTGCGACAATCTTGACAAGCGATTGCTTTCAACATCACAACACGCGTACTTGGAGGGGAGGTCGGTCGAAACGGCCTTACATTCGCTCGTGCGCCCCAACAAGACCTAGTAGATATGACGAAAATCGTGGAAATATATGCATTTTATATTAACTGATATTTTTTTTGCCCCCCCCCCTTCTAAACGGTAATAAATATTTGAATTTTTTTTCATCAGAATTACTTTTCTAGTTAATTTACATATACGTACCGAGTTTCAACTTCCTAGCATAAGCCGTTCGAAAGTTAGGGAAAACACCCCCACCACCGTACCATACTACCCCTAACAAAAAATGTATTTTCCACCATGCCACTACTATAGCTTTATCTAAATACCAAGTTTCAGCTTCCTATCATTATAGATTCTTAAGATATAATCATCGGAACTTTTTCTTTCTCACCCTTCCCCACCCTCACCGTCTACACCCACAACCCCTAAATTTTCTTTCCCTACTAGGGTTCTATTAGGCCTACTCCTGGTAAGAATTTGAAGCATCCATCTTACACTGTTATTGAGATATGAATCGTGTTATTTTTGAAAAATTTTAATCACTCCCACTTCCGTGCTCCTCCACCCCCTTCAATTATTTTACTTTGAGCAATCTTTATTTATCAATCTTTATAATAAAACCGAATTTTGTTTTTCTGGTTCAATTAGTTTGTGAGATATCGTAATCTAAAGTTTTTCACCCTCCACCCCCCTTTCTTGATATCGAGGGTGCTTTCAACAACGTCAGACCAGAGGCAATCACTGACGCACTTTCTATCCTGAAAGTGGAGTCCTCGCTTGGCGCGCTGACCAATTTGATGTTAACATCCAGGATTGTGAGTACAAAGCTGGGCGAGTCCTCCTCTCGAAGGTTTGCCAGCAGAGGTACACCACAAGGTGGCGTGCTCTCCCCTCTTCTTTGGAATTTAGTGGTTAACAAACTACTATTGAGACTGGAAGAGGCGGGCTGCAAAGTGATTAATTATGCCGACGATGTTGCAATTGCTGTCTCGGGGAAGCAGCAATGCTCTCTCTATTCTTTCTAATTGGGCTTCTGAATGCGGACTGGGCGTGAACCCATGCAAAACAGAATTAGTCCTCTTCACCAGGAAATACAAAATTCCTCACGTAGACCCCCCTTCTCTGAATGGTACCAGTTTAGTTTTCACCGATAGTGCAAAATACTTGGGTCTTATTTTGGATAGGAAGCTTCACTGGAAACCTAACATTCAGGAACGAGTAAGGAAAGCAACAGTTGCGCTTTACTCATGCAAAAAGGCCATTGGCAATAAATGGGGTATGCAACCCCGGATAGTTCATTGGCTCTACGTGTCCGTCATCAGACCGATACTCATGTACGGTGTGGTTGTCTGGTGCCACTGTAGTGTCTATCAGGCAGAGCTTATGGCGATCAAGGAGGCCCCGTCCTGGCGGAGGTGTAATGTAATATCTACTAGTGATATTAGCATTTTCACAGACAGCCAAGCGGCGATAAAATCCTTGGAATCGACCTCGACAACATCAAAGGTCGCCGTAGAATGTAGATCATCTCTTAAGGAGATGGCCGAACAGTTCAATATTCTTCTGTGCTGGGTGCCAGGACACAGGGATATTTCAGGGAACTGCATGGCTGACGAACTTGCTCGGCGCGGTACCACCCTTCAGACTCTGCCGGTACATCAGAATCTGGGTATGCCTCTCTCCACATGTAAACTGCTACTGAGACTGGACTCAATTGAGAAAACCAACTCAAGATGTGCAGACGGTACTACATGTCACACTGCGAGACAGATCTGGCCAAAGCTGGATCTAAATCGCTCTAAAAGTCTGACTCTGCTCAAAAGGGCGGACATCATACATATTTTGTCTCATGTGCTCTCTTTAGTTGAATTCCATCTATTTCTAGCTTCATGTCAATATCCAGTTTATTAATTTGTCTAAAAATCATATAATTTGTCTTCAATGTATATAATGCCAACATAAAGAGATGTGCCATGGTGGAATGGAGAACTTCAAAAACTCCGAACCCACGTAAAGTCATAACGCCCAATCAGTCTAACCTCTTTCTTACTTAAATCTATGGAGAAGGTAATAGACAGATACATAAGGAGCTCAGCTGCCTTCAGCCGACTCAACAAATACCAATTCGCTTACCAATCTGGTAAATCGGCTGTTACCGCCCTTCACAATTTAGTGCAAAAAATTGAGAAGACGTTGGCAGCCAAGGAAATAGAATTGTGTTCTTTTCTCGACGTTGAAGGTGCTTTTGACAATACCTCATACAAATCCATTGAACAACTCACCCGTAAAATAGGAGTTGAAGAAACGATAACGAGATGGATAGTAGCGATGCTTGACTCTCGCAGAATCTCGGCTCAGATCGGAGGTAAGGGTCTCACTGTACGAGCGGTGAAAGGAAGCCCCCAGGGAGGCGTACTCTCACTACTACTGTGGTGCATTGTTGTAGACGATCTACTTAAGGTCCTTAGTATCAAGAGTTTTGAGACTCAAGCATACGCTGATGACCTGGTGATCACTCTGAGAGGTAAACATGACTGTGTCATTTCGGACCGCATGCAAGAGGCCCTTGAGATAGTAGATCACTGGTAACAGGGATTGAATATAAATCCACGTAAAACAATTATATTGCCATTCTCTAGAAGACGGAAGGTTAACTTAAGGCCCCCGATTGTGAGAGGAACTGCAATTGAATTCTCTTCAGATGTCAAATACTTGGGAATTACCTTGGACAAGTGTTTGATTTGGAATTTACATCTTAAAAACATCTCCACACGAGTAACATTATCTTTTATGGCGTGTCGTAGGCTCTGTGGTACCACTTGGGGTCTCAGACCAAATATGGTATACTGGACCTACAAGTCTATTATAATACCAATGGTCACATATGCCGCGATGGTGTGGTGGCCAAAGGTTGAACAAATTACAGCACAGAAGGCCCTGCAAAAAATTCAGAGGCGAGCTGTTCTTAGCATTACTGGGGGACTTAAATCATGTCCTACTGCTGCAATGGAAGCCATGATAACCTTGGCCCCATTACACTTAGAGATAAAGAAGGAGGCATTGAGAGAGGCCATAAGGCTACAGCAGAACAATAAATTCAAGGCAGGAGACCTTGTCGGTCACCTTAAAATTCTACAGGAATTTAATCAGAAGGACCTAACCGACTCAGTAAATGATAACATGCCGAAGGTATATGATTTTGAGAAACCATATATGGTGACTCTGGGAGATCGTATACCATGGCAATCTGGTTTACCAGATCTTGGGGACGGTGCTTTAGTCTGCTATACGGCTGGCTCTAAGACCTATAGTGGAACTGGAGCTGGCGTATTTGGACCCAATTGTAAAATATGGACGGTAATGGGACAAACAGCCACTGTGTTTCAAGCTGAAGTACATGCCATAAAGCTGTGCGCGGGTAAACTTCTACTAAATAAACCAAAAGGCGCTACAGTTATTATCTTATCTGATAGCCAAGCGGCACTGCTAGCGCTGAAATCTTACTGTTTCAGCTCTAAGCTTGTGTGGGACTGTCATACTCTTCTTAAAGAGCTGGCACATCATAATAGTCTTACCTTGATGTGGGTGCCAGGACATGAGGGTATTCCGGGTAACGAAGTGGCTGACCTGCTAACTAAGCGGGAAGCCAAGTCACCTATGATAGGCCCGGAACCATTCTATGGAGTAGGTAAGGGCTTCATTAAGGATGGCATTTTAAAGTTCAGGTGAAAGATTATTGGAACTCCCTTTCAGGACTTAGACAGTCAAAGCAATTCCTAACCTTCTAGAGTAAGAGAGCTTCAGAATTTCTTTCTGTAAGTAGGTATAACGCACGGGTAGTAATGTGATATTTTCCAGGACATTATTTCCTCACCTTAAGATCATCGGTAAGATATCACTGGATACATGTCGATTCTGTGATATGACAACTGAAACCACGGCACACATTCTGTGTGATTGTGATGCAGTGGCCAGATCTAGAAGGCAGATTCTCGGTGGATTTACCCTCACCTATGAAGACCTATCGAAGACTCCCCTGCGTAAAATCATCTCCTTTCTCAAGGGAATAGATATGGCCTAGGGACTAGGGAGTAGTTAAGAGCCAGGAAGAAAAGACCACTAAGGTCGCGGTTCGAGAAGCAGTAAGGCTTCTATAGGCTCCACTTAACTTATAATATAAAGTCAACATATTACCTAAGAGCCAATGCTGAAATAGCTTTAGAACAGAATTAATCAACAACTCCAGTTGATCCGGAACCTTTATAAAGAAGTAACGTGTCGTTAGCAAATGTAGTATATTTTGCTTTAAGGCCCGAGAACTGCAGGTTGTGTATATAGTACGAGGGGCAGTCAGAAAGTAAGTTTAAGGGTGGCAGCGCTCCCCGTGGTGAAAAGATAAACTAACGAAATCTTAGGAGGTTGTTCTCTCATCAATCCTAACCAATTTGACGCATCGCTGAGCCCGATTAGTCTATTTTTGTGTTTTTTACAACGATTTAAAATGCAGACGCCGATAGAAGTAGCGTCCAAATGTGAACCGCGTAGTGTGATACGTTTTTTGACCGCAAAAAAATTATCCGCTAGTGAAATTTATCGAGAATTATCGTCAGTATACGGTGAGCAGTGTATGAGCCTTCAAATGGTTACGCGTTGGCGAACAGCGTACCTAAACGTACGGAAACGGAAACCTAAAAAAATGCTAAACAGTTTTCTCCGCATGCAAGGTGTTGGCGACAGTGTTTTGGGATTATCGAGGTATTCTTTTGATTGATTACCTCGACAAAGGCAAGACTATCAACGCAGAGTACTACTGTAGTGTTTTGGATCGTTTACGAAAAGCAATCAAAAACAAACGGCCAGGTTTGTTGAGTCGCAAAGTGTTTTTGATTCACGATAATGCTCGTCCGCATTCTGCCCGTTTAACCGAAGAAAAATTGGCCTCATTTAAATGGGACGTTTTTGAGAATCCTCCTTATTCCCCTGACTTGGCCCCAAGTGATTTCCACCTTTTCCCGGCGATGAAAACAGCGTTTGGCGGCATACGATTCGACAGACTGATGGCATCACCGAAGCAGTCACAGCGTACTTTAACAATTTAGACGCAAAACATTTCGACGTCGGAATTACGAAATTAGTTTGTAGATACAAAAAATGTATTAAGAGAGATGGTAACTTTGTAGAAAAATAAAAAAATGTCTGAATTTTCCGAAAATGACCTTGTTTTTTTGTTTTGACCACTCCTTCCTCCCCTAATCGGACCCTTAAACTTATTTTCTGACTGCCCCTCGTATATAACAGATACAAAGTAGGACCGAGAATCGAGCCTTGAAGGACTCTTATACTGACTGTCTTAGGGGAGCTTAGTTCGTCAAAGTTTTTGGTAATGTACTGTCGATTAATTAAAAAGTTTTTTTATTAAGTCATTAGCCTTTCCCCTAATTCCAATTTCCTTCAATTGTTCAAGCAACAATAAATGTTAAGAGTTTGTTGTTCTTTCCAGTGTCAGTGGAGTGAAGCTCCAATACGAAATCCCCGACTGTTGATTGACCGTAGTACTTGACGAATTTTTGGAAAGAACTTTCACTGGAGAGGCCAGTTTATCATAAGATTTTGTGTTGGACTAGGTCCGAAGGAGCTGTTTCGTCATCGGAATGCAGAAGACTCTTCAGAGGGTGTATTCTAGCCAACTTCCGAAACACCCTGACAGCTGGTGGAATTGCTGAGGCAAATTCTATATAGCCACATCGTAATCCAAGTTCATTTCCACGAATAATGTAATCGGGAACTCGCCGGACATCTACCTTATACTAAAGGCGGGACGTATATGGCTATGAAATGGTTGTAACCTTGGATAACCATATGGCTATGAATCTTGAAAATCTGTTGTTAAGTCCGGGGCCCAGTGGGTCCAACGCAAAACTTATTTTTACCAATACTTTTATGTTACTAGTTTTTCATGGTCATGCTACCATTGAAGCTATTAAATGTTAAGAGTTTGTTGTTCTTTCCAGTGTCAGTGGAGTGAAGCTCCAATACGAAATCCCCGACTGTTGATTGACCGTAGTACTTGACGAATTTTTGGAAAGAACTTTCACTGGAGAGGCCAGTTTATCATAAGATTTTGTGTTGGACTAGGTCCGAAGGAGCTGTTTCGTCATCGGAATGCAGAAGACTCTTCAGAGGGTGTATTCTAGCCAACTTCCGAAACACCCTGACAGCTGGTGGAATTGCTGAGGCAAATTCTATATAGCCACATCGTAATCCAAGTTCATTTCCACGAATAATGTAATCGGGAACTCGCCGGACATCTACCTTATACTAAAGGCGGGACGTATATGGCTATGAAATGGTTGTAACCTTGGATAACCATATGGCTATGAATCTTGAAAATCTGTTGTTAAGTCCGGGGCCCAGTGGGTCCAACGCAAAACTTATTTTTACCAATACTTTTATGTTACTAGTTTTTCATGGTCATGCTACCATTGAAGCTATTAAATGTTAAGAGTTTGTTGTTCTTTCCAGTGTCAGTGGAGTGAAGCTCCAATACGAAATCCCCGACTGTTGATTGACCGTAGTACTTGACGAATTTTTGGAAAGAACTTTCACTGGAGAGGCCAGTTTATCATAAGATTTTGTGTTGGACTAGGTCCGAAGGAGCTGTTTCGTCATCGGAATGCAGAAGACTCTTCAGAGGGTGTATTCTAGCCAACTTCCGAAACACCCTGACAGCTGGTGGAATTGCTGAGGCAAATTCTATATAGCCACATCGTAATCCAAGTTCATTTCCACGAATAATGTAATCGGGAACTCGCCGGACATCTACCTTATACTAAAGGCGGGACGTATATGGCTATGAAATGGTTGTAACCTTGGATAACCATATGGCTATGAATCTTGAAAATCTGTTGTTAAGTCCGGGGCCCAGTGGGTCCAACGCAAAACTTATTTTTACCAATACTTTTATGTTACTAGTTTTTCATGGTCATGCTACCATTGAAGCTATTAAATGTTAAGAGTTTGTTGTTCTTTCCAGTGTCAGTGGAGTGAAGCTCTTAACATTTAATAGCTTCAATGGTAGCATGACCATGAAAAACTAGTAACATAAAAGTATTGGTAAAAATAAGTTTTGCGTTGGACCCACTGGGCCCCGGACTTAACAACAGATTTTCAAGATTCATAGCCATATGGTTATCCAAGGTTACAACCATTTCATAGCCATATACGTCCCGCCTTTAGTATAAGGTAGATGTCCGGCGAGTTCCCGATTACATTATTCGTGGAAATGAACTTGGATTACGATGTGGCTATATAGAATTTGCCTCAGCAATTCCACCAGCTGTCAGGGTGTTTCGGAAGTTGGCTAGAATACACCCTCTGAAGAGTCTTCTGCATTCCGATGACGAAACAGCTCCTTCGGACCTAGTCCAACACAAAATCTTATGATAAACTGGCCTCTCCAGTGAAAGTTCTTTCCAAAAATTCGTCAAGTACTACGGTCAATCAACAGTCGGGGATTTCGTATTGGAGCTTCACTCCACTGACACTGGAAAGAACAACAAACTCTTAACATTTAATAGCTTCAATGGTAGCATGACCATGAAAAACTAGTAACATAAAAGTATTGGTAAAAATAAGTTTTGCGTTGGACCCACTGGGCCCCGGACTTAACAACAGATTTTCAAGATTCATAGCCATATGGTTATCCAAGGTTACAACCATTTCATAGCCATATACGTCCCGCCTTTAGTATAAGGTAGATGTCCGGCGAGTTCCCGATTACATTATTCGTGGAAATGAACTTGGATTACGATGTGGCTATATAGAATTTGCCTCAGCAATTCCACCAGCTGTCAGGGTGTTTCGGAAGTTGGCTAGAATACACCCTCTGAAGAGTCTTCTGCATTCCGATGACGAAACAGCTCCTTCGGACCTAGTCCAACACAAAATCTTATGATAAACTGGCCTCTCCAGTGAAAGTTCTTTCCAAAAATTCGTCAAGTACTACGGTCAATCAACAGTCGGGGATTTCGTATTGGAGCTTCACTCCACTGACACTGGAAAGAACAACAAACTCTTAACATTTAATAGCTTCAATGGTAGCATGACCATGAAAAACTAGTAACATAAAAGTATTGGTAAAAATAAGTTTTGCGTTGGACCCACTGGGCCCCGGACTTAACAACAGATTTTCAAGATTCATAGCCATATGGTTATCCAAGGTTACAACCATTTCATAGCCATATACGTCCCGCCTTTAGTATAAGGTAGATGTCCGGCGAGTTCCCGATTACATTATTCGTGGAAATGAACTTGGATTACGATGTGGCTATATAGAATTTGCCTCAGCAATTCCACCAGCTGTCAGGGTGTTTCGGAAGTTGGCTAGAATACACCCTCTGAAGAGTCTTCTGCATTCCGATGACGAAACAGCTCCTTCGGACCTAGTCCAACACAAAATCTTATGATAAACTGGCCTCTCCAGTGAAAGTTCTTTCCAAAAATTCGTCAAGTACTACGGTCAATCAACAGTCGGGGATTTCGTATTGGAGCTTCACTCCACTGACACTGGAAAGAACAACAAACTCTTAACATTTAATAGCTTCAATGGTAGCATGACCATGAAAAACTAGTAACATAAAACAACAATAAATGGTTCACCGTGTCGAAAGTATTTTTTAAGTTCACAAAAATCGCTGCCACGTAAGAACTCTCGTCGAGACTTTCATTTATAAAATTCATCGCATCTAAAAAGGCTGATGTCGTATTGCTGCCTTCCTGAAATCCATATTGTTGTTTATCAAAACTAATGATTCTTTATAAAATTCAATAGCCTCCTGTTTATTACTTTTTCGAATATTTTACTTACTGCGCTAGTTAAAGCTATTGGTCGATGGTTATTAGGATCTTTGATTGAACCTCCTTTATGAACGGGAGAAATCAGTGCTGTTTTCAAACAAGGGGGAAATTTGCCACTGTAGAGATGGCTATTTATGGCAGTGCTAAGTGCTGAAGAGATGGTTGCCTTAAAGCCTGAAATGCATGTGCAAAATATATGCATGCAGCAATGCAAGCATCCCTGCATGTGAAACAGATGTGCAGAATTTTTTGACAGATCTTTTGGGTGTATTTATCCCAAATCACCGCATTTTCCGATAGCTGCTTGTGAGTTTGAGTTTGAATTTGCTTTAATTGACAAAATATTATCAATTTCGACTGGTTTTATCGAATAAAAACTTGTTATTTTTTCTTAGTTTGATGAAACGCTCCTCCATTAATACTCCACTCCACAGGTACAAAATTACCACTAAACAATAAATGTCGAACCACTTTTTCTGTTTCTGTGTTGGTAAATTTCAACTTAAAGTTGTGATAATACTGCCGCTGCACCGCAAAAGTAGAAGTAGAGACTTCTTGCAGCGCTCCGCTGCATGCAGAATAAGCGTGTGCTTCGACGCATTTAAACTCAACCGTTCTAAATCAGTTTTGCCGCGCTGCATGCAGATAAATGCACATATATTTCTGGCTTAAGTGTCTTCAGATCATTTGTTGATATGCCATCGATACCGCGGGCAATGTTGGATTTTAGTTCCTCTATAATATTTTCAATTTCCATATACCTAATATGTTGAGAAAAGAAACATGGCCTCTGCTATCGAAGGACAGCAGAAAATTTAAAAATTTTCCGCATTACTATTGTTTATTAGATTCTCCGCAAGGGTGGAGCCAATCGTTCCGAAGTGTTCATTTAAATCATTGGCGATTAACGCATGATCTTTAATCAGACCATATCAAGAATCTAGCTCATTAATTCCTTTTACCGTATTATTTATAATACAGTATTGTTATCGATTTTTAAAAAAAAAAATTTGCTGCCCTCAAAATTTCTTTTTCCACGTTTCATGACTAGTAGACGCGAAAAAAGCAATAAAAATTTTCACTCCGTCTGTACGCCGTACGTCGACCGCCAAAAACCTTTGAAGGCTCGTAGCTCTCAAACCAGTGGAGCTATTAAATTAAAAAAAAAATTTTTTCTAAGAATAGACTTGATGGACTTATTGAATTGACATTACTTTCAGGGGAGGAGGTGTAAGGGGGAAGGCGGGGTAAGCGTTTTAGACGAAAAATTTAGGTTTCTAGATCTCAGGAACCGCTTGTGGAGGCTGAAACTTAGAATTTTTATAGAGCTTTGATAATGGACCTGTCTCGTATGTTACCGGCACTCGTTAGAGTTCAAAAGAGTTGTAAGCTCTAATGAATTGAACTATATCAAACCTGTAACGTATGAGAACTGTGATACGCCGAAAAGTTCTTTGTATCACTGATTTTGAATTAAAACACTGTTGTTTCCGATGTTGTATTGTATTTATGTTGATTGTTTTGAGATCTATGAACGACTGTCCTATAGAAAAATCTTATGCTGTTCACACAGCAAAAATCATTTTCAATCTCAGGAGGAAATTGAATGGAGGGAGAAATTATTGGGTGTATATGTATATGCAGTATATAAAGGATAGTGTCGAAATATTGGAAGAGATGGTTGTTGGGAAAAACCGGAGTGTCCAGAAAACATCTGGCAAGGCGACCAAATGTCGTGTCGTTCTCGGAGGAGTTGACCTTTATGGCATCATAAATGTAATCTCGCACATTCGGTCATAAAAAAGGGATCTTAAACAGTGTCCGTAAATGCATACTATTTATGATACCATAAATGAAACTATTTAAAAAAGGGATTTCGAAAGGGATTAAAGAAGGGAAAATTGAGGATTTAAATATTTATTATTTAGGTTCGCAACACACTCCCCCGTTGAGAGTATCGCGATCAATTAATTTATTGTAGAATTGTAGTCATCTATTGGCAGAATGGCGAGGCGTCGTACATTGCGTTCTGTTATTCCAGAAGTGGTTTTTAGTTTTACCTTTCTGATGACTTCGTCTTCAGACGGATATGTTTCGATCACTCGTCCGAGCCGCCATTGCATTGGAGGTAAGTTGTCATCTCGCAGAAGAACGAGCGATCCCTTCGTGATGCGATGTTGACCAGTAGTCCATTTGTGACGAATGTTAAGCTCGTTGAGATACTCCTTATACCATCGATTCCAAAAATGTTGTTTAATTTTTTCTATGTGTTGCCAATATGAGAGCCGGTTGGCTGGAGTATTTGTCCAATCTGGTGTAGGAATAGCTCTAGTTGTGTCTCCGTGTAGAAAGTGAGCTGGCGTCAAGGCGGATAGATCATTAGGATCTGATGATAATTGCGTCAACGGTCTGGAATTAAGAACTGCTTCTATTTTGATACAGAGTGTGTTAAGTTGTTCATATGTGAATAACTCATTGCCCATAACTCGTTTTAAATTGTGTTTGCAAGATTTGACTGCAGCTTCCCAGATGCCGCCGCAGTGAGGTGATGATGGAGGAAATTTCATTCCATTCAATTCCTTGTTTGACAAGGTCTCGTCGAATAGAATCTTCGTGATCTTGATTATTTAGTAGTTCGTATAGCTCCTTCAATTCGTTCCTTGCACCAATGAAATTAGTTCCATTGTCGGAGTGCATTATTTTACAGGAGGGATGTCTTGAGATAAATCGACTGAAGGCTGCTAAAAATTCTTCAGTGCTGAGATCGCTGACCACTTCGATATGTACTGCCTTCGTCATGAAACAGACGAAAATACAAATCCATGCTTTGATTTTTGCTCGATTACGGTATTTTTTCTCCTTTATAAAGAATGGTCCACAGTAATCAACCCCTGTATGTGTAAATGGATTTGCTTGAGTGACTCGTTCTTTTGGTAAGTTGCCCATTATGTAATTTGTAGGCTGTGGATTGACTCTGGCACATGTTACACATCTCCTGATAACGAAACGAATTTGATTGCGTCCATCGATTGGCCAATATCGTTCTTGCATGAGGTGTAATGTTGTTTGAATTCCAGCATGAAGATTTGCGTCATGGATGCCTTTGATTATGAGATGTGTTACGTGATGATCCTTTGGTAGTAAAATTGAATGTTTTTCATCGACACTGAGCGCCGATTTTTGCAGCCGTCCTCCGACACGAATCAACCCGTCCTGACCTAAAAAAGGGCTGAGGCTGTTGAGACGACTTTTAGTTGAGATAGGTTGCTCCTTTTTCAGTTGATCAAATTCAGGTTTAAAGTAGATTTTTTGCAGTAAGTGGACAATTCTTGTATCTGTTGCTTGTAATTCCTTGACGGTGAGATACTTATCCATAACTTTATTTTTCCATCTTAGACAGAGTGCGACTATTCGCCGAAGGCGCGCGTATGAGGAGTATCGTGTGAGGATTGTATCATCAAATACTGTTGCTTGCATGCATATAACCGTTTTGAGTTCTGGAAGTTTATTCGGTTTTATAATTATTGTTTGCGGCCAGCAATCTTCATCCCTTTGCAACCAGCTGGGACCGTGTTTCCAAAGGCTATTTTCACGAAACTCTGATGCAAATTGACCTCGAGATGTCGCATCAGCTGGATTGTCATGCGTTCTTACATGTCTCCAATTGCTGGGGTCCGTGCGTTCTTGAATTTTTGTTATTCGGTTTGCCACAAATCTCTGTAGAAGATGGGGTGATGTTTTGATCCAATGCAGTACGACTGTTGAATCTGACCAAAATATCTCTCGATCTATCTTAATTTGAGTTGACTTCTTGACTGTTGTGACTAGATTCGAGAGTAATTCAGCTGCACAGAGTTCTAAGCGAGGAATGGTGTAGGAGCTCTTTAGTGGTGTGACACGTGACTTAGCGCAATATAAATTTACATAAATGGAGCCGTCTGCTTTTCTGCAGCGTAGATAAATGCAAGCGCCATATGCTTTATCGCTTGCATCGCAGAATCCATGCAGCTCGATAGTCTGCACGTCCTTTTGAAGGACCTTTCGGTTAAAATGTAGATTGTTGAGGAGTGACAATTGAGAAGCAAACTGGTTCCATCTTGTGTGAATTTCGAGTGGTGTAGAATCATCCCAGTCTAGTTTAAGTCTCCATAGTTCCTGCTGGATGATTTTCGCATGAGTGATGACTGGATTTAATAGTCCAAGAGGATCAAAGATGCGTGCGACATCTGAGGCAATTGTTCTCATAGTAATTTTTTCTCTAGTAGCTATTGGGTTTACCGTGTAAACTATTGAGTCCTGTTTTGAGTCCCAGTGTACACCGAGAGTCTTGAGAGTAGGGTCATCCCCCCCGAGTAGTTGTAAATTGACGGCACAGTCTGGAAGACCTTGTAGCACCTCTGATGAGTTTGAGGCACACTGTCTTAGATTGAAACCACCTGTTTTTAGCATGTTGATCATTTCATTTCTAAGTTGCACAGCTTCATCTATAGAGTTGGATCCAGTGAGAACATCGTCGACGTAGAGGTCTTCTTTTAGCACCTTTGCTGCTAACGGAAATCTTTCCCTTTCATCATCGGCTAACTGGTGAAGACACCTCACTGCGAGGTATGGAGCTGATGCGATGCCGAACGTTACAGTTTGCAGTTCATACGTTTGAATTTCTCCGTTATTTCGCCATAGTATACGTTGGTATTTCCTGTCTTCTGGTCTTACGAGAATTTGACGATACATTTTCTCAATATCACCGGTAAATACGTAATTGTGAAGTCTAAAACGAAGTACAAGCGAGAAGATATCATCTTGGATAGTTGGTCCGACCATGAGAGCATCGTTGAGAGAAAGGTTTGGGTTGGATCGTGCTGAACCATCGAATACCACACGGACCTTGGTAGTGAGACTCGCATCTTTTATTACTGCATGATGTGGCAAATAGAATCCATCTTCGTCTTTGCCGTAGTTATTGACTTTCTTCATATGTCCCAGTTGAATATATTCGTTGATAATGGCGGGGTATTCATTCTGCAGGCTAGGATTCCATTTGAATTTGCGCTCGAGAGACAGGAGTCGTCGCTTTGCCTGTATTCGTAATGGGCCTATTTGTTCCTTCTTTTCATTGAATGGTAAAGCTACTATATACCTTCCTTCTGCTGTTCGTGATACATTGAAACGGAAATGTTCTTCACGTTGCTTCCGTTTGCGACATGCGTTTTTCTGAGGATGAGATATCTTCAATCTCCCAAAATTTCTTGAACTCTTCTACCAGTTGAGCGAAATTGCATCTTGCTATTGAGAGATCTGATTGATCGCTGATGCTACCACATAGAATCCATCCGAGCAGGGTTTTTTGTAGATAGACATCCTTTACATTGCGGATTTTTATTTGACCCACACTAAGTATTGACACAGATGTGCTTGCGCCTAGCAGCATTTGAATTGGAGCTGGTTTGTGAAATTCTGCATCTGCGAGCGGTATGTTGGGTGGCAAATCAAGTAGGTCTCTATCGATTTGTTGATTAGGAAGGAGCGAAGAGATTCTCGGTACTATGAGGAAGTCAATGCTTTTCTTGAATCCGGTGTGTTGGGAAGAGATAGTGGCGACGATCTTCGATTGTGCTACTGTAGATAGTTCGTTAAGTGCTCTAATTTGAATGAAGCATTTGGTTTGAGGCATGCCTAATCTATTTGCTAGATCTTGTGTGATGAAATTCTTTGTTGAACCCGTGTCTATGAGAGAGCGGCATGTAATTATTTGATTAGCTGAGTTGTATACGTTTATTTGTGCGGTCGGTAGAATATCTTGTTCTGGAGCATCGGTTGTTAGAGAAATGACTGTTGGTAGTGTTGATGATAGTAATGAACGGTTATCTGCTGGAGTATCAGATGTTTCTTGAAGTCGATGTAGTAGCGTATTATGTTTCTTGTTGCAAGTCCTACATGTTCCTGCTTTGCAGTCTTTAATGCCATGACCCTTCGCCAGGCAGTTGAGACATCGATTTTGATTGTATATCAATTTTGTACGTTGTTCTACATTCATTTCTGCAAATTTTAAACATGCGTAGATAGTGTGCTCTTCACTGCACACTGGACACTTTCTTAGCGTTGTTGTCATGAACGTTTGAGTTTTGGATGATCCTTGCGATTGCGATGTGTTGTATTTTTGATTTCTTTGAAATGGTTTGCAAGCTGCTATCCTTGTTTGGGAGTGTTCTTCCTTCCGTTTCGTGAATTTAGCAGTTTCGGTAGATGTGGCACAGATACCACGTTTTTCCAAGAAATCTAGGAGTGTTTCATATGATGGCATATTGTTTCCTTCTAGAGTAGTCTCCCATTGAAAAACCAGATCATCGAGTTGGTTTAGGATAATAGTCATTATTAAGCCATTTAATTGTTCCTTTACGCTTCCACATGAATTTATTGAACGTAAGTGCTGTCGAACTCCGTTGACGAGTTCTATAAGAGATTTGTTTGACTCTTTGTTTCGTATCTTTGAAGTGAGAAGAAGCGAACAATGACGACGTAGTGCTTGCCTTGGGTTGTCAAATTTTTTGTCTAATAGATCCCAGGCCTCTTTGTAATTTATATCAGTGATTTCGAAAGCCGCAATTGTCTCAGCAGCATCTCCAGTGAGGCTAGATTGAAGATATTGTAATTTGTCTACATCTTGAATGTTGCTATTATTTCCAACACGTGCCTTAAATTGGTCTTTGAACATACTCCAGTTTTCAAATTTTCCATCAAACTCTGGAAGTTATTTCTGGCAATTTTATATTATACCTTGATTGCATTGTTTCAATATTCGCACTAGTCCCAGCGTGACGTATGCTGATCTGCAAGTCTTCATGATTTTTTTTGTTTAATAAGCCTCCTAATTTGGGCTATTAGATGATGGTAGTTACTCTCGATTGAGTCAGCTTCGTTTTCATTTGCATCTTTGTTGTCTAGATCAATTTCTAGCAATTGGTTGTTGCTGCTTTCCCATTCCTGGAATTTCTCTTTGATGGTGTCGTGTTTTGCTTCAAGCAGTTCTGATACTGCGTTTTGTGCTTCTGCTTCCATCCAGTTTCTTGCTTTGGTCAAACGGGTTTTGATTGCCGCACGTTTACCTTTAAGGCTTTCGATATTAGCCATGTTGTTATTTGTTCACTGATTATAACTATTCACTGATTATCACTGTTCACTGATTGTAAAGAAGTACACGATAGTAGCTTCTTGACACAGCGAGTCTGTTCAACGAATAGAAGTACACGATAGCACTTTAAATTAACACTCGATTCTTTATCCGGCTCGACGGACCAAAAAATGTCTCGTATGTTACCGGCACTCGTTAGAGTTCAAAAGAGTTGTAAGCTCTAATGAATTGAACTATATCAAACCTGTAACGTATGAGAACTGTGATACGCCGAAAAGTTCTTTGTATCACTGATTTTGAATTAAAACACTGTTGTTTCCGATGTTGTATTGTATTTATGTTGATTGTTTTGAGATCTATGAACGACTGTCCTATAGAAAAATCTTATGCTGTTCACACAGCAAAAATCATTTTCGATCTTAGGAGGAAATTGAATGGAGGGAGAAATTATTGGGTGTATATGTATATGCAGTATATAAAGGATAGTGTCGAAATATTGGAAGAGATGGTTGTTGGGAAAAACCGGAGTGTCCAGAAAACATCTGGCAAGGCGACCAAATGTCGTGTCGTTCTCGGAGGAGTTGACCTTTATGGCATCATAAATGTAATCTCGCACATTCGGTCATAAAAAAGGGATCTTAAACAGTGTCCGTAAATGCATACTATTTATGATACCATAAATGAAACTATTTAAAAAAGGGATTTCGAAAGGGATTAAAGAAGGGAAAATTGAGGATTTAAATATTTATTATTTAGGTTCGCAACAGGACCCATTTGCAAAAAAAAAAAAAAGATATGGGTGAAGGGGTGTGGGAGTGGAGGGTAAATAATGCGTCCGAAACGCAAAAATGCCGAGATCGACAAATTCTAAAATCCATATCTCCTAAACCGTTAATAGTAAGCAATTAAAACTTAACAAATATCTGTAGTTATACTGGGAGAGTGGATCAAACCAAAATTTTTGGGTGGGGGTAGTGGCGTACGGGGGTGGGAGGTGAAAAACTTTAGATTACGATATCTCACAAACCAATGGTACGAGAAAAACAAAATTTGGTTTGAGTATAAAGCTTGGTAAATAAAGATTGCTCAAAGTAAAATATTTGAAGGGGGTGGAGAAGCACGGAAGTGGGAGGGATTAGAATTTTTCAAAAATAACACGATTCATATCTCAATAACAGTGTAAGATGGATGTTTCAAATTTTTACCAGAAGTAGGCCTAATAAAACCCTAGTAGGGAAAAAAAGTTTGGGGGTGTGGGTGTCGAGAGTGAGGGTGGGGAAGGGTGAGAAAGAAAAAGCTCCGATGCTTATATCTTAAGAATCTATAATGATAGGAAGCTGAAACTTGGTATTTAGATAAAGCTATAGTAGTGGCATGGTGGAAAAATACACTTTTTTTTAGGGGTAGTATGGTACGGTGGTGGGGGGTGTACTCCCTAACTTCAGAACGGCTTATGCTAGGAAGTTGAAACTCGGTAAGTATATGTAAATTAACTAGAAAAGTAATTCTGATAAAAAAAATTCAAATATTCATTGGCGTTCAGAAGGGGGGGCAAAAAAAAATATCGGTTAATATAAAATGCATATATTTTCACGATTTTCGTCATATCTACTAGGTCTTTCGAAATATTGAATTCATTTTTATTCTACGGATTCTTCATGTGAATACCTAGAATGTGTTTTCAAGATTTTTTGAAATTCGACCCCCAAGAGGGTGTAAACTGGTTGTATACTTTTTCATGAATTCCACCATGTTTCTCAGGTCTGATCAGATATCGAATATCTTTTTACTTCCCCAGGTTTGTTTAATAATCACCTATTTTTAAGTTTTGTTTTTTCAACCTCTAGACCGCATCGCGGAATATGACCCAATTATTTAATTCATATGTTACACCCTTTTGTAACCGCTTCCCGAACTTTTTGTTCGGTTTTCAGTCACATAGTAACATACACCGCATCCCCGAATTGAACGCGTTCTGAACTTCTGCCGGAAAAATAATACAGTTGCGCCCAGACTGTTGGCAGATTTTTTTTTTCAACTTCGTAATTATTACTTTTGCCGATAGATTCTCTAATTACCGTTCATAGCTTTCTCGGATTTCAATCCGTCGTAGCGAATCGGTCGTAGCCATACGGAATCATATTTGTTGTCTGGTTTTTGATTTCATTTGTTATTGTCTTTACTATATACTCATGGAAATAAGTGCTTTTTCAAAATATATACATATTACGCAAATATATATGAAATAAATAAAAACAAATAAAAATCGAAAATCAAAAAATCAATCAAATGAAATCTAACATCACTTAATTATTGGGTCAAAGATTTTTATACTCTAGATGAACATATAGAGTATTATAAGTTTAATCCAGCCCGAAAAGTTTGTAACGCATAGAACCGAGCCTCGGACGAAAAAAAATTATATATTATTCTGTGTTTATTTTTGGCCAAAACCCCCAAATCCGTTTGCTGTCCGTCCGTCCGTCCGTCCGTCCGTTAGCACGATAACTCAAGAACGCGTTGACCTAGGAAGTTGAAATTTTGTCACAACTTGTAAAATAGAAAAAGTAAGGCTAAGTTCGTTAATGGGCGATATTCTTCCACTCCTTCGGGTACCTCCCATACAAGAGTCCTTAAAACACGTTTTCACAATTATTGCTCGAATGCTTCAAGTTAGGAACTTGAAATTTTGCATACTTAATGTTTACAATGTTTGAATCAAAAGTTCCGAATATGATGCAAATCGAATGAGTCCTTCGTGTAGCAGCCTAGAAAAGTCCTTAAAAAATATATGCTTGTTACTGAATCCACTATAACTCCAGAACGAGTTAAAGCAGGAATTTAAAATTTTACAGGAATTAGTTTTATACTAAAACCAAGACGGAGTTCATTAATTAGCGCCATCCGTTGATTCCTTCGGGTAGCTGTCATACAAAAGTCCTCAATAAACATGTTCACCAATATTGAACGATAACTTTAGAACGCTTTAAGTTACGACTTTGAAATTTTATACACATTAATTTTATAATAGTCGCAGCTGAAACTATTAATATGAAAAATATCCCATAAGTCCTTCATGTAGTTGCCATACAAAAATTCTGTAAAATGTCCTAACTTACTTTATGGAACTCACTATAAATCAAAAAATCGAGTAGCCGCTATACAATAGTTTCAACCTGCAAGTAAAGGGTCATGTAATAATTGCTTGCGCACTCCTCATTCTTTTGATATATTTCCAACTAAAATATAAATCGGAGTTCAGTATTTCATCTAGAGTATCATACGATTGGCTTGCGTTATGTTTTTTTATTATTTTTCATTTAAACTGCTAAATTAATATTTGGAGGGATCTCTTTTTTTATTCAGGATCGCCGTGGATCTATTTCGTATTGATTCTACAAGTTTCCGGTTAGCTGAATCGAAGATTTCTGTCCATTGATCTTATAGAACCGTTTTCACCGGTGTACTGCTAATTGGGTGCATGCTGCTTCTTCCATCAAGCTACTCTCAAAGATGGTCATCTGGGAGCAGATTGGTGAAAGATGGAATAGTGGTAGTCGGTTTTTTCCACTTTGGGATACTTGAAGTGTAGGAATTCTCGAATGATATGTGCCGTATGTTTAGAATCTTATCTTGATTGAATTGAAATGCATTAGTTCTCTCCGCTGATCTCAATACTTTTATTGCTTTGTATGGCCGTTCACCAGACAAAAACACCATACATATAAGCATCGGTCTGATGACGAACACGTAGCCAATGAACTATTCGGGGTACATATCCCTTTTTTGCCAATGGCATTTTTGCACGAGTAGAGCGTAACTGTTGCTTCCCTTACTCGTTCCTGGAGGTTAAGTTTCCATTGTAGTGTCTTGTCCAAAATAGGACCCAAATATTTTGCACTATCGGGGAAAACTAGATTAGTATCATCCAGAGAGGGAGGGTTAGCAGGTCAGGGCTGTCGACCTAGACAGAATAGAGAGAGAGAGCATTCTGCAATATATCACTCGGAGTTTTAAGGTATTTTCCAGAGACAAAGAATAGCTTTGGAATTTAGTGGCCTGTAGGTGTAGTCTTATGAGTACGCCGACTTATGTCATTATGGTCTAGATCACAGAGCTAGTGGAGACGACAAGCCACCGGTTTTGTTTAAAGCGCTTTAAAGTCAAAAATACGATGAGAATTGAGACAGAACATGGTCATTATATCAAATTGTTGTTGTCTTAGAGTGTGAGGAAGTGAGACAAAACAGGTGCACTATGTCAAATTGTCGTTGTTTTGCATGCAAGTGAATGCGACGACGTCCACCTTCAACTCAACCGCTGCTTGTCATCTCCAGTATATACGAGGGCCGTTTGAAAAGTAACTTAAGTCACAGTTAAGTTAAGTTAAGTTAAGACACAGAGCACGCGTTCATCAAAAAGTATATGCTGTTAAGTGTTAAGTTTCAGCCATTTTGGATGCTTAGTTTTGTTTCGGTGGTTGATTGAATACGACGTGTTTAGTGTTTTTTAAAAAAGGGAAAAAAAAAATTTCGTTCAGTGATAAAACATTTTTATTTGGCAGGGAAGAAAGCGACCAAAATTCATCAGATTTTGCAAGAAGTTCATGGCACATCTACTCCTTCGTTACCAACTATCAGTTTCAGGGTAAACGAATTTAAACGTGACCGTACTAGCATCGATGACGAACCCCGCCCTGGACGTCCAAAAACGGCCACAAACCAAAAATGATCAATAAGGTACATGATATCGTACTAGCCGATTGACGTTTGAAGGTGGTCGAGATAGCAGATCCTGTGGGCATCTTAGCCAACAGCGTCTGGACAATCCTACATGAGCATTTGGGTATGTCAAAGCTATCGGCGAGATGGGTGCCGCGTTTGCTGACTCCGGACCAAACAAGAAATCGTGCCGTTACTTGAAAAACTATTAAATTACGCTATGAGTTGCTTCCGCACCCACCTTATTCTCCAGACCTGCCCCCCTGCGACTTTCTCTAGTTTCCGAATTTGAATATGGGTCATCGCTGCGACAGAGGCCCATTTTGAGGAGTTATCAAAAACGTATTATACGGAAGGGTTAAAGAAGCTGGAGCACCGTTGGGAAAAGTGTATTGAGTTACAATGAGACTAAAAATAAATAAAAACTTTTCCAAAAATCAAGTGTTTTCTTGCCGACTTAAGTTACTTTTCGAACGCCCCTCGTATATCTCTATGGTCTAGATCTACTGACAAAGCTTCGAGAAGAAGAATTGCTCAGCTTTGTATTGACAATCCTGGATTTGAGAATCAGATTGATCAGCGTGCCATGCGAGGGCACCAACTTCAAGCTAGATTGTAAGTCAGTGAGTCCATCTGATCTGACGTCTCGATATCGAGAAAGGAACCATGGCGTATTCCGTATTCTTTAATATGTAGTAGGAGATTTTTCTATGGCGCACACGAGCGAATGTAAGGCCGGTTCGACCGAATTTCCCTTCCTGTAAGCCTATTGGGATGTTGACAGCACACGTTTGTCAATATTTTCGTATACTTCCATTAAACTTTCAAGTATTTTCAGCAGAACGGGTGATAAACTGATAGGTCCTTAGGACGGACATGATAGCTTTTTCCTGCGTTAAGTATGAAAACTATATTATCAATGCTTCAGGGATGTACATAGGTTAGATTCAGTCTTTCAAGATAAGCTTCAACCAAGGTAAAATTATATCCGAGGTTTGATGAATTTCTATATGAATTATTCAATCCGGTCCAGCAGACTTAAATGTTGTAAAGCCTCTTATCGCCCAAAAGAGTTTGATCTCTGAGATCTAGAAACCAAAGTTGTCCGTCTAAAACGCTCCTCCCACCTTCTTCCTCACACGCGGCAAATTTTAACTTAATAGCTTGAAAAGTTTGGGAGGTACGAGCCTTCCAACGATTTTGTGGCATACAGACGGAATAGTCATGAAACATGAATAAAAGGGAGTCATTTTTTTAAAACGATCACAAAATGAAATAAAAATGTAATCGTTGTTGTTGCCTTATGTCTCCCTTACCGATGTGAAATTGAGAAATAACCAACTATTACATAAATTTTACAAAACAATGAATTAATAAAAGAATTGCGTTTTTTTTTCTTTAAGGGTTTTATTACTTAAAAAAGTTATATGGCTGGCTACACAATATTTCGTTCCACGGTACTTGTGTATACTTTTGCTGTTAGCCCCGATCGGTAATTAAAGAGAATTTTAGATACAAATAAATACAAATTTTAGGTCTTTTTTATATTTTGTTGCCGCTACACAGTTATAGTTCCAATTGCTATTGACAATTTTATGTATTTCTTTTAACTGATAAAATTGTTTTAAAATTACTCATTGAAAATGCTAGTGTACAATTTTAACTTTGAATGATTAAGTAGCCAGACCTCTTAGTGGCGTAGCCGTTCGTTTTATTTTGTTAATTTTAATATAATTTTGGTTTATAAAAGAAACAAAAGGTGTTTAGGTAAAGAGTAAAAAATGGTTTTATGTTTAATTTTTATATTATATTGCATAGGACGAATACGAACACTTTAAATTGTAATTTTTTTTATATAAATTACATCTAAATGATTAAATATTATTAGTCCATGAACTGCTCTATATATGGTATTTCAAATTCTTTTTACGGATGTATTTATTAAGATTACCTAAATAATTATATTTATTTTAATGTATAGAGTTTAAAACTAATCATAATTGGTGTTGTTTTGTTTAGAATCTAAACTTAGATACTAAATTTTATATAATTGTATAATTATCCCAAAACTGATTCCTGTTCTTCTCAAATTGTTTATCATATTCAAGCAAGAACGTTATTTCAATAAATTATAATAAAAAACTGCAAAACTAGTATACCAACGAGAGCTATCCTAGAAGTACCCTACCTGATTAATAGATGGCGGTTTTTCTTGATTTTAGACACCAGAATGGAGTGGACTTTAGTCATGTTTTACATGTTTATACTGATGGCTACAAGATCGAAAGAGGAACGAGCGCAGGAGTGTACTCTTGCGACCTTGACATCATGGAATAGTTTCAGGATGAAATATTTGCATTGACAAAAGGCACTGTAATATATATATTAATTATGCAGAAACAGTGCGTGAATAGTGCAACAACTATATACGTTGACAGCCAAACTGCTATAAAGGCAGTTGATACGCACGAAACTAATGCTGTTATTACACTGACTATTTACTGGCTATTTCTTAAATGCAATAAAAGTGCAATAAAGAGTCAATCGTGCGATAAGGCGAACACCATTAAAAGAAAGAGATACCGCTCTTTCCGACGCTAGCGGCATCTAGTAAACGAAATTAACAACTGCATTGTTAAGAAAAATACCAGTTCTAGCGCGTTTCAGAACACAACATGGTTCTTTCCACAATTTATACGTACCGAACTGTTAAAAACAAGTCTGTAGCAGCTTAAAAATCCACTGGTAGCTGCATTTGTTTTGGATTAAGTGCTAGAATGTTGCGAACCACTGCTGGAATGCGCTACGTTGCCGCTACTTTTTTTTGACAGTATGCGGACTGTCTCTCTCACACCAAAAGTCTAAATTGTACGTAACATGTTCCATCCCTTTCCATTTGGATTTACTAGCCGCTTTAATGCCGCAAAATCGCCAGTGTCATAACAGCATAAGATTCCAGTTTTTATACGAGGGTATTGAATTTATCATTTTTGTTCAAGTCATAAACACTCAGTATGGTTGTATATTTTTATGTTCATAGTTACTTTTGTATTATTTGACATAAATAAAAAACAGATTCCAATTTTCATTCAACAGGTTATGGGCCCAGAAATTTTTTTAAAAAAAAAAACTTTGCATTTTTGATTTTCAAAGCATAATTTTTTTCTCCTCAGTAATAATAATTTTTTCTTTTCAAAAGTAACAAATGGAAGGCGATCGAATGAACATCGAAAGGTTGGAAGGTGGCAGCAATTGGCTGACATGGAAATTCCAAATTCGCATGATCTTAGAGGACAGCGAATTGTTCGATGTGGTCGACGGGACTGAGGAGAAACCAAAGTTTGCGGACGAAAATTATGCATCGAAATATTCAGCTTGGAAGAAAAAGGACACCAAGGCAAGACGAATTATTTCGACGGCATGCAGAAAACAGGCGCTTTTGCAAATTATGAATTGTGAGTTTGCTAGTGAGATGTGGTTGATGCTCAAGAGCACCTATGAGCAAACATCGAAGGCAAACAGGCCCGTGCGCACGAAAGTGTGATGGGGGGGGGGGGGGGGGGGGGGGGTTTTATCAAGTTCCCCCATACTAAATGAGATGACCTAAAAAAAAAGGGTCCTCACTTCCCTATGAAAATAGGCCAATGGGGGGGGGGGGGGGGTTTGAACCCCCAACCCCCCCCCCCCCCCCCGTGCGCACGGGCCTGAAGGCAAATATTTTATTTTTGCAACAAAAGTATTATGGATATGCAAAAGAGACAGGTGATAATATTTCAATTTTTTTATCGAAGTTAATGGAAATTGTGCAGCAGCTGCGAGATCAGAAAGAAACCATATCTGATTCCATGGTAATTTCAAAAATTTTAATGACATTACCTGCCGAATATAATCATTTTCATGGTGCATGGGAATCTGCGAGTCCTGAAAGTCAAACTTTGGCGAATCTTCGAGCGCGACTTATGGCGGAGGAGCTTCGTCTGAAATCGCAGGGACAAGTCGAGGAGGTGGAAGCGCTGATGGCCAAACGAACTTTTCCCAAGAAAAACAATAATAACAAAAAGGAAAATTTGTCGAACAACAACCACAAAGCAACGAGTAAAAGCGACAAACTTAAAGGTAAATGTTTTAAATGTGGGAAAAATGGTCATTGGAAGCGGGACTGCCCCGAAAAGAAGAATAATTTCAACGTAAAGTGTGAAGATCGCTCGGTCGAGGTTTTCGTTTGTCATACAGCAGCAAGCGAGGACAAAGACACATGGATTTTGGATTCGGGTGCAACAAATCATATGAGTCACAATCGTGATTGGTTTGAAAATTTTATCGAAATATCAGAACCAGTGAAGATCGGAAATGGTAAACAAATTTTGGCTCAAGGTAAAGGCGATATCAGCATTCGCGCATTCAATGGCAGTGATTGGTTTCGCAAGCGAGTCATAGGAGTTTTGTACGTACCAGATCTTCAGATGAATTTATTTTCAACAGGAAAGGTAGCGGATCAAGGATATGATTTGTGTATGAATAGCAAGCGCTGCGAACTGCTGAAGGACGGAAATGTTGTTGAAGTGGGAGTTCGCCGAAAGGGATTATTCCAAATGCTATTCAGAGTTATTGAACCATCACAGGTCGAGGCCGCGGCAAATATAGCAGTAAAAAAGGAATCGCTTCGTTCATGGCGTGAACGACTTGGTCATCAGAATCTAGTGCATGTGAAGAAGTTTTTGCGAGGCCGTAACATCGATTTTATCGACGAAGAATTTACATGCGAAGCTTGCGTGTATGGTAAACATCATCGAAGTAGCTTTAAGAGTCGAGAAGAAAAATCGAAGTCATGCGGTGAAATAATACATACGGATGTGTGCGGACCGTTTTCAGACGTTTCGATAGGAGGCTCAAGATATTTCTTATTATTGAAAGATGATTTTTCACATTTTCGTTTTGTCTATTTCATGAAGCAAAAGTCCGAAGTAGCAGACATCATTAAAAAATGTGTAAGGCTAATTCAGAAGGAGCACGGTCACAACGTTCGTATTGTTCGGTCTGATAATGGTACGGAGTTTGTCAACGAAGAATTAAAAATCTTTTTCGAGGATTTTGGTATTCATCACCAGCGAACTGTGCCATATACGCCAAAGCAAAACGGCTGTGCGGAGCGGGAAATGCGAACTATTGTTGAATCTGCAAGAACAATGCTTCAATCAAAACAAATTGAGAAAAAGTTTTGGGCTGAGGCGGTAAATTTAGCAGTTCATGTGCTAAACCGAAGCGGAACGAGCACAGTGGCAGACAAGTCACCGTATGAATTGTGGCACAGAAAAGAGGTAAAGCTGGATTATCTGCGTACTTTTGGCACGGAAGTTTTCATTCACATTCCTAAAGAGAAGCGTAAGAAATTTGATCCAAAGGCAATCAAATGCATTTTTGTTGGCTACGATAGTTTTTCGAAAGGATATCGAGTTTGGAATCCGAAGACAGGGAAAATTGGAAATAAAAACATCGTAGCAGATACTCTATCCAGACCTGCAGAAACAAGTGCCATCAGTTTTCCTGAGATCATCACTAGCAAGGAGCTAGCAGAAGAGCAACAGGAAGATACGGAAATCGAGCAACTCTTGCAAGCGGAAACATCGCTCCAGTTGAGGAAATTTCAATTGGACGGTAATACATTATATTGAGACATCTCTACCGGGAATTTGCGCCCATACGTCGCAAAAACGCTACGAAAGAAGGTGTTCGATTTAATTCATGGAATGTCACACCCCAGCGGAAGGAGCACGAGCAAACAATTACGGAAAAGTTATGTGTGGCCCGACATTAATACCTGGGCGAGAGCATGTTTAAATTGCCAAAGAGCGAAAATTAACAGACACGTAATCAATATTCCATTGAAGTTCAATATCCCGGATAAAAGATTCGAAAATATCCATATTGACATAGTGGGGCCGCTACAGCCATCGGGGGGGTTTAGATACCTCCTTACGATTATCGATCGGTTTTCGAGATGGCCAGAGGCAATACCAATCGCCGACACGACAGCTGACACCGTGGTCAATGCGCTATATACGCAATGGATATCACGATTTGGAGCTCCAAAGATTATTACGTCCGATAGGGGAGCACAGTTCAAGTCCACACTCTTCCGAGCTTTGATGCAGTTGGTAGGCTGCCAACGAATTCGGACCACGGCGTATCACCCAGCTTCCAATGGAATGGTGGAGCGTTGGCACAGGTCGTTGAAGGCCGCGCTAATGTGCCAGGAAAAACATCGCTGGACGGAGAAATTGGCGACCGTACTGCTGGGACTACGTACAGCGTTTAAAGAGGATCTAAATTGTTCAGCTGCAGAAATGGTCTACGGAACTACGCTAAGGATTCCGGGAGAGTTTTTCGTAGTCGATGGGCAAACAAGTGATCCACAGATCTTCGTTGAAAAATTTAGAAGAGATATGCAACAACTTAGAGCAGTTCCAGTACTTCACCACAGACAATCTCACTCGTTCGTGTTCAAGGATTTGGCCACATGCACACACGTATTTCTGCGACAAGATCAGGTACGGAAACCTCTACAACAGCCATATACTGGACCACACAAAGTCGTGGAAAGAATTAACGACCGTGTGTATAAGATAGAAGTGGACGGCAAAGTACAGACAGTTTCTACGGAGAGGCTAAAACCCGCTTTCGCAGCAAATGCGGACGCAGATACGAGCCCACAACCACATGAAGTTCAAATTAGAACGTATTCGAGACCGAACAAGTCGACCCAGCATAACCTCAACACGACTACGTTTCTGGAGGGAGAGTGATGTGGCAGCGGACTTAGCAGCGATTATCCGACAACACTGAAAAAGTGGAGAACAAGTAGAAACGTATCATCAAGAAGAAGAAGTTCTTGTAGTTCTTGTTCTTGTTTACGAGAAAGCAACGCCGGCACGTTTACATTAAGGTTCCTGTATACGCACTCACACTACTCACCCTACCTAAGGTTTGGCCGATGCATGCTCAGGTCGAAAACCAGTAAATTAAAATTTTTTTGATTTTATTGGGGGAATATCACATATCAATTCGAAATAGTCTAATTTTCGGTACAAAATAGGAAATTTCCATAAAAGAAATAGATAATGTACGTAAATTTACAAAAGAAAACCTTAATTCGCGCACACATACTATGCACACATACTATGCGCACACATACTATGCACCTATACACCGAAATTTCGTGCAGCCAAACTTAAAAGTTTGGCTGCACGAAAACGACCTTTTTTCAGGTTATGTAGTGGTCTTCTAGTCCAATTTTGGGCTATCGGCCGAACTCCTACTAGAAGGGTGTGTGAGTATACAGTGACTCTAGTTTACATTAAAAGAATTCTGTAACAAGTTTTATTTTGAAGTTAGATACAATGAATAAATTCTTATGTTAATTAATCAAATGCGTATAATTCATTCATACAGTGACATATTTACATCTTTATGACGCTAGCGGCATCTAGTAACCGAAATTACCAACTGCATTGTTAAGAAAAATACCGATTTTAGCGCGTTTCATAACATAACATGGCACTTTCCACAATTTGTACGTACCGAACTGTTAAAAACAAGTCTGTAGCAGTTCAAAAATCCATTGGTAGAAGGATTTTTCTTTGGATTAAGTGCTACAATGTTGCGAAACACTGTTCGAATGCGCTATGTTGCTGCTAGTTTTTGACAGCACTCACTTTATACTACTCGGACTGTCTCTCTCACACCAAAGTCTAAATTGTATGTTACATCTTCTATCCCTTTCCATTTGGATTTACTAGCCGCTTTAAAGCCGCAAAAATAGCCAGTGTCATAACTGCATTACCAAAATATATCAAACAAACAAACCTTGAAAAATTGCCAACAAATTACCGAACACATTGTATACTAGTGCTATTGGTAAAGAATGTCTACAAGCCATTGGTAATTTAGTCCAACCGGCTACATGATATACCGGGAAGGCAAAAGTAAGTATACATACAAGTTATAAACACTAGCAGCGGCGCACCATCTGCATTCTGGAAGCTTTTAGTTGCTATTCTGCGTCATGAGAATTTCCAATAGGTATACAGAGTGGTTAATTTAGTAGTCGACTATCAAGTAATTTTCACTGCTTGTATTCCCGGTAAATTTGTTTTCAACTATCGGGTAACGGGTATATTCCCTGGTAGTACTTTAAGGGCCACTACTACGATCGTCAGTTAAACTCTAACTGGAATTTTGTATGAAAATCTGTCAGTTAAAGTCCCAGTTAGAACGTAACTTATCATCGTAGGAACGGGCCCGAGTAATTTAGTAGTCAACCATTGGTTATTGAGGTGAAAAGTAAAGAATCACACCCATTTACACAGATACAAAGTATATAAGTGGGTTTTGTCCCGAGGCCTATTCCTGCAAGAATGCGCTACCCGACACGCACACATACACAGACTTCAATACTGTGACAACAAACATTTATCTTTAACCAGGAATAAAGAAGACAGCTGTTGCGTCAAAATTCACCGACGGTGCCTTGAACGCACCAAATGAAGCCTAGCGAACCGTGCCCAACTTAAGTCGAATTGAATTTACTTTGAAGTGTCAAAAAAGCATGTTGGGTAAGAGAAAATATAATTATAAAATATAAAACAGAAATTAATAGAACTTAACATTGTACAGGAAATAATACAATAAATTACAGTCTATATCTATTTCACTATCAAATAAAGTTGAATTAAACAAAGAAAGACTCGAATTTAAATAAAACTCAACATCCTGTTATTTATTGTCGGACATAACCTAATACATAGGGAAAAGCAAAAATCCGGCAAAAAGTCAAAATGCAAAATCCATTGCCATCAATTAATTGCAAAACGTGCCAAAAGCCAGATGATGACCGAATGGTACAGTGCGATTTCTGCGACGACTGGCATCATTACGATTGCGTAAATGTGACCGATTCCGTTTCGGAAAACGATTTCATCTGCCCGAAATGCAGAAACCAAAGCCAACCGGCCGGCGAACTGGTGGCCAAACATACGGAAGAGACTCACGGGGATGATGCAACATCTCAAGTTTCTTCGAGCGTATCTCAAACGTCTTTAAAAAGAAAACAACTTGAGCTCCAAAGATTAGAGGAGGAGTACAAGCTCAGGCAGGAGAGAAGAAGATAGTCCGCCAGCCGCGCTTAATGTTGCAGCCAAGAAAATCGGTGCCACAAACAAGTGGTTGGTGGACCAGAATCTTCAAGGGATCATTCCTGACGTCCAGCGAACGATTGATGTATCATCTTCAACTTCAACACTCCATCCATCTTCATCAACTGTCCTCCAAGCTCATCCGTCGTATTTAGCAGCAAACCAACTGGTGTACACCACGGCAACAAATAGATACGGAGTAAAAGAAATTTCAACGAACGTCACGTTTGGGGGCCAACAACAGTTTTCCATTCCGGGGAACACATACCGAGCACCCACGACTCCTCCGTTGCAAAACGCCTTAAACGTCCCACTTTCTATGCCAACGTCATCAACCGGAACGCTGCTAAATTCGTCAACGATGGCATATACTGCCTCACAACAAGTTCCAGGTACTTATTCAACAAACCTGCGATCATTACCACAAGTCGGTGAGAACGTGTTAATCAACGGTAGCCAGCCACCAGTAGTCTACGCGGGTGTTGCACATTTCACTGCACCACCGTCAGGTAATTCTTTTCACTTTCCACCAAATAATATTGAAGGGGTCCACCAAAATACCATCAACTTTTCGTCGCATTTGTTGACCAAAAACCAATTAGCTGCAAGGCATGTTACGCCCAAAGACTTACCGTCATTTAGCGGTAATCCAATCGACTGGCCTATCTTCATAAGCGGTTACGACTACACAACGCACTTATGCGGATTTACAAATGAAGAAAATTTAGTGCGGCTTCAGAGGTCAAAGAGAGGGCTCTGGAGTCAGTGAGAAGCAGACTTCTTTTGCCACACAACGTTCCAAACGTCATTGAAACGCTTCGAATGCTTTACGGCAGACCCGACACTATTATTCAGGCAGTTTTAGAAGACATCAGAAGTCAGCCGTCTCCTAAATCGGAACTGTTAGACTCGCTTATCAAGTACGCGCTTTCGGTCCAGAACCTGTGCTCTACGATGGAAGCATCTGGACTTGTAGCTCACCTTAATAATCCGTCACTACTTCAAGAGCTAATAGGAAAACTTCCAGCTCAACTAAAATTGAACTGGGCCATCCACAAACAGTCCATAGTCGCGTAAGTTATGTGGAATAAATGGGTGTACTTTCCGACATAACCAGCTCTTGCGTAACAATAACAAAAATAACAAAGATGACAAAGACCATACTAGTTCGCAAGAACAATCAAGCGAAACGAAGTTGTCAAATACCGTTTATTCAAACTGTCACTTGTACCATCTACAGACAACAATGTTTCGAGTAATACCAGTTACATTGTACGGAATCAACGTAACCATAAAAACATTTGCATTCTTGGATGACGGGTCTTCTCTAACTCTAATGGAAGATGGACTCGCTAATGAGTTAAACTTGGATGGTATAAAAGAAAGTCTTTGCTTAAAATGGACTGCGGACAATAGCCGAATTGAACCTGAATCTATGCGAGTTAAAATGGAAATATGGGGAACGTACAGAAACGCTCCTAAGTTCAAAATGACTGATGTTCGTACGGTTACAAAGTTAAATCTGCCAACGCAATCCTGGCCAGATGACAAACTTTGTGAAAGTTATAAACATCTGAAAGGACTGCCTCTGGAACCGTACTACAACGCGACACCACGAGTATTAATTGGCCTGGACAACTGGCGACTAGGAATTCCACTAAAAATTCGCGAAGGAAAGGACGACCAACCTGTTGCGTCCAAAACTCGCTTTGGTTGAACTCTACATGGCTACAATAATAACGCAGAAATGTACGAGAAGAGTCATAGTTTCCACGTATGTGAATGCAACCATGATAAAGAATTACATAGCCTAGTAAAAGGATTCTTTGCGCTCGAAAACATGGGAGTGAAGGTTATTGATGGGACCTACGAATCGAAAGAAGACAAGCGTGCGCTAGACATCATGAACTCAACTACTCGGCGTGTAAATGAACGATTTGAGACTGGGCTTCTTTGGAAATATGATAGGCTTACGCTGCCAGAGAGCCTTCCAATGGCTCAAAGTCGCCTAGCTTGTCTTGAGAAACAATTTTTCAAGAACGAAGATTTAAAAAATAACATTAGTCAAACAATAAGAGACTATGTTGCAAAGGGATATGCCCGCAAATTAACGGAAGAAGAACTGAAGGTGTGTCACCCTCGAACATGGTATCTCCCAATATTTGCGGTAATAAACCCAAATAAACCTAAAAAGTTTAGAATCGTGTGGGATGCAGCCGCTACCTCCAATGGAACATCCCTTAACGCTCTTCTTTTGAAAGGTCCGGACCAGCTCACATCTCTACCAAACGTAATTTTTAAATTCCGGCAACATTTAATTGCTATAACTGGAGATATCCGTGAGATGTTCCACCAGGTTAAGGTTAAGGAGGACGATCAACACGCACAGCGATTCCTATGGCGCGAAGATTCCAGTCAACGCTACGACACCTACGTGATGCAAGTGATGACATTCGGTGCTACCTGCTCACCAAGCTCAGCTCAGTTCGTAAAAAACATAAATGCTCTACAATACGAGAAGCAATATCCTAGAGCGGTATCTTCGATAATCAACAACCACTACGTCGACGATTTACTGGACAGCGTTGACTCAGTCGATGAAGCAATCGAATTGGCAAAATCCGTGCAATACATCCACAAACAAGGAGGATTTGATATGCATAATTGGGCTTCAAAGTTCAAACTGTGATGGGTGGAAACGGTCAGCAAATGCAAAAAAAATTGAATACGGAGTCGGATTGCGGGATTGAGAAAACCCTTGGGATCTGGTGGTGCACCTTAACAGATACCTTAATCTTCCCTCTGACGTTTAATAAGATCAATTCAGATATCGTGAATGGAATTCGACGGCCGACAGAGCGTGAGGACTTACGAGTGCTCATGTCTATTTATGACCCACTAGGACTACTCTCGCCGTATCTGGTGTACATTAAAATCTTGCTACAAGAAATTTGGCGATCTTCTCTGGAATGGGACGATGAGCTCACTGATAGCCTTAATGGAAAATGGATTAAGTGACTTCAAATTATTCCAGTAATTCAAAAGCTACGTATACCAAGATGCTACACTCACACGAATTCTTTAAGTCACGAATCTATCCAGCTTGACATATTCGTGGACGCGAGTGAAAACGCATATTCTGCAGCTGCCTACTTTAGAATCAAATATGCTCAAGGCGTGAAATGTTCGCTCATCGCAGCAAAGACAAAGGTAGCTCCTCTCAAGCCCCTTACTATACCAAGACTCGAGCTTCAGGCCGCCCTATTAGGAACTCGACTTGCTACCACCATCTGTGAAGGACATTCTATTAAAATCAGTGACCGATATTTTTGGACAGATTCGAAAACTGTGCTCTGCTGGCTTTCTTCAGACCCAAAACAATACCGTCCGTATGTTGCCTTTCGTGTTTCCGAAATATTAGATACGACTGATATCAACGACTGGAGGTGGGTTCCAACTGAATTAAACGTGGCGGACGACGCAACAAAGTGGGTTAAAACTCCAGACTTCAACGAAAATAGTCGCTGGTTCAACGGACCATCATTCCTTCTAGTTGAGGAACCTCTCTGGCCGAGTGGACACGTACGAACTACAGCTGGAGACGAAGAAGTTAAGCCGTTATATCTGCATACTACTGAACCACGAAGCCATATCATCAAACTAGAGAGATTCTCCAAATGGTTAAGACTTTTAAGAACAATGGCGTACGTAATTCGGATGATAAATAATATGCGCGCTAAGGTTAATTCTGAACCACGCTCACTTGGAGCCTTAAACTCTGACGAACTATCCAGAGCTGAAACCAAATTATTTGAAATCGCACATGCTGACTGCTACCAAGATGAATTAAGGATTCTACAACACAATCAAGGTGGTACGTTGGGTGGAGCCGACGGAATTCCAAAGAATAGTACCATTTATAACCGATCGCCATACATAGATGATGACAACTTATTGAGAGTACGAGGACGTATCGACAATGCTGTAGGAGTGACCCACGATACGAAACGTCCAATATTACTGCCGAAAAATCACCGGATCACCGAGTTATTGCTTGATCACTACCATCGGACATTACATCACCACAACCACGAAACAGCTGTAAACGAAATAAGGCAGAAGTTCGATATACCAAAACATCGAGCTGTATTGAAAGGTATTAGAGCAGTTTGTCAATGGTGTAAGAATTCTAAAGCAAGGCCGGCGGCACCAGAAATGTCAATTCTACCAGCAGCCCGGTTGGCATCATTTACATCGCCCTTCACTTACGTTGGGGTGGACTACTTTGGCCCATTACGAGTTTCAGTCGGAAGACGTTCGGAAAAACGGTGGGGTGTTCTTTTCACCTGCCTCACGATCCGTGCCGTTCACATCGAGATCGCGCATTCATTGACGACGTACTCCCGCATCATGGTAATACGAAATTTTTCAGCACGAAGAGGAGTGCCACTAGAAATTTTTAGTGACAACGGAACTAATTTTAGAGGTGCGGAAGAAGAACTTCGAAAAGAAATCGAAAAAGTAAAAACGCAAGATATTATAGAAAAGGCACTTCCTAATCACAAGATCAAATGGAACTTTAATCCGCCATCAGCTCCACATATGGGAGGCTGCTGGGAGCGTTTAATCCGGTCGGTGAAGACAACGCTGAAGCATACATTAACCGAAAGTACAACAAGCGATGAACTTCTAAGAACTCTTCTGATGGAAGCGGAAAACATCATAAACTCCCGCCCGCTAACATATGTGCCAATCGAATCATCTACTGCAGAAGCTCTAACTCGGAATCATTTTCTGCTTGGGCGATCCAACGGAGAAAAACCACAGGGTGATTTCACCGACCATCCTAAAACGTTATGGCGAAACTGGATAATCGGTCAACAACTGGCTGATCTCTTCTGGCGACGATGGGTAAAAGAGTATCTTCCCGATCTAACTCGTCGAACAAAATGGTATGAAAAGGTGGACCCCATCAAAGAAGGTGATGTGGTTGTTATTGTCGACGAATCTCAACCCCGAAATTGTTGGAGAAAAGGAATTGTGCTGGAAACTACCACTGGAAGATCGGGGCAAGTACGACGGGCGACCGTACAAACCTCAAACGGCAGAATACTGACTAGGCCTGCCGTAAAGTTGGCTGTTCTAGACGTGGAACGCAAACATGTAAGTCGACCATCCGATCAACATACCAGGAGGGAGAATGTTGCGTCAAAATGCACCGACGGTGCCTTGAACGCACCAAATGAAGCCTAGCGAACCGTGCCCAACTTAAGTCGAATTGAATTTACTTTGAAGTGTCAAAAAAGCATGTTGGGTAAGAGAAAATATAATTATAAAATATAAAACAGAAATTAATAGAACTTAACATTGTACAGGAAATAATACAATAAATTACAGTCTATATCTATTTCACTATCAAATAAAGTTGAATTAAACAAAGAAAGACTCGAATTTAAATAAAACTCAACAACAGCAATATTAAAAGAAAGAGGTGCAAAATCACTCACATATACACCGATACGAAGTATCTATATAAGTTTTAACTGAAAGGTTAAGGCGGAGCTCCGATGAACTTAACTGGTAAATTTCTTACTGGGATATGTTTCAACTGAAAGATTCACGACGGAGCTACCACGGAGCTAAAGCCTGAAACACAATGCTCACGTTCCGTTCCGTCACGTTCAGCTGTCAAAGTAGATCTTATGGGCTGGCGTAACCCCCGGAATACTAACACAAGCCGTGAAGCACAATGTTGCGAATGTGTGCTAGCCGTCCGGACAGTTGTGTACATCTGTCAGATTTTGGTGGAAAATAACTATTCGCCGGAGCAAAGTGTTCCAATTAGCATTGCTAAAATTCAGTATCATGTTTGCATTTGGAAACAGCATTAAGCTGTAAAAGTAAAAGAGACAACTTCACTCTGAAGTGTCTGTCAAAAAGTAAAAGTCACTTGTCACCTGTAACTTGTGTGTAGAAAAGAATAAAGAAACGCATGTCAATAAAGTATTCCGATTTTAATTTGAACATCCCGAAAGTAAGAACACAAAAGTGGTGTCAGAAGTAGGATTTAAATAGTTTCGCACTAAGGTAAGCGAAAAATTTTTTGGTTCCGGGAACAAAATAAGCGTATATTTCATACGAGAAAAAAACATCGGAAGCACGGTGAACATGGCGGAGCAAGCCTCGCCAGAATGGCTTCTAACGTTAACCACAATGTTAGCGGAGGCGATTACGAAAGCATCACAAAATAATGCGAATAATGGGGATCAGCAGCAACCGCGAGGACAAGTAAAAGTGCCTCAATTTTCAATTAGCGAATTTCGGTTGACAGAAAAGGCGTCTGTAGCCGACTATTTTGAACGCTTCACCTGGGCGCTCGAATTGAGCAAAATACCAGAAAACCAATATGCAAGCTACGGTCTAGTGCATATGGGAGCGGAGTTGGGTAACGCTCTAAAATTTCTGGTAAGCCCGCTAAAGCCTGATACATTATCCTATGATGTGATAAAAAAAACTCTAACAGATCATTTTGATCGTACCACAAACAAATACGTGGAAAGTGTGAGATTCAGACGTATCATCCAGAATAAAGGTGAAAGTGTTGCTAGTTTCACTCTTCGCCTTAAACAAGGCTCCGATAAATACGAGTATGGAAGTTTCTCAGACCGAATGCTAATTGAACAACTGATACACGGTCTGGAAGTTCGATCAATATGCGACGAAATAATCGCAAATTTAGAAACTACATACAAGTTAGGGTACGCAGCGCCAAGAAGGCGTAATTGTAAAACGGCCCAAACCCGAAGACCGTCGCCACAAAGCCGGGGAAAAGGAAATAACCTCAGGTACTCCTCGAATAATAACAATTATAAAGAAGAAAAGTCGAGAGATTCAAGTGCATGCGGCGGTTGCGGAGGCAAACACATGAGGTATGAATGCACTTTTCGAGATGCCAAGTGCTTCGCATGTAACAAAAAAGGGCACATCGCAAGAGCTTGTAGGAATAATAAAACCGTCAGCAAGGCAAAACAAGTAGTGACGACAGAGAAACCGATAGAACATATCGATGTATTATGTAAACTGGATAAGGTGAATGAGATAAATGGAAGTGGGAAACATTAAATCGGAGTGAAAATTGAAGATAGGTGGATAAAGATGGAGCTAGATACGGCAGCGCCATGTGGAATTATTAGTAAAAAATGTATGAACGCCATAAGACCGGATTACCAATTAACAAGGACAGATCGGCAGTTTGCGAGTTACACAGGACATCATATTAGATGCATTGGCCGCATTGCTGTTAATGTCACGGTCGGGCACACGTCAAAAGTAATGAGTCTGTATATTGTTGACGGCGATTTTGATGCACTGTTCGGAAGGGAATGGATCGCAATAGACTTTAGACAGTTCGGGAAATAGACTTTAGACAGTTATTTTCTACTCAAGAACGAGTACAAGTGGTGAACAGTGCAACACCACAAATTTCCACGGAAGAAGAGGCGCAACTGAATACTCTCCTATCGCGCTACTCCGACATCTTTAGTGACAAGTAGTAGTAGTAAATTAATCGGTCCACCAGCACGGCTACACATGAAACAGGGTGCTACGCCAGTTTTTGCGAGAGCGCGAGAAATACCGCTAGCATTACGTTCAGCATACGCGGACGAAATTGAAAAAAAAATCGCAACAGGGTTATACGAGAGAGTAGAATTCTCGAAATGGGCTTCCACAACACATGTGGTTGCTAAAAAAGATGGGAAGTTAAGAATAACAGGGAACTCTAAGCCCACTCTTAACCCTTTGATGATCATCGATGAGCATCCGATCCCAAAAGCGGAACACATATTTAATAGAATGAAAGGTGCAACAATTTTTTGTCATCTAGATGTGACTGACGCATACTCTCATTTGCCCATCGATGAAGAGTTTAGTAAAACGCTAACACTCAACACTCCCACGCACGGACTTGTTCGTCCAACACGTGCAGTGTACGGAGCAGCTAATATACCCGCGATATGGCAGCGGCGTATAGAAAGCATTCTACAGGATTTACCTAATGTAGTCAACTTTTATGATGATATTCTGATTTTTGCAGAAAATTTTAAGAATTTTTAATGGCCCTCGAAGCAGCGTTAAATCAGTTGAAACAAAGCGGTTTGCGATTGAACAAGAAAAAGTGTATATTTGCAACGCATTCAGTTGAATTTCTTGGTCATAGAATAGATGGAGAAGGCATCCACAAGTCGGATAAACACATTGAAGCAATCCGAGATGCACCCAGACCAACGTCACACGAAGAGTTACAATTATTCTTAGGCAAAGCAACGTATTACAGTTCGTTTATTCCCGACTTGTCAACAAGAGATCGTCCACTGCGAGAGATGCTGAAGATAGAACCGCTTAGATGGACAAAGGAAGCCAAAGATGCGTATGAAAATATAAAGAACATTCTGATTTCTCCACAAGTTCTGATGCCGTACGACCCGTCACTGCCATTATTACTGGCAACGGACGCGAGTAAAACAGGATTGGGAGCAGTACTCTCCCATCGGTTAAGCAACGGTAAAGAAAGGCCAATTGCATTCGCCAGTCGTACAATGAGTATAACCGAACAACGTTACCCGCAAGTGGACAAGAAAGCACTTGCAATTGTGTGTGCGGTACAAAAGTTTTTCCACTACGTGTACGCTCGACAGTTTACACTAATCACAGACAACAAACCATTGTCGCAAATCCTGCACCCCGAGAAATCTCTCCCAGTACTTTGCATTAGCAGAATGGCAAATTACGCGGATTATTTATCACATTTTAATTTTGAAGTCACGTTCAAACCTACGAAGATGAATGCTAACGCAGACTATTGTTCTCGATTTCCACTACCGAAAGTAAATATAATACGGAACAAATCGCAAAACGATAAAAAAGAAGAGGAAAACAATAAGGATGAATTCGATCATTTCACCTTATGTCAGATTAAGCAATTACCTATACGAGCAGAAGATATAGCTCGAGAAACGCGGAAAGACCCACACTTAGGTAAAATATTAAAACTACTTGAAAGTGGTCAAAATCTAGTTCGAAACAACTACAAGGCTCCAGAAAGCAATTACGTCTCTTCTTCTGGTTGCTTACTGCTTGAACATAGAGTGGTTATACCACCAGCTCTACAAAATAATATTTTACTTGACCTTCACGCAGCACACGTTGGCATTGTTAAGATGAAAGGGAGGGCACGATCATTTGTGTTTTGGCCAGGCATAGACGCCGATATAGAAAAGGTTGCGAAGTCGTGCACCGAATGTGCGAGACACGCACATGTGCCACCTAAGTTTAGAGATCATCACTCGGAGTACCCAAAAGGTCCTTGGGAGCGAGTGCATATAGATTATGCCGGACCTGTTTCCGGAGTAATGCTACTGATCATAGTAGACGCATAAAGCAAGTGGTTAGAAGTTAAGACAACCACAACAACAACTTCGGCAACAATAGATATACTTGATGGCATGTTTGCAACATACGGTGCACCAGTTACAGTAGTTTCCGATAATGGACCGCAATTTACGTCTGCAGAATTCGAAGAGTTTTTACGTACCAGCGGGGTAAAATACCACAAACGGACAGCCCCATATCATCCTTCGTCAAACGGTCAAGCCGAACGTTATGTGCCAACAGTAAAAGGCGCACTGAAAGCAATGGCTACAACGAAGGAATCGTTACAGCGAAACTTGAACAAGTTTCTTCAACAGTTCAGGAAGGCACCACATAGCACGACAAATCAATCACCTTCGCTGTTATTTATGGGTCGCAACATACGTACGCGACTGGACCTAGTGAGACCAGACACAGTATACACCAGAGTCACCAATAAACAGAAAGCTGTATTCAATTCGGCGTTCCGAGAATTTGAGACACAGCAGTCGGTGTATTTCTTGTCCGGCAACCCTCGAATGGAGAAATGGATTCCAGGCTTAATAGTTACGCGCCTGGGAGACCTACACTACGAAATCGATTACCAAGGTAAGCGATTTAAGCGTCATGTTGATCAGATCAGGTCTCGCTTATCATCGGAGGCTGATCTTACCCATCAACCACACCTACGAGGCAACGAGAAAACAAACGAAGAACGGAAAATCCGTTTCCATGGTAACCACCATGAAACAGGTGTAGGAACACCATCGGATTCAACGGTTCCTGCACAACAGACGACGTCATCGGCGGGACGACAGCAAATAGAAGTAACGGCGCAACCATTACATCAACAACAAGGCACTCCGCGTCGGTCGACAAGAAATCGTCAGCCTCCTAAGAGATACTCTCCGTAAATTTTATTTATCGGAATTTTGCATAGAGGGAAGAGTATCATGTTTGCATTTGGAAACAGCATTAAGCTGTAAAAGTAAAAGAGACAACTTCACTCTGAAGTGTCTGTCAAAAAGTAAAAGTCACTTGTCACCTGTAACTTGTGTGTAGAAAAGAATAAAGAAACGCATGTCAATAAAGTATTTCGATTTTAATTTGAACATCACGAAAGTAAGAACACAAAATTTAGTTTCTTTATTAACTAAACATCAAAAGGTGAGTAAATTTGAATACAGTAAGTCCAAGTTATACAAATTATGTGCAAAATGTTTATTTTACAGGAATCTTGCGACTAGGAGGAAAGGAAATTCATGGCGATGAACATCACAGAAATTGATCTCGATATGACAACAAATTCGGTAATTTAAAGTAAATTTTTTGTGAATGGATAAATTGCTTTTAATTTTAGGATAGTGTCCAGAATCATCAGGGCTAAAAGAAACGACGTTGGACAATATTTCACCATCATTTTACGTGAATAGAGCCAATGAAACAACGTTTTTCTCTCTTGGTAACCTGTCTGTCCCGCCTCGTCACAGGACTCCGATCCCGAAGGAACCGCCGAAGCCAGTCGTGGTGGATCCGATCGAGGATCCCGATCCCAGCACCGCGGTTATAACACACGAGAACTTAATGACGGCCCTGGCACAAATCAATTGTATTTTTTCGGGTTTGCGAAAACATGTTTCGATATTGGCGCCGCTAGTTAATTCGCAGGCTAGTACAAGTGTTGGCGAGGAAAGTGATGTCGATGTTGGTGATGATGGTGTTACTGCTGCTTCGACCGGAAGACGGTAGCAAGCGATGGCCGCACAAGTTGTACGCGGCGCGTTTCTTAATGCTGCCAATTCACGTTCGACCGGTGTATCGCTAACCGATCGGAATCTAATCGTGCCACAATTGGCCGCCAAATATCTACCGGAATGGCAACACAATCTTGTTAGCCGGGCCGCTAACGAGGTCGTCCGGCAAAGATCGCTGCTCAATGACGAGCCGGAACCGATCGATTCGTCCGGTGCTCCTGCTGCTACCGCTGGTGGTAGCAACGATGAGCCACCGGTAGTCAACTTAATTCCAACCGCCGATCTCGGTAACTACAGTACATTGAATTTACGTTCGACGATCGCAATGATATCGACGACGAGAAAATGATGACCGACGGTGGTCAGGGGGCTGTTGCACGAAAACGTCCAAAATAAGTTAACGAAGGCTACGAGTTTGTATATTTGTATTTTCAAGTTATTCCTTAAAATTGTTTTTTTTGCCAATAAATTGAAGTATGTCTTGAGATGTTGAGTTTTTATTTGGCTAGGGTGTGATGGACTAGGAGCACCGGATGGTGCGCTGTGATCTCTCCAGATCCAGAGTGAAGCTGTAATCGCCTCCAGAGTGGTGGGCTGTAGTCTCCAGAGTGGAGCTGTAATCTCCTCCAGAGTGGAGCTGTAATCTCCTCCAGAGTGGAGCTGTAATCTCCTCCAGAGTGGAGCACTGTGATCTCATCCAAAGTGGTATGATTTATATCATACATGCAAAACAACAAATGACAGGACAGGCAAAAACATTTTTCGGGCAACTTAAAAAGCACACAAAAAAGACACGAACACAAAATACGGTAAATGATGTTTTTTCCGGTAACGCGGCTTACGATACGAATTCTAAAATATATAATTATCTAACTAAAATGCGCGCAGTGTTTACATCCAACACCAAAACATGACAGCCATCGTCATTTTTCAATCAGCCGGACGAACGGCTAATGGCTTTGTATGTATTGAGCACAAGTTCAGCTTCACGGCTTTTATAAGCATTCCGGGGGTTACGGGGCTGGCCATGTAAATGCACACAATGGTCGTTAGGGAACGGATCGGACGAGTTCACATACAGTTGCTCACAAAATTATCACCCGAGAAACCGAGCTGAATTCGTCATTTTAAGACACTAAAATGCAATACATGAAAAAAGTGAAAACTAGGATTTGATGTCGGGATCTTGTTAATAAACAGACAATATGTTTTATAGTTTTAAGTAGTTAAAATCAATTTATTAAGTTAAAAAGAAAATAAAAGGTCGAAAATTCATCTCACAAAATTATTTGGTCACCAGTTTATATTAGTTTTAATACATTTAATTCTTCTTAACTAAACCTATTTAATACTTGGTGGGGTATCCTTTGGCTGTAATAACAGCTTTTAGTCTATTCTGCCTATTTTTTACTAAATTAGTAGTGGTTGAAACAGCTATTTCTTCCCACTCCTTTTTTAAAATAGTTTTCAGCTGATTTTTACTTCTTATGTTATGATCCTGAACCTTTTTTTCAAAATTGCCTACAGGTGCTCAATAGGACTTAGGTCCGGAGACTGTGGTGGCCTTTTGAGTTCTGAGGTATGTTGTACAGCTGCCAACTTTTGACTACAAAAGCCATATGCTTTGGGTCATTATTTTGGTGAAATATCTAGACACGTGGCATCCCCAATTTAATAGCACTATCTTTAATATTTTTTTTTAATATGTCTAAATACACCCATTTATTTATTATTCCATCACTAAAGTGCAGGTGTCCCACGTCGTTTGCCGCCATACAGCCCCATATCATGACTGAAACTCTACCATGTTTCATTGTTGGGAATAAGTTGGGATTCGTCACTCTAAATTCAATATTTTCGGCCCAGATGAAAATCAAAAAGTGTGGATAAAGAATAAAGAAAACTTATTCCCAACAATGAAACATGGTGGAGGTTCGGTCATGGTATGGGGCTGTATGGCGGCAAACGGCGTGGGACACCTGCACTTTATTGATGGAATAATGAATAAATGGGTGTATTTAGACATATTAAAAAAAATATTTCAGGTAGTGCTATTAAATTGGGGATACCACGTGTCTGAAAATTTCAGCAAGATAATGACCCAAAGCATATGGCTTTTGTAGTCAAAAGTTGGCCGCTGTACAACGTACCTCAACAACTCAAAACGCCACCACAGTCTCCGGACCTAAGTCCTATTGAGCATCTGTAGGCAATTTTGAAAAAAAAAAAGGTTCAGGATCATAACATAACAAGTAAAAATCAGCTGAAAACTATTTTAAAAAAGGAGTGGGAAGAAATAGCTGTTTCAACCACTATTAATTTAGTAAAAAATAGGCAGAATAGACTAAAAGCTGTTATTACAGCCAAAGGATACCCCACCAAGTATTAAATAGGTTTAGTTAAGAAGAATTAAATGTATTAAAACTAATATAAACTGGTGACCAAATAATTTTGTGAGATGAATTTTCGACCTTTTATTTTCTTTTTAACTTTTTCTTCAACTACTTAAAATTATAAAACATATTGTCTGTTTATTAACAAGATCCCGACATCAAATCCTAGTTTTCACCTTTTTCATATATTGCATTTTAGTGTCTTAAAATGACAAATTTAGCTCGGATTCCCGGGTGACCAAATAATTTTGTGAGCAACTCTAAATTCAACTTTTACGGATCACATAACCTCAACGGAACGGAACGTGTGCATTGTGTTTCAGGCTTAACAGTTACATTTCCAGCAGAGCATTAAATAATTTTGTACTTTCGGTTTGCGTTTTCTTACAGGAGTAATTTCTACGTGGTAAGTGTTTGTAAAGCGAGTTTCTTTGGTAGTGCGATCGAGTAGTATATAAAACCCGAAAGCGTTTCCAGTAGTGAGATTGTTTGTGATTATTTATAGCAAATTAATAAAGTTTTGTTATTTCTATTGATTTTATTCGGATTGTCTTTTACTTGAAATCACGGTGAACTTCTAGCTCGTAAGAATACGAAAGGAATAAATAACATATTTGAAAATGGAATTTAGGTCTTGAAGTTAATGTGAAACCATTCTTCTTGAATATAACCAAAAACTCTCAGATAAATTCATTCACTCCGTTTCCTTTTCTTTTGTTTTACCTAATCCACTAGAAATGTTGTTATATTATACATAATATATATGTATACTATGTAAATTTCTAAAATTGTCTTTTTTCCGTTAGTATAAAATAATAATAAATTTTAAACTTTATTACATTTAATAAAATATATATCGTTTACATAAATATACAATAGCACACAAAACAGTGTCGGCATTTTTCATATTTCGAATAATTATTAATAATAAAAACTGTGTAATAAAACACATTTCTTTTCAATTTATATTATATAAACTCGTAGTACACCAAATATTGGTTAAAAGTATTTTCGTACAGCTTTAGAGCCGTTGGAAATTTGTTTTATAGTTAAGGCAAGGATGTAAAATAAGAGCTTAATTTCGTTACTTATCTGTTTACATGAAATATTAAAATAGGAAATTTTTAGAAATTGTATATTTTCTTTTCTTAAAATTAATAAACTTTTTTTGGCAATTATATTGGAAGACACCAAAATTATAATGGAAGTTTTATATATTTGGAATTTAAATAAGTTGAATTAATTTGTATTGAAAATGGGATGAAATTATACACTAAGAATGAAAGTGAAGTGTATTGTGATTAACATCTGATTAGAAATACTGGAAATGCCGCACATTGAGTTCATTGGCGCGCTTGTAGTAGATGAAAGTACATATATCATAAATAAACAATATCGTATAAAAGAGATTATATAGAATCGTTGAAAGAATTACCTTTGATTACTGCGGTCTTACTGTGGTTCTCGAATATAATAATAATTTCAAAAAATAAATGAAGTCGCATGTTCACAAGTTAATTGAGCAATTTAAATTCAAATTTAGAACTTAGACCTACTACTGCCATTTAAATAAAGAAAATCAGAAATGACAAGAAACAAGCAATAATTCGTGATTTTTAAAATAATTATTTACGCATAAAATCTCAAGTCCTACGATGACTTCGAGTCACCAACCCAAATCAGATATAAATTAGATGTTTTTCAAATAACATTCTGATTCGGATTTTTGCTTAATAAATATTAGTATGACGTCAAACTTGAATATTGTTTTGAATATATTGGACAACTCACTCATGCCACATACCACAGATTGAAGAATGACGAAAATTTGTTGTAATAAATTTGATGCACCCCAAATATCTTACCACCGACTCAGAGAAGATGTCATTGAAAAAAGCAGTCGTGATAAGCCCTATACTAACGACACAATTGACTAATACCAAGGTGTATTCAGTACCGGACGATCTCCAACAGACCAGATATTTTCGGTGAAAGAGGTGCTCGAGAAATGCTGCGAATATAACACAGATGTGTACCAAATCTTCGTAGATTATAAACAAGCATACGACAGTATCGACAGAAGAGGTTCTGTAAAAGCGAATGGTAACAGCCTAGTAGGCAAGCCACACAAGCGACGGAAAAACTTGATGAAGATAGCAAAGCCATCTTAAAAATTAGCAGCTGTGGACGCAATTTGAGCTGTCGCGCCTTTGATTATGATAATGATACAAAACGGACATTGAAAACTGATGTTCTTCACTTCATAACAAAATACCCTATAGACAAGAAAAAAATTTTTTCTTCAAATTTGCTTTTATCAGGGGCCTTATCATGAAACTTTTTCCGCGGCGGATCGCTTTCGCTTTCGCATTTCGGTATCATGAAGTCACTTTTCCGCCTTGAGGCGAGCAAAGCGCGGCATCATGAAAATCAAAAGCGAACAGAGGCGACAAAATCTGCCTGTCATCCGACACATCTCGAGCTGTCGTAAACAGAGGCGAGTGAACGAGATTCTCTACATAAAGTGCTGTGGTCGTTGTTTAGTGACGATAATAAATATGTAAGTCTGATATTTGTGTTGACAATGAGTTTTTGAGTATAATAAATTCTTTAAAGGGTTTCGAAAACGACAGGAAATCAATTCGACATATTAGTCGAGTTCATGGAGGAAAACGAAGGTATCGCCAAGGGCTGTCTTAATTTAATCCATTTCTCGCGATAATTTATTTGAGACGACCGTTTAAACGAAATTTCGACAACTGACACTGGAAAGTCATTGGAAATCTCACACAGAAAACTGGAATGACTGACTTTTCCAGGCACTTCCAATAGCGAAGGCGAAAGCGATAGCGCCTGGTTTCGTGATACGAGAAAGCGAAGCGCTTCGCTTGGATAAAGGCGGATTTTTGCGCTAGCGAATGCGATTTCATGATAGGGCCCCGATCCCGTGGCATCTCTGCAGAATTATATTTTTACCACTAGCTCACAGAATGTCAGACAAAATATATATATTAAATTTAAGACGGTTTTCGACCAATATAAGAAAAAGTGACTGCATCAGATAGTCTAGTAGTTAAGATGTCCTCAGACTTGTTACCTGCGAAATTTATTTCCAGGCAACAATAACAATATGTAATATACTCGTATGTTTACCATTGCGGTTAATAAGCCATATCTAGGTGAAATTGGTACCGATAAATCCAACGGAATGCGACACCTCGATTAATTTCATCAATAACAATCGCCATTTATATAACGATTGCCCTTTCATTATCCTTTCTTATTACGGGAAAATGTAAAAAAATTAAAACCTTTTTTAATGAAAAAAAAACTATCACACTTGACGTTCACCAGACATGTCCTTCAAATAGCAAAACCAAACCAATAAGCCTAACAACTACTGCGGTAAAATTCAGAGAAAAATATCCTTAAGCAGAGGAAACTTTTGGAAAAAAATTTAGCGAAACTTTTAGCAGAATTGAAGGAAAACCCTTCTGACGATTCACATAGAACATAGAACCGAGTCTCGGTCAAAAAAATTTGATATTATTTTTTGGTTTATGCCGCCAAAAACTCCAGGTCCATTTGACGTCCGTCCATCTACCTATCCGTGCGCACGACAACTAAAGAACACTTTGACCTAGGATCTTGAAATTTGAAATCTGTATATTTGTTGAATTTCTAAGGCTAAGTTCGTTAATTGGCAAAATTGTTCTACTCCTTCGGGTAGCTGTCACACACGTCTTGAAGAATATTGGCCTATTACTTCTGTACACGTTAAGCTACGACTTTGAAATTTCGTATACCTTAGTTTTCCAATGGTTCGAGCTTAATTTGTCATTATGAAGAAAATCCCTTTATGGCACCTACAGGAGCCATACAAACATCCTGTCAAAATGTTTTCACTTCATTTACGAAACTCACTACAACTCAAGTAATCGTTCATCCGCGAATTTGGAATTCTGTACAAATTAGTTTTGAGTGAAAATAAAGTTCGGGAATCTTCTATTTATAAAAATCCTTAACACATATATTCAAAAATATTTTCCGATAACTTTTAAACGCTTCAAGCTATGAATTTAAAATTTTGTTGAATTTTTAAATGGTTTAAGATAAAAGGATAAATATGCTAGAAATCGAGTGAGTCCTTATTGTACCTTCCAAGTCCTTGAAAAAGGAAAGAAAAAAATTCAGTGACTCATCTACTTCCAGATATAAAATGAAAGACAGATGATATTGTCCTTTAGGTTCGTTTTGGAACCAAATGAGAGTCGTTAATAAAGGACAAACTACACGTACACTCCTTATTCTACTTTATCCGCAAATACGAGGGGCGTTCGAAAAGTAAAGCCTGAATTAGATTGCACGGCAGCGACAGCAACAGCGGCAGCGGCAGCAACGCAAAATATTGTTTTGCTGTCGGCTGCATCAGATTGCTATACAGCAGCACAAGGCAGCGAGCAGAATATTATGACAAGGCAGCATCCTTTAAATGTAAATTTTTGTACGAATTCCTCGATTAATCGTACAAAAATTCCTTTCCTTTCACTAAAGAAATCAGTTTTTCCTCCATAACCAAAATTAAAAATTAATATGACAGCTCACGATCAATATCCACGCTGCATATGAAGACAGCAACAGCAAATTTAGAATTAGAGATGACTCGGCAGCACGACGTTTGTGCTGCTGTCACTCAATCAGCTGATCGCTCTCGACCAATGAAAACAATTTGCTGTCGCTGTCGCTGCTGCTGTTGTGGTAATTTAATTCAGGCTTAAAGCCTGAATTAGATTGCACGGCAGCGACAGCAGCAGCGGCAGCAACGCAAAATATTGTTTTGCTGTCGGCTGTATCAGATTGCAATACAGCAGCACAAGGCAGCGAGCAGAATATTATGACAAGGCAGCATCCTTTAAATGTACTTTTTTGTACGAATTCCTCGATTTATCGTACAAAAATTCCATTGCTTTCACTAAAGAAATCAGTTTTTCCTCCATAACCAAAATTAAAAATTAGCTTGACAGCTCACGATCAATATCCACGCTGCATATGAAGACAGCAACAGCAAATTTAGAATTAGAGAAGACTCGGCAGCACGACGTTTGTGCTGCTGTCACTGAATCAGCTGATCGCTCTCGACCAATGAAAACAATTTGCTGTCGCTGTCGCTGCTGCTGTTGTGGTAATCTAATTCAGGCTTGAATTAAGTCAAACACACACAGCACGCGTATATCAAAAAAAGTATGATGGCTGTAAAGTTCAGTCTTTTGTAAGAGTGCTGTCAAAATTTTAGCCATTTTGGATGCTTAGTTTTGTTTTGGTGGTTGATTGAATACGACGTGTTTAGTGTTTTCTAAAAATGGAAAAAAAAGAATTTCGTTCAGTGATAAAACATTTTTATTTGGCAGGGAAGAAAGCGACCGAAATTCATCAGATTTTGCAAGAAGTTCATGGCACATCTACTCCTTCGTTACCAACTATCAGTTTCAGAGTAAACGAATTTAAACGTGCCCGTACTAGCATCGATAACGAACCCCGCCCTGGACGTCCAAAAACGGTCATAAACCAAGAAATGATCAATAAGGTACATGATATCGTATTAGCCGATTGACGACTGAAGGTGGTCGAGATAGCACAGGCTGTAGGCATCTCAGCCCACAGCGTCTGGACAATCCTACATGAGCATTTGGGTATGTCAAAGCTATCGGCGAGATGGGTGCCGCGTTTGCTGACTCCGGACCAAACGCGAAATCGTGCCGTTACTTGAAAAATTATTGAATTACGCTACGAGTTGCTTCCGCATCCACCTTATTCTCCAGACCTGGCCCCCTGCGACTTTCTCTAGTTTCCGAATTTAAATAAATCATTGGCAGGAAAAAAGATATGGGTCATCGCTGCCACAGAGGCCCATTTTGAGGAGTTATCAAAAACGTATTATACGGAAGGGTTAAAGAAGCTGGAGCATCGTTGGGAAAAGTGTATTGAGTTACAATGGTCGCGTTTACGTGCAGACCGGACCAGTCTAAAAAGACCGGTTTGGTCTTTTTCGGTCTTGCATTTATGTGTGCTTTTCAACATAACCAATTTGAAGCTGTCATTTTAAATATCATTTTCAATCATGGATGCAAATTTGTAACTGCACATCGCTAAGTTTGCGCAAAGTGGAGACTTCGTCAAATGTCCACCGTTCAGTCATTTTTATTTTCACAGATGTATGCTTTGACGTTTTAATTTTGTTTGGCCAGCACTATTGTAGGTTATGTTTTGGTCTAAGACCGTTTATGTGCCAGTACTAGACTGGTTCGGTTTCGTTTGGTTCGTACCAAAATCAGAACCAAAATAAGTCCAAATGGACTGGTCCGATTTACATTTATGCGTGCGACCGAACTGGTTTTTTTGGTCTTTTTAGACTGGTCTGGTCTGCACATAAACGCGACCAATGAGACTATGTTGAAAAATAAATAAAAACTTTTCCAAAAATCAAGTGTTTTCTTGCCGACTTAAGTTAATTTTCGGACGCCCCTCGTACAATATAAATCAGAGTTCAGTTTCATCATACGACCAACAAAAAGGGATGATATTCACAGAGTCGGTTTCCTTTCTATTAATCTTTCCACTTAAACTGGTATACAAATTCGTAATATTCATTTTTTCAAGAAACCCGACAATCGCTCAGAGAAATATCACCCTCCCCCCCCCTCCCAAAAAGTAAACTTTGCACATCATCTTTTTGCCACGACGAGCGATTGTCGGGTTTCTTGGAAAAAATGAATATCACAAATTTGTATACCAGTGTAAGTGGAAATATTAATAGAAAGGAAACCGACTCTGTGAATATTATCCCTTTTTGTTGGACCCGATACTTTTATTACATTTTTTAAAATGTTTTTTTTGTATACCTACATATATATCATTTTTTTTTGTTGCCTAATAATCTTAACTACTGCGATTAAAAAGTTCAAATATACACATATTTACTTGGTAGAAGCACATCCTACGAAATGCGCAGCGGGATAGGGAATCATATTTGCCGGTCTAAATATATAAATTTTAATGAAAACTTAGAAATTTAGAAAATTTCAAAATTAAACAGAATTACTTTAACTTTTGGAATTGCCCAGATGTGCTGATTGTTAATTTCTAAAAACCATAATCTCATAATCGATATAACTTAAGCTTGTATTACACTGTATGACCACGCTGTCAAATTGAAGTAATATGCAATGCGAAGTAGGCGAATACAAATAAATCTCAGTCAAATTCACTATTTTGCGAAGTCAAATTCACTATTTTGCCTCTTTGGCAGTCATGCACAACGCCTAGCGTTCAATATAATGACTTCTGCAGAAGAAAAAGAAGAGTCCGTTAAGCATCTATTATGTGAGAGTCCTCAGCTAGCCAGCTGTAGGTTCAGAGCCATGGGCAGCTACTTCTCCTCCAGTTTTGCAGACATGTCTAAAGCCTCGTTTTCACGGTGATAGTTTTTGCGATAGTTGCTGTCATGATAATTACTATCGTCATAACTATCACCATGTAAAGTTCTCGATATTTACTTTCGCGCTGTTATAATAGCACTATCGCACTATCATGCTTGACGTTAAAAAAATAATTTCAAAACATAAAAATTTTTAATAGTAATTTCGATCTTGTGAATACGTGTTGCTAATTGCTAAAAAATATAATTTGGATTTTATGTGTACGTGTTTTTGTGTGTACGTGATACACAAGTGGCATGTCTAATTTCACTATCGTACATCGCGCCGTGTAAACAGGAAACTGTCACACTATCTCACTATCATACTATCGTGCTATACTTTCGCGAAAGTCCTATCGTACAAAACTATCGCCGTGAAAACGGGGCTTGAAACACGAATTGATTAACTAGTCAAGTTTATTCGCATCACTGGCTGTGTTAGCTATCCCCCTGGAGTAATAGTACGATAACTCCCTGTATGTGACTTCATTAGGGTGTGGTATCACAATGGACCAACCGAATGGTCTAAGTGAGTCGATCCATAATTTCGGTGGCTGCCACCATATCCTAACCTCTAGCTTTTTAAGCTTTGCTTTTTGAGACAAACACAATTGGCCAAATCTTTCCAGTTTCACCCCACATTGCTCTAACTTTATCTGTTCTGTTGTTTCATTAAATCTTCTCTACTTTTGATTTCTTACAGTCGAAAAAAAATTTTGACTTCAATATTTCTAATGAGATTTTATAAATCGCGTTTTTATATTATATACTATCATTAATATTACAATATAATTAAATATTAGATTTTATTATATAAATATAGATTCGAATTTTGTTCCTTGCCTTATATTATCAGTACGGTTTTTTTCTGTATTATTTATTTTGTTTTTGCGTTCTTTTGTGTTGTTACTATTTTTTCAATCAGTAACATTACATCAAAATCACAGAATGTCAATACACTTTTTTTTATAAATATTTAACACAAAAAAAAAAAAAAAATGTGATAAAATAAATTATAACTTCAGATTATATATATACGTATAAAATAGACGAATGAAAGTAAATCGTTCGTTCTTATTTGCTCTTAAAAGCTAAGTTTATGTAAAGTGTGTTCTTAAAAAAAACAGAGCGCCGTAATAAAAAAATTTACCCTAGTGTTTCCTCCCTATTACGTTATTCGCAAATTAGCATACTAACAATTATTTCATTTTTAATTTCGATTTATCGTTACATCATTTAAATTGTAGTACGTAATTACAAATATATTAATAATTAATTAATATAAATACAGTGTTCTGTTACTTATTTTGATTAAGATTTAATTTAGACAAATAAATTTACATAAAAGAAAAATTTCTATTACGCAATATTATCCGAACAGAAATTTTTAACGGAAATTTAAATATCGTAGAAATATAAAAATTATAGTGAAAATTCGTACAACGACCTCCTCGGAATAGGAAGGAATAGAATTTTAAATTAAATATAATTAATTAATCAAATAAAACTTGATTATCGATCTAATTAGATCGATTTAAAGTCTTGGTGGCTTAAAATGCATGTGTGACGTGTGTTGCGAATCGTGAACAATCGATGATGGTATCAATATTGATGTTGCCGGTGACGATGATGTCGATGTTGATATCGTATTTATAATAGATGGGGGCGGTGTCGTATCCATAATTTCTACAATTATATCATTATTGCTAGAAGTCTTAACGCTTGGAATTAGATCTGATGTGATTGTTGCTGTTGTTTCTTTCGATTCGAAAGAAACAGCTCTTGGTTTGCGTAATTTACTACCATTGTTGGTACAAGTAGAACAATCAGTGAATAAACTATTGGATTTTTTCTGGCGAAAACTATTTGAACGATGCTGTTGTTGTTGATGATGGTGATGATGATGATGATGTTTCGGTGGTTGTTGTTGCGACTGTTGTCCACTTGTGCCAGCCGTTGTTGTCATTGCACCACCAATTGTTGCTACTGTGTTCGATGTTGTTGATACAATTGATTTGCCATTCTCCTTGTTTCGGCGAGATGAAGAACGATGCGGATGATGACGTGCAGCACTAGGACCCCGCCGCGACGAACGTTTTACGGAGTAATGAACAGATTCTGCACTGGCACTCAAGCCGATGTTGCCAACTGAACATAAAGGGAATAGAATAAATAAATGAAAATTCATAATAAGAAAATTAACTAGTATTTTCTCCTGTTATTTGTTAATCCTGTTTTAAATAACATTGTCGGATATTTTAAAATAAAAGCTTACACAACATGCACAGTAACAAATACACAATCACTGGTTTGGCATAAAGAATGATGAATTGATGTTAACACAATAAAACCAAATTAATGCTTGTTTGATGAAATAAGAGAGACATTCACATCATTTATGTATTCGAAAATATTCCCAATCAATTGCATTTTATTCATTTTTTGTAATTACCCTTGAAATATTTCTATTTTGTGCCTCTCCTTTTTCTGAATTAAAACGAATTACAAAATAACGGGACATAAATTCTGCAGGTTGCTGTAAAACGAACATAACTTTAAAATAAAAACAATCAAAATATCAAAAGAAAGACAACGGGAAAATGAAGAAAAAAGTGTTAAAGAAATTATAAGAAAAATTTAAAGATTTAAATAGGAATTAAAATTAAATAAAAACTGTTTAAATTAGTAAATAAGATATTTTTATTATAAATTAAATTACAAAAAAAAATATATAAACAGAATTAGTCTAAAATAATTAAGTGGTGAACGACAAGTGCTTTTTTATATATTAACTATGAAAACGTGCAAATAACAACTTGTTTTTAATGTATATTGCGAGTGTTTTTGAATTTTGTTATTAATGAATCATTTAAATAAATTATTGGTTTGGGTTTTTTACGTAGGAAAGCACTGTGTAATTTTTTAAAATCATGCAATGGGTTTTTGTTAATCACCTATCAATTATGATCTAAAATATATGATATTTTCAAAAACAATATATTTTTGGATTCAAATATGTATAATAAAATTGTGTGGAATATTTCGTTGATTAATCGGTGCTATATTAAAACTAAAAACAACTTTTTCCTTATGAAAAACATTGAATAGTCCAATGTAAATGATTTATGTTAGATACATTTTGGTGTGTTTATTAATAAAAATTGCCATAACATTTTCGGCTTACGAAAATGTGTTATTATTAGGTGTGTCGTTGAATTCGACATCGATTATTTTGAGTTATATTTAAAAAAAATTTCTTAATGTAGAATCGTATTTATTATGTAATTGAAAAGTATCTAATCGGCAGAATAAGGATGACTATGCTAATTAAAAACTTGAAAAAAAATGCAGTGATTTTTGACTGAAAATAACTAATTTCGAATTGATTCAGATCTTATGTGAATAATACAAATAAAATGTTTCTTATGTAATCTAATTGAAAATAGAATGAAAAACAGTTTGTTGAGTTTCAAAAATAAAACTGAATCAACATCTACATACAAAATAGAGGGAAAAATAATTGACGCAGATGAAAATACCATAAGTTTTGCGGAAATCATCATATGCAAAATATGTACCCATTTTAAAAAAAATTACTGACAAATATTTGAAAGCTCTCAAATCTTGGATAAATAATGTTAACTAAAGCGGGAAATACACGCTACAACAATATTCGAACGTGTGTTGTTGCGATATCTGCCCAACGTTTCCATGCACAGTACACCCGATTCGGGTTGTTTACAATGTTCTTTCAATATGCGTGCGACCGCAGGATTTCGATTGAGAGCGTCCAGCCGTACAATATCGGTCCAACATGTACGATACAATCGTGGCATACAACGACAAATCGGGCCAGTAATTGGTACAACTGTTGTATCGTGTATTTTCCGCTTAACTTGGTAAAATGATTTCGCGCTTTGACTGAAATACAATCGAAATTTAAAAAAAGGAAACCACTCGTATAAGATCTGCCAATAAGGACGTTCAACTTTTAAATATAAAGAAAACAAGTTGTGCGTGAGATATCCGCCCAATTCTTTTTTTTTTTTTGAAAGAATATTTAATTAAGTATGTAATATAACGTCTCGTAATCATGTATTAGTAATTCAGAGAACAGAAGGCATATACGAGTTTTCAGTTCCTCAGTTTTTACTATACTACTCCCGACAGATAACATCTCGAATTAATCGGAGGATATACATATAGTATTTCATTTATGGTCAAATAAAGCTAAATGAGATTTTGGGTCTCAGACCGGATTGTACTTAAGTCAGGTTTGTATGCCATCACTTAATCTGACGCCGTAAAACAATTTTTTGTCAATTTCGTCGCTCGGAAGTCAGATTTTTTTTACAGTCCAGTCAACATGGAAGTGTACTAGCAGGTGTTAGTAGTTATACTTTTTTAGCAAACAAATATTTTTTGGTAGCTCTGATGGTGTTTGTAAATCTGATAACAATGTAAACTGAACTCATCTGCTCAGTGTTAAATTCTTTAGTAGTAACCCTATTAAAAATTTCGCACTGTTCACTACATATTTAAATAAATATTTCGAAGTGAATAGCAACTGAAAAATTCTTATAAATAATTTATGCGCTTGAGTGGAAATTGAACCCACGACATCGCAGAAGTAATGTTTACAAGACCTAGTACACTACCACTGAACTACACCGGCCCTAAGATCCGAGAATGCTATTTTTGGGTGGTGAAGCTATCATAGAAGCTATTTCAAGATATTGTGGGTTGTTTTTTGGCATTAGATATTCGAGCGAGAATAACCAACACGAAAATCCCAATTGGGATCGCTCGCTGTAGTGGTTACTGCCATTGAGAACATGCCAGTTGAAAAACAAGCCACGGAAAGCCGACTTTTGTCATCATTGTGTTTTACATACTCCATACGGAAGACCGGCACTAATCAACTTCTAGCTGAACTTATGAAAACAGGCGGCACCTGCATACCACATCTCCTACACAGATTGATCTCGAACATATGGAAGCAAGAAACACTTTCTGAAGATTGGCGCAGGCGTATCATATATCCTATTTATAAAAAAGATGACAAACTCTGCTGTGAAAACTACCGAGGAATATCTCTGTTATGTACGTTTTATAAGATCTTGACGAAAATTCTAGAAAAGACTATTAAGCCCTTTGCTGACAAAGGAATTGGTGAATACCAGGGCGGATTTAGAGCTTGGCGATTGTCCACGGACCAAATATTCTCAGTTAGTGAGTCAGACGCTTGAAAAGTGCTGTGAATTTAACATTGATGTGCACCAGATATTTGTGAACTTCAAACCGGCATACCACAGTATCGACAGGCGCGTACTGTATAAAATAATGATGGATTTTGGAGTTCCATCGAAACTGGTTCGGCTTACAAAAATGACAATGACCGATTCTCTGTCAGAAGTCAGAGTGGAAAATGATCTGACTTCCAGCTTTAGAACTGATAACGGGCTTAAACAAGGTGATGGCCTGGCACCAATGCTTTTCAATTTGACACTCAAATATGTTGTTCGGAAACTGCCCGTTGACACCAAGGGAACACTATGCATCAAATCCACATAACTAGTAGCATATGCCGACGACATAAATATGGTGAGTGCCAAAGAAATATTTGTAAGCCTTGATTCGGTAGCAAGAGAAGTGGGACTACGTATTAACGAAAACAAAACAAAAATCATGACACAAACTAGGAAACGCCAATCAGACAAAATATTAGAGTAGGAGACCTCAACCTAGGAAACGTAGACATCTTTGTAAATCTCGGGGCAAATACATCGAAGGATGGAAGCGAACCCATCGAAATTAAAAGAAGAATAATGATGGCAAATAAGACGTATTATTCGGTAACTTCCAATAATAAGAAACAAAAATGTGCACAGAAAAACAAAGCTTAAATACAAAACAAGAATAAGACCTGTGATATGCTATGGCAGCGAAACGTGGATGTTGACTCAGGTGTCCGAAAAATTACTTAACGCCTTTGAAAGAAAAGTCCTCAGAAGAATCCTCGGACCTGAGAGGGAACACTCGATCTAGAGAATACGATACAATAGAGAATTGTATGCCATTTTCGATAATCCAGAAGTATCGATCTTCATAAAATTCAAAAAGCTACATTGGGCTGGTCATGTGGAGCGGATGGATGACGGAATAATCCCAAAACGCACACTAAAGGGAAAAGTTTATGGACAAAGACCAGTTGGAAAACCACGAAAGCGCTGGGAGGATTCTATTAACGTAGACAGCAAATCACGTAAATGTGCTTATACCGGAAACGAATAGTTTCATATTGATGGTCGTTTGAAAATTCTATACCATTTGATTTAAGGTCATGAAAATCTCTGATTCGGTTTTGTATGTACAACTATCAACAAACCGGAACTTAGGCACATTTACGTACCAGCAAAACCTAATCGAAGAAGTTACACTACACTTGATGTCCTTTGTGACTCAAATGGTATAAAGTTTGTAAGGTCGCGTGTAGTTCAAGTTCGTCCGCAAAGTATATGCCATTTCGGTCAATTCCACTCCTTTCTGCTCAAATGGTATGGGTTTTGTAAGGTTTTTAAGCAAACAAAACCTAATCGAAGACAGTCCTGCTCGTGACTGAAATGGTATAGGGTTTGTAAATACGCTGCCCGTCCAGGGGTGGCCAGACGGCGAATGAGATCGTTAGGTAGTATTTTCTTAGACAACATTGACGATTTTAGGTCGATAAGGCATGACAAACTGGTCAGGTTCAGCAGGGATTTAGAGTGTTATTAAGGGCTACGTGCGGCCCACGAGCTTTTGAAGTGACAATGGGTTTGTTTGATGCCTAGTGAGCGTGTCAGTTCTTCGAACAGCGCCCGTTCCTAAACTGAACTGAAGTACTGAATTATCATCCCTCAGAAACCGAAATTATTTGAGTAAATTCTGTATAAAAGTCAAAACCGTTTGGAATTAATATCTTCACTGAATAATTTTACAAACATATTGGATACGTAATACCCAAATTTAACTACATACTAACTACAAAATTATATAAGAAATAGAAAGAGCTTATAATTATAATTTATAACACATATTCAATTGGAAATCGGTCTAATCCTAAGCAGTCTTTTTAATATTAGTTCAGTAAAATGAGACACAAAAAGTGAAATATATACTCAAAATTATAATACATACTATGATATAAATAAAAATTTAGTAGCGGAATTGATTAAATTTAAGCCAAAATCGACATGATCAGGCCTCAGAAGTCTTCAAATTAAATATCAGACAAATATATAGCTAAAATTTAATTAGCCTCACAAAATTGGCAAGATAAAAATAACAACATATAAGATACTCCATACGAAAAGCGAAAACATTTTAATATTAAGCGACTGTTTCTATAAGAAAACAACAGAAACGACAATTTGACAATATTTTAAAACAAAAAATCTAAAATAGCAACAACAACTGACACAAAACTCGATTGTTGTCGATGTCGAATTCGAATATTGTTATTTCGAGTGTGATTAACATTGACTGTATGACGTGCATTTGCAGTTATAACATAATCAACTTCTTCAGTGCTTAAATGTAAGTTCGTGATACGATCGTTATTCATCAAAAGTGCTGCTGTACAGGACGATTGCGACGACGAAGTGGTCGTTGTCCGTGATAAATTATCCAATTTACGGACCAAAATGCGACCACCGTTGTCGCGCAGCGAACCAGCACTGTTGTTGCATAACGTCAATTCTTTATTATACAAAAATGGTGACGAATTATGATGCAGTAAAGTATTTAAGTTTATTTGATGTTGATCATATGTACCCGAGATTGGTGCAAAATTCGTATCCATCAACATGTTCAGACTGTGCTCGTCCGCTGACATATCCAAATCCATGCATTGAAGATGTTGTTGCTGCTGTTGATGATGAAGACGATGGTGATGATAGTGATGATGTTGTTGTAACATAAGCAGTACGGCATTGCTACTGATACCGGCATTTTCTGGTATATCGTTCGAACTACCGCCGAAATATTGATGACAGCTCTCGCACGTTGTAGCTAACTCGAGCGATCCTCCTCGGGCGCCTAGAAACCATTCGGACCGTGTGCGCATACGAGCTGTTTGACGTTCATGGACCTTTTCCAAGTGGATGGTTTCAATTACAGATCTTAATGTTTATTTATAGATTTTTTTTTGTTATGTTAATAATTATTGTTATTTAAAAAAAAATAGAAGAAAGGAAGGAAGAAATATCGAAGAAGGAAAGGGTAAGCTAAAGATGACTAATTTGCATGATGGGTGAAACAAATCTTACGTTACACTACAATAAATAATTGAAGAAATATGTACATAAATCAAATTACACGTATAATAATTAATTTATCCAAATAAAGCATAACTAGGCATGTATGTATAATGAAAATATTTGTATAAATTAATAACTTAATTTTTGTTCCTTTCAAAATGCATTTAATAAATTGCACTTTATTGTTCTGCACTTAAGAGCACACAACCTTGCAACTTTTATGAAAATACAGCAGTATTTGCTGCGTCTGGAAATTAAATCTTGTAGGTAAATAGTTAGTGCTGACAATATATTTAATGCATAACTATGAGGGTTGTCTAAAAAAAATCCGACCTCAACTTGAAGATGGCCGCACTCGTCAACAAAAGCTAGGGACTGTGTTTGAGCAACTTTTGAAAGGTACTCACCAAAATTTCAGCTATTTTGGACGCGAATTTGTTGTTTGATAATCGTTTGAGTGAGTCCATGTGAGTGTTTTTGTGAAATCGAGTATCGACCAGTCATTAAGTAATTGTTTTCAAAAGGCAATACGCCTACGCAAATCAGAGATGAGTTGTGACTCTACACCATCATTTACCACCCGTGAAATTTGGGCAGCTGAATCAGGTGGAGCTTATACCTGACATGGAATGTAATATCTACTAGGGATGTAAGAATTCTCACAGGCAGTCAAGCGCAATAAAAATCCTTGGCATAGGTGTCGACAATATTAAGAGTAGTCGGGAAATGTTTATTGTTTCTGAAGGAGATGATAGAACAGTCCAATATTCAATTGTATGGCTGACGAACTGTTTCGGCGCGGCACTCACCTTGTATACACCTTTCTATTTGTAAGTTTCTACTTGAATTGGACTCAGTAGGGAAAACCAACGTAAAAGTCCCCTATAACGCACAAGGGAAAAAGTAATGTAAGAGATTTTTCATATTTTGCATTTACTTTCTATATGAAACTTTGGTATGTTTTAGGCAAACCGGCAAAACCGTACGGGCATAGCAACATCCTGGGACAGTTACCAAAGGAATTGGGCACTTCACCGACTGACTACATCACCCCCAAACTGAGCTTCACGAAAGGCTTTTCTGTTGGTTTCCCAACTAGAGAGGAGTGGAAGAATGATGCGGTGGTAACAGACTTTGACGCAATAATATATACCGACGGCTAAAAATGGACTGCGGGGTCGGGGCAGGAATATTCTCTAATACACATAATGTCGCTAAGTCCTATCGCCTACCGGACCACGCTAGAGCTGCGACATCGATATCAATGTTTCTGAAAAATACATCATACATTCTGTGTGGCCACGTTGCTGGCGACGTAGCCTGGAATCCCGGTGAGATATGGCCCTAAGATGGAACATGTATGTGTACGATGTGCGCAGACAAAAGTATGTTTATACTCTAGATGAAATCATATAGAGTATTATAAGTTTAATCCAGTCCAAAAAGTTTGTAACGCATAGAACCGAGCCTCGGACGAAAAAAAGTTTTATATTATTTTGTCTTTATTTGGGGCCAAGACCCCCAAATCCGTTTGCTGTCCGTCTGTCCGTCCGTCCGTTTGCACGAGAACTCAAGAACGCGTTGGCCTAGGAAGTTGAAATTTGGTCACCACCTATAAAATGGAAAAAGTAAGTTCGTTAATGGGCGATATACCTCCACTCCTTCGGGTACGTCTCATACAAGAGTCCTTAAATCACGTGTTTGCAATTATTGCTCGAATGCTTCAAGTTAGGAACTTGAAATTTTGTATACTTAAAATTTTCAATGTTTGAAGCGAAAGATCAGCATATAATGCAAATCGTATGGGTCCTTCGTGTAGCAGCCTACAAAAGTCCTTCAAAAATGTATGCAAGTTACAGAATCTTCTATAGCTCCTGTACGAGTTAAAGCAGGGATTCACAATTTAAGAGGAATTATTTTTATATCAAAAGCTAGACTGAGTTCATTAATTGGCGCCATCCGTCGACTCCTTCGGGTACCTGTCACACAAAAGTCCTTAAAAGACGTGTTCACCAATATTGAAAGATAATTTTAAAACGCTTTACGTTACGACTTTGAAATTTTGTATACGTTGATTTTATAATAGTCGCACCTGAAACTATTAATATGAAAAATATCCTATAAGTTTTTCATGTACATAGTTGCCATACAAAAATTCTATAAAATGTCCTAGCTTAATGTATGAAACTCACTATAACTCAAGAAATCGAGTAGCAACTATACACTAGTTTGTACATGTAAGTAAAAGGTCATGTAATAATTCCTTTGATATATTTTCAACTAAAATATAAATAGGAGTTGAATATTTCATCTAGAGTATCATACGATTGGCTTGAAGCCGATCGTGACTACGTTATGTTTTTTACCGATGTTTCATCGACGTCGATGTCGTTTATTTCAAACATTGATGTTATAAAACATCGATGTTTTGAGGTCGATTTCGCAGCCTTAGACCACTCTAGTTTCTTCCAGGCGGATAAACTGGGGATCCGTGGGGCTTGTCGGATATTGATGCAAAACATATCGCCAAAACGCAACATCGTTATCTTCACCGATAGAGAAGCCGCAATCAAGGCACTAGATTCGGCTTACATCTCCTCTAAACTGGTACAGCAATGTCGTAGCGAACTAGTAGGTTTAGCGGAGCGAACCAAAGTTTCTTTGCTCTGGGTTCCGGAGCGTAGAGACATAGAGGAAAATGAGCAGGCTGGCTTATGAACTGGCCAGGAAGGGCTCCGCTCTTCCCGGCTCTTCTGCGGAACTAGTCCACGTTCCTTTAGGAGTTGTCAAAAGAGACGTACTCTCACACTTCCAATCAGCGGCTAATTCCAGATGGAAGATCCTAACCACCTGCGCCATATCTAGGAAGATATGGTCTTACAACCGAGTTAAGTCAGACGAACTTTTATACAAGACCTGCGCAGACATCTTCAGAATCACGGCGATTAACACGGGTCACTGGCCAATTGGGGATCATGCGGCCAAATTGGGCATTCCGTTTAACACACATTGTCGCAGCTGTCAGGACACAAACGAGCGAGAGTCACTCGTTTATTTCCCATGCGATTGCCCGGCTTTAGCTAGAGCACGAGAGCGAGCACTAGGCAAGCCGATCTACGGGAACCTGAGAGAGATTTCGGCCAAGAAGATCGGAGAGTTATTACTCTTTCTGGACAGTACAGGATGGATACAACGGATCAATTTTTCCTCGCACTCATACTCTTAATTTCCCAGTCACAACAACCCCTAACATCCAGGTTAATACGAGTTTGTGGTATCACAGCGGCCTTTGAACTAAATTGTGCTATCTAGGGACAGAGCTGCAACCCAAACTAAGCTACCGAGGTAGTCTTTTCTGAAGGGATCATACAATAGTCTATAGAAAATTGAGTCTGCGGTTTATTGATTCAATTGGATGATTTACAAATTTGAAATCTGAAGGGTGTCGTATTCTAGAAGAGTTTAATATTTCAGATAAGTTCCCGAGTGAGCCGGATCTTGCTCGGAATAAATTTGTTTGAAATCTAGCAGCTAACTGATGCAACAAATTTTTTATCTTATTTTGGCAATAATTTCGACTTTTCGATAGAAAGAGCGGAGCTTATACAATATTTTGCAGTGAATGGTAAAACTATGGATTAGAAGGTAAGGTTGTGTGGAAAAAATGGCTTCTGTAATTTCGTATAATTTTTCACACTTCCTACGAAAAATGTTCATATTTGTTCAGACACTGCCCAGGGTTAACTACATATTACGATAAAAATTGACTGAACTGATCAGTTTCCAATTGAATTAAAAAAAATAATGTTAAGCATTAAGCACTTCACTACGCAACTGCCAAAATTTCACATTTTGAAAAAGTATCAATCGAACTGCAGAAACCAAGAGAAGATGAGCAATCATTTTACAGTTAACTTGTATTGTAAACTGGTTGTGATACATTTTATTAGAAAATTATACATTTTTGAGTTTTATGTTTTTTATATTTCAATTCCTGCCCCGCTCTAAGGGCGCCATTGCCATTAAGTGGAGATATTGGAAGGAGTGGAATAAAATATTGTATCAGTTCGATTGGTCAAACTGCTGTGATTTTTTAATCGTCAAAATTAATCTTAATAATATCGCAATAAAAACAAATAACATTAATCAGCATTGTTGTAGCGTAGTACTAGTATTTCTTTTTTTAGTCGTGGGTGGAGGAGAGATCATCAGACGAAGGTAGTAATGTTAGTATAACATGTGAGAGCTTCTGGGGCACAGGCCAATAAACTCGTACTAGTTGTGATTCTAATGTTTAGATACTATACAAAATTTTATTCCTCAGACAATGAATCATGTGTCTGGGAAAAAACCATTATCGAATCTACAATATTTTTAAATGCAATAACTTATAATATTTCAATTTTTACATGTGTAATAGTTTTATTTTAGTAGTATGAAATTTATTACTTTAAGCTTATTCCCCTTGTTATTTACTAGATTGTAGTACATATACCTCATCAAAATGCAAGGAAGAATTTAGTAGAAACAAAGATTGAAAAAAGAGTAACACGGCTGGAGTTAATATCAGAAATTAATAAAAAAAAAAAAATAAATAAACAATTTATTCGGAAACTAAAATTCTTTAGAAATATTATCTGGATATATACAAAATATTAATACATAAATTTAATTGAATTAAATGCAAAAAAACATTTCTATTTGCTATTACAATTGTACAGTGCAATTTTCTACTGTTGCATTTAATAATATTTGATCAACTGCAGTATTATTATGCTTTTCTATAAATCGCTGAACTATCTATAAAAATATTACCGAATAAGTGGTAGGAAGACGCACGCAATAAAGGCATTCTATACATACATCTCGAAAATGTAAGGACCTATCCAACAGAGAAGGTATATTCAGTTTTAAAATATTTTAGAACAGATTTAAAAAAAAACACCTTTTAAAATATAGGATACAAGATACTCCTCGATGTAAAATTAGATAATATTATGCAAGAATCTACTAACTCCAATGATGTTGTTAATGAAGATGCTTCTAACCGATCGCTTATAATGAACTTAAGGGGGGTCTTCCTGTGTGACTGGTTCATAAATTGCATCTAAATATAGACTAGAATATGTGGGCGAAGTGATATTCCGATATTTGAAGCCGTTCGAAAGTTAAAGATTGTTACATTCTCTAAACTCCTTTGTTGTTTAGAATATAATGATAAGTTTAGTTGGGTTTTTCTCAAAACGGTAGATTTGAAATCGGTAGACACGATATCTCGAAATCTATCGAACGGATTTCTTTGAATTTTGGTGAACTTATTCAGTACTCATATAGACAGTTTGCAAAGTAGAATAATTGTGATTTTTTTTGTTTGAGATAAGAAGAACGCCCGCAATCGTGTCTACCGAAAACAATGTTTTGTGAAAATGAGTGCCTAAGTGGCCGTATACCTCAGCAATGAGCGACAATTTCAGGCTGAAAAAATCACACGGGATGACACCCTTAAGTATTATAATCAGTAGCGAGTAATTCTGAGCGAGCACTTGAACGATAAATACCGTATATTCTACTTTACCATGTTATTTCGAACTTAAACGGTCTGTCATTGGCAGATATAGTGGTAGAGTAAGGTAATGTGCATACTATCCCCATTACTAGCTTAATGCAAACATGTTCGATAGTGGAAGACGAGTAATAAAGATAGTAAAAGGTAAAGTAAACTAGATAGCACATGGGGGGCATAATGCCCTAGACACACGGCAGAGTTAATAGCTAATTATCTTTCATTTGGATAATAACTCGATTTAATACGTAATTATTTTACTATTATCTTACTAATTTAATGCAGTTCCAAAGTCTGTATTAAATTTCGGAACGATATTATTAAAAGCTTGACGCAATGCGATGAACGGAAAAGCTTCTGTTTTTCCCCAGTAACATATGTTTTTGACATTTGTTAAATGAAATTAAATAATTTATTAATAATTAACCCTTTCGGTCACGAATTAAATTTTTTTCTGTTGAGTAACTTTACTATTTTGTTGTATCACGTCTGCCCTGTTCATCGAACCACAACGAAATGAACATTTTCGGAAACAAAAGAATTTAACTAAAGAAATTTTAAGGATGCAATACACAAACCGGCTTAGCTCACGCGATATCTTCCTTATAATTTGATGTCTACAATTGTAGACACGGTGACTGAAAGGGTTAATAAAAAAAAAATTTCTGCAAACGAATAAAACGCGTGAAAAATTAGTTTTGTGCTCCATGTCTGACGAACAGAAGCTGAAAGATGCATGGAGGGACAGTTTGCCAAACTTTAGGCAAGCGAAACGGAACTCGCATGTTTTCGCGGTAATTTAACTGTTAAACTTTTTGAGCTTTTTTCTTGAATCAACATTAAAATAAACGTACGTGTGTCACCCTTCAATTTCCAATAAAAGCTTTTGATTTAATATGTGTTAAATCTTGCCGTGTGTCTTGATAATAATACTCGTACTAATTGTGTTCATTCGGTGAATATAATTAATCGGTCGTTTTTGCTTTTGACTCAATTGCCAAGTTTTCTCTTAAGTTTTAGATTTGTTTGTGAAGTTAGCTTTTGTTATCATGGCTGGATCCAGAAGCAACGAAAAAACAATGAGTTGTTTATAGACTGAATTGGTCGTGTCAACCCTTATTAACGAATTGCTAGATATTGGTCCAGTGGCGTAGATAGACATGTTTTTCGGGGGTGGGGGGATGGGTTTTCAGCACCAAAATTTTAATATTGACCAATTTGAACTTCAATTTGACCAGTTAAATTCGATATTATCTACAAGTAGGTATTAATAGTGGTAACAGTAGATATTATATTGTTAGGACCCTTTTGAAAAGATGTCGTTGGTCGTAAATAAGAAGAAAACACTGACGTGATGAAAAAGGAGTAAGAAAAGACGACTAGATCGTTGGAGGAGGCGATGTTTTTTTCTCTAGTTCATGTTCATGTGGTTTTTGCATAAAAAAGTGATATTATTTGAGCGAATTAAAATAAACAAAGGCGAACATAATTGAAATTAGTTGTTTGATTCCATAATCAAAATAAGTTTACAAGAATATACTACAATAAAAAAAAGAAGATTCATATTAGAATTGGGCAAAATTTTTAAGTAATGGAGCTCTACAAAGCCAATTTCCTATTGTGCAAAATTTATCTTCACTCCCTCTGTACCATAATGCCCCTAATAAAAGTCTTATTTTTAGAACTTGCCACAACTACAGCTCTACCTGCCAAGTTTTGTTGTATATCATAAGCGATTCTCGAGATTTGAAACTCGGAAATGCTACAATTTTTTTCCCGTATAAATTTTAAGCTTTTATCGATCAGTTCTTGAAATATGAGACGCGATTCTTTAGAAAAATTCCCCCACTTCCTTGCTTCACTGTCGACATTAAGCGTTTACAAAAAAGACTCTGGAATATCTCTATATCGATCTCAGCTTTTGAGCATTTCGGAGGTATTGTTTTTTCTTACACCCACACTCTTCACCAATATCAACCATATTTTAAGAACTATTCAAGTTTTATATAAATTTCAAGTTTTATATAAATTTCAAGTTTCAGCTTTTTAGTATAAACGGTTGAGAATATCTAAAATCTCAATTGACCACAAAACAAGAAGTTACTACAGGATTCATCCGGTTTACCCACTGAACAAATTTCAACTTACAAAGAATACAAAACGACTCCACAACCAGCTTTCGAACTAAATGTGGTTTAAAGCAGGGATATGTCTAGCCCCCACGATTTTCAACTTGTCACTAGAGTATGTCATCCGAAAAACCATGGTCGACACCAATGGGACACCCAACTTGTAGCACACGCTGACGATATATGTAAACATCTTCGCAAGATCCTTCCCTAGTGAGGAGGTATTTGTCAATTTTGACTCTGCCACAACGTACACAAGAAAGAGAACGCCAATCAGACAGAATATACCAATTTCGGAGTATAGTTTGGAAAGTATACACAACTTCATTGGTATATCTTCAGGCTAGTCTGGAAAAAGACGGCAACGAAACGGACGAAATCAATAGACGATGATCCGTCGATAGTAAATAAAACGTATTATACTCTTCAAACGATTTGGCGCAAGAGTTACGATATACAGACGGGTTAAAAATGTTTTTTTGCGCTTTTGGTGTCTGCTTGTAATTTTATTTTATTTCGATCACTACACTTTATTATATTAAAATATTAAAGTAAAATGGATCATTCCACCAAGAATCGCCATCTTGCCATCTAGCCCAGGCAATGAATGCTCAAAAACGAGTGTAGAGGGAAATTTTAGAGACAAAAAATTTGACTTCGGAAGTTTGTTTGGACTAGTCTGGAGATGAACATATCAAAAGTCCCCACTCCTAGGTGATGAGCGGGGGGAGGGCACTTTAAAGGTTCCTTTTTTTTGGTTTTTCGCTTATATCTCGGAAACTATGCGTCGTAGCGGCTTGATCACTATGAACAAAATTGAAGCTGACAAAATTTGCTACAAAATCACTACTTACATTTGTCGTTATGTTGTTCTGTTCTCGAGTTATCCGCCCTTAAAATTCGTAAATTTTGGAGAAAAAAACATTTTTATTTGCTGTATTTGTTAAGATATGTCTTCAAATATTGTTCCCACAAAAGTCGTGAGAAAAAAAGTTGTAGACCATTAAATTTTCTTCAAAAATATATATTATTTTGATTTTTTAATCAAACCGTTCAAAATTTATAGCTATTTTAGTATATTTCCGAAATCATATATAGTGTACATTATGCATATATAAATGTCAAAAATATGTTAAATAGACTCGTATATTATATTTTTTTTCACGAATGAATTGTACATACTTTTGTAGGAATTGTCTTAGTTCGGTTTTTATCTCTCTTGGCTTCAGGTAGGAAGGGTGCTTTCCCTTTGGCCTTTTTCAATGAGAGTGGAATGAGGAAATCGACCAAGTCATTTCTCTACATTGTTCTTAATCCCACTACCAAAGATATACATGTGGCACAATTGGACCTTGTTATGGATGGAGGACTTCTACTCCACAAATTTTCTACTCCACAAATTTTATTTGGCAAAGAGGTTCCAAAATATCTGACATTTGTAATGGCTATCAATTTTATCTACAACCACTACCATGGATGCAATTGCACTGTAGCTTTGATGGATACACTACTTCATCATCAAGTACCAAGGTCGCTGAACAGCAAAGGAGGTACCACTTCAGCAAATCTACCAACATTAATTTCGGTGATGATACAGAGATAAATGTGAAACAGGAAGATTTTCTTTCAAACGTCTTTAACCAAAACCGACTCATCGACATGCTGAAATTGAAGTTACAGGCAAAGAGAATCACAGTGCTTCAAGCCCAGAACGATGCAGACGTTCTCATTGTAGACACGGCTGTGGAATTATCTGAAACAACCACTGTAGGTGTTATTGGTGAGGACGTCGACCTAATAGTACTTTTGATGGAAAAACACCTCCAGATCAGGACATCATATTCTTCTACCAGGAGCTTCAGACGCAGGTCCTGCGAGATATTTTGTTCTTGCATGCCTTCACAGGGTGCGATACGACTTCGTCTGCATTCCGTAAGAGCAAGGCTTGCATTTTAAGATAAGCCATACTTTATTATTCTACGATAAAGACTAAGTACCAGCGATATGAATTTTCGCAGAGAACTCGGATACCATTTTTGAGAAGTCTTTAACATACGATAACTAACAAAAAAAATGAGATAGAAACAAAAAATTTCAATTATATGGTATGTTTCCTCACTAATTCTTCGAGTACCTACATAATTTTTCAAAAGAATCGGTGATGGTAAGTCACAAATTTTAAAGTTTTTGACGATTTTTGATGGAATGATTCAAATGTTTGAATTCATAAGCGTTGATAGCTACAACCCTCTTGTATCGTTCACATTGAAGAATTATCATTGTTAGTAGAGAGATTCAACTTTTTTTATCGATCACCGGCCCATAATTGCTGGTGATCGGTCGATAATATCCTTTCTTTTGAAGTCATATTCAAAAAATCACTATACGACAATATTTAGTATACACTTGCGCACGCTTTGTAACTGGAAAACAAATGAAGTTGGAGATTAGAGACCAACAATAATCAAGCAGTATTGAAATGTCTTCACAGACTTTCGTTCAACGCTACTACATTCTAACTTTTTGTGCTGCTGAATTAAAAAAATATAACTTACAAGGTGAGCAAATCATTTAAGGGGGGGGGGGGGGTATCCCCAAAGAAACCCTCTATTCCTACGCCAGTGTATTGATCCATATTGCTCATCACAATTCAGCAATAAGTTGATGAAAAATGAATACATACGAATTGTTGCTATTGTTACTGTAATTCCGTGACGTCAAAATTGACGAATATTGCTCCTAATGCTATGTTCAGACTATGCGTTTCAAACGCATTAAAGTAGGTAAATTTACCATGTAAAAAAAGTGTTCAGACTAGGCAAATCATTTATTTTTATACAAGATAGCTTGATGTGATTTGTTTTGACACTCAGATACTTTAGATACTCAGCTGTGTTTCATTAGAAAATTAATGCCTTTTAAATTGTTAGAAACAAATTAGTTTGTGCAGCAGTAATAAAAAGAGAATTTATTAGCTAATGCAGCTTGCACAAGCACAAAATTGAGTTTCTACAGTATTTCAAAGTTTCTTTCAAAGTTTACTTCGATTTCCGCGCTACGTGTTTTCGTAATCGCCTTCGGGAAGTGTTTTCAGTGCATTTAACTCGATTTAAACGCGTCAATCTTGTAGTCTGTACATAGCATTAAGAACCTTAAGTTAATGAGAAACGGAACAGTTAGTGAATTGTTTCTAAACTCCAAAAAAATGGTTGTTTGTTAATATTTGTAAAATTAATTTGTAAAATTTTAAAATCAAATTGTATAAGTCTAATAATGAATGAAGAATTATAGAAAAGCATAATTTATAAATTTGAGAAATGCGATTATTGATCAACAAACTGCAATCTGTATATTAAACGCAAACCTTTAACAGGACATTAAATACCAGTACAAAACAAAATAAATTAAATGATCTTCTTTAATAACTAAATATATTTAATTTAGAAATTGTTTATTCTAATACAATATGCGGCATAAAATGACATTAAAAAAATTAACAGAAAAATTTATTAGTGAAAGTGTCGATAACAAGAAGTAATTAATGGTGTGTTGTATCAGAATTAAGACAGTTTAAAGCAAAACGTAAGACGCATAGATGTTATGTAATTAAAAATAATAACAGTATGAAGATTGGGAAATTTTTTTTGTTTAATTTTTTTATAATTAGATTATTGTTATCATCTTCTAAGATCATCTTCACTACCAATTAGTCACACTCCCACACCAAACAAAAAGACAAAACATAAAATACTTATAACAATAATGATATTGATCGAGAGTCACTAAACAAAAAAAAACAAAAAATTAATAGAGGGAACGACATAAAGAAGTCAATCTGGAAAGTTAAACGCATATTTTAATCAAAATTACTTAGTGGTTATTGTTTGGATTTTGAGATTTTTTGTTTAAGATATAAACATTGTGTTAAAATGTCGACATATAACAAAAGATTGTCGCGGATATTGTTGTTAAAAAAAATTTTCTCCGAAGACAGTACTCGGTGATACTGTTTTAGAGCCTGACTAGTAGGCAAGCTTCTCATTGTTATTTTCTTGTTCAGTGTCTCTCAATCTAAAATAATAATAATAGTCAAATTCATGGAAAGCGATCAATACAGAATTTTGTAATTTTAAACATAAACCTGTGAAGTCGGTAAATAGTAGTCCCTCACCTGTGGCAAATACGATAGGCTCTTTGTACTTTCGGCATAGCGATTAACAGCCCTTAACTCTTCCATGGTCATATGATGATGACTGGCTGCCGATGCTGATTGCGATGAACGCGTCGATGAACAACTTGATGAACTTTTTATTCCATTACTGCTGGTCGTTGTACCTAAACCACCACCACATCCACTATTACTACCATTACTATTGTTATTCGATCCGTGTCCTGGATTTTTCGATGATGACGCTATTGCAAAAACACCGGGACCTTCAAGTGATACGGATAGGCGAGCACATGATTCAAGTAATGAATGTTCTGGAATGATACCAAGCGAGAGAGCACTATTACCAATAGCCGAACTTGAGCTGGTCAATAGAGCCGGCGTTGATTGAGATTCTTCTTGAGCAACTAGAGTTATTACACAAACACGAATACAGGAACAGGTGTGGTTAGAATGGTTTTTAATGGTAAGAAAGAAAAAAGAGAAAAGAAAAGAAAAATTATATTTGTAAACATAAAATGAATTTTACTACATTAATTATTACAGGAAATAATACCATCGTATTAATGAAACATTATAATAAAATTAAAGTTTACTTACTTAAGCCCCATCGTTCGCATTCACACTGCAGCCATGTTTTGCCTGCTTCAAACGATAGTTCCACTAAAAACAGATATTGTACGAATTAGACTAACTGCTATAGACAATGTTTTTCAGATAAATTTTAAAACTTGTTACATTAAAGTCAATAAAACAAATCATGCAGGCATTCCCTCCCGCTCTAGCATTTTAACCCTAATATTTTACACGTATAAATTCATACAGGATGTTTGTAACTCTTTGTGAAAATATGTCAAAGATGATAACATACAATAGTTGCTTACGATGACCATTCGGCCAGAGTCCCCGCGATTAGTCTTCTGTCCTACTTGAGAAAGCACCAGAGAAAGCTATTTCAAAACGTCTTCAGAATCATGATGACGATAAGAGCATCCTTCCTGATGAGCAACTTGGTTTTCGAGCTTTTTATTTGACAACAGGGTTTTTCTTGGATGTTGAAAAGGACTGCGATAAAGTCTGGGATAATGAAATGTTGGTCAAAGTCATAGAATGTCTGCTGACATGAAACTTTAAAAATTTTTTTAAGCTGTAAAGGGCAAGAGCGAGGCTATACCCTGTGAAGAGGATAAAACTACCTCACTCGTTTCAATTTTCGGAGTAGATATCTCTTAGAAGCCAGTTGTCAAGTAATTAAGGGTCAAACTAGACAAGGAACTGACTTCGGCCATCATATAAAAACAGTACTGGACTAGTCCAACTTGGCCACCATAATCATTTTCCCTATAAACAACAGTCAACGCAAAATTTACTCTCGTTGCTTCTATACAAGTCGATCATCAGGCCAACCTTATGCTATGCTTTTCCAGCATGGGATCTCGCGACCAAGTGTCACATTTGTGTTTACAAGTCAAATAGAATTTATGCCTAATATCCACACTCCCTCCTATGTCAGAAACACGACGATTCCGGAAAAACTGAAATTATATATATCATACATATATATATTACTAGCCGCGTACCGCGGCTACGCTCGCTATGCTCACGTTGGTCCATCGCCCCCTGTTACCTCCGTCTCTCCCGTTGAGCTGTGGCACTACTCGCGCAAATGCTAATGCTATGGCCGACCAAAAAACTGTTTCATTTTTACGTTGTTCCATCGCCCCTGTAACTCCCGTTTATCCATTGGTCCTGATTCTCCCGTTTCGAATACACTTTTTCAGCTCAAGAAACTGGAGATATTAAAGCCATTTTTCATTTTCATCCTCCATTCTCAATTCACCATCCTCTATACTACATCCACTCAAATGTTGAAATAACTCGCAAACCACCAATTTCGCGAATATATAATTATGTTTCATCGCCCCTGTTACTCACGTCACGTGTTCGCAGCCGGTAGTAAAATCGAAACACATAAATTAAAAAAAAAAAATTACACATGTCGGTCGGCAGGATTCGAACCTATCATCATCTGATTTCTAGTCAGACGCCTTACCCGCTCGGCTACGACTGCCAGTTGTAAATTTTTAATTTTAAGTCAAGTTCATCTGATTCAACTTATTAAAAAGCTCAAATGTTGAAATGACTCGCGAACCACCAATTTCGGGAATATATAATTATGTTCACGACCTGTCCGGTAGTTTCGAGAATGTCCATGCAAAATTTAGGAGGGAACGGTTCACAGCTGTAGTGTACTTTAATCGCAATATACAAAAAAACAGTCTTTATTTTATATATAATATTAGATTAGTTAAAATTGCCATGTTCCACTGACTTTTAACGTAGTGTCACAAAAACAGACAGATTGCCGAAATCCCGAATTCTTTTCTTGTGATACGGGTGTTATGAAAGCTTAATCTGGAGTTGCGAACCAAGTTTTCAATTTTGTTTCCACTGTTTTGAGAAAGACGTGAGTTACTCTTTCTGCGATAACTTCACAACCCTTAAAGCCCCCCATAGACACTCGAGCACGGTAGCGCAAACGTAAGCTTGCACAAACATTAGTTGAAGTGCATACAGCATGTTGGCGAGCTTCATTTGCATATTGAATTCTACCATGGAAACAATGTGTCCCTGTGCCTTTCTAGTTATACTAGTAGAGCAAAAACAGAAAAGAGGAAACGAAAATTATGGGCGACAAAAATCCTTTTATGTCTTTTAGGGTTTTTGTGCTCTTCCTGAGCATGGGTAAAACCCAAATCCCTTTTATTATTCATATTCAGTTTTTACTTAAATGCATTTTATTTTGATAATACTTTTTTCATATCCTATAAAGAGGAAATTAACCAAAATGTAAGAGAGATTTTGGCCAGCTAGTGGCCAAAGACCACACAAATAAAAACTACGTTGAAATAAAACGGTAACCTTTTATTTGTAAAATAATTTAAAATATAGAATCTAACCCGATCTTCTAAGCCTCGATAACGGCTGTACAACTACCTTCAACGACTGCAATGCAACTGAACACTGAAGTTTGCGCAAGTATCACACCACCCGTGACACACACAACATACGGTCAACACCAGCATGTTGGCGCTGAAAAATCAAAATGTTTTGATTATTGGGCGAGCATGTTTGCGCAAACGGCCAACAAAGCCGTACACGAGCGAATTGGGTCGTGCAAACCTATGTATGTTTGCGCCAACATGCTCGCGTGTATATGGAAGGCTTAACCGTGTGACGGTTTCCAAAAATCGATTTTTTTGTTTTTGCATAAATTACATCCAAATATAGTGTAGAATATGTGAGGGGAGTGATATTCCGATATTCGAAGCCGTTCCGAAGTTACAGGTCGTTATATTCTCTAAGCTCCTTTGTTGCTTCGAATATAATGAAAAGTTTAGTCGCGTTTTACTCAAAACTATGTTTTTCAAATCGGTAGACACGATATCTCGAAATATATCGAACAGATTTCTTTGAAATTTGGTAAACTTATTCAGTACTAATATAATACAGTCTCCAAACTAGGGTAATTGTGATTCATCAAGCCGTTTTTTTTTTTGGTGACCTGAAGAAGTCGTAAAAACACACCAAAATTGACGATAAAAAGTTCAACAAGCTGCCAAAAATTAACTGTTCAATATTTTTTGATAATACTAGTTCCAAGACAAGTTCCAACTTCACAAATTAAAATGCCGTTTGGTTTTTTATTTGAGATAAGCAGAACGCCTGCAACCGTGTCTACCGAAAACAAGGTTTTTTAAAAATGGGTGGCTAAGTTGGCGTATACCTGAGCAATGACCGACAATTTGGGGCTGAAAGAATTCTAAAGTGTACTCCACATGTTGTTAAATATGTGGTAAAAATTATAGAGTTGTATCATTATTAAGTTCGCCAAAACAAATCCCCAAAAATGGCGTAAAAAAGAGCCTGCACACGGGATGACTCCCTTAATACAGTAAAACCTGTCTAAGACGGACTCTGTCTAAAGCGGAATACTGAATAATGCTATGTTTCCACTGCCCCGCAATCTCGCGATTAAGAGTACTGGATTAAAAACTGTTTTCATTGCATTCCTAGATTAAATTTGACAGTTGAATCGAAACATCTGTTGTGTACTGTCAATATTTTTATTAATCGACGACAGTTCGAAATGGAGCCTATGTGCAAAAATTTCTGTTCAACAATTAAATACTGTAAATGACAAAAGTTAAGCAAAAAAACATACTAACGCTTAACAACTTTCTTTTTTTATAACTGACATTTCACATTTGACATCTCATTTGTCAACATATGGTTTGCTGAATTTCTCTGCCTTTGGCTGAATTGTAATTTACTGGCTTGACACTAAAAAATTACAAGTTTAGAAACTAGATTATTTTTTAATCTCGCGGTTTGGTAATTTCAATCTCGTATGGGTAATCTACTAGATTAGCGTGTAGATTTGCTTAAGCGCGTGATTACCGGGCAGTGGAAACATGGCATACTGAATACTGAATAAAACAAAAACCTGCTAAAACGGAACGAAAAGCTGGGTACACAGCATTCCGTTTTAGGTAGGTTTTACTGTACTACATCAAAATAAAATACATTATTTATTAGCGTTTTCATGACCTATAATTTCTATTCTTTTTATACATACTAGATGAAATCTTATGAAATATTACGAGGACAGTCCCAGCAACAATAAAATATTGAGTGGCAAAGTTTAAACGAGGCCGTACCAGCTGTCAAGACGAACAGCGCAATAGGCGGCCAAATGAAGTGACCACGCCAGAAATGATGAAGAAAATCAACAAAATTGTATTCTGTCAATGTAAAGTGAGACATCCTGATTGGAGACCAACTCAATTAACAGGATAGTTACTGCCTGCAACACAGCCAATCTCTGCTTTGAACACACTGCCTGCATCTGGCAGCTTGAACGACTTCCCATCAGATGGTCAGAGAAGACGCCTGCGCTAGTGCCGCATTCCATTTTCGATTTATCTGTGCATATGGAGATTTCCCCCTCGCCTTATTGCTACCCCAGTCCACTACACTTGGATACAGGAAGGCCATTTGATTGAAGGGAAAAATCAATTATAACTTAAAAAAAAAAATCCTAGGGCGTCCCAAAATCAAATAGTACTAATATCCCGAACTTACTTCCAAGAAATTCGCCGAGAATAGAACCATAGAACCGCGGTATTTACCGCCATTTGTTTCCCATAGATACCCAATGACAATAGATGCATTAACACTTCCAGCACGGCAGTGGGCGCTGTGCGACGGGCTCCCGCGATCATTACACAGTTGCAGTCCAGCTTCCTTCAGATTGTTTATACTCTAGATGAACATATAGAGTATTATAAGTTTAATCCAGCCCGAAAAGTTTGTAACGCATAGAACCGAGCCTCGGACGAAACAAAGTTATACATTATTTTGTGTTTATTTTTGGCCAAAACCCCCAAATCCGTTTGCTGTCCGTCTGTCCGTCCGTCCGTTTGCACGAGAACTCAAGAACGCGTTGGCATGATATCCTTCCACTCCTTCGGGTACCTCCCATACAAAAGTCCTTAAAACACGTTTTCACAATTATTGCTCGAATGCTTCAAGTTAGGAACTTGAAATTTTGCATACTTAAGGTTTACAATGTTTGAATCGAAAGTTCCGAATATGATGCAAATCGAATGAGTCCTTCGTGTAGCAGCCAAGAAAAGTCCTTCAAAAATGTATGCTTCTTACTGAATCCACTATAACTCCAGAACGAGATAAAGCAGGAATTTTAAATTTTACAGGAATTAGTTTTATACCAAAACCAAGACGGAGTTCATTAATTAGAGCCATTCGTTGACTCCTTCGGGTAGCTGTCATACAAAAGTCCTTAATAAACATGTTCACCAATATTGGACGATAACCTTAGAACGCTTTAAGTTACGACTTTGAAATTTTATACACATTAATTTTATAATAGTCGCAGTGGTAACTATTAATATGAAAAATATCCCATAAGTACTTTATGTAGATACCATACAAAAATTCTGTAAAATGTTCTAACTTACTTTATAGAACTCACTATAAATGAAAAAATCGAGTAGCCATTATACAATAGTTTGTACCTGTAAGTAAAAGGTCATGTAATAATTGCTTTTGCACTCCTCATTGTTTTGTTATATTTCGAACTAAAATATAAATCGGAGTTTAGTATTTCATCTAGAGTATCCTGCGTTATGTTTTTTTTTCATGGCTTTCCACCGCACTACTGACCCATAATTAAGAATAGGTCTCACAGCTGCAGTGTACAACCAGTGTACTTTACATGCATACCTCTATATACGGCCTAGATACGTTCCGAGAAAGTTGGCCGTAAAGCGAAATCGCCGTATAACGAATCAATTATTTTATGTAATAAATCAACAGAATTTCTTAGAGCATTATCTAAAATCAGACCGTATAATGAAAATTTTGGGCCGTAAAACGAAAAAGTTCTATCATTTCAAAGCAGCCGTATAGCGAGGTATGAGTGTATTCGGTTTGAGAATCCAACTTTCGCACTCGTTTTGATTGAACGCGAAAAGCACGTTGGTCGCCTTCCTTATATGTTCCTGAATATTTACTTTCCAGCTGAGTTTTTCCAATCCAGAATCAGACCCAGATATTATTCCGATAGCTTTAACTCCACGCTTTTAAGCCTAGGTAGCCTTAATACCGGAATCCTCTACTTCTTTGTGAACAGCACTAATTCAGTTTTAGAAGGATTTACCCCCAAGCCCTCTATGGAGTGCAGAGTCCAGAATGCTTTTCAGCATATCTAGAAATTTACCCTTCGCGATTACCACAATATCGCCTGCGTATGCCTTGAACCTTATCCCTTGTTTTTCAATTTCCAAGATAACACCGTTTGCAACGAGTTACCTTAGAGGGTGGATATCACCCCACCCCGAGACGTTCCCACGGAGCCTTCCCTTATGACCTTCCCTTGCTCCATACTTGCACTCACGATTCCAGCATTCAAAAGAATTGTCAATCAGCATGTCAGTGACTCCTCCAATCCTATGCTATACAACGTTACTCTAATAACGAGATAAGACTGCTGGAGGTTTCCAGCTATGAATTGTTGATAAAGGCCAAATATTCATTTATTCTTTTCATCCGTGACTAATAAATGATTCTAGTTCGCCCCTCGTACACCGCTATTTGAGATGTAACTCTCCAGTTCCACACACATAAGGATTTCCCTTAAATTATTTCGATAACCTTGAAAACGCACTTATTGCTCCCACCCTCATAAGGAGTTTCCGGCTACATTACTGATCAACCACGACGAAATTCTCGAATATGTTTTTTTTTTTTAAAAAAAAACTAATAATAAAAAGCGTTACCTCTTGGTGGCGGTGGATACCGGAAACTACATATCCATTCATCTTGTACTTTTAATATTCGTCCAGTCACTCTAGCGTAATACTCATAATTGCCACGGCCAAATAGATCACAAGTGGCAAATTGATCGATCATTTGTTTCATAATTCTTGTCGCCACCTGATCAACAGGAAAAAAGAGAAAAAATTATTGATTAAATCCATTGTAATCGCAATAACTTGTTACCAGCCAACTAATTATTTAGTGATATTTGTATTAATTTTGTAATAAATAATATGTATACGTAAAATAAAGTCAATTTTGAACTCAATTCAACATTATAATAGACTATTTCTTTTTGCTTTACCATTTTAAACATTATAAAATCGCCTAAAATACAATAAATAATAGGTTTATAGCGAAAATGTATGTACATATTATTCTACTGGAATTTCGATTCCATTTAAACTTTTGAATATTTTACATATTATGTAAACATTAAGACCATGCGCAATATATCAATATACATACATACTTTAAATTTTTTCAGTAAATTCATTTATTTTTACTATAACTATACGCAAAACTAACACTCTTGTATTTAATTTTAATTTCTCTACATAAATTAAAGTCTAATCAAATTTTTGTTTGAAAACAGACTAAAACCAAACCAAACGAATCAAATTAATTATTGAGATTATGCAAATTTAAAATGATAGTGAAATTGAAATTAATTTAAATGTTATGTAATATGCAACAAAAGAATACTATGAAACGATAAATAATAAACAAAATCAAGATTTTCATTCAAATTCGGACATCTGTTTATGTATCTGTATATCATGAGGTTCCACTGTATGTCAAATATTTGACTATTCCCCTGACAAATGCTGTCAGATAGTGAAATTCTCAAATTTTTGTTTGACAGATTATTTTATTTGTTCTAAAGAAAGTCTTTTTGGACTATATTTATATTCGAATTGAAAACTACGTTGTTAGGCAGGTATGATATATATAGTGGACTACGTATTACCTTTTAATTTTAATTTAAAAGTATTTGAAAAAAGTTATACAGGGTCTTTCAATAAGAGCGCTCCAACTTTTTTTTGAATAAAACAAAAACTGTTTGAGATTTCAACGAATTTTTTTTTTTTTTATTTTGTTCAAACATATACATTTATGTATGAAATCAATTTCCTTCGCATGACTACACGAGCGTTTTTATTTTATTTAAAAAAAAAGTTGGAGCGCTCTTATTGAAAAATACTTGACTGCATGGATCCAAACTAGTAGGTATTAGAGGTTTTTAGTGAGACCCAGTTATTTACACTCGATATTTTGAAAGCTTTTGATAGAGATGATGAAACGACTCTCACGCACAAACTACATGCTTTTGTGGGTAGGTCCAAATTTTTTTTTAAATAAAACAAAAACGGTGTGAGATTTCAACGGATTATTTTTTATTATTTTGTTCAAACATATACATTTATGTATGAAATTCAATTTCGTTCGCATGACCACTACGAGCGTTTTTGTTTTATTTAAAAAAAAAAGTTGGAGCGCTCTTATTGAAAAACCCTTTATAAAATAATGCTAAAAGGTGCTTTTACACAAGCGATTAAAATTGCTCAATTTGCAGCAATTCCAGACAATGTTGATGTCACAACCAGCAATTAACGATATGGATCAATTGGTAGTTTACTTGATGATCAACAGTGAATAGCGATATGGAGCAATACTCAGCAATTTGGCAACGACATCATACACGGACAATTTAGTCTATGAACAACACGAAAGCAAATTTGAAAAATAAATCTAAAACTTAAAATAAAACTTTAAATATTTGAATTCCAAACCGGTTTCACACGAAACTTGACAAATAAATCGAAAACTCAAAACAAAACTTGACAACTGAATCAAAGAACGAGGACAATTGCTCTGAATTTTCCGAGCTAGTGGAAATACAGCAACTATAGTGCGAGTAATACCAGCAATCTGTCATGCCAAATTGCCGAAAGGTTGTCACAACTAGCATGATATTGCCCGGTATTGCTCCATTAATTGCTCCACTAGTTTTGGCAATAATCGCCGAGCATTTACAAAGTATTCTGAAAAAATCGCGAAACGCGTTGAGCTATGAAGCTCGAATTTGGTAAAACTAAGTGAAGGGCCAAAAATGTAGGATACAGTATTAATGAGAAAAATCTTTGTAAACTACTCTTTCCATCGATCTCACTACAGTGCGTAATAATAAATCTGCCACGTCCGCTATACCCTTGCCATGCCGTCCGTTCAGGCAATGGCCTGTCAGTACACCAAGGTACTCCAAAGCTACAAAGCATGAAAAACTCCATACAAAAATTTTCAATTTTGCATCAAAATGCTTCAAAGTGCTTTATACAGAAACGTGCGATCTCCGTTAGTTATAGCTCCATGGGACCGACCCTCTCGTGCCAGTCTGCGATATGGCAGCAACGTCGATAGGAAGAGCTACACCTGATTCAGCTTCGAGCTTCTCCTTGCCGGAATTCGACTATGACCTGGAACCATAGAGATTTATATGTACTGGAGATGACGAGCAGCGACTGTTTTGAAGCCGGACGATTCCTCGCAAAGGTCAGGTAATTAACACTATGCTATTATTAGCATCTTACTCAAATTTTATTATACCCCAGTTTTGAACACAAAAAACATACAAACATTTGAATACTAGGCTACTATTCACATTTCACTGCCACCAGGCATCAAACGCTCTATACAAAAACGTTAAATTTGGCTTCAATATGCTTCATACAAAAACGGCGTTTATCATCTCCAGTATTTATATCTCTATGCCAGAAACCCAACATATTGTTATATGTATTATCGTAAAATGTGTATAACGCACTGTACAGGTTCACCACTGGTATGAACGTAAGAGTTTGCATTCTTATATAAGACCAGTACCTCTATTATTGGAGGGGCTCTGATTGTAGTCCCAAAATCAATCCGTGTCCGAAGAGGACCGTGAAATTAAGCCTTTACGGCAGGCGTTCACGTAAAACCAACGACAATATTGTATAGGTTCACCAGGCAGGATTCGATCATGTATGAGTCGAGCGGTTTAATCCCCTCCTGACTATTTATTGGGAAAACAACGAGTTTATTCCGCATAGCACAAGCTTCGAGTTGTTTGCGTTGCCTGAACGATTCCCACTATTTCCACTAGAAACACACTATAAAGCTAAGCGTCCACTTGAGGCGGACCGCATCGCAACGGTGTGGCGAGCAACTTTTGTCTATGTACTTCGCTCTGTTGCGGGCCGGTCTGGCCCGCGTTTAGGGGACGCACATCCATAACAATGTATGGCAGGCGGATTTTTGCGATGCAGCCCGTCCGCCCTAGTGGACGCAGACCTTAACAGTTCAGTTCAACGCCTTGCCATGGTTCCGGTCCACGAAGAATACCCCCATACCCACGTCTGACTTAGATCCACTAATGGCGCTGATCCACATTCCACCCAGCTGTGCTCTGTTGAAAGTTACCTACAAAATTCGAACTGGGGAATTAAATAGTATGCTTTTCTTCTAGCGGGTTACTGTCATTAAACCAATCCAATATGGAGATATAACCCACATGTATACCCAGTTATCCGACTCTTAGTCATATCTATCATCTCTTGCACCGCCGTAGGCGTGTTCTAGTTACCCCAGTCGAACCTAGGCGATGAACCTTAGTGAGTTTCTTCCTATAGGTGAATTTCTCCAGCGCTCTCCACCACATTAAAATTCGGTAGGTTAGGAAGGGCCTGACTATGGCCATATACATCCAAGGAGATATCCCTGGCTGAATTCCCCACTTTCTCCCAACGTCATCTTGCAAGCGTAGATAGTCCTTCCTTATTCGTTTCTCGATAATCTTATTCAAGGTTAGTTTCCGTTCCAATATTAGGCATCATTTTTAAGTTGTAGGGTGAGACCTCGTAGTTTAGGTAGTGTAAATTCTAGGATTGCCTTCGGTGCACCTGGTACTAGGTTCGAATCTGCTTGGCGAGAAGTAATTTCCGAGAATGGGATTGAGTGCTGGACTACCACTTCATTCAGTTGTAAATGAGTAGGTACCTGCGTCAAAATCGGGGTAATAATCAAGGACGAGCGTGTAGCTAACCAATTCACCTCCTAGTATTCCGTTGCTCTCGTAATGAAGTAAAGCCCGAAACACAAAGCACTCGTTCCGTTCCGTTCCGTTCCGTCACGAAAAGTAAGGTTATATGATCCGTAAAAGTTGAATTTAGGTGAACTTGTCCGATCCGTTCCCTTACGACCATTGTGTGCATTTACATGCCAGCTGAACGTGACGGAACGGAACGTGAGCATTGTGTTTCAGGCTTAACTCTAGCATTACTTCAAGGCCTAGGCCCGTTTTGGACTGTTGCGCCATTGATTATTATTATTATAAATTTTAGGATTTTGGTTATACCGAGCAAAGAAGACCAGTTCTGTCTTCGAGGCGTGGATCTGCAATCTATAGCTGCTTGCGCACGAGCTCATTATTGTGAGTATCCTTTCCTGCAGATCGTTGATAGTGCGCACGAATCTTCCTAATAATAGAATTGCTAAGTCCGTGTATACGCTTACCTTCACTCCTTGACAGATAAGCGAGATCAGAATCACAGAATCAGGTTGAGACATCACTTCCAGCTGTGTCTCTGACTACTACCCAGTTCCAAGCTAATAACCCCGTTGCTGAGCAAGGCTATTCAATAACAGAACTTCAATTCCACACTAGCCACCCTTAGAGCATCGTTGATAGTCTTCACTTTGATGTTGTTGATGTCACTCTCGATGTTTACGGTCAAATAAAGTTTTATGGTTCAAAGTAGTCTCCACGTAATTCTTAACTGAATATTGAACTAAAATTCGAATCTAAAAGAACTCGTCAAAAAAGCAATTTGAGCAACTTGATATTTGATGAATCGAATTATTCCTGTTTAGAATATATTTTATTTGAGAAAAAATCTCATAATTTCCAAATATCTAAGTATATTGCAAAAAAATTCTTTTTTTAATATCTAGGCACACGATTGCAACTCAAAAGACTGATATGTCATCTGGTTGACCCCAATAGCGGTTGTACATATTAAAAGTGTGTCGAAGCTATCTGCAAAGCGATTCAAATTGAGTTAGCGTTGATTAGTACCAAAATTGTATCGCATTCAGTCCCGAGAAATCTCTAAAATACATGCATCATTTTCAACAATATGAATTCGTTAAATCCGAACGAGTTCATTACATAGGATGATCTAATAGGGCATTGCGACAAATTCAATGCACAATGAAATAGCTTTCAAAAGTTACCAGTTGGTACTTCTGTATATAATTGAGACAGTGCCATACTTTGGAGGAACCAAATATTATTTGGTCTGATTGACAGTTTTTTATAATCAATACAAACAAGAATATTTGTCTGAAAATCTTTCTGTTCTGAAATTTTATTTAATCCGGCTATGTGTAATTTTTAGTAACCTAGTGCTAAGCTTGCTGATTTATAAAATCAGAGAAATGTGTTCGTTACAGCAAAAAATATTAAATGCCGAACTCTGGCACAACAGCTCTGGCGTGACAGTCCAAATCGAGTCTTGGTGTGGTATGATTTTTTGACCCCGATCCCCTCGAGATCCCAAGTTAATTTATTAATATGTTTTGAAAAACATTGTAATATATCTATCTATCTATATATGTATGTTAAAGAGGATGTCTGTATGTATGTATGTGGGTATGTTCCCTATAGACCCCTAATCCGCTGAACCGATTTTGATGAAATTTTCAGGGAACGTGTAGAGTAGTCCCGGGATGATTCCTGTGAAGTTTGGTCCAGATCGAATGAAAAACAAAAGTTTTTTTTAACATGTTTCAAACTTTTTACCGATTTTAGTACCCTGGTGCTCGAATGGTTTGTTTGCGCTTTCCTATACTATTCAACCGATTACGATGAAACTTAGCTGATATATTGAGCACACGCCCGCGAAGGTTTCTGCGTTAACAAAATCGTTTTACAATTGGTGGTACTTGAGTTATTCCAACATTTGAGTGTACATATTTCATATGATTTAGCGGTAGTTCGTTCGTTTTTGGTGTAGTAGTTATTCATTCCTATTACTGAATAGTAAAGTTGGACGATGAATGATGGATAGTGGATGGAGGATTGGAGATGGAGGATGGATGATGGAGGATGGTGGATGATGGATAGAAGATGAAGCCTGGTGGATAGAGTATGTAGTAACGGGAGCAACGGAAGTAACGGGAGAAATGGAAGTAATGGGCAGCAACGGGAGAAATGGGAGCAACGAGAGAAATGGAGCTACGGGAGAAATGGAAGCAACGGGAGTAACGGGAGGAGTGGGAGCAACACGAGTAACTATGATAGATGATGGATAGAAGATGGAGGATAGAGAATGGTGGATAGAGGATGGAGTAACGGAAGTAATGGAAGAAATGGAAGCAATGGGAGAGATGAAAGCAACGGGAGAAATGGAAGTAACGGGAGAAATGGGACCAACGGGAGCAACGGAAGTAACGGAAGAAATGGAAGCAACGTGAGTAACGGGAGCAACGGGAGCAACGGTATCAACGGGAGTAACGATAGAAACAATAGTATAGCACCAAACAAACGTGAGCGTAGCCACGGTACGCGGCTAGTTTGTTATAAATAAAATAAATTTAACTTTAATAAGTTGAATCAGTTGAACCTGACTTAAAATTAAAAATTTACAACTGGCAGTCGTAGCCGAGCGGGTAAGGCGTCTGAGTAGAGATCAGATGATTCCCTCTGGGAGCGTAGGTTCGAATCCTGCCGACCGCGAACATGTGTGCCTTTTTTTTTTAATTTATTTGTTATGATTTTACTACCGGCTGTGAACACGTGACGGGAGTAACAGGCACGATGAAACACAATTATATATTCCCGAAATTGGTGGTTCGCGAGTTATTTCAACATTTGAGTGTATGAAGTATGGAGGATGGTGGATAGAGAATGGAGGATAGAGGATGGTGGATGCAGGATGGTGGATGGGAAAAAATTAAAATGAAAAATGGCATTAATGTCTCCAGTTCCTTGAGCTGAGAAAGTGTACCCGAAACGGGAGTAATGTATCAACGGGAGTAGCATGACCAATGGATAAACGGGAGTAACAGGGGCCATGGAACAACGTGAGCGTAGCCGCGGTGCTTGTTACTAATAAAAAAAACAATTGAGTTAGAAACAAAGAATTCGATTTCAAGTTTTTTTTTACCCTACTTCTGCAAGTACAAAAATTTTCAAAAGTTTCGTCATTTCGTCATTCTTTGCAGATCTTGCGGGAATGACCCTATACAGATGTCAATTTTGACTTCTTTTTCCTTTGCGATTTTCCATTTTTTTTTTTCGTTTTCCCCCCTTCTTACAACCACCCTCTACAAACAAACCAGCAAGAGGTCTACTGGTCCTATCTTCTGTTAACATTTTAAAATAATATCTGGTAAGGTTTTTGAGATATAAAAATGTAATTTTTTCAAAAATAACTGTCCCCCACCTCTGCGCTTCACCACTCCTCAAAAATTTTAAATTTACTAGACTCCACTTGTAATTCTATATACAGAATCAAAATTTAATAGCTTAGAGGAGGGTCATCCTTTAATGCGTTTGCACAGCTAGAACGACATACATATGTTACGGATAAAATAGTATGGTAGGGGATTTCTGGTGGAACGGCAGCGCCTGAACATTGTTTTTGAAGTGCTGAAGGTTATACTTATCAGGGAACAGATCGGCTGTCAATGCGTCCCGCATTACTGATGTTCGAATGATAAAAGGACTACCTAAATTTAACTGTACTCCACGAAAGGGGCTCGGTAGATATTGTAATCACCCACAATTTTTCGACTAAAACGGTCCCTCCTCCTTTTCCTCTCCCTTTTTGCTTTTGTGGTGTTTACTAGTCCTAAAATTTGAAAATACAAAATTTCACGATAGCAAATTTCCTTGAAATTTCATGTCGATCACAATACTTTTATTATTAAAAAATTGTAAAGTAAGAGAAACATACGAAAGTTCAAAATTACATAATCTCTATGTTAATGGGGTTAAAGTAAATTCTTAAAAACATAATTCCAGGACTTAAATCTCCAAAAATTGACAATAATAAATTTCTCTTCTGAAACTAATTTGGTTTATATAAAATTCCCTCATATTTTGGTAATTTCAGAGCAAATATTTTTGAAATTTTAGTTTGATCGCCATAATGGCATTCAATAATAAAAAATTAAATTAAAGTTACTTATTAAATTTTAAAAAAAATTAAATCCATAAACAAATAAAAAAAAACTAAGATAATAAATACAAAACTAATAGAAATCTAAATTCTAATTAAAATGTATCTGAGAATAATTAAATAAATCAAATCAACAGAAACTTACATTAACTTCCGCCTGCAGACGAATTGAATTAGAGAAGCGCATAAAACAATTTTAATGTGTGTTAGGAGTGAATTTGTAAATTATATACATACATATAGGTATATATTTTTTTCTATATACGTATATAGATATTAGTAATATTAATATAAAATTGTATACCCATTGAAAACAAAATACGTAAACATTTTTTTTTTTAATAAATAAATTACAGACATAAAAATTGAGAAATCATTTTAGAAGACGTGTTCATTTAAAGCATGATCATAGTTTCAAAATTTGAATTTAATTTGACTCCTCGATGGCCTAGCGACAAATGTTATAGTTCATAAACACCACGGTTGTATGGGTTCGAATATAACAGGTGCCCCGAAGAAATTCATACTAACAAAAACCTATTTTGCTCAAAGTCATTAAGAGGTAACACCGCAGTGAAATTTAAATTTGGTTTACGCTTATAAAATCCTTTGAACCTAGGAGATTATGGGGAAAAAATATAATGCATGAAAAAATTGTTTAAAAATGTTGAATGAAAGGTACTGCTCTCATGATTATTTACCTGCGGGTTTCTATTTTTTAACTTCTCTAATATAGGTACACTAATAGATGTCGTTAAAACTTTTTTGTGTTCCATTAGAAGCATTTTCACACTGTTTTAAAAAAATCATTTTTAATATAATTTTACTTAAAATATCCACTATATTTTATTTGTTTCAAGTAAAAGTACTCATTTCAATCACTTTTACACGAAATTACTGGTATTAGTAAATTATTCATATACTTTCAAATTGAACCGTACAATTTACGTGTAAAATTAACTTTTGTATATTTATGTTAGAATTGAAAGTTACGTATCTCGTTCGTGTAATTCTACCTTAAATCTTACGAAAAACATTTAATTTATGAAACCACGAAATTGAACGCTTCGTTCCATTTTGTTTTATTCTGAAATGAAAATGAAACGCCTTCGCCTTACGCGGCAAAAACCAGAATAAATAGCGGCTTCAATTTCTACCTAGAGCGAAGGGTTTTATTAAGAGTAAGCAAGTAAGAAATAATATTAGAAGTAGAAATAAGTGTATCTTAAAGTGTGCTAATTATACAACCTTTTTAGAAAAAGAATATCCAGTGAATTTGCTGCTTTCGAAGTTGAAATTTACTGATTGCAAATTGAATCAAATTCAACAATCAAATTGATTATTATATTACAATGTAAATTTGCTTGAAAAGCTGTGGCATATTTGCCTACTATTTACAGATGTAAAAATCAATGGATTCTTATACTGTGTAGAAGTCTTAATTTTTTCATGTCTATGGCACATTTCAAAACATTCAATGCGTTCTTCTCGAAACACGGTTTTCGAAATTGGCACGTTGCATAACTCGAACAATTTCCATTCGGATTTTTCACTATACATATATTCAAAATAACATTTTGAAGAGAAATACGTAGGGGATTTTCTATAAGTGGATTTAAAAATTAATTATTAACAAATAAATATCCTGTTATTGGTCGAAATTTTAATGAAATTATTCGAATACCACATTCCACCCATGTGCGAAATGCCGGAGTCCGACGGAGTTGTGCACACTGCCCAGAATTGGCATCGTATCGGAATTCTTTTGGTACTGACAAACTACCAGACCAGTGTCGGGGCAAGAATTGGCTTATTATTGATATTTAAGTTTAAGGCATTGACTCGACTGTCGGCTCTGTATTGGGCACATTTTGGCAAAAATATTTGTTGTATCTCAAAATCAATTTTGATTCGGCTTAGTGAGTAGCGTAGCGGACTTATGTGCGATGGGACCACAGTTTAAAATCAAGAGTGGGAGAGTCAAGAGTGGGAAATAAAATATGTAGTACAGGTAAATCTCCTACAAAGCGGTACTTTTTCAGCACGGTTTCGTTACAACGCGGTTCAGGTAATGCGTAAATTTTTCTACAACGCGGTACTCCTATAACGCGGTTTCACTACAATGCGCTTCAGATAATTTGCAAGTATTCCTTCAACGCTTTTTTGTGACTCTTGAAAACCTGCCGACCGTGCCTGTTCAGCTAACCTATCAAGGATAGCTGACATTTTAGTCTTAATGAATCTTTAATAGAAACTATGAAGCTAGCTGATGACAACATTAGACAATTCGTCGTATCCGCATCGTCTGCACTTGCCAAAATTACTGCTCGTCCAAGACCTAACACAATGGAAAAAATGGAACAAGCGCTTGCAGTTGCAATGTGGGATATGACCACAAAACGGTTACCCTTAGATAAAGATATAGTTATGCGAAAGACACTTAAAATATTTAAATGGGTCCGTGTGCAACTGATGAAACCAGTCATCAATTCCTTGACAGCAATGGTTGTTACAAGGATGCTGCAGCAGCGAATGAATATCCAGCAAAGCGTGCGAAAATAATCCATGATGGGTTATTTGGCAGAAAAAAATTTACGTAAAAAATTTACCCTAAAAGAGAAGTAGTTGAGAATGATCCTTTAACGAAGAGAGTCAACATTTTTAAAAGAAATCTTTAACAACGCTTATTTTTATTTAAAAATTTAACAAACAAAAAAAGGAAATTCATCTTTTAGAACTGAACTCCGGTTCTTATATTTTCATATCTCCTACAACGCGGCATTTTCTAGGAACGTATTTACCCAGCGGGAAAAATTCAAAGCGCTTCGATTACAAGCATTTAAGGAGGACTTAAAATGAAGGACTACATATCGAAGCAGTTTGGGAGTTCAGGATATGTGCTAAATATATAGATAAAATACTTTAAAATTGCTTCAGAAAATGTAAGAAGTATTGACTCCTCCTTGATATAAATGCAAGGCGCTTTAGAAGCGCTGTAAAAGATGTTGGACAGATGCAAGACTAATTCATACATTTCCGTTTTTTTATTGAATGCTAGGTAGGCTCTTTTACAGCGCTTTTAAGTTAGTTTTTACAAATGCCATGTTTTAAGCACTTTTTAATTATTGTATTCTAAGCGCTTCAACGGCGCTTTCCGAAAACGTAATGACAAGCTCTTTCTCACAATGACATGAAATGTTAAATTTATATGAACGAAGAGCATCGTTGGAGCACCTCCTTGCTTCAATAAAGCGCTCGTTAATGCATTTTCAAGTGCTTCATTTCCCGCTGGGTACCGCGATGTAGGAGGCCTACCTCTAGTTAAAAAAAACACGCACACAAAAAAAAATTTTTTTTATTTTTTTTTTTACGCCCTAGTATTGTGGGCCAGGGTTTCACCAAGAGTAGGACCGGTGTGATCAAATCGTCATTGGCTCGGCAATGATTTGGTTCTAGGGCACATACTGGACTCAAAACATTTGCCAGTTCTGGCAACTCTGGCACCAGTACTGAGCCTGTGTTCTGCTTTTCGTACATGGGCTGGGCAGATTCAAATATACGTAAGCTACACGTGCCACAGAGCGTCTAAATTTCAACATACCTCAAAGAATGGCTTTAGTGTCGCCATTTTAAAAAATTGTCCACAAAATTTTTGTTATATGTACTTAAATACACGCTTTTATCTTTCCCAAATATTATATTTTAGTCTATTTCCTTTCCTTCCATTAAAAAAATGTAAAAGAATAGCTTTTTTAGATCGTTACAATGGGTATTACCTCTTAAGAAACCGAAATATAAAAAAAATTTATTAGATCTTCATAACATGAATGCGTCTTTTGTATAAAGCAACAAAATCATACATGAATTGATGATGATGATATAAATTGAGTTTAAATAGGCACAACAAAAGAAATAGCAAAGTTATCAAAGTGTGTATTTATTTAGTAATTAATAATAAGTGTCACTGTTCTCCTTTAGCATATTGTACGAAAATTCGGTATTATCATAACAATTGTATTCATAGTTCTTAGAGTAGTTCTTGATGATTGATTGCTTCATATTATAGAAAGTTATAAGTCAAGTAAGAAATTTAAAAAAAAAAACAAATCTTAAATCAATTATCTGAGAATTTAGCACATGCAAATAGCTACTCGAGTCCCCGATCAAATATTGTTACAAACATAAAAACTATTTTATAAATTTATTTGGGGCGAGAAAAGAACAGAAGTAACCTAAAGCTACGAAGCCATTTCTATTAGTTTAATAAATAGAAAGTACGTAGAAAAAACGAGACTTAAAAACTGTAGAAAAGAATTGCTCATATTATGATACGTTCAATAGATGATGATAAGAATTTATTTATTGCGGTACACAATTTACGCCCTACATTTCTATTAAACGAGATTAGATAAAAGTACATACGATGTTGTTTAGAACAACAAAACAACAATTGATATGTTACGAAAGTAGTTTATCGGAAATGAGCAAATCAATTGTTTCAAGCCGTGTAAAATTGTTATTTTTGATTATTATTGTAAGTGTAAAAAAGGATTGTGTTGATTGTAGTTTTTGTTACATTCTTCATTGTAAACAAGCTAATCGTATATGATTCTGTAGATGAAATAGAAAGTAAAATTAGGAGTGCGCAGTTTGTCCTTTATTAAGAACACTCGTTTCGTTGCTTCTCGAATATCAAGGCATGTGTTGAATGCACTGTGACATAAGATACCGCGGCAGACATATTTAGTACAATAATAGTTCCTGAATTTACTGATGCAATATTTTGATGGACTTGGCCGAATTTTATGTATCTATCGGTGTAAACAGTTGGCGATTGGACCTACTTTAGGTCACGATATATTATAGTTCAGGTCTTTGGGTGTAAACTAGCTCAAAGCTCAAACTTGATAATGGGATATCATATTCAATAATAGGTGTGTTTTTTTGCGATTTATCCAGATCGAGAGTAGTGATTCAAATTTGTATAGAAAACACCAAGAATACTGTCGTATTTATTTTTTTATTGCTTTTTCCTGTAGATAGAAGGCTAGAATATGGATTTTAACCGTAATAGTAGCCCCAGTAAGCTTACTGGGGTAGCTTTTCGCGATAAACTCTCAAATCTAGCCTACTATCTACAGGATAAAGAAATAAAAACATGAAAAAACAACAGTATTTTTGGTGTTTTCTATACGAATTTGCATCACTACTCTCGATCTGGAAATCGCAAAAAACACACCTAATATTCCACTGACTTCTTGCCCTATTGGGATACTAAGTGGGTCAAATTCTTAAGACTTACTTCGAGATGTTATTTTTATCATTTAAAAAATAATACCTACACAATCACAATAGGAATATATCGAGTGAATTAACGGTTTTATATAATAACTATTATATAAAAACCATGGATCACTGGATATTGAAATTGTTGAATTTAATTCTACTCGTTGCCAATAATATTTGTATAGCCATTTGCAGATCGCCATTTACTTAAGAGCTTAATTTTAATTCCTAATGAATATTTAAGTTCCGTATAATTGCTGAAAGGTGTGCCTAATTGTGTTTTTCAAGTCATTATCTTTGACATCTTAAGAGATGAATTCCAGTTAACAATACATGCTAGATATGTAATTTGATTTAATTCAAAGAAGAATAAAAGGAAGCAAACACCTATTATTTAGCGAATTAAATTGAATTTTTTTCGACTTAAATGAGCTTCTATATTTGGGTCAATAAAAAATTAAGATTTAAAAAAATAACAACCATTTGTTTATCATAAATATACAGACGTTGAAATTACATCTTAATAGAACCTTATGAATAATCTCGTCATAATATTCGTTATCCGTATGTTGGTCTCGTATTCAAAAAATTCCTCATCTCCACAGTCGTGGATGACATTGTGTCCCCGCGATTGTTCAGCCAAGACTATACGCATGTACTCAATCGTGCGCGGTGGTCATCAAGACTGAGGTAATACCTAATTCCAAGGTGGTGCGAGCACATTGCAAACCGTGCTGAAGGATGAAAGGCTGAGGCATGAGGATTAAATCAGTCACTACCGAACTCCTGTGGTTGATCGGGCAATGACCACAGTATACCGCCGGCTCTGCCAGAATGGACTCTTCCTTCCGAGCTTACTCGTGGGATACCAATGAAATCTTTAATAAAAAAAAAAACAAAACAAAATCAGAAAATACGAAAAGAAAGTCAATGGCCAGTACTTGCAAACCTAGCTCCTTGTCTGGCGCTGATGGCAATCAGTAATCTAGCTCGACGGGCGCTGAAGCTGCGGATAGTCCGACGGTGCAGGAGCAGGCCGGTGCAACATGCGCAAATACTGCTTCTTCTTCCTTCAGAACACGACATGCATCCACCGGGGCCCAGTCCTCAGTTGATTCATTTCTATCATCCTACCTCCCTCTCCCCTTCTCGACAACCCTCCCTCTCCCCTCCCTTACAACCCTTCCTCACCTTCGACCTCGGTTGGTACCAGTTGTTACTATTTGGCCAAGCTGAATCTGGAGCAAGATTCTGAGAAGGAAGACGCAGACCTGGACAATACCGTAGTATCGGTTATCCTTCTGAGGATTCCTGAAGACGCACCCTCCATCGGTAATGTCTGATGTGGGAAAACTGGCACCCTCGTCGGTTAAAACTAAACCAGCCGAAGAAAAGAATCTGGTCATGTGAGGGCGAGCGAAGCCAAGCGAAGAAGCCAGGCGAAGAAGCCAGGCGAAGAAGCCAAAATCTGCAATGCCGCAGCCGAACTTGCGTCCAATGTTGGATATACCGGAGTAGTTTCATGTGGCGATAAGAGATGTGAGCGTCTCTGACTACAGGATCTCCAGAGAAAGATGGAGTTTAGTAGAATCTGTAATCACGGACCAGGTACTGGCTGATAGTGCGGAAGGATCAGAAGCATTTGCCATCAATGACATCGCATGGTGTAGGAGGTGCGGACCATGATCTGCAGAGATGAACAGACACGGACAAGGCTCTCACGCTACGTTTCTGGGATCGGCAATCTGTGGGACGGAGGAAACTTCAATGTGGTGCCAAAGACATCGCTCGTTAGGACACAAACATGGGTATGACTTCCGGGACCATCCTTTGAGGACGGTAAGACTCTTGGTCTGTTGAGGGCACAGAATCCAGATGTTCCTATGGCGGGATTAAGTATCGCCAAGAGGGACCCACCAGCTAACGGGAGACGACGTCTTCAACTGGTTTGGGATAAGGAAGCGATCCCGCCCTTGAGCAGAAGAAGTGGGAACTGCATTACGGATGCAGCAGAACGTCTGTAAGGTTCCCACAGAACGAAACTAAGACGCATGAAGCCAATGATAAAGGTAATACAACTTAACCTTCATCACAGCAAAGCCGCATCCGGCAATCTCTTGAGGCTGCTAGATTTATGCAAGATCGATGTTGGTCTCCTGCATTAACCCTGGTTGTCAAACGATCGGATACAGGGTCTGAAATCAAAAGAAATTAACGTGTTCTCCTCGAAGGACACAGGTAAGCATAGAACTTGTATTCTAATTAGGAAAGGAATTAATTATTTTCTTTTGTACAATTACAGCAATGATGACCAGACCGCAGTGAAGATAGAGGGATCTGATGGTAGCAGCCATATCGTCGTCTCTCTCTCTCTCTTCTCTACTTACCGTGTAATAGCGAAGAAAACCCACATTCTGACGGGTTCAGACACCTGATCAGCATGGTGGAAGGGAAGAAGACCAACATCGTGGTGGGGTGTGAAGGCAACGCTCACCACACTCAACGGGTCAGCAGCAAAACCACCGTAAACTACAAGCCTGCAACTAGACTGTGTGCAAGTGTGCGTAGGGGGCCATCAGTTGCCTGCACAACAAGTGAAATACTATGGCGGTAAAGGTTCCACGAACGTTTTAATCGTACTTAAACTATTAAAAATTGTATTTTTTAAAAAATAAACGGAAATGTCTTTCACAGAAATGTTTTTGCTAATTGATCATGATCAATTTCAGAAGTTTAGTGCAGAGAATCATTGCGATTTAATGAAAAATAGAGTAAAGAAAGAAAAATATTTACATGATTTGCGAAAAGATCACACAAAATTATTTGTCATCTAACTATTGAAAGCCTTAAATCTAATACGATTAAGCAAAGACAATAGATACTAGTATCTTTTGACAATAGATATTAGTATCTTTTGTCTTTGGTTTCAGCTAGTAAATATCTATGACTGTTACTGTGGAATACCTAGCATTTCTATGAACAAATTTGTAGTCCCCTTGCCAAGCCAATATATTATTGAATAATTATGTCAAATCTGTAAAAAATCTGTAAATTCGACACAAAATTATTATAACTATAAATATCTGCGATGAAATCTTTTTTTTTTTATTTTACAATTTGAATTAAGTGATATTTTGTTAGATCTTATTTATAGTATTATTTATATCCTTGCGAAGTGAACTTTACTTCATTTATTTATTGATGTTATATGTTATCAATTATTTTATGGTATAGTTTCTTATTACCATTGTTTTCGATTCTTGTTTTGATGAATGCTTTTAACTAATTTGAAATCTTTGATTTTGCCCGGATTTTATGTCCGAGAAGCTACATAAATGACATTATTTATTGTACTGAATATTCAAATGTTTAATTTTTTATCCGTTTAATTCAAATCAGAACCTATTTTTTATATATTTCGTTTAATAAATACGAAAACAGTAAAGAAATTCTTTGAAATGGCCAGCAATCACAGCGAAATACACTATTCCACAACTCGAACGTCGGCCTCCTTTGCTTTCGAAGTGTGCGTGCGAGATTCCCTAGTTGCAGGCTTGTAGTTTACGGTGGTTTTGGTCAGCAGAGATATCAACAGAAGGGGCGAGTCACTTTTTGAATATATTTGCATTTCCAAACTTATAATATGCAAGCAAATAAAATGTATTAATGAAGCATCTAGAATGCGCAGGATGCTCGCCAAGGACCCAGAGTTCCTAGGTACTTGAGGAGGAGCGACTGAAGCTGGACGAAATCGAGTCAGGAAAGTCTGTATCTGTTTATGGAGGCGCACTGCCCAGGATGCATCTCGGAGCTTCGGAACATCTCTCAGGTAGTTGATCTCCATGTGACGGACGCTGCCATTGTAAAGCGGACAATCTCGCTTGAACGGATAAGGTGTGCAGTTATGTTCTTCTCTCTCTTTAAGTCTCCTGGAGTTGGCGGTCTGGTGCCCAATAAGCTGCAGAAGACCATGCCACTTATTGAACCTTTCTTGGTCCAATAGGAGGATCTTTAGTTGTTTAACCGTCGGGTATGTCCTGAAGATGTGGCGTGAAGTCAGGGTGATTTTCATTCCTAAGGCTGGCAAGCCAAGCCACACTCTGGCTGAGGACTTTAGACCCATTAGCCTCAAATGGAATATGGAATGGAATATGGAAATGGAACCCCACAGGGTGGGGGGCTTTCTCCACTGCTGTGGCTCTTAGTGGTTGACGAAATCTTACAGGCTCTATCCCTGAGCGGAGTCAAGGTGGTTGCCTACGCTGATGATATCGTTCTGATGGTGAGAGGTAAGTTAATAGAAGTTGGACTCAAATCATTGACCAGGTGGCCTGGTAACTGCGGTCTCAACATCAATCCGGAGAAAACCGACCTTATCCTCTTTACGAGGAAGAAAGACCGAGAATTCAGGCTCCCACGCTTGAATGGAGTTACCATCCCACTCTCCCATAGTGCGAAGTACTTAGGAATCTATCTTCATCCTACGTTGAACTGGAAACTCACGATTGACAACAGGATCAAGAAGGCATTGAATGCCTACTATGCTTGTCAGAAAATGGTAGGGAAAACTTGGGGCCTACACCCGAGGATAGTCCACTGGCTGTACATCACGGAAGTAAGACCTGTTCTTAGCTCTATTTTAGCTCGGTTAAAAAAAAAGTTGACTAAAATTAACCAATTAACGTCATAAAATAACTAATCGTACATTGCCACAGCCAAGCTAAAACAGTTAAATTAATTTGGTTGAAAACGACAGATTGAATGGTTGTGGTAACCGAAGAACTTAACTGATTTGATCTTGGTAAAATTTGTATAAGTAACTTGGTTAAAAGCTACCCTATAAGTTGGGCTACTAAATTATAAATTGTTTGATTTTAACTGCTTTACTTAGCCGAAATTGTTCTTGGTTAAATTTTATTAAGTAACTTGGTTAAAAACACAGATTACGTCATTCTTGGCTATTCTTGAAGGCCGAGTGGTAGCGTAGCGGACTTATGGGTGACGGATCCATGGTTCGAATCCGAGAGTGTGCAACATTGGAAGTTCTATTCGCATTTTTCAAACAAAACAAAAATTAACAGAAAAATAAATTCAAAATAGGAAAAAAAATATGGAAATGGGTCCTATAACGGGACACTGTCCCTTTGGGGCACATGGGAAAAGAGTAGGAATACCAATGGCTGACCTGTGTCACTGTGTACGTTCAGTAGAGCCTATAGAAGCCTTACTGTTTCTCGAACCACGACCTAAGAAGTCTTTTATCTGGGATATTCTCGCAGACTCGCCCAATTGGGTCGATCGCCGGATTCTTGTACATTCACCCGTATTGCGAATATCGCGGTCACGTCACTTCGATGCCGATGCCGATGCAAAGTGTCACGTCGATCGAAAAAAGCGATTGTGTAACTCCATCGACGTGACTCAATGGCATTGCCATATTGATATGTATGTATCAGCTGTAAATTGTGAACTTAAGTTCTTGTATGCCTTCGTTTACAACTATGAGGTTATCTTTCTGCAATATCAAATGCTACATTCAAATTTAAGATGCGCATAATGCTTTTTTCTAAAGAAGAAAAGCTATACATCTTGTTCGGCCCATTTCTGGCTCTCACTTCTACTTGCATCTCGTGACGGTAGTCCCAAAGAATTTTACAGTGCCGAAAATTTGAGCCATATTTCTTTAATGTGTGTCGATCTACACCGCTTTTAATGACGATTACTTGTTGCGAATCTATCACAATAAGGAAAGAAACATCTTTTTGTCAAATCAATACTTGCATTTTTGCATCGTTAATTTTCTTCAGGCGTCACGGACTCGGAATGACATCGACGAAAAATGACGATCAAAGTGACAACGGTCGATGACAATCGACATTCACAATCGCCTTTTCATGCGTCGATATCGAATGGGCATCGAAGTGACGCGACGTGACAATCACAATACGGTCGATTGTTCGCGAAAGAGTCTAGGTCATGGGATAATTTAAAAACCGTATGGAAGTTCTGATCACCTATGTTCAAATGTGGTGAACTTGAAACAAAAAATCTGCCAACAATCTGGGCGCAATTTTATTATTTTTCCGGCAGAAGTTCGGAACGCATTCAGTTCTGAGATGCGGTGTAGGTTACTATGTGACTGACTAACAGAAAAATTGGCAAGCGGTTAGAATAACATATGTATGCATTACATAATTGGGTCATATTCCGGTATGCGGTCTAGGGGTTGCAGAAGGAAAACACTTACAAATAGGTGAATAATAAACAGAAGTGAAAAGATATTCGATATCTGATCAGATCTAAGAGATATGGTAAAATTCATGAAAAAGTACACAACCACTTCACATTCAAAAATTTATTTTCAATCTTTTCTTCTAATATAGCTACAAATATTTGTTAAGTTTTAATTTCGTGGCATTAACGGTTTAGGAGATATGGATATGGGAATACCGTATATTCCAGCTCATCAAAATTACAACCATTTAACTCGACATAAAAAATTAATTCAATCTGAATGCCATCACACTTTCTTCAATTTTACCAACACAATTATAAAAAAAATGAAAATTACTATGACGTGGATTAACAATGCATTTCGATTCAAATACAAAGCGAAATTCCAGCCCTATGAAGTTACGTGCCGACGTGTGCTAACTGATCAATGTAATAAAATTGAATCCACGGTATTCACGGAAAACAATCGCCCGAATTAATTATAATCAGCGATGAAATTATTTAACTAGGACTGAATACATAAATAGCAACTTACTACATATGTAGATGTTGATGGGTTTATTTTGAACATTTTGGATCTGCCGACTCAAATTGCATACGGGAATAATTAAAATCATAATAATGGTACGCTGGGCCGAATAGCAAAGGCCAACCAAGAGAAATAAGCGGAATTATGCTTTTGATGATGGATCCAGTAATTGCTATTCAAAATTAATATAATGTGGCGTCACTAGCGATACTACTCGAATCCAGGACTATCGCAATAGAGCGGCTTCCTTTCATATTACTGATGTATTTTTATTCTAGGCGCCAAAGAATGTCGATTTCCTGGGATTGTTCTATCCAGACGTTACCTCCGACAAAGATTTAAGAGTGTATAGTACTTATAGTATATGTATAGCATGTAGCTAATTTGCTGATTAGTAAAGCAAAGCAAAGCAAGACATTCGATACTCGAGAGGGTTTGGTAGCAACAAGAAATGATCAATCATGATGGGAAACCTATGATGATTTCGCGAAAACTTAACCTTAATGAAAAGGATCGACAGTCCTGCTGCATACGTAACAGCTCATGAATTCGACATAGTCATATACACCGACGGTTCACAGATCAACTGAGAAGCCGGCCCAGCAAACGCGAGTTCAGCACTTTGCACACTAGTGCAATGCATTTGACTATGTATTTGATTCGTTTTAGGTGTGTTTGTGCATTCCACTTCTCCAAAGAAATTTGAAAGTAGTGCTGTACTACTGCCAAACTCGTGATCAGATATACATGCATCTTTATTTACTTTTCGAGTTCTCCAAAGAAATTTAAAAGTACTGCTGTACTACTGCCAAACTCCTGATCAGATATACAAGCATGTTTATTTACTTTTTCGAGTCAATGCACATACTTTTTTAGTTGATTTCAGTAGTTGACTAGCCAAAGTGAAAAGAGGTTGTGTCCAGCGTTTCGGTTAAAATTCCGTGGATGTTTGTTTATCTCCAATTGCTTCTCTTACAATTCATTGAAGATAGTGTTTTGTCCTGGCCAATATTTTGACGTTGTTGAAATCGATTGAATAATTTTCTACCGCTGCATGTTCCGCAATTACCGATGAGTGGACCTGTTTTTTTTTGTGTCCAGCGTTGATGTTCACGAATCCTAGTTCTGATGGTCCGTCCTGTTTCTTCGATGTAGACTTTATTGCCGACCCGTAGGGAATTTTGTAAATGCCCTCCATTTCCAGTAGGATTTTGTCCTTTTGGTTTCCTAAGAAGCCTCGAAGCGTGGTTGCCGTAGAGTCGCTTATGTCGGCTTTCCGGAGTACCTTACCGATTCGACCTGTAGTACCTTCTATGAAAGGTAATGTCAATGTTGAATAAGCCTATTTGCACAAATTGCAAGAACCTTTTAATCGCATTCAAGAAAAAGGAAAGAAATATACGGTGCATTCAGAAGTACTGCTAAAGTCCTCTTAAATTAATGCACACGCAGTCAATGTATACCATAGTACTGCTATACTACTTCCGAAGCTACTTTTAGCAGTAGTACAAAAGCACTTCTTCTAATGCCTTTGGCAGTACTATGCCAGTACTTTTGCATCTAGTCTTTGTCTCTCTCACTCGCATATGGATAATCGGTTTATTCATGAAACAAAACACATAACACACACGTTTATATACACGAAATAAATAGGTGAAGTTTTGGGCAAAACCCCTATCCTTTGCAGCGAAAGCTTTCAGGCGTTTGATCATTCCTTTAGCAGTACTATTGAAGTAGTGCTGTGTTTGCTCGGGGAGCGGGTGTTTTCTCAAACACACACTAAAGTCTTGCCACCGACCGGACTACGCCAGAGTTTTGCAGGCGGAGATACTGGAGGTGGAGATCTCGAGGGCCTGACGGACTTTGAAGCATTACGCCAAAGCGAAATGTTGAAATTCTCACTGATAGCCAAGCCTGACGGACTTTGAAGCATTACGCCAAAGCGAAATGTTGAAATTCTCACTGATAGCCAAGCCTCAGTCAAGGCCTCAGATTCGGACACCACCGCCTCTAAACATGTGGCTAGAGTAGCTAGTCAAAGTAATTCTGTTTTGGGTCCCAGGCAACAGCAACCCTCTGGTAATAAGCTGGCAGACTGCTCTCGAAAGCTCTCTCGTGGAATCTGTTCAAGCTAGGGACTGTAAAGCACCAAATATCCTCCCAAAAAAAATTAAGTCCAGGTGTATAGGATTTACTAAGGTTCCTGTATACGCACTCACACTACTCACCCTACCTAAGGTTTGGCCGATGCATGCTCAGGTCGAAAACCAGTAAATTTAAATTTTTTTGATTTTATTGGGGGAATATCACATATCAATTCGAAATAGTCTAGTTTTCGGTACAAAATAGGAAATTTCCATAAAAGAAATAGATAATGTACGTAAATTTACAAAAAAAAACCTTAATTCGCGCACACATACTATGCACACATACTATGCGCACACATACTGTGCACCTATACACCGAAATTTCGTGCAGCCAAACTTAAAAGTTTGGCTGCACGAAAACGACCTTTTTTCAGGTTATGTAGTGGTCTTCTAGTCCAATTTTGGGCTATCGGCCGAACTCCTACTAGAAGGGTGTGTGAGTATACAGTGACTCTAGGATTTACCAGCTGCGTCAGGTATAGGATTACATGGCAACCCTACTATCGGAGCAGAACAGATAAACTCTTGTGCAGGAGCCGTGTAGACGTCTCCAGTCACGGCGCGCGGTCAGTAAAGGTTGCAAACCAATCGGCCAGACTGTGACCTTTGCCGCAGTTGTGGCCGTACACAAAATCGTTAGGAGGTTCGTAGCTCCCAAACGCTTTGAGATATTAAATTTAATTTTAATTTTTTTACGAATAGACGGGGTAGGCTTCTTGAAGTGGCCAGATTTTTAGGGGTGGGGTGTGAGGGGGTAGGAGGGGGCAGCGTTCTAGACGGAAAATTTTGGTTTCTAGATCTCAGTAACCGCTTATGATAGGAAGCTGAAACTTGGAATTTCTATAGAGCTCTGATAGTAGAACCATTTGCATAAAAATTGTCAATATTGATCAAGGGGTTTGGGTATGGGGGAAATACAATCCGTCCGAAACCCGAAAAAGCCTAGATAGACACATTCCAAAATCCATATCTCCAAAGCTGTTAATGACACTCTATTCAAACTTATGAAATATTTGTAGTTATACTACGAGAAAAGATTGGAAACAAATTCTTGGGTGGGGCAGTGGCGTATGGGGGTGGGGGGGGGGGGGGGGGGGTGAAAAACTTTAGATTACAATATCTCATGAACCAATTGCTCTAGACTAATAAAATTCGGTTTGGGTATAAAGGTCGACAAATAAAAATTGATCAAAGTAAAAAAATTTAAGTGGGCGGTGGAGGAGGGGATAAGAATTTTTCGAAAAAAGCAAATTTCATATCTCAAGAACAGTGTAAGATAGATGCTTAGAATTTTTACCAGAAGTAGCGCTAATTGAACCCCAATAGGGAAAAAATTTTGGGATGAGGGTATGGTGAGGGTGGGGGAGGGTGAAAAGGAAAAAATTCCGATGTTTATATCTTAAGAACCTGTAATGATATAAGCCTTAAACTTGGTATTTCGATAGAGCTATAGTAGCGGCATGTTGGAAAAATATAATTTTTTTTATGGTGGTCTGGTACGGGGTGGGGGGTGTTTTTCCTAACTATAGAACGGCTTATGCTAGAAAGTTGAAACTTGGTGTGTGTATGTAAATCAACTAAAAAAGCAAATTTGATAAAAAAAAAATTTGAAAATCCATTGGCGTTTAGAAGGGGGGGAAAAATTATGATCATTGAAAATAGAATGCATATTTTTCCATGATTTTCGTCATATCTACTAGGTCTTCCAACATATTGAATTCATTTTTATTCTATAGATTCTCCAAATGACTACCTAGAAAGTGTTTTCAAGATTTTTTGAAATTAAGCCCGTAAGGGGGTGTAAAGTTATTATATACTGTTAAGAGTTAGTTGTTTTTTCCAGTGTCAGTGGAGTGAAACTCCAACACGAAATCCCGGACTGTTGATTAATCGCTGTCCCTGAGGACATGACAAATTTGGAAAAAACTTCACTGGAGAGGCCAGTTTTTCATAAGATTGTGTTGGACTAGGTCCGAAGGAGCTGTTTCGTCATCGGAAGGCACAGACTCGTCAGAGGGTGTATTCTAGCCAACTATTCGAAACACCCTGACAGCTGGTGGAACTGCTGACACCAATTCTATATAGCAACATCGTAATCTAAATTCATTCCCATGAATAATGTACTGGGCAAATAGCCGACATCTACCTTATACTAAAGGCGGGTGGTATTGTGAAGCTTATGGTAATGGTTGTAACCTTGGATAACGCTAAGGCTATGAACTGGTTGTAACCTTTGGAAGATCTACTCTAAGCTCGGGACCCATTTCATAACCATAAGCTTCACAATACCACCCGCCTTTAGTATAAGGTAGATGTCGGCTATTTGTAGTGGTTTCAGTTCTTCGTTGTAAAAACTATGTCTTGGCAAATTTTCAGCTTATTATCTTTCGTATAACTTCTATGATTCTTTTGGTTGTAGTACTTCCGATTGTTTGCAGGAGCTCAAATCGTTTCAATGATACTCATCTCTTTGGTTCTTTGTCAAGTGAAATATTTTGCCGTTTTATCTGCAAATATTGCGGAACTCAGAACAATCAGCTGAGAAAGATATCAGTGTTACTACCAAGGCAATAACACATTTAGAAGAGACCAATCAGAGACCAATCTGCATTTACTAATGCGAGAAAATATTACGCGCTAAACTGTTCATTCTAAGCGGGTCCACTTCATGTAATGACTAACTTATTGCCATAGTGCATTGAATATTAAGGGGTTACATACACCTGTACTGGGATTTTGTAGAAAGGCGACTCGACTCGCCTTTTACGATTTTCTCGCCCATATTGTTTTGTCCCTTGTCGGTTTTAGCGATTTTGTGCAATGGGACAAAAGTAAGTGACGAGTCAAATTGAGCTACTGTCCATTTCCCCATCTTCGGCTGAGCGCGACTGTCACAAGTAAAGTAGGCTGTAAGAACATCAAGAGAACGAGAAGCGGTGGTCCTGTGGCATGAGTGGTGGATTAAATCAGTGTGTCGCTGATTCGAATCTCCGAGAAGACTTTTTTTTTTCTTCCTCTTTTATTACTTTTCGCTTATTTGAGTTATTTGGGATACCCCAAATCAGCTAGCTCTAACTATTGCAAGTAACAGACTCCACTGTTACTGAAGAACGCGTTAAAGCAGGAAATACAAATTTCACAGAAATTAGTTTTAAGTCATAAAAACGACTCAGATCATTAATTTTAATATCCGTTAACTCATTCTAGTTGCTGTATCACAAAATTCCTTAATACACGTGTTTACCAATATTGAACGGTAGCTTCAGAGCAATTTAAGCGAACGATTTTGAAATTTCGAATACGGCAATTTAATAATAATTGCTGTTAAATGCGTGAATACGAAAAAATCTCATGAGTCCTTCGCGTAGCTATCATACAAAATTCAATCAAAAAAAGTAATCGTTTAGCCACGCAGTCAAAATTTAGTACAATTAGTTTTGAGTGAAAATAAAGTTTTAGCGTACTTGTCGGTGAAATGATTCTAGTCCTTAGGGTTACTCGCATACAAAAACTCCTTAAAACAAGTATTCAAGAATATTTTTCAATATCTTTTGAATGTTTCAGTGTAGGTTATTTAAATTGAGTACACAATAAGTTTTAAATGGTTCGGTGATTCTCCAAGTTTCAGATTTGAGATAGAATAATGAAGGTATTGTCTTTTACTTGCGAGTAGCACCCAATTAAGAGTCTTTATTGAAGGCCAAACGATATGCCTCTCCTTATTGTACTTTATCCCCAACTACAGTTAAAGTCAGAGCTCAGTATTTCATCTAGAATACCTATCATATGGTTTGCTTGCATCCGACGTGACCGCAGTATGATTCTTAATTACAATAATTTATTGCATAACATTCAAAAAAATGTAATCAAACAACTCGACTGCACGAGTACTAGGCGAGAAAAATAGACGAAAAAAATATGCGTGACAGGCGAGAAGTGATTTCACGAAATCGCTTTTTCTCGCCAGTTGCTCAATTTTGTGGCAGAATGGCAGTAGGCGGCAAATTAATAGGCGAGACGTCAGTGCACAAAATCGCTAAACTGTCGATTTCCGTTTTTGGACGATATTTTGGGCGACTCGCCCTGTACAAAATCCCGGTACTGGGTAGTTAAAAAAATCGATTTTTCAAAAAGGTCCTTATTCGAAAGTACTATTCTTTAAGTGTCTACCCTGAAAACTTCATAAAGAAATATGCTGCATTGAACTTACAGCGTTTTGTGACCGACCTGGTGAGCAACGACTATCGGTTGGAGCGTAGATGTTCGCGACCCATGTCATCTGTTTTTAATTCCGGGTATTTAACACCTTCTGTATAGCAGGTACATGTTTTGAAAAGTTCGTGAGGTTTAGGTATACTTGTTCCACTGTTAAAATTCACAGTACCTTATTTCAATGCAAACTGTACCATAAACATTAAGCATTTATGCGTCTGAAGCTGGGTTTTCATATGCGACAATTTTGTGTGACAAAAATTTATCACGACAAAAATGTGTCACACTCTTCAGGCTAGAGTTTACATTTGTGACATTACTTGTGTCCCACCTTTGCGTAAATTGGTTATGTCAGTTGTTTTCAAAAATTGAAATGGCTGGAAAAATAACGAAACAGCAAAAAAAATACTAAGAAAAAATTGTTTAAATTGCTTCTATTAGCGAAAAAAAAAGGAAGCGACAGTGCTAGGTATCGAAGATATTTCGCACTAATGACAGAAGGTGAAAGACGTTGAACTGAAATTTTCGAGAAACCTTTGAACTGAAATTTTTCTGTAACGCTTTTTTGCTCCGAGTTTACAATTGCAACGCAAATTTTGCGGCACAGAAAAAGGCTGAAGAATGTTCGACGTGTGATGCAAACGCATCCTGTCGCTTGAACTAAAATTTGATTGTTTGATTGTTGCGACCAACGCCCAGACGCCTCAATGCAACGACAATGGAAATTCACCAGTAATACTTTTTTCTCGAAACAGCGTTTTCAAAAACGGCATATCAGGATTATCTCCGCGACTACTGGACCGATCGGAACCTACTTTTGCACAATTGTGTTTAATACAACACTCTTACGTTTACCGAGCCATTTTTTCGATATCTTGCTTAGATTTTTTTATTTTATCACATAATTACTGAACAATTTTGAGGCGAAAAACGGCATTTACAATTCCAGAGGCTGCCATGATCCGACAAAATTGAATTTTGAAATTCGGGATTTCAGGAAAATAAAATATTTATTTTTCAATAAAATAATAGCTCTAAGAAAAACACGTCCTATCAAAACGACTGTAACTGTTTGAAGTTTTCCAACGAAACTTTCACATAATATAGACAAAATATAATATAGCCGTAGTTTTAGCCGTCACAGGTGCATGTAACCCCCTTAAGAGCTAAACGCCCTGAAAATCGAGTAAATTTGAAAATTTATTATGAAGGTTATATGGTGAAAAAAATTTTTAATTGTTCAGTTCACATTTCTTATTATGTATATATTCAACTATAGAAAGAACATTTTTTTTTTTTTTTTTTTTAATATTAACATTGTTTTTTACTGGTATAAATGGACTACTTATGAAAACCATGGCACCTGCTGGTCGGCATCATAGCTTCGCTAAAAATAATTCAATTTGCAAAAATCAAAAAGAATTTTGTAGAAGAATGTAGTAGTTATAGTCTATCGGAGGGAAATTTTTTTTTTTTTTTTTTCAAAAATAAATAAGTTACAGCATTTCAAACAATAGCTCTAAGAAAAACACGTCCTATCAAAACGACTGTAACTGTTTGAAGTTTTCCAACGAAACTTAAACATAATATAGACAAAATAGTTTTTTTAAGAAAAATTTGCGTTTAATAATTTATAAAAATCGTTCCAAGCAAAAAATTGAAAAAAGCTCTCGATAGACTATAGAGAAAATAGTTATCAAAATTAAAAAAAAAACATAACGCAGTCACGATCGGCTGCAAGCCAATCGTATGATACCCTAGATGAAATACTGAACTCCGATTTATATTTTAGTTGGAAATATATCAAAAGAATGAGGAGTGCACAAGCAATTATTACATGACCTTTTACTTACAGGTAGAAATTATTGTATAGGTAGTGGCTACTCGATTTTTTGATTTATAGTGAGTTCCATAAAGTAAGTTAGGACATTTTACTCGATTTTTTGATTTATAGTGAGTTCCATAAAGTAAGTTAGGTCATTTTACAGAATTTTTTTATTATGGCAACTACATGAAAGACTTATGGAATATTTTTCATATTAATAGTTTCAGCAGCGACTATTATAAAATTAATGGGTATAAAATTTCAAAGTCGTAACTTAAAGTGTTCTAAAGTTATCGTTCAATATTGGTGAACATGTTTAGTAAGGACTTTTGTATGACAGCTACCCGAAGGAGTCAACAGATGGCGCTAATTAATGAACTCCGTCTTGGTTTTGGTATAAAACTAATTCCTGTAAAATTTTAAATTCCTGCTTTAATTCGTTCTGGAGTTATAGTGGGTTCAGTAACATGCACACATTTTTGAAGGACTTTTCTAGGCTGCTACACGAAGGACTTATTCGATTTGCATTATATTCGAAACTTTTGATTTAAACATTGAAAACCTTAAGTATGCAAAATTTCAAGTTTCTAACTTGAAGCATTCGAGCAATAATTGTGAAAACGTGTTTTAAGGACTCTTGTATGGGAGGTACCCGAAGGAGTGAAAAAATATCGCCCATTAACGAACTTAGCCCTACTTTTTCCATTTTACAAGATGTGACAAAATTTTAACTTCCTAGGTCAACGCGTTCTTGAGTTATCGTGCTAACGGACGGACGGACGGACGGACAGCAAACGGATCTGGGGGTTTTGGCCAAAAATAAACACAAAATAATATACAATTTTTTTTCGTCCGAGGCTCGGTTCTATGCGTTACAAACTTTTCGGGCTGGATTAAACTTATAATACTCTATATGTTCATCTAGAGTATAAAAAGTTCAAAATATTGAGCTACATTATTAAAAACATATTCGAGAGAAAAATGCGTTTAAAGCTTTTGATAGGTAAAACGTTAATTACGGCTAGTCTCCCATTCTAGCTTCGTACTGTACGCTTTCTTACTCTTTTATCTTCGTGTTTTTCACAGATGGTCCTATGAATCACCTCGTTTTCTATGATACTCAGCTTTTGCGAAAAAATATTAATATTTATTATATGGCAAACAAAAATTTGAAGATTAAACTATCTGAATATATTTGCTAGCCAAAATATACTTATATTTGACATAGTGGCATAGTGGTTCTTGAATACTTTTGCAAGAGCGGATTTTTTAATTTTGATATTTTTTTATAATCCAATTTTGGATGATTATTTGAATTTGATATACATAATAACAATGTTGCCAATTCTTCCAATACAATGGCGGATGTAATTTAATAAAAAAAACAGTGCAGTCATTAGGACTGCCGACAAAAGTGAAAACTTGAAACTATGAAATTAAAGTGTTTTTTTGGATTTTCAAATTAATTGTAGTAAAATTAGTCTGGTTTTCGCACCTATCGGCACTCCGAACAACAATTATATACAATTGAACATTGATCAAAACATATGATGGGTTGCGCGATCCAAATACAAAATATAATCACAAGTTAATTCATATAATAATTAATATAAATTTATATTATTCATACATAGTATTTGTATTTATGTGAATTTTAATGAACTTGATTTTCAACATTATTTTCATTGATTGCATCATTATCATCATCAATTTCAACCACTCTTAGATTATTTGTACTTTCAACTATTTCATTACATTTTAAAAGGGATACAATAGGCTTATGGTAACTGAAATAAATATTAATATGGTAACTGAAATAATTGTTGTTCGGAGTGCCGATAGATGCAAAAACCAGACTAATTTTTGATACTACAATTAATTTGAAAACCAAAACACTTTAATTTCATAGTTTCAAGTTTTCACTTCTGTCGCAGGCCTAATTTTATAGTCATTAAGATTCCTAAGTATAATTAGGAAATAAAACCCAATCTTAGACCCGCTAATTTAATGTGATGAGGGGAGTATGTAGAGGGTATGGGGAGGAAGGAGGGTATAGTATGATACCTTAAAAGTGATCAATAAAGATTTAGACAGGTTTCAGAGGGGTAAAAAAGTAATTTTTCTGAGGTTTTTCAATGTGGTTTAAGAGGAGGAAGGGGGTAGAGAGGGGGTGAGGGGTATGGGGAAAGAGAATGTAGATGAGGGGGAACAATATGTACGGTGAAGGGTAGATCAAAAGGGGTGCACAGAGGGGGGTAAACAGTGGAGGGTGCAGGATTGAATTTAGGATAAAGGGAAGTAAGAAGGAAAGTACGGGGTGAGAGAGGGGTAAGGGAAACCAGTTGTTAGAAAAGGGATAGATGAAGAGGAGGAAGAGATATGGGTAGTATTTAAAATTGTATGGGCATAGTCAGAGGGGAATACCACGCATTCGTATATAGTATAATGAGCATACGAGCATGAAAAATCTCCTTGAAAAAGGATAACAAAAAAAGAGTTATGCTATTACTGTATGTTGGTGACGCGGGTTATAAGATTTTGTCTATCCAAGACCCGTTCAACGCGCATATCGTACGCGCAACACGTCATACTTATAGCTATATACATACTATTAACATTAGTATGACGCGAATTCATGAGATTTACCCCATCCAAAAATCGCTCAACGCGCCTCAAGAAGTTTTCACTTCAATAGAAACTGTATAATATTGATGATAAACTACGAGTAACGAAAATTAGAAAATATTGTATTAAAGAATAAACTGGAAAATTATTATAGCTATTAAGTATTACGGGCCTATTACGAAACTCGAGTCGAGAGAGTAACTCACTCACATTTGAACTCGACCCGAGCAAAAGTTGGTATGATGAAACTCGACAATTGGAAAGTGACTTCATTTCCAGTAGTCGAGTGAATTTGACATTTCTTACAAGTAAATACTCACTCGACCATATCTCATAATACGCAGTTCTCCTTACTCACGCTTTTTTCTCGACTAAAAGTCGAGTGAAACTCGACAAGTAGGCCGTCGGCGAGTTTCATAGTCGCAGAACGTCCATTTTTTGGTCGAGTGAGTTCCGTAATAGGCCCGTGTGTCAATTTCAAACATTTGTGGAAAATTAACTAGGGTCAATACTGAATAATTAAGTGCTAATCAGATATCTCCGGCGAAAGTAACACTCCATAAAAATTTGGAATGCTTAGCAGCATCTAATCGCACAATAAGTATCTACGTACTTTATTTAAGAACTTTTGTATGGAAGCTACATTACCGATTTGGGAATTATTTTGGGAAAGACTCGATAGCTAGAAAAAAAAAATTATTTTTCTATTTTTGTTGTTGTTATTTAAAGGCGATCGCAGAAGGTTTTGGCTAACGCGCGCTTTGCTCCAACTTCTTTTTGCGCGCGCACCAGTGTTGCCATATCAAAGTTTGCGCGCGCAAACATGAACGCGAAAAGGGAGTTTTCATCCCTTTAGCCTCGCAGTTATCTCGGAGCATTTGTCACCCAAAAACAATAATATTTTAAACTTTGCCCGCCCTTTAATTTTTGGGTTCGGTAATGTTGATGTGGAACACATTCCACAAAAACTTCAATATGGCAGCACTGGTGCCGTGAAATGTCATAAGTGAAGTCCAGGTGACACAAAAATATCACGAAAAGGTACGTAAATTGGAACTTTTCAAATGGCCATAAGTTTTTATTTAAGGTAGATCGCGGATTAAAACCTTCTGCGATCGCCTTAAAAAAACATCAAAAAAAATAGAAAAATAATTTTTTTTTTTCTAGCTATCGAGTCTTTCCCAAAATCGACCCCCGATTTGAACAATTTCGTACACAAATCGGTATTTATAACTACAACATAGAGCATTTAAATTTAAATAGACGGACATACAGCAAATTAAAAATTTATAGAAACCGATTTAGCGAGGATTGTACTTACAATATTCAACAACCGCTCTATCTATTTCCGTCGGTGCCTATACAAAATTTTATAGGGAGGTGCATACCAATGTGTAAGGAAGAGGTAGTTGGGAAAATGGCATGTGAACAATACCTAATACCTTACAGCTTAGAATTCACCCATAATAAAGAAAGTACCTATACCCAAAGAGGTATATAACTAATGGAGATCGCAAAGCGCCGTTTCTGTATAAAGCACTGTGAAGCATTTTGCAGTTTAAGCGACTGTTTTTGTATGGAGCGTTTCATGCCCGGTGGCAGTGAAATGCAAATATTAGCCTAGTATTTAAAGGTTGGGCTTTTTTTCTTTTCAATACCGGGGTTTAACATATATGTGAGTAAGATGCTGATAGTAGCATAGTGAATGTCGCCGGTCCTTTGCGAGAAAACCTCCGGCTTCAAAAAAGTCGCTGCACGTTATCTCCATTATACCTCTATGCCTATACCCATTGAAAATAAGTAGACGAAATTCAAGTAGAAACTAAAGTTTTGTTTTGTATTTGCAATGTCTCATCGTACAACACTTAAATCCCAAAAAATGTTAGTTAGACTATACGATTAAAATTCGGATCACAAACTACAATAGCTTCAAGCCTTGTTTCCATCTAGCCTTAATGACGTACTTTTGAAAACAGCCCACGATTTCTCATACAAAGTTGTAATTACAAAACGACAAGTTTTAATTTCAATTACGATACTAAACGCGAAAACTTGTCAGTGTAAGCCCTGAAAATTTCAGTGCAGTGCATTTGTTTATGCGCGAAACGTCACATTCGGCAGCTGTTTGATAACAATTTTCGCCACCACACAAATAGATAAACGTAAGCTTGAGCATAATGTAATGTATATACCAGGTATACAAGTATGAAACCGGAATTTTTTTATGAAAAATAGACGTTTATTCTTCAAAAGTGTTACAACATATTTCATTCGAAGTATTGCCCATCGCTAGCTATACATTTTGCCCATCTCTCTGACAATTTATGTATGCCACGCCAAAAAAAAATTTGTTCTTTTGTGGCAAACCAGTCATCGAGCCATTTTTGGACATTTTCGTGCGACGTGAAGCGCTGGTCACTAAGTGCGTGTCCCATCGATGCAAACAAGTGAAAATCAGAAGGAGCCAAGTCTGGTGAGTAAGCCGCATGCGGAAGTATTTCCCACTGACAAGCCTTAATCGTTTCGTTCACCGGTCTTGCCGTGTGTGATGGTGCATTATCATGCAGCAAAATCACTTTGTGTTGCCTCTTTCCATATTCTGGCCGTTTTTCAAGCAAAGCTTGCTGCAGATCGATCATTTGTTGTCGGTAGCGTTCTGTATTAACGGTTTCGCCAGGTTTCAGCAGCTCGTAATAGATCACGCCCTTCTGATCCCACCAAACACAGAGCATTGTCTTCCGTCCATAGCGATTTGGTGTTACAGTCGATGTCGATGGTTCGCTTGGAAATTTTTTCCGCTTCGAATTCTCAAAATAAATCCACTTTTCATCGCCAGTCACAATTTGATGGAGAAATGAATTTCTTTCGTATCTGGCGAGCAAAATTTCGCAAGTGGTTTTTCGGTTTTCCTGCTGTCTTGCATTGAGTTCATGTGGAACCCATTTCCCCATCTTCTGGACCTTTCCCATGGCTCTCAAACGTATGGCGACGGCTACTGTGTTACGTTAACCGATCAGCCAGTTGTTGTTGCGTTTGAGCGTCGTCCTCATTCAACAATGCGTCTTCAAACTTTTTCGGTGGTCTTCCACGTTCTTCGGTTCTTACGTCAAAATTTTCACTTTTGAATTTTTTAAACCACTCAAAGCACTGTGATTTCCCAAGTGCATGATCCCCGTAAGCTTCAACAAGCATTCGATGCGTATCTGCAGCCGTTTTTTTTAAATGGTAACAGAAAATCAATGCTGTCCGCATATCGTCGTTCCCAGGCACAAAAGTTGACATGTTCAACGCTCGTCAAAACTACACTGTTGTATGAAACCGGTATTGCTGGCTAATTTATATCTTTATCAGATATCCAAACAACAAAATGGCGTCCATGGTTCGGTTTGATAGTTAGTACTTTGACAGCTAGAGCCATCTATGAGTGAATTCCGGTTTCATACTTGTATACCTGGTATATGTCCTGTCCAGTTGCAATTATTTCTGGCATCAACTCCATTTTGCACTTTGTACGCGTCGATTATTGAAATGAATACCAACAAACGCACCAGCTGATCAAACTATCCATTCAAAACACGAAATGAAACTCGAATGTAGATGGAAACAGATCGTGCTTTTGAAAACAAAACATGTAGATGGAAATGGGCTCTAAGCGTCATATTAAAACATAGTGTACGGAAGTAGGTACTAGTTTCAAAATCACCGTCACAGGTGAACTTTCGACTACAAAATAAACCCTTTGGACATGTTAAATTTCGGAACATTTCAATTATAAATCGCTAGCTAAATCGAATATGTTCGATACAGTTAAGAGTTGGGTGGGTCATATTGCATGCATACATATGTATATGATTCCAAACCACTTGAAATTCAGCGAATGTATAGTATCATTGTTGTGTATCCACTCCTTGACCTATAAGGGCTTGCGCTATTGCGACTGCTTCTGTGATGTTTCATTCAGTAAATGCTCATTAAGAATTGGTCACTGCCCCCACATCAGTTTATCGTTGCACCCGCAGATTTTTATAACGTACGGCTTCTCCGGATCAATTGGTTGCTAATTACCCAGTCGATCGTAGAACTTATGCATCTTGTGCAGCTTGTAACGGTGTGGTGTATGGAGCTCCAACTCCAACCGCAAAAGTTGATCTACGCCAAGCTATTAACAAGACAAAATGCATTGAACTATAATTCCATCTTCGCCGTCACGTATTCATTTTCATCGATTTTGTCTTCGCTCTACGATTTTTACTGTGATTGCTCTTTTTGCTTATATCGATTTTCATCTGTAGTCGGGTGGTATCGATGTTAGGGAGCTATACTGATTGTTCACCTTTGCTGTCATATGTGGCACGGTATACGTCTATTCTATAAAGCTGATGGAAATCACTGGAAAAAAATACTGTGATATGTGAAAAGGCATCCACTCGTGAAGTTACATCCATTTACTCGTTTTTGGGGGAATTGACTTTTCCGATTTTAAATTACGCCATCGCAGTTATGTACGATTTTTTGATGGTTTTTATTCAAAAATTTCAGCTTTTCTATTAACTTGTAGATACTAAGTAATGTTCGTTATGATGATGATGATGCAGAGGTCACGCTTTGTAGTTCTCTTAGAGGTAATGATAGTTAAGTTAGACAGTTATCCACAAAATCTTAAATACAAATAAAATAAAATAGAAATTTAACTCAGTGAAAGTTGATGTCGTTAAATAATGAGATAATGCTACTGAGCTTGAAGTTATGAAAAAAAGAGCACTCAGGCATGATTGTACACAAGGTTACGTTGAGCACCCCAGCATAGCGGATCTTTTTAGCTTGTTCAAGTTGCATTCGATGAAAATTCAAAAAAAAAATAATTAGATTAGATGACCTCGACGGCTGAAAATATCCGAGGTTGGACAGTTGTTAATAAAACCTGAGAAATTTGTGTGGCGTTCTGATGGATATTTATGAAGCTATCAGCAGCAAGAACGTCTGAAGCACTAGATTCCAGTTATTGGGGAGTTCAATAAATTTCCGTCGTTTCCAGAAGGATAGTGTTATCCTAGCCTTTCTTTTTGCATCGGGCAATGCAGTCGTTTTCATCGTGGAGCTCCAACATTAATTAGTCTTGAAATGACAGTATGTATACCTATCTTATTCCGTCGAAGTATAAACAACACAGTTGTTCATTGCGTTAAACCTGTCCAATTTCAGGCCTAAAAAAGAGTATTTGCGTGAAATATTTGCATTACTTTTGTCAAAGGAAATCTGTATCTGAAGCACATAGAATTTTTGTGATCACTTACGGCGATCATGCTTTATCAGAAACTACATACAGCAACATCTTGTTGAAGATAAAGAACACTCTGGCCATCAAAAAAAATTGAAGACGGAGATTTGTGAAGTACATATGGTATAACTCGATGATAACCCATGTCAGACGGAAAATGAACTTGCAGAATCATTAGGAGCACATCACACAATAGTTGAAAATTATTTACAACTATCAAGAATGGTTCAAGAGAAAGAAATTGTGCGCCGTACGAATTGAACCCAAGAAACGTTGAACGGTGTTTTTCACACGTTAACAGGTGATCCAACAGCAGAAAAGGAAAGCTTTTTGCAATCATTACTGATGGTGAAAAGTGCATACACTACTATAACCCGAAGCGTAAGGTAAGCCCGGTCATGCCTCAGAATCTACTGCAAAGCTGAAGTTCTAAACTATTGCTCTGTATTTGGTGGGATGTAGTGTATTATGAGAGTAGTCTGGGAGGCTTAGTGGCTAGAGCACATGCCTTCGGTGCACCTGGTACCAGGTTAGAATCTGCTTGGCGACAAGTAATTTTCGAAAATGGGATTATTTGCCGTGTGTGACCAGTTCACTCAGCTGTAAATGAGTACCTGAGTTAAAATTGGGGTAATAATCACGGACGAGCGTGTAGCTGACCACTTTACCTCCAAGTGTTTCGTTGGTCTCGTAATGAAGTAACTCTAGCATTACTTCAAAGCCTAGGCCCGATTTGGGCTGTTGCGCCATTGATTATTATTAGTGTATTATGAGCTCCTCAAACCCCACGAAACTATACCGGGAGATCACTATCGACTACAATTGATGCGCTTGATCCGAGCATTGAAGGAAAAACGATCGAAATACGAGGAAAGACACGACAAAGTAATTTTTCAGTATGATAACGCTCGGCCACATGTTGCAAAACTGGTTAAAAACTACTTGAAAACGATGAAATGGGAAGTACTACACCATCCGTGCTATTCACAGGACATTGTACCTTCGGATGACCACTTGTTTCGATCGGTGAATCATGCGCTGGTTGAGCAGCACTTCCATTGTTATGAAGATGCCAAAAAATGGCTCAGTTAGAGTCTCCATGTTTCCTATGTATGACATAATTTAAATCAATTAGTTAATTTAAGTGCTTCAGAGAAGTATCTGTAACTAGCAGTAGGTCGTTGAAATTATCATGTAAATTTGCAATGGTCACTGTAGGAAAGGTGCTCTTTCCTGTACTTACAATACAGTCCCTCAATCATTTCATGTCTCAATCCTTCCTTCAATCATTCCTTTATCACAAGCGTTACAATAAAACATTAGGTTTATTCTTTTTGCATGCACTTTTTACATTTTTTGCACTAGCTCTCGAGCGAGAAGCAGAAAAGTGTAGAGGGTGAGGGGGTAACAAGAATACTGTGTGAGTATGAGTTTGTGTCATTGCTGTGACGTCAAATGTTTTTAAGAATAGTTAGTGCAAAAAAGTGTAGAAAGAGCATGCAAAAAAAACAGACCTAGTCCCTAACCTTTACAATCTCACCATAATTCGATACCCTATCCAGAAATTGAAAGTGCATACACGTTTTTCACATTCCTTCAAAATAAATATCAAATGCACCATAAATGAAATCGGCTTAAAGCTATGAACATGCTAACGCATTTCCTTTCCTCATAACTTATCCGATTTCATTCACTCGAACCAGCATAGGTACCATACGTATCATAGCCGATCCACTGAAATTTCTTATCAATCATATCCACCTTTCCCATGTCCAACTTGAAGTTAATAGCGCGATTCAGACGAACACTCAAAAGTGTCTCATCTGTAGATCGCGTTTCACTTTTTGATTACTTAGGGACCGTTCACATACTACGTCACACGAAAGGTGGTAAGGGGGTGGTTGCAAAAATGTGACAAAGTGTGACATAGGGGAAGGGGGGCATCTGAAAAATGTGACGTAACAAAATCGGAACGGAACTTTTGAAATTAATATCATAATAATTTACTGGCAACACTGCAATATACCATATATTTATATGTAACAAAATCTCAATCATGAGTCACGACAAACCAATATTCTTTTGTTTTATCCTTTTGCAGTTAACTGAACCCTGGAGTAGCTATTTGCGTTAAATTCTCTAATCTAGTCTACTATCTATGGAACAAAAAAAAAAAAAGCGTAAAAACTGCAATGTTGTTGTTATTTTGTATGTAAATTTTCTAACCTGCTCTGATCTAGCTAAGTTCGCAAAAAAACTCACCTATTATTTATGAATTTTTTTTTTCATTTACAGTGGCGAGAAATGAAATGTTTCCAGGTAAAAAAAATCGTTTTTAAGTGCTCCTTTCTAGGAAATTTTGCGAAAAATGGTGAATAGTTATTTTTTTTGTATAAAGGCAAGTCTTATCCCTAAAATTAGGTCAGTTAAAATTTGGACGTTAAAGCTATCGGTCGACAATAATTAGAAAACAGAAAAATGGTTAAAAAAAAAAGACAAAATGGATGAATCAGTGAAATCCCGAATAATCGCATTCTCCGAGGATAATTTAAGCACTCGTGAGATAGCAGCTAAGGTAGGATTCAGTCATACCGATGTAGGTAGATTTCTTTCGAATTTCATGAAAACTGGCTGTTTGAAGCGGAAGGAAGGTAGTGGAAGGAAAAAAATTAGGAGTGCCGCAGAAGATCGGGCTATAAAGCGCGCCAGTCTTCGCGATCGTTTTAAAACTGCAGTGGATATTCAAGGAGAACATGTGAGAGCCGGAGGAACTGTCATCGGTGTTCATACTGTCCGAAATCGCCTGAGAGAGGCTGGTTTGAAGGCGGTTAGGCCCGCAAAAAAACCATTTTTAACAGCGAAAATGCGGAAAAGTAGACTGCAATGGGCCAAAAATACGAAAACTGGACAGAAATGAATTGGAGAAGTGTTATTTTCTCTGACGAGAGCAAATTCAACTTGTTCGGATCAGACGGATTGCAGTACGTAAGACGAAGACCTGGAGAGCGATACAGCGATGAGTGCATTAGACCAACAGTAAAGCATCCAGCTGGAAATATGGTGTGGGGATGCTTTTACTTTTACGGAGTGGGGGAGCTGGCCTTTCTTCAAGGCACAGTGAACGCTGTAGCCTATAAAAGTATTTTGGTCAACCATTTATTTCCTTCGATTGAAAATCATTTATCTTTTACCGATGAGTGCATATTTCAAAATGATTCTGCACCATGCCATCGCGCCAAATTGGTAAGCTTATATTTTTTCCTAATACTGGCAATGTTCTGAATTGGTTTCATACAAAAGGTATAATTTTTTTATCTCCTTCCTTCGTAGATTAAGGATTTTATTTCCGAAGCTGCACTTTCAACGCTCGTATGGCCCGGTAATAGCCCCGATCTCAACCCCATCGAGAATCTATGGTCCATTATGAAGGTCAGAATATCAAAAGCAAAACCGACTTCAAAGAAAGAGCTCTTGAAATTGCTGGAAAAAGTTTGGTATGAGGAGATAACCGTTGAAACACTCCAGGATCTGGTGAACTCTATGCCTAGAAGGATAAAGGCGGTCATCCAAAGTAAAGGAAGCACCACAAAATATTGAAATCGTCTTATTTCACATTATTATACTATATATCCTATGAAAAATAAAAAAGATATTCAGAAAAATTAAATATTGAAAAGTTATTTGCAGTATTTCATGTTACACGATTTCGATAAAATTTGAGTAGAAAGTGAACAATTCATAGGTATATCTGCCCAATACTTCCATAAACAAAACTCAAACTATATATTTTATATAGTTAATATTATTATTTAATATTGTAAAGAACGTATTTTATCAACCGATCAAATTTTTTATAATAATTTCGCAATTATAGATAATTTTTTGGGTGGAAACATTTCACTTCTCGCCACTGTATTTTAAATAAAACATGAATATTAGCTCTACTTCGTGTGTTTATTGTTGAAACATACTAAACCTTGTGACGTCACAGCGGAGGGGGGAGGATGACATTTTGCGACAAAGTGTGACAACGGGGAGGGGGGGGCTCCAAAATAGTCAAAATTTGCGTGACGTAGTATGTGTACGGCCCCTTAACAAAATTGTAACATTGAATTGTAATTGTATTGTATCGTAGAGACCCGAATCGTTATAGAATCGACAGTCATTTTGGAAACCGTCGCTCTTAACGATACCAGCCATATCATTGTTATACTAAATTGTAACCACCGTGTCGTGTCTTCCGACGTATCATTTGTATACTAAATTGTAGCCACCGTGTCGTTAATTCATATTTAATAATATAGTTATAGTGTTAAATGTTAGATTTAAGATTAATTAAATAAAAGTGTTTTAACTATTAGCAGTGCGTTTAATTGGCGAAAGAAAGGCCCCGAACCCAAAGACTACCACAAAAAGAGTGACATGCACATTAATGTGCGCCGTCGACAAACATTCAATAAAGGTATAGAGATCAGAAGATCTCTGAAAACAACCCTCTAAGCATTTTTGGCAAGCAAATGGGAGTTAGAGAGAGATTTAGAGCCTCTACACAGACAGTGGACTAGCATATATGCCGGTCAATCAACAATTTTGAATCACTTCAAAACTACTCTCCTCCCAGTTTTGATTTTGACACAAAAATGTCATAACAACCATCCCATCCCATCCCAACATGTCTAGAATGGGAAAGGAATTCGATACGGAGGGAAGAGAGTCCGTCCACATATATACGGACGGATCCAAAACTGAAGACGGAGTAGGTGGAGGGCTTTTTTCTGACATGCTTAACATAAGCAGCTCTCTCCGTCTTCTGGGCCACTGCACTGGAGTATCACACATGTGGAGTATCAGGCAGAGCTTATCACCATACCGTAATGTGTTATGTAATATCTACTAGGGATATTAGAATTTCCATAGAGAGACAAACAAGCGGCAATCCTTGGAATTGGAATCGACCACATGAAAGGTCTCCCATGAATGTCGATAATCTCTTAAAGAGATGGCAGGACAGTTCACCATTCTTCTGTACTGGATACCAGGACACAGGGGTATTCCAGGTAACTGTATGGCTGACGAACTCGCTCGGCGCGGTACTAGATTAGGCGGAGTCTAGGAGTGCCTCTCTCTACATGTAAAGTGCTACGGGTATTGAACTAAGTTGAGAAAACTAGCTCAAGATGGTCAGACGGTATTAAATTTTTTTTTAGGATACTGAACTGGACTTAGGTGGTTAGCCTTTAACACACTTTTAGAGTGCACAATCCAGTCAGCTTAAGGATGGGAGGTCAGAAATCGGGCCGGATATGGCAGTGTACTAGTTGGTGTTAATAATTTTTGAGCGCTTTTAGGCTATGATGTGACCAGAACAGCAATGTTGCCTATAACAAATCAACTACTGTCTGGTATCTCTGATGGTGTTAGTGAATCTGCTCAGAACTCATCTGCTCAGTGTTAAATCCTTTAGTAGTGATCCTATTAAACAATCCGTACGGTGACTATTTATATTAATAATTTCAAAGCCAATAGCAACTGAAAAATTCTTATAAATAATTTATGAGTGGGAATTGAACCCACGACATCGCGTTTGCAAGCCTAGTACGCTACCACTGGACTACACCCGGCCACAAGATTTGGCCGAAGTTGATTCTTAAATGCTATAACAGGCAGATTTTGTTCAAAAGTATCAGCAACCACAAAAAATGCGGTCTCTTCTCAAGCGACTTCTACATATAGAATCTGCCTGGAGGAGGAGGAGGTGAAGATAGTCCTTCATCTTTTATGTACCTTTCAAGCTCGATTGGCTGCATATCAACCATTTTGGCGCAAAATAGCAATGGCACGATTCGTGACCGAAATCAAAGACATTAGAATCTCTTTATATAAGATGTCCCAGCCAGTATTAAAAAATCAATAAAGCTTTACGATTGGCCTCCGGTAGCTATTAGAACTTTTTATGATAAAATTTGTAGTCCACTGTAAAAATCAATCTGAAAGCTTTGTTAAATATGGTTTGGAAATTCAACGTCACCGATGCCGAAATCGGTAAATTTGAAACATGAAGTCTTCGAAAAGAAAATTTTATAGATATTTAGTGTTTTGCCATATACCTACAATTTCAGAAATATGATATTGAAAATGGCAGAAATTGTTCATCTTTTTCAAGTATCTAACATCCAAACAGTGCTTAAAAACTGATAAACTATATTTACACAAGTTAGAATAGATCCGTACCAGCAGTAGTAACCAAAGGCTCACGGTCGTTCATATTGTTGCAGCGTGCTGACTGCTGACTTCGAGTCTGATAAAATAGCTGCTGGTACGGTGGCAACGTTACCGTTTTACTACGAATGTAGTATGTACTAGTTTTTTTTAATTTGAAAATTTACTGAACTACGTCCTGAAACTCTTCGTTTTTGCGATAGTTCTCGAAAGTCAAATTGAATACAGCACAAGAATCCATTATTATTTTACATTACTACTCGTATATTATGTTTAATGTTAAGTTTATTTTATATTTATTTATTGTACATAATTATTAAACTTAAGTTTTTAATACCTCTCTTTCGAAAAAGGTTGCAAATTTTACTACTCCAAAAAACCGCCTCGCGGTAAGACTGTACTACGGCAACATGAGCGGCCTCTGCTGCTTTTAGGATTCCGTAGAATTTCGTTCCGAAGATGAGATTTTTTTGTTTTGGTGGTGATGGATGGGGAAGGGGTCCGCGCAGAATATCCGTAGAGAATGGCAAACTTATTAATACGGGCCTTGCAAATTCTAGCAAATATTCAGATTCTCAATTCGTGCGTTCGTTAAAGAAGATTTAGAGTTTTTGGCACCAATTGAACAAAAATACTATTAACACCGAGCAGAACAATTCATTCTTGAAATTTATCTAATTAATTTAAAATTAATAGAAACACTGTTTCCATTCGGACGTAGAATTTTTAGAACATTCCAAGAAATGAATAAAAAATATTGCGAAAGTTTCAATTTCAACTTAAGCCTTTGCTCAAATGGAATCACTGTTTCACACTAATGTTTTAAGGCTTGAGTAGAGTTCAACTCGAAACTCAACTTAAGCCAGTGGATACGAGAGTTTAAGTTTGAGTTCGGATTTTAAGCAGGCGAACTGGCAAATAGCAAGTGTAATTTTCCTGTCGGAATTTTTATTCAATTTTAAATTTATATTTTAATACAAGACTGACGAGAATGTTCACCTCAAAAGCCATAAAATTGCGACTCCTATTTAATTATAATCGCTTTCTAATTTTTAACGGTATTTTTAAAAATTTTAATAGCATTTTGACATAACTTTTCAAAACAGTGGCCTACACAATTCATTAAGCAGTGTGAAACAGTATTGTTTTGAGCTAAAGCTTAAGTTACTGGCTCAGGTTCAACTGAGCCAAAGCGTACGCACTGTGAAACCGGCCCTTAATCTCATAGTTTCTTTGCCGAAATGTAAACAAGTACGACATTGAGTTGGACCTCGCCACTTGTTAACCTAGTAGTTCCACAGAACGATAGTATGTATTGCCGTTTTGATTTGCTTGAGCTCCGCAAGATTCACCAGCGAAGGTAAATACCATTGCCATGCCCTCCATGACAGTAGCCAGTACATCAGCTCTTAGTCGAGATTTTATGATGGGGTTTCCCACCAGAAACTCCTCTGACGCCGAAAACAACAAAAAAATTCTTAAAAATTAACTTCTATGGTAGCTTCACCATGAAAAAAATCTGCCAACAGTCTGGGCGCAACTTTATTATTTTTCCGGCAGATGTTACTATGTGACTGAAAACCCAACAAAAAGTTCGGGAAACGGTTAGAATAGAGTGTAATATATGAATTATATAATTGGGTCATATTCCGGGATGCAGTCTAGAGGTTGGAAAAGAAAAAAACTTAAAAATAGGTGATTTTTAAACAAGCCCGTGGAAGTGAAAAGGTATTCGATATCTGATCAGACCTGAGAGATATGGTGGAATTTATGAAAAAGTATACAACCACTTTACACCCCCTTAGGGGTCGAATTTAAGAAAATCTTGAAAACACATTCTAGGTATTCATATGAAGAATCCGTAGAATAAAATGAATTCAATATTTCGAAAGACCTAGTAGATATGACGAAAATCATGAAAATATATGCATTTTATATATACTGAAATTTTTTTCTGCCCCCCTCTTCTGAACCCCAATGAATATTGAAATTTTTTTTTATCAGAATTACTTTTCTAATTGATTTACATATATGTACCGAGTTTCAACTTTCTAGCATAAGCCGTTCAAAAGTTAGGAAAAACACACCCCACCCTCGCACCATGGTACCCCTAAAAAAAAATTTATTTTTCCACTATGCCACTAATATACCTAGTTCTATCTAAATACGAAGTTTAAGGTTTATATTATTAAAAGTTCTTAAGATATAAGCATCGGAACTTTTTCCTTCTCACTCTTCCCCACCCTCACGCTCTACACCCCCACCTTTAAATTTATTTTTCCCTACTAGGGTTCTATTGGGCCTAGTTCTAGTTCAAATTTGAACCATCTATCTTACATTGTTATTGAGATATGAAAAGTGATATTTTTGAAAAATTCTTATCCCCCCCACTTCTATGCTCCCCCGCCCCTTCAAAGATTTTACTTTGAGCAATCTTTATTTATCAAGCTTTATACCCAAACTAAATTTTGTTTTTCTGGTGCAATTGGTTTGTGAGATATCGTAATCTTAACTATTTCAACCCCCACCCCCGCACGCCACCCCCCCCACCAAAAAATTTTGTTTTAATCTACTCTCCTAGTATAACTACAGATATTTGTCAAGTTTTAATTGCTTGCCGTTAACGGTTTAAGAAATATGGATTTTAGAATGTGTCGATATCGGCCTTTTTGCGTTTCGGACGCATTATTTCCCCCTCCACCGATAACAATACTTTATTATTAAAATAATAAAGTAAAATCCATTCTCAATTGGAAAAGGCTTACCTTCAATGTGGAAAATGTTTCAATATAAATTGCTAAGTTGGATTATCACCAGCTCAATAAGCTATTATAATTTCAATTCCCTTCAACTGAACACAAATTAGATTGATTAAGTGAACTGATCTTCATACTTTTGGACTTAATTTCACTACATGACAAATTTATCTGACGTCAAAAATTCCAATTGAATTAATGAATCAAAACATCGTCGAAATTGACCTTTAGAGTGACAATCATATTTTCCATAGTGTTCTTTTCTAATGCGAACCAAGGGTACTACTATTACTTTCAATTGCCCCATAAAAATTTCAACGATTTTAATTGAATTAGCGTTTCTTTAAATAATGTGTAACCCGGTGCAATCAGATGTACAAACGTGTATAAGTTACACTAGAAAAAAACCGACAATTGTATTAAGTAATTGTAAATGTAATGCAATAAAAAGAAGGTCTTTGGAGATCATCCATGCAATGAACTGTATGTGAATATGTACATGTGCCGTTCGAGAGGGCAAATGAGAATTAAGTTATTCTTATCGACTATTTTTGGATTAATTTGGTACTGTTGTATATTGCAATACGACCTATCCAAATATAATTGAAAAGAAACTACATGGATGAAAAAATTTAGCTGAAATGAGAACAAGAAACTTTCAAGAACATTTCCAACATAAATATACCTTATAGCTCCCGATCAAGAACAAGAAAACTCTATAGAACTATAACACGTTTTTTAAGCGGAACGTTTAAAAAAACACATTTATAAGTAAAATTAGAACAAAAATCTAAAAATATTGCCAGTTACGTTTTAATTCCGGTCAAGAAGGAGAACAGAAATACTCATTTTTATCAATAAATAAACAAATTTTATAACAAAAAAAGATTCAAGGGGAAAAAATCGAATCAAAGGCCAAATAAAAATTTTGAAAATCCAAAGGAGAAATTAAAAGATCATTGAAATTTCAATGTTTAAAAAGTTAGAAGACGAACAGAACATTTCTTTTTTTTTAAAAATTCTTAGAGCGAAAAAGAAATGGATTTGTATAATTCTTACCTTAAATCTTAAAACATCTTCCATGCGTGCTGTTTTTCCATCGCTCACACATGATTGAAAGAAGCTTGGAGCTACGGAAACGCCAAGAGCCTCACTAGTCATACCAGTTCCAGCACGCTCAGCGTTGCTGGCTATGACACGGAATGTACCAAAAAGTAGCACCAACAAACGTTGTGTATATATTGGCAGTGATGTAATAAGTCTGCAAGGCAAAAGAAAAAAGAGAAAATAAATTAATGTTATTAGTAAATTAATTATAATTGTTAACATAGTGGCGGAGTACTACTGTTACATAAACAGATGCGAGCTATAGTTGTTTTATGAACGAGCGCGTCATAGATGAACGCTACTATCGCATTGTTGACCTCATTCCGGAATCGTATTGCAAATTGGCGTCAGGAGAGACCTCTGTCGAATGTTTCCGTTCTTTTTTCAACAAAATTTATTGCCATTCGTACCACAAATCGAATAAAGGTGTTAAGGTGAGGATGAAGTTCTTTGTAAACAGATTGTTGGCGTATTCATATGCAAGTATAGTCGAAGAATTATATTCATGCTACGTACTGAGTATTTTTTAGACTAGACAGGTAGGACATAAATAAGACTGAAAACCTGACGCAGTTCTTCTGTCTGACCTGAATGGGATTTCCGACACCTTTTGCAAGGTAATGGTGCAATTGTAGTGAACACGATGCGCGCGCATGAATGTGACGCGATGACAGTTGATTAGAATGCATGTTATTGAGTCCAACCAGTTACAGTGATATTGCGTCGCTCTAATCGCGTCGCTTTGATAGTCTGTTGTCTAATTTCATCGCACACGTAACCCAATTTCTATACTTGCGTCGGTCGGTTGCATTTCCAATTTTTTACAACAATAGACGGCTTACAAAAAACATAGCGCAGTCACGATCGGCTGCAAGCTAATATTATTTTAGATGAAATACTGAACTCCGATTTATATTTTAGTTGGGGATATATCAAAAGAATGAGGGGTGGACATACAATTATTGCAGGACCTTTTATTTACAAGTAGTAACTATTGTATAGTGGCTACTCGATGGAGGGTTAAACGATCCCTTGAGCTATAGTGAGTTCCATAAATAAAGTTAGGACAGTTTTACAGAATTATGGTATGCTAACTACAGAAGGGACTTTTGGGATATTTTTCATATTAATAGGTATAATACTTTCAACTGTTACTACCTATTATAAAATCAACGTATACAAAATTTCAAAGTCGCAACTTCAAGCGTTCTAAACAGTGACGTCATTTCAGTTTTTTCTAGGGGGGAGGGCCCAAGATGTAATGAATGTATATATTTATGTATATATATATATTTATGTATATATATATATATTTATGTATAAATATATTTACGTCTATATAATATATGAGAAAACAAGTCAAGGGGGCCCAGTGCCACCCTACCCCCCTCCCCCACACAAATGACGTCCCTGGTTCTAAAGTTATCGTTCAATATTGGTCAACCACTGAACATAAAAAATTATATAACTTTTTTTCATCCGAGGCTCGGTTCTATCCGTTAAAATCTTTTCGGGCTGGATTAAACTTATAATACTCTATATGAATAGGTGTTCATGCTCAAAGGTCATCAGTCCAATTATCGAAATTGCGATTTCACTAGTTTTGAAGCCTTGGGGGTCAGGCGCATCATATCATTAGTAGCACATCTACATATGTATATATCTACATATTACATTAGTACCACATCTACATATCAAGTTTCAACTTTCTAGCATAAGGCCGGGTGTAGTCCAGTGGTAGCACACTAGGCTTGTAAACGCGATGTCGTGATTTTAATTCCCACTCTACACATAAATTATTTAAAAAAAAAAATGCAGTTGCTATTGGCTTTGAAATTATTAATATAAATACTGAACAGTGCGGAATGTTTAATAGGATCACTACTGAAGGATTCTGTTTACATTCTTATCAGGTTCACTAACACCATCAGAGAAACCAGACAGTAGTTGGTTTGTTATAGGCAACATTGCTGTTCTGGTAGATTACATCATAGCCAAAAACAACACTCAAAATTATTAACACCAACTAGTACACTTCCATATCCGGCCCGATTTCTGACCTCCCATCCCTTAGCTGACTGGATTGTACACTACAGTGTATTAAAGGCTAACCACCTAAGTCCAGTTCATTACCCTTAAAAAAAAAACGGTTCTAAGATTTGAAAACTACGTCTGTCCTTGCAATTGCAATTAAGAATTTAATTTGTCTAGGATGCCTCTGTAGTAGCTTTATACAGATTTCAACTTTTAGCTTTCTACCCTTATTGCTGGCGAGAAATTAAAATCAGATTTTTTTCATTTCTACCGCCCTTCACCATCACTCCCTAAACCCACATCCTCAAATTCTCCGCTAGAGGTCTACTGGTCTTAACTCCTGTACAAATTTCAAGATCATAACTGATACGCTTCATGATACAAATTTAATTAAAATTTTTTTTGGCAGCTACCAATATGCTGCTCTAGATGAATATTTAAACATGGAATGAATTGGTCATCTCTATATGATACAATGCTTTAGTTTGAAAGGTCTCAGCCCAACCAATATCAAAACCGAACTAGATTCTACTATGGGAGAGCTGTTCCTATGGTTATTATATTACCCTAAAACAGGGTTCCTGAAGTTGACAGTAGGAAACACAAAAACAAAATCAGGAAAAATATGGTGAAAACGTTCAGGGATGACCCTGGCTTCACTGTGCCCAGAGTTACAAACCTTGTATCCGCAATACGAGCTACTTCCTTTATTTGAGCTCCACGAGCCTACTCTAAGTTCACGACGAGTTTCGCTCAACCGAAGACTCCACTACTTTCATGTTGATTCTTATGAAGGAGCGCCACCTAGTCGTATTACCAACTGCGAGGAAGATTAGGAAGCCTCGATTAGTTTTGTCCCAAAGTTCGAGAAGCCACCTTTTCCTAGCAATTCACAATAGGTTTTATTCCAAACTCCAAACTCCAAACATAACTGAGAATAGTCGTGTTCCGACGATTCTGCACTTGAATTGAAATTAGAAAGGTTCTCCTTTACGAACAAAGATATAAGGAAATGAAAGTACTCGAGAGAAATGAAGCGGAAATGGAAATACCGCACGCATACTATTGTAACGTATAATAGTGTGTTATTAGGATAGTGGCGTAGTGAAAAATAAATTCTTTTCACAGAGGGAGGGGGTTCCTATTAGAAAATATACATTTTGTAATGCAAATCAAAATGGTTTGAATTTTAATTACAGCGTAATTATATAACAATTCCAAAAGTTTAAGTAATTTTGTTTAATTTTGAAATTTTCTAAATTTCATATATGCAAGTTTTCACTAAAATTTGTATATTTAGACCGGCAAATATGACTGTATTAAAATATCCCACTTTGTAATTCGTAGGATGTGCTTCTGCCAAGTTAATATGTATACACATTTGAACTTTTTAATCGCAGTAGTTAAGAGGGCAGCAAAAAGAAATGATATCAAAAAAAAAAAACATTTTAAAAAATGTAAAGAGGTGTCGGGTCCACCAAAAAGTAATGATATTCACAGAGTCGGCTTTCTTTCTATTAAATATTTCCACTTACGTTTGTATACAAATTTGTGATATTCATTTTCCCTAGAAACGCGACAATCGCTCGTCGTATAGCAAAATGACGATGTGCAAAGTTTACTTTTTGGTTGCTTGTAATCTGGAAAATTTGGAGGGTGATATTTCTTCGAGCGATTGTCGGGTTTCTTGAGAAAATGAATATCACAAATTCGTATACAAACGTAAGTGGAAATATTTAATAGAAAGAAAGCCGACTCTGTGAATATATCACTTTTTGTTGGACCCGACACCTCTTTTTACATTTTGTAAAATGTTTTTTTTTATATCATTTCTTTTTGTTGCCCTCTTAACTACTGCGATTAAAAAGTTCAAATGTGTATACATATTAACTTGGCAGAAGCACATCCTACGAATTACACAGTGGGATATTTTAATACAGTCATATTTGCCGGTCTAAATATACAAATTTTAGTGAAAACTTGCATATATGAAATTTAGAAAATTTCAAAATTAAACAAAATTACTTAAACTTTTGGAATTGCCCAAATGTGCTGATTTCGTTAATTTCTAAAAGCCATGATCTCTTAATCGATATAACAAACCGATTCAATGGATCCTTTGGACTGAAGGAATAAGTCATTGCGACTGTAATTGTTTCATCGTCTGCATCGAAAGGAAACCGCTTTGAAATGAATTAACTAAAACCAAAATTTAAGTAATTTACATATAAAATTACATTTGTCCTTGGCAATCGAACAATGTCTTAGACACCCTCGTGCCATATGCTCTAAATCCCTATCCCAGTGCTGAATTTGAGGAAAAACCAAAAACAGGGATTATTTTCAAAACACTATTCCACAAATACCAAGAGTAACATATTTACAGTTTTGTAAAGAACAGCAAACTTGTTTCGAATTCCATTGTGACCATTGATCAGCATCGATTATTGATTCCCTAGATATAGCTATCGAGGAAATAGTTTTTCAAAACCAAATTACATCAAATGCTGCATAGAGAAACAAACATTTCAACTTACATAGTAACAAATCAAATGTAGACCACCATCAAATGTAGACCACCATCCTCGCACGTATTACTTAAGCAAACATCGCTTAATTCTTTCCGAATTAAAACAAATTAATATCCATTGAGATTTCGAATGAAACTTAACAATAATATTGTTGCTTTAAAAATTGTGGACATTTTTAAATATTTTGTGAATAGCTTTTGAATTGGCATTGACATACTGTCTCGACTACTGTGATTTTGAAAAAAGCTTAAAAGTCGGAAGAATCGGAAGAACTAATTTTCATAAAACTCATTTAGCTTTTCCAATTTCTTCTTCTTCTTTTTCCAAGTTCTTTCCATGTATTTTAATGAAATGTATGGCGAGCTTATAGAAAGCTCTCATGTACACAAAAATACAGATAAGGAGCCCGTGTCCGTGTGAAATCCTTACAGTAAAGTACGTAGTCGGTGCTGGTTGTTGAACCCGACGTACATTCGACCGAACGTACTGATTGTAATGCGTCTCGTATTAAGTATCGCACATAAGGAAAGGGGTAAATGCAGCTACAAAAGAATAGAATCATTTCAAATTATGTAAGAAATTCTATGCGATGAATGTAAAAATGTTCGCTCTAAAATTTATATAAAACTAGCCGCGTACCGCGGCTACGCTTACGTTGTTCCATTGCCTCTGTTACTCCCGTTTATCCATTGGTCCTGGTTCTCCTGTTGATATATTACTCCCGTTTCGGGTACACTTTCTCAGCTCAAGGAACTGGAGACATTAATGCCATTTTTCATTTTTCACTTTTCATTTTTCTCTTTTCATTTTTCACTTTTCATTTTTCACTTTTCATTTTTCACTTTTTTCATTTTTCTCCACCCCCATCCACCATCCTCCATTCTCTATCCTCTATCCACCATCCATAGTCAGACTTTACTATTTAGTAATAGGAACGTGTAACTAATACACGAAAACGCTAAATCATATGAAAAACACTCAAATGTTGAAATAACTGGCGAGCCACCAATTTTGGGAATATATAATTATGTTCTCGACCTGTCCAGTAGTCGAGAGAATGTCCATGCAAAATTTGGGAAAGAAATCGAAATCGAAGGGGCGCTGAAACATAATTATATATTCCCGAAATTGGTGGTTCGCGAGTTATTTCAACATTTGAGTGTATGAAGTATGGAGGATGGTGGATAGAGAATGGAGGATGGTGGATAGAGAATGGAGGATGGTGGATGGGGGATGGAGAAAAATAATAAATTAAAAGTGAAAAATGAAAAGTAAAAAATTAAAAATGGCATTAATGTCTACAGTTCCTTGAGCTGAGAAAGTGTACCCGAAACGGGAGTAATGTATCAACGGGAGAAACAGGACCAATGGATAAACGGGAGTAACAGGGGCGATGGAATAACGTGAGCGTAGTCGCGATACGCGGCTAGTATAATATAAAATAGGGTTCTTCTCATTACCATAGACCATAGAGCTACTGGAGACGACAAGCCACCAGTTTTGTATAAATCGCTTCGAAGACAGCGAAGTGAGACAAAACAGGGTCTACACATAAAATTCTTGATGTTTATCGTGTTTCAAGCGCGGGACATGACATAAATTTGAGTGAGGAAAAACGTGTAAGTGAATTACTTAGATTATGTATTGTAAAAGGATGGGACATTCCACAATATAAAAAGAGCCAAGATGTTTTATAGGCATGTCGAAGTGAAAGCTGAATGGGCGTACAAAACTGATTATTTTTTGGGCAAAAATTTTAGAGCGCATTTTAAATTTTTTTTTGCAGGTACCATATTAAATACATATATTGTATAAATATACTACAGTCATGATCAGCTGCAAGACAATTGTATAATATTCTAGATGAGGACGAGTATGCCCGTTAACGAACTTAGCCTTACAAATTCGACTAAGAAATCTGCGCATCACTTTACAATACTTAAAATACGGATATGCGTATCTAGGTGGAATTACCAAACTCCAATTGGCGAAAAACAGTGAACGTGATGTGAACCGTCGAGCAAAATTTTAATTTTTTATATAATTACAATCATTGTTATTATTTATATCATTACAATGAAAAGAACACACTCTTTCGAATCATCTATGCCCAGGATGACCCGCACTAAAACCATAGCTTTACACTATTTCAATCTTAAGGCTCCATGTGCACGTTAAATGCGATTTTGATGATTTATGACTGTTTACCAATATTTCACGTTAATGACAACAAAAAAACAAAATAAAACTACACCACTTTATTAGCTGGTATGCAAACTAGGTCATCCATAGAGAAAAAATTCAAAACTGTATTTGGAAAAAATGCTATTAGAACAACAATCCTTTAACATTTGTTAAAATGCATAAACTCGAGTTTTTTTTTAACGCATATTACCTATTTCTTGAATAATTAACATGCCATTTTTATTAATATAATACTAGAAAAAATCTTAAAGAAGGTCTTCCATAGATAAAATTTTGAAAAAATTTCATTTTTGTTAATAATATATGAAGTCAAACTGAAACAATTTTTCACGATTTTCATGGCAAGAATTACATAAGAAGACCGCATTTCATTGAAAAGTATCACATATAGTATAATTAATTGGTATTTCTAAAAGATAAAACAATGAAAAAATGATTGATTCAAATAATTTTAAAACCTATAACACTATTTTTTTCTGTAAAATCAAAATTAGTTCGCTGATAGACAGCGAACGATGCAGACGTATTTTCCACGCCAAATTACACACACGAAAAACAATTCCAATCGATTAAAATCCTCTCAAGAAAGAAAAATCAAACAGGGATAAAAGAATGGGCGTACCGGACTCATGGGGCCTTAAGCATTCACTACTACGCAAACTGAAATTCCACTTCCAAAAAAAAGTCACTTTCATTAAAAGTGTGATAAAACAATGGCATCAATAGATTTTCAGAAAGTTGCTTAGTGTTGTATAAAACATCGTTACAATGTAACAAAATTTTTTTTTTTTAAAAGTGACTTATTTAATTTCAAAATTAAGATCTTTAACAGTTTGGGTTGTACATTATAGTGTGATAAATACCGAAAAAATATCAATGTGTGCGTGTTTTTCGGTAGTTGCTACGGTAAAGCGGGAGCTAAGAAGACATGGGAAACCGGTTAGACGGGTTCTGCTCTCTCGATAAATTTGGTTTCTTCTGTGTGGAATAGGTGTAAAATAACTTCATAAATTTGGTGTACATATACGGTATTACATCCGCCTGCTTAAAATGGAACAAGAACGGCGTAGTGAGGATATTTCAATTGAGTGTTTGGAGATGTTCCAAAGCCGAGTTTTTGTATCGATTAATAACCATAAACGAAACATGAATCCAACACTTCACACCTGAGACGAAGGAACAGTCAAAATAATGGACTAATATGGGATAATAGGCTCCAAGGAAGGCATTTCTGCAGGCAAGATTATGGCGTCAGTTTTTTGGGATGCGCCTGGGATAATTTTTATTGATTATCTTCAAAAATAAAATACAGTTAGTGGTGAGTAGTACGTGAGCTTATTACAGCGTTTGGCGAAAAATAAAATGTTGTTTCATAAATGCAATGCACCATCCGTTATCGCGGTGGTTAAAATCTATGGCCGCTATTCACAGTTGTCATAAAGTTGGCTTTAAGTTAGAGCTGACCTTAGTGTCGTATAATTGATATGACACTAAAGTCAGCTCTAACTTAAAGCCAACTTTATGACGACTGTGAATAGCGGCATATGAATTAAAGTTCAAATTGCTTCCCCACCCTATTCGCTAGATGTAGCCTACTCAGATTATATTTTTTTTTTAAATCTAAAAAATGGACCGGTGGAAAAATATTTTCCAACAGAGAAGAGTTGGAGTGGAGACTCCTATGTTGAGAAATAAAGATTTTTTTTTCTCAATTTTTTTGTGTTTCTTGGTTAGGTAGGTTAGGCCAGGTAGGTGGAAAGCAGTGCTACCAATCGTACGATTTTCATCGTATATGTACGATTTTTCAGCCTTATGTACGATGTACGATGAGAACCCTCCATCGTACGCAAAATGTACGATTTTACAACCATATGTTGAAATATAAAATTAGAATGAAACATTTTTGCCAAACTATCCTAAAGGAACGCGAGGTAATATAGCTCAAAAATGTTCTAAGAAAGGATATTATCAAGAGAATGAGTTCACAGATATAATAGTTTTCTCGTATTGAAACTTTAAACGCGATTATCTCAAAACTAGATCTTCAAAAACTGCTCCTATTGTAGCTCAAAAAGTTATGGATCGATTTGGTTAATTGGGAGCTTTCTGTCTATATAAATATCGGAAAAAAAGGTTGAGGATATCGCGTAAATAAACCACTTTTTGGAGGTAACAAAATATTAAAAAAATTAACATTTGCGAGAAAAGCCTCATACCTTTTTCGTTTTTTTTTTTTTTTTTTAAATTGTTTAGGTATATCCGTCCCATTCATCTGTACCATCTGTATTCCAAAAATATTTTAGTTTTCAGTTTTAGATCAATAGAATAAATATGACAAATGGAGCAGTTTTCGATGTTACACAAAAGACACCTAAAGGAATGTCCTATAAAACGCCATTTTGTTTTATAAAACAAAAAACACTTGAAAGTTGTAATAATATCATGTCAAAATCTTAAAATGATGCGATTATTTTATCCCCATAAAAAATTGCATGAAAAAGTACTCATTTCTGGGCGTCTAAAGGGTTTGCTCCCCTTAAGGGGCCATGAGTCCGGTACGACCATTTTTTTTTTTTTGATACTTTTCAATGAAATGTGGTCTTCTTATGTAATACACGGAGAAAAATCTGCTGTTTTAAATCAAACATTTCGTATATTGATATCGAAGAATACTGTTTTGTTGAAAATAATACACTTTTATTGAAATCAAACGTAATTTGCTTTAAAATAAATAAATCGCACGTAAATTCAAACCAATGGTTTCCACTGATTTCAATCCATATTTTCTTGATTTCAGAATTGAAATAGAAGTAGCTATGTTTCAACTAAGCAAAATTTGTTTGAATGCCACAAGCCCATTTATTTGAATCGAACAAAATGTTTCTTAAATTCAGTACATTATATAATGACCGCAGTTATTTGAATCAAACAAATTTTTTTTGAATCCAGTGTACTGGTACTACGCGCAGCAAGCCGCGTGTTCTATTTAGTTATTTGGTTATTTCGTGATATTTTGTTTCATCTTGAATTATGACGGAAAATCTGATGTCAATGGAGGATTTACCAGTTTACTACTCATTACTGGGAAGTTTTGATGATATGAATAACGGCAGTGCTTTATTACATTTATTAAAAAGTTGGGACCTTGATTGTGTCTATTTGAATTTTAAAGGTGATTATAAACTTCCATAAAAGTTCCCAGCTAAAGTTTTAAAAGTGTTTTTTTTTTAGAAAAAGGAATTGCCGTAGAGTGCTTACATTTATTAAAAGAACAAGATTTGGAGAAAATATTTCCATCAAATCAATTGGGGCTGCTTGTGCGTTTTCGATCTAAACTAGAAGAATGGAAAATACAAAACGCAACTTCTTTTTTGATTCAGGTGCTAATTAAGAATCAGTGTATCGGCCTGTTAAATAGTTCATTATTAATCAATTTTCATATTCTGTACTCGTGTTGGCCTATAGTAAACCAAATTTGAATGCATTTTCATATAATGTGTCATCCATTTTCAGTTTTTAAATACAACACCCGTTTTGCGAATTTTAACAATATCGTTTAAATGAACTCCTCTGGATCTTTTTCTGTACATATTTTCGCTTTCCAAATAAATAAATAAATAAATAAATAGCTTCACTAATGTAGATAATCATGAAATTGTCCCGGATGGAAGTAACAGGGCTGTAGAATCCTAAAACTCGAAATGGATGACTCTTTATATATTTTGACGGGTTTAAATTAAGTAGCAGAACAACAATATATCCCAGCTACAAAAAAAAGTGATGTGATACCGACTTTGAGTCCATTGTTTTGAGCAAAAGAACTAAATTTTAAATTTATTTGCATTCAAGGGTCATACTCAGTCTCTTAACTAAGAGAACTCAATACAAGATTGGTTAAAAAAAAATTATGATTGCGTGTCCACCGAAACGCCTACATTATCTCGCTCCTCTAGTTTACTATCAGTCGCTCCATCCACATCCCAAGATATTGGAAACGAAAAGGATTTTGTAAGTATTTTTTTTTTTTTTGCATTTACGGTTACAGTTAACTTTTCCTTCAGAATTTAGAAACGTACCGATGGTCCTGGAAGAAACGTTTGGACATCTTACAAATCAAACAATAATGCATTGCTTCCAGCATGTAGGGACAAATTGATAAGAGACATCGTGAAGCATTATTCCGATGAAAGCACTTTTCTTCACGAGAGTGACTTCCAACGACTAGCTACTATTATCTCTCAAAAATTTATAAAGGAGCAAAAAGTAAAACTCTACATGCGTCAATACTTCCAATATAAACCTTTTGAATTAAATACATTACCTGATGGTACAAAATGTTTTAAGTTGCCAAAATTATAGCACGTACATATTGTAAACACAAGAATTATTATTTTATTATTACATATTATTGAATTTATTTTATAATTTAAGCTGAATAAATATTTGTTTCAAACATATCAACTTGTATTTATTGCATACAAATCAGTTTTATTATGGGTATTATATTTTCTTTCTAGCTATTTGAAACGCCAGTTAATACTATTGTGGACCTTATCATTTTTTTGTTAAAATCAATTAAATAAAAATTAATTACCTGCTTCATTTTGGATTGATTTGAATAGTAGTTTTTCATTATTTTCTTAATATCAATCATATTAACCCTCCGTGGTCACACCTCTGAATTCAATCACGGTGGTCACACTGGGTGGAATCGACCCAGTTTTATTTTCAAAATGGTGTTGTGTCAAAACTATCCGTCCGAAGTGCTTCAAAGAATTCAGGAGCATGCAATAAACGCTCTAGATGATGTACGAACAATTTATTTATAAAAAATAAAATGGCGTGATGTTAAAAAAAAATCATGAAGAGGTGAAAACGTAAAAAAAGGTACTTTTCGCTAAAGAAAATCACAACTTCGTCAATTTTCAAAATTTTTTCATAAAATTTTGGCGTTTCACTCCTTAGATATGCTACTTCTTGAAAAAAAAATAGTTGTATGATGCGCGTTTTCAAAAAGGTAGATGGCGACTAAATTTCCATTTAAAACCGTGGACTAAGACGTATTTACGCTCAATTTTTCCTCGGGTCGATTCTACCCAGTGTGACCACGGAAGGTTAAGATTAATTCCTCCCACGTGTTTGCTTGATTCAAACAGTATTTGCTGATATCTAGAAAAAATTTTCTTACCTTCATCATAGAAAATAAAAATAATTTCTGATATTAAGGAAATATGTGTTGATTGGCTTAATTTCAACAAAAGCTTTTTCTGATATCGAACAATACTTGTGTGATATAGACATTACAATTTATAAAATCATGCACACAATTTATTGAAAATAAATAATGATTTTCAAGATACCAGTAAATTTTTTTTGTATGAAATCAAGAAAATTTTTGTTGATAATAATAACAGATTTGTTTGACGCAAAATCAATCCTCAATTTGTTTGATTTGATGCGTATTTTACTGAATATTAATGATAAATTCTCTCCGTGTATCGTGAAAAATTGCTTCAGTTTGACTTCATATGTTATTAACAAAAATGAAAATTTTTTAAAATTTTATTTATCCAGGACCTTCTTTAAGATTTTTTCTAGTATTATATTAATGAAAATGACATGTTAATTATTAGAGAAATAGGTAATATGCGTTTGAAAAACTCGAATTTACGTATTTTTAAAAAATGTTCAAGGGTTGTTGTTCTAATAGCACTTTTTCCAAATATAGTTTTGATTTTTTTTTATCCAAGTCCTAGTTTACATACCAGCTAATAAAGTGGTGTAATTTTATTCTGTTTTTTTGTTGCCATTAACGCGAAATATTTGTAAGAAAACAGTCATAATTCATCAAAATTGGTCGTACCGGACTCCTGGCGCCTTAAATATGTAGTGTATATAGAACACTTCTATGTTTGACTGATAAAATTTAACATTAAAGAATTGTACGATGAAATCTCCCTCGGTACGATTGTTTTATTGGTATGGTACGATTTTTTAGGTTTGCAAATCTGGTAGCACTGGTAGAGAGGTTGAGATTTTGGATTCAATTCGTAAAGTCAAGAATAATACGCGCGATGCGGACAACGAACCAGCTGCTATAGAAGACGGTTAACTCTGTCATTCAGTATCGGTCGCCCAGTAGATTTACCCCGTCATCACACAGTGTCTTACAAAACCTTACATTTTTCTATATATCCTTTGCGCGAGTTAGATTATCTCCTTTCATTGAATAGCTTAACATCAATACGTTGCTGTACAATTTTATTATACCTAGATTCAGTTGAAATCTCCACTGACCAGTCGCGGCTGGTTCAGAATAATATAAAAAGAAACATTATTTGTCTTAAACAGGACACCCGAGGATCCTTGTACGGCACACACGAACTGCAGTTGATTTTGCATTATCTATCCTAAAGACAGTAGTAAGTATGAGTTATTTAACTAGCCAAATCTACCAATCTATAATAGTTTCATGTTTTCTCATTTCAAAGCTCATCACCATGCCGAGGAAGTGCTGCGTTCCGGTATGCCGATCCAATTATCACGGCACTATTGAGGAGGGAAGGAAAACAATAGTAACGTTCTCCTTTCCAGCCAAGGAAGATCAACGAGCTGCCTGGATGAAGACGATTCCACGAGATAATTGGAGTCCCACGAAATTTAGTTACGTATGTATAAACCATTTTTCTGAATGTGACGTAATAAAAACGAAGCATGTTGACGGGCGAGATCTTGGTCGCCCGTTAAAGTTTTTTAGATTACGTGAAGGTGCCATGCCGAGGATTTTCCCGAATTTGCCGATTTATTTAACTTCAACAGAAGTACAAACTCGGAGAGATCTTCAGGAAAGGCGTGAGGCCCATTTAACGAGAATGGAGCAATAGAAAACGGAGGCCCTTTCAGCGGATTTTATGTTTAATTTAATTTTTATTTGTTTTGTTTTATTTCCCAATCATTATAGACTTCAATTAATATACGGTTATTTTAATTAAAAGCAATATTTTTATTATTTATTAATAAATTTATTTAAAAATAATAATAAAATAATTTTTTAATAGAGTCTTTTGTATTATTTCACGCATAAGTTTGTTTTCCTTTCCTCAATCCATTGAAAACTCTTGGGAAGTGACATGAATTACGCAAGCTACAATTTACGACGTGCTGGAAACTATTGGATTTTTGAGTTTTATACTAGAACTTTCGTATAATACTTTCTGTATAAATTATTCCTAAAACTTATTGGACAGAGTAATTGGATATTTATACAGAAATGTGTTATCCAGGCTTCGGATAGAACAGCCTCGTAGTTAAAGTGATCCCAAGCAATGGATACTAGTAAATTCAATGGTTTCATACTTTCAAAGGCAATTGGGTAAATATTTTTCTTCCATAAGCTTTTAGTAGCCAGAACTACCTACTAAAAAATCTGCCAACAATCTGGGCGTAACTTTATTATTTTTCCGGCAGAAGTTAGGAACGCGTTCAATTCTGAGATGCGGTGTAGGTTACTATGTGACTAAAAACCTATCAAAAAGTACAAGCCCGTGGAAGTGAAAATCTGATCGGATCTGAGAGATATGGAATAATTTATGAAAAAGTACACAATCGCTTTACACCCCCTTAGGGGTCAATTTTCAAAAAATCTTGACAACACTTTCTAGGTATTCATATGAAGAATCCGTAGAATAAAAGTGAATTCAATATTTTGGAAGACCTAGTAGATATGACGAAAATCGTGAAAATATATGCATTCTTTTTTCACTGAACATTTTTTTCGCCCCCACTTCGAAACGCCAATGGATATTCGAAATTTTTTTTCATCCAAATTACATTTCTAGTTGATTTACATATACACACCGAGTTTCAACTTTCTAGCATAAGCCATTCCATAGTTAGGAAAAACACCCCCCCACCCCCGTACCATACTACCCCTATAAAAAATTATATTTTTCCAGCATGCCACTACTATAGCTCTATCTAAATACCAAGTTTCAGCTTTTTATCATTATAGGTTCTCAAGATATAAACATCGGAATCTTTTCCTTTTCACCCTTCAACACCCACACCCTCAATTTTTTTCCCCCAACTAGGGATCTGTTGGGCCTACGGCTGGTAAAAAATTTGAGCATCTGTCTTATACTGTTCTTGAGATATGAAACGTGATTTTTTTGAAATTTTCTTAAATTTTACTTTCAGCAATCTTTATTTGTTGACCTTTCTACTTAAACCGAATTTCATTTTTCTAGAGCAATTGGTTCGTGAGATATCGTAATCTAAAGTTTTTCACCCCCCACCCCCGTACGGCACTACCCCTACTCAAAATTTTTTTTCAATCCTTTCTCCTAGTATAGGTACAGATATTTGTTAAGTTTGAATTTCGTGCCATCAACGGTTTAGGAGATCTGGATTTTAGATTGTGTCGATCTCGGAATTTTTGCGTTTCGGACAAATTATTTTCCCCCCACTCCCACACCCCTTCACCCATATCAACAATTTTTTTTGCAAATGGGTCCACTATCGAAGTTCTATGGAAATTCCAAGTTTCAGCCTCCTAGCGTAAGCGGTTGCTGAGATCTAGAAACCAAAATTTTTCGTCTAAAACCCTCCCCTCTCCTCCCCCCTCACACCCGCACCGCCCTAAAAGATACCAGTCGTAGAGGTTCACCCAACCTACCCACCATAAAAGTTTCACGATAATACCTCAACCGGTTTGGGAGCTACGCGCCTTCAAACTATTTTTGCGTACGGCGTACGGCGTACAGACGGACATTATTTTTTTTATTGCTTTTTCGGAGTCTACTAGTCCTAAAACGTGAAAATACAAAATTTCAGGGTAGCAAATTTTTTTGAAATTTCAGGTCGATCACAATACTTTATTATGAAATAATAAAGTAATTTATAAAAATATATTAAATCATTAAACATTTTTCTGGCATACCGCAAAAGGTTTCTTGGTGCCATCTTCCAGTCTTCCGAGTGAATATCTGTGTCGGAATACTGAAAGGTATCTAAAAACTGTCATTCTATTATGTCTCCTAGATATGTATTTATACTATCTGCAATTATTACTTGATTCAACACAAAATAATTCATTTAATATTAATTCTATCGTACTGAACATTACCCTATTTAGAACAAAGTGCCTGGTATAGCAGTGAAACAGTCGGCCACCCTTGGCCTATGCAGGTGTGAGTGCGATATTCTACCCGACGGCTTTCATATATAGGAGGCTCTGTATAAACACAATTGAGACGAAGTTCGCCAGCGGCGAGCGAATTTCGTCGAAGAAGTTCGCTTTCGCTATGGTATAAACACAATTCAGACGAACTTCGCAAGCGGCGAGCGAATTTCGTCAAAGAAGTTCGCTTTCGCTAATGGAGAAATGGAATATTTCAAAACTAACAGGAGCAAAACTAATGCCGATCATAAAATAGGTTACACAAAACGATCGTTAATAAACTGAACCAACTGACACTGACGCCATATTAAAAGTAAGACCAACGCAACTGCTGATCACACATTTTACCTTAATCGAATGTGGGGTAAATTATAACCGATAGAAATACTTTATTATTAAAAAATAATAAAGCAAAATGATTGAATAGTAGAGATAACTAGTACGATCTCCTTATATACAAAGCAAACTAATCACAATCTAATTATCAAGCATTTCTGGAATTCCTAAACGAGTGGCAAATTCGTTATCTGTAACAGCGTCGTCTTTCGATGCCTAGTCTTATCTGGGATATGTATTTGTTATTTTTAAGACGAGTACTTGCAACTGCAGATAGTTGACTTCCGGTTGACTCGAGGTGCCACGGACGACTTCTGTCTCATTAGTAGGTACATACATAAGTTACGTTACCTTCGTTCTTGGAAACCTAATCACAAGTTCGTATTTAGGAATTCTTTAAGTACAGTGTAAATATTTTCTTGTTTACTTTACAGCAATGGTTTTGTCATAAATTGATAGAATTTGAAGATTTGACATTGTTACCTGAAGATCAACCAAAAAAATGGAGGACAAGGTAATTTCGACCTGCCGGTAATCATAGCATCAAGGCTGTTGTAGGCAGTCATCTAATATGAGAATGCGCAATTTATTAGAGGAAGCAAGTCCCATCGAAATAATGGCTTGGGAAACAAACAAAACTGAATGAGCTTCCAAAGTCGAGACAAAGAGACAGTTATAAAGTCGTTAGAGTGGCCAAGAACCGACTATGATTTTGTACTAAAAAGAGAATATTTGCAAAATTATTTAAAATAAAGGGCAGCTAAATAATAATATATTAACATTTAGAAATGCATTTTAATACAAACGCACCCTTCAACTTTTTTGCTGGTCTGTCAATGTCAAAAATTCAGTCAAGGTTTACATTTTATCATGGTTTTTTTCTCCGATTGGGCTCTTCCAAATTATGGAGAAAATCCTCAATTTTATATTCAGCGAAAATGTAATTTTCGGCTTAGTGGCTTTCGTCAATAAAAAAAAAAAGTGCTTCAAAGCCACATGTGCTTCAAGCAGGCCCGTGCAATCGGGGGTTTTGGAGGTTCAAACCCCAAAAAAATTTGTATGGTAAGTAGAATGGATGCAACCCTACGAATGGTATCTTTTGAAGGGGTGGGGATTGATTGAGGGGGGAGCGTCTTACATGAAAAATTTTGGTTTCTAGATCTCAGGAACCGCTTATGCTAGGAGTCTCAAATTTGGGATTTGTGTAGAACTACACCCAGAGAAATATGTTGTCAAAATGTTGAATTTACTGTAGATTACACATAAATTTGCTTTTAATTTCGACCCTACAGCCCGAGCTGCAATTTTTACAACAACCGAGTTGTAAAACTTACGGCAGCTGGACATGTAACAGATACTGTTGTATTTTTGACAGCACAGTTTTGTAACAGCATTTACTGTTTATTGACAGCATTCTATGTTAAGTCTATAACATGAACTGTAATATTTCACGATAAAATTTGTTAAAATAATGACCAAATTGTAGTCATCCCTACAACATGTGCTGTCATTTCTAATATGATAACTGTACATTTTACAAAACCTTGTATAGTAAAAAAATACGTAAAAAAATACGTAAAAAAATTTGACAGCTGAAAAATAAATGGCTTTAAACCAATAAAACAATATAAATAAATCAAAAAATTCATTTATTTATTGAAAAAAATCAATTCATATTTATATATAATTTAAAGAAATATTTCGGTGTGGTAGGAGGATTACTTATTTAGTTCTCTCTTAATTTAATTTTACACTTAAGTTATTTGATGTATACATTAGTAAAATTAAACGGACTTATTTCTAAACAAATGAATACCATTTGGCAACAAATTTACATTTAAAGGAGGGCTTGTAAATTCCTCAATTTAGATAAAATTATTTGTACTCCAGTATTTTGACTGGCATAGTATAGTTTCGCAGAATTTATAGATTTCGAATTGGCAAGTAAAATGTCTTTTAAAATGGGAAAATGAATTAAAACTTTGTGGGCAATTATCTTGTGAGCATTGTATACAACACTCCTTAAACCGTGAATTTTAAAATGAACAAATATTTCTTTAACTGTCGGAAACTGTCTCTTGCAAAAAAAACAGATGTACATCATGACCGAATACTTTAATCGAAAGAATTTAATAAAAAGAGAGCAAACATGAGGTATTATTAGAATTTATCCAAGTTGCTTATAAAGCGAGTGACTATAGAATCCTTTTTAGGCTCATTGCAGTCAATTTCATAAATAAATGTTAGGATAAATAACCATGTCTTTTCACATGCTCTTGGATATTTAAGATCAAATACATAGAAAAGTTTAAAACATGTATCCAAACAAGCTATAAAATTATTGAACTTTAGACAAGTTCCATCAAAATATAAAGAAAATAAATCTAGAGATGAGTCTCACCCACAGCAATCATTGATGGCGACTATTTCTACTTGAGTTGTAATAGGCGTTGTACAACATCCCTTTGGGGTGTCCATATTTCTTTGTAACAGGTAGAAAATAGGTTTCCAGAAACAAAAAGAGTATTTAAATGTTATACATATATTTTTACTAAATAAGATTTTATGGCTTACCTTATCTCCTTGGGGAAAACTTTTTACAATATCCTTTGATATTTTTTCCAATTCGAATGAAAGTAGTTTCCGACCTTTTAGTTTGAAACATTCCAATATTAGACGCACTAACTGTTTCTGCTGCGGAACGTTAATTCTACCGTTTTTCTGCTGTGTGTTTAATATATTTTTACCAGACAAAGATTTTAATAAAATATCTTTTACTAACTATTTATTTTTTCTATGAAACAAGTACAGAAGTGTTTAGTCTTGCTTTTTTTTTTTTTTAAACCACATACCATAATTGAACTTCGCGGTTCGGAGATAACTGAAACAGTCAAATCAGGTGGTGATTGAAATGCCGGTGATGAAGATAATGGAGACGAGGTCTCTTGCTGATCAATCCACTGAGCCACGTATGAAAAGGATGACGACGCAGAAATCGTACTGCATTTTCCAAGCTATTCATTAAGTATTATGTATAAAAAGTTTGGTAAAGGACTCAATCGAGTCCGAAACGGCACTCAAAAAATTAAATTGAACATTACTTTACTCGTAAACTAGTTTTTTGATTTATAACTGTACTGTGAAGACATTCACCAAACCCTTATTTAATGCTTACCACTGACTCCTTCCATTTTAGCAACTCCTCTTCAAATTCAATTTGAAGTCCCAATTCCCTTGGAGAAAAAATTTTGTCGATATGGGTACTTTTTAGTAGTAATAAACTTTTTTTTGTTATTCCTCGTCCTGCCACAAAGAGGCATTAGTAAGTTGAAAGTTTATGATCAATTAACTGACCTACAAGAAATGGCACTGCATCTTTACTTAATTCAAATTTTTTCACAATTTCATAAACTCTTGTATCTATTAATGCTACAACCTCATCACTCGTGCTTATTACTTTATCTTGCTCCTCCATAGCATGTACATAAAAGATAACTAGGATAATAATTTGAAACAATCTTGCACTAAATAACTACGAAATTTATTACAAAATTATGCGCCGGCACCGAATGGGAATGGCTTCCTTCAACGAATGGTGTAATACTTGATCCAAACGGAATAACACATTTCTTAGAAACATTTGACAGCAACTATGTTAAAAATGAAAACTTACTGTGAATATGAAAGTTATTATACAGCTTATTGACAGAATTCACTGTAAAATTCACAATGATTAAATTGTTTCTTTTACAGTTAATTTTTACAATTAGTATTCAATTTGAGAATTAATTCACTTTCGAATTTGTTGTAAAATCGTAGCTAATGTAGTCATTTTGTATGCATTAACTTTCTTTTTTACAATTAACTGTAAAATAAACATTTTTAGCAGTTGTTTGTACATATTTTTGTAGAATTGTTATTATTACAGCGACAAATAGTTAAATAAACAGCTAATATTTTTCTGGGTGTATGATAGTGGACCCATTTGCCGATAGGGGGTGTGCGAGTGGATGGGAGGAGCATTGTATTCGAAACGCTCGAAAGCTGAGATCGAATCATTCTAAAATTCACAACTTCTGAACTTTTGATGTCAGAAAGTTTAAACTTCGTGGTTGTCTTAAGATATGATAGAATCAAACAAGGACTAGGGAGGTCGTTCGAACCAATTGCACCAGGAAAATAAAATCTGGTTTGTGTATGTTTACAAGTAGAGTCTGGGGATAGCAATTTTCCAAAAATATCAATGTTTAAATCTTAAAAGCCCCAACATATTGGACGCAGAAAGCAGCGGCAGAAGCAGCAGCCTCGACAGTGTCGCTTTTTGCTCTGCTTCATGAATTTAAATAAAGGCAGAAGCAGAGAAGAATCTGTCCATGCTAACTGCCATCGAAGGTGAAAGCAAGGAATAATGTGTCCATGATAACTGTAAGCAGTCACAAGTATTTTAGTCTCTCGTTTGAGCGGACGAAAATATTTTGATTCCGTTAATTTTTCTGAGCTTCCAGTTAAATAATCATTTTTCTAAATACACTTTGCGCTATAAAATGGATTAAAATCAAGATTTTTGAATTATTATTTACAAAATAAATGAAACATTAAATAATTATTAGTTTTAGTTGCAAATGTTTTGTTCGCAACTGTATGTACTGGAGATAACGAGCAGCGACTGTTTTAAATTCGGACGATTCCTCGCAAAGGACCGGCAACTAACACTATGATACTATTAGCTTCTTACCAGTTGACCAGTATACTCCTTAAAATTCCTGGAGTTTACGCTCATAATAAATTAAGATGGATAAATTTAATTTGAATTGGTATTTTAAAATACTTAAAAAGTCATATTTTAAAGGTGGCAAAAACAAAAAACTTAATACCTAAATATCTCAAAACTACTAAAATGGAGATGCGCCCTTTCTTCTTAGGACGTCAGTATAAATCCCGAATCGCAACGAACCAAACTTTCCCCTGAACTAACTAGGCTCGAATACAAAATTATCACCAGATTAAGATTAGGACATACTAAATTGACACATGAACACCTGCTCAACGGGAAACCCTCTCCCGTTTCCACAACCTGCCAATCCCCCCTAACCACTATCCACATACTAGATGAATGAACCCAATACCAACCTTCTACATCTAGTACGACAACTAACCGTCACCTTTCACAATATTTAAAAAATCCCACTAACATCGACAATCTTAAAAAATCTTGTCCTTAAAAACAAACAAACTAATGAAATCAATATAAAAATATAATCCTGTTCCCTTATAAAAAGAAAAAAACAGACACAAAATAAAAGCCGAAGGCCTTAGCAGCCAGAGCTACCGAGTTAACTCTGTAAGCCTGCTTGTAGAGATAATAATAATAATAGCATCTTACCCACATTTACAATATTGGACAAAACTACTAGTTCAGAAGAGCGTTCCCACTGAAATGAACGAACTAGTTCGCAGTCAGTCCCGGTCCTAGCTCCTTTCGTGTCATTCATTGCCATAATCTCGTTAATGCTACAATATACATACTTGTAAACTGGCGAGGTTTACTGAAGCACAGTTGATATTCACAATGGTCATCCTAGCTGAATTATCTATGCTGGAGTTAATTCAGTCGTACGTATACACGGAGCTTCATGATCAAATCTTAGAAACAAATTAGACGCAATAATTTTTCTTGGAACGGACCAACTGAATTATAGATTTTTTTGATATTGCTTAACTTCTAGCTCAGGATTTCTAATCGTTCAGATTTCACAACTTAATACTATTAATTTGAGATAGACTCGTCAGTCTTGTCGTCTTAAATGTTTGCGCTGATTGACAAAGTTCAATTACGAAACAAAAACATGTTTTTCGATTTAATTGCTCACGTTTGAGCTATGGCTACGATACAACTACCGATTTTTATGAATGAACGCAAATAAATATATTTTACCGAAGTTGTAGTTTATGCAAATGTGGGAGCGAAGAAATAGCTTGAATCACCATAAAAATGACACAGTCCATAATTCAAAAGTATACTGATTCAGTCGGTCATTTTGGCGTCTTAATTCAATGGAGCTCTTATTATGATGTTTCTGAATAGCAGATCAAATATTTCTAAGCATTCGGAAAGCGAAAGTTAAAGATTGTGGCTATTGTTGTTGTGCAATCGGAGCTCTCATTTCGGAAAAAACATTTCAGAAAGTTACATAAGGTCGTCCGTCGCTTTTTCTACTTATCTACAGAAAGTTGTAAAGCTTGCGCTGCAGAGTCTTTAAGGTCGTTAACATGACTGAATCATCTTGAAATGAAGGGCTTAAGTGCCTTTGGTGACACTTATCCAGCATTGGAGTCACCACATCAGAAAAAGGTGAATCATATAAATTATTGTACACTAGGCGACAACAATATTGCAGCACACGTTGTTGTTGGAATGAGACTTTGATAAGACACTTGTAGATACTAGAAAAATGAATTTCGAGCAATCTAAACAAACGATTTTTCTCCCGAGAAGATAAGCGCAACAATCTGCCGTGCATGAATCTCATTCAAGATAAGATAATTTCTGTAATCTTATTTTTGACTATGCATCAGTAATGCCGGTACTTAGAAAATATCAATGGCACTGGTAGTTTGAAATCACATAGCAGTTGTATTTACTTAGTACCAGTGAAAAACAGATTAGAATTATGTTGTAAGACAGGAATTATGAAATCACGAAAAATAAACAAAGTATAGTAGGTTTTATTCCAGGAACTCTATCACAAGCATTTCGGAGTGGATTTTAAAAGCTCCATATCTTTAATAGGAACAATGTCTTCAGATGGTTCTCTATCAAATTTCTTGTTTCTGATCAAATTCATGCGGACTGTACCAAAACCGATGGCGTAAGACTCCTCAAAATATCATTTTGCCTTCCAGATTACAATAGTGTTTATCACCCGGATTAATTAAGGAAACCTTGGGCAGACCAAGTTTTCTTTCTTGTCAGGATTTAAATGAGGAATAACGTACTGGTCATGAAAAATGCCTGGGACGGCATACGGTTGGTTCTAATGCCACTGACTTTTAACTATCGACGTCGTTTTAGGAGTTTCCGGTTACAAAATGGTACCAGGATTCGTAATAGTTGGTCCCATACTGAAGTAGAGATGATCCGTTCACGAGTGAACGTTGAGGAGAACGAGGGGTGCGTCTTCTATCCAATGTACCACCCGCCTCTTCCCCTACAATAACAACACTCACCTTCCCATAAGGGACAGTGGGCGTTAAAATCGCCACCAACTATGATGTTCTCGGGAAGCTGATCTGATAAATTGGACAGGTCTGCTTGGTGATCCTCCGTCCACACTCAAGATATGCCGACACCACTGTCAGCTGAGGGTCAGATCTAGTCGTGACTGCACAAGCCAAAAAGTTAGCACTCAAGTCGACCTGTTCGAAGGCTTTAGAGTTGTGTACGAGGATGGCAGCACCGCCATGCCTTTTCTTGGGGTTTTAAACAAACAACATAGGAATAGGGTCGGAACCGAGATGGTTCTTCGACCGACAGAATGTTGGTTTCCTGCAACAGGATTATATGGGGCTGGTATCGCATAGCAAGGATTTCTAAGTGTGGACTACTAGCGTAGAGTCCTGTGACATTCCATTATAGGATGCAGAGGTTACGAGAGGGATGAAAGGGAGGTGGAATCAACGGTAGCACGTTTGGTAACATTAAATCGATTCTTCAGACGAACTGTCCGTACGATATCGTATGATCATACTGCTCGGATGAGGACTGGTTTCTTTTTGAGTGATTGGGTGGGAATTCGCAATAGTCTCAAAGACCATGCGGGATGTTGACGTTAGGCCGGAGCTTAACATATCAAAAGGTTGCTGTTTCTCGGGGGTGTGCAATTGATTTTAAGATGCTTTGTGGGATATATGTATGATTTGATAATACATATGTACTGTTGGAGGTTATGTTGGAAGTGGGGGTGATGAAGTTTTTAACTGGGTTGGTTGGTTCAACAGGAGGGGAAGTTGAAGTAGTAGAAGTGTGGTTAGTAAGAGGGGTGTTGGGAGGTAGGGACAGCTGGGGTTGAGTTTGTAAGGGCTTCCGTGTTAGCGGTAGTTTTTAGTGTAGTAGGTTGTGTTGTGCGCGGAGGTAGAAGGGAGGGGGGAAGAAGGCTCGGGGAAGGATTATTGACTGAGGGGGGGGGGGGTGAAAGAGTTAGTAATAGATGTTATTGGGGTGACGATAGTGGTTTTCTTGCTGGGTTGCATGGCTTGGGTAGAGGTAGTTTTGATGATTTCAGCATATGAAGTTGTTCTGGTGGGCTTGTTTCTACAGAAATTTTTTTAAGCTTCATATTGCGAGCACTTTTGCTGCGTCCTGATTTTTAATATTTAATTCTGTTCCATGAAGGAAGGGCAACTTTTGCTGCCAAGCTCATGACCTGGAGCTTGGCAGAACGCAGAACTTTCTACAAGGGGGATCGTGTGGTAGGGTGGCCGAACAAGTATCACATGCATCTTCAAGGGAGTTACATCTGTTTTTGGTGCGGCCAAGACGCTGTCACTTTCTGCAACGTAGAGGGTTAGGGAAATATTCTCTAACCTCTACTCTCTCGAAGCCTACATTGAGGTGGCTGGGTAAGGAGTACAAGTTGAAGGTGACGATCAGTAGACCAGATGCTTGGTTAGTTATCGCTCTTTTTAGTTGCACCACCTCGACTACGTGCTGGTCCTTGAGGCCGTCGAAAATTTCATCTTGGCTCAAGTGAATGAGGGAAGAGGCGTACACCATACACTTGCACGAATTTAGCCTGTCGTGCAAATGACAGTGATGGGGATGCCGTTTATCGCTTCTGTTTTTAGAAACTTTTGTGCGATGGTTTCGTTCTTGCAAAGCATCAATAGGCTACCATCTCTTAAGAACGTGGAGTTCCAGTATAGGGTAAACACTTGGTCAATACCCTTCTTCACTAAGAATACATTAAATTTTTGGAGCGATTTCTCCGAATCTGTAGACTGGATCACAATAAATTTGGGCATTGGGATTCAGATCTTTTGGGGCTTGGGGAGGGAATCTGGAAACTGGGTCGTGTATTCGGGGGAAGAGGTAGAGGGTTTGTTTGAGCGGAGTCTTTTCATTTGGGCGAGGTAGATGGTGATTTGGACGGTCTGGGGGTTCCGCCAGAGCGGCATAACTATTCCATGTCAACTAAGTAGAAGTGTCGTTTGTTGTCAGGTGCAAAGAAAAACCAAGGAACTTACCTGGGCGGAATTGATAGTTTGTATAGTAATTGAAGAACGCGGATTATTTGGAGTACTGTCCGCGGAAGGCATTAAGTTCGATTTTCACTTCACTAATCTCTGAATTTGTTATTGTCACGGGAAAATTGAAAAAACTAACCCCAATATTGATTTCTACTAATTACTATGTAATTGAACAGTTTTTAAAAAAAAATTAGTCCACAAGAGGACGGAACCTTAAAGAGGGGCGCACTTTGCACAGTTCGATGAAAGCTACACTTATTAGGGGCTTCCGAAAACACAATCCAAGCACACGAGTCGGGCACGTCAACCTGCGTTGAAGTTTCGAACGCGAATAATTAATTTCAAGAACATTGATATTTAACACAGTCACGATCAGAAGATAAGAGAATTAGAAGCTAATAACTTGACTAAAGATTCCATAAGAGCAAGCGCAAACTAGCGATTTGAAGCTTATCGATGGTTTAATTAAGTAATACAGTATAGTATATTAAAGTATAGGCATGTAGTCATATGTATAAAGGCGCACACCATTCGATCGAAATTGACCCAATTTAAGGGGTTAGGTGGGATTGAAAATTTCTATAAATGGATGTTTTGTTTTTTTATCTTATTAAATAATACTACATGTCTAGAATATTCTCCCAAAATTTTAAATCGATCCGAGTAAGATTCTAAGAGATGGAGCTTTCGGAAGTTCTATTTTTGAAGTCATCATCATCATCAATGGCGCGACAGCCCAAATCAGGCCAGGGCCTGCAGGATACATTGTCTGAAGTCATCTCGGTTCAGCGCCCGCGTCCTCCAGTTTGTGCATCTAAGAAGCGATTTGCAATCTGCGTCAACTGAATATTCGTATCTTTTTCGCGGTTTTCCCACCGGTCGCTTGCCATGGGCTCTACCTTTCAATGTGCGCTTGGGAATTCTTCTGTCCTCCATTCGCTCCACATGACCTGCCCATTGCAGCTTACGGAATTTTATAAGAGTCGATGCGGCTGGGTCGTCATAGATGTTATACAACTCGTTGTTGTACCGAATAGCCATTCAGTGCCTTCTCTTACTGGTCCCAAAATTCTTCGAAGAATTCGTCGTTCAAAAGCGTCTATTGATTTTTCAGACGCTTGGGTGAGAGTCCACGTTTCACTTGCATATAATCGCACAGGTCTTATTATGGTCTTGTATATGCGAAGTTTGCTCAGCCTGTGCACTTTTTTCGATTTTAAGATCGGGAGAACCGTGAAATATGCCTTATTTGCTAGTGTGATCCGTTGATTTACTTCGTCCCGTTCGTTGCCGTCTCTTACAAGGTGTGATCCCAAGTATGAGAAATGATCCACATTCTCCAGGTTGTAGTCCCCCAAGGTCATATTTTGTCTAGTTGGCGCGTTTCTTCTTGTTTGGGTTATTACGTGTTGAATGTGGGGTAAACTCGTTGTCACCCTTATTGTACCCTTTCTCTGTTCCAGGTCGGAATGAGATGAATCAGGCTTGTGAGCCACCGGAATTGAGGAGGCGAGCTGGTGCAAATTGGATGCGTCCTAGCGCAGGTTTCTGCTAAAATTGTATTGGATTAATTTTTGATTGTATTGAACTGTAAAGAAATCTTGATTAGCTTTTAATGGAGGCGATACCGATTCAAAAGTGACCCCGGTCCGATTGTGTGAGACAATGTTGGGTACCTCTACATCTTCCCTCGCGAAACGATAGGGCTATACAGCCGGGAGCACAGCCTAGTGGGTTTGAGGGGAAAAGTTTTTAGAGAATTCGCGCACGATTTCCTGCTCCATCCTTCGACTTTGTCGTTCTTGCCAAAAGCCATCCACGACTGCAGCTACACACCGATCACCGGACGACTTCCTGCAACGATGAGACCGCGGCCAACTGGAACCCTACATGGTCAGCTACCGTAGGTGAATTCCGGTAGCTGATAGGGTGAATCCCGAACCACAGAGCGAAAGAGGATCTGCACGGTAGTAAAAGAAGTAGCCGAACGAACCGGAATTACGGACATGAGGAAAGTACAATATAAACAACCTCCGGAGAACGTCTACGCGACATATTGCTCTTCGACCTGTCAGACAACCTGTCAGATCGCGAAGACAGGTCATTGACAGCTGTTCCGCGGCGAGAGGAAACGAAATACGAAACGAATTACGAAACGAAATACGTGAAAACGGGACACGAACAAATGAAACACGAAATTAGCCGAGGCGTCTACATGTATTGAAGGTGCGCGCGCAATTTTACGCGGGCTTTTTGGAGGTTGTTGAACTGGAAGTTAGAGAGTGACTCGTCATATTTCGGCAGTTACATTCCGGTGAAGGAAAAAAAGTTAGTTTTGTGCTGGACTGAGTCGGAGACGGTTGTGGATTTTTGGGAAGTTGGAGGTTGACGAGTAAAGGACAAAGGAAGGGAAAATCGTTGGATTGTTGGGGAAAACCCAGAAGGAGGCATCCGGTAGAGTATACCAATTTCGGCTGGAACTGATAAGGAAGTTTTCCGGATACGAGGCTCGAACGGAGGAGTCGGAGTGCGCGCCGGAATTAGAGTTAGGCTTAACGAAAACTGAGGTACGGTACTTTTTCCCCATCCCTATTAGGTTCGCGATTTCCACCGCAGACGAAGAATCTCTGAGGACGTAGAGGTTCCCAACAGGAAAGAGTACCTTTTGAAACGGCCCCTTTTATTTACACCGAATTACAGAGTTTTTTTTGTTAATTTTTACAAGTGTGTTTCTTTTACGAGGAAAAAGGTTTCCTAATCTCCCTCAAAGATTAGGTGGCGCCTATTTGAACGAGTGAAAAGGAAAAGAAAATCGAAAGTAGTCTCCGAAACCCCCCTTCTTCGACTGAGCAGAATCGGCGCAGGTGGAGTTGGTTACCGAAGGTTAGAAGAAAATCGTTGGATAGTGCCCGTGGCCGAGTGGTAAGAACGTTAGCCTTCGAACGGGGAGTTCCCCGGTTCAAGACCAAGAACAATTTTTTTTTTTGTGTTGAATCCTATCCGGTCGCCCAGTAAAATTACCCGGAACAAAACGGGTAATAATTGGCGCCCAACGTGTTTTGAGACTACTTCCGACGTAAGTTTTAAAGGAAAAGTGTTTGAATTGTGAGTGAATTTAAAAGTGATAATTTTTTTTTTTTGGTTTTGTATTATCACGGCCGGTTAAATTAACGGAAGAGTAAAGTTTCGAACTTTGAATTCAAAAATTCAGTTTTTGTGCTACTCGGAAATCTGGTCTTTCACAGTTTCAAATAGTGAAAAGCGGTTAAATTCAAAATTGGGTATTCCGTTTCTTTCCGCAGCTCGAAAATAAGTGACGTTTACAGTTTCAAATTTTGGAAAGGTGAATAACTTCAAAAATTTGTGATTCCGTTCATTCCGCTGCTTTGGAAGTGATTAAATTCAAAATTCGCGATTCCGGTTCTGTTCGCTGTTCGATTTAATTTTTTTTTGTTGTAGATCGGAATTTCAGAAAAGCTGCTATAATATAGAAAATACGTAACTTGTGAGCTTCGATAGCCTAATGGTCAAATCAAGTGGATAATTTGTGGTACGGTAGGTTAGACGCGGGTTCAATACCCGGTGAATTTTCTTTTGGAATTATTTTTTTTTGCTGTGCGGGCATACATTGCTTTATGTCGAACCAATAATTAATTATTTCTGTTCTGTGAACAATAAACCGAATCAGCGCGACGGATTACAAGCGATTGCGGAATTGGAACAACACAAGTTCGCAAACGAGTGGAAATAATAATATTTTAAGAATATTCTCCTAATAAAGAGTAACGAATAACATTGTTTTTTTAATTTCTTTTTTATCATTATTATTAAGTATGGACATTAACAGGCTGTCTGCGGAGGAATTGAAATATGAGTTGGCGGTGTTGGGCTTTGAAGGCAAGACCGTGGATGAGATGCGGAAGAAACTCCGATCGACTTTAAAACGTTCCGCGAGCTTTACACGTCGAGAATATCCATTCTCGGTGGAGGAGGACAAAGAGGCAATAGACGCAAAGTTGATAGAGATTCGTGAACTATTGTCGAAATTCGGGGGGGAGGAGAATTCTTCAGAGTTCAAGAAAATAGACACGAAGGCATGTTGGGTGGTGAGGCGGCTTACAAACAGTTTGGATTCGAATCCGGACTGCGAAGATTATGTGGCAGATGTGCGGCTCAAGATTGCCGATATCCTGGTGGAACTGGACGACAAAGCCGCGAAAGAAGATGATGATGTTGCAGGAATTAGCGATATGCTGGACAAAATAATCGGACCAAAGCATGCTTCGTCTCCCAAGACAGTGAATCCAAATCAAACAGAGCAGTCAGCAGATTCTCTGAACTTAGAGTTGGCTGGGAAAGAAGGGCAGGTAAGGACGGGAATTACTGCGAAAGAGAGTGAGTCGAACATGGAAGAGACGGGAGGGAAGTCGTCGGTTCCGGTATACAAATGGGGCGTAAAATTCGCGAGTAATTCAGGGGAGTCTCTTAGTTGCTTCCTGGAGAGGGTGGAAGAGTTAAGGGAGGCGAGAGGGTGTTCTCTCGTGAATTTATATAACTCGGCCGTCGATCTATTTGAAGGGAATGCTTTGATTTGGCTGCGGGCGAATAAGCCGTTTATTAAGAATTGGTCAGATTTGGTGTACAACCTGAAGCAGGAATTCCGACCTCCTGGTTATAACGATAGGTTGCTGGAAGAAATTCACCACAGGACTCAAGGTGAAAATGAAAGTATTGGCATGTTTGTTAGCGTTATGCTAAGGCTGTTTGGGCGATTAGATGTGCCTTGCAACGAAGGGACGAAGCTTTCCTTTATTAGGAAGAATTTAGCCCCGTTCTATTCGACACAACTAGCTTTCTTGGAGATCGTTTCAGTCGAACATCTAGTGAATGTAGGAAGGAAGTTGGAGGCTACTCGCTACAATGTTGAGAGCTACGTACCACCGCCCTCAAAGAAACAGATGAATCTGTTGGAACCTGATCTAGCTTATGTTGAGGTCGTTAATGCTCAATTTAGTCAACAGAGTTGTCAACAGTCCGTGCTCACAATTGGAGCATCTAGTGGGCAAAATAGTCAGGTAGACCGTAGCAACCAAACAGGAGCACCGGATAAATCGTTTAAATGTTTTAACTGCAACGGTGACGGACATTTGGCGAATCGTTGTCGTCAGCCAAGACGTTGCTATGGTTGTGGTATGGAGAATGTCATCCGTAGGAATTGCTCGAATTGTGCGGGAAAAGAGCAGGGAATTCAGGGCACGGCAGAGCAATGAATTCCCATGTTATTTTGTCTGCCTCAAACGGAGGAAGAGATGGAGGTGCCAATATTGATGAGTGTGGCCTCAATATGGGTACGAGCGATTTGGCCGAGAAGTGTGGTAGTGCTGAGTGTGAGGTCCATACGGATGCAGGTTTCTCCGCGGCGAGGGGTAGTATTGATGAGTTTGGGCTCAATACTATAAGCAAGTTGGCTGTTAGTGCGCGAAGTAATGAGGAGTGTGTACTCAATGTTGACAAAAATTCCTCGGACGAGGACAGTATTGTTGAGGAGATTGGGTTCAGTATTGAAGCTGTTTCTATCGTCGAGGGGGATCATACTGAGGGTCGGAATGATAGTACTGAGGTAGATGGTCTGAAGACTAGTGGGGGTGCTCTAATCGAGGCGGTAAGTGAAGTGGAATCTGATTTCAACGTCTGTGGGGAGGTAGATCGTGTCCATGTCGATTATGCCCTCGAGCGTGGCTCTGGTGACAATCGGCCGTACCTGCGGGTAACAGTGTATGGGATTACGATGCTAGGCCTGTTGGACTCGGGTGCATCACGGACGATTGTAGGAAGGGAAGGCTGGCATACTCTGCATGGACTAGGGTTTAACGTAGGTACCACGAACGTGGCCTCAGTAGCGTTGGCGGATGGTTCCGGGGTGGGTGTGTTGGGCACGATAGTAGTCCCTTTTTGCGTAAAAGACAAGGTGGGTTTGATGGACGTGCTGGTAATTCCATCACTGCCGCAAACGCTCATTTTAGGAGCGGATTTTTGGTCAAAATTCGGAATTGTGCCCGACCTTAGTCATAATAGCTGGGAATTTTCAACCTACTCGCGAAACTTAGCCGCTCTTGAACCTATAGTATACCCTTCGGATTTAACACCTCAACAAGTTCAACTCATTAACGAACTAACAACCAAGTTATTTAGTGCAATGCCAGGTGGGTTAGGTTGTACGCACTTAGTGGAGCACAAGATAAAGACTACGGCCGATCCCATTAAACAAAGGCATTATAGCATCTCTCCAGCCGTGCAACGACAAGTCGATGCGGAGTTAAAGTCTATGTTGGGGGAAGGTGTCATCGAGCCGTCACAGAGTCCGTGGGCATCACCGATCGTGTTGGTGCGAAAAAAAGATGGGAAGTTCCGTTTCTGCGTCGATTTTCGAAAAGTGAATAAGGTCACAGAACGGGACGCTTACCCTTTGCCTTTCGTCTCAGCCACACTAGACAAGCTTCGTAATGCGAAGTTCCTTTCGTCCCTGGATATTAAGTCCGCCTACTGGCAGATTCCGATGGAGGAAAAATCAAAACCTATCACGGCATTTACTGTACCCTGCCGAGGTTTGTTCCAATTTAAGAGGATGCCTTTTGGGCTTCACAATGCTCCGGCGACTTGGCAACGTCTCATTGATCGTGTTTTGGGTGCGGATTTAGAACCGCACGTATTCGTTTATCTAGACGACATTATTATCGTGACGCAAGATTTTGAGAAACACCTGGAGGTTTTGGAGGAGGTGCTCAATAGATTGGCGAAGGCAGACCTTCGGGTGAGCCCTGAGAAATGCAAATTCGGTCGTACCCAACTGAAGTATTTGGGATATGTGGTGGATGCTCATGGACTACATGTGGACCCGGACAAGGTGGAGAGCATTGTCCACATACCGGCTCCAAAGTGTTTGAAAGAGGTGCGTAGCTTCGTAGGGACCATATCATGGTACCGACGGTTCGTTCCGAATTTCGCAGAGCTGACCAAACCGCTGAACGAACTTTTAAAGAAAAATTGCAAATTTGTTTGGTCAGAGGAATGCGAGAAAGCCTTCCGCGAGGCCAAAGAGTGTTTGATTTCAGCCCCGATTTTGTCATGTCCGGATTTTAATCGACCGTTCGTGGTGCAGACTGACGCGTCTAATTTCGGTATCGGAGCCGTGCTGACGCAGAGTTTTGAGGTAGGAGAGAAGGTGGTTGCGTACTTGAGCCGGTCCTTAACCAAATCGGAGCGAAACTATTCAACCACGGAAAAAGAATGCCTGGCTGTGGTTTGGGCGGTTGAGAAGCTGCGTCCCTACCTCGAAGGAGCGAAATTCACAGTGATTACCGATCACCACTCATTAGTGTGGTTATCAAACTTGAAGGACCCCTGTGGGCGTTTAGCTAGGTGGGCGGTGCGTATGCAGCAATACGATATGGAGATCGTTCATCGCAAGGGTAGAGACCATGTCGTTCCTGATATGTTGTCGCGTACGGTACCACAATTGTCTGCTCTGAGTATCGTAATGAGTGATCCGTGGGTAGATAAGATGAAGAGCAAGGTGCAGGAAGATCCTCTGACTTTTCCGGATTGGAGAGTCCAAGGCGAAAAACTATTTAAACGGGTAAAACTGCGTTACCCCGGCCTTAGTGAGGAGGGTGACGAGTGGAAATGGGTAGTACCGAAATGCGTAAGGAAGGATTTATTGGTAGAATGTCACGATAATGCCTTAGCAGGTCACATGGGGGTGTATAAAACTTTCGCGCGGTTGGCTGCGAGGGTATACTGGCCAAAGATGAAGGCGGACACAGCTAAATACGTTCGGGGATGTCAAATATGCCAAGGTGTGAAACCGGAACGGAAGAAAATGGCCGGCTTGATGTCTGAGCGGAAAGGTGCCAATCGACCATGGGAGATGATATCGGTCGATCTAATCGGACCTCTACCTCGATCATCTAGTGGTTATACGTACATTCTGACGGTGGTAGATTACTTTAGTAAATTTCCCTTGCTGTTTTCCCTGCGTTCAGCCACTACCCCTGGTATTTGCCGGGCAATTGAGCGCGACGTGTTTTTATTGTTTGGAGTTCCGAAGATTCTTATTTGTGACAATGGATCGCAGTTCATTAGTAAGGATTTTCGAGCTCTTCTTAATTCTTATGGAACAACCGTATGCTATACTGCTCATTATCATCCTCAGGCCAATCCTGCAGAAAGAATGAACCAGATCGTCAAGACAACCCTTAGGTCCTATGTGTCGGAGAATCACCGTACGTGGGATACCCACTTAGCGAAGGTTGCGTGTGCTATACGTACGTCAGAGCATGAGGTCCTAGGAGCAACGCCATATCTAGTCAATTTTGGTAGAGAAATGGTGATCGATGGGGGAAATACGACGCTGCCCGCGGATGGTTTCGAAGAAATATCAGAGCCTTCGGTGGAAGGGTATTTACATCGCATGGAATTCTTAAAAACCCTACGTGACGATGTCAAACGGAAGATGAGTATGGCATCCAGTAAAGCGAAAGAGTCGTACGACACGCATCGTCGAGAGGTAGAATTTCTACCGAATGAACTGGTATGGCGCCGGAATTTTGCACTGTCTAATGCGGCGAATTATTATGCTGCCAGCCTAGGGCCCGAATACGTGTGACCTTTTAGAATAGCAAGAAGTACATCGGCCCACACGTACGTATTAATGGACGATAAAGGAGTCGAGAAGGGAACCTGGCACGTGAAGGACTTGAAGCCATATCACCCAAATGAGAACGGATAATGTCAGGCGATTAGAAAATTTAATATTTTGTGTTAGCTATAGGGTTTGGGTTTCTCTACGTTTGTTTGGCGTTGTTCTTTGTAGTGTTATCCGTTGTAGCCTTGTCGATGTACTGGATTATATATCGGTCATGTGTCTAATGGAAAATTTCTTAATCGAAGAAATTTTCTAGGAGGTGATGGTGGAATTATTACGTGTTGAATGTGGGGTAAACTCGTTGTCACCCTTATTGTACCCTTTCTCTGTTCCAGGTCGGAATGAGATGAATCAGGCTTGTGAGCCACCGGAATTGAGGAGGCGAGCTGGTGCAAATTGGATGCGTCCTAGCGCAGGTTTCTGCTAAAATTGTATTGGATTAATTTTTGATTGTATTGAACTGTAAAGAAATCTTGATTAGCTTTTAATGGAGGCGATACCGATTCAAAAGTGACCCCGGTCCGATTGTGTGAGACAATGTTGGGTACCTCTACATCTTCCCTCGCGAAACGATAGGGCTATACAGCCGGGAGCACAGCCTGGTGGGTTTGAGGGGAAAAGTTTTTAGAGAATTCGCGCACGATTTCCTGCTCCATCCTTCGACTTTGTCGTTCTTGCCAAAAGCCATCCACGACTGCAGCTACACACCGATCACCGGACGACTTCCTGCAACGATGAGACCGCGGCCAACTGGAACCCTACATGGTCAGCTACCGTAGGTGAATTCCGGTAGCTGATAGGGTGAATCCCGAACCACAGAGCGAAAGAGGATCTGCACGGTAGTAAAAGAAGTAGCCGAACGAACCGGAATTACGGACATGAGGAAAGTACAATATAAACAACCTCCGGAGAACGTCTACGTCATATTGCTCTTCGACCTGTCAGACAACCTGTCAGATCGCGAAGACAGGTCATTGACAGCTGTTCCGCGGCGAGAGGAAACGAAATACGAAACGAATTACGAAACGAAATACGTGGAAACGGGACACGAACAAATGAAACACGAAATTAGCCGAGGCGTCTACATGTATTGAAGGTGCGCGCGCAATTTTACGCGGGCTTTTTGGAGGTTGTTGAACTGGAAGTTAGAGAGTGACTCGTCATATTTCGGCAGTTACATTCCGGTGAAGGAAAAAAAGTTAGTTTTGTGCTGGACTGAGTCGGAGACGGTTGTGGATTTTTGGGAAGTTGGAGGTTGACGAGTAAAGGACAAAGGAAGGGAAAATCGTTGGATTGTTGGGGAAAACCCAGAAGGAGGCATCCGGTAGAGTATACCAATTTCGGCTGGAACTGATAAGGAAGTTTTCCGGATACGAGGCTCGAACGGAGGAGTCGGAGTGCGCGCCGGAATTAGAGTTAGGCTTAACGAAAACTGAGGTACGGTACTTTTTCCCCATCCCTATTAGGTTCGCGATTTCCACCGCAGACGTAGAATCTCTGAGGACGTAGAGGTTCCCAACAGGAAAGAGTACCTTTTGAAACGGCCCCTTTTATTTACACCGAATTACAGAGTTTTTTTTGTTAATTTTTACAAGTGTGTTTCTTTTACGAGGAAAAAGGTTTCCTAATCTCCCTCAAAGATTAGGTGGCGCCCATTTGAACGAGTGAAAAGGAAAAGAAAATCGAAAGTAGTCTCCGAAACCCCCCTTCTTCGACTGAGCAGAATCGGCGCAGGTGGAGTTGGTGACCGAAGGTTAGAAGAAAATCGTTGGATAGTGCCCGTGGCCGAGTGGTAAGAACGTTAGCCTTCGAACGGGGAGTTCCCCGGTTCAACACCAAGAACATTTTTTTTTTTTTGTGTTGAATCCTATCCGGTCGCTCAGTAAAATTACCCGGAACAAAACGGGTAATAGGGTCATGAACTATTTTTGAAGTCGGTGGACACGATTTCTCGAAAATTTATGAACCGATCTTGTTCAAATTTTGCACACTTCTTTATCTTTAATCTTCAATCTTTAATATTTAATCTTTTATCATTTCAATCCATTCTCCACCGTCCAACTATAGTTCCTCGCAGTTCGTGAACTCTATCCGTCAATCCTCAATTCTCAATTCTCAATCCTCAATCCCCAATCCTCAATCCCTAATCCTCAATCCTCAATCTTCAATCCTCAATCCTCCATGCTCCATCAATCGTCCTCAATCATCCATTCTCCATTCTCAGTATTCCATTCTCCATTCTCCAATATCCATCTCCGTCCTCAATCTCTTATTTTTCATCCACAGTCCTATATGCCTCTGTACATCATCCTCCAACCTTCATTCTCCATCCTTCACCCTCCATCCACTATCCACCATCCTCCAGCTTCCAGTATAGTTCCTCACAGTTCGCGAACTAAAACGAACTAAAAGGAACTGTATTTCCTCATATAGTTTTAGTTCGCGAACTATGAGGAACTATATAGTTCTTTTAGTTCGTTTTAGTTCGAACTAAAAGGAACTATATAGTTCCTTCGAACTAAAACGAACTAAAAGAACTATGAGGAACTATATAGTTCCGAACTAAAACGAACTAAAAGGAACTATATAGTTTCTTCGAACTAAAACGAACTAAAAGAACTATATGAGGAAATATAGTTCGTTTCAGTTCGCGAACTATGAGGAACTATACTGGAAGCTGGAGGATGAAAAATAAGGGATTGAGGATGGAGCTGGAGAATGGAATACTGAGAATGGAGAATGGAGGATTGAGGATTGAAGATTGAGGATTGAGGATTAAGGATTGAGGATTGAGGATTGAGGATTGAGAATTGAGGATTGAAAATTGAGAATTGAGGATTGACGGATAGAGTTCGCGAACTGTGAGGAACTATAGTTGGACGGTGGAGAATGGTGGATGGATAAAGGATCATGGAGGATGAAGGATGGAGGATGGTAGATGGACGATGGAGGATTGAGGATGGATGATGGATGATGAAGGATGGATGATGGAGGATGTGGATGGATAATGGTGGATGGGTAATGAAGGATGGAGGATGGTGGATGGAGGTTGGAGGATGGAGGATTTGGAAAATTTAGATTGAAGATTGCAGATTAAAGACAAAAGACAAAAGAAAACAGATAAACAAATTAAAAAATATTAGAAAAAATGATAAGAAATGATAAAAAAAGATGAAAAATGATAAGAAATGATAAAAATAATGAAAAAATGAAAAAGTGATAAAAAATGGTAAAAAATGATAAAAAGTTTTAAAAAATGATAAAAAATTTTAAAAAATGATAAAAAATTATAAAAAATGATAAAAAATCAATAAGAAATGATAAAAAAATGATAAAAAATTATAATAAATGATAAAAAATTATAAAAAATGTTAAAAAATGATAAAAAATTATAAAAATTTATGAAAAATTATAAAAAATGATAAAGAATGATAGAAAAATATATAATATGATAAAAAATTATAAAATATGATAAAAAATGATAAAAAAATGATAAAAAAGAAGATAAAAAATATTTAAAAAAACGATAAAAAATGGTGAAAAATTGTAAAAAATGATTATAAATGATAAAAAAAAGATGATGCAGTGTTTCTTATATAAAGGTCGATTGGTAGGAGGTAGAGTAGCACGTTTAGAGCATCGGTCGGGCATGACCGCATAGCACCTGTGATGCCTAATGCTGCGCTTCGCTGAACTCGATCAATATCAAACCACACATTTTGGAATATTACTTTCAAAAATTTGAGGCAAATGTGTAAATGCAAATGTCCTGCAAGGGTGTTTCAATTGATGAAGCTATCAATCTAATAGGTGCAAGCACACAATATACAATATGATAAAAAATCATAGAAAATGATAAAATATGATAAAAAATGATAGAAGACGATAAAAAATGATAGAAAAATTATAAAAATTTTTAATAAAAACGATAACAAATAAAGAATTAAAGATTATAAATTGAAAATAGGAGATAGATTTAAGAGAGGACCGAAATACTGAATTTTTTATTTTGTCGATTTGTAGCCGTATTTTGCATTTCAATAATAAACGTAAAGTGTAAAAAATTAGAGTTTTTCCCAGTTTTTTTTTTTTATTAAAAATAGGTGACATATTTAAATGGCAGTTTGGTATGAAGCCGTTTTTCGTACGATGAAAGCAATTTCTCGGTCGGCCTAGTGAAGAGCTACTCACACTGACGGAGTTCTTGAAATTCAGTCGTTCTCTAGTATCCGTAATTTTTTTTTTTTGTCATCACACACCACTCTATAAAAAACAACGAACTAGTGAACTAAGTGAACGAACTAGTTCGCAACGGATGAAGACCTAGTTCGTTCCCGGTCACTATGGTGAACTAAAATGCGCAAGCCTATTTGAAACCCATCTAACCCCTTAATAGTCAAAGCTCTCAACAATAAATTAAAAAAAAAGCACAGCAACTCGACGATCCCCTTAAGACTCGACGATCCTCCTAAGTTTAACAACTTAAGGGGATCGTCCTATGTGCCGGGTCAGAAAAAAAATATTTTTTCACTAAATTACTTCCAAATTATTCGTAGAATACGTATGTAAAAACATATCTCCGAACTCAAGTAGTTATAAAGTAATAGTCGTATAATGGAGCAGCTGTTTGGAGCTGGCCCGAGCCACCACCGATCTTTAATTGCGTTTTTCTTAAAACTGCATTTTTCAAAATGGCTACCACGATTCAGGAAAACTACTGAACTTATTGCGTTGAAATTTTAATAATATGTTCAGTTGATCCCTAGTTACAACTGGTACCAAATCTTAACGATGTCATAGGATTTTTTGCTGGAGCTTAATTCAGTGAAAAACTCGCAAAACTTTAAAAAAATTCAAAGTTAGGCCAATTTTTTAACTTTTAAGGCCTATAAATGAAGTATCAATTTAATTTTTTTATTTTGGAAGAGGGGAACAGCCAGAATCATGGCAGCCAAAAAAATTCCCGAAAAAAGGAGAGAAATACTGGCCGTCACCTTTCCTTAAAAATCAGGTAAACCAGTTTTCGCAGCATTTGATCATTTGTAGTGTGGAATAATAAATGATTCGGAATGGTTTTTCAGTTTATTTATCTTACTGTAGAAATGTCGCAGGGCAGTTAAATGATATTTGCAAGATTGAATCCTATTACCTTGTTATTTTGCTATTTCTATAAAATAAATTCTGAAAGGAAAACTTCGAAAGTAAGTATGTAGCTCCGCTCCCAATTTAGATGTTGCTTAATTCCAACATTCTGCTCTGTGAAGACTTCAACTCTAAACATCAACACTGAAACTGCATCCGAGCCAACAAAGCTGGCAAAATCGTTTATGACCAGTTGGGTATTTGTATTTTTTTAATTCATCCGCTCACAGAACCAACATTTTACCCCTCCAAAGGCAACAGTTCCACATTAGACCTTGTTATCACTAACGGGACTATAAATATATCGCAACTAACAACTCTTCACGATCTCTCCTCTCTTCACCTTCCAGTTAACTTTTCCATACTCCATCAAGTCACAATGTTCAGCCAACCTGTTCAATTTCTTAACTTATCCCAAACTAATTGGAATAGGTTTCACAGACTGCTAAATGCCACCCTTTTTTGTCTCAAATCTCAACTTCTAACGCACAAGCACTTCAGTAACCGATGAAATGGTTGGTACGTTTACTACGAAAATTTTGAAAGCTACTTCAATATCCACTCCTAAAACTGTCATTAAAGAGAACAAAATCATCTTACCCGACGAAATTCACTTTTTAAAATCGCGTCGAAATACATTGCGACGCCAATGGCAGCGTACCCGAAACCCTGCGTTAAAAAATGAGGTTAATATCCTTCAAAGAAAGATTAACACCGAGATAGCCAGTCTTAAAAATCTAACTTGGAGTAATATGTTATCTAAACTCGATAAGGGCTGCAGTAAGTTCTGGAAAATTAATAAAATCCTTAAGAACCGCGGCAGAAACATCCCTCATCTTAAATCCGGTAACTTAACAATCTACACTGATACTGAAAAGGCAGAACTACTTGCGGACAAATTCTTTTCCTTCACACAACAGCCCAGGTTTTACGACCACCAACGTTACCTCAATCAACTTCACCTCTGTTGTTAACGAATTTTTAAACAATACATCATCTCTCTCAACGGTAGTTGAACCCATTAATTTGTCAAAACCGTCCGAAATAAAAAAATATTCTAAAGAAACTAAAAAACAGAAAAGGGTCCGGTAGCGATAAAGTCCCTAATATCTTTTTAAGAACTTATCTAAAAAAGCCCTATAATTACCTCAATTTCATCTATAGCAGCTGCCTGAAATTAGGTTACTTTCCGCAGCCATGGAAAGAAGCCATAATCATCCCAATTCCAAAACCCGGTAAAGATCCGACACTATCGACCAACTATAGACCCATTAGCTTACTATCCTCTATTGGTAAAGTTTTTAAAAAATAGTCCTGAATCGATTAAACCATTTTATAGCTGAGAACCAAACGCTTCCGCACCACCAATTCGGATTTCGCACCTATCACTCTAATAGCCACCTATCTCGAGTCACGACATTCATCAAAGAATCATTTAATAATAAAACATAACGCAATCACGATCGGCTGCAAGCCAATCGTATGATACTCTAGATGAAATACTGAACTCCGATTTATATTTTTAGTTGGAAATACATCAAAAGAATGAGGAATGCACAAGCAATTATTACATGACCTTTTACTTACAGGTAGAAACTATTGTATAGTGGCTACTCGATTTTTTGATTTATAGTGAGTTCCATAAAGTAAGTTATGACATTTTACAGAATTTTTGTATGGCAGCTACATGAAGGACTTATGGGATATTTTTCATATTAATAGTTTCAGCTGCGACTATTATAAAATTAATGTGTATAAAATTTCAAAGTCGTAACTTAAAGCGTTCTAAAGTTATCGTTCAATATTGGTGAACATGTTTATTAAGGACTTTTGTATGACAGCTACCCGAAAAAGTCAGCGGATAGCCCCAATTAATAAACTCCGTCTTGGTTTTGGTATAAAACTAATTCCTGTAAAATTTTAAATTCCTGCTTTAACTCGTTCTGGAGTTATAGTGGATTCAGTAACAAGCACACATTTTTGAAGGACTTTTCTAGGCTACTACACGAAGGACTCATCTGATTTGCACCATATTCGGAACTTTTGATTCAAACATTGTAAACCTTAAGTATGCAAAATTTCAAGTTCCTAACTTGAACCATTCGAGCAATAATTGTGAAAACGTGTTTTAAGGACTCTTGTATGGGAGGTACCCGAAGGAGTGGAAGGATATCGCTCATTAACGAACTTAGCCTTACTTTTTCTATTTTACAAGTTGTGACAAAATTTCAACTTCCTAGGTCAACGCGTTCTTCAGTTATCGTGCAAACGGACGGACAGCAAACGGATTTGGGGGTTTTGGCCAAAAATAAAAACAAAATAATATATAACTTTTTTTCGTCCGAGGCTCCGTTCTATGCGTTATGATCTTGCGTCCAAATGATCTTGCGGGCCACTTTGGAAATGCATCATAACTACGCGGGCCACATATCATACTACATATCCCCATATTATATTTTGATACACCATAAACAGTTTTTCGAAGTGAAACGTACATTGTAAAGAAATATATTATGTAACACTAAAAATTAAATATAAGAAAAATATATATAAGTAGTAGTGGTGTGCAAAAAGTAATTATTCGTTATTAAGTATTCCTTACTTGAAACGAGTACCGAGTACCGAATACTACTTTACAAAAGTATTCGTTACTAACCCGACTAAAAAACAATCTCGCTTCTGAGTGGATGACCTTTTTTTTAGCTTCTCACATCTGTTTGGTACTCAAATCCCAAAAATTCCCTCATCCGAGCGGATGACCTTTTTTTTTTTTTTGGTCACACGAAGTACTCAATAAAGTAACGAATACTAGTAACGAATACTAGTAACGAATACTAGTAACAAATACTAGTAACGAATACTAGCAACGAATACTAGTAACGAATACTAGTAACGAATACTAAATTGAAAGTATTTAGTAATTATTCGTTACTCCAAAGTAATCGCTTTGCACACTAATAAGTAGGTATACCATAAATGAAATAAAAAAAAAATGAAATCATCAAAAAATATTTTTGATGAATTTTTTCACAGTACATTTCGAATTGATTGATTGATTGTTTGATAAAGGACTCATTCGTGTCTCAAACGTCACACAAAATAAATTTAACAGTACCTTTTCACCGGAAAACCTTGTATTTTCAAAAAATATTATTTTTACTAGTGCGATATTTGTTTCTCCACTCTTTCACTTAGTTTTTGCAAATCGATCTCAATTTGGCTATTTGCACATCGTAATTGGTGTTGCAGGTTATCGTCCGTTATATTTTAGCGTGATTTGTTTTTGGTCAACGTCATTTTCGAAAAAAACGATTCGCAGGTGCAAGTTGAACCAAAAGCGCTAACAACTTTTTGTGCCAGATTTCTCAAATTGGAAAATTTGACTTTTGTGACGTAAGTGTTATAACAATTTATTTTTGATTCTAATGTTTCAAAAATGTGTTTTAATTCAATATTGCACTTTAAGTCAACCAGTTTCATTTGGAGATATTCTGGGGCCGACTCGATTTCAACATGAAAGGGAGATAAGTATATTTTAAAAAGTTTGTTGTATATGTCTAGCTCTAAATTACTAAATCGGCTTACAAAAGCTGCTGTAAGTTTTCTTATTTCTTTTGCATATTTGATGTAATTGTTACATTTTGATTTCTTAAATTCTTTCAACATTGGAAAGTGGTGAACGTTATTACTTTTCAACTGCAACAATAATAATTTCTTCTGAAATGCTTTGATGTGATTAAATGTATCGATTATAAGGTTATCATTTCCTTGCAATGATATACTTAATTGATTAAGTTTTTCGACAATATCTACTAAAAAGCATACATCCAAAAACCACTCATCATTTCTTTATTCTGGTACAGGTCTTTGCTTTTCATTCTTAAACAAGTCAATTGCTTCTCTTAACTGTAGTTTTTCTATAACATAATTGAAAAGCACTGATGTTCTTCGATTTTTTCCCCCGATCCCCTTGAGATCCCAAGTTAAATTTTTGGTATGATGTGGAAAGTAGTATAACCTATAAAATATTAAAAAAATAAAAAAAAAACGCATTTTGAGATATTCAAGGATAAAGGACAAAATCCTTTTTCTTGAAAAAAAAACTTTGAAGGATAACTTTTTTCGTATTTTTTGGTTTTTTTACAATTTTTGAACAAAAATCTTTAAAATAAGCCGTACTTTATTAATTTAGAATTAAAATTACCGGAAATATGAGATTTTAAAGAAGACTTGGCCACATTTTATGCGAAATCTTTAACATACTATAACTACTAAAAAAAATGAGATAGAAAGAAAAAATTTAAATTTAACTAATTCTTCGTGTAGATAAATTTTCAAAAGAATCGGCGATGGTAAGGTTACACTTTTGGCGATTCTTGATGGAATGACCCCTTTTCTATAAAGTAAATTGAGAAGCACTTATGTTCTTCGATTTTTTTACCCCGATCCCATTGAGAGTTGATTTTTTGATATGTTTTGAAAAACACTAAAATACACAAAATATAAAAAAATAAAGAAAATGAAAAGTTTGTATTTTGAGATATTCAAGGATAAAGGACAAAATCGTTATAATTTGATTTATATTTTTCTTATTTTGCGACAACCTTCTCCTTTAAAATAAGTCCTATTTTATTATTCTATGATAAAAATTAACAGAGATATGAATTTTCAAAGAGGACGTGGACATTATTTTTGCGAAAACTTTAACATACTATAACTAACAAAAAAAATGAGATAGAAAAAAAAATTTGAATTAAAGTTTGTTTTTCACTAGGTCTTCAAGTACACGAATTTTCAAAAGAATCGGTGATGGAACGGTCACAAAATTGGCCTTTTTTTGCGATTCTTGATGGAATGACCCACCTGGGTTAAATACCTGGTTGTGGTTGTTTCAAATATGTTGTTGAAGTAGCAGGTGTATTAAAATAATTATCTTCAAAGCAGATAAAACAAAACCAAAATCCAAATTTTCACTTGAAACTTGCTATCAACAATCGTATCTATGTAGGTATGGTTACTGTTCGCAAGCGGCGAGCGAAATTCGTCGAAGGAGTTCGAACACACACACGACACAATCAGGGTTGTCACTTGATAAGTTGATTTCCGAAGTAGATTATGCTTGTCGCATATTCTATGCGACAGTTGACACATCAAAACTGTAGTAGATTTAAGTGTGACCGTAGTGGCGTAGTAAAGGTAATGAAAGTGTTGTAGATCTACTACAATTGTAGTAAAGTGAAAACCTTGGACACAATACACTTTTCGTCAAAATATGGTATCGCAAGAAATTTTTGTTTTTAGTGTGAATAATCTCGCGGGCCGAAAAAATAATCAAGGTAAGCCGCATGCGGCCCGCGGGCCGCGGGTTGGCCACCTCTGATCTAGAGTATAAAAATCGATCGGCATGATTACACTTGATGTGCAAAGGCTTTTGACACGGTCTGGCACAATGGATTGCTATTTAAACTCCATAAATTCTCCTGTCCCAATTATTTGATTAGTATAATTTCATCGTTTCTCTCAGAGATCATTCCAAGTCAAAGTGAAGTCGGCGTTATCATCTGCTCATCCTATCCCCGCCGGTGTCCCCCAAGGTTCATGCTTAAGCCCTACTCTCTAAAGCATTTATACTTCCGATCTTTCCCAAGATGAAAACTGCCAACTAGCAACTTTCGACGATTATACAGCTCTGAAGACCCTGGCGTCATAGTCAACAACATCCAATCCCACCTCGCAAAGCTAGCTATATTCTTCACAAAGTGGAAGATTACCATAAACCCTACCAAAACCTCTGCTGTGTACTTTAGTAAACGTCGTGCATCGAAATATTTCCCACCCCCTAACATCAATATTTTGGGCGAAAATATAACTTGGTGTAAAGAAATAAAATACTTGGGTATGATTCTAGACTTGAAACTGACATTCCAGGCCCATACGTCCTTCACAGGGTCAAAGACATTAAAATTAATTAGGATTTTTACCCACTGATCAACCGTCGTTCTAAGCTCTCAACAGATAATAAACTATTAATTTAAGGGCGGAGTAAGGTTTTTAAACTCTTGTTTTTTTTGTTTTTTTTTTTTTTTTTTTTAAATAAATGTATAACATTGCAAGAATGTTGTGTCAAAATTTCAAGTCGATCGGAGCAAAATTAATGGAGTTATGAGCAGTTTAGAGGTGTACGTATGTGACGCTTAGGCTGGCCGCACACTGAAAGAGCAAAAACAGTATTAGTCAAAAACATTTTTGATTAATCAAGAATATGTCGCTGTTTCAATAGCAATTCAATTGGCATAGCACACAGATTAGTCGCGTGCCTCCAAGGAACGATACTAATCAGTTTTTGACTAAAACTGTTGGCTGAACGCACACTGAAAGAGCAAAAACAAAAATGTTTTTGACTTAAACCAAGCATTGCCTGTACCGTCTAAAGAAATTCTTGAAAATATGCCTAATTTTCACCGAATTAACCTTACCCCGCCCTTAAGGGGAGCAATCTCTTTAGACATGATATTATTAGAACTTTTAAGTGTTGACAAAAAAATTTATGTTTTTGTTACAAAATAAAATGGCGGCGTTATAGGGTATTCCTTTAGGCGTCTTTTGCGTCACATCGAAAACTGCTTCATTTGTTATATTTTTTCTATTGATCTTAAACTGAAAACTAAAATATTTTTGGAATACTAACCGATGAATGGGAAGGATATACCTAAAAAATTATAAAAAAATATATAAAACAAAAAAGATATGAGGCTTTTCAATCACATGTTCATTTTTCGACTCTTTTTTTGATAGTTTTTCCCCAAAATAGTGGTTTATTTACGCGATATCCCCAAAATTTAAGGTATATCCTTCTGATATATCTGTGGTCACAAGGCAAAACAGCACAAGTCACATTTTCAACTTTTTGAGTTATCGACGTTTAAAAGTTAAGCAACTGGCTTGCTCTGTTTCCATTTGGGATTCAGATTAAATTGAAAGTTGTGTTTACGTCATAACATAACATAACATGAATGTTTTGATGCGTTATAGGATTCGCGATTTGTGCCCATGAAACACCGGAAGTCGCCCACGGCGTCAAGCAGAACAGCTCAAGTCCAGTGGACTTGTGCGGTTCTGGTTAGGTTCTCTCCAAAACTCCTATTACTACGGCACTGCCACGGCAGTCTGTTTGTTTTGGGGAATAGCACAAAGGCTTTTTCTAAATATATTTCTAAAAATACATCATTTGTTTCTACTTTATTTTAACTCATTCCTCATTCTTTTCAATCGTCAATGTTTAGAAGCACGTACACTACCGTGTAAAAGTTTAAGGACTTAATCCAAAAAACCGATTTTTTGAGTTCGTGATTGTTTTTATTGTGTTCAACAGCATTTTATGATGAAATCTTGTATATAAACTAGAAAATAGACTATTTTGTTATGATTTACATACATTTGCATCAAATTAACTAATTATTATGAGTCAAAATGATGGAATTATGAAGGAACCAAGAATTCTTATTTTTAAGTAAGTATTTTTTAAGTAAGTATTTTTAAGCGCTGTAATTTCAAATATAATTACTATTATTTTATTTTAAACTATTCATTCATATGGGCACCAATGTCTTAAACAGTTATGCAGGATCATTTGAGTGCGTGTCAAGAAAATAACGGTCCTTTGCGCCCTCTGATGTGTTCTGTGTGCACTAGAACTGTTAAATTCACTCCCGTCATTGCTTACACTCGCAAAACCGATTGTGATCGCTGAAAATGGCTCGAAAAAAGGAAATTTCATTTGAAAAACGTTCACAAATACTTATTGTGTGGAGTTGAAACCACGTTGAAGCGGTTCGCCGAAACCAACTCAAATGTTAATCGAAAACGCTCTGGCCGACCAAAAAAAATAACTCAAGCTGATGATCGACACATTTTATTGATGAGCAAGCAAAATCGGTTCAAAACAGCACCAGACATTCGCGTCGAAATCGACGAAACCCGGACGAACCCCATTTCGGTTGATACTGTCAAACGTCGTTTGCGAGAGAAGGGATATTTTGTTCGTTTTGCTGTGATAAAACCACTTCTACGACCACAAAACAAGTGGAAAAGATTATTGTTTGCCCGAAAACATAAAGATTGGTCATTAGATCAGTGGAAATCTGTGTTATGGACCGATGAATCAAAGTTCTAAATTTTTGGATCCAGGCGGCACCAGTATGTTCGTCGAAATAAAGATGAGCGGTATAATCCCCAATGTATTGCGCCAATAGTTAAACATGGCGGAGGCTCCGTGATGGCCTGGGAGTGTTTCAGCTACGATGGTGTTGGAAAACTGGTCAAAATCGACGGAATAATGCGGAAGGAACACTATCACAATATTCTTCAACGAAGTGCCATTCTATCTGGCATTGGTTTGATCGGCAACGGATTTATCTTTCAACAAAATAATGATCCCAAGCACATCTCCTATCTGTGCATGAACTATCTACGGTCCAAGAAAGAGAAAGGTGTGCTCAAAATCATGGATTGGCCGCCGCAATCCCCTGACGTCAGCCCGATCGAATTATTATGGGATGAGCTCGACTGGCAGGTGAAGAAATGCACGTGACCAGTGAAAAACATTTGATCGACAGCCGAAGTGGCTTGGGACAATCTCGCAACTGAAACACTTCAAAAATTGGTCGAAAGGCTTCCCAGAATTTGCGCTGCAATCATCAAAGCACGAGGTTGAAAAATACCTGATTTGACTTGTCGTGATATTTTCGGTATTTTTAAATATTTTTGTACAAAGTTTGCGTGTAATGAACATAAAACATAGCAAAAAAGCTTATTTTCTAATTTATATACAAGATTTAATCATAAAATTCTGTTGAACACAATAAAAAATAATCACAAACTCAAAAAATCGGTTTTTTGAATGAAGTCCTTATACTTTTGCACGGTAGTGTTTACCACCCTCACCGATACTGCAATGACATTAAACATTCGTCAACGAAAGTTTCCACGAAAGTTTCCACGATAAGCCACAATAACGTGCTGATCAATCATGTAAGTAATTCTTCAGTGACATAATATCATTCGAAGGATGAGCGATTTTCGTTTCCAAATGATGTAATATGTTTATTACTTACGAAAATATATATAAGTATAATAGTTATAGCAAAATCGCGCGTAAAAAAAAAAAATTCCAACAGTATGGCCGCAACTTTATTATTTTTTCGGCAGAAGTTCGGAATGTGTTTAATTCTGGGATGCGGTGTAGGTTACTATGTCACTGAAAACCTAACAAAAAAACTCTGGAAGCGGTTAGAATAGGGCGTAACATATGAATTACATAATTAGATCATATTCCGGGATGCGGTCCAGGAGTTGAAAAAGGAAAAAACATAAAAAAAGTTAATTTTTTAAAGAAGCCCATGGAAGTGAAAAGATATTCAATATCTGATCAGACCTGAGAGATATGGCGGAATTCATGGAAAAGTATACAACCAATTTACACCCCTTTAGGGGCGAATTTAAGAAAAAATTGAAAACACTTTCTAGGTATTCGTATGAAGAATCCGTAAATTAGAAATGAATTCAATATTTCGAAAGACCTAGTAGATATGACCAAAATCGTGAAAATATATGCATTCCATTTTCACTGATCATTTTTTTGCCCCCCTTCCGAACGCCAAATGGATATTAGAATTTTTCGTTTATCAGAATTACTTCTCTAGTTGATTTACATTTACACACTGAGTTTCAACTTTCTAGCATAAGCCACTCTAAAGTTAGGTAAAACACCCCCCACCCCCGTATCGTACTACCCCTAAAAAATTATATTTTTCCAGCATGCCACTATTATAGCTCTATCTAAATACCAAGTTTCAGCTTTATACCATTAAAGGTTTTAAAGATATAAACATCGGAACTTTTTGTGTCAGTAACGTTTTAGGATATATGGATTTTAGAATGAGTCGATCACAGCATTTTTGCGTTTCGGACGCATTATTTTCCCCTCCACTCCCACACCCCTTCACCCATATCAGCAATTTTTTTTCAAATGGGTCCACTATCGAAGCTCTATAGAAATTCCAAGTTTCAGTCTCTTAACATAAGCGGTTGCTGAGATCTAGCAACCAAAATTTTCCGTCTAAAACGCGCCTCCCACCTTCCCCCTCACACCCACAGCCCTCAAAAAAAGATCACTTCAAGGTAGACTGCCCTGTCTATTCAGAAAAAAAATTCAATTTAATAGCTCATAGGGTTTATTAACTGTGAGTTGATTAAAATAATAAAGGAAAAAGGACTTATGCTGTTTTTCTTGGCACCGATTGGTACATTTGGACTTGTGCTGTTTTGCATGGCACCGATTGAGAAATTTGGACTTATGCTGTTTTTCATTCTCTATTTTCGCAAAGAAAAATCAATACAATATGCTTGATGAAAAAGTTGCAGTCGACCTCTCTGACTTCAAAAATGACCCTAACTCAATTTCGGAAAAAATGTGACTTGTGCTGTTTTGCCTTGTGATCACAGATATATGTAGACAGAAAGCTCCAAAAAAATCAGCCAAATCGATCCATAACTTTTTCAGCTACAATAGGAGCAGTTTTTGAAGGTTCAGTTTCGAGATAATCGCGTTTAAAGTTTCAATACGAAAAAACTATAAATTTTAGTGACTTACCGAATCAGCGATTCCAGGCGCATATAAGAAACCTTCAATTTCTAACTCACTCACACAGTCACTTGTATTCCTCTAGCATATATCTGTGAATTCATTCCCGTGATATATCCTTTTTTAGAACATTTTCAAGCTATATTAAATCGCGTTCCTTTAGGATGGTTTCTTATTTTAGTTTCGAAATTCAACCGCACAAGACATATTTTCGAGCCAAACTGACTCTATTTCATACACAACATTCGATTACACTTTATTCTTTCGAAATATGTGAAAAAAAAATTCTAAAAATTTTAAAGCTGTAAAGGGATTGCTCCCCTTAAAAGTTGTGATGCGTCCCACTTTACTATATACATGCCTTAGGTGTCCCGTCACACTTTTGATACTGTCGTTTCTATCTGCGACGAAACGGTCGACGAAACGCTGAAAAGTTTTCAGTCAGTTTCCTAGGTGATTTGCCGCTCGTCGTGCAGTTTTGATTTTTAATTGACTTTATTATTTTTTAATAATAAAGTATTTTGGCCGTCACCATAGGAACGTAGTTTAGACGCAAACCAACCTTTATCGAAGGCAAATTAGTATCGGCTCTCGCCAGGAAAGGTGAAGTTGAGTCAACTCTCAACGATAGCCTCAGCGCGTCACAGACCTAGTTTTTTATGTATGGAGAATCTAGTCGGCGCCGCAAAACGGCGGAGATGGAAACGTACCTTAAAACTTCTGTTATAGAAATTTCAAGGAAACATTGAAAAGTGCGTTGAGTCAAGCCTATCTACAGTTCAAGCAAATACTTCATTTACAAGTTGTTCAGCTGTGACACAAGTACGCAATATTGCATATCTATCTGAAACAGGTACAACATTCCGAAGATATTTTCGAAACAGTTTTGTCATATTAGGTGCGTTTTTTTCAACTGGATCAAGATCAAATTGAAAAAAACGCTGTGGGATGATCCAAAAAAATGCTAGAAATGTCATGTATTATGTGTCAGCTGTTGTCTGTCAAATATTTATTAATATAATATTAGCAGATACAATAGTGAACACAATGGATATAAACGAAATAGAAGCAGTAAGTACTTAAAATTACTATATATTGAACCGATACTGTGCAGATATTTGCGAATATTCTTTAATAAATACGGAAAATATTTATTGCCGTTTGACAATTGTCAATTATCAGCTGCCATTGCAGTTGAGTTGCAGGGCGACAACTGTGAAAATGCGAAAATGTTAAATTCAGAAGCAGCTTTAATGATCCAACTATGATCCCATTTTGATTTTGGATCATCTCAATTGTTGTTGTTTTCAATGTAAAACGAATGATCTTGATCGTGATCTAGTTGAAAAAACACACCTATTATCTCTACACATACATAAAAAATCTGCCAACAGTCTGGGCGCAACTTTATTATTTTTCCGTCAGAAGTTCAGAACGCGTTCAATTCGGGGATGCGGTGTATGTTACTATGTGACTGAAAACCTAACAAAAAGTTCGGGAAGCGGTTAGAAAAAGGTGTTAAATATGAATTATATAATTGGGTCATATTCCGGGATGCGGTCACCCTTTCTCACCCTTCCTCACCCTCACCCTCTACACCCACACCCTTAAACTTTTTTTCCCTACTAGGGTTCTAGTAGGCCTACTTTTGGTAAAAATTTGAAGCATTCATCTTACACTGTTACTGATATATGAAACGTGTTATTTTTGAAAAATTCTTATCCTCTCCACTTACGTACTCCCCCGCCCCCTTCAAAGATTTTACTTTGAGCAATCTTTATTTATCAAGCTTTATACTCAAACCGAATTTTGTTTTTCTGGTGCAACTGGTTTGTGAGATATCGAAGTCTAAAGTTTTTCACCCCCACCCCCATCCAAAAATTTTGTTTCAATCTACTCTCCTAGTATAACTACAGATATTTGTTAAGTTTTAATTGCTTGCTATTAACGGTTTAGGAGATATGGATTTTAGAATGTGTCGATCTCGACATTTTTGCGTTTCGGACGCATTGCGTCCCCCTCCACTCCCACACCCCTTCACCCATATCATCAATTTTTTTGCAAAGGGTCCACTATCAAAGCTCTATAGAAATTCCAAGTTTCAGTTTCCTACCATAAGCGGTTGCTGAGATCTAGAAACCAAAATTTTTCGTCTAAAACGCTTCCCCCACCTTCCCCCTCACACCCCCACCCCTGAAAATAAGGTCAATTCAAGAGGTCTACCCAGTCTATTTCTAGAAAAAAAATTAATTTAATAGCTCCACTGGTTTGAGAGCCACGAGCCTTCAAAGGATTTTGGGGCGGTCGATGTACGGCGGACAGACGGAGTGAAAATTTTTATTGCTTTTTTCGTGTCTACTAGTCATGAAATGTACACAAAAAAAATTTGAGTGCAGCAAATTTTTCTTTTTTAAAATCAATAACAATACTGTATTATAAATAATAAAGTAAAATTGTTATGAATAAACATTATTATCGACGAAAGACGTCTGGCGAAACGATCGACATATCTGTTAAGACGGCAGAATTTTCTTGATTGTCATTAAACATGCAGTGCAATTTGATTTGGACAAAACTTACATGCAATTCGGAAAGTTTGCAGAGAAAACATTGAAAGTTGATCAGGTGAGATGAGCAACAGGCGACCAATCAAACGTTTCGTCCGTCTACGTACCAATCAGAAACACACAGCGAAGACAACATTTAATTCTTCGTACAGTAGAAAGTACAGGTATTTTGAATATTCTATTACAGTATAGTTGCTTTTCTTACTATTTCCCAACCCACAAGCAAAAATAAACGACTGATTGCCTAATGAGTGACAACTTAACTGCTAGTTAGAGAAGAGAATAGAGTAAATGTACAGTTCAATTGAAGTAAGTATAGTACTTCACTGAATTTAATCTTCCGGGTGAACGACTTGCTCAGAAGTACTTCACTCAAATGAACTGTTTGGCCCATCTCTATTCTCTCAGAAGAAAGTGATGATGATGTTCCTTAAAGAGAATTTCTGAGTAATATTCCTATCAGCTAACTCTTTAATTAAAACGATTCTTGAAAAATCGTATGAATTGGATCAAGCTTATTAAATTTTTCTTCAAATTACTATAGACTCAGAACGAAAGGTCAAAATTGAGATCACTAGCAAATAGGAATCCGGCCCAACTAAGTAGGTATGCACTTATGTACATATTATGTAGATGGGCTTAAAACATACTTCTCAGTTACTGAAAATCCTACCCAATTTCCGATTCACTAAACATTTAAGTAGATAAACAGATTAGTCTTAATTTTAGAATTTCTTCCCACCATATCTCATCACTTTACTTAAACTATAATCCTCCAATTATTACGAACGTATGTTTTGTATCGCGATTACTCGTACTGATAGTGAAAACACTGATGATTAATAATTTCATATTTCATAATTTTAGGATGTTACGAGAATGAAAGTCCTCCACGATTGCTCACTGATAACCTCACTGAAGAATTATATTCAATAGTGTACAACACTTGAACTTAATTTGTTACTGCGTGACTCATTTCGATAAACATTGTTTGCGGTTCGTTACGATGAGTTTAAAAGATTAAACAAATACGAGACAGTACAAAAATTTGACTCGATATGATTTACACATATAAGTACCTAGTATCATTTTAATTTTATTATCAATTTTAGTGTTTTTATACTCTAGATGAACATATAGAGTATTATAAGTTTAATCCAGCCCGAAAAGTTTGTAACGCATAGAACCGAGCCTCGGACGAAAAAAAGTTATATAATATTTTGTGTTTATTTTTGGCCAAAACCCCCAAATCCGTTTGCTGTCCGTCCGTCCGTCCGTTAGCACGATAACTCAAGAACGCGTTGACCTAGGAAGTTGAAATTTTGTCACAACTTTATGGCGTTAATGGGCGATATCCTTCCACTCCTTCGGGTACCTCCCATACAAGAGTCCTTGAAACACGTTTTCCCAGTTATTGCTCGAATGCTTCAAGTTAGGAACTTGAAATTTTGCATACGGATGGTTTAAAATGTTTGAATAGAATGTTTCGAATATGATGCAAATCGAATGAGTCCTTCGTGTAGCAGCCTAGAAAAGTCCTTCAAAAACGTATGCTTTTTACTGAATTCACTATAACTCCAGAACGAGTTAGAGCAGGAATTTAAAATTTTACAGGAATTAGTTTTATACCAAAACCAAGACGGAGTTCAATTATTAGCGCCATCGGTTGACTCCTTCGGGTAGCTGTCATACAAAAGTCCTTAATAAACATATTCACCAATATTGCACGATAAGTTTAGAAAGCTTTCATTTACGACTTTGAAATTTTACAAACATTAATTTTATAATAGTCGCAGCTAAACTATTCTACTATTAATATGAAAAATATCCCATAAGTCCTTCATGTAGTTGCCATACAAAAATTCTGTAAAATGTCCTAACTTACTTTATGGAACTCACTATAAATCAAAAAATCGACCACTACACAAAAGTTACTACCTGTAAGTAAAAGGTCATGTAATAATTGCTTGTGGCACTCCTCATTCTTTTGATATATTTCCAACTAAAATATAAATCGGAGTTCAGTATTTCATCTAGAGTATCGTACGATTGGCTTGCAGCCGATCGTGACTGCGTTATGTTTTATGATTCATTTTATACTTTGTAAATAAAGCGTTTACATTTGAACAGTACGGAAGGTACGGTAGGTAAAACAAATGTTTATTTATTTTTAAAATAAATCGAAGTGTATGTTTAATAATGATCAGATAGACGAATACGGTCAAGGATAGTAATAAAACAATTGAGGCTTGAGTTAATTATGTATTTTCACCATCAGACTTCACTTGCCAGTAATGAGCATACTACTGATAAGATACAGGACCTTACGGTAAAGCCATGTACGGAATGATATCGAACAGGAAGGGAGCTGTCACGTTAGTTCATATAGGATTACACTTTCCAGGTCACTTCACACGGTTTAGCTTTGATATTGGTTGCTCTATGACTGAGAATAGAGCAACCAATATCAAAGCCAAACCAGATTCTACTTTGGGGAGTCGTTTTCTTACAGCAATAAAATACTGTGTGGCAGAGTTTAAACGAAGAAAATCCACACAATTGTATTGGACGACCGTCGACTAAAAGAGCGTTTGCTAGCACACATGGTACGCCGCTTTTGCTTGCCTTGTTTTTGTAAGCCGAAAACGGCGTCGTGGGGATTTTTCATTCGAGTGTTTGGCGATGTCTCACAGCAATTGAGACGAGTTTTTGCGTCGATTTGTAACCATCAACGAATCATGGGTCCATCACATCACCTGAGACTAACAAAAAGAATCATCTGACAAGAAGACAGAGACAGTCAGTTTTTTCGGGATGGGCGTGATATAATTTCCATTGATTGTCTTCAAAAAGGAAAAACAATAACTGTCGACTATTACGTAATGTGAACTTATTGCAGCGTTTAAGTGATACAATCAAGAAGAAATGGACACATTTTGAGAAAAAGAAGGTTTTGTTGTTGTTGTTTGGAAGGGTTTTCAACCTTTTGAAACAAGTCAGTCGATAGAAGATGAACTTCGGCCAAGACTTCAACTGGTTTTGAGTTCTGGCCTCAAGATGAAACAGTGAACCGTGTACTGGGTTAGGATAGATTAGGGTTGCTGTATACGTTAAACCCTCAACCTCGGGTTTGGCAGATGTGTCGAATTCGGTCGTTTATGTACTAGAAATTGCGATTTAACCTCAATAAAATCGCCTGTTTATGTAATAGTTCGCCTGTTTTTGTACTAGCTAAAATTTCATTTTTGAAGTGTGTTAGTGTGAATATGTGTATAGTCGGTATTCTGACATTTCTCCGATCGAAACGTCAATGTCAAAGATGTCCCGATTTAAAGTTCTAGCTGGTTTGGTCTGGTATTTTTTGGTAGTGGGCGATTGGTGCGCAAAAATATACACGGAGACTGCAAGGAGAGCGCATTGATTCGAACCAAAAATCATTCGTGCGAATTACGATCGGGTACGTGGAGCATGAGACGATCGTCGTCGTTCTTTCTCGGGTGATTCGATAGCGTGTTGGAAGTCTGGGATGTCAAAAGAAAATCTGAGACTTGAAATGCAGCTGTGTATTGGACCGATACGGCCGGTGAAATCATCCGAAATGGCCAACTTTTAGCTGTAGGTACAGACACAGGCGATTTTATATTATCGAAATGGCCGATGCGTTGGCCGTTAGTGATCGTAACGATAAGACTGCCCTAGGAGCGGTAAGGTATTTCGGCTCTTTAACAATTTGCATTATTTCTAGTTACTTTTCCAGATGTTCGATCGTGAATCTCGTTGCATAAAACTGCTCGAAGATCGTAATCGTGAGTTAAATTTGATAATTGCCTCGGAAGCTGCAAAAAAACAGAAAGATCGAAGAACGCGAAGCCAAATTAAGGGCTGAACAGGAAGGAGTACCACAGAGTTTCGGCGATGAGGCAACTCCACGTGAGCCTGCAGATCAAGTACCTCCAATCGTTCGAGAAGCAGATGATATACTATCCGCTGAACCGTTTGGTGAAAGCGTATCGAATCAATTTGTTCCGGATGATGAAAAAGTGACCGACGAGGCTGGTAAGGCCCGGGATAAAGCCAGTAAAGCGGCCGATGATGAAAGGGAAAGCGATCATTCCAAGGATGAAGAAGTGAAGACATTCATTGAAATTCAAAATATTGAGAAATTATTCCTACTTGGTGTCGAGGATGAAGAGCATAAGCGGAAGGAAAATGTCTATAAAGTGGTTAAAACTACTTTCGATACGCCTCCTAAACGCCAGGCGTAGAAGCAATAGCTAGCTTTGTTGTTAAGATTCTGGAGGATTTAAGTATGGATCCTTTTTACTGGGGCGCAGCGTTAATTGTTGAGATGGCGTTATAAAGAAGTATCCATAATATTTTTTTATTATAATATACTAATAGCTATTTTATTTCAGACGATACGTTACACTACAACAGCGAAACGAAGAGTTAGATATGCTGTCCAAATTGAATTGAAGTCCGAATTCCACGCGAGGCACTATACTGCTCACATAATGAGAGAATATGCAGGAGGAATTCTCGTAAAATTAAGTTCGAAAATTAAAAAAAAAAAAAAAATTAATTATTGTTTTATACATTATAATTTGTATAATAAATACGTTATAATACATAAATATAATACAATGTTTAAAAATTATAGGATTATTATAGAATTATCTTGTCGGTTATTGCGGCGGATTTGACCCGTCATTTTTGTTCGGCTTCTGTTATAAGTTTGCCACTTGATTGCAAATATTTTCAGGAATCTCCATAAATACGTCAGCTAAGAACGTGTCCCACTCCTTACTTGCCAGACCTGGCTCCATGCGATTTCTTCTTATTTGCGAAATTAAAATCAGTGCCGAAATGATGACATTTTCAAACTGCTGATAACAGCAAACCAAATTCGTCAGAGACATTACAATCGATCTCAAATGAAACTATCCAGGACTGCTTCGCGAGATGGAAACACCATTTGCTTGCGGTGGAAGGGCTTCAGGGTCGTTCTGTGCCGGGCGAGAGGAAGAGTGAAGCGGATTTCGGCACGCATAATTTCTTTTCTCCAAGAGCATAAACTGCGAAGGTGCATCCCCGGTGCACTCAGCTAGAATCGAGAGGGTGGATTTCGGAAGGTTTTCTTTAAAACCCGATTGGAAAATATTAAATTTCAACAAAATTTTCCTCGAGTTGCGATGCCATAAACCGGTCTATAGAGATTCTATATAATTTTAAATTTGTAGGTTTTTATCCATTACAGTTTTCGAGAAAAAAAAATCAGAATGTTTTCTGTTCTACCCCTTCCACCATCACCCACAACATCTACAACCTCAACATTTTTTCCCCTTTAAGCCCCGATCGCAATGCATCCGTTCCGTCACGATCCAATAGCCCTGACCAGAATAGACTTAAGGCACCTTAAGGCAGCTTAAGTTTTTCTACGACTGTATAGAAATGCACGTAGACAGCCAGAATGGACTTAAGGCATCTTTCGTTGACTTTTCCAAACTTTCGTTAAAACTTAAGTGTACGGTTCTGAGCGTAGAAACTTAAGCAAACTTATGCGTTTGACATTTATTCACAGATTTTCCGAAATTTTTGTACTTTGTGACTTCAAACTTGTGATTTATAGTTAACTCCACTTTAAAAAAGAAAAATTTATTTTAATTTACACTCTCTTGATGAGTATTTGACGGTCGATATTTGACTTTTTTAGCTGTCAAACTTCTCTTACCTTAAGGCTATTGTGGTTGGGTATAAGATTCATTAAGTTTTGCCACAAACTTTACGTGCCTTAAGGCGTTTGACGAAAAGTTGTTAAGATTCCTTAAGTCTATTCTGGTCAGGGCTAATCCGTTCCGTTATGTCAAAATATCAGTGCTGTCCACAATGCTCCGTTCCGTTATGTCAGTGGGTTGTTTATGAACATGTGTAGCACTTTCTTCATTTTACGATGTCGGGAGTTTTTAGAAATGCTAGAATTGTTTTTTTATATGTACTTGTTGTTCCGCTTCAATAAACTCCTCATCGTCCATTTTTCCAATATTTTGTTCGTTACTTTACTAACTTTTAAACTGTCGCTTCCGAAAAGTGAGGTTATGTGATCCATAAAAGTTGAATTTTAGTCAACTCGTTCGTTCCGCGCCGTTCCGTTTCGACAAAGACAATAGACTCTATAAGATGTCTCCAGGCATTAAAATCGAACAAAAGAGCTTTCAGATCAGTGACACGATGAGCGGTTATTGAAAAAAACCTTCGCAAACTGCCTAGCTACCCTGTTCACAAAACCGCCAAATGCGGTTTCCTTGGAGAACGTAAAAGGGGAAGTTTATTTGCGTTGCTGCCTTTTTTCACACATTTTCGTGTTGATTTCCTGTTTTAGATTGATATTCAATTCAAATGAATATTTTGCGACTTTAGAAAATACTTAGGAAATTTTTTTTTAATATTCCGTTAATCGAACAATCGAATTAAAAAAATGGTTTTTCGACTGATATTGTAAATCAACCCGATGGTTTCACAAAAATAGATATTTTTTTTTTTTAAGGATACTGAACTGGATTTAGGTGGTTAGCCTTTAATACACTGTAGTGTACAATCCAGTCAGCTTAGGGATGGGACGTCAGAAATCGGGCCGGGTATGGCAGTGTACTAGTTGGTGTTAATAATTTTTGAGTGCTATTTGGCTTTGATGTGATCTACCAGAACAGCAATGTTGCCTATAACAAATCAACTACTGTCTGGTTTCTCTGATGGTGTTAGTGAATCTGATAAGAATGTAAACAGAACTCATCTGCTCAGTGTTAAATCCTTTAGTGGTGATCCTATTAAACATTCCGCACTGTTCACTATTTATATTAATAATTTCAAAGCATAGCAACTGAAAAATTTTTATAAATAATTTATGAGTAGAGTGGGAATCGAACCCACGACATCGCGTGTACAAGCCTAGTACGCTACCACTGGACTACACCCGACTCTAATATGTTATTCAAATAACCGCAATTTACAAACATTTCTCAGTATGACTTTTTATCCGTTTTGTATGTTATATGTACCTATGTTCAGTTTCAGTATGACGATGGGTCATAGGGCAGCAACAGTTCTCTTCCGAAAGTCGTGTTTTGGGCGATTATGATAGCCATTACCTCTCACCGGACTTATGTACTCCTCGTATTTTCTTCTGGATTGTTCATCTGCACATGTTTCTTGGACGACCCAGCCTACGCCTTCCTTTTGAATTTTGAGAGATTTTGATCAAGAAATGACCGATCCATTGCCCCTTTCGCCTCTGAAAATTAATACCTATCTTGGTCTATTCGGATAATAGAGTTTAAACAATATACATTTATGTACTTGTACTCCGAAGTGAATCACTATTATAAGTTTAATTCAAGCCGAGAAATTTGCAATGCTTGGAAATCATTATTGCTCGTTGGTAGTTTATTATTTTCATTCATTCATTCGGATTCTACAAACGAAAGTCAGCAGAACTCGTGATTCAGCACATTGTGATTTACACATTCGAGAACGGTTTATCTTAAAATTGCCATTTTATTTTTACATTGCACTATTATTATTACTTCCTCGGCTTACATAACCGGCGAAGAAAATGAAAGCAAATAAATACAGGAATTCTAAATATTTAATCCTTACTTTTTCAAAACATTTGTATCTTAGTAATTTGTGAGCATACATCCATATATGTAGGTATATATGTGGAATGGTGTATTCCGGTAATGGAAATGTAAGTAAATAAGTGATCGTTCGTTCAATATAAATCTAATGGAAAACGTTGTATGGGCTTCCGGACTAAATTACTCGGAGGTCACTAGTACAACATGGAAGAAAAAAAACTACCAGTGGTCAGGGCGCAACTTTATTATTATGCTACCGGAGAAATGTGCAGTGTTGCTTTTGTGATACGGAGGACCTCAAGATTTGACTTGCAAGGAGTACTCGTCCAAAGGATCCACTCAAGACAGCGGACGGCAGCAGTAAGCGCCGGTGAGAGATACCCGATCTGAAATCAACTTCAATACCCGCTTTCGTAGCACATAAGCTTTTCCCTTCCTTACAGGATATGACGTCGACAGCTAGATGGGCGCGAGTCAATTCGTACGCATCCAACACCACGAAGAAAAGAGCTGGAAGGAAACGCAGAACTGCGAGCTTTACCGCTTCCAACGCTCGAAACACTGGCATTCCATGTATGTATATCTTAATACTGACTTTCTCTTACAATATTCAAAAATGAAAAAATATGAAATGTCTAATTTATTTTTGGATCAGTATCGCCCCATAACTCAGTGAAATGAACAAGATAAATGCCCCGTTTCCGGTATACTTTCTCAGCTCAAGAAGCTGGAGACAAAACTGGCACCAGGCTCAATGAGCTAAAAAATATTTACCATATCAACAAACACATGCAGGTATAATGATATTAGGCTTAATACCTAATATCTACCTTAACCCCCAGTGCTTCTCACTCAATACAGCGCACCGGTATAAGAGGTAGTGCAAAAATAAATTAGTCAAGTTTTATATTAATAATTAAGAGAGTTCAAAGTACCTAATTAATAAGGAAATACGAATGTTCAAAATATTAAATATTATATTTTTTTTAATTAATTAATTAATTAATCTACCTATATACAGTAAAACTTCTATTACCGGACACCTCTCAAAACCGGACACCTCCCTATAGGAGACAGTTCTTTATTCCCCAATGAATTAGGTATGATTTTCTATTGGTTAGCACCTCTCAATAGAGGACCCTCTCTAAAACGGACGCGGACACAAGAAAACCAATATATTACGAATATTAACATATTATTATACCTCTAAATAGCGGACATATTTTTTTTTTATGTAGTCCGTATCTACTTTGAAATGGTTTTGCCTTGCACGATTATTTATTTGTTTCGGATTTTTCCATCGTTGCGAATTTTTGTTCCAAGGATTTTTGCGCGCTTCTTCTTTCTTTTGTTCTCAGTCTATTTGGTTGTTGTTTACTCTGTATTTATCGTATGCTCCCGTTAGAACAATGTCGTTCTCCAAACTCAATACCCCCGAAAAGCGGATACCTCTTTATAGCGGACATTTTTGAATTACCCAAAGGTGTCCGCTATAGAGAAGTTATACTGTATATATAAAAAAATGATTATGTTTATATGTATGTATGAAGGTATGTTCAATGTAGAAGTTTCTAAGCCGCTCAACCGATGTCATTTTCAGGGAACATGTAGAATAGTCTCGCGATGGTGCCTGTGAAGTTTGGTACCGATAGAGTCAAAAACAATTGTCTTTTTTTATATTTTTAGCAATTTTAGTACCCTGTTGCTCTAATTGTTTGTTTGTTTGTCCCAAGTGCTTTCCTATATCATTCCAATTACAACGAAACTTCGCTGATATATTGAACGCTTCGCGAACGTGCGTTTTGTTTTAGTAAAACGATTTTACAATAGGTGGGGAGCGATACAAACAAATGAGTGTATTTTCGGTTTACACGTCGAAAAAAACCGAACAACTGAAGCAATGGGTGCAATAAAGCAACGAGAGCAGCGGGAACAACGAAGCAACAGAAACAAAAGAAACAATGGGAATGAAGGGAGCAACGGGAGCATTGGAGCAACGAAATTAACAGAGCAACGAAATTAACAGAGCAACGGAGTAGTGGGAGTAACGAGAGCAACGGGAGAAACGTGAAAAACGGAAGCAACGAGAGTAACGAAAGCAACCGGTGCAACAGAAAAACAGGAGCAACATAAGCAACGGGAGAAACAGGAACAATGGATCAACGAGAGAAACGGTAGTATAGCACCATACAAACGTGAGCGTAGCGCAGTACGCGGCTAGTAATATTAATAACTAATTCTTATATACACCACATACATACATTTCCATCATTGGTTTAGCACTAGCAGTCTAGAACTTTTAGTTATATCTTCAGCTTCCTTAGTTTTCCAAATGCAATTTTTTCGCAACAGAACAAGTAGCATAAAGTCTAGAACAAATTTTCGATGTTCAATACATGGATTACACTTATCAAACCAGAGAGAAAAATTTTCATTTGTTTTTTCTAGACAGATTTTAAAATTTTTTTTTTTTATATTGAGTGCTGATAGATATTGAGAGAAAAATTCTTTAAAAATATCAAATGGAGTTCACATATTTTGAAAAAATCATCTGATGGTGCTTGCAAGTACATTTGTTCAGTCAATGTCGTATTAGAGTATTTTTTGTTTAAAAGTAAAAATTCACTCGGCAAAGATAATAACTCACCTGATTTTATCATGCTACTAGCACAGGAATGACAATTAAATTTTCTTATTATTGTCTTTAAAAGTGCGTATCCGATAAAGTAACGTCGACTAGCGCGCTTTCAAGAAGAAAATCTGTAGAATTTGTAGTAATACCATGAAAAATCACAGAACTGAGGGTATTTGGTTCGTATGTTTCTTGACAATTAATATTACCTATATTAACTATGTCATTGGCGTCTATTTGCTGCACAACACTACTTTCGATCCAGTCCAATTGCACATCCTCATCATCCTCACAGTTTTTTCCAAATGAGGAGCTTAATATACGCATTGACATAATTTTTGCAATTAAGTGATTAAATTCAAATACTGAAGGATTTCGATTATTTCCGCCTTTAGCCCTAATTTGAGAAAATAAATTTTCTATTGGGTCTTGATTCAACCGCGAAGTTAATAAATAATGAACTTCCATTTCGGAAGAAAATAACTCCTCTCCCAGCAATAAAATGGCTTGTATTGATTGCATCAATCCACTTATGCAATAATTGTTTCTTCTTTTCTTAAGTTTAATTTTGTCTAAATAAATTATAGAATCTGTAGCAGAACATTAAATTTATTTCAATTCGAAATTTAAATCGCGATGATAAAATATCATGCAGCGGCAAAGTCTAAAATGTTACAATACCAAATAGTCATATAAATCCAAAAATAGAATTCGAAACAATTGAATACCGAATTAATCCGCACCGTTTTTCAATAACGGAAAAACGTCTGAATTTTACTTGAAATACAATAGAAAATAAGTTAGTTCGTAAGTAGTGATAATAAAAATTTTTAGTCAGAATTTAGCTGCCAACGACACCAGTCGTTTCTTTTATTTAATAATTTAACAAGTACCTACTCCCTCGATTAAAATATACCCAATAAATGGTGACCCCAAGTGGAAAAGAGTACACAAAGTAAAGTAATTAATTCACGAATAAGTGGTGATCCACCCCGATTAAAATTAAATTAAATCCCAAAAGTGAGACCCCCAAAATAAAAGTGCTATAAAATAAAAGTTTTGTTAAACAAAAGTCACAAATTCATTGTGCGCCAAAGGGAATATGGTAAAATACCAGAACGCCCAATTCTTTGTGTCCAAATAAAAGTTTCAACAATCAAAAATCGCAATTGCCACAAAAAAAAAAACAGCAATAATTCGTACAAGCAGCGTACGAAACACCAACAGCAAGCAACATACGAAACACTAACAACAAGCAACGTACGAAACACCAACAACAAGCAACATACGAAACACTAACAACAAGTAGCATGCAAAGCACCAACAAAACCCTAATGAAGCACACAAAGCAACGACAACGAGCGGCACACAGAAAACAACAACGATAAAATCATCACCAAGTCAACACGGCCGAAAATCAAAATAAAAAACAAGTAACATCTATTAAATTAAGTACTTTGTAGAGTAAAACATCAAAAATAAATTTTAAATTCTTTTGAATTATTTCCTTTTAATTTATCAAATAAAATAAAATATTAATTTATTCAACATCACAATTAAATATAAACACATACATATATTCAAAATAAAACAATAAGAAACATATAAATATAAAACTAAGAATAAGAAAGTGTAAAAAAAAACAGTGCGGAATAATTTTCTCGAACATCGAAAGAAAAAGGGAAACGTAAAATTCCACACTGGATCCAGCAAGGCGTTAAGTACAAAGTTAACTTAGAAAAGCTCTATAAAAATTTTTTTTATGAATAGGTATTTTTTTATAGAACAAAAGTTACTAAAACTATTAGTGTGCGTAAAACATTTAAATTGCAAGCAATAGCAATTAAGCTAAATAAATTGGGATAGGGAGTAGTAAAAAACGAACAACTTTAAACATTTAGAATAATTCTGATTCAGAATTTTCATAGCACCGAAAATAATTAAAAATCTTACACAGTTCTTACTTTGTCAACACCAAATACAATTTCTTTTCTCTCTTATTTTTTTTATTTTTTATTTAAAAAAAGGAAGCTATTTTAAAATATTTTGATAGCTTGGGAAAATATTTCTTTCCATCCCTTTTACAATGTCGAAATCAAACGACAGCACGAATGAGAACACAAAGCAAGAAATAGATTCCAAACTGCATGAGGATGCTAAAGAAATTTATGCTTATGCAGTAAGGCTTCCATCCTTTTGGATAAATTCACCTGCAACATGGTTTATACAGGCAGAAGCTCAATTTGCGATAGGCAGAATCACACAAGACTTAAGCAAATATAACTATACGTTATCAGCACTCCCACAAGAAGTTATCGAAACAGTGATTGACACCATACAAAAGCCTCCAACAGAAGGCAAATATGAGTTTCTAAAAACAACGCTAATAAATCGACACTCTATAAGCGAAGAGCGTAGAATTGAGCAGCTCCTCGGCAATGTTGAAATAGGAGATAGGACACCTTCCGAGTTCTATCGTTCAATGAGAAACATGGCCGGATCAAGCGAAGTAATCAGTGATAAATTAATTCGCAATTTATGGATGCGAAGATTACCACAACCTATTACAATCGCACTGATTTCACAAAACGAGAAACCAATGGAAGAATTAATAACATTGGCAGATCGAATTTGGGATTCCCTACCAAACTCAAAAACTATTTGTAGCATTGAAACTAACCCTACCATATTTTCATTAAAACAAGACATAGCAGATCTTAAAAAACAAATAGAACGACTGTCTTTACAAAGAAACCATAATAGAGACAGAGGAAGATCTCGAAGCCATTCTCGAAACAAAAACACAACACACAACAAAGACAGTAGCAAAACACTTTGTTGGTATCATGAAAAGTACGAAAACAAGGCAAAGAAATGTATAAAACCCTGTAATTATAACGAGATAATTACAGAAACATTAACAAACCCAAGTAACCCACCAAAAAACTAGAAATATCCCCTTTATCAGCGGTAAGTGGGGGAATAAAAATAAAAACTCGCCGCCTATACATAAGAGACCAATATAACAAAATAAACTTCCTAATAGACACGGGAGCAGACGTCTCCGTGGTACCCCACTATCTTTTCGCATCTATGGTTAAATCTAGCGACCACATATTAACAGCAGCTAACGGATCCGGAATTAAAGTTTTCGGAACAAAGCTGTTAAAATTAAATTTAGGTCTCAGGCGAGATTTCGTACATGCTTTCCTGGTAGCATCAGTGAACAAACCCATAATAGGCGCTGATTTTTTAGAAAAATTCGATATCAGCGTAAACATTAAAGAAAAACGATTAATCGATAATACAACAAACTTAACCACAGATATGTCTCATACTACATCACACACCCCAACCCCGCTTAACTACAGCATCGAGAATAGATATGGTATGTTATTAAAAAAATATCCATCCATATATCAACCGCCCAATTTTAACTTACCAATTAAACATTCAATTCAACACCACATAATCACACGAGATTCACTTCCTTCATCTCATCCGAGAAGACTTAACCCACTGCAACATAAGGCAGCAAAATTTGAATTTGAACACATGGTTCAGTTGGGAATTTGCCGACCGTCTGCATCACCAGTAGCTTCACCTTTACATATGGTCCCCAAAAAGGATTGTAAAGACTGGCGACCATGCGGAGATTACCGCCGCCTAAACGCTATAACAATTCCAGACCGATATCCGGTACCCCACATTCAAAACTTTTCCATGAATCTTAATGGTTGTACGATATTTTCCAAAATTGATTTAGTAAGAGCATATCACCAAATACCCGTCGCACCAGAAGACATACATAAAACGGCAATAATAACCCCATTCGGACTTTTCGAATTTACACGCATGCCATTTGGTTTAAAAAATTCTGCACAGACTTTCCAACGATTCATCAACCAAGTAGTAAATGGTTTGGAATTCGTTTTCGTGTACATCGACGACATATTGGTAGCCAGTCGTGATGAAAGAGAACACGAAAATCACCTACAAATTCTTTTCCAAAGATTATCAGAATATGGTCTGAACATTAAACCTTCCAAATGTCTTTTTGGCACATCGGAACTAACTTTCCTCAGCCACACTATTTCCAAGAAAGGAATACTACCTTCAAACGAAAAAGTTCAAGTGATAAAGAATTTGCCAACACCAACCACGATAAAAAAAATACAACAATTTGTTGGAATGGTAAACTATTACAACAGATTTATTCCAAATCTAGCAGATATATTAACCCCTATTCACAATCACCTAGCAGAACTTTTACGGCAAAAAGGCTCCAAAAAGGAATTTAGTTGGACAGAAGAATGTGAAGCGAGTTTTAGGAAAACTAAAGAGGCTCTCGCGAACGTTACTCTGTTAACACATCCGATGGAAAACACACAATATAGCATTACTACAGATGCATCAAACACAGCCGTCGGAGCAGTTCTTCAACAACTCGACGCAGGGCATTGGCAACCATTAGCCTTTTTCTCAAAGAAAATGTCCCCTAGCGAAATGAAGTACTCCACCTTTGATAGAGAACTCCTCGCTATATATTTGTCAATAAAACACTTTAGGTATTTCGTTGAAGGTCGAACTTTTACTGTCTTCACGGATCATAAGCCATTAGTTAGGGCTATTCCATCCAAAACAGAACGTTCGCCACGACAAACGCGACACCTAGACTATATATCACAATTTACAACAGACATTAGTCACATCACTGGAAAAGAAAACCATGTAGCCGATGCACTATCACGAATTGATAGCATCGACATAGAAAAAATCTCCTTTAATCTGCAAACTCTATCAGATCAGCAAGTAAACGATAATGAATTAAAAGATCTATTAGAGAAACAAAATAAAAATGAAGTAAAATATAAATTGGAATCCATGCACGTCCCTTTAACACAACACAAGCTATGGTGCGAAACCAGCACTGGTAAAAATCGTCCATACGTTCCTATAGAACTACGGCAAGACGTATTTAATTCTATACACAACCTCTCACACCCAGGGATTAGAGCAACGAAAAAAATATTAGCAACAAAGTATTTTTGGCCATCAATGAATGTTAATGCGAATACGTGGACCAAAGCTTGTGTCGGCTGCCAGAAGGCAAAAATTCACAAACATACTCGAACAAAATTCGAGCGTTTCGACGTACCTTCAAAAAGATTCGAACACATTCACATGGATATAGTAGGACCCCTTCCGCCCTCAGCAGGTTACTTATACCTACTAACAATTGTAGATAGATTTACAAGGTGGCCAGAAGCATACGCCATAAAAGACATATCAGCGAAAACGATAGCCGAAACATTTGTACAGCAGTACATTCCGCGATTCGGAATTCCCTTAGAAATAACCATGGATCAAGGTACCCAATTTAAATCAAGGCTTTTCGCCGAATTAACAAAAACTCTAGGAACTCATCGTATACATACTACCGCATATCATCCTCAAGCCAATGGAATGGTCGAAAGATTTCATCGTCATATGAAAGCATCCATAATGGCGCGAGACAATGCAAAAAATTGGTACACTGAATTACCATTAGTTTTACTCGGAATTCGAACTGCCATTCGAGAAGACTTAAAATGTTCACCTGCAGATCTCGTATATGGTCAATCTCTCAAAGTGCCAGGAGAATTTTTCATACCAAACCCTAAAAACGGTGATAACAATCCTCAAGAATACGTAACTCAACTAAAACAATCCATGAGCAATATTAAACCTACCGACACACGCATTACCAACCAAAAAAATATATATTTTGCAAGCGATTTGGAAAATTGCGAATTTGTTTTTTTGCGAGTTGACAAAGTAAGAACTGGGTTAAATCCACCATACGAAGGTCCATTTAAAGTTATTCGTCGACTCCGAAAACAATTTATTATAGAAATAAACGGTAAATCAATAACAGTCGCCGTAGATCGAGTAAAGCCTGCACATATTTTAAAAAAATAACATAAATAACGCTTCGCTGGAAAGGGAGTGTGTAGCAGAACATTAAATTTATTTCAATTCGAAATTTAAATCGCGATGATAAAATATCATGCAGCGGCAAAGTCTAAAATGTTACAATACCAAATAGTCATATAAATCCAAAAATAGAATTCGAAACAATTGAATACCGAATTAATCCGCACCGTTTTTCAATAACGGAAAAACGTCTGAATTTTACTTGAAATACAATAGAAAATAAGTTAGTTCGTAAGTAGTGATAATAAAAATTTTTAGTCAGAATTTAGCTGCCAACGACACCAGTCGTTTCTTTTATTTAATAATTTAACAAGTACCTACTCCCTCGATTAAAATATACCCAATAAATCCTTCAAAAAGATTGCTACTTCATTATTGCGTTTAAGAGGAGATTTATACATGTTTCGCTCAGAAACGTTTCTGCTGTTCAGACAGTCAAGAATTTTATCAAGCGTTGAAAGGTATTCTGCAGTGGAAAGCGCATTTTGGGATTGCAAAGGAGAAAATAAATTTAACTGCATACATGTATGTATACCTGCAGATAGGCTTCTGCTGAATATTTGCGTTGCATATTTAACCCGCATTTTATCAAAAGTCCAGGGATAAATGTGTTTTTTTTTGTTAATTTAGGACACATTTTAACAATCGCAGTGGAATCTAATTGGAAAAACTCTTTAATCACATTCCAACTAACAACACCGTTTTCAATTTTGATGTCTCCTTCCAAAAGTGTGTTTCTAAAGGATTTTATTAGATGTGGAACATCGAAAATACAATAAATTTTTTTTTCATTAAATACGAAATACGGGGTTTCTTTTGTCGCTCCCATAAGTTTAAAGCATTTCCGATTATTGGATCCTTGATCGCAAATAATGGCTCGAATTTTAAGACCAATATTCAAAGTGATATTCAGGTTTTGTCGTATAATATCTTCAAGTTTATCTCCAACAATAACTTCTTTCGATACAAAATAGCTTACAATATATTTCCAATTAGCTAGCAGACCTCTTATCATGAAAACACAAACAGTTTTCCCTACAAAGTTACTGCGATCTCCATTGCCAGAATCAACCACCCCTTCTATTTGATCAACAAATGGGTCATATACCAATTCCTTCCGAATTTTTACTTCATCAAAGATTAGTACAGCTTCTTTCGTAAATTCGTCCATATCTTTAACAACATTTTTCAAATTCGTTATTAAATCCATATTAAAACCCGGATGCAACTTTTTTAATGGACTCCACCTTAGAGGGAAGGGTAAAACCTAAATTGTCATGCATAAAAATATAAGCTGAACTAGACTTATAACTAATATTTTGTGCAAGAAGTTTCTGTTTATCGGTCCATTTTGTAGTTTTTGATCGCTCGGTTAAAAGCATTTTACAGAACTCTTGCATTTTCATCGACATATTCAATGGCGTCTATTTTCTTTACTTCAAACCTTTTCTTAGAAATTTTTTTACGTGCTTCATTTCGTTGAGTAGGTTAATATTTTGCTCCTCCAATTCTTTATTTCTTTTAAGCAGTTTAAAATATTTCCTACTGTAGTAGACCACATTTCTCTCAATCTTCAAACATCGTTTACATACGAGACCTTCATCTAACATATCTGATTCTACAACATTATGAGAATATTCCAATAATGAAATATTCGGCGAAATTGCACCGCAAGTATTTAACTGACATGAAGTTGTACTGCTACAAGTTTCTTTTAAAATATTTTTAGCTGATTGCAAAATTTCAGAAGGATCATTAATATTTTCATCAGTATTTTCATCATAATCGAAAACACGTTCACTCTTTGGCAAATTTAAAGAAGGAATGGCATTAAGTAGAATTTTTTTAAGTCCAATATCCCTACTATGAACATGTTTTTGACAAACAAGTTTCCCCTTTGTATTTTCCAGAATATTGCACCATATCATCCATTTACGATGAATATCTGATCGTTCCGGAAACTTAAACAACTTGCACGTTGTACTGTTTCCATCACAAATCGATAAAGAACAATGCCTTATTCTATTTTTCTTCTTTGCACACTGATCTTGAGACACGTTGTCCTTATTTAAATTAAGGTCCGGTATAGCACCAGAACTAAGTTTTTTGCGATATATAAAATTATTTTGGAAATGCTTACCACAAACGAATTTTTTTCCAGCCTCTTTAGGGCTTATTTTGCAAATACGTACCCATTTTGATCGAATCTTTTCGCACTTAGGAAAACGGTACAGTTTTATTTTGTCATCACTAGGGTTGATTGTGCAACCAGCTATGCAACAATGCTCATACCGTTTTCCCTTAGCAATGAAAATTTCTTGTTTTTTTCCGAAGAATTACTCATTTCACTAAACAATTATTTAAAAAACTCATGAAAGCAGACAGCTTGTACAATCACAAAATCTAATCACAACCAATTGTTTTATCTGGCATTTGCAATATGCAATTACCCTCACTCACAATAAAATCTCTGTTTCACCTTTTTACTCTCGTCGTATTCAGTCTTTTCGGCACATTGTGTTTCTTAATTTTTTTCAAGATCTTATCTTTTTCGTTGAGTTTCAAAATTTTATTGTGATCCGGTATTCAGACAGCGAATATCATATCGCGTTTTTCCCCCATTCTCCATCCTCCATCCATTCATCCTCCATACATCATCTCTATCCATAATTTTCCATCCTCTGTCTACCATCTCCCATCCTCCATTCTCCATAATCCATCCACCATCCTCTATCCACCTTCGTCCATCCACCATATCCCAACCACCATCATCCATTATATCCATCATTTTCCATTCTCCATCTTTCATCCACTATTTTCTATACTCCATCCATTGTCCAACACGACCACTGGTAGATTTTTTTCTTCTGTGTTATATTAGCGACCTGCGAGTAATTTAGTTTGCGATACTATCGACTTGATTGACAAAAACCATTTTTTTTACTTCGATTATCGGAAAACTAAAAAAAAAGTATTTTCTAAAGTCGCAAAATATTCAATTCCAATGCAATCTAAAACAGCAAATGAAAATGAAAATGAAAATATGTGGAAAAAGGCAACAATGCAAACAAACTTCCCCTTTTACGGTCTCCAAGGAAACCGCATTTGGCAGTTTTGTGAACAGGGTAGCTAGGCAGTTTGCGAAAGTTTTTTTCAATAACCGCTCATCGTGTCACTGATCTGAAAGCTCTTTTGTTCGATTTTAATGCCTTGAGACATCTTATAGAGTCTATTAGCCCTGACCAGAATAGACTTAAGGCACCTTAAGTTTTTCTACGACTGTATAGAAATGCACGTAGACAGCCAGAATGGACTTAAGGCATCTTTCGTTGACTTTTCCAAACTTTCGTTAAAACTTAAGTGTACGGTTCTGAGCGTAGAAACTTAAGCAAACTTATGCGTTTGACATTTATTCACAGATTTTCCGAAATTTTTGTACTTTGTGACTTCAGACTTGTGATTTATAGTTAACTCCACTTTAAAAAAGGAAAATTTATTTTAATTTAGACTCTCTTGATGAGTATTTGACGGCCGATATTTGACTTTTTTAGCTGTCAAACTTCTCTTAACTTAAGGCTATTGTGGTTGGGTATAAGATTTATTAAGTTTTGCCACAAACTTTACGAAAAGTTGTTAAGATTCCTTAAGTCTATTCTGGTCAGGGCTATTGTCTTTGGTTTCGACCATTGTGTGCATTTACATGACCAGCCCATAAGGTCTACTTTGACAGCTGAACGTGACGGGACGGATGCATTGTGATCGGGGCTTAAGAGATTTGTCTGGCATAGGTTAAGATGATGTCCCGTCTGATGACATCCAACGTGACCTCGATGCAGAATTATATATATTGGAAGAAATAAAAATCCCAAGATGGGTAATTTATCAAGGTGAGCCTAAAGTTGAACTCTATGGATTTGGTGATGCATCAGAACCTGCATACGCCGCAGCGGTGTACAGCAAAACCACTACTGCATCCAGAACAATACAAGTCCAGCTATTATGTGCCAGGACAAAGGTTACACCAATCAAAGCTACTCTTTAACACTTTCAAAATTAGAATTAAACGGAGCCTTACTCTTGGCTCTTGCATGGCTAAAAAAAAGCCCAACGACACAGACTTACATCGCGAACAGAGTGACAAAAATTACATGGAGACAATTGGATAAGGACTCACGTTCGATCTGAAGATAACTCAGCCGACTCCACTTCAAGAGGCATCAGTCCAATGTAGTTAAAAGAACACAATTTATGGTGGAATGGTCCAGATTGTTTAAAGTCTTTCTCGTTCTGTCATTTAAAACGAGTAATGTCATTGAGTGTATGTGCGCAAAATTGTAGTTTTCAATGTTAAATTTAAGCATTTCTTTAATTTCTTTTATGTAAAATTATTATTTTGAAGAGAAAAGTCAGTCATTTCAAATGTGTATAGAGCAAAATCCCATAACCATGGAAAAAAAATTAAATTTACGGGTTTTTCACCTTAGTACGCATATGCCAAACCCCTCTTAGAGTCAGTTTAGCGTATACAGCAACCCTAGGTTAGATGAGGTTGGTGGTGTAATCCCACATGTACGGGAAGAAGTACATGTGTGCCGAAGACCATATCTCAGGTAAACAACCCGTGAATAAGCCCAAACTGCAGCAGGTTGTCAGGGTCGGCCAAGATGTCTGGCCACAAGACAGGATGCGAGGTCACACCTCCTCATGAACCTTGTGTACTATGAAGGCGTTTGTCCACGGTTATGTGAACAAATCTGCATAAAGAAACCAGAGGTGTAGCGAAACAAGTCATAACATCGCGACCGCACACTTAGCTTTATCAATTCGTCGGTTTTGTGCCAAAAATCAAATGACTCGATCGCAACCTCCTAACTGGCGCCTAGTGGCTTCTTCTTATTTCCGAAATTAAAATCAGTGCCGTTTAAAAGAGTGTTGATGACATCTATGCAAATTCGTCGCAGACGTTAAAGACCATCTTAAAGAAAGCTACGGATAATGGAAACCGGAAACCGCTGGGAAATGCCATTTGTTGGAATTGGTGAGGAGACCAATTAATGCAGTTGGTTTTCTGTTTTCTGACAGGAGAGTGGGTTTTTTCTGAGAGAGTACTTTACAATAATCTGTACAATTAATTCTTATAAAGTTTAAAAAAAAAGTAAAAGTTCGATTATTTTATGAACAGACCTCGGCGAGGAAGCAATGAAAAATGTTTTTGAACCTTTACTAGTCACAATATTTGTACCTCTTATCCGAGTCATTGCGGAGCATAGACCTCAAGTAGCACCGCCAACGTGGAACTCAAGGACCCAGTCCCAGTTAACTTCACTGATTCACTCCTGGTATCCGAGAAATAGTTCGATATTAGACCAGTTTCAACTGTGATGGCAAATTTTTTTATACGGCGAATGTACATTTGTAAGCAAAGTGGCATGCTTCATAACCAGCGTCTAGATATATATTGGAATGAGGACGGAACTTAGTAAAGGTGGTTTATGATTAATTTATATTATGAAATACCCTCTATACCCTCTATAGCTCTCCTTATATCCGAGACAAAAGTATGGCTTGTTCCTTGATCGTTGTAATGTGACTTGTAAGCCTGTGACTTTAGATGGATTCCAAATTGATTTTAATGATCAATCACAAAACTGTCAATCTAGTAAACGTACAATTACTGCAGAAAAGATCCCAGCGTTCAGTAAACATCAATCATACCAAATTTCATACGTTAAATCGTTCAAAATTAAATGAATCACACATCGTATAGCCATGAAAGAAATTATCGAAACAATTCTAGTCAAATTTCAATATCAATAAAGTTTCATTGACATTCACGTTCGGTTTTCGTGCCGTTGTTGTTTCGCTTTTAATGTAAACGAATTTCATTAATTTGTCTTGGTCAAGGTTCCCATTAAAATTTGATTTATTTGAACACCTCCAAATGTAACGGCCTCATTCACCGACTGTGGCTTGATAACTTAATGACGTTTTGATAGTCATTCAAGCGATTTTATCGATAGCGATTTGGAGTAATGAGCAACAAAAAAATCATACGTTAGCATTACGTATTATTATTATTTTTTCCTATTTTTTGCGATAGCGGTCGCTCCATCGTTCATCGTTTTTTCATATGCTGTGTACGTGAAACTAATAAAGCAATATTTACCCATGCCTATTCAATTTATTCAATATATTCGCGACGATAACGCCATTATATAGAACACGTAAAATGTTATAATAAAATGACGGTTAAGTACACTAAATTGCACAGAACAAGTTTGAGAAAAAGACGTTTAGTTCGGGATTTAGGTCAGGTTTTTACATGGAATGGTATTCGAAGCGAGGTTAGAGCTATTTGTATGGGGCGAATCTTATGTTAATAGACTTGTGCATGGAACACTCGTTTGCTGCGGCTCTAAAATTAAGACTAAGTTAAGTTATTGGTAAGAAGTGTCAAAAACCATATTATGAAGTGTTCATGATTTGGTTCTGGCTGTTTAACTTCCCAGCGATCACAAGTAGACATTAAAAATATCGATCGATGGTACTGTTAAATCCGGTTATTACAAACACAGTATGTAGTTTCAATCATAGTCCATCATTTACATTTTTCCAGAGACCCTTGATCAAATTTCTTATATTGATAGCGCAGTAAAACCAAGACCCTTGTACAAATTCAAGGAACCAATGATTTAAGACTATAGACACGTAATAGAGGAAAAAAGGCAGATTGTCGAGAGCCAACTTCATCACAAGATGCTTTTGGCCGATTCATCTTGAGAGCAAATCCAGAGAAAATACTAAATTTACGATCACTGGGTTGCATCCTTTATACCACAAAACACGAATGCCCTTCGGGTTACGCAATGCGCCGCAGGGGATGTATAGTTTGGTGGAGAAAGTCATTCCACCGAGTTCGTTCATTTTGATAATCTGTTGTTCATTTCTGAGGATTTTGATTTTGTTGGCTGATTTACGTGGTGGCGTCAGTCGAAACAAGTCCCCATTAGCACAGAAAGCGACGCTCTGATACCACAATTTGCTTAATTTGGTCGTTGAGGGCTAGTAAAATATGTAGAGTGTGTTTTTAATTATCCAAACAAAATGTTAAAATTCCCCTTGACTCCCAACAAAATATTGAAATTCCCCGCAATTCCCAACAAAATATTGAAATTCTCCGCAGTTCGTCAGATGTTTTAATTCCGCATAATACTCAAAATGCGAAGAGGAATGGGTCAGGAATTCCGATGGTTCTATGAAACCCTGATCGAAGTGACGAAGTCTTTTGTCAGCTAAACCCTCACATTCACAGAGGATAAGCTCTGATGTTTCGTCTTCGTCACTGCATATTCTGCAAATTTTAGTCTCAGAGAGACCAATCCTATTGAAATGTTTCCTTAAGGTAGGCGTCCACTAGAGGCGAGCCGCATCGCAACGGTGCTGGACGAATTTTTGTTTCTGCGTCCACTTGGGACGGATCACGAGAGACAGAAAATGCCGAGCCCATCTGTTTCGCTGCGTCCACTATGAAGAGACGATGTGGGACGAGCCGGGGGGACATTCTGCTCGACAAGAAATCCGCTCGCAAAGCGATCCAATAGGAAAATCCGTCGTGCACCGATGCGACCCGCCTTTAGTGGACGCACTTCCACACGAAATATGGTAGGCGAATTTTTGCGATGCGACCTGGACGCCTACCTTTATGTGACAATGCACAGTCAAAGCTCCCACTAGGGTTCAGGTCTGATATCTTCTAAGTTTTAGATAAGTAATCAGATGTTCTTTTTTTCGAATGCTGCACACAAGAGGCACTTCCTTAAGATTGGCGCGGGAGTATTATTTGGCCTACAACTTAATAATGTGACTTTTTTTAGAGATGGCAACACCGATAAACCAATGGTAGTCCATCTTTGACATACATACCATTTGAAGTTTGTATTCATAAGCTGTCAATGTCAGTATAAACATTTCGTGTTGATTGTTGACAACGTATTTTACCGGACCATGGAAAGTTTCGAAAATTCACGAAAAAAACAACATTTGCGGGAAGTTTTACTTGGACATTATTTTGCTAAGAAGACTGCAGCTCAGAGTCATAAATTGCTCGTGGAAGTTTACGGTGACGATGCTTTTTCGCGTGCAGTGTTTTCGGTGGTTTCATCGGTTCAAAAATGATAATTTCGACATTACCGACGAAGAGCGACCTGGCCAGCCAAAAAAGTTTGAAGACGAAGAATTGACGAAATTACTCGAAGAAGATTCGTGCCAAACTCAAAAAGAGTTGGCAATTTCGTTGGAAGTGACTCAGCAAGCCATATCGAAGCGGTTAAAATCACTGGGAATGATCCAAAAGCAAGGCCACTGGGTTCCGTACGAGTTGAAGCCAAGAGATGTTGAGAGGCGCTTAGGCATGTGCGAACAACTGCTTCAAAGGCAAAGACGGAAGGGTTTTTTGCATCGTATTGTGACCGGCGATGAAAAGTGGATTCATTATGATAACCCAAAGCGAAAGAAATCATGGGGACCGCCCGGGCACCAATCAACATCGACCGCGAAGCCAAATATTCATGGTTCCAAGCTTATGCTCTGCATTTGGTGGGACCAGATCGGTGTTCTTTATTATGAGCTGCTAAAACCGAATGAAACCATTGACGGGCAGCGCTATCGACTGCAATTGATGCGTTTGAGTCGAGCATTGCGTGAAAAACGGCAACAATTTACTGAAAGGCACGACAAAATAATTCTTCAGCATGACAATGCTCGCCCTCATGTTGCGCAAGTCGTGAAAACGTACCTGGAAAGAACCAAATGGGAAGTGCTACCCCACCCGCCGTATAGCCCTGACATTGCTCCATCCGATTACTATTTGTTCGCTTCGATGACTCATGCGTTGGCTGATCAGCACTTCACTTCATATGAGGATACTAAGAACTGGCTCGATTCATGGATAGCCTCGAAACCCCAAGATTTTTTTCGCGATGGAATTCGTAGACTTCCCGAAAGATGGGAGAAAGTTATCGCTGCTGATGGCCAATATTTTGAATAATTTAGTTATATGAATAAATCTATAAATAAATGACCAAAATTCCAAAAAAAAGTCTCATTATTAAGTTGTAGACCAGATATAAATGCAATTTATAAAAAAAAGGCGACAAACTCTTCTGTGAAAACTACCAAAGAATATCCCTGTTGTGTACGTTTTTTAAGATCTTGACGAAATGTGTAGAAAAGTGAATTTAGTCCTTTGCTGTAAAAGCAAATGGTGAATACCAGGGCTGGGAACAATGGAACACTATGCTTCAAATCCATACAATTATTAAGGCTCGTGTACACTATAGCAAGCAAAACTTGTTAGAGTTGCTCTATGACATTTCTTGCAGCATGTGTGCACGGTTCCGAGAGCGCATTTACCCAAGTTTTTGCTCTAGCCAGTAAATGCTTGCCTTTTCAAGCAAGTTGTGAATGTACACGCCAACTTGCGAGAGTTGAAATCTCGCAAGTTCCGATCGGTTCCGAAATTTTTCAGCAAGTCAGTTGCATTGGAAGTCAGGTTAAGTTCAGTTTTCGGTTTACAGTTCGAAATGTGAACGGAAAATCCAAGCGGATTTCCGAGGACACGTTTTTATTTATTACCAATGTGGAACTTTATCCAGAGTTCTGGTATTTTTCTTTATCGTTTCGACAGTTCAGCGAAACTTTGAAGATAAAGTGTACACGGAAGAGCAAGTTTTACTTGCAAGATTATTGTAGAGCTACTTGCTAGAGTAAAATTGCTGTAATTTGTTGACAGATTGACAAATATACCATGTGCTCTGGTGGCAAATTTCGGAACTATATATGCTACACAGAAAGTGGCAGTTGCATGTTATTTTCAGACAAAATTGAGATTGAGCTCAAATAAGAGGGTCCTACTACAAAATATTACTTGAAGTGAACTTAAATTATTGTTATAATTGAATAAGAAGGACATATGTATCATAACATATCAAAAACACCATTATTTTTTTTAAGAAATCAATTTAAAGTACTAAAATAAAAGAAAAAAGTATTGAAAAAATGGTTTACGTTCTTTTCAAATAATTTAATAATTATTTCATATTTCTTTTTCCTGGAAAGTTAAACATTTGAGAAGTTATTTCGATGTTTATACCTCCCATTCATATGGAAAAATGGTTCATTTTCTGACTTCGTTGTACGGGATTGAGCCCATGATTTTCGAAATGTAGAACCGGAAATGAGCACCTTATTATCAACCAAACCGATCGCCATCAATCTTTATCATGTCTTTCATAATGAAATTAAGAGAGAATCGAAAATTCACCGAGCTCCGAATCGTAAAAATACTCACGAACCGCCCTATAACAGTCAGCTGACAAAAATGTGTCTACCATATCTGGTAGTTTTTTTTCCCACCAGGTGGAGATTTCCAACTTTACCATTCATCAATAGTGTTAACATCGCACTAAATTACTTTAGCAAGAAATGTCGCAAGTTACTTGCTAGTGTACACGAGCCTTTGCAGAAAGTGCCGACAACGACGACATAAATATACTTGCAAGATCTCTGGAGAGAGCCAAAGAAATATTTGTAAGCCTTTACCCGGTAGCAAGGAAAGTTGGACTACGTATCAACAAAAACAAAACAAAAGTCATGACACCAACTAGGAAAACACGCCAATCAGACAAAATATTACAGTAGGAGACTTCAACCTAGAAAACGTAGACAACTTTGTATACTTATCTCGAGGCAAATTTATCGAAGGATGAAATCAAACCCATCGCAATTAAAAGAAGAATAATGATGGCAAATAAGACGTATTATTCGGTGCTCCCAATAATTAAAAACAAAAATGGGCATAGGAAAACAATACTATAAAAACAATTAAAAGTCCTGTGCTACGCTATGGCAGTGAAACGTGGACATTGACTCAGGCGCAGTGCTACCAGGCGTACGATTTTCATCTTACATGTACGAGTTTTCAGCCTTATGTACGATGAGAACCCTTCATGGTACGCAAAATGTACGATTTTTCAACCATATGTCGAAATAAAAAATTAAAATGAAACATTTTTGCCAAAATATCCTAAAGAATCGCGAGCTAATATAGCTCGAAAATGTTCTAAGAATGGATATTATCAAGGGAATGAATTCACAGATATATGCGAGGGGAATACAAGTGACGGCGTGAGTGAGTTAGAAGTTGCAGGTTTCTTATATGCTCCTGGAATTGATGATTCGATAAGTCACTAAAATTAATAGTTTTCTCGTATTGAAACTTTAAACGCGATTATCTCAAAACTGGATCTTCAAAAGCTGCTCCTATTGTAGCTCCAAAAGTTATGGATCGATTTGGTTAATTGGGAGCTTTCTGTCTATATAAATATCGGAAGGATATACCTAAAATTTTGAGGATATCGCGTAAATAAAGCACTTTTTTGGGGTAAAAACTGTAACAAAAATATTCGAAAAATTAACATTTGAGAGAAAAGCCTCATATCTTTTTTGTTTTATTTTTTTTATAATTGTTTAGGTATATCCTTTCCATTCATCTGTTAGTATTCCAAAAATATTTTAGTTTTCAGCTTTAGACCAATAGAATGAAAATGACAAATGGAGCAGTTTTCGATGTCACACAAAAGTCACCTACAGGAATATCCTATAAGAACGCCATTTTGTTTTGTAAAAAAAACAGCACTTGAAAGTTGTAATAATATCATGTCAAAATCTTAAAATGATGCGATTATTTTATCACCATAAAAAAATGAATGAAAAATGACTAATTTCTGGGCGTCTAAAGGGTTTGCTCCCCTTAAATATGTAGTTTGTAAAGAACACTTCCATGTTTGACTGATAAAATTTAACATTAAAGTGAATTGTACGATGAAATCTTCCTCGGTACGATTTTTTTATGGTATGGTACGATTTTTTAGGTTTGCAAATCTGGCAGCACTGCTCAGGCGTCCGAAAAATTAGTTAACGCCTTTGAAGAAAAGTCCTCAGAAAGATCCTCGGACCTTTGAGGGAAGTACCGATCTGGAAAATACGATACATTAGAGAACTGTATGCTATCTTTGATAACCCTGGACAAAGACAAAGACAATGGACAAAGACCTGTAGCAAAATCACGAAAGCGCTGGTAGGACTCTATTGAAGCAGACAGCAAATCACTGCTAAGATTTACAAACTGGAGGACGCGGTCACTGCACCGAGAAGGCTAGAGGCGGTACATACAGGCCTTCGTAAAGAAGTAATTCCAAACGGCGAAAGTAAGATTAGTTTCTATAGCTTATTTAGAACTCATCATAATAATTACTGGATTTTGATGTGACTAACTTCCAAGTGTCCATTTCAATAGCCGGGGAAAACAGTGGTCCTCATCCATATGGTGAGAAGAGTTCGCAGCTTCATCCGCGACAAATGTACACATAAGTAGAAGACTTCAACATCACACCTCTTTTTTTCAACGCCATCCGTTCCAGATATCTGGTCGCCGGATTCTAAGTCGTTTCGCATATAAAGAGATTAGCCGAAGCAAGGACATTGAATTGAGGGTGTACGGAGTCTACTTTGACGACGGTGGCAATAACAACCAGTAACCCTTGATATTACGTGGTCCTTCCATTTCAAGTGGCCTCCGATGTGATAAAACAGGCGATGCGCAGTCGCCACGCTAAACACCTCGACGCCGTATCCCACACACGTTTGTCTGGCGGCACGACGAAAAGGTCGAGTACTCCACGAAGCCAATCAACTTGAAGTTTTTATCGCTTGGAGTACGGTAGAATCGATTCTCCGATAACGGAGCGACAAATCACAGTGCCATAACCATTAATCACATCTGATTTAAACCAGCTCACCTGTGTATTCTCCTCTGCTGTTCCGCCTCGTCGGTCATTTCGACGATTGCAAACAGTTCGGCTTCGCCCTCCCGTCCGAAAATTCCGTTTGGAATTTTCCGCAGAAATTTCTTTAGGACACTGGCAATGGTGTAAACGGAATAGTTATCGACGTTGACCAGTCGGCCGGCTTGCAGGAAGTGAATGAGTTTCTTCATAGCGCCCTGATGTCCGGGTGCCCGGAACACATTCTCCCGCTGTGGTGCCTCTTTGTTCAGTTTGAGAATGAGCACGAGTAGCGGACCCGGAATGTCCTTTTTGCATACTTCGTCGAGTCCGACACCGAATTTCACTTTTTCGAGACGATGCGGGTACGGCCCGGGACCCGGATGACCGCACGACGTAACAACACTTCCGAGATCGGCTGCACGGCGATGCATTCGTTGCGCCCAGCTGGCCATTTTATTTTGATGGACTTAACACGGCGATTAGGAAAATACTGGAAAATTATTGTTTGCCGATCGAAACTTTTCAGTCTTTTTTTCTATGGCTGTTTGTCTAAATGCTCTGCGAGTTTCGCCGACTTTTTTCAAAAATCCCCAGCATACATCACTACGGAAAGATATCGCGGCTAATTCGCGTATTCATTCAATGAAAAAGCACGGCACGAAGCGTTCGTGTTAGTTACAGCGCGAATTGTACAAAATTTCATTCATTAAAACCGGAAAAAAATCGAAATGAAAATGGAGAGTAGAACGAAAACACCAAACTACTTGACATGACAGGAGACGGCTGTAAAATGTCATCGTCGCGGGAGTGTGCCACAATTTTTTCGGCTTCGATTCTACTCACCACTTTGCCCCTCCAAAATCAACTAAACATTTCCAGACGATGCAATTTTCTCAGACTTTTTCTTGTGGTCCCACTATTATTATCCCGTTCTTTTTTGGCTTTCCCGTTGAATGAATTTGTAAATTTTGCGTTTTTGTAATTATTCGGGGTCGGAGCGTGTTGGAAAAATAGTGATGTTTCGCTGGCTGCGAAAATGGGACGGAAAACCAAACAAAAAGGACAAAGTCCACATCCACTGCGATTGCAACAGACGGGAGCGCGCTAACTGAATAGTTACTATACTACTACGTTTCTCACCACGGACAGATCCACACTGAACAAATTTTTTACATCGAAAACACGGCCGCGCGCCGAGGCCGAGCAAAACTGAACCGCTTCAAATCGGTTCGGAATTTTGTTGTTGCAACATTTCATTTTTGAATCTGAGGTGCAGTGCTGCCATTTTAGCAGAAATTCTGCTAAATTTAGCAGAGAAAAATATTTTTTAGCAGAGGAAATTTTCGGCAAAAACTTAGCAGAACTGAGAGGAAACCCATTCTGCCGATTCTGCTAAAATCGTTGTTTTTATTAAGAATTTATTGGTTATTTTTCGCCGCCAGTGAAGTTTTTGGTTCGAAACTGCAACATGAAAGTTCGAATGGGATCAATCGCTGTCATGACTACTGTCAATGAGGACATGAGAGTTGAAAATACTTCACTGAAGAAGCAAGTTTAATGGTTATTTCTTTTCTAAAAAAAAATGTGACCTGTAAAGATGCAAAATTATTGCAGTTCTGCCCTCTTTTTTGACAGTTCCGTCCGACAGGTCAATTTACAATAGAACCCTTTCAGGTCAAAAAGCTATTATGAAAATTTAAATATATTTACACTACACTCCGTATGATTACCGTATGACCCGTTGGGCAGTTTAATTTATGCTTTTAAATCGTTTGCCACTGTTGTCGTAGGATATTTTTTTCTTATTTTTATCGTTTCTTACGCACAATTGAGGTTAAAGGAGTTGCACCGCCGAAATTTTCGGGGCAAGAAATGCGAGTTTTCAGGTCAATTTTAGCCACGGACTCAAACCCCTTTTTCTAGCAGGTCAAAAAAAATTTCAGAATAGAACAGCGGAACTGCTACAACAAAAATTGAGGGCACATTTTTTTGCAGAAAAGAAATCACCATAACACTTGTGTTGGACTAGAATTGAAGGCGCTGTTTCGTCATCGGATGATATTGACTCAACATTGGCAGTACGATAGCTACGACAGCGATCTATCGTTGTCGGGCTTTCGTATTATATGGTGATTTCTTTTCTAAAAAAAAAGTGACCTGTAAAGATGCAAAATTATTGCAGTTCTGCCCTCTTTTTTGACAGTTCCGTCCGGCAGGTCAATTTACAATAGAACGCTTTCAGGTCAAAAAGCTATTATTAAAATTTAAATAAATTTTCACTACACTCCGTATGATTTCTAATTACCGTATGACCCGTTGGGCAGTTTAATTTATGCTTTTAAATCGTTTGCCACTGTTGTCGTAGGATATTTTTTTCTTATTTTTATCGTTTCTTACGCACAATTGAGGTTAAAGGAGTTGCACCGCCGAAATTTTCGGGGCAAGAAATGCGAGTTTTCAGGTCAATTTTAGCCACGGACTCAAACCCCTTTTTCTAGCAGGTCAAAAAAAATTTCAGAATAGAACAGCGGAACTGCTAGAACAAACATTGAGGGCAGAAACGGGTCACATTTTTTTGCAGAAAAGAAATCACTAATAGTTTCACACTAGAAACTCCACTGACGTCATAAAACAACCATGAAAGAGAGGAAATAATAGTTTTTCTTCTTCATTCGTATATATGTACTTAGTACATTAATTTGAAACTTTTCCGAAAACGAAAAAGAGTTTAATTTTTCATAAATAAAAATTAAGAAAAAATGCTGCGGGGCGTTCTATTGTAAATTGACCTGTCGGACGGAACTGTCAAAAAAGAGGACAGAACTGCAATAATTTTGCATCTTTACAGGTCACATTTTTTTTTCAGAAAAGAAATCACTATTAGAATAGTTAGTGCAAAAAAAGTGTAAAAAATGCATGCAAGAAGAACAGACCTGCGACGCTAGTTGTCTATAAGTGTGGACGGTGCGAAACGATAGAAATACGATCAGCTGCGAATTGTGTGGCACTACAGTTCTTTGGATGTGTGTACACATCTGGAAGCGTGCTCGGAGAAATCATGGAAGTATATGGAATGGCTTATAACAAGATATTCCATAATGAATTCTGATTGTGTTAGGCGATGGAAGTTTAAATGGTAGTAGCCTTTAACCAATCAGCAACATGAAACTTGACACTAGAATCCCTTGCATCTCACTTCCTCTACAAACTGTTATTCTTCAGTCTCTTTCGTTTGACACTAGAATCCCGTGCATCTCACTTCCTCTACAAACCAATTTTCAACCTTTCTCCTTCTCATGAAAAATTACGCTCATACACACGAATTTTACGGGTATCACCATCGCTTGGGAGAAATAGATGAAAAGCTGGTTTGTTCTATTTGCCAGGGAGAGCTTCACATTTTAGTGTAGCTTACATCTTCAGTGTAATACACTCTACACTGAAAGTGTAGGGTGCTGATCGCGCAAAAAGAAAGAGTTATGCACTACTCTTTGCAGCTTGACAATAGATCGCTGTCAAGCTTTTGTCTTATACTCTCAATATTTCATGTACTTAAAAGACTCAATAAAAATTTCTGAATCTGAATCTGAATCTGCAGTTATGACACTGGCTATTTTTGCGGCTTTATAGCGGCTAGTAAATCCAAATGGAGAGGGATAGAAGATGTAACATACAACTCTGGTGTGAGAGAGACAGTCCGAGAAGTATAAATTGAGTACTGTCAAAAACTAGCAGCAACATAGCCGCAAAATAGCCGCAACATAGCCGCAACACAGCGCATTCGAGCAGTGTTTCGCAACATTCTAGCACTTAATCCTAGGAAAATCTTTCAACTAGTGGATTTTTGAGCTGCTATAGACTAGAGTCACTGTATAAGAACTAACACAAACATCCATTATCTTGAGTACGGACAATGTGTGTTTCATTTGAAACCAGTAAATTTGAAATTTTTTTGCAGTTGTCCGATTTTTCTTTTTTATCTCCACTAAAGTGGATAAACGCTGTATTTAGTTGACATTTCATGAGACATATGTATCTCGATTCCGTGAAACGTTAATCAAAATCCATCTGCTACACGTATACACACTAAAACTATGCCATTTAAGAAACCTGCGAACTTTGGAGTTCGCAGGGTTTAAGAGTACTAAAAAGGTACCAAAAGCGGTCATTGTCCGTACTCAAGATAGTGGATGTTTGTGTTAGTTCTTATACAGTGACTCTACTATAGACTAGTTTTTAATAGTTCGGTACTTATAAATTGTGGAAAGTGCCAAGTTATGTTATAAAACGCGCTAAAACCGGTATTTTTCTTAACAATGCAGTTGTTAATTTCGTTTACTAGATGCCGCTAGCGTTGGAAAGAGTGGTATCTCATTCTTTTAATGTTGTTCGCCTTGTCGCACGATGTGGCAGTTATTGTACTTTTATTGCACTTAAGAAAAAGCCGCTAAATAGCCAGTGTCATAACAGCATTAAGGCCGAATTCACAGTCGAAATTTAAGCCAAAAATTGGCTTTAAACTTAGGATCTTACGAACAAGTTCCTAAGTTTAAATTAAATTTATGGTTTAATCTTCGACTGTGAAACCAGCCCGTAGTGTAAGAAAGTGACAGCTAAAATTCCGAACTTTTTTATTTGCTTTACTCTTTCACTTCAACAATGCAAATTTATTGCCATTCAAAATTCTACTATATTTAAAAAGTTAATTTCTTATGTATGCAGTGTAAAAAAGTTTACACTTAGTCTGTTCTTTTTGCATGAAATTTCTGCACTTTTTTGCACTCGATTTTCCAAACAGCCTTTGACGTCAAATCAATGACACAAACTCAACCTCAAATAGTGTTCTTGTTCCCTCCCCGCCACTCCCTTTTACACTTTTCTGAACTAGCTCGAAAGCCAGTGGAAAAAGTGTACTCAGTGTACACTAACACCGACAAAAAGAACAGACTAACTGAGTACACTACACTGGACAAAAAGAACAGCCACCTCTGACGTCACACCGACGAAAAGAACCAGGATTAAAGAGCCGTACAGAATGAACGCAATCGAAGTCGGATCGAAATGCCCGAATAACGGAGGGAAAAAAACAGTTTCATATGCATGTGGTTGCATGTAGCTAAACAAAATGAACGCTAAGCGTCGGAGAGATTCGCAAGTAAGTTCGCAATGTTTTAAAATGATTGCAAGTGATCGGATCGAAATGTCATTGACAAGTCATCGTTTCTTACGCACATTTGAGGTTAAAGGAGTTGCACCGCCGAAATTTTCGGGGCAAGAAATGCAACTTTTCAGGTCAATTTTAACCACGGACTCAAACCCCTTTTTCTAGCAGGTCAAAAAAAATTGAGAATAGAACAGCGAAACTGCTAGAACAAAAATTGAGGGCAGAAACGGGTCACATTTTTTTTGAGAAAAGAAATCACCATAAGAAAAAAATATCCTACAACAGCGGCAAACGATTTAAAAGCATAAATTGAACTGTCCAACTGGTCATACGGTAATTATAAATCATACGGAGTGTTGTGTAAATATATTTAAATTTTCATAATAGCTTTTTGACCTGAAAGCGTTCCATTGTAAATTGACCTGTCGGACGGAACTGTCAAAAAAGAGGGCAGAACTGCAATAATTTTGCATCTTTACAGGTCACATTTTTTTTGAGAAAAGAAATCATCATAAGTACAGTCTCAGTTCTATGTGTGAATGTTGACTGATCATGATTTCGTTTCATTGCTAGAGGAATCACACACAGATGATGCTTCAATCCTAAATTTAACAAACGATAAACATTTCCAATATTCATAACTCAAAATGTAGCCTTTTTCATAGAAAGTAAAGTATTTCCCTTAGAAATATTTTAAAAGGGTACTCAGATGATATTGTATGTAAATAAATATAGGAAAATGTGCACATGTAGTGTGTTATCTAACAGAACATCAAAAGACAAATAGACCAGGAATTTATCCTATTTAGCATTCTCGTTTCATCATTCTTTTGTTTTCAGTATTGTCGATGATCGAGTGTGTAGCAAAGGAATTGTGCAATCAAAGTATGGTAGCGAAAGTGTTTCGAAGAAAAATGTTAGTAATTTGTTTTTTTATTTAATTTTAATCCGAAATGTGTTAAAATACAATTAGTTGGGAATTGACAACTCTAAATTAATCTGAAAAATTACAAAACTATTGCGTTAGCGTTAAAATAGAGACAAGATCGTGTTGGTGATTGTAGCTTTAAGAGACGATTTCCCTTAATTCATGTTAAATTGTACCAAACATTTAACAACAATGAGTTCATAAAAACACAGTGAATATAGTGAATAATTATCTTAATACGGAGAGCGATCAGTTATAAATTGATTCTGGCAAACTAAAGAGTTCGAGACATATCTTATACATTAAATTCAAATTAAGAATATGGTAAGTAGTGGTTGACTTTGAATTAGGTTTTGCCCTTCCAACATCTGTGTCGTTATACTTTTATAGGAAAAGACTAAACCAACCAGAGGTGTAAAGCGGTCAGCGTCGAGGACTATTGATTAATTTTTCTCGAAGACCACGAAAACAGACAAGTCCTTACCAAACAGTCTTCCAGATACTAGTCCCGAGCTTGAATCATCTAAAGGCTGTACAGCATCGTCATCAGCATCAGGACCATCAGTGGTACTATCACCAATAGCGTCTACTAGTGCAGCTTTAGTTGATGCAGTAATATACAAACCTGATATTGGAAATTATATCGAAAAAATTGATAGTGTGGATGACTACACCAAACGTATGCTGTTAGAAGAGTTTTGGACACCACCTTCTACTTACTCTTTTCCATATTCTGTTCACCACAAACAAGGCGAACCGGAGCGCAGACATGTTAAAACAAGCAATTTCAATGACCATCACTGGCTTGTTCTGTCCGAAAAGCATAAAGGTTTGTACTGTAAGTATTGCGTTCTGTTTGCTACTGAAACCCAAGGATACCAAAAAAATATTATTTTGAATACATTAGTTAAAACGCCACTGAAGTCTTTTGCAAAATTAACAGGCAAGGACGGTGCTCTTGCTTTACATGCTAAAAGGAAATGTCACCAAAATGCAGTTCTTGCTGGTTAGGACTTTCTTCGTAGCTAGCATAATCCCTCATTAGAAATATCGAATCAAATAAGTTCAAGGCGAAAACTGCAGGTTTTGGAAAATCGAAGGCGACTGCGTCCTATTATTGAAACGATTATTCTATGTGGTCATCAAAATATCGCTTTACGAGGGCATAGAGATGACGGTAAATTGGAAGCCGAACTTCCGTTGACCAATGAAGGAAATTTTCGAGCTCTACTTAGATATCGGGTTGAAGGTGGGGACAAAATTTGGGAACAGCATTTGAAGACGGCGTCTTGCAAAATATGTAACGTTCTTCAAGAAATATCCATGTGGCTAGATACAAAAACATTGTGATATTCTCTCCGTAACACGTCCCTTGAGCCTAGCTTTACAAGCTCCGTCAATGGATTTAAAGAGTGCCTCTGATGCATTGCAAGATACGATGAAGATTTTGAGATCGTATCGGAGAGATGCAGATTCTCATTTTGCGAAATTATTTGTTAAAGCAAAGGGTATTTATTGCAAAAGAACTGGGAACCGAAATAGAACTTCCTCGAATAACTATTCGACAAATCCATCGCTCGAACTTTACTGCAAACAATACTGAAGACTATTATCGCAAAGCTATTTTTGTTCCTTTGTTAGATAACATATCGAATGATCTTGAAGTCAGATTACCAGCAGAAACAATACAAGTTTTTGATTTAAACTTGCTTATGCCTTCAGTTATATTAGAAGCAAGCTCCTCAGGTGATGCTGACCAACTAGGCCGTATTGAAGCTCTGGCTGTTCGTTATAAATCATTCTTAACGCATGGTGAATCAAATCTCGTAGGAGAGTTCAGAGTATGGAAAGAGAATTGGAAAAGAAACCAAACTGAAGAAGTAACGATACCGAAAACTGCAGTGGAGGTGTTGGAAAATTGTAATGAAGATATTTATCCCAATATTCGACGACTTATACAAATACTAGCTACAATGCCGGTCAGCGTATCTACGCCAGAGAGAACGTTTTCAAACCCTTCGGCGACTAAAATCGTGGCTGCGAACGCGGATTACAGAGGAAAGGCTTACTGGTCTTGCCCTGTTAAATACACATCCAAGTATTAATTTGGATGTTAATAATATAATTGAACGGTTTGCAAAACAAAAAAACCGAAAAATGGAATTCGTCATATAATCAGCACAATATTTAATTTAAAAAAAATATTTATTTATTTTAAATTTGTTTTATTTAATCGTTTTATACAAGTTTGAAGTTGGATATACATACCTACCTATAGATAACATCAAAGTGCGATGCATTTTTGATATCAATCATTAACGCACGGTTTTATATTTCAACTTACTTCAGAAACCAAAGAATTTTTATTTATTTTAATTTTTGAACCTTTTTATTAATTTAAACCTTTAAAATAAGTATTAATTTAGATACATATTTATAACACCATAGAACGGTTTGATAAAAAGAAGAACAGTGTATTTAATTTCTGATAATTTGTGATTATAGTCATATATAACGTATGCTTCTATAATTTTATTTTATTAAAAAAAAAAAACAGAATATTTATTATTTTTTTTTACTTATTTACCTTTTTTATTTCGCTATGGATAATAGGTACCGTAGAATACTAAAAACCAAAACCGAAAAATATTTTATGATAGGTACCAACATTAATGCAATATGCAATGCAATATTAATGCATACCATATTTAGAAATATGTATAATGTGATTTAACATTTCTAAAGAATATTCATTTTTTTTGTTTTTTTATTTTTAATTTTTTGTATTCATTTTTAATAATGGAAAATACATACAATGTAAATAAAGCGATTAACGAAAAAATTTTCTTTTATTTCAGTAAATATTGACTCTCAATTTCATTTCCTACGCACATTTAAAACAATGTTATTCCATACAGCTTCAGCGTTAAACATTTTAATATTCCGGCGATGATGATCAATATCGTATTGAATTTGTTTTCTCATCTAAATTACCAACTAAATTATTTGTTTAACACAAGCAATATCCAAAGTTGCGGTACAAAGATGATACAATTTTTTTGTAAAATCATCACAACAAAGGTTTTAATAAAAGGCCTTTAAGAATTATTTTTCACTAGTTTTTCACACTAGATGTATAGGTATAGCCACAGAACTTGATCAAACGAAATAGCCAAATCAAATCATTTCCCCAACAGCAAAGTCTGGATCCGCCACTGGTGCTACGTAGCGGTACGTCGTTGACCACGTGAACGAGGTATTGAACATTGGTGTGAGAGAGTCAGTCCGCAGCTATAAAGTGAGTCAAAAAAGCTTCAACATAGCGTTAACTGTCAAAAAAACGTGAAACATGGTGTATTCGCTCAGTGTTTTGCAACATTCGTGCAGTTCAAGCCAAAAAATGACCAGTGGGGGCTAGATTTTCCAACCGCTTCACGTTTTTTTCGACAGTTCGTTTAGTATAAATTATTGAGAGTAACGTGTTATGTTGTAAAACGCGCTAGAACCGGTATTTTTTATAACAAATCAGTTGTTAATTTCATTTACTAGATGCCACTAGAGTCGGAAAGAGCGGTATCTCTTTCTTTTAATATGTTTCGCCTTTTCACACGATTGGTTATTCGCTTTTTTTAAGCTCGAAACATATTCAAAAATGAGAATTAGACTTCTTTTCTCACCTTGAATTGAGTTTTCATAGAAAAAATTAGAAATAAAAATATATTGCAATTTTCAGCAATGTCGACATTCCGCCATTTGAAAAATGTCAAGTTTTTTTTTTTTTTTTTGAAAGATAATTTTTGTTATGTGAAACAAATCGCATATTGGTATGATTCTGAACACTTGTTTTTCAGTATCGAGTCTAGAGGAAGGATTCGTCAATTCTAATGTTTTGTATTAAAACTTCGCGCCCTGGGATAATAAAATATTGTTACGAATCCATTCCAAAAAAGACTCTCCATTGAACTGGTATATTTTTTCGTTTCGATCCATGAAGTCACTCATCGAGGCAAAATCGAGGCATTCCTCACGACGAACTGTCATATGTGCAAATTTTAGTAATTTTACTGTAGAGCAAAATTTAAACTTTGAAATCCGTTTACTCATAGACTGAACTGTGTTCGCGCAGCCGTATTCAACATAAAAAATCAGAGTCATAACAAACATAACAGCTCCATATGATTCGCAATGATTTTGTATGGGGGATGCGTTACTTGAATGAGGAGCCAAGTTTTCTATTAAAGTGCAAGATTTTGTTCGACAACGCAAAGTGACATAGTTTACCAACATATTGGATGTTAAGAAACGACAAGTAAAATGTATTTGTAAAAAGCGTTTCATTATATTACTATAGCAGACAAGCACCCTTGATGTATGTGTGCGAGCTGTCTTTCTTTTTAGATGTGTTTAGTTCTACTTTGCCGCTAGTATCGAGCAGTTAATAAATGGATTCTAGTTTTGAGTCACGCGTTTTATTTTAAGTCATTATAAAAATGAGAATTACGGCCCTATTCTTAAATTGTGACCTATCATAGGTCACAATCTGATGTGACTAAAATTTTGTGACTGTTCTTTTGTGTCTGGCATTGCAGTCACAAGAAAGGTCACAATAATTTCTCCACATAGTTGGAGACATGTGTACCTTTATTTTTTTATCGCTTTTTCTTGCACAGTTCGGAAAATGCAAAAAACCTCAAAATTGAGACTAATAACAGAATATGAAAAGTCACAATTAATTTAAAATTGTGATTCTTCACCTACTTTGTGACTTGTGACTTTGGTGCTGAATGGGCCTGTTAGACTACTTTCCTCATCTAGAATTGAGTGTTCATATAAAAAATTCGGATGAAAAAATATCGCAATTTTCAGCAATGTCGGCCGAAATTAACACAACCACAACGGCCGCACAAGCAACAAGTACTTCTCTCATTCGTGTTACACGTAATCCGAGTGTCGATAATGCGCCAGTGATGACGGGAAATTTTCACTCTTGATAATCACTCGGAGGTCGACACTCCGTGGGCCTTCTCACGCCTCCATGGACGGGGCTGCTAACAATTTTCATGTCGGATGCCGGCGAAAGTCGTCGACCATTTCCCTAGAATTCGGGGCGGAGTCGCACCACTCTATCAATACAACCGGACTCGAGATGATCCCGGCCAAACAATAAATTTGATTGTGAACGCAAAAACAGTAGAAGTTCGTGTAAACTGACGCTATACGTGATGTAATTGAAATGGAACAGTACCGAATTCTCCTCTGCCGAGATTGTTGGGTCAATTCGAGAACAATGTCCTACATCAGAAGGTGAATGAGAAATGCCAAAAAAAAAATGACTTCACACAGGTAAACGCACCGTCATATGTGCGTTGACTGTGCTCTGTCCCATAGAAAGAAACGCCAAGTCTAGCAAAATAAAGATATAAATACTGGAGATGTGAAACAGCGATTGAGTTGAAGGCGGACGTCTTACCATTCACTTGCACGTAAAACAACCACAAATTGACATAAGGACCCTATTTTGTTTCACTCACTCACACGCTAAAACACTCAGCAACAAACCTGTTTTGTCTCACTTCTTCTTAGCCTTATACAAAACCGGTGGCTTATCGTATCCATGGATGTATTAGTATAACTGGATCGGTAGTAAGAGAAATTTTGCCTAACAGGTTCTGGTTGTGTTAGTTGTCTATTTGCGTTAGTGTAACGCTGTTATGACACTGGCGTAACCCCCGGAATTAGGGATGTTCGATTTCGATTCGATTAATCGACTAATCGATTAATTTTTAAAAAAAAATAGATCTTAGCAATCGATATGAGTGTTGTCGATTAATCGACATAATCGATTAGTTAACGTTAATTAATCGAATGAATTTCAACAGTTAAAAGATTCGATGCACGATAGATTTTCCTACATTAGTTAACAAAAAATTAGCTTATAGCACTGATCTGAATGTCAAGTTAACTGCAAATGTGTTAAATATTACGATACCTTCGAGTATCGTATTCGTACCATCTAGTATAATCCGGTTGCAATTCGCGAGGCGATCACTATATTAAATGGCGAAACAGTTGGAGTTCCACGTCTCCTCTTTTTTCGATGGAATCCGAACTTTCATCATCAAGGTAATGCAGCTGATCTTTGGGCGATCCATGATTCACTTGCGTGTCAGAGCGCTTCTCAAGCTCATGCAGATGAAGACCTTAATGGAATTTCTGAAGAGCTCAATCAGTTTTTATGTCAACCTGTAGTGAATAGAACAAAAAGTCCTTATGAAATTTGGGAAACACTCAAGTTTCAATTTCCACGGACGCATACCACCCAGACTACCCCTTGCAATTAAATACTTATCAGTAATTGTAACTTCGGTACCTGCGGAAAGATTGCTCTCAGAGGCTGGATTAATTGCTACTGATATGAGGAACAGATTGACAGGTTCAAATTTATCAATGCTAATTTTTCTGTCGTCAATAGACGTAATGTTTTGGTTGTGAAGAAAGTTGCAGTACAAACAATTAATTTTGAAATTATGTAAATGGCTATTTTTTTTCAGTTTCAAGAGAATTTAATTAATTTTTTTTAGTTTCTATGAAAAAATTTTTCTTTATAAAAAAAAAGATATTTACGAAGAAACAATATCTTCGATTTTTATTTCCATTATTTTATGTTTATTATTTTAATTTATTTTTTTTCTTCTCATTTTTAGCATGGGATATTATTTATTTAACCATTAAAAAGAACATACATATATGTATGTACGTTTAAAACTCATATTCACACACACTTTTAACGGACATTTAGCGTCACAAGTGAGAGGAAAATAGAAAAAATCTTTAGTTTCTATGAAAAAATTTTTCTTTATAAAAAAAAAGATATTTACGAAGAAACAATATCTTCGATTTTTATTTCCATTATTTTATGTTTATTATTTTAATTTATTTTTTTTCTTCTCATTTTTAGCATGGGATATTATTTATTTAACCATTAAAAAGAACATACATATATGTATGTACGTTTAAAACTCATATTCACACACACTTTTAACGGACATTTAGCGTCACAAGTGAGAGGAAAATAGAAAAAATCTTTACATACATATTCTACCCTCCATCCAGCATCCTCCACCTTCAATCCTCCGTCCTGCATCCACTATCCAACACTCATCATCCATCTTTACCCTTTAGTAATGGGAATGCATAACTACTACACCAAAAACGAACGAACTGCCGCTAAATCATATCAAATGTTGAAATAACTCTCGAACCACCAATTGTAAAATGATTTTGTTAATTCAGAAACGAAGTTTCATCGTAATCGGATGAATGATTTAGGAAAGCATACGAAACAAACAAACAAAGAATTAGAGCACCAGGGTACTAAAATCGCAAAAAAAAATTGAAAAATGTCAAAAAAAAACAAAAAACAATTTGTTTTTATTCGATCGGTACCAAACTTCACAGGAACTATCCCGGAACTATTCTACACGTTCCCTGAGCGGTTTAGGAGTTCATAGGGAACATAGCAACATTCATACATAGTTAAATAGTTAAAATTTTATGTATGGACAATCACTATGTTAAACGTATAATGAACCTAGACATTTCAATTCAAATTTACCTATTAAGTCCACGTATACTTATACGATAAACCTGGGACTTAAGAATTATGCGATTAATCGATTAATTGCTTAAATCCCATCAATTAATCGATTGATCTTAATCGAACATTTTAAAATAATCGATCATGCAACAATCGATTGTTGAGCAATCGATTCCCATCCCTACCCGGAATGCTTATAAAAGCCATGAAGTTGAACTTGTGCTCAACACATTCAAAGCCATTAGTCGACCGTCCGGCTGATTGAAAAATGACAATGGCTGTCATTTTTTGGTGTGGGATGCACATTTTAAATATTGTAAAATAAAATTAGGGCAATGAATTCGTGTCGGATACCGTGTTGACCTTATCAATTACCGTATTTTGTGTTCGTGTCTTTTTTGTGTGCTTGTTAAGTTGCCCGATAAATGTTTTTGCCTGTCCTGTAATTTGTTATGTTTTGCTGGATCCCTGTAGGAAAAGTTGTAAGGCCTGATTTAAGAAGGGCACCGCGCTCACTAGGTGCCATACGGGCCCATTGCGATCCCTTCAGGTCCTCGTGGAAGGCTTATTTAAATAATACCAAAATCAGACCTGATTTCGGTTTATAGATAGGCCCAAAACGCAATCTATGACGTTCGCTGGACATGTATGATATAAACCATACCATTTTGGATGAGATTACAGCGCTCCACTCTGGAGGAGATTACGGCTCCACTCTGGAGGAGAGTACAGCTCCAGTCTAGAGATTACAGTACTCCACTCTAGAGGCGGTAACAGCTTCACTCTGGGGAGATCATAGCGCACCATCCGGTGCCCCTAGTCCACTCACACCCTAGCCAAATAAGAACACAACATCTTCTTAAGACATACTTCAATTTATTGGAAAGGAATAACTTGAAAATACAAATAACAAATTCGTAGTCTTCGTTAATTTATTTTGGATGTTTCCATGAACCACTACACATTTTCTTTCGTTGAAGAAAAGCCAACAGAAGATCTTTCTCTTCTGGCGATTGAGCGATCGGAATGTCGTCGATAACATTACCATCGTCGAATGTAATTCAATGCAATTACCGAGATCGGCGGTTGGAATTAGCACCGGCCGAATCAATCGGTTGCGGCTCGTCGTTGAGCAGCGGTCTATGCCGGACGACCTCGTAAGCGGCCCGGCTAACAAGATTGCGTTGCCATTCCGGTAGATATTTGGCGGCCAATTGTTGCATGATCAGATTCCGATCGGTTAGCGGTACAGCGGTCTAAAAGTGAATTGGCAGCATCAAGAAACGCGCCGCGTACAACTTGTGCGGCCATCGCATGTGACAGTCTTCCGGTCGAAGCAGCAGCATCACCGTCATCATCACCAACATCGACATCACTTTCCTCGCCAACACTTAACCAGCTACTTGTACTACCTGGCGATTTAACCAGCGGCGCCGATATCGGAACATCCTTTTGTCCAACGTCGTTTCTTTTAGCGCTGATGATTCTGGCCACTATCTTAAAATTAAAAGCAATTTATCTAATCATAAAAAATTTACTTTAAATTACCGAGTTTGTTGTCATATCGAGGTCAATTTCTGTGATGCCCATCGATATGAATTTCCTTCCCTCCTAGTTGCAAAATTCCTGTAAAATGAACATTTTGCACATAATTTGTATAACTTGGACTTACTGTATTCAAATTTACTCACCTTTTGATGTTTAGTTAAGTAGGAAACCGTTTTTTAGCAATGCTAATTGGAACACTTTGCTCCGGCGAATAATCATTTAGCACCAAAATCTGACAGATGTAAACAACTGTCCGGTCGGCTAGAACACATTCACAACTTTCTGCTTCACGGCTTGTGCTAGTATTCCGGGGGTTACGACACTGGCTTTAAATAGCCGCTACATAGCGCATTCCAGCAGTGGTTCGCAACATTCTAGCACTTAATCCAAGAAAAATTCTGCTTCCAGCAGATTTTTGAACTGCTACAGACTTGTTTTAAGAAGTTCGGTACGTATAAGTTGTGGAAAGTGCCATGTTAAGCCTGGATTAGATTGCACGGCAGCGACAGCAATAGCGGCAGCGGCAGCAACGCAAAATATTGTTTTGCTGTCGGCTGTATCAGATTGCAATACAGCAGCACAAGGCAGCGAGTAGAATATTAAGACAAGGCAGCATCCTTTATATGTACTTTTTTGTACGAATTCCTCTATTTATCGTACAAAAATTCCTTTCCTTTCACTAAAGAAATCAGTTTTTCCTCCATAACCAAAATTAAAAATTAATATGACAGCTCACGATCAATGTCCACGCTGCATATGAAGACAGCAACAGCAAATTTAGAATAAGAGTTGACTCGGCAGCACGACGTTTGTGCTGCTGTCGCTCAATCAGCTGATCGCTCTTGACCAATGAAAACAATTTGCTGTCGCTGTCGCTGCTGCTGTTGTGGTAATCTAATGGTGATTTCTTTTCTGAAAAAAATGTGACCTGTAAAGATGCAAAATTATTGCAGTTCTGCCCTCTTTTTTGACAGTTCCGTCCGACAGGTCAATTAACAATAGAACGCTTTCAGGTCAAAAAGCTATTATTAAAATTTAAATGAATTTTCACTACACTCCTATGATTTCTAATTACCGTATGACTCGTTGGACAGTTTAATTTATGCTTTTAAATCGTTTGCCGCTGTTGTAGGATATTTTTTTCTTATAGTGATTTCTTTTCTGCAAAAAAATGTGACCCGTTTCTGCCCTCAATTTTTTTCTATCAGAAATAACACGTCGGAACTGCTAGAAAAAAATTGAGGGCAGAAACGGGTCACATTTTTTTGCAGAAAAGAAATCACTATTATTTTCATCGTTTCTTACGCACATTTGAGGTTAAAGGAGTTGCACCGCCGAAATTTTCGGGGCAAGAAATGCGAGTTTTCAAGTCAATTTTAGCCACGGACTCAAACCCCTTTTTCTAGCAGGTCAAAAAAAAATTCAGAATAGAACACCGGAACTGCTAGAACAAAAATTGAGGGCAGAAACGGGTCACATTTTTTTGCAGAAAAGGAAATTTTTGGATTAAGTGCTAGAATGTTGCGAACCACTGCTGGAATGCGCTATGTAGTGGCAATGTAGTGGCAATGTAGCGGCTGTGCAGCGGCTATTTAGCGGCTTGTTTTTGACAGTACTCACTTTATAGCTATACGAACTCACACGAACTCACACCAAAGTCAAAATTGTATGTTACTTCTTCTATCACTCTCCATTTAGATTTACTAGCCCCTTTAAAGCCGCAAAAATAGCCAGTGTCATACTTGCATTAGCCATTAAGGTTCATTCAAGCAATGTTTTTTCATAAAATTTCAAGGTTTAATCTCTGAACGAATTTCAAATTGTTAATATACAACTTAATGAATTTTAAGAAATCTTTTTCTCTTTTTTAATTCATGTGCACATATGTCTCATTTTTGTCGAAGACCGAAATATTAAAACACCGTCTTAACGTTACCGGAACTGTTCCAGAGCGTTGGGAAGTCTTCGCGCCAAACTACCTTAAGATCAACTTGCCAGCACTTCTAGATATCTTTCACTCCCAACGATAAAAAGTACCGGTACCGCCTATGAACTTTTTTCGAACCATTTCTGTTGTTGTTGTGATTTCTTTGTTGCCGACTAGTGTCGCATCCTGGCGGTCGAATTGTGGAAATTACAAAATTACACATGGCCGCCACTACAACGGAACGTCAAAGATAATCGGTCGCAGGAAAATCAGTAAATTTTCAAGGTTTGTCAATGAAAATCACAACTTAATTCGGTTTTAGTCGTTTTTCGAGTGTCTCAAGTTTGTGAAAATGCTGGAGTGTTGCGGGCAAACCATCATACGAGTGATGAAAATGCGATTTTTTGGGAGTGTTTCGGGGCACTTTGCCAATTGCCTCGTCCAGGTTTCAAATTTCCATTTCAATTACATCACGTATAGCGTCAGTTTACACGAACTTCTACTGTTTTTGCGTTCACAATCAGATTTATTGTTTGGCCGGGATCATCTCGAGTCCGGTTGTATTGATAGAGTGGTGCGACTCCGCCCCGAACTCTAGGGAAATGGTCGACAACTTTCGCCGGCATCCGACATGAAAATTGTTAGCAGCCCGTCCATGGAGGCGTGAGAAGGCCCACGGAGTGTCGACCTCCGAGTGATTATTAACAGTGAAAATTTTCCGTCATCACCGGCGCATTATCGACACTCGGATTACGTGTAACACGAATGAGAGAAGTACTTGTTGCTTGTGCGGCCGTTGTGGTTGTGCTCTATCAACGTGAAGAGGACTTTTCACACATTTTCCGAACTTAATGGATATGGTCCTTTTTTTTTGAATTGTGAAGAATTGCAAAATTTACACAACGGCGAAGTTTAATGGAATGAAAACAGAACAGAAAATGCAAAGAAGATAGAAAACTGCGCTGTTGCACATTTTTAATGTTCCCGAATTTATTGCGGTCGCAGGACTGCATCGAAATTGGGACCTTATATATTTAGCTGTTGGAAATGGCACAATGACTTATGTGCTTTTAAGCTACCAATTGTTGGCCCCCTTTTCCTAATAAATTAGTTTATTGTTGGTTTTTTGAAACATTAAATCCACAAGAAATAGTAATCCAGCGAACACGCCGCTCAGTTGGTACTTTAAGCCTGTAGAAACCTCGCATCAGGATCTGATTGGTCTTTTGTTAGTTTTCGATAGCTTTAAGCTTGTATTGCACTATTTGACCAAGTGGTCATATTGCAGTAATATGCAATGCGAAGTAGGCGAATACAAATAAATCTCAGTATCATTCGGTCAAATTCACTACATATTTTGCATTGCTTAAACTTTAAGCTAGTATTACACTGTATGACCACGCTGTCAAATTGCAGTAGTAAGCAATGCAAAATTCTTTTAGCAAAGAGATTATCAGTTGTGTTGTAAACTTTAAAAATTATTTCAAAGGAAAGTGTTGAGATTGATTAATTTTGCTAATACTGTCGTTGCACCAGCAAACAATTGAGTTTCTTCAGTTAATGGTTGAAATGGACGAAAATCAGATGAAAGCATAAAGCGTTGTAGAAAACAGGTAGTGAACTTCGCATCCTCGAATACACCACACTGCACCGACTCCTGTGCCATTTCCTTTACAACATGGCTTTTTCTTCTGTAAAGGCGAAGATCAGCCAAATTTCGAGCCCATACTTCCCAGCTGGCTCTTAAAATCCTCTTTTGTTCACGAAAAGCGTTTTTTATATTTTTCATTTATAATTTTTAAAACTGTCACAAACTGTCTTTTTCTTGTATGAAAAATTCAGTGGTCGTTCCAAAGCTTACTTCGATTTCCGAGGATCACAGCATATGTTTTTGGTTAAATGCGTTGTAGCTACGTGTTTTCGGAAACGCCTTCCGGAAGTGTTTTCAACGCATTTAACGCGATTTAAACGTGCTAGTCTCGTAGTCTGAACATAGCAAGAGAGGAATTCCCATGCTCTATTACTTGAGAAAGTGGTCTTCCTATTGAATTATTGTTACAAATAGAGGAGAATTTTTAAAGTTGCCGCCACGCCAAATTTTTTTTGGAAATTTTATAGATATTTCAATATTGAAAAATTATGTTTTAAAAAGACCTTACTAAATTTAAAATTATATGATTGAAATTTCTGCAGAACAAGCTCCTTCAATCTTTCTACCTGGGCAATGGCGTCAGCAACGTACATATATGCAACCCTCGCAATACATAGCAGCTCGACCTCCCGGACGCCCTGGAAAATGACAAATCCACCTATGTATTTATCTGGTTTTGCTAAATTCAATAATTAGACGATTTTTAACCAATTTCTCCAAAACCGAAAATCATGGTACGGTCAAATTCAAAATATAAGACAAGTTATTTCGAGAAAAGCTGCTTATTTGGGTAATTAATAATCTCACTAGATTTCACCAGTGGGTAATCATAATAATTGGAATAAGTGAAAAGTCCGTAGAAGTAAAAACTAATTTAATATCTCATCAGAGCTAAAAGTTAGGAAGAAATTCGTGAAAACGTATACAACTTACTGCCCCATAGGGGATGAATATCGAAAAATACGGCACTTTATTTTTAGGCCACTATATAACAAGGCCTTTAAAGTAAAAAGTAGTTTGATATCTTATGAGACTTAGTGACAACGTCTACATACTATTTGAAACAACTAAGGTCCGTTCCTACGATTGTCAGAAAATCTGGCAATTCAAGTTAGAACTGGAATTGCCAGATTTTCATACACAACTTCCAGTTAAGGGGTTATGCCACTCTAGAGACTGAAAAATAGGCCTTTTTCGGATTTTTTTTTTAGAAAAAGTACAAAATAAATCGATATTCCAAAAATAGGTATTTATAATAAATGTTATTGACTATGTACAGTAATTTTTTTCAAGAGATTAAATTCAAAATGGCGGCTGTGTAGCGTTTTTGCGATGACGTCTCTGTTTTTCAAGGGTCCATTTCCGGACACCTAGTGCCCGTACTTTTTGAATTATGATAAGCTAATAAATTTATTTCGATTACATATAACAACTGCCACAAGAGTTCGCGGGATTTTTTTCGATATTTTGATTTTTAGCCAAATGGGGCACTTCTAATGTAAAAAATGTGAAATTTGCCTAAAAAATCGTCAGAAAATTGTTAATAACTAATGAACTATGCAATATAAAAAAAATCCTACGTACTCTGATGGACAAAATAGTTTTAAAGATATATTAAAAATTTCAAATGAATCGGTTGAAAACTGTCTGAGTTATGTTTCCGGCCAGCTTGAAAAATGTAGTTTTGAGATAAACGCGTTTGAAGTTTTCAGTATGTAGAAAATCGTAAGTAATTTCGCAATATGCCTTGCACTAAAATTCGAAAACCGAGTTCTTAGAGACTTTTATCGGTCATAATCTTTTGGGACAGCATTTTTGAGGTCCTAGGGTACCAATTTAAATAATAAAAAAAAAATCGATTTCTGCAAAACTCTAGAGTGGCATAACCTCTTAAAGTTCCGTTGAGAGGTTGAGATAAAAAAATTCTGAATTTTACTGAACAGGCGACTATAGAAAATCCGCGGAATCATAAATCAATTTGCTATTTCATGCGAGGTAAAATATATGACGAAATTTTCGTAAATTAAATGATTTCAACTAATTATTAGCGGAAGGAATTCCACATCTCATCACCTGAAATATCAAGCGGAATACGCGTAAACATATGCAAGCTACTTCTAACCCTTAGAGTGCACATTACACTTTATCATACTATAGTTGACCGTATTGTGAAAATCACGTCACGTCACTTCGATGCCAATTCAACGTCGATCGAAAAAAATCGATTGTGTAACCGAATCGACGCGACTCATTAGCATTGCCATATTAGTATGTATCAACTGTAAAATGTGTATTTAAGCTAATGTGAATGCTTTCAATTACAATCAATCCATTTTTGCATCGACGTTAATTTTTTTCAGGCGTCAAGGACTTGAATCCCATCGACGGAAATGCCGATCAAAATGATAACTGTCGATGACAATCGACATTTACAATCGCTTTTTCATGCGTCGATGTCGAAGCGAGATGACGTGACATTTAACAATATGGTCAAGTATTTATTTCTTTAACAGAATTGTTGGTGGACTTCAGCATGCAGATAATTTTAGTGCAATCCTGATCTACTCGTTTTTCTCTCTTAAGGCGCCATGAGTCCGGTACGACCATTTTTTGTCCCTGTTTGATTTTTTTTCTTGAGAGGATTTTAATCGATTGAAATCGTTTTTCATTCATGTAATTTGGCGTGGACAATATGTCTGCATCGTTCGCTGTCTATCAGCGAACTAATTTTGATTTTACAGAAAAAAATAGTGTTATAGGTTTTCAAATTATTTGAAACGCAAAACTATTAAAAATCAATAATTTTTTCATTGATTTATCTTCTAGAAATACCAATTAATTATACTATCTATGATACTTTTCAATGAAATGTGGTCTTATGTAATTCTTGCCATGAAAATCGTGAAAAATTGCTTCAGTTTGACTTCATATATTATTAACAGAAATAAACATTTTTTAAAATTTTCTTTATGGAGGACCTTCCTTAAGATTTTTTTTAGCATGATATTAATGAAAATGATAAGTTAATTATTCAAGAAATAGGTAATATGTGTTTAAAAACTCGAATTTATGCATTTTAAAAAATGTTCAAGGGTTGTTGTTACAAAGCATTTTTTCCAAGTACAGTTTTGAATTTTTTTTTGTGGATTTCCTAGTTTACATACCAGCTAATAAAATGGTGTATTTTTATTTTGTTTTTTTGTTGCCATTAACGTGAAATATTTGTAAGAAAACAGTCATAAATCATCAAAATTGGTCGTACCGGACTCATATGGCCTTAAGGAATTACTGCGGAAGGTTAGTAATTTTTCAATCCTTTTTCCCGCATTTAACATTATTCAATTATAACAAATGGAAAATGGTATGTCCATGGCGGCTCCGTCTTATTATTGTTGTAATAATAATAATAATAACAATAATAGCCCCATTGTTCGACAAGGCGAACAGCATTAAAAGAAAGAGATACCGCTCTCTCCGACGCTAGCGGCACCTAGTAAACGAAATTAACAACTGCATTGTTAAGAAAAATACCGGTTCTAGCGCGTTTCATAACATAACAGTATTCATTTATAGCTATTCGGACAGTGTTTCTCTCTCTCCAAAGTCTAAATTGTATGTTACATTGTCTATCCCTCTCCATTTGGATTTACTAGCCGCTTTAAAGCCGCAAAAAAAGCCATTACCCACAGTTTTGTTGTTTGGACTTTCTCTCTCACACCAATTTCTAAATTGTATGTAAAGTTTCTATCACTCTCCATTTGGATAACCAGGCCATACAACTTAAAAAACATAGAACCGATGACGGTTTCGAATTTCTTACACATTTTTATTTTGGAAAGCTCAGCGATCCAACCACGATTCTCCGGCCCGTAACTAAATAAATAAAGCGAGCTAATAGTTCTCATATTTATGCTGCAATAGATACCTCGAAATCAAATAGTTCTAGCTCAAAATTGGCATGATTACGATATGCTTGTAATTAATTTTATCTTTTGCGATATCCTGTTGAATACTTTTTTTTTTAAATTGCAGGCTTCGTTACCCTCTGAGTGCAAAGCACAAACAAAATTATAGTCATTAAAAATGACGACAAGTAGCGAAGATGTCCTTCTACAAATGGGGGAAGTACGCTACAAAAAGGGTGATGGAACTCTTTACGTAATGAACGAACGACTAGCATGGATGGCAGAGAATCGCGACACTGTAGCCGTGTCTCATCGATTTCAAGATATCAAAAGTAATTTCGCTTTGATTCTTGTTCGATTCCAACTAAACAATATTTCTTAAATAGTGCAAAAAATTTCACCGGAAGGTAAGCCAAAAGTTCAACTTCAAGTCGTCCTACACGATGGCAACAGCTCAACATTTCATTTCGTGAATCGCAACGGTCCAGCGGCACAGATCTCGGATCGTGATAAAGTTAAAGAACTACTGCAGCAGCTTTTACCCAATTTTAAGAGGAAAGTCGACAAAGATCTTGAAGAGAAGAATAAAGTTCTGTCGGAAAATCCGCATTTACTACAATTGTATAAAGACTTAGTAATAACGCAAGTATTAACGAGTGAAGAGTTCTGGGGAACGCATGCGAAGTCTTATACGGAAAATAAGAATGCCAAAAAACAGGAAATTGGTAAGTCGGAGAGACATTGTGCTCAGAGGGTTGTATTAAATGACGTATTTTTTTCAGGCGTATCCGGTGCCTTTTTAGCTGATATTAAACCCCAAACGGACGGCTGCAATGGCCTGAAATACAATTTAACTGCTGATATCATAAATTGTATATTTAAAACATATCCGGCTGTGAAACGCAAACATCAAGAGAACGTGCCATCGAAACTTTCCGAATCGGAATTTTGGACAAAATTTTTTCAATCACACTACTTTCATCGCGATCGATTAACAGCCGGCACGAAAGATATTTTTACGGAATGCGGAAAAATCGACGATCAAACGTTAAAGGCTGCTGTACAACAGGGTGCAGGTGATCCTCTCTTAGATTTACGTCAATTCGAAGATAACAGCTTGGAGGAGGGGTTCGGTGGTGCGCCGAGTGATAAAAATGGCGTTAATAGTGGGAATATTGTTCATCAAAATATGATTAAGAGATTCAATCAACATTCGATAATGGTAGGTGAAAAGGTTGAATTTCTACCCAGTGATTTTGCCAACTATTTTTCTTCCAGGTTTTAAAAACATGCACCGACATTTCTACATCACCTGCGAAATCCAGTACAACGGTTGATTGCGTAACGATAATGGACACCAATAAAACTGATCTTAATATGAACGGCATTAAGGAGAAACATAAAAAATCGAAAACTAATAACATTGATAATCACATAGAACCGCCATTCGATTCCGTGCCATCCAGCAAACCGAAACGACAGAGGATTCTCGAAAAGATTTCGTACGATGATCTCGGCACCCCAGACTGTATCGAGTCGCTACCAAACTCGCAGATTACGAATAAAACGCAACATTTGAAATTAGCCAAAGTAGAACGGTATCTACATGGACCAATTCCAAATGTTAATTACGAAACGCAAGAAGAACATCAGGAACAGTTAAATATGAGCGCGACGCAGCATGAAATTTGTATTGCTTCGGAAGTGTGGGGACAACGTACTCCGCATAAGGTGCTAGTTAGTGCAACAGCCGCCGTAAATGCTCTTGGCGAGCTTAGTCCCGGCGGAGCATTAATGAGGGGTTTTCACGAACAATCTTTAGCACGTGAGTATTCTCGCTATTTGTATGAAAAGACTGAACATTTTAAGCTCTGTAAAGCGGTTATGGGCGAGCTCCAAGTGTTAAGTGCTTAAGCTACTGTCGCACTGAAAATATCAATTGTGTTTGTCGGTCATAGCTCATATAGTCCAGAACTCGGCCAAAATCGAAAAGCATCACTAATTATTTTGAGGGAGGTATTCTAAAAAAAAATATCCACAAGGCTATAGACTGTAATACGTTTGTATAACTCTGCAATTTTCTTCATTGAATGTGGAACTATTAGTATAATTCAACTTTCGTAGGGAGCTCATTTACACCCTACGACTAGAGATGGCAACGATTAATCAAATGATTCAAATAATCGATTATTATCTTTCGATTGTTTGATTAATCATTTGATACTCTTGGTTCGATTAATCATCTGATTTATCGATTAATTTGTTTTGATTGTTGCCAATTTGTTAAGCAGAAACGTGAAGGTACCTTGTTTTGCGCATAGACTAAATCTTGTGTGTGGAAAATCTTTGGAAATTCCCGAGGTGAAGGAGCTCATCGGAAAATGCAGAAATATTGTTATTGAGATGAAATGTCACGTTGATGCTAATGACGAGCTTAGTAAAAAGCAACCGGAGGGAAAAATAGTGAAGCTTCTCTTGGACGTGAAGACTAGATGGAACTCCTGTTTTTATATGTTAAAGCGTTTGATAAAACTGATACCATATGCAAATCAGATCATGCTGAACCATGTAGATGTGCCTTCCATTATAACTCCAAGAGAAAAAGAAAACGCAACGGAAATACTTTCCATTTTGCGACAATTGGAAGACATGGCGAATCAAATCAATGGTGAGACGTATGGTACGTTGAGCCAGATAATAATAATAATCAATGGCGCAACAGCCCAAATCGGGCCTAGGCCTTGAAGATATGCTAGTGTTACTTCATTACTAGGCCAACGGGACACTAGGAGGTGAAGTGGTCAGCCAGACACTCGTCCGTGATTATTACCCCGATTCCCCGTTGATCCAGATAATTCCGGTTATTTACTACTGGCGCTAACAGTTGGAAAAAATAATTTATCACTACGAAGGAAGGGAAATTTAATGATAAGGTTATATCGGAGTATGGACGACGATTCGGTCAGGCAGAGAAAATATTTCTACTACCAGCATATACTTGATTGGATCCAAGGTTGAAGAAAATTTATTTTAATAACCCTGTTGCTGTTCACAAGCCTAGCCTTAAGTAACCTTCGGCTTAAAATCGACAATGTCAATATGGCAGAAAGTATCGACACTTCAAACGAAACATCTACCTCGGCTTCAGGTGACGAATTTGACCTGTGGGAGGATCAACATCCAACCTGCCTGAAGATGAATTTTACTTAAATGCTTCAGTAATAGTCTTACAACAAAATCCATTTGATGCCTGGGAAAAAAAGAAATCAGTTTACCCGAAACTCTACAACGTGACAAGGAAATACTCCCCTTTACTTGGAACATCTTTTGTACCAAAAGATTGTCTAAGATGTTATTTTTGAGCTCATGGTTTAAGAGTACTAACAAGAAGATATGAATCTCTATTTTTCTGTGCAATTACCATATAACTTATTTGAATTACTATTATATTTCTGTGAAATCAATCCTATTTATTATTATCTTTATTATCGTTTTCAAAATATATACATATTATATGTACATATTTATTAATCAAGATTTGTTTTTCTTCAATTTGTTCGAGTATTACATGGTACCTTCGTAATGATAATGTGGTAATATATTGTTAGCTATAAAGGCGGAATTAACCGATTAATCGATTATTTTCTACAGATTTTATCGTCAATCGATTATCACATTCCGATTAATCAAATGATTAATTAATCGATTAGTTTATTTTAATTGCCATCTCTACCTACGACCTACTTGACCGTCAGATCTATGCCGTGATCCAAAGTAGTTTCAGGCAATGACGCTAGATTGTGTCCTGTTTACAACAGGCGGCTTAAAAAATTAAGTCAAATTTTTGGTATAGATCGCGACCTAAATGCCGGGGTGCTGGAAACTGATCTAGTGATCCGTTTTAGCCTAACATCGAATTTCGGAGAACTAAATTCTTTCCTAGAAAAGAAAAAACAAAATGAACTTCTAATACGCTCATAGAGATATACGTATATACTGGAGATGACCAGCAGCGGTTGAGTTTAAGGCGGACGTCGTCGCATTCACTTGCACGCAAAACAACAACAAATTCACATAAGGCTCCTGTTTTGTCTCACTCACTCACACGCTAAAACAACAACAATTTGATATAACGACCATGTTTTGTCTCCATTCTCATCGTGTTTATGGCTTCAAAGTGCTTTATACAGAACCGGTGGTATGTCGCCTCCACTAGCTCTATGAATACGCTTAACACTTTACCGTTGGAGGGAGGTAACTATCGCTATAACAAAGCGAACGGGACTTTGTGCAGCTCACTCTGGAGAAGGGTCGCTCACTCCAGAGAAGGGTCGTGTGGTTCTTTCTGAAAAAGACCAGTTCTTTTCCATGATTGAACTCTTCGTTTTAATGTTTAGTATGAGAGGCTAGAAAAGCCAATATGAGCCTTCGCGGGTAAATTCTACTGACCACTCTCTCTCTATATGGGGCATGGGTATTTTTATCTTCCAAATTTTTATACCCGGAGGAAGCCAGCGCGAAAAATTTTTGCCGTACAGGTCTAGGGTTTATGGTCGGTCTTTCGAGTCACGTACCAATCTTTTCCAAATCAAAATACTAAGATATGTTCACAACATAATAGAACAGGTACCGAGCGTAACATTCATCCGTTCGTTCATTTATTGGTTTCTTTCTTATTACAGAATTGGTTCCGCCCGATATTGAGAAAGAACTTCGAAATATATATCTATCTCTTAGCGAACTCTTACGACATTTTTGGCATTCGTTTCCACCAACCACACCTGAACTCGAGTCCCGTGCAGTTCGAATGCACGAAGCGTTACAACGTTTCCAAATGGCTCGGATAACTCCCTTTGAGGTATATAGTAAATATTCACGATAAGGTTATTCGAAAAAAACAACATTAAATTTTTAACCACTATTCAGGATCGTATTATGCGGGAACTATCGCCACTTGGTAACACTCTAACGCAACACCTAAATCAGCTGCTGCAGGCAGCAGCACGAAAATTCGCAACATGGCAAGATAGGCGGATGCGTCAACATCGGTAGCAGCAAACATATTTGTTTTGAATCTTTGTGTTTGAGTTATTCGTTGAAAACTCCCGAGCATCATCTAGGCAAAGATCTTTTAAGGATCAACACATTATACTCCAGTTTAATTAATTTTATAATTTAAAAAAAGAAAACGCACCAACAACAAAATAATGTCTGCAGCAAACTATCAAATTAATTGAAATTGTGATGACCGATATCTTTCGAGTGATACTATCGCATCGAATCAAAATATCGCCACTTCAGTCGCGATTATTTGAAGTTATAGGGTCGTAGAAAAAAAAATAAAGGGTCGATGTTTAGGAAAGTTGGATTGTACAATGTTGTGCTTTAAAAAAGTGATTGAATTGCGATATGATAAGTTTTTTTAGGTTGTATATAATTTCTTTTTCTAGATTTATGTAAATTATTCCAAAACGAAAGTGAAATATTTGAAATCAAATTGTACGGAGGAAATAAGGCGAGTAAATGCGCATGATGAGTAAAAACTAAGAAGTTACCCATTGATTTTTTATGATAATATAAGCAAGTGGAAATGTAATGTTTCTAAAATTCAATAAATGTTTAAAAATATATAATGTTGCTTTCTTTGTTCATATTAAACGATTTCACAGTCGTATGCTATCTACTATCTACTATGAAATTTTTACCACATGATCATTTTGAGCACACTTTTTAATTTTTTCGATCAATAGATTTCGAGATATCATTTCAACCGATTTGAAAAATACAGTTTTGAGAAACATGCGACTAAACTGACCATTATATTCGAAACAGCAAAGGAGTTTAGAGAATATAACGACCTGTAACTGCCGAACAGCTTCGAATATCTGAATATCCGTATAATGAGTGTCGTGACGATCGACTATCGACGAACTTGTCGTGGCGATTGAAATTTGGTATTATGAGTGTCGATTGATGGTGGGTTTACACTCACCCATGAGGCTCACCTCGAGGCGAGAAGCTACCCCCATCAGGCCATTGCAAACCGGTTGTCAATGTAAGACTCTTGTGACAGCACGAGCTATTTCATTGATTGATTTTTTGGTGGGGATAGAGGCTCGTCGCAAACGCTGAGTGTAAATGCACCATGAAGCACCTTGTTAGTATTGCCGCACGAGAGTCGTGTAAAATGTCTGAAAATGGTGTTACTGTGAATAAAAGTGTAAGTGTGAATAGATTTAACTGTCAAAAGTGTTGAAATTCCACGTTATATTTGAATTATCAGAATTAAAAATCAGTTTTTTTTATCGATTCGGTGAAATGAGTTCATACGAGATATTTTTTGACGAAGAATGTGATGAGGATAATCGAGCAGGCTCTACAATTGTCGAGGTGGAAGAGAAAATGGTTGCGAGACTCCTCAAATCCTTAGAATATCGACAACTATGGTTGAGAATTTATTCCATTTTGCAGGTTAAACAATATTCAATGGAGAACAGTTTTTTACGTTATTTCAGATTATCGAAGGAAGAATTTGTTATGCTTCTTGAAAATTTGGCAGGCAAATTAAAACCACAAGTGTTGTTATCTGCGGCGTCGAATATAATTTAGCTTGCCGCAGTGTTGCGATTCTTTGCAGAAGGAGGATATCAACGTGGCACTGGCAATGATTTTAAGACAGCTCTGTCTCAATCGACAATGTCCGTTGTATCAAAAGAGGTATGCTACGCTGTAAAAGCATATATTTGTCCAGCGTGGATTAGTTTCAAGTATACTGATGCTAAGAAACACCAAACCAAGCAATACTTTTATGACAAATGTCTATTTCCGGGTGTTATAATGTTGCGTATATAATTTTATGTTATAATGTTGCGAATATAATTTAGCTTGCCGCAGAGTTGCGATTCTTTGCAGAAAGAGGATATCAACGTGGCACTGGCAATGATTTTAACATAGCTCTGTCTCAACCGACAATGTCCGTTGTATCAAATGAGGTATGCTACGCTGTAGAAGCATATATTTGTCCAGCGTGGATTAGTTTCAAGTATACTGATGCTAAGAAACACCAAACCAAGCAATACTTTTATGACAAATGTCGATTTCCGGGTGGTATAATGTTGCGTTGACGAAACCCACGTTGCTTTAAGGCAAGGTATCAGTTAAAAGGCCCGAAAAATGCCTTAATTTCAGGATTTTTTTTGGATATAAAATAAATATATATGAATACAACTATTAATGGGTTATATAGAAGTACAAGTGAAGAATAATAGTGGTTTTTTTTAAAAAAATATATTACAAAATGGCGGCTCCAGCTCTTATGACGTAAGGCCGCGATCGGCGTGAGTTGATGCACGCGGTACCTTCTACAGCATTGCCTAGTGATCTAAAACCAAAAATTTCAAAAGTTTATGAAACTAGATCAAATTTGCGGGGCCCCAACGATTTCCGATTTAGAAAAAACGCCCTGAGACTAAAATGGCAGCTATTTGAAAAAAAAATCACTTTTCACTCTTTTTTTTGGCTTAAAAGCTCATATAAAAAAATAAAAAAAATCGCCGTTGGGGCCCCCCAAATTTAGTTTACTTTCTTTTAAGGGGTTACATACACTTGTAATTTTCAAAAAATGTTTTTTTTTTTTTTGTATTTTCTGAATATACATATATTTGAGCATACACACTCAAAATTTTATGTCAATCAGACGAATATTTTCGAAGTTATAGACACATTTATGAAGGCGCGTTAGGGAGGCGCGTCTCACAGTCGGGGACCGGCGCGCCAGCTGTCTACCTGAGGCGCTGTCCCTTCTTTCCTTGTCTATCCTACTCTCTTTCCTTTGTCATTTTCTATTGTATGTTTCTCAGTTGCCAAAATTTGAAAAGTAGTCGTCAGTCTCAGCAGAGAAGCCTAACAGTAAAGTCGTGTCAGTGTACTTGTGCCTTCGATAATATCGTGAAAATGAAGACTAGCAGAGAACTTAGAAAATCAACGAAAGTGTACAAGTCAAGAGCGAAGAAACGAAAGAATGTTTTCAATCCGAAAACAGCTGAAACGGATAAATGGGATAAATCGGCGTTTTTTGTTTGTCATGAGAGTTCTTGGATTTGGGTTAGAAGGTGCTGCAAAATTTTGTGGATTAATGGACATGCCCGCTTTCCTAACACAGCACACCTACGATTTAATTGTGAAGAATATACATTCCTGTGTGAAAACAGCAACCGACAAACTTTTTCAGCATGCTTGCCATGAAGAAAAAGACTTGACTGCTGAACACCAAGGTGACGAAAAATCTGCAAAGCTTACCGTGTCAAAAACGGTGGAAATGGCTGCATATATAGCTGCTGGCATCTTCAATGAAGGGACAGCTGCCCTTTTATATTATATGAATGCAATGGGCATCTCACTTGGGTCCAATGCGCATTCATATACAGATAAAAAAGATGCGCAGCGCATCAAGATCTCCGACCTGAGATCACACGAGAGCACCAGAGAGGGAAGAATGGCTCGCAGACAGCATCAAATCGAATTATTAGAAGCTGCCAACGATGCGAACGGATTATTATATGGCCCTGGAATAGATGACTCCATGTAAGTTGAAAAAAAAAACAAAATTTACCACATGTAAAACGCTTTTGAAACTTTAAACGCGTTTTTCTCAAAACTATGTTTTCAAAATCGGTGATCAAGATTTCTCGAAAACGGCTGAACCGATCAGTCTCAAATTTTAACACAACCTTTTTAACTAGATTTTTTAGTAATTAATCGAAGATTTTTTTTCTCCGATAAATATTTTCCATTTTATAAACAATTTAAGGCTTAAATTTTCGTTCAAAATCGAGTCTTTCATTTTGAGAAGTCGCCATTTTGTCAAAAATTATTTTTTCGCTAATTCCTTCGATTAAATACTAGATAAAGTATTATATTAACGAAATTTATTTAGTTTTTTCATTTCAGATAATCCGGTCCAGAGATATCGTGATCACCGCAAAATTGGTTTTTTTTGCGGAGCTCTAGGAGATCGGCGATAGCAACATTCGCGATGATTATTTTTACAAATAAAAAATATGTTAATATATTATAAGGTTATTATAATATGTACACCAATTTTCAAATTAATAAATTGAATAGTCTGCGCGAAAAAAATTCTTGAAAATCCGTCTTTTTAAAGCCTTCTAACTGTATGTAACCCCTTAAGCTTTTATTCATTAAAATCGGTTCATTCGTTGAAGCTGTAGAACGTACCGCGCTCCGGAAGGAATGGTTTCGAGAAAAACGCATTTAAAGTTTGACGTTATAAAAAAATCGTATTGAATATCGGCCGATCGTTCCACAAATCGGTCTGTAACTCACGAAATACATTTGATATCGAAATATCCTTTTTTTCCACGTAATCTTAATATGTTAAGGATGAAAATTAAAAAGAAAAAGAGAAAAGCAATTTTTTTTCTTCGAGAACTGATACCTCGCTTTAAGGTGGCTCATATAAGTAGAAAGCTGAAAAATTAGGTGAATTTTAGAAATTATTATCTCAAAAACTATTTGCTCGATTTTATTCAGATTGGTTTTATTCGAAAGTATATATGTTAAGGTACGCTAATAATTTTTTTTATAAATATACATCAACCAGGGGCGCTGCTGTCAGGGTCGGCACAAACAATGTCCGTCGCTCGCACGCTCTGCGGTTCCCACGATTACATGCAGGCGGTTGATCCAAAATAAAAATTTCAAAATGATTCTGAAAATACAAAGTATGATGCCCTTCGCTACGTAGGGGTTTTTGGAAAAAAAAAATTTCACAAAATGGCGGCCGATTGAACTTTATTTTCAGTTTTTAACCTCAATTATCGACCTTTCTTGCTTGATAAAAAAAAAGTAAATATGATAAAAAAAAAAATCCTACGTAGCGAAGGGGAGTACCTACTCAAGAATAATGTGTGAAATTTTGGAAGTAATCGGTTCAGCCGTTTTCCGAAGATTTTGGGAACCGCCTTTGATAAGTATGTTTCGAGATAATCGCGTTTGAATGACGTGCTATATGGAGAATTCACGAAGGGCCGATCCTAGTTAATTGCCCATAACTTCCACAATTATTGGAATTTCAATATGAAATTTACGGACAACATTTTTAAGACTATAAACTTTAAGATGAGCGAAAAAAAAATTTTTGAAAATACAAAAATTTTCTACTCATATGAGCCCCTTAATGAAGCCTAAGGCATTCAGTTCCGTTGAAAAGCTTTCCCAATGGTTTTTAGGTCCCTTGAATTCGCTGATTCCGCTGACGACGCCTTCATTTTTTCCATTAATTCAACTAAGTGCTGGAACTGCCGGGCATTTGTAATTTTATCCTGAAAAATGCAAGAGTTTATTTTTATAAGCTGTACAAAGAATAACAAAAAGAATAAAAAGTGAAAACTCATATTTTTCAAAAATAGACAACCAATATTAAGGGCAGGGTAAGGTTTTTAAATTTTTTTTTTGGTATTTACTTTTTATTTTTTTTTAAATGAATGTATAACATTGCAAGAATGTTGTGTCAAAATTTCAAGTCGATCGGGGCAAAATTAACGGAGCTATGAGCAGTTTAGAGGTGTACGAAGTCGTATGTGACGCCTAGTGTGCAAAACATTAAAGCGTTTTTCTGAAACTTGTCATTTTTGAAGTCGGTGTACGTTGTAACTCAAAATGTATAACACCGACTCTTTTGAAATTTTTTTTACTATTTCTGCACATAAATCACCAGGTAGTGACGAAGAGTTTTTTTTAATTTTACAATTATTTTTTATTTTACAATAAAAAACTTAACGATTTTTTTTTAGCATAAAATTCGCGTTTTTGACTTTCAGGTGCTACCAAAAATGGAAAAATCGGTTAAAAAAAACAACTCGACGTCATTACCTGGAGAAACATCTCACATAATAAACGCATTTAGATTTTTTTGTTTCGCATGATCTAGTCACGAGTTGTAGCGTACACCGAGAAACAACTTTTTTTTCGATACGCCTGCGAAGATTTTCTGCGAACGCCTTATTTATAAATATTTTGAAATGAAAATTTTTGAAAATTTAGTTCAGATATTGTATTATTATATAAAATTGAAATAAAACAATCCAGCATTACCGGTATCGTCTAAAAAAATTCTTGAAAATATGCCTTATTTTCATTGAATCAACCTTACCCCGCCCTTAAGTTGATAATAGGACACTGAATTCCAAGACTCGGAAATTTGATATAAATGGTGGACACTAAATTCTAAGCTCGAAAAAAACTCTTTCACAGCTTTGAGGCCCGAAAATTCGAAAAACACTGATTCCGAATATTTGCTGTGCCATTAATTTGACCGTGTTGGCTGTAGAAATCGTTGCTTTTATCTGCTGTATTGAATAATTACAGTAATGAGGATATAACGGCAGTTATCATTGAAAGGGAGAAGGGTAAATCAATGTGTCTGGCGTCGGCTTACCTACCATACGACAGCGCGGAAGTTCCAGCGGCAGTAGTGCGGGAGCTCGCATTGTGTAACAAATGGGACACTGTCATCGGATGAGACGCGTACGCACACCACACGCAGTGGGGAAGTACTAACACCAACGAACGGGGTAAGTCTCTTTTTGATTTTATTATGAGTACCAACCTTAAGATTTGCAACACAGGGTCAGACCCTACGTTCATAGTTAGGAACCGAAAGGAAGTGCTAGACATCACGCTTGCCACAAACTCAAATACTTTGAGAGTTGAAAAATGGAAGGTCTCGGACAGACCATCTTTTTCGGACCATTGTTGGATCTCTTCGAAATTAATTTCGAGCAGGCGAGATTTCAGCCGGTACGGAATCCCAGGAAGACGGATTGGGACATGTTCCACAGGACTACGGAGTCGGATTTGCCGTCTCGTCCGGGGGAACTGAGGTGTGTTGATCAGATTGAGGAGTACGTGGGAGTTTTCAATGCAGTGTTAGTTAACGCTTTTGAAAGGTCCTGTCCGCTGCCTAGGGCCCCTAAGAAAGCTAATCAACCCTGGTGGAATGGCGAGCTTAGGAAATTAAGGGAGGCTAGCAGAAAGCTTTTTAATAGGGCAAAACGGTACGGAAATGAGGCGGACTGGGACAGGTATAAAGACGGTCTCAGAGTTTTCAAGTATGAAATTAGGAAGCGTAAACGGGAGTCGTGGAAAGGTTTCTGCGAGTCTATTAGCGGAAACAGTGAAGCGTCAAGGCTACGGAAGCTACTCTCCAAGGAGCCATGTGCCCCGAGCTACATTAGGCGAAATGACGGAACATGGGTGGAAACCAGTCAAGAGACGCTAGAGCTTTTGATGTCCACTCACTTCCCTGATAGCACATGGCTGGATGAGCACCACTTGGGAAATGAAGCTTCACTGACACATCAAGGGAGTGTTTCGGGAGGGATGGTCGATCTACTAGGTGAGGAAAGGATCAAATGGGCTATTGGCACTTTTGCTCCCTACAAATCACCAGGACCAGACGGCATCAGGCCAATCATGCTACAAAGAGCTTCTGTGGCAATCCGAAAATGGCTAAGCACTATTTATAGGAGCTGCCTGTCGTTCCATATGCCTGGCGGGAGGCGCGTGTCGTCTTTATCCCGAAAGCCAGCAGACCCAGCCACACAACAACAAAGGACTTTCGACCTATCAGTCTATCGTCCTTTGTGCTCAAAGTACTTGAAAGGCTTTTGGAAACGCACATTCGGAATCTATGTGGAAATAGGATGCTGTCGGGCGCACAGCATGCCTACATGAGAGGGAAATCTGTAGACACAGCCCTGCACGAGGTAGTGGGGTCTATAGAATCTAGCCTGTAGTGGGATTTTGTACAAGGCGAGTCGCCCAAAATATCGTCCAAAAACCGAAATTGACAACTTTGGAATTTTGAGCACTGGTCTTTCGTATATTAATTTGTCGCCTAAGGTGCTCAAAATCCCAAAGTTGTCAATTTGGGTTTTTGGACGATATTTTGGGTGACTCGCCTTGTATAAAATCCCACTACTGGAGTATAAGGAATTTGCCTTAGCAGCTTTCCTGGACATAGAGGGGGCTTTCAACAACGTGACAGTGGAAGCAATTAGGGTAGCACTGTTTAGCATAGGATTAGAGGAGGCATTGGCAAGTTGGCTAACGACTCTTCTGAATACCAGAATCGTGATTGCGAATATGGGAGAAGGCATGGTTAGAAGACAGGCCTCGAGGGGAACGCCTCAGGGAGGGGTGATACCTCCCCTTCTTTGGATCCTTGTTGTGAATGAGGTTCTCATAGAAATTGAAAAACAGGAAATAAAGGTCGTGGCATATGCAGACGGCATTGTAGTGATCGCTAGGGGCAAGTTTTTGGATACGCTGACGAGCATTTTGGAATCAGCACTTCGCACACTCAGCCAGTGGGCTAGAAGAAGCGGCCTGGGGGTGAATGCTTCTAAAACTGAATTGGTGCTATTCACAAGGAAGCATAGAATTCCGGCATTTAGGCTGCCGAAGCTCGAAGGCGTGGAGCTTAGACCATCGGAACAAGCTAAATATCTGGGACTAATTCTGGATAGGAAGCTCAGCTGGAAATTATATATTCAGGAGCGCGATAAGAAGGCAAATAATGCGCATTTCGCGTGTAAGCAGACTGTGGGGAAAAGCTGGGGGCTTAAACCAAATATACTGCACTGGTTGTACACGGCGGTTGTGAGACCTATTCTGACTTATGGGGCAGTGGTGTGGTGGAAAGCCATGGATAAAAAGTACAATCACAGGGAATTGGAAGGAGTGCAACGGACTGCCTGTGTTATGATCATGGGAGCCCTTCGCACAACTCCTACTGCCGCGTTGGAGGTGTTTTTGCATCTATTGCCATTGGACATCTTTGTAAAACAGGTAGCGGCAAATACAGCAGTTAGGCTATCGAGCTGTGCCCTTTTTAGGAGAAGCTCTAAGGGGCACAGTTCCATTCTTAGCTTCATGGGAAGCCATGCTGCAGATATTAGTACGGACCACTCAATTCCGGGGTTGAATTTTGGGAAGCCATACGAAATTGCTTATCCTAGTAGAGTGGACTGGGAGAACAATAGAGTAATACGTGAAGGGGAAATCTCCGTTTATACGGATGGATCAAAAATGGAATGCGGCACTGGCGCTGGCGTCTTCTCGGAGCAGCTGAGTGTAGAGAAGTCGTTTAGGTTGCCAGATGTATGCAGCGTCTTCCAGGCGGAAATTTTGGCCGTGTTACAGGCAGCAAACATCCTGTTAATGGGGGAGATATGCGATCAGAATATTTCACTCTACATTGACAGCCTGGCTGCCATAAAGGCGCTGGAATCGGTAACCATTAAATCCAAGTTGGTAAAGCGCTGTCGAGAAGTGCTAAAGGTACTTTGTAGTCAGAACAGAGTACTGATTTGCTGGGTGCCAGGGCATAGTAATATACTAGGGAACGAAAGAGCGGATGAGCTTGCTAGATCAGGATCAACATCGATTGGTAGAGTAGAGGAGGATGTTAGTCCACCCGTTTGCGGTATCAAAGTGCAAATTGGTGAGCGCTCCAAAATAGCCGCCAACTCTAGGTGGGCAGGGCTAGCAAGCTGCAGGATTTCTAGATCTCTGTGGCCCGAGTTGGATAGTCAAAAGACTAAGAAAATTTTAAAGTGGGATAGAGAGAGACTGCGCCTGCTCGTTGGAGCACTGCATGCTGGGGAAACACGCTATGCGGCTAGGGATAGTGGAGTCGGATATGTGCAGGTTCTGCCACGACCTGTATGCTGTGGAGGACATCACTCACATTTTGTGTGAATGCCCGGGGATCGCTAGAAGGCGCTTTAGATTAATGGGTAGTCTCTTCTTTGAGAGCATTGAGGATTTGAGGGCGGTAGGGTATGGCAAATTGGTCAAGTTCTGCAGGGAATTGGAATGTTTCTGAGATAGTAAAATAGCCCACGAGGACCTGAAGGGATAAAGCGCCTAGTGAGTGCGGCGGTCCTAGCGCTGCGCCCCTTCTTAAACCTAAATCTAAACCTGCTGTCAATCAATATAATGTGCTTGGTCTAGGTTAGTTTTTTTTAAAAACTCTTGTGCGAATGGTATCCAGTTTCTTGAATGGTTTCTCTTTTTTTTAGGGTTTTATGAAATTTTATTGGACTTTAGGGCATCCTGAAAATACAAGGTTTTCCGGTAAATACGGTTAAATTTATTTTGTGTGACGTTTCGGACTCGACTGAGTCCTTTATCAAAGAAATTGGGTTTCATTCATCCATGCTTGTTAGGATTTTTATGGTTGGGGGTACCTGCTCTTTAAGTGTTGTTGATCTCATCTGAAACTGCCGACCATTTGTAATTTTTCAAAAATTTCCAGTTAAAGTGTTTGTATAATTATTACTAAAATCCGAACATATTTGCAGCCACTCAATTCCATCGCGTATTAGAGGTCCTAGGGCATTCAGTTCCGTTGAATAATTTTCCCACTCGCTGATTCCTCTGGCGACGTCTATATTTTTTTTCCATTAACACAATTAAGTGTTGGTACTGCCGGGCATTTTTAATTTTCATCCTAAAAGTTATTCTTATTATCTGTACAAAGAATAAAATAACAAAAATTAAATTTTTTTCAATATAAACAGCCTGTCGCTTCAGTGTCGCTGAACTGTTACACGATCGACAGAATCCGTCGATAAAATCGAGACTCGTCGATTGATATCGACACGCATAATACCATCTCTGTCGATCGACGACGACACTCATAATACGGGTTATCATTTCGCATTTACCAATATTTCGATAATCGGATTTGGGACATTATGGTCCGATCTGCGTTTTTTTCTCGCAACTCCTTAACGTAGTTTTTTTCGGGGATTGGTTTTTAGTCTATCATCCAATCCTGGGGAAGGAAAATTGAAAGTAAGGAGAACTGGGTATTAGAATAGGTAACTTTTTCAATTATTTAATTTCCTAGGCCCGATTTGAGCTGTTGCGCCCATTGATTATTATTATTATTATGATCTACCAGAACAGCAATGTTGCCTATAACAAATCAACTACTGTCGCTAAAGCTGTTTATGAATCTGATAAGATATACTATCTCGCATGATACACATACTTCTTGTGCATTTCATAAACAAAAGCGAATATGCTGGAAATCTCTCAACCCAACACATGCACTATATAAGCGCCAGAAGCTTGTATACGGGATCAGTTTTTCTACTGTGATGAGACGACGATCAGTTCTACGGAAAAGTGATTTTCTTTGATAACAGCGATCGAGTTGTAAATGAATGGGCCTATTACAGAACTCGCTCGACCAAAAACGCACATTCTGCGACTATGAAACTCACTGACGGCATACTTGTCGAGTTTCACTCGACTTTTAGTCGAGAAAAAAGCGTGAGTAAAGAGAGCTGCGTATTATGAGAGCTGATCGAGTGAGTATTTACTTGTAAGAAATGTCAAATTTACTCGACTACTGGAAATGAAGTGACTTTCCAATTGTTGAGTTTCATCATACCAACTTTTGCTCGAGTCGAGTTCAAATATGAGTGAGTTACTCATTCGACTCGAGTTTCGTAATAGGCCCGGAAATCGGGCAGAGTTGCAATTATTTAACTGTCGACCTTAAACGCAGTTCTCGCTCTAGATTACGCGACACGAACACTGACTATGCCTCCCAACTGATCGTAAGAGCGGTTCCGTTTAAAAAAAATGTTTTTATTTCAGTTTTCTGCTAAAATACCAAAAACGAGATAAGTTTTTTTTTATTTGATTATTTGAAACAGGTACACTTCATCGGCAAGACAAACTGTAGAGCTAACTACCCTTCAAAAATAACTCTCCTAAACTTCTTTTTAGCCTTGATATGAGGAGCAGTTAGCGCAAAAAAACACATGAAATTTGAATGACTAAAAAAACTATCGAAGTAGTGATCGAGTATTTCTAGTTAAACTACAGTAGAATCTCGATTAACCGATGTAATCGGGAGTATACCCACATCGGATAACCTAAAAACTTGGATAATTAAATATTCTCCCAAAGCCTTAGTAGAACGCAATTTTTTGTGAAAATCAAAATGTGCCGAATGCTAAAATTTTATACAGGGTAATAAAATTTTGAAAAACACATGAAAATCTACGAAAATTTTTTGAAACATAAGAAAATCGGATTAACCGATGAAAATCGATTAACCGATGAAAAAGTATATAATAACTTTACACCCCCTTAGGGGTCAATTTTCAAAAAATCTTGAAAACACTTTCTAGGTATTCATATGGATAATCCATAGAATAAAAATGAATTCAATATGTTGGAAGACCTAGTAGATATGACGAAAATCATGGAAAAATATGCATTCTATTTTCACTGATCATAGTTCTTGCCCCTCTTCTGAACGCCAAAATTTTATATTCGAATTTATTTTTAATCAAATTTGCTTTTCTAGTCGATTTACATATACACACCAAGTTTCAACTTTATAGCATAAGCCGTTCTATAGTTAGGAAAAACACCCTCCCCCCCGTACCATATTACCCCTAAAAAAATTATATTTTTCCAACATGCCGCTACTATAGCTCTACCTAAATACCAAGTTTAAGGTTTATATCATTTCAGGTTCTTCGGAACATCGGAACTTTTTCCTTTTCACCTCCCCCATCCGCACCCTTTACACCCGCATCCCTAAATTTTTACCGATTAGGGTTCAATTAGCGCTACTTCTGATAAAAATTTTAAGCATCTATCTTACAATGTTCTTGAGATATGAAATGTGCTTTTTGGAAAAATTCTAATCCCCTCCACTTCTATACTCCACCTCCCACTTAAAAAATTTTAATTTGATCAGTTTTTATTTGTCGACCTTTATACCCAACCCGAATTTTATTTGTCTAGAGCATGGTTCATGAGATATCGTAATCTAAAATTTTTCACCCCCCACCCCATACGCAACTGCCCCAACCAAAAAATTTTTTTCCCATCTGTTCTCCTAGTATAACTACAAATATTTCTTAAGTTTGAATAGTGTGCCATTAACGGTTTAGGAGATTTGGATTTTAGAATGTGTCTATCTCGGCTTTTTTTGGGTCTCGGACGCATTATATTTCCCCCACTCCCACACCCCTTGATCAATATTGAAAATTTTTATGCAAATGGGTCTACTATCAGAGCTCTATAGAAATTTCAAGTTTCAGCTTCCTATTATAAGCGGTTACTGAGATTTAGAAATCAAAATTTTCCGTCTAAAACGCTTCCCCCTCCCACCCACAACCCTAAAACTTTGGTCACTTCAAGGAGCCTACCCCGTATATTCGTTAAAAAAAAATTAAATTTAATATCTCAAAGCGTTTGGGAGCTACGAGCCTCCAAACGATTTTGCTTACGGCGGACAGACGGACTGAAAATTTGTATTGCTTTTTTCGTGTCTACTGGTTATGAAACGTGAAAATAAAAATTTTCAGGGTACCGAATTTTTTTTTTTAAAAAATCGATCACAATACTGTATTAATAAAATAATAAAGTAAAATCAAACGGCATTTTAATCTGTGAAGTTTTAACTAGTGTTGGAACTAGGATTATTAAAAAATATTGAACAGTTAATTTTTGGCAGCTTATTGAACTTTTTGTCGTCAATTTTGGTGTATTTTTACGACTTCTTCAGGTCGGATAAAAACGGCTTGGTGAATCATAATTCTCCTAGTTTGGAGACTGTATATATAAGTACTGAATAAGTTTACTACATTTCAAAGAAATCCGTTCGATAGATTTTGAGATATCGTGTCTACCGATTTGAAAAACATAGTTTTGAGAAAAACGTAACTAAACTTTTCATTATATTCGAAACTACAGGAGTTTAAGGAATATGACGGCCTGTAACTTCCGAACAACTTCGAATATCGGAATATTACTCCGCCCACATATTCTACACTAATGTTTGGATGTAATTTATGCAAAAAAAAAAAATCGAAGTTTGGAAATAGTCACACGGGATGACTGCCTTAAGATTGCTTCTAGACCTAAAAACAAAATAAAAGATCGTTGATTTTTAGCATCCTACCGCGCCATTCTTATCATCGTAGATCTCTATACTTAGCAGATGATTTGTATTGTTTTGAGATTTCACGTTCAGAAAAATTAGAGCTAATACCACATAAAAATTAACTTCAGGATGAAGCGCATGTTTATCCTGTCCGACGTGTGTGGCAACATTGTTTCGTTGTGAACTCCATTTAAATATAGCGAATTGCGGACTGAAAATGTACACTGACGATCTAGAGCAATGCGATACAGACAAATAAATGCAGTACAACCATAGCTTCGGCTATTAGAATGTATATTACGTTTTTTTTATACTGAGAACCCTCAAACGACGTAAACAATAATCCACATAATTAATAATTATTCTCCACAGAAAATGATGATACGAAAGATAAAAGCTTACTAAAAAAAACGATAGGTTTTATTCAATTAACGAGAAATTTGTTTGTTGTTATAACAATGTTATCGAAATTTATCAAGCGAGTCTGAACAGTGTTTGTCCAAGACACTTATTATTTACAAAAAGCCAAAAACAAAATCTTGTCAACAATAATTATTCGAAACGGGATTACATTTAAAATAAAATAAAATTCGATAGTGCATTCAAAGTATGTTTGGAATATATATATTTTTGCGGCTTTTTGATAACGAAAATTGTGAAATTAACGTAAGGCAATCTTTCCTGTTGCTTTAATTTTCCATTCATTTTAGTTCTCTTGATTTAATTTGTTCTTTTTTATTCGCTATTCTCCATAACGTATTTTTTTTTGCTGACAGATTCAGAAGTAGAAATAAACTTCAATTGCAAATGCCCAACACGCACAAACACACATAAATAAATTTGTTCAAATCATTTTGTTTTCAGTTGATTTTTTTTGACTTTCTGTTCAAAATATATTAACTCCTTTTTTTTGGGTTCCATTGTTTTCAAACATTTTCTCATTCTCGTGCTACTATTCATAATCATATTTAGTTTTATGCTCGGCCACTAGGTGGAAATGGGCAAATAATTTTATACAGTCTAACTACTACTCGAGATCATCTATAGAATCATCGCCAATACTACCGATAGCCAGCGATGGTCCACCAGATGATGCGGCTACAATTCGTGGCTTATTATCATCGGATGAGGCGCGATTACCGTGCTCTTGCATTTTTTGTATTAACATTGCAAACACTTGGGCGGGTAGTGAACTTTGAAGAATTTGTAGAAGTCGTGTGGGTTGACCGCATACAATAATTGCATTTGCTAAATGCTCTACGCCGCGTTCGAAATCACCACTGGCTATTAATGACTCGCCCATTTGAATTTCTTGGAGGAAATACCTGGAAAGAGAGAAAGCTACATTAAACACAATAAAATATATGTACAATGTACATATTTATAGATACAGAACAAAATAGTTATGCAAACACTCAATCTCTATATCTCCGATAATAGGGCCCGGACCACCTGCGCCTCAAATCCGATTCGCTAAGAAATATTTGAGTATCCGGCAAAAATACCTGACCAGCCGCTTTATATCTGGTAAGTACGCAGTCCAAAATGTACTTTCTTCCGGTATCTGATATAATATAATAGCATTAAACAGATTTCAAAATTGACTCCATCCGCAAAATACTCTTTGCTGTTTCTTAATTATTCTATAAGCGAAAGGTAAAATTTGACCAAGATATGTGTAGTTGTTAACGTAATAGCACAGACAATACCAGATGACGAATCGACATAGGAAATCTTGTGATATGCCCAAATTTGTCGTCCCTCTACATTGAAGATAACGAAGTAAGCATTTGCAATAATTTATCTAATGCACGAACCCTGGAAGCTTCAAACTGTAAGCTCGATAATCGAATTATGTACTGACCATATGTACATATATTTGGTACAGGCTCGTCCCTTAAAATACTCGCGCAACTCTATGAAAAATCCGGTTGTGCCTGCGAACATGTATACATACATACCTCTTAACATCGTCAATGTGTGTGTTTCAGATCGAGTGTCGTACGATTGGTATGCAGTGTTGCCGAAATCTTGTTGCAAAAGTAACATTTTTGCTACAAAAGTAGAAATGTGGCAACGCTGTTGGTATATTTTATTTGTGGGTTAGCTGCCTTAGTTTTTGGATTCGGTTAGTATCCGTTTTCCTCAAATTTAGTTGATCACCTTCCCATTTGCAATGCTTTCTAATAAGGACTAGTATCATGAAATTTAAACATTGAATGCGATGCTTGTAGCAGTCGGTTTCATTGAACCAAATGGGAAATTTTTTATTTGTGACTTCGACACACTTATCCACAATTACTGATTTAATCTTATCTACTTCAGGTTTGGTGCTAAAAAGACGTTTAAAAACATCAATTTGTAATAAGCAAATTTCATAGAAATTGTCTGTTGGAGGAATAAGCTTTCATAATCTGTTCCATCATTGAAATTTTTAAATTTAAGAAATAGTTCAGAAGCTGTCACTAAGGATTCATTACGCGGTTTTACCATAGTCCGAAAACAATTTTCCCAAGCATTTCCAATTTGTTTCATTAATTTATAACAACAGTATCCCGCAAAATATCTAGAAGATATATTGTCAATTGGTATTTCTATTTCCTGTTCCGAAAGTACTTGGTGATCAACATCGTCAACTTCGTTTAGGGTTTCTTCCTCCATTTCAGTTTCTTCATAGCCATTGATTATAGTAGATTGAGAACTTTGATTGCCAGAATTAGGATCCTGAAGAATTGATGACCAGTCGATATCTAAAATCTCGTCATCATCTTTTTCGCAATTCGCGTATTTCGAACAAAATATAAGTTTTATGGACAGGATTTTTGCAACTATCGCGCTGAACTCATAAACACTTGGGTTTCTTTTATTCGCATTACGCGCACGTATATGGGAAAAAAAGTTTTCTAAGGATCTTGATTAACTTTTGAAGAATACAAATAAAATAGATCATCATATCTTTGAAATAAGTCAGCAGATACAGATAATATGGAATCAATTGTTAATAAGACCTTTAAAACAGTAGGTAGTAGAAGTAAAATTAATTAGTTTTATATGAGAAATATATGATTTCATATCATTTAAAAATTGAAATGCTTCCGAATTTCGAATAAGAGGCCATTTAATATATCGAAAAGTTTATTCATTTTCTCAATAAAGACTGCTGTGGGGATTGCTTTATGGGACACCTTTTCTGAAAACTTGTTAAGAGTTGCTAAAGTTAGGACAGCAGCAGATACAGTGTGACTTAAAACCTGTACTGCCAATCGGACGCTCATTTTTTTGAAGTTTGTGGGGTTAATGTGCATATATGTTAATTTGGGACACAATTTCGTCACATTATTTTTGTCCATACTATACACTTCTCTTACAACATCCATACTAACAATACCATCTTCTGTTTGAAGGTCCTTGTGTAACATAATATTTCTTACTGTTTTAAAAAGATGAGGCACATCAAATGAACAATATATTTTCTTCTCATTATATTCAAAATAATTTTTGCCGATTGTAATATCTAACTTTTTGTAAAGAGATCTATTTGTAGAACCCTGATCACAAGTTATTAACTTTACATTTAAGCCTAAATTAGAACAAATATCTATACTTTGGTAAATATAATATTTCAGAGTTTCGGAGGGAATAGAAGCACCACATACTCGTAACTCAAAACTTGCTTAAATTTACCACATATAGCACGAATCAAAAAGACACATACATGCTTCGCTTTCTCATTTTTTCGGTTGCCATTTCCATAATCGACAAAACCATCAATTCGATCGTGGACAATATTATATGTTAAATTTTCTTGAATGGCCATTTCATCAAAAATAAGAACTTCCTTACTTTTATTATCTAATTTATCAACTTAAATTTGGGCCAAAATGTTTTCATTATATCCAGGTGATAAACTCTTTATAATTGACCATTTATGGATAGAACTTGGATGGAGCATTCGAAATCCCAATACATCACGCATAAATAGATGTAGTGCTATATTTGGAAAGTATAGAGATTGTGAAACCTATTTCTCATCAGGAGAGTAAGTACTACCACTTTGAAGGTCGAAGGTTGGTCGCAGGTAACATTTAAAAGTCCTTAGGTTTTTCCTAAGAGATTTAAACGATTTCATGTTCATTCTTAAAAATGTTTGGGTCTAGTAACTTATGAATGGAAGTTTTACAGGTATCATGTGAAATGTAGGTAAACAGTATTTAAGGTATTTTCCATATTTTCATTTAATTTTAAAATAAATTTTCCCTTCCAAATATTTTTCATTCGATAGCAAAAAAACTAGCTATAGCAGGTGAGTTCTGACCAGAGTCTTAAGCATGGAATATACTATACAACGGTTGTACCAACTGTTGGCCCAATTTGTCGTTGTATGCGACGATTGCATCGTGTATGAGCTTATAAACAGCAGTTGGGCCAATATCGCACGGTTGTATGCTCTAGACCGAAAACCGGCGGTCGCATGTGGCAGGTCGTATGGATATCGTATAGTGTATTATCATGAATACAACTGTTGTAGCGATTTCATTCGTAAGCTTTTAGTGCTTCTGCGTTATCAAATACTTTATTGGGAATAACAGTGAAATCTTGTTGGAAGAAATTGCATCATGTGTGCAGTGGATACAACCGTTGGACAGATATGGCAACAACACACGTCGGTACGACCGTTGTATCATGTATTCCCTGCTTTACACTTTATTGATCATCCTAACCTGAAACCTCATCTATAGGCCTGTGGCTATAACTGGTACCAGAATTAAGTAAAAAAATTCTGCCAACAGTTTGGTCGCAACTTTATTATTTTTCGGAAAGTTCGGAACGTGTTCAATTCTGAGATGCGTAGGTTGGAATGTGTAGGTTTCTATTTCACTGTATTACTTTATTATTTTAATAATTAAGTATTGTGATTCATTTTAAAAAAAAAAAAAATTGCTACCCTCAAAGTTTTTATTTTCACGTTTCATAACTAGTAGACGCGAAAAAAGCAATAAAAATTTTCAGTCCGTCTGTCCGCCGTAAGCAAAATCGTTTGGAGGCTCGTAGCTCCCAAACGACTTGAGATATTAAATTGAAAATTTTTTAACGAATAGACGGGGTAGGCTTCTTGAAGTGACCAAATTTTTATGGGTGGGGTGTGAGGGGGATGGAGGGGAAGTGTTTTAGACGGAAAATTTTGGTTTCTAGATCTCAGTAACCCCTAATGATAGGAAGCTGAAACTTGGAATTTCTATAGAGCTCTGATAGTAGACCCATTTGCAGAAAAATTGTCAATATTGATCAAGGGGTGTGGGAGTGGGGGGAAATGTAATACGTCCGAAACCCAAAAAAGGCGAGATAGAAAAATTTTAAAATCCATATCTCCTAAACCGTTAATGGCACACTATTCAAAATTAAAAAATATTTGTAGTTATACTAGGAGAACAGAATTAAGAAAAATTTTGGGTGGGGGAAGTTGTGTATGGGGGTGGGGGGTGAAAAACTTTAGATTACGATATCTTATGAACCAATTGCTCTAGAAAAATAAAATTCGGTTTGGGTATAAGGGTCGACAAATAAAGATTGATCAAAGTAAAATTTTTTAAGTGGGAGGTGGAGCATAGAAGTGGAGGGGATGAGAATTTTTCAAATCAACACATTTCATATCTCAAGAACAGTGTAAGATAGATGCTTAGAATTTTTACCAGAAGTAGCGCTAATTAAACTCTAGGAGGGAAAAAAGTTTTGGGGTTGAGGGTGTAGAGGGGGAGGGTGGGGGAGGGTGAAAAGGAAAAAATTCCGATGCTTATATCTTGAGAACCTGTAATGATATAAGCCTTAAACTTAATATTTAGATAGAGCTATAGTAGCGGAATGTTAGAAAAATATAATTTTTCTTAGGGGTAGTATGCTACGGGGGTAGGGGGTGTTTTTCCTAACTATTAAACGGTTCATGCTAGAAAGTTGAAACTCGGTGTGTATATGTAAATCAACTAGAAAAGTAATTGTGATAAAAAAAAAATTGAATATTCATTGGCGTTCAGAAAGGGGGGCAAAAAAAATTTTTTGTAAATATAATAAATATAAAATGCATATATTTTCACGATTTTCGTCGTATCTACTAGGTCTTTCCAAATATTGAATTCATTTTTATTCTCCGGATTCTTCGTATGAATACCTAGAAAGTGTTTTCAAGGTTTTTTGAAATTCGACCCCTAAGTGGGGGATGTTTTTCCTATATATAGAACGGCTTAAGCTACAATGTTGAAACTCGGTGTGTATATCTAAATCAACTAGAAAAATAATTTTGAATAAAAAAAACGAATATCTATTGGCGTTCAGAAGGGGGGCAAAAAAAATTATCTGTGAAAATAGAATGCATATTTTCCCACGATTTTCGACATATCTACTACCTCGTCCCAAATATTGAATTTAATTTCATTCTATGTATTCTCCATAATTGACCCCTAAGGGGGTTTAAAGTGATTGTGTACTTTTTCATAAACTATTCCATATCTCTCAGATCCAATCAGATTTTCACTTCCACGATCTTGTTCTTTTTGATAGGTTTTCAGTCGCATAGTAGCCTCCACCGCATTTTAGAATTGAACGCGTTCCTAACTTCTACCGGAAAAATAATAAAGTTACGCCCAGATTGTTGGCAGATTATTTTTTTAAATTGATAGCAATCTTTTTTTAAAACAATAATAAAGTAATTTGGAAAAAAGAAAAAAATAAATAAATAGACCTAACTTTGAAAATTTGTATTCGATGAAAAAAGTTTAACACATATCGCTAAGATATTGTTACCATTTTTGACTAGGTATCCTCTAAATACTATATGTTATTAAAATTTCAGTGCAATCCGTTTAGTAGTTTTTCTCAAGCAATCATTTTTCTAAAAAAAATCAGGTTTTGAGTTCTTAGATCGGTGTTGGGCCGGGCGAGCTCCGAACAATTGCTCCATTATACGGTTATTACTTTACAACGACTTCGAATTCGGAAAAATCCTTTTACATACATAATCCTAGGATTAATTTAAAAGTAATTTAGTTAAAGAACCATTTTTATTTGTGACCCGGCACATAGGACTTATTTCACCTCTTCGTGTAGAATCATTAAAACCTGATTCCATTTGAAAATATCTCAGTACAAGCAGGTACATTGCATACATAATGTCATTATGTTTGTATTTATACCGTATATGAACGTACCATATACCATATGTATATGTGCGTTGCTTATTGATCTTTTTTTTGTTTCCTCGGTGAGCTTTCGTAAGCGTTTTCTATATCATTCATATATACAGGGAAGGAACTTTTACTCTAGATTCAAACCAAGCTTTTTAGCTGGCGTTTGAACGACAGCTATTTTTGGAAAATGGTCACATATTTCTAACATATCATTCGTCATCTGGTTATTATATTTTCTGTGGTAATAGATAGCTTCTTTATCTAATTCTGTAGGGTTTTAAAAGCTGTAAGTTCTATTCATTTGGAGTTGAGAATTTTGCGGAGGTGCCTTGGAAGATTATTCTATTATTCTATCCTATAGCCAAAAAACTAGGAATGTATTAACTTGGGATAGAGGAAAATAACGGCTGCTCATGTCAAGCTAAACAGGTTCTGCAGGCATTCAGAGTGTTTTTGGGTTGTATGATAGAACCACGAGGATTTGAAGGGATGACCAAACAACACCAAATAATTCTGTAACGAATTAAACTTATTTACAATATCAAGAACAATACACTTAATTTCTCAATTAAATTCAAAATTCACAACGCTGACTAACCGACGTATTGTTAGAAAGGATCCTGCATTTGAAGCAATAAGAGAAGGGACGTCTTGACAAGGGACGTCGTTCAGTTAAAACACCTACAAAGAATCATCTTCTATATCGAAGCTCAATGGCTAGAAAAGGTTCAAAATCTTGCTTTATAGGTACACATCTATTTTTTGAGATACCGTTAATAACAGCAAAAATTAACATCCAAATGTGACAAAAAATAGCAAAGTGCTGTTGTACCTTCGATTCTCTCCAGGTTTATTACGTCGTCGTTTTATTACTTACTATTTCCACACACACTAGTTCCTCATCTTGTCCTTTTCCTAATAACCTACTAACTTCTACATTCAACTTTCCGTATATAAGCTAACCTAAAGTTCATTTCCCTATTAAACAATCGTTTTGCATCGCAAGCAACATTTGGCTACATCAAGGATTTGCTTGCTTCGCAATGACCTTCCCTAATGTAATGAGAGTCGGCTTATTTTATGCGTAAACATAAGTCCAAGGAATGACTCCATTCGTATTGCAGGTGACGTAATGACAACACAAAAGTGCAAGCGAGCCGAGTATGTCTACCGGTATCAAAAGATAAGGTCAGCATACTGGGTCGATGCATTTTTATCGTATAAAAGTGTGTCGCAAACTGGTCTCGAGGCTCAGTTTGTTACAGGTCGCGCAGTAAAAAATTTTTGAGTTCAAATAAAAGCCGTTCTCGACTACCCCGGGAACGCGCGTTTGGAAGACTTGCTTTTTCAGTCACAACTGGAGCTGATCGCAGGTTCCTACACGTTTGACACGTCTTTTAAATTTTCCTTAAGAGTTCCCGAAGAGTGCAAATATCATAAACTGACGGGGTGTTTGTAGCTGCATCGATGAGTCCTTTAACTCGTAGTACACCAGAGCCGTCTACATAGGGTGATCGATTAAAGATCGCACTAGACTTTTTGACTCAAAACTGAATTGCCACGCTAAGCGTTCTATTTCGGTATATAAGTATAGAGATTTCATTATTATAGCGTTTATGTTCATATTTATTACGAGAAACGTAAGACATTGTTTGTACTAAGCGCAACCAGTTTGAAAATCGTGGTAATTCAAGAGAACTTTAAATTTGGTGTATGTGTAGAAAATATGGTTGCAATTCGCTTACAAACTCTTCCTGAATTGTTTTGTCGACAGGCCACTGTTCTTCACTTTCACTTAGAAAATCGGAGATTAATTCCGAAGTGGCATTAAGGCCCAACACCACTGTAAAAATTTGGAAAAATCAAATTGTTTTTTTATTTGCTTAAAAAATTCTTTGAACATTGGAGAATATGGGGAAAAAATTTTAAATCATGAAAAATTAATTTGATTCTGGAATTTGGAGCTCTTTAGAGAGCGCGTCAGGCTGGTTCGAAACGACTACCTGTGTCGCATCAGGTATCCATCTGAGAAGATACTGCCTAATGATTTACCTGTTGGTTTCTAACTTCTGGATAATACTAATAGATATCGCTAAAAAGGTTTTTTGTTCCATTGGATGTATTTTCACACAGAATTTCGTTAGTATAGCGTCAGTTCATGTACAAAAAGGTAAAAATCCTATATATAGCAACGGATATCGCTGTATGCAATTTTAATGATGGACTGACTAACATGCCACGGATTACGAAGGTTCTGGATGTGGATATTGGCGTCCAATGCTACACTTTTTGTGTTAAGTCCGATGCTAAGCGAATCCAGTACGCTGAGAATTCATTAACAGTTGCTGCAAAAAAGGCTCGCTCCACCATTAAATCGTCGAGAAAATGGATTGAAGAGGAATATTTCAACTTAGAAGGACAGCTTTATAGTCCTGGAATTGCAGATTAATGGTAAAAAATTTTAAAACTAGAATTATTTACTTGTTCATGTCTGTAACACATTTCAAAACTTTGAACGCGTTTTTCTCGAAACGATTTTCGAAACTGCAACTTATCTCGAACAATTATCATTCTTTTCATTTGAATTTTTTACCATATCTTCAAAATAACATTCCTAAGAGAATGACGTACGGAATTTTTGATACGTTGATTTAAAAAATAGTTATTAGCAAATAACTGTCCTGTTTTTGGTCGAAAATTGAAAAAAATTATTCAAATACTCGCCAACCGCACAAAACTCAATATTTCTAAATTCCCGTACGTAGCTATACTCATGAAGACTCAGTGATTTTTTTTTCGTTATGCTATTCAAATTTACGCAAGCAAAACAGAGCCGCAGAGCGCCTAAAATTTAAGATGCCTTGGGGGAATGGCTGTAGTGCCGCCATTTTGTAAATTTTTGAACTAATTTTTTTTTTTTTTATATAATTAAATACATGGTTATTCAGTTCCCAAAATATTATTTATTTATTTCCTTTCCTTCTATTTAAAAAAAATTGTCGAAAAAAAACATTTTTTTAGACTGTTACAGTGGTGTTGCCCCTTAAACCATTTAGTGGCGTCGTCCGGTACATTAGTAGTTCATCGTTATTTTCAGAATATCACCGATATGCAATGCCACATATTGTTTAAATTTCGAACTGCCGGACTTGAGCCAGCACAACAGGGTTGGTGAATCCGACCACATAAGTAGTGATATATATTCAGAGAGTGACCTTGCGTTATATAATTTGCAAGTCTTATACCTAGTACCTCTAATAAGCTGCACGTTAGCTCATCCGCGCTGATACATATTGCCATCACGCTAATAAGGTGTGTTCAATACTGCGTTACAATATACGCAATAACCACAACCTTCAGGTCGCCGTCGACCAAGACCTTCGAGTTGCCCTAGGCGCCTTTCGCTCCACGCCTATATAATCACTACTAATGGAGTCTGGATGGACCAACATTCATTAAGAAGCCGAATCGCCCGGAATCGAGTGTATTCGAGGCCGAAGCGTTCGCTATCATGGAAACTGTGGACGCAGCCCTATGAGCTGCGGGTCCAGCTGTGATATTCACCGATTCGAAATTTGCAATCAACACCATACACAACTGCAACTCTAAAGAACCAGAACTACTATACATACGAGATCTCCTTTCCGCCAACCCGACCGGAACCCTTCTATGTTGGATGCCCGGACACGTTGAGATCGCTGGTAAAGAATTGGCGGACAGACTAGCTAACCAGCTGATCTCTAGCCACGAGGAAGACACTATTCCCTTCTTCGTCAGAAGAATTACGAGCAGCGAGCTGCAGCATCTAACTCCACCTTCCTCGCTCAACAATGGACTGGCCCTCATGTATATGGTATATAATCCGCTACAAAACAAAAATGAATCGGTTATACTCACTAGGGGCCGAGTGGGTTATTCCAGGATGACCCAGCAGACCAGAACTAAATGTCAAGAACGCCGCAGCCAGGATATGAAAGGCTATCCACTGCAGCTCGCAAGCAGATCGCGAACAGCATTTTCGATGAATAGATACCACATGGCGCTCCGTAGATAAGCATTTCAAGCGCAGCATGCATGCTATTGCTTTATGCGTTTCTGAAGAGTATTCAATTTGCACGGCGAGCTGCGGCGCACTTAGGCCCGTTCCTACGATCGTCAGTAACGTTCTAACTGAAACTTTAACTGACAGATGCTTATACGAAACTTACAGTCAAAGTTTTAGTTAAATTTTAACTGAAGATCATAAAAACGGCCCTTAGATTTTTGACTGATACATTTGTTTGTGTGCTCGCTTTCTGAACGTGGGACGCTCGACAGGCATGCGTTCGGAAATTAACTCAGGTTGAGTTAGTGTTACCTTCAGTGTTAACTAAAGCCTAGTACGGACCTCGATGAAAATTTTCATTCCCATACTAAACGCATGTAAAAAAAAAAAATTTTCATTCCCATACTAAACGCATGTAAAAAAAACGGATGAAAATTTTCATCGCAAATTTTTGCGTTGGGTTTTTATTTGCGGTACGGAGTTCGAATGAAAATTTTCATTCGTTCTGACATTCACGTATTCACCACCAGACGGCGCAGAAAGCATGGAGACCATATTTTTCCGTCCAATTAAATGTGCCGCTATTTAATTTTTCATTGCCGGGATGAAAATTTGGACATCTTATGTCATTCGTTCGAATTTATTTGTCAGTTTCTTTTTTCAAACCGACTAAAGAGTGTGTTTTGTCGGAAGTGGATATTTTTAAAGTCGGAAGTGGATATTTTTAAAGTCGGAAGTGGATATTTTGAGTTATGCTTTTATTTTAAAATGTGTCTTGTGATTTCAGTTTAATTTTTATGTTGAAAAAGGGCCCATATATTAACGTCTATGTTACTACATTTTCAAAAAACCGTCACTTTGACAATTGTTAAAGTCAAACAGACGATCAGCTGTTTACTTCTCCACATTATTCTACACAACAATTTTTTCATTGTGGAGATGGGAGAGATATATAGTAAATTGGCGAATGAAAATTTTCATCGAGGTCCGTACTGAGCTTAACACATTCAAGTGGGAGTAAACTCTACTCCAATATTTCAAAACGGATAGTTACTCGAGTGTCATAATAGTCCAAGAGCTCGCAACAGTTCTTAAAACTGTTGCGATTTTTTGTCGCGAGCTTTCCGACTATAACCTAAGTTAACATAAGATTGGAGCTTTAAAATTTAATTTGATGTATGATTTTTATAGCTGCAACTAAAGATTTACGTCAAAACTTTTAACTGACACGCAATATATTCAAAAATACTGGCCACTTGATGATTCGAGTGCCATGTGACGTTTCTAACTAATCGTAACCCTGCTCACGACTAGAGTTACCCCTTTTTACTCTACTCTGACATTTTTGAACGCAACTCAATTACGTCATTAGAGTAAAATTGACTCCACTCCACATTTCCGAACGATTTTTTTTACTCTACTCTAACTCGAGTTAATTTCCGAACGCGTCCTTCGTCGATGTTATTCAAGGAGTGCTAAATTGAAATAATAGTAGTACAGAAAGTTGGAATAATTAAGATGTCATCCGAAGATATTGAAATTTTAGCGGCGGCATTTATTGTGTTGCAGAGATCAAGTGAAAAAGAAAAGATCACAAATTTGTTGGGTTCGTCCATACCTAAAAAATAGGAGTATATTTGGTGGAATTCAATTTGAGAGTTGATGGACTTAGGGCCGGTTCCACAGTTGAAATTTGATCTGAAGTTTAGTTAAACTTAAACTTAAGAATAAACTGCACTTTAAACTTGACTCGATTTCACGGTAAATAAATACCCTATGATTAACTAATCTGAAATTCGTAATCATTGTGAACTAATTCAAATGAATTAAACTTTTTTACATTGGTATACTCTGCCTTTTCTGTCATTTTATTTCGTTTTAATATTAAAAATTTGAATTATTGACAATCACGGCTACTTCAATTAGGATAAAATCACTTGAATGTTAAAAAAATTCATCCGAGCTATAAACGGAAGAAATTCTACCGTTTAGCTTAATACTATCATTAGAACAAACTTGAGTTTTACAACATCTGTGACACGAATTATTCGTTTGATCCTAAGTTTAACGAAAATTTTAGGTTTAAACTTAGACTGTGAAACCGGCCCTAAGTGGTTTTCGGAATTTCGCAAGGATTTATACAAGTGATTTCGATGTACTAGTAATTAAAATTTGACCATTTGTCGGGAAAACAAAGATACCAATTTTAGGATATGCAAGATGCCACATCTAAGAAATAAATAAATATACCTAGTACTGCCGGTAGTAACTCAATTCGACGATCGAGATTGGATTTTGCGGAGTAACTTTAAATTTTCACTGGTACTAAAGAACACTGTCTGTTGTCTGTTTCATGCAGTTGAACGGTTTTTGTTTTCTGGATGTAGCATCTAGGAATGTGGAGCTTTTTCACCATCTCCGGTGTTCAGTTAGCTTCCCAATCACCCCAATCTAAGGTAGAGCCCACAAACGACGAATGGAGAAAGAACTAGAAGGCCAAAACATGACATAAGGTTTTAGGAATTCGTTTGGGTTAATACATCCCTATTCACTTCAATAGCAGTAGTATCTATAGATACTACCGTAGAGATTTGTACTAGCTCTAAGACATTTCTTAACTACAGTCAAAACCGGATATAACGACATCGCTTTTAACGACGGATAGGTTGTTACGACTTAATGGCATGGTCCTGGTCGAATCTCTATACAAAAGAATGTATCTAAATTGCATATTGCTTATAACGACTGTTGGATATAGCGACGAGTTTAGAGGGTCCCTTCAATGTCGTTATATCCGGTTTTGACTGTAGTTGTAAACAAGCAAATTGTATTCAAGATTGAAGTTGTTAAGACATTAGTAGTCTAATCACATGAATTTTTCTTAGCTGCATCTAAGCTTTGTAATAATTAACAGACCAATAAATATATGTTTGTATGTACCGGCTTTTAAAATTCCCTTCATAACTTTTTAGTTATGCTTATACTTTTTTTATATTAAACATAACGCAGTCACGATCGGCTCCAAGCCAATCTAGATGAAATACTGAACTCCTATTTATATTTTAGTTGAAAATATATCAAAAGAATGAGGAGTGCACAAACATTTATTACATGATTTTTTACTTACAGGTAGTGGCTACTCGATTTCTTGATTTATAGTGAGTTCCACAAATAAAGTTAGGACATTTTACAGAATTTTTGTATGGCGACTACATGAAGGACTTATGGGATATTTTTCATATTAATAGTTTTAGCTGCGACTATTATAAAATCAACGTATACAAAATTTCAAAGTCGTAACGTAAAGCGTTTTAAAGTTATCGTTCAATATTGGTGAACACGTGTCTTAAGAACTTTTGTATGACAGCTACCCGAAGGAGTCGACGGGTGGCGCCAACTAATGAACTCAGTCTTGTTTTTGATATAAAACTAATTCCTATATAATGTTGAATCCCTGCTTTAACTTGTACTGGGGCTATAGTGGATTCTATAGCTTGCATACATCTTTGAAGGACTTTTTTAGGCTGCTACACGAAGGACTCATTCGATTTGTATCATATTCGGAACTTTCGCTTCAAACATTGTATACTTTAAGTATGCAAAATTGCAAGTTCCTAACTTGAAGCATTCGAGCAATAATTGTGAAAACGTGTTTCAAGGACTTTTGTATGAGAGGTACCCGAAGGAGTTGATCGCCCATTAACGAACTTAGCCTTAGTTTTTTCATATTTCAAGTTGTGACAAAATTTCAACTTCCTAGGTCAACGCGTTCTTGAGTTATCGTGCAAACGGACGGACAGCAAACGGATTTGGGGGTTTTGGCCCCAAATAAACATTAAATAATATAGAACTTTTTTTCGTCCGAGGCTCGGTTCTATGCGTTACAAGCTTTTCGGGCTGGATTAAACTTATAATACTCTATATGATTTCATCTAGAGTATAAAAATAAAAATTAAAAATTAAAAATTAAAAAATTTACAAAAAGGTTGGTTGCTGGACAAAAGTAATTAAAATATCAGCGGTATCGAGTATAAAGCTCCACACAAATTCGTTGAGACGTGGGTTTGCAAGAACAAATGTCATGCACATCAACTGGCCACTGCTAAGCCTCAGTTACAATGGATCCGATCCGATCCGGCAACTTCGGATGAGAAAATTTTCTAGTCACAATGATTCCGTTCCGACATCCATCAAAGTGACATTATCGAGGTGTAATTGTGATTTTTAGTATGGCGAAGGAGGTGGTGAAATTGAATAAATCACCTCTTGCCGTCGGAACGGATAAAAGTTGAAAGTTGGTCAACTTTACCTATCCGTTTTGTGTCTCGGCTAATTACCGGAATGATTGTGACTAGGCTTTCCGAATTTCCCTTTAAATGTGTGTCGGATGGAGAAACTCAACACTCTCCGTTTTCCGGATCGGATCGGATCGGAACCATTGTAACTGAGGCTTTAGGCTTCTTGTTCCGGCGATGAATATGACAAGAGATTATGCCCTTGAATGTTAATTTCTTCTCCAAACCCTTAGCCGATGAAAACTCTGAATGCCTCGCGTGACTAAGAGTCACTTCGCACATTAACACCTCGATTCAAAATACCTTCCGCTTTCCCGTAAACATAGTCCACCTGTCCGCCCAGCTATGGACAGGTATTCCGCGGGTGGTAGTTACATAATCCAAAACCGACCTCCAACACCCAAGGCAGAAAGCATGGGACTTGGGGATGTAAAATTCTGACGTGAGAAACGTCAAAAGGAGAGCACCTAACCTCAATCGAATGCAATTGAGTCCAAAAATTCGATAGATTTCTCACGAAATTTAGTCAATTTAATTACAGCATCAATTAAAATCTGTCCGCAATTACCTTTCGATGGCCTCGTGGTCATTCAAATTAGGCATTTCACTACGCGAGCTTGGCCCATTTCCATTTTTACGCTGACGACGTCTCCCTAAAACGAGAAAAAATAACGCGAAAATGTCAATGACTGAATTGCGGTGTTTGCGAAAAATCGCATTAAATCGAAACATACGGTCGCGGATTTTCTTCTTGTACTCGGGATCGCTGCGGCGTTTCTTATCAAAATAAATACAGTAGCCCAGGAATAAGGTTCCCGCAACTCCGGCGGCTATTCCGAGAGTTGTCTTGTTAATTTCCATCGCGCGTTTTGGATAACTGATTCGCGGATTCGAGACGTGAAAACACCCTGATGCGGATTCTTGACGATAAATGTAAACCGATTGAAACAAATAGTCACAGACTACGGCACAACGAAAGGACGAAAAAGAATCAAAAAGAAAACTCCCCGTGACTTTCAGACTACAGCGAACGACGACAGAAGGCCGCCATTATCGAAATTCATGTGTTTTTTTTCAACCCCCACGATTACTTCGTGGTGAGTTTTTCGATTCAAGGCTAAATGTGGGGAACTCAACTTTTGATTAGTAAAATTCACGGATAGATAGAGCAAGTAGCTAGTGACGACATAACGGCAAATGAAATACAGAATAATAGGTTCGTTCTATTTGCCTGCACTATCTACACCTTTCACACCTTTTCCGTTCTTTTAGCCGGTTCAACGTCACCGGTGGCTGTTCTTTTTGCCGAGTGTAGTGTAAAAGTGTACACTTTGCTGCACTCGGTCGGGAGCTGGTAGTTCTTCTTCTGTACAATCTGTCAAATTTGAAAGCTGTATGCAGATAACATTGACTTTTTGAATTTAAGAAATCACTGTTTTGACTGAAAACATGCAAGAATATTGAATGGCAATAAATTTTCATTGATAGAAGTGAAAAAATAAAGCAAATAAAAAAGTTCCGAATTTTAGCTGTCACTTTCATACACTAACCCGTTCTTTTTCGCGACTTGCACTCTACACTTTGAGTGTATTTTGACGTGCAATTAAGGGGCAAGGTACACTAAAGTGTAACTTACACCGGGCAAAAGGAACAACCCTAACCTACAATTATTTTATTTGTTAAGGGGTTATGCCACTCTAGAGTTTTGGAGAAATCGATTGTTTTTTTATTATTTTAAACGGTCACCTAGGACCTCAAAAATACTGTCCCGAAAGATTATGGCCGAAAAAAGTCTCTAAAAACACGTTTTTCGAATTTTAGTACAAGGCATATTGCAAAATTACTCATGATTTTCTACTACTCAAAACTTCAAACGTGTTTATCTAAAAACTACATTTTTCAAGCGGGCCGGAAACATAACTCAGTCAATTTTAAACCGATTGACTTGAAATTTTATATATATATTTAAAACTATATTGTCCATCAGAATACGTAGGATTTTTTGGTTATATTGCATAGTTCATTTGTTATTAACAATTTTCTGACGATTTTTTTGGCAAATTTCACACTTTTCACTTTAGAAGTGCGCCATTTGGCTAAAAATCAAAATATCGAAAAAAGATCTTACGTACTCTTGTGGCTGTAGCTATATGTAATCGAAATAAATTTATTAGCTTAACATAATTCAAAAAGTACAGGCACCATGGACCCTGGAAAAACGAAGATATCATCGTAAAACGCTACACAGTCGCCATTTTGAATTTAATTTCTTAAAAAATATTACTGTACGTAGTCAATAACATGTATTATAAATATTGAATAAAATAAATATGGAATATCAATTTCTTTTGTAGTTTTTCTGGAAAAAAAATTCTGAAAAAGGCCTATTTTTTCAGCCTCTAGAGTAGCATAACCCCTTAATTACCCAGTTGGTCGCTTGTCTCTTAAGAGACATAATCTCGATGGTTTGAGCCTAGGAATCATATTGCTAATCTTTCTTCATCACAAGATAGAATGAAGTAGCAATATAAACATGTGCTCCCACCACGATCTATTTGTAAGGCAAAAAACAGCCGCATCACTCCGAGCGCAGCAAATGTCATCCGCGACACGATAAAAGTTAAATACGCGAAAAGTTACAGTTCAAGTGCGGTTACAATAAAACGACACAAGTGCGAAGTGAAGTGATTGGAAATGTGTCACTACGTTATTAGTTTTTTATATTTATTATATTGCAGTAAGGTAACTTCGCCCCTGCCTGCACGTTTCATTTCATAACCCCCTTTAATATTTCAAGCCGATGGCAATCTCCGCGAAATATTTATACGAGTACGAGCTTTTATCACAACACGCTATCATCAAACAGATGGCGCTACGCTAAACAAAAATTTGCTATCGAGACATTTGCAGATATGTCTTCGAGATTTCGGGGTGCATTTGTCTCGATACCGTGTATTTTTCACATAAGACGTCTCGCAGAAATCTCGAAGACAAACCGATATGTCTTCGAGAAATCTGCGAGATTCTCGCAGAAGCGACCAACTGGGTATACTCTAGACAAAATCATATAGAGTATTTTTAGTAATTAATGTAGCTGCCATTCAAATATCCTGTCAAAATGTCTGCAATTAATTTACGAAACTTAGCATAACTCAAGTAATCTTTCAGCTATGAATTCGGAATTTTGTACAAATTAGTTTTGAGGGAAGACGAAGTTCAAGTTTACTAGTTAGCGAAATCCTTTTACCTCTTCTGATATCTTCCATACAAAATATCACGTGTTTAACAATTTTTTCCGATAGCTTTTGAACGCTTTAAGCGATGAATTTGAAATTTTTTACACATATTTTTTGAATGGTTCCAAGGAAAAGGATAAATATGTAAGGAATCGGGGGAGTCTTTACTGCACCTTTCATGTGAAAAGGGAATTTTTTTTCTTTGACTCACCAAGATCAAGATCTGAAATTAAACGCTGAATATTGTGTTTTAGGTTTGAGTAGCAATCAAATGGGAGTATGTACTTAATAAAAGACATACAACATGTTCACTCCAAGTTCTACTTTATAAATCGGAGTTCTGTATTTCATCTAGCTAGAGTATCATACGATTGGCTTGCAGCCGATTGTGAGTGCTGTATGCTTATTATTTATTTTATTTTACGAGTCTGACAGACTTATACAACTGCACAGTTGGTGTTGAGCAGGGCACCGACTACGACTTCAATTCTATGCAAGCAAGAAGAAGAACGACTGTTGAGTGTCACTTCTGTTGGTTAATATGACAAGAAACAAATTTGAACTCACAAACAGTGTCTGTTTGACTTTCCAGACCAATATGTACGAACGTTGTTCAAACAAAAAAATTTTGACGATGGATACAACTTTTACTCAGTTATTCAGAAAATTAAAATAATCAGTAGCGCCACCACACGAGGACGCAGATTGTAGATCGCTTCTTATATGAATAAATTGAAGGATGTGGGTACGGAACAAAGATGACTTGAGACAATGTATCCTGCAGGTCCTGGTCCTAATGGGTAGTCACCGTTGATTGTGATTAGATAGATTAATAACCTGCATTTCGATTATAAAGGAGCTTTACCATCTATGTTTAAAGTTTTCTAGTAATTGAAAGAAGCGTGTAGGATCTAAAATGGGCAGGAAGGAGTTTAGGGAAGGAACAGAAGTAGTTGAAGAAACTAGTGGTCTCTTACAAGAACATGCTCCACTGTCAGTGGCTTGTAGCATGTAAGACAACCCGGTTCATGGATCATCCATGATGAAATGGTGATCTTCGCAAGTAAAACCGATTTTCGCATGTCAAAAGGAGGGATGTACGTAGGAGAATTCATGTTGCGCCAAAGGTCGCATTTCCGTGTCCAAATAGTCCAAAATATAATTGGCGGGCAGAAAATTCCTCATCTTTAATCCACTTCGTGGGCGCCCGCTGGTAATGGTCAGTCGTGGATGACATTGTGTCACCACGATTGATCAGCCAAGACTACACGCATCGTACTCAATCGTGCGCGGTGGTCATTAAGACTGAGATAATGCCTAATTCCAAGGTGGTGTGAGCATATTGCAAACCGTGCTGAAGGATGAAAGGCTGAGGGTTAAATCAGTCACTAACGAGCTCCTGTGGTTGATCGGGCAATGACCACAGTATTCTTTGCCTTATTCTGGTACGCCGGCTCTGCCAGAATAGACCCTTCCTTCCGAGCTTACTCGTGGGATCCCAATGAACAAACTTAACCAAAAACCAAAATCCAGGTGTGCATCAACTGGGGCTCAGTCCTCGGTTGATTCATTTCCCTCATCCTCCCCTCCTCCCTCTTCCCTTTCTGATAACCTTTCCCTATCCCACGACAACCCTCCTTCGCCTTCGCCTTCGCCTTCGACTTCGGTCGGTACCAGCTGCTCCTATTTGGCCAAGCTGAATCTGGAGCAAGAGTCCGAGGAGGAAGATGAAGACCTGAACGATACAGTAGTATCGGTCAACCTTCTGGGTGAAGTGGACGCGTCTTCTGCACCACTCACGTGACGAACGAGACAGCGGGAGCATCCTCCGCTACTCAATCATCATCCGCTGGTAAACGGAAACGCAAGAAACCAGTGATGAAGGTACTACAACTTAACCTTCATCATAGCAAAGCCGCATCCGGCAATCTCTTGAGACTGCTAGATTTGTGCAAAATCGATGTGGCTCTCCTGCAAGAACCCTGGTTGGTAAACAATCGGATACAGGGTCTGGAATGTAAAGAATTTGACTTGTTCTTCTCGAAGGACACAGGTAAGCAGAGAACTTGTATTCTGATTAGGAAAGTGAAGAAAACTCTGCAGGGTTCAGACTAGTGCTGCGACATCGACCTCAAAACATCGATGTTGTATAACATCGATGTTTGAAATAAGCGACATCGATGTCGATAAAACATCGGTAAAAAACATCGATGTTTCTAAACATCGATGTTTTTAGAATTTTAGGTGAGACATTAGAGAAGAAGCAAGAAAAATGTTTTTAGCTAAGAGATTAATGTGAGAAAAAATAGACTCGATGTTCCTCAAACTTTGATGTCTTATCACGGTAGGTAAAAACACGATTGTTAAAAATAATCAAAAAAACAAAATAATCTCATTAATTAAAAACAATCTTTTAACATATTTCATTATTATTTTATACATCATTTCATTATAATATTTCTAAAAATAGGAACTGGATTCTTAAAAGAAAATAATTTCATTTCTGCTACTAACAACAAATTCTACTTTTCAAATTTTATGTTAACAACAAAAAAAAATCTGCCAACAATCTGGCCGTAACTTTATTATTTTTGAGGCAGAAGTTCGGAACGAGTTCAATTCTGAGATGCGGTGTAGGTTACTATGTGACTGAAAACCTAACCAAAAGTTCGGGAAGCGGTTAGAATAACATATGCATGACATAATTGGGTCATATTCCATTACATAATTGGGTTATTTGCGGTCTAGGGGTTGCAGAAGGAAAACACTTACAAATAGGTGATTATTAAACAAACCCGTTGAAGTGAAAATCTGATCAGATCTGAGAGATATGGTAGAGTTCATGAAAAAATATAAAACCACTTTACACACCCTTAAGGTTCGAATTTCAAAAAATCTTAAAAATACATTCTAGATATTCATATGAAGAATCTGCAGAATAAAAATGAGTTCGATATTTGGGAAGACCTAGTAGATATGACGAAAATCGTGAAAATATATGCATTCTATTTCCACTGATAATTTTTTTTTGCCCCCCTTCCGAACGCCAATAGATATTCGAATTTTTTTTATTCAAAATTACTTTTCTAGTTGATTTAGATATACATACCGAGTTTCAACTTTCTAGCATCAGCCGTTCTATGGTTAGGAAAGTCACCCCCACCCCCGTACCGTACTACCCCTAAAAAAGGTATATTTTTCCAACATGCCACTATTATAGCTCTATCTAAATACCAAGTTTCAGCTTAATATCAATATAGGTTCTTAAGATATAAGCATCGGAACTTTTTCCTTTTCACCCTCAACCACCCTCACCCTCACCCACTACAGCCACATCCCCAATTTTTTTTCTCTGCTAGGTTTCTATTGGGCCTACTTCTGGTAAAAAATTTGAGCACCTATCTTATACTGTTCTTGACATATGAAACGTAATTTTTTCGAAAATTTCTTGTCCCCCCCAACTTCCATGTTTCACCGCCCTCTTAAAAAATTTGACTTTCAGTAATCTTTATATGTCGACCTTAATACTCAAACCGAATTTCATTTTTCTAAAGCAATTGGTTCTTGATATATTGTAATCTAAAGTTTTTCACCCTCCACCCCCGTATGCCACTACCTCACTCAAAAAAGTTTTTTCTACCGTTTCTACTACTATAGGTACAGATATTTGATAAGTTTGAATTTTGTGCCATCAAGGCTTTCGGAGATATGTATTTTAGAATGTGTCGATCTCGGCATAATTGCGTTTCGGATGCATTCCCCCCCCCCCCCATCCCCACTCCCACATCCCTTCACCCATATCAACAATTTTTTTGGCAAATGGGTCCACTATCGAAGTTTTATAGAAATTCCAAGTTTCAGCCTCCTAGCGTAAGCGGTTGCTGAAATCTAGAAACCAAATTTTTTCATCTAAAACGCTCCCCTCTCCTCCTTCCTCATATCCACACCCCTCTAAAGGATACCAGTCGTAGAGGTTCGTCCAATCTACCCACCATAAAAATTTCATGATAATACCTCAATGGGTTTGGGAGCTACGTGCCTTCAAACTATTTTGCGTACGGCGCGGCGTACAGACGGACATTATTTTTTTTTGCACTTTTGGGGTCTACTAGTCCTAAAACGTGAAAATACAAAATTTCAGGGTAGCAAATTTTTTTTAAATTAATGTAAAAATCTGCCAACAATCTGGGCGTAACTTTATTATTTTTCTGGCAGAAGATAGGAACGCGTTCAATTCTGAAATACGGTGTAGGCTACTATGTGACTGAAAACCTATCAAAAAGAACAAGATCATGGAAGTGAAAATCTGATTGGATCTGAGAGATATGGAATAGTTTATGACAAGTACACAATCACTTTACACCCCCTTAGGGGTCAATTTTCAGAAAATCTTGAAAACACTTTCTTGGTATTCATATGGAGAATACATAGAATACAATGAAATTCATTATTTGGGACGAGGTAGTAGATTTGTCGAAAATCGTGGGAAAATATGCATTCTATTTTCACAGATAATTTTTTTTGCCCCCCTTCTGAACGCCAATAGATATTCGTTTTTTTTATTCAAAATTATTTTTCTAGTTGATTTAGACATACACACCGAGTTTTAACATTGTAGCTTAAGCCGTTCTATATATAGGAAAAATACCTCCCACTTGTACCACCCTACCCTTAGGGGTCGAATTTCAAAAAACCTTGAAAACAATTTCTAGGTATTCATACGAAGAATCCGTAGAATAAAAATGAATTCAATATTTGGAAAGACCTAGTAGATATGACGAAAATCGTGAAAATATATGCATTTTATATTTATTATATATACAAATATTTTTTTTGCCCCCCCTCCCTTCTGAACGCCAATGAATATTCAAATTTTTTTTGATCACAATTACTTTTCTAGTTGATTTACATATACACACCGAGTTTTAACATTGTAGCTTAAGCCGTTCCATATATAGGAAAAACACCCCCACTTGTACCACACTACCCTTAGGGGTCGAATTTCAAAAAACCTTGAAAACACATTCTAGGTATTTATACGAAGAATCCGTAGAATAAAAATGAATTCAATATTTGGAAAGACCTAGTAGATATGACGAAAATCGTGAAAATATATGCATTTTATATCTATTATATTTACAAATAATTTTTTTTGCCCCCCTTTCTAAACGCCAATTAATATTCAAATTTTTTTTTATCACAATTACTTTTCTAGTTGATTTACATATACAAACCGAGTTTCAACTTTCTAGCATGAACCGTTTAATAGTTAGGAAAAACACCCCCTACCCCCGTAGCATACTACCCCTAAAAAAAATTATATTTTTCCAACATTCCGCTACTATAGCTCTATCTAAATATCAAGTTTAAGGCTTATATCATTACAAGTTCTCAAGATATAAGCATCAGAACTTTTTCCTTTTCACCCTCCCCCACCCTCCCCCTCTACACCCTCAACCCCAGAACTTTTTTCCCTACTAGGGTTTAATTAGCGCTACTTCTGGTAAAAATTCTAAGCATCTATCTTACACTGTTCTTGAGATAGAAAATGTGTTTGATTTGAAAAATTCTCATCCCCTCCACTTCTATGCTCCACCTCCCACTTAAAAAATTTAACTTTGATCAATCTTTATTTGTCAGCCTTTATACCCAAACCAAATTTTATTTTTCTAGAGCAGTTGGTTCATGAGATATCGTAATCTTAAGTTTTTCACCTCCCCACCCCCGTACACAACTTCCTCCACCTAAAATTTTTCTTCATTCTCTTCTCCTAGTATAACTACAAATATTTTTCAAGTTTGAATAGTGTGCCATTAACGGTTTAGGAGATATGGATTTTAGAATGTGTCTATCTCGCTTTTTTTGGGTTTCGGACGCATTACATTTCCCCCCACTCCCACACCCCTTGATCAATATTGACAATTTTTCTGCAAATGGGTCTACTATCAGAGCTCTATAGAAATTCCAAGTTTCAGCTTCCTAACATTAGGGGTTACTGAGATCTGGAAACCAAAATTTTCGGTCTAAGACACTTCCCCCTCCTTCCCCCTCACACCCCCACCCCTAAAAATTTGGTCACTTCAAGGCGCCTACCCCGTCTATTCGTTAAAAAAAATTCAATTTAATATCTCAAAGCGTTTGGCAGCTACGAGCCTCCAAACGATCTTGCGTACGGCGGACAGACGGACTGAAAATTTTTATTGCTTTTTTCGCGTCTACTAGTTATGAAACGTGAAAATAAAAATTTTGAGGGTAGCAAATTTTTTTTTTTAAAAAATCAATCACAATACTTAATTATTAAAATAATAAAGTAAAATGATTAAAACTCTAACAATCCAAACTCCAAAATGTTGAGTTTACTGTCTGTAAAAAGAATAATTTTTGAAGCTTCTCCCCTGAGAGAGAGCTTCTTTTACTGGAAGCAATGTTCGCTGTAGCAGAGAACACTCTCTCAGAGGGTACTGAAGTAGCCATAATAGACAATTTCATGGCAGTCTTCATGAGTGCCGAATTTTGAGGAACATATCACTGTTTCCATCCCTCCAGCGAGTAGTTTCGTTTCATTTGGTCCCACCGATGTTTTACCTCCTGTTTTTACCTTTTCGTAACAAAGGTGGATGCTTTTATAAAACCTCGGTACAATTTTTGCTAAGAGATTGGTGTGAGGAGCAAAAATAAAAACCTCGATGAGCTTGAAACATCGATGTCGATGTTTGAAAAACATCGAAGTAAAAACATCGATGTTAAAAGTACCCGATGTTTTTGCAAAACATCGATGTTTTTGCAAAACATCGATGTCTTAGCAAAACATCGATGTTTTAGAAACATAGATGTTGATGTCGCAGCACTAGTTCAGACACTTGGTCAGCATGGCGGAAAGGAAGAAGACCAACATCGTGGTGGGATGCGACGCTAACGCTCACCCCACTCAATGAGGCAGCAGTGATATCAACAGCAGGGGTGAATCACTTTTTGAATATATTTGCTCTTCCAGACTTATATTAAGCAACAGAGGTGATGATCCCACGTTTGTTGTTAGAAATAGAAGTGAAGTCTTGGACATAACTCTAAGATCAAACTATGGCACGAAGTTTGAAGTTGTGAACTGGTCAGTCTCAGGAATGGAATCCTTCTCTGATCATAGAATAATTATGTTCTCGGTATCTTGCGACATGGTGCGGGGTAACTCTTTCCGTAACATCAAAAGAACGAATTGGGAGGATTTTGTAGGGATAGTTAGAAGCAACCTTAGGCAGGAAACCGGCAGCTTAAGCAGTGTGGAACTAATCGACAGTGAGGTGGAGAGGATTTCGGAAACCTTAATGACTGCGTTTAGATCAACTTGTCCACTTTCAAATGGGGGTGGGAAGGGTGGTCCAAAGTGGTGGTCAAAGGAGCTTGAAATTCTGAGAGAAAAGGCGAGGAGGCTTTTCAAGAAAACCAAAAGAACTTAGAATGATTTAGACTGGGATGCATACAGCCTTGGTCAAAAAGAATTTAAATCGTCACTGAACTTTGCCAAGCGAAGTTCATGGAGGAAACTCTGCGAGGAAATAGAATGTGTGGATGAAGCATCTAGAATGCGCAGGATCCTCGTCAAGGACCCCAGTGTTCCTGGGTACTGGAGGAGGAGCGACGGAACCTGGACGGAATCGAGTCAGGAAAGTCTGGATCTGCTTATGGAGGCACACTTCCCGGGGTGTACCTCGGAGGTTAGGAACACCTCTCGGATAGATCTCCCTGTGGCGGACGCTGCCATTGTAAAGCGGACAATCTCTCTTGAAAAAGTAAGGTGTGCGGTTATGTCCTTCTCTCCCTTTAAGTCTCCGGGAGTGGACGGTCTGGTGCCCATTACGCTGCAGAAGACCATGCTACTTATTGGTCCTTCCTTGGTGAGGATCTTTAGAAGTTGTCTAACTCTCGGGTATGTCCCGATGATGTGGCGTGAAGTCAGGGTGATCTTTATTCCTGGCTGGTAAGCCAAGTCACACCCTGGCTAAGGACTTTAGACCCATTAGTCTCTCTTCGTTTTTGCTGAAAACAATGCAGAGATTGATGGATTATTATCTCAGATGTGTTCTGCACGCGAGAGGCTTTTCCGCTACTCAGCATGCCAATATGAAGAGAAAATCTGTCGAAACGGCCTTGCATGAGGTTGTCTCCACGGTAGAAGAATCTCTGAATGTTAAAGAGTATACTCTAGCAGCGTTTCTGGATATTGAGGGTGCCTTCAATAGCGTGGAGACAAGCGCGATCGCGAGGGCATTGAATAGATATAGATCATAGATCTTTCATTTTGGGCTGGATTGTGTCGATGCTGGGGGGTAGAATTATAAACTCCTCTCTGGGGGATGGATTTAGTAGAATGAAAGCAACGCGGGGAATCCCACAGGGTGGGGTGCTTTCTCCACTGCTGTGGGTCCTAGTGGTTGACGAAATCTTGCAGGCTCTATTTTTGACCGGAGTCAAGGTGGTTGCATACACAGATGATATCGTTCTGATGATGAGAGGAAAGTTCCTGGACACCTTGAGCGATCTGCTAGAAGTTGGGCTCAAATCATTGAGCAGGCGGGCTGGTAACTGCGGTCTCAACACCAATCCGGGGAAAACCGACCTAATCCTCTTTACGAGGAAAAAAGACCGAGAATTCAGGCTCCCACGCTTGAATGGCGTTACCATCCCGCTCTCACATAGTGTGAAGTACTTAGGTATCTATCTTCATCCTAGGCTGAACTGGAAACTTACGATTAACGACAGGATCAAGAAGGCATCGAATGCTTACTATGCTTGTCAGAAAATGGTAGGGAAAACCTGGGGCCTCAATCCGAGGATAGTCCACTGGCTGTACATCACGGTAGTTAGACCTGTTCTTACTTATGGGTCCCTGGTGTGGTGGGACGCATTGGCGGTTGGGACCAATAGGGGCGCCATGAATAGAATTCAAAGAATGACACTCATTGGTCTCATTGGGGCCTTACGTACCACGGCCACGCAGGCTCTGGAAGTAATGCTACACGTGATCCCGTTGGAAACAGCGGTAAAGGGGGCTTTGCGTCTCCGCGAGGCAGGCTATTGGTTGGGAGGCAGTGTGGGTCACTCCAGGATCTTGACAATTTCACTATGCTCCGCCAGGCCGGAGCGCACCGACTACAAGACACCGTCTTGTAGTTTTGAACATTCCTATGCGGTAAATATTCCCACCAGGCTGGAGTGGAGATCTGGGATCACCACCTCAGACACGGTGTCTATATACACTGATTGCTCAAAGACAGAAAGCGGTACGGGTGCGGGAGTGTACTCTTGTGACCTCGACATTATGGAATCGTTTAGACTACCGGATAGCTCGAGCGTGTTTCAGGCCAAGATTTATGCGCTGACAAAAGCAGCGGAAATAATTGTGCGAAAACAGTGCGCGAATGGTACAATAACCATTTATGTTGACAGCCAAGCTGCCATCAAGGCTGTTGAGGCGCACATTCTAGGCTTGTGGAGGAATGTAAAAGAATATTACAGATAGTGGGTATAAATAACAACCTGAGGATCTCCTGGATTCCTGGTCACAGTGACTTCCCTGGAAATGAAAAGGCAGACGAGATCGCTAGAAGGGGGTCGTAGATGAGCATGGAGCTCGCCGACGAATCGGTTCTTTGTCCGATTGAGTGTGTAAGGGGAATGATTTCCGATTCAAACTATTTTGTTCTATTTTTTACTTACGATTTTGAAAAAGCTCTAAAAGTAATGAACGCTGCCTACAGATTTAAATATTGGTACAATACTTGTAACGATTCTGTTACAAAACACATTTAAACTGACAAAGTGCATGCCATTATGCTTGTCTACTGTGATACAGTGGTTCAAAATTTCAGTAGTGAAACTGTCAGGCCTATTCAGCACTAGAGTCACTAAGTAGGTGGAGAGTCACAATTTTATATTAATTTTGAATTAGTTGTAGGTGTCCACCTACTTTGTGACTTGTAACTCTGGTGCTGAATAGGCCTGTGTGTATGATTTGAGACCGCTTTATCATACCAGACAGATCTAATAGTTTTAATTGATAATAATAAGAAAAAATCTGCCAACAATCTGGGCGTAACTTTATTATTTTTCCGGCAGAAGTAAGGAACGCGTTCAATTCTGAAATGCGGTGTAGGCTACTATGTGACTGAAAACCTATCAAAAAGAACAAGATCGTGGAAGTGAAAATCTGATTGGATCTGAGAGATATGGAATAGTTTATGAAAAAGTACACAATCACTTTACACCCCCTTAGGGGTCAATTTTCAGAAAATCTTGAAAACACTGTCTTGGTATTCATATGGAGAATACATAGAATAAAATTAAATTCATTATTTGGGACGAGGTAGTAGATATGTCGAAAATCGTGGGAAAATATGCATTCTATTTTCACAGATAATTTTTTTTGCCCCCCCTTCTGAACGCCAATAGATATTCGTTTTTTTTATTCACAATTATTTTTTTAGTTGACTTAGATATACACACCGAGTTCCAACATTGTAGCTTAAGCCGTTCTATATATAGGAAAAACACCTCCCACTTGTACCACACTACCCTAAGGGGTCGAATTTCAAAAAACCTTGAAAACACTTTCTAGGTATTCATACGAAGAATCCGTAGAATAAAAATGAATTCAATATTTGGAAAGACCTAGTAGATATGACGAAAATCGTGAAAATATATGCATTTTAAATTTATTATATTTCCAAATATTTTTTTTTGCCCCCCCCCCCCCCCCTTCTGAACGCCAATGAATATTCAAATTTTTTTTGATCACAATTACTTTTCTAGTTGATTTACATATACACACCGAGTTTTAACATTGTAGCTTAAGTCGTTCCATATATAGGAAAAACACCCCCACTTGTACCACACTACCCTAAGGGGTCGAATTTCAAAAAACCTTGAAAACACTTTCTAGGTATTCATACGAAGAATCCGTAGAATAAAAATGAATTCAATATATGGAAAGACCTAGTAGATATGACGAAAATCGTGAAAATATATGCATTTTATATATTATTTTTACAAATATTTTTTTTTGCCCCCCCCTTCTGAACGCCAATGAATATTCAAATTTTTTCTTATCACAATTACTTTTTTACTTGATTTACATATACACACCGAGTTTCAACATTGTAGCTTAAGCCGTTCCATATATAAGAAAAACAACCCCACTTGTACCACACTACCCTTAGGGGTCGAATTTCAAAAAACCGTGAAAACACATTCTAGGTATTCATACGAAGAATCCGTAGAATAAAAATGAATTCAATATTTGGAAAGACCTAGTAGATATGACGAAAATCGTGAAAATATATGAATTTAATATCTATTATATTTACAAATAATTTTTTTTGCCCCCCTTTCTAAACGTCAATGAATATTCAAATTTTTTTTTATCACAATTACTTTTCTAGTTGATTTACATATACACACCGAGTTTCAACTTTCTAGCATGAACCGTTTAAGAGTTAGGAAAAACACCCCCTACCCCCGTAGCATACTACCCCTAAAAAAATTTTTATTTTTCCAACATTCCGCTACTATAGCTCTATCTAAATACCAAGTTTAAGGCTTATATCATTACAGGTTATCAAAATATAAGCATCGGAACTTTTTCCTTTTCACCCTCCCCCACCCTCCCCCTCTTTACCCACAACCCCAAAACTTTTTTCTCTACTAGGGTTTAATTAGCGCTACTTCTGGTAAAAATTCTAAGCATCTATCTTAAACTGTTCTTGAGATATGAAATGTGTTTGATTTGAAAAATTCTCATCCCCTCCACTTCTATGCTCCACCTCCCACTTAAAAAATTTTACTTTGATCAATCTTTTTTTGTCAACCTTTACACCCAAAACAAATTTTATTTTTCTAGAGCAATTGGTTCATGAGATATCGTAATCTACAGTTTTTCACTCCCCACGCCCATAGACAACTTCCCCCACCCACAATTTTTCTTCATTCTGTTCTCCTAGTATAACTACAAATAATTTTCAAGTTTGAATAGAGTGCCATTAACGGTTTAGGAGATATGGATCTTAGAATGTGTCTATCTCGCCTTTTTTGGGTTTCGGACGCATTACATTTCCCCCCACTCCCACACCCCTTGATCAATATTGACAATTTTTCTGCAAATGGGTCTACTATCAGAGCTCTATAGAAATTCCAAGTTTCAGCTTCCTAACATACGGGGTTACTGAGATCTGGAAACCAAAATTTTCGGTCTAAAACACTTCCCCCTCCTTCCCCCTCCTTCCCCCTCCTTCCCCCTCCTTCCCCCGCACACCCCCACCCCTAAAAATTTGGTCACTTCAAGGCGCCTACCCCGTCTATTCGTTAAAAAAATTTCAATTTAATATCTCAAAGCGTTTGGCAGCTACGAGCCTCCAAACGATCTTGCGTACGGCGGACGCCGTACGGCGTACGGCGTACGGCGTACGGCGGACAGACGGACTGAAAATTTTTATTGCTTTTTTCGCGTCTACTAGTTATGAAACGTGAAAATAAAAATTTTGAGGGTAGCAAATTTTTTTTTTTAAAAAATCAATCACAATACTTAATTATTAAAATAATAAAGTAAAATGAATCTGTCGTAGGCACAACTAAAATAGTTGTACGCGGACGCACAACTCAGTCTCTACTTGTCATCTCCAATACATACATATGTATACGAGTATAAGCCGTAGATTTTGAAAGTGGAATAAGTCCATTTCGTTTTTAAATCGACATTCTTAAGGGTCTGCGTTTTAACATGTTCAAAAATATTCATTCCATTTTTCGGGATTCAAATCAATAGATTCTCAGAAAGTCACAAATTTTTTTTTTTAAATAGTGACTTATTCCACTTTCAAAATCAACGGCTCATATCCACTATAGAAGTTGCTAAGGCAGTGATCGATCCCTGTAGAGAAGTTCGTCCGGAGGTCTTCACAGACTCCGTACTCATTTCGAAAGACTAGACAAAAATTCATTAAGGTTTAATGTTAGGAAGGAAGACTACTATACTCTTTTTGCCTTATGAATTTTCCACTTTTCCCAAAAATATAGCTGGTCACCCTAGGTGTGCACATAAACGTGACATGGTGTTGATTACATCGTATTCGTTAACATGTATTAAACTGTTCTCGATATTAAAATCATACGAATGTACATTGTTTGACCAAATGGTCAAATTGCATTAATATGCAATGCGAAGTAGGCGAATACAAGTAATTCTCACAGTATTCATTCGGTCAAATTCACTATTTTGCGAAGTAGGCGAATACAAATCGAAGTTGTCCAGTTTCCACGAGTCTAAGCCCTACTCTATATAATGTTTTTACTGCAGACGTGCCGACAAATTCAAACTGCGAACTAACCGTCTTTGCGGATGATACCTACACATGAGGCGATAGCCCAAACACAATAATCTTAGTGATCGAATCCTTTTTGGAACGGTTGTACCAATTCTATCACAGATGGAAAATTAACCAAAAACCAAAAACTAAATCTATATAGGTACTTCACGAGAAAAAGGAAGCGAATTCACTTGCCAGACCACGAAATAAATTTTATCGGGGAACTCATCCCTTGGTCTTCTAATTTAATTTGTGTTGCCCTCACGCTTGACAATAAGCTAACATTTGCTAGACACATCGAAAACATATGCTTCAAGGTCTCAGGATGCATGCATGCGCTGTACCCTCTTATAAACAGGAAATCCTTCCTTTCTGTGGAAAATAAAGTTTTAATTTTTAAACTCGTAATTCAACCTATCATTTCCTACGGTGCTCCTATCTGGAGTCAATGCGCTAGCGTTCACAAAAAAAAACTACAGGTCTGCCAAAATAAATGCCTTAAAATAGCGAGGAATAAACCCTTCTACTTCTCAACAAGAATACTACACGCTGATGCTGGTGTTTATACTATACAGGAACTGGCCGAATCCAGACTCTCCTCATTTTTGTTACGGTCCCAGTTGGTAGACTGGTGGTCATCTTTCCTATAACACATATGTATCTATATACTTATCCTTCTGTAAGTAACTATTATTCCCAAATTATTTTCATTATTTTAAGTTAGATAGGAGTTAACAAGCAAGGTTTTTTTTACACAATTTTTCCTTGGGTTAAATTAAAATAATAAACAAAGAACTAATTTTAGTAAAAATTTTAATTGTAACTACAGATACAAAGATGTAAAGGTTCTGAAATTGATAATTGAAATAGAACATCCAGTAACTTGAACAATAGATTTTTTACATATGGTACATTACTAAAGCCTAGTACGGACCTCGATGAAAATTTTCATTCCCATACCAAATGCATGTAAAAAATATAACGCAGTCACGATCGGCTCCAAGCCAATCGTATGATACTCTAGATGAAATACTGAACTCCGATTTATATTTTAGTTGGAAATATATCAAAAGAATGAGGAGTGCACAAGCAATTATTACATGACCTTTTACTTACAGGTAGAAACTATTGTATAGTGGCTACTCGATTTTTTGATTTATAGTGAGTTCCATAAAGTAAGTTAGGACATTTTACAGAATTTTTGAATGGCAACTACATGAGTGACTCATGGGATATTTTTCATATTAATAGTTTCAGCTGCGACTATTATAAAATTAATGTGTATAAAATTTCAAAGTCGTAACTTAAAGCGTTCTAAAGCTATCGTTCAATATTGGTGAACATGTTTATTAAGGACTTTTGTATGGCAGCTACCCGAAGCAATCAACGGATGACGCTTATTAATGAACTCCGTCTTGGTTTTGGTATAAAACTAATTCCTGTAAAATTTTAAATTCCTGCTTTAACTCGTTCTGGAGTTATAGTGGATTCAGTAACAAGCAAACATTTTTGTAGGACTTTTCTAGGCTGATACACGAAGGACTCATTCGATTTGCATCATATTCGGAACTTTTGATTCAAATATTGTAAACCTTAAGTATGCCAAATGTCAAGTTCCTAACTTGAAGCATTCGAGCAATAATTGTGAAAACGTGTTTTAAGGACTCTTGTATAGGAGGTACCCGAAGGAGTGGAAGGATATCGCCCATTAACGAACTTAGCCTTACTTTATCCCTTTTACAAGTTGTGACAAAATTTCAACTTCCTAGGTCAACGCGTTCTTGAGTTATCGTGCTAACGGACGGACGGACGGACAGCAAACGGATTTGGGGGTTTTGGCCAAAAATAAACACAAAATAATATAATTTTTTTTCGTCCGAGGCTCGGTTCTATGCGTTACAAACTTTTCGGGCTGAATTAAACTTATAATACTCTATATGTTCATCTAGAGTATAAAAGCCGATGAAAAGTTTCATTGCTTGATTTTTTTATTGGGTTTCTGTTTGCGGTACGGAGTTCGAATGAAAATTTTCATTCGTTTTGAAAGTTCACCTATATACGAAGGACTGATTAAAACATTGTAAACCTTAAGTATGCAAAATTTCAAGTTCGTAACTTGAAGCATTCGAGCAATAACTGTGAAAACGTGTTTTAAGGACTCTTGTATAGAAGGTACCCGAAGGAGTGGAAGAATATCGCCCATTAACGAACTTAGCCTTACTTTTTCCCTTTTACAAGTTGTGACAAAATTTCAACTTCCTAGGTCAACGCGTTCTTGAGTTACCGTGCGAAAATCGTTACGACCCGCGTGTTTCGCTTCCATGACCACATGTGCCCGCAAAAGTGATTTTATTTGAAGAAGTTTGGGCGGATTGCGCGGGGCTTAATCCGAATTCCGACTCGATGATGTGATACGTTTTTCCGAAAACATACTTTTGGTGTAGTTTTTGTTTTGTTTTTATAATATATCGGTGGCACGAGGTGCTTAATTCCGGTACCAATAACTTTGAATTTGTCCCGGTAATTTTAGCCATTGTGACAGGTACCGTTATAGTCCGGATCATTTTTTGTCTGATTTTTACCACTACTGACACGCGACCGCATGGACCTAATCGCGGCCGTTTTGCCCGCTTCAAGACAGGTAACATAACCCAGTGATAATACTGTCGTGAGCCCCAAATCTTTGGAATACGGTTCCAATATAGATTTATTCCCCCGCTTCCCCTTTCGTGATCGGTCTCTGGAGGTTATGTGGACAGGGAATATCTACTATAAAGGAGTGTGATGAGAAACCACCGTCTTCGTGTAGTTTACCATGATTCCAAATTTCTGGATCGTTTTAGGTTAACCCAAGCACTCGGAGGGCATCGGCTTAATCAATGGGAGCTCGGGCACAGCACCAGGAAATCACGGGGCGTATAAATTCGGTTATTGCTATTTTCAGGTTAGGTTGTCGGATGCCTTTTCAGGCAAGAAGCGGATTTTTCTTCTCCTTGGGGCAGTTCATGCCTGTTCAAGATGCCATAACCCTGAAGTGGGATAGTTTTAAGTGTCGGCTCACAATTAGTTACTTTTTTTTTGTTTTGTTCGGACCCCATTATGTGGCTCCCGAAGCCGCCAAACAACACTCTTGTGCAGGCATCATTTTACATGGGCGGTCAAAGGAATAAATAATATGGCGTGGTACAATAGTAAGGCGCTCAACATCTTTGCGTAAAAAGGCGGCGCCAACCATGCGTAGAACACCTTACATGGCGTCCAACGCCGAGGCGTCAAAACCCGGCGCCCTACATTACATGGCACTCAACGCTGCCATTATACGGTGCTCAGGTACATTACCTGGTGCCCCAACTTGGTGCCTTCAGAGAACTGCGCGCATTTCATGGCGCTCAACGTCAACGCACCCGTTGTATGGGCTTTTATTGTGTACGGCGTCTCTATACTTTTGAACACGTCCTTTAATTTTTTTTTGTGGAGCACGGTTTAATATGGGCATTCTAGTGGGATTTTTTACTGGATTGTCCAAAAGCTATATCCTATTGGTAGAACAGTAGCTATTTCAGAACTCCCGTGAGTTCTCTGTACATCAAAAGGTGTCATTAATTGAGATTAGCATCGGCCGTCTTTACTCTTATGCTTTCCGCCTTCATATTCTATTCTTTCTCTTCCTTTTTCTTTTCCACCGTCTGTTTTTCCTTCCTTCCTTCTTCCTTTACCTTCCAGCCCGCTGGTGAAAGAATCCAAACCTCTCAAGTCCGACTATCAACCCGAAACGTGCATAACTTACGTTGTCCATGGTTACAGGTAGCCAATCAAACACCTTCCGACGAGCTATGCTAAAGCTCCCTGCAAGCAGAAAAACGCATTTCGCCACGGGGAACTTGCCGAGGATTCGAAATTTCGCATTATAGGCGAAATGTAGACGAATATTGTTCGCCATGTCGTACATTATTCGCATTACCTATCGGAAATGCTCTTAAAAACAAAAATTGATTTCCGACTGTTCGCCATGTCGAATTTTTGTAGACCAACTTCTCTGATTGTTCGCCATGTCGAGTTTTTGGCGTATTTGCGCTGTTTTACGGAGAAATGGTTATAGCATTATAACGTTTTTGTCTACTGAGATGAAAATGCTATGCGTTCTGTGGCGCAGTGGCTACGCGCGCCAAACCTTCGCTCTAGTACCTGAATTGATCGCGGGTCCGGGTTCGATTCCTGTCTACATCAAAGTATTTTATTTCAGAGTAGGAAGTAACTACCCACCAAGCAAAATGATTCGCCAGGGAATTGTTGTCGAATCATTGCGGAGAAAAATTTCTTCGCCGACGATATCGCCAATGATTCCCCGGCGGTAGCGCTGGCGAACAAAACGTTTCGTCGAATTCGAATCTTCCGTACGCAACATCAGGGAATCTCCCCATCGATGAATTGGCGACATCGCCGTTAATGCGATAAAATGAGTCGGTATCCCGACTACCTCCTTCCTTCATTTTGTCGCATTAACGGCGATGTCACCCATTCATCGATGGGGAGATTCCTTGATGTTGCGTACGGAAGATTCGAATTCGACGAAACGTTTTGTTCGCCAGCGCTACCGCCGGGGAATCATTGGCGATTTCGCCGGCGAAGATATTTTTCTACGCGATGATTCGACAACAATTTCCTGGCGAATCATTTTGCTTGCAGGGCTAGATGCACGCTACCTATCGGGAAACCATGGGACGAAAGTCACCCAACTGTGGCTTGGTCACTGGACGCAGTGGCGGTGCTAATAGTTTTGGCACCCGGCGCAGTTTCAACGTTTTGGTGCCCCAAATTGTATAGTTTGTTTTCGAAAAATGAAGGATAGTTTGCAAAATTATGCCCCCTAATTATTATTATTCCATAATAATAGATACCATTTGTATAGTTACATATTAGATATCCCACCTCAAAACAGATATAAACGCACCATGGAGTAAAACCGAAATGCAATAAGGTACTGAAAGTGGTAAAAATGAGGCTTCTTCTGAATACAATTCGAACAAGGGCGTCATTTCAGTTTTACCCAGGGGCAAGATGTTTTTTACTTGCTATGAATGAATGCATGTGCGTCGATATCAAGGCCGCGGTCCGAATTACACTCATGCTACTTACATTATTAACATTACTTACAATCGGCCCGAATTGCTAGTACGCTTATGGAGCTTTCAATTCGGACCGATGAGCACAGTTTACTCACAGTACCTATTCTCGAAACCGTTAGCTGCACAGTAAAAAATTTCAGAAAAAGTACTATTTTTTGTATAGTAATTTTTACTGTTGGGTCAGTGTAATTTAACAATTAGAACAAAATTACATAAAAGTACGTACGTTGTGCAGAATTCAATGGCGTTGTGTGCACAGTAAGCGAATTTATGTAAAAGTGCTATTTCTTATATAGTAAGGGTTAATTTACGTCATTCTTGGCTATTGTTGATGATTTAAGCATGTTGCAAATATGTTCAGGTTGCCGAGTGGTAGCGTATCGGACTTATGTGCGACGGGTCCATGGTTCGAATCCAAGAGTGTGCATTCTAATTTTTCATAAAAAAAATATAAATTTACAGGAAAATAAATTCCGTAGCAAACAGGAAGAAATAAAACAAATTTTTTTAAAAATTTTTTTTTTACACACTAGTGTGTAAAGTATACAGAATCAGCATGTAATTACAGTTTACACACTATTCTGTAGCGAACACAATGCAGTGTAATTTTACTATAATTAAAGTTGGCATCCAATTGCCTACTTTTAAAGTAGTAACATTTTTTTACTGTGTGGAGATGGGAAATTCGGATCTTTTCAGTGTACCGGCTCACCGGATCTTGCTCTTTTCAAAGATCCGGCTCTTTGAGCCGGTTCAAAAGATCCAGGTGGCACTGGCGTGCTTAATAGGCTTGCGCATTTTAGTTCACCATACGACTGAATTTCAAAGAACTCTGTTAGTGTGAGTAGCTCTTCACAAGGCCGACTGAGAAATTCCTTTCGTCATACGAAAAACGGGTTTATACCAAACTGCCATTTAAATTTGTCACCTATTTTTGACAAAAATGGTCCAAAACTGGGACAAACTTTAATTTTTTACCCTTTACGCTTATTATTTGCAATAAATAATAATTTGGCAAAAATTTGTTCAGGTAAAAAAGATAGACAATTTAATTCTCCATAAATTGGTGCTTACCATTTTTAGCGAGAAATGCAAAATACGGCAACAAATCGACAAAACATAAAATTCAAAATTTCGGGCCTTTTACTTTATTATTTTAATAATTAAGTATTTTAAATCTATCTCTAATTTTCAATTTATAATCGTTAATCTGTTATTTATTATCATTTTTTATTATTTTTTATCATTTTTTAACATTGCTATCATTTTTTATCATTCTTTATAATTTTTTATCATTTTTTACAGTTCTTCACCATTTTTTATCATATCTTACCATTTTTTATCACTTTTTATCACTTTCTATAATTTTTTACCATTTTTTATCATTTCATCAATCAATCAATCAATCCTCAATTCTCAATTCTGAATCCTCAATCCTCAATTCTCAATTCTCAATAAACGCTTTTTCGATATTGACTACCGCACATTTTTTTTGGATTCATGGTCATTTTTAGATTTAAGAAACAAAATAAAGAAGGTAGCTCACTAAAAGTTTATTAACACTACACTTGAAAGATATCGCCTATTGGCACTTGACACTTGACACTTGTTCTTTCATCCAATAAAACAAAGCCTATCAAGAAAAATGACACATTTTTTTGGTCATTGAACAGTGCTCCCAATTCGTGAAAATTCTAAAATACATAAAGAACCAAAGCACTGGCACAGCGCATGCGCCTTGCTTCTGAGCTCCCATTTCATTCATACGCCGCCCGGTGCAAATGTATAATCTGCGCCAGATACATGCACTCAGCGGAATACAACGCACGCCGTCGCGCATAAAAACGTGTAGAACGTTCACCGTGCGTGTGTTTGTCGAACTATGGTGCGAATAAAATTTTTGCGCCAAAGAGCAAAACAGTGGATTCGCACAAGTATGATCGAACTAGTTGGATGATCAAACCGCAACCGTTTGTTTAGGAGAATGAAGCAAATGTTTGGGTGTACGACGTGTTGTTAAATTATGAATTTATATGGATAGGTATATGTATGTAGGTAGGATACCATGTTTTAGTATTACAAAATTTACAATCACTGAATTTAGTGATAATTGCAGTATGAGCCGTTGATTTTAAAAGTGGAATGAGTCACTTTTAAAAAAAAAATTGTTGTGACATTGAAACGATGTTTTATACAACACGAAGCAACTTTTTAAGAATCTGTTGATGCTATTGTTTCATTACACTTTTTACAAATAAATACAAGTAAAGAAAGTTGGCATGATAATTTTTAAACATGTTAAAATGCAAGCCCTTAACCTCGATTTAAAATTGAAATGGACTTATACCACTTTCAAAATAAACGGATGAATTGTGTAGGTAAGTGGAACAGTAGGTGTGGTGCCCTAAACATTTGGCGCCCTAAAAATTTGGCGCCCGGAGCAGTTGCTCCACTTGCTCCTATGGAAGCTCCGCCCCTGACTGGACGACAATCATCTTCGCATATGTGTAGATCCTGACAAACTTGAGACAATTGACAATTGACTTTCTCCCATTAATTGTTCTAGGACAGCGTAATTGGGCTTACACGTATGGATGGCTAAGATGATTACTTGCGTGGTGATGTTGTCGAAGATTTGTTTGGAGCGGATACTATGGAATGATTCAGTTTATTTTATAGCGCCACCACATCAGGTTACGGCTATGAAAGCGCGCATCTGTTGTTTTATCCTCTCCGCGAAGTAATTAAAATTTATATTATATCTATTTGAAGCAATAATGGCTTGTAAATGTCAAGCCTGTGAGGAATCTTTTGCGGATCCGAAAGACGTTATTATGTGCACATCCTGTTCGCATTTTTTTCCATTCGAAGTGCTGTAACATTAAAACAATCGAAAATTTACGTGTCCGCAAACGTGAACAATGGAAGTGCGATGCTTGTTAACCTGGAAAGTCACTTCAACCATAACAAAGCGATGCCGATAAAAATTTCAACGAACTTTTCGTAAAAGTCAAGCAAGAAATGGAGTTGCAGAGTAAAGGCGTCACAAAAAATATGCTCCGTATTGGACATGATTTAGAAGCAAAGTTAGAGGAATACAAAGGAGAAACTAAGGACCTGTGCAGATCTGTCCAATTTTTATCGGACAGATTTGATACATTCTTAACTCAATTATCCGCTGCACTTGCGGAGCTGCAGAGATTAAAAAAAAGAAAAATATGATTTAAAAAAGGAGGTCAATCGTTTAACAGTTTGTGTCGATGCCATGCAAACTGACCTACGTCGTGACAACGTTGTTATAAGTGGAGTGAAAGAGACAACAAACGAAAATTTAATTGCGATAGTTCAAGTAGTTGCCAAATCCATCGATACCAAGGTGAACGAACTCGACTTGAGTCAAGCCTACCGTTTGCATAGCAGTTCAAATCAGCCGGGAAACATAATAGTTCGTTTCACGAGGAGCCTTTCGCGCGATTCATTTCTGAATAGCTACAAATCATCAATGAAGCGGCGAAATATGGGACCGGGCATCGATGCAAAAATTGTAAACAAAGAACTAGATGAGGGACGAGTGTATATCTATGAGCATCTAACACCAACTACTGCGACTCTTTTGAAGCAAGCCAAAACACAACTAAAGAGTTATAAATATATATGGGTTAGAAATAACCAAGTCTTCTCAAGGAAAACCGAAAACGACACAGCAATAAAAATTAAATGTATGGAAACGTTAGAAAGGTTAGAGTAGAAATTTAGGTTTTCTCTTAAAATCCTTTTATTTTTAATTTTATAAGTAAATTTGATTTCCAATGGCTGAATTAATGGATGTGCTTGAAAATCAAAGTAATGTAATTATTAAAATTTTTACTAACTCTCTTGATTGTCGTAAATTCTTAGAACAAAATTTTGATAATTCCTTTAAATTTTCTTGTCTGAACGCTCGAAGTGTTCCTTACCCTGCGTCTACACTGAAAATTTCTCTGGCAATGGCAATGGCAACGGCATTATTGCCATACACAAATAGACAGTGTAGACGCATCAAACGCGTGTGGCAGTAATGCTCTCACCATTGTCGTGCCAATCATTGCCAAGGCAATTTTGAGGATAATATTGCCAGAAAACAAATGGTTTGACAGAAGTTAGTGTCATTTGTCAACAGGTAAACTTAGGTTTTTTTGGCTTGATCGCAAAATGAGTGAAAATAATTGGACTTAAGAAAAAAATATTGAATAAATCAATTGTTTTCGAAGCTATGACACTTCGAATTCACTCGCTCAAATGAAAATTGCCTGGCAATAAAATGGCCACTCACTACTATTTGACATTTAACTCAATGGCAATATTGCCATTGCAATTGCCAGATAAATTGTCAGTGGACACGCAGGGTAAGCACTTTGAGGAAATCTCAATATTATTAAATAATATATCCGTCAATTTCGACGTTATTGTTCTGACGGAAACGTGGTTAAATAGTAATTGTTTTAATATTGATGGTTATAGCTTCTCATTCATTTATTTAAATTACAAGCCTTATTAGCTTGTAATTTAAATAAATGTGTTGGAGTTGCAGTGAATGTGCGTAACCAGTGGGATGCTGTTAGTTTGGATTACGATCTTATTGATGCTGCCAGCCTAACTCTTGAAATATCAATTTCCAATAAAAAGAAAATATGTATTACTTGTGTATACAGATCGCCAAGTCTAAGCCCCAGAGGTGGAGAAATATCGATAGCACTATCGATATATCGATATTTTTCCATAAATGATATTTTTTCGATTGCGGCCACTCATATCGATATATTTCGATATTGCAAGCGAAACCAACTTCATCTCAATTTTGTCTCTATTATCTCCTTTCTTTAAGTATCTACTGCAATTCGTACATGAATTTTTTCATATTTGTCAATGCCAATACACTACATTGGTTGAAATATGTACTATTCAATTTTTATTTTGCGACGTTTCGAACTCGGCTGAGTCCTTTATCAAACTGTTTGATAAAGTGCTCAGTCTAGTCCGGAATGGCACACAAAAATAAAAATCTGACAACAGTCTGGGCGCAACTTTATTATTTTTCCGGCAGAAGTTCGGAACCCGTTCAATTCGGGGATGAGGTGTATGTTACATGTGACTGAAAACCTAACAAAAAATCCGGGAAGGTGTTAGAATAGGTCCGTTTCCCAGTTGGGTAACTATAAAAATCATATGATCTTAGGGGACGTAAATATTAATATACTACACAAAAGTTTGAGTCACGTCGGTTCCGATTATTTAGATACTTTAGATAGTTTCGGTTTTACAGAGTTTTTATCCGGTGCTACACGTATAGGGACGCATAATGTATCTTGCATTAATCATTTCTTTTGCAAGAAAAGTGACGAAATTGTGTTTCATCCAGCAATTCTTGAGTCGTATATTACTGACCACTTTGTTTATACGGCAAGTTTATCCTTCTCTAGTGTTGTCTGTTCCCCAACTGTTAAAAGTTAAATGGAATTCAGAAAATTGGAGTGCTGTTTTGCTTGTAAAGATGCGGGCATTAGAATTGATCTATGTATTCTACAAAATAGTGAATGAAAGTATATCTCAATCTATAGTTTAGAATCAATGGTCGCGTTTACGTGCAGACCGGACCAGTCTAAAAAGACCGGTTTGGTCTTTTTCGGTCTTGCATTTATGTGTGCTTTTCAACATAACCAATTTGAAGCTGTCATTTTAAATATCATTTTCAATCATGGATGCAAATTTGTAACTGCACATCGCTAAGTTTGCGCAAAGTGGACACTTCGTCAAATGTCCACCGCTCAGTCATTTTTATTTTCACAGATGTATGCTTTGACGTTTTAATTTTGTTTGGCCAGCACTATTGTAGGTTATGTTTTGGTCTAAGACCGCTTATGTGCCAGTACTAGACTGGTTCGGTTTCGTTTGGTTCGTACCAAAATCAGAACCAAAATAATTTCAAATGGACTGGTCCGGTTTACATTTATGCGTGCGACCCACTGAGATGTAGAGTCACTGTATAAGAACTAACACAAACATCCACTATCTTGAGTACGGACAATGACCGCTGAACGAATCATCATAATTTTTTGCTATTCGAAGCAATCATCATATGTTTTGCTACTTTAAATTTTGCTTTTTCTTATCATTGTATAACGTCCTAATGCTCATCATTTTAAATGTAACCAGACGCTAGGTGTCATCATTTTCCATGCCTCGTCGCCCAGACGAAATCTGATTCCTTTTAACGGCTACGAGGCATGGGAACTGATGACCACAGATAATTTCCATTAAGTTAATTATTAAATTATTAAATTAAGCAGTTGCATATCAGAATTCGAAGCGAGCGGTCTTTCATTTAAACTTTTCAATTTGGTTCGACAGTTGTTTGTGTAGATCTTAGCTTTTCTATTATTGTTCGAAGTGTTGAAGTTGGTCGCGGTATTCGAGTTGTTCGAAGTGTTGGAGTTGTTCGCAGTGTTCAAGTGATTCAAAGTGTTCGAGTTGTTCGAGATCTTCGAGTTGTTCGAGGCTTTCGAAGTGTTCGAGTGCTCGCAAAGTACCTTTTCTTTTCGAACCAGGAGCTAGGAGCTTGACTGCATCAGTCAAGTTCACGTGCGTTCTTACTCCTCTTCGATTGCGACGAGTGTCGTAGCGATTCAATATCGCTGCACACTTCCTTTACCTTTTCTCTTCGAGCTTGGAGCTAGGAGCTTGACTGCATCAGTCAAGTTTACGTTCATTCTTGCCCCTCTTCGATTGCAACGAGTGTCGTAACGATTCAATATCGCTGCGTGCACCTCAGGACAGAGCAAAGCAGCTCATCCTAAACACTTGGTGACCCCGACGTGATCCGTGATCCGTAGGATATCCCGGCAGTCAGGTACATCCTCGGCTCATCAATGGCAAACATGGATCAGCTGTTCAAAAAACAGCAGAATTGCGGAGAAGAGATCCAGCGTCTCATCTCTAACTTCAAACGCGATTCAGAAGATCGCAAAACTCACGACTATCTCAACAAGAGGCTTGTCAGCTTGGATGCGTTATGGGACGCATTCGAAGCCTGCGACAATGAGATACGGACTCAGTATGGTCCACAACCCAATCATCCGTATTTCGAGAAGGACTATTACACTTCCATCCAGGCCGGAGTCGAGAACATAAGATCGATCTTCCTATCGAAGATCCAGGTCTGGAAAGAACGTGAAGGTAAGCCCGGAATACCGGACGAAGCGTTACCAGCAAACGCCACTGCACCATCACCTCTACGTGCTCTTATCAACAAGCAGCAGATTGTGATTAGCGCATTGCAGAAAGCGTTACCTGGAATATCGTTAGAAGTTCAGCATTCGGAACAGTTCTGCCGCGTTAGGACCCGAATCATCGAGCAACACTGGGCCGAAGCGCATCGTCTACATCAGAGGATATGGGAATTGGCAGATAACCCTCGGGAAGAGGGCTACGACATCGACCGATATATCGCGCTCGAGGAACAGACTGCCGCTGCACTGATTCATCTGAACGAGCGTTTTGAACGACAAAATCAAGGCTCACCCATCAAGTCCGACACACCATCGGCCAAAAACAACGTCTTCAGTATGAAGCTTCCGCAAATCACACTCCCGAAATTCAATGGAGATTACCTACAATGGCGCGAATTTCGGGATTTATTCACACAATTGGTACACGAACAACCAATTGCAGACTGCCAGAAACTCTGGTACCTTAAATCCAGTCTATCGGGAGATGCAGAGAAGCTCATTCGGCACTTTACAACAGCTGATGCCAATTACACAGCGGCATGGCAAACGATCAACGACCGATATGAGAATACAAGATGGCTTGTCTCAGCGCTTCTGAACAAGCTTTTATCATCTAGCACGACTGTTCCTGAGAGTCACACTTCCATTAAGGCTCTGCATGATACTACTCAAGAATGTCTGCTGGCATTGCAAAACCTGGACATAGTGACCGAAAATTGGGATCCGTTGTTACTCCACATCCTTACTAAAAAGCTGGACAGAACAACACAAGTTTTATGGGAGCAGTCAATAATCAAGCCAAGAGCTTTGCAGTCAATCACCGATTTCCTATCGTTCTTGGAAAGACGTTTCCAATCTCTGGAGGCTCTTGGTAACAAACCACGCCATGCAAACGATTTTGACGCAAAGAAGACGGGAGCGTCTAAGGTTCTGACCGTATCTCAGAACACAACCTGTCCTTTCTGCAAGGAGAATCATTTACTGTACTCCTGCCAAGAATTTCGAAACTTAACCCCCACAAAGCGTCTAAATTTCGTCAAGGAAGAAAGGCTCTGCATAAATTGCTTCCGACCGGGGCATACTGCAAGTGCATGCGCTTCACGATCATGCTTTAAGTGCGCGAAACGTCACCACACGTTACTACATTTTGACTCAGCTAAGGCGAAAGACACCAAGGTGCAGCCCGGTTCAACCACGAAAAAGGCGGATGGAAATGCCGGACTCGTGTCATCTGAGCAGTCGGGTGAAATAGCGACAAGCTTACCTCTTTCGTTAACTACAAACAGCAAGACGTCGTATGTAATGCTCGGTACAGTCACCGTGCATGTCATAGATAAGCAGGGGGTAGCCATTCCATGCCGGGCTATTCTCGATTCCGGGTCGCAGCTGAATTTCATCACTGAACGTCTAGTGAGAAAACTGCAGCTAAGATCCAACAGAGACGACGTTTGCATCGAAGGCATTGGGCAGAAACGACAACGCTCACAAGGAAGGGTGAATATTCAGATTCGCTCTCGAATTAACGGGTTCAACACGAGAATGGAAGCACACATCTTGACGAATATCGTTACGGCTCAACCAGTTCAAGATGTCGATATCTCATCGTGGTGCATTCCGCACAATTTAAAACTGGCAGATCCAGACTTCAATCAATCGACTCGCGTAGACGTTCTCATTGGTGCGGAACTTTTCTATTCCATACTGGCGGTTGGTCAAATCAAACTAAGTGACGACCGGCCAACTATGCAAAACACCGTTTTCGGTTGGATTGTCTCTGGGAAAGTTCAAACCGCGAGCTTCAACGTAAACAGGGTTTCCTGCGGCATAGCCAGTGAAACCGATCACTCAATCGAGCAACAGATCGAGAAGTTCTGGAGGTTGGAAGAATTCCAAGAAACCGACAATTGGACCACTGTCGAGAGACACTGCGAGCAGCACTTTCTTAACACATGCGACAGAGACGGAACAGGGCGATTCGTGGTACACCTTCCTTTCAACCATCTCCTCAGCAAGCTGGGAGATTCCAAGCAGACGGCTGTCCAGAGATTCATGGCTTTGGAGCGTCGATTATCGAGAAATCCAGAGCTTAAAAGACAATATATAGACTTCTTGCAAGAATATGCTGACTTGGGTCACATGCAGGAGGTCCACTTGAAGAACTCTGTGGACCCTCCTTACTATTTTCTGCCACATCATGCAGTTTTGAAGCCACACAGCACTACAACGAAATTGCGAGTCGTGTTCGACGCCTCGGCAAAAACTACGTCTAACTACTCACTCAACGACGTGCTCTACACTGGGCCCACCATTCAAGACGATGTGTTCTCGATTTTGTTACGATTCCGCTTACCAAAATTTGTATTTACTGCGGACATCGAAAAAATGTACCGGCAAATCTTAGTCCAGGACGTCGACCGAAAACATCAGCTGATTCTGTGGCGTGAAAACCAAGATGATCCGCTGAAGTGCTTTGAACTTTGCACTATAACCTACGGCACCACATGCGCCCCGTATCTAGCCACACGCTGCCTCAAGAAGTTGGCAGAAGAAGGGTCCGCAGATTTTCCTGATGGGGCACAAGTTCTTGCAAACGATTTCTACGTCGATGACGTACTTACTGGCTCCGACAGCCTTCCAGGACTTATGCAAATACAACACCAGCTCAACGCCTTGCTCTCGACTGCAGGCTTTCGCTTGCGCAAGTGGTGCGCAAACAATCCTCGGCTGCTAGAGGGCATTCCCCCTAACGACAAGGAGCTGCAGCTAGATTTCAACAGCAAAACTGAGGAGAACACCAAAACGATGGGTCTGACATGGCTGCCGAAGACAGACACGTTCCTCATAAGCAGTTCGCTTCCTGACAACCGCAAGGTTACAAAACGCATCGCCTTGTCCGACATAGCTCACATCTTCGATCCACTGGGGCTTATAGCACCAGTAGTTGTTGTCGCGAAAATCTTCCTACAAAATCTCTGGAGCTTAAAACTTGACTGGGATGCCTCTCTTCCACAAGAATTGCACTCTACGTGGCTGAAGTACAGGGACAGCCTTAAAAGTCTTAGTGAAATCAAGATTCCTCGACATGTCTTAAGTCAGCATCAGACCAAGACAATTCAAATTCACATCTTCGCAGACGCATCGGAGAAGGCTTACGGTGCAGCAGCTTACGTGAGGTCCATGGACAGCAACAAGCTGGTCACTGTACGGTTACTCTGCTCCAAAAGCAGAGTGGCCCCTGCTAAGCAAGTTTCGCTACCCCGGCTCGAACTGTGTGCAGCAAAATTAGCGGCAGATCTCGCCACACGAATCAAGAAGGATCTTAAGAAGATGAACCCAGGTGTTTTTCTATGGAGTGATTCAGAAATAGTTCTGGCCTGGATCAATTCCACCACTTCATCGCTACGCACCTTTGTCGCCAATCGAATAGCTTCCATACAACGCCAAACGGCTCCCAATCAATGGCGTCATGTCTCTTCCAAGGACAACCCAGCAGATCTGCTCTCAAGAGGAGCCCAGCCGGACAAACTAACGTCAAACACAATGTGGTTTTATGGTCCCGTCTTTCTTCACGGAGCAGAATCATTGTGGCCTCCCAAATCTAAAAAACAACCGGAAGATCTCGATCGCCAACAAGAACCCGAAACTGCATTGGGTGATACGTGCCCGATATTCGAAGATCTGCCAGTCGAGGAAGTTGCTCCAGTCAACGATATTGCGCTGGGTGTTTCTTGCTCGTCAACTAAGGAGCCTGTGGACAACAGTGCACTGGGCACTGCACTCCCGCTACTTGAAGGTCACCTCTTTGACAGCATCAATCACGGGAACTCTTTCCGACGACTGCAACGCGTTGTTGGGTACATGTGGCGCTTCATAAACAAACTTCGGCATCGACCAGGTGGGAGTGACACATTGAACCTGACCATGGATGAAATCGACGAAGCTGAAAGGCTTATCATTAAAGCCATGCAACGCCGAGAATATAAGAAGGACATAGCTGACCTGAAACGCCATGGAGAAGTCGCTGGCAGCAGCTCACTCATCGAGCTCACTCCATTCCTCGACGCATCAGGAATAGTACGAGTCGGAGGTCGTCTAGAGTCCTCCAATCTGTCAACAGACGCGAAGCATCCCATGGTGCTACCATATACACATCAATTCACAAAGTTACTTCTCGCTGACTTACATGTCGAAAACAAGCACGTGGCTCCAGACGCATTGTTAGCTACTGTACGGCAGAAATACTGGCCACTAAAGGGTAAAATGTTGGCCAGATCTACTGTCCATCATTGTGTGCGCTGTGCCAGGGCAAAACCTAAAATGCTAGCACAACTGATGGGCAACCTGCCATCTGATAGAGTCCAACCGTCGCGCCCTTTCGTCAATGTCGGCGTAGATTTCTGCGGTCCAATATGGACACATTTCAAAACACGTGGCAAGCGACCACAAAAGTCGTACATTGCAGTGTTTTGCTGCTTTTCAACGAAGGCGGTACACCTTGAGTTGGTTACTGACCTATCGTCTGAAGGCTTCTTAGGAGCACTAAAGAGATTCATGGCTAGGCGTGGCCACTGTCGAACTATCTACTGCGACAACGCAACCAATTTTGTCGGAGCCAAAAACCAGCTTTCAGAAGTAAGAGACTTCCTAGAAGCGACCAAGGCGACCGAGAAAATAGCCTACGAATGCAATCTCAAGGGAGCTGATTTTCGGATGATACCGCCACGGGCTCCGCACTTTGGGGGTCTTTGGGAAGCAGCCGTCAAATCTGCCAAATACCTACTACAGCGTACGCTGGCAGCAGCTTCCCTCACCTACGAAGAAATGGAGACGGTGGTCGTGGAAATTGAAGCCATTTTAAATTCGAGACCTCTCACACCACTCTCTTCAGATCCAAATGACTTGAGCGCCTTAACCCCTGGGCACTTCTTGATTGGCGAACCACTGAACGCTTCTGTTGAAACCATGGCCCAGCCGCTGAAGACTAGTTTGTTAAGCCGCTGGAAACTAGTAGCACATCTGAAGAATGAGTTCTGGAGAAGATGGACACTTGAATATTTAAACACTCTGCAACATCGCCACAGATGGAACAAGCAAGTGACAAATGTAAAACCAGGAACCATGGTCATCATACGAGAGGAAAATCGGCCTCCACTGACCTGGCCACTAGGAAGAGTGATCGCCACCATGCCTGGGCATGACGGACTGGTTCGAGTTGTAGATGTGCGGACCACAAATGGTATTTTTCGGCGACCGATACACAAGCTTTCTCCGCTCCCCTTGGAGGAACGTTCAACAAGCGATGAAGTTGAGACAACATCCGCGAGTAAGACTACGGACAGCACTCAAATGTGTCCACAAGCATCTACATCATCATCATCTATCCAATCTACTGCGAAGAATCCACGACCGCAAAAGAAACCACGTTTAACAATTGGAACAGCAATATTGACAACTTTATTAACTTGCTTGACACTACCCATGTGTCTCGCCAATCCGTTCGAAACAACAAAGTTCGAATCAAACCCGGGCATCTACTTTCAAAATCTCGGCTACGCCAACATCATCGTCAGCGAATGGACCTTAATTGCCTACTACAATATGCAGCCATTTTGGAGTGAATACAGTCTGTTAATGAAATGCAAGCAATCATTACACACGACTTGTGCTCTACTCAAGAATCAAGAATCATGTTCACAAATTGCTACCCAATTCGAAAAAATTGTAAATGAACTCGCAGTCAACAATGAGCTGTTACGAACTAGCAAACGGACCCGCCAAGTGAGAGGAGCGATAAATGTCATTGGAAACATGGCGAATGCATTATTCGGTGTGCTGGATTCAAATTATGCTGACAATATGTCTAACACCATAGATCAAGTATATGCAAACGAGGAAAATCTCTCACAATTGATTCGAAACCAAACGTCACTATTAGATGCCACAATCAACATCATTCAAAAGGATCAGGTTGTAATCGAGCAACAATTTCAACAAATAGAATCACAGTTCACCGAAACTGTCAAACAGTTGGAAGGCATCAACGATGAACTCCAACAAGAAAGACTAGCCCAACTATTCTTCTCAACTACCATGCAGGCCATGCTTGCAATTTCTAATTTCGTCCGGATTCAGAATTCGATAATCAATGTATTGGTCAACACTCATCAAGGAAACGTTAGCCCTCAGCTAATTTCTCCAGATCAGTTCATACGAGAGCTCGGCAAAATAAAGAACAATCTCCCAGGTTCGGTTAGACTGCCTGGCACAGAAGACGATATTCTAAAATTCTACAAGCTCGTCACAGTTGAAGGACGACCTACCAAAAACCACATCATATTCAAGCTACGAATACCGCTTCTTTCCCCGGAAAACTTCGAGTTGTTCAAGATCATCCCAATACCAACTAAAATCAACGGCACCTTTGCTGCCATTCAGCCATCATTCCCGTTCATCATCATCAATCTACATCGCGATCAGTATTATGCTCTCACCGCATCTGAACTACAGTCATGTTTATCTCTTGAAGACAACTCGCATCTGTGCAAACAAAGGCATCCATTACATCGAAGAGGCTCTGCCATCAGTGCCTGCGAAATCAAGCTGTTCAACCATGGCGATCTAGACAGCACCTGCCAAATAGTAAAGATGGGAGCCGGACCACACTGGATCCAGCTCGAAGATCCTAATCAATGGATCTACGCGTTAGAGCAACGCACCAACATCAACGTGGTTTGCGGCGCCAACATTACTCAAACTACTATAGAAGACAGTGGCATTCTCAAAATTCGCAGTGACTGCAGCGTCAAGCAAGAGTATATCACCATCCAAGGCCACTCTGTCTACCCCACGCAAGTCAAGCTATCGTACTTACCATCATTGAACCTAAGCGATGTCATAAAGGAAGATCGTCTTATCCCTGCGCTTCACCTATCACCACGACTGCAGCCTCACATGACAGAATTGCAGACTATAAAGACACAGGTGGAAGAACTACGCAATGGGTCTCCACCACACATTGGCTCACACGATGCCCATCACTTTACTATCGGATATCTTGGACTCATCCTCGGCATTGTTCTCGTCTTCTACTTAACTTGGCGATGCCTACAGCAAGTAAAGGATCATCGTCCAAAACCAGCCCCTCGAGGGCCGCGAAGGAGCGATAGCTGCAGCTTTAACGTTGATTTCGAAGCTTGAGTGCAATCACTCAAGGCCGGGGAGAATGAACGAATCATCATAATTTTTTGCTATTCGAAGCAATCATCATATGTTTTGCTACTTTAAATTTTGCTTTTTCTTATCATTGTATAACGTCCTAATGCTCATCATTTTAAATGTAACCAGACGCTAGGTGTCATCATTTTCCATGCCTCGTCGCCCAGACGAAATCTGATTCCTTTTAACGGCTACGAGGCATGGGAACTGATGACCACAGATAATTTCCATTAAGTTAATTATTAAATTATTAAATTAAGCAGTTGCATATCAGAATTCGAAGCGAGCGGTCTTTCATTTAAACTTTTCAATTTGGTTCGACAGTTGTTTGTGTAGATCTTAGCTTTTCTATTATTGTTCGAAGTGTTGAAGTTGGTCGCGGTATTCGAGTTGTTCGAAGTGTTGGAGTTGTTCGCAGTGTTCAAGTGATTCAAAGTGTTCGAGTTGTTCGAGATCTTCGAGTTGTTCGAGGCTTTCGAAGTGTTCGAGTGCTCGCAAAGTACCTTTTCTTTTCGAACCAGGAGCTAGGAGCTTGACTGCATCAGTCAAGTTCACGTGCGTTCTTACTCCTCTTCGATTGCGACGAGTGTCGTAGCGATTCAATATCGCTGCACACTTCCTTTACCTTTTCTCTTCGAGCTTGGAGCTAGGAGCTTGACTGCATCAGTCAAGTTTACGTTCATTCTTGCCCCTCTTCGATTGCAACGAGTGTCGTAACGATTCAATATCGCTGCGTGCACCTCAGGACAGAGCAAAGCAGCTCATCCTAAACAACCGCTTTTGGTACCTTTTTAGTACTCTTGAACCCTGCGAACTCCAAAGTTCGCAGGTTTCTTAAATGGCATAGTTTTAGTGTGTATACGTGTAGCAGATGGATTTTGATTAACGTTTCACGGAATCGAGATACATATGTCTCATGAAATGTCAACTAAATACAGCGTTTATCCACTTTAGTGGAGATAAAAATGAAAAATCGGCCAACTGCAAAAAAATTTCAAATGTACTGGTTTCAAATGAAACACACATTGTCCGTACTCAAGATAATGGATGTTTGTGTTAGTTCTTATACAGTGACTCTACTGAGATGTATACATGGAGACCTCGATTTGCTATCTCATATAGCCGACGTTTTAGAAATGTCATTATTTCGAAAAAGTTGTCCATGATAAGCCGAGCTTCTGCATTATTGAACAAAATTCTGATGAATTTAAACATTCATTAGATTTAAAATTGGTAATGCAGATAAAATAATTTTTGATCGAAACATTTCTTTTAGTTTCTTTCAGAAATTCAATTAATTTTAAGTTTGAACATTGTATTTATATCTTATAGTAGTATCACCAGACGTACTTTTCTGTTTTCACCTGCTTACACCAGAGGCGCTGCATGCGTTTTCTCTCTTCATACTTTTATCGTTACTCATTTCATTCAGTAAAGTCATGTCTCTCTTTCTGCTGTCGCTGTGGGGCGCATGTGTTTAGTATTTTGCCGATTCCCTCTTTATACTTTTTCGTTACTATCATTTCATTCAGTAAAGTCGTATCTCTTTCCTATATCTTTCGAGCGGTTTAACGTTTAAAAAAATTTTTATGAATAGATTGGGTAGGCCCCAGAAGTGTCCATATTTTGAAGGTTGGAGGTATTAGGGGCGAAGTGCGAGAAGCGTTTTAGACCGAAAATTTTGGTTTCTAGATCTCAGCAACCGCTAATGCTGGGAAGCTGAAATTTGGAATTTGGTTAGAACATTGATAGTGGACTCATTTGCGAAAAATTGCCGATATGGGTGAAGGGGTTGGGGGGTGGGGGAAATAATGCAAATCCGTCCAAAACGTAAAAAAGCCGAGATCGACACAGTCTACAATTCATATCTCCTAAACAGTTAATGACTCAAAATTGAAATTTAATATCTGTAGGTGAAATAAGAGAATAGATCGGAATCAAATTTTTGAGTGGGTAGTGACGTTCGGGGTTGGGGTGAAAATTTTTAGGATTCGGTATCTAACGAAGCAATTGCTTTAGAAAAATAAAATTTGGTTTGTGAGTAAAGGTTGATAAATGGATTCTGTTGAAAGTAAAAATTTTTAAGAGGGTGGTGGAGCATGAAAGTGGAAGTGATAACAATTTTTCTAAAAATTCACATCTCATATCTCAAGAACAGTGTAAGTGTAAAATTCTTAAAATAAAAATTTGGTGGGTGTGGGTGTAGAGGGTGGGAGTTGGGGAGGGTGAAACGGTAAAGGTTCTGATTTTAATATCTCGAGAACCTTTAAGGATACAAAGCTGAAACTTGGTATCTATTTTAGAGCTATGGTAGTGGCGTGTTGGAAAAACATAATTTTAAATACGGGTATTTTTTCTGTCTATAGAACGGCTTATGCTAGAAACTTAAAACTCGGTGCAAATCAACTAGAGAAGGAATTCTGATGAAAAGGAGGGAGGGGCAAAAAAAGTTATCAGTGAAAATTAAATACATTATATTTTCAGGATTTCGTCTGCCTTATTCCTAGATCTGATCGATATCGAAAAAATTTTCACTTTCATGGGCTTGCGCAATAATCCTTTTTAAGCCTCTAAAAACATACATATAAGATCGGTTGAACACATTTTCATGAATTTCGTCACATCTTTTAAAAATGATAAGAAATTGAATTGGTTTTTACTTTCTCGTGTTGTCTTCATATTTATTTATTAAATCGTTAAAAAACCTGTTTCACAATTCCTTCGAAATTCAAATGCCAAGTGGAAATGAAATTGAATGGGTTTGTGTGAGGCTTTTAGTGTACATAATACATATTCCGAAATTCGAATAGTTTCCCATACATGGGTTTATTCAATGTTTAATCGATTAAATATATCTATTTAAAATATTTTTATTTTAAGAACAAAATTAATTTTCCAAGAAATCTAATAATCTAGAAACAACTCATGATATATACTCCGAATTTTACCGCTCCAGAACTTTGACCCGATAAATAATAAAAGTTTGGCCAAGATCATTGGCAGATATTTTATTTTTAGTACTATTTTGAATTTTTCACATATATGTTTTACTTTATGATTTTAATAATAAAGTATTGTTATCGAATTTTTTTTAAAAAAAAATTTGCTTACCTGAAATTTGTTTTTACACGTTTTATTACTAATAAACACCAAAAAAACAATAAACATTTTCAGTCCGTCTGAGCGCCGTACGCCGTACTCAAACTCATTTGAGGAATTATAGTTCCCAAACCCTATGAGCTATTAAATTGATTTTTTTTTTATGAATAGACATGATAGACCCCTTGAAGTCAGATTTTTTTGAGGGGTGAGGGTGTTTGGGGGGGAAGGTGGGGAAAGCGTTTTAGAGGAAAAATTTTGGTTTCTAGATCTCAGCAACCGCTTATGGTAGGAGGCTGAAACTTAGGATTTCTATAGAGTTTTGATAGTGGACCTATTTGGAAAAAAATTGATGATATGGGTGAAGGGGTGTGGGAGTGGAGGGGGAAATAATGCGTCCGAAACGCAAAAAAGTGGAAATCGACACATTCTTAAATCCATATCGCCTAACGTTAATGGCAAGTAATTAAAACTTATCGAATATCTGTAGTTATACTAGGAGAGTAGATTGAATCAAAATTTTTTGGTATGGTAAGGCGTACGGAGGTGGGGGGTGAAAAACTTTAGATTATATCTCATATATCTCACAAACCAATTGCACCACAAAAACAAAATTTGGTTTGAGTATAAGCCTTAATAGAAAAAATCTGCCAACAATCTGGGCGTAACTTTATTATTTTTCCGGTAGAAGTTAGGAACGCGTTCAATTCTGAAATGCGGTGGAGGCTACTATGTGACTGAAAACCTATCAAAAAGAACAAGATCGTGGAAGTGAAAATCTGATTGGATCTGAGAGATATGGAATAATTTATGAAAAAGTACACAATCACTTTACACCCCTTAAGGGGTCAATTATGGAGAATACATAGAATAAAATTAAATTCAATATTTGGGACGAGGTAGTAGATATGTCGAACATCGTGGGAAAATATGCATTCTATTCTCACAGATATTTTTTTTGCCCCCCTTCTGAACGCCAATAGATATTCGTTTTTTTTTATTCAAAATTATTTTTCTAGTTGATTTAGATATACACACCGAGTTTCAACATTGTAGCTTAAGCCGTTCTATATATAGGAAAAACACCCCCACTTGTTCTACACTACCCTTAGGGGTCGAATTTCAAAAAACCTTGAAAACACTTTCTAGGTATTCATACGAAGAATCCGAAGAATAAAATTAAATTCAATATTTGGGACGAGCTAGTATATATGACGAAAATCGTGAAAAAATATGCATTCTATTTTCACAGATAATTTTTTTTGCCCCCCTTCTGAACGCCAATACATATTTGAATTTTTTTTTAATCAAAATTGTTCTTCTAGTTGATTTACATATACACACCGAGTTTCAACATTGTAGCTTAAGCCGTTCTATATATAGGAAAAACACCCCCCACACCCGTACCACACTACCCTTAGGGGTCGAATTTCAAAAGACCTTGAAAACACTTTCTAGGTATTCATACGAAGAATCCGTAGAATAAAAATGAATTCAATATTTGGAAAGACCTAGTAGATATGACGAAAATTGTGAAAATATATGCATTTTATATTTATTATATTTACAAATAATTTTTTTTGGAAAGATATTCGATATCTGATCAGACCTGACCTGTATACAACCACTTTACACCCTCTTAGAGGTCGAATTTCAAAAAATCTTGAAAACACTTTCTAGGTATTCAAAGGAAAAATCCGTAGAATAAAAATGAATTCAACATTTGGAAAGACCTAGTAGATATGACGAAAATCGTGAAAATATATGCATGTTATTTATACTGATAACTTTTTTTTGCCCCCCCCCTTCTGAACGCCAATGGATATTCGAATCTTTTTTTAACAAAATTACTTTCCTAGTTGATTTACATATACACCGAGTTTCAACTTTCTAGCATCAGCCGTTCCATAGTTAGGGAAAAAACCCCGGTAAAAATAAAGGGCACCACCTCACTTCGAAAATTGAAATTTTTATTTTTCTTTCAATTTAGGGCCAATTTGAAGGCATTTCCATTTGTTTCCAGTCCCCGCACTACCTAAAATAAAAAGATATGACACTTTAAAAATTTGCAATTTACTCACCATTTTCTGTCACTTTTACTTCAAAATGACAATGTGAAGGGCACCAGCATTGCCAGATTCAAATTTTTGTGGTATTTAATGACTTTTCGGATTGCACCAGCATTGCCATATTCAAACTTTTGCGCTCTTTGTTCCACATCAGAATGGCGCGAATAGTTTGAAAACATTTACAGAAATTATTGTTTTTGGGTGACAAATGCTTGGAAATAACTTTATTTGCAGGTAAAAGAGTTGTCATCCGTTCCAACCTGAAAATGGAGAAATACAGTATGTTTATTTGTACCTTTGTTGTTGTTGTTTTTGCGCGCGCAAAAACAACAACAACAAAGGTACAAATAAACATACTGTATTTCTCCATTTTCAGGTTGGAACGGATGACAACTCTTTTACCTGCAAATAAAGTTATTTCCAAGCATTTGTCACCCAAAAACAATAATTTCTGTAAATGTTTTCAAACTATTCGCGCCATTTTAATTTTTGCTTCAGGAATTCTGATGTGGAACAAAGAGCACAAAAGTTTGAATATGGCAATGCTGGTGCAATCCGAAAAGTCATTAAATACCACAAAAATTTGAATCTGGCAATGTTGGTGCCCTTCACATTGTCATTTTGAAGTAAAAGTGACAGAAAATGGTGAGTAAATTGCAAATTTTTAAAGAGCCATATCTTTTTATTTTAGGTAGTCCGGGGACTGGAAACAAATGGAAATGCCTTCAAATTGGCCCTAAATTGAAAGAAAAATAAAAATTTCAATTTTCGAAGTGAGGTGGTCCCCTTTAGTTTTTCCAAAACCCCCCACCCCCGTACCACACTACCCCTAAAAAAATTATATTTTTCCAATATGCAAATACTATAGCTCTATCTAAATACCACGTTTCAGCTTTTTATCATTATACGTTCATAAGATATAAACATCGGAACCTTTTACTTTTCACCCTCCCCACCCTCACCCTCTACACCCACATCCCCCCATTTTCTTTTTCTGCTAAGGTTCTATTGGGCCTACGTCTGGTAAAAAAATTTAGCATCTATCTCACACTGTTCTTGAGATATGACAAGTGATTTTTTTGAAAATTTCTTATCCCCCCCCCCTCCATGTTCCGCCATCCCCTTAAAAAATTGTACTTTGAGCAATCTTTATTTGTCGACCTTTCTCTTCAAACCGAATTTAATTTTTCTAGAGCAATTGGTTCCTGAGATATGGTAATCTAAAGTTTTTCACCCCCCACCACCGTACTCCACTAACCCCACTCAAAAATTTCTTTTCAATCTTTTCTCCTAGTAAAGGTACAGATACTTGTTAAGTTTGAATTTCGTGCCATAAACAGTTTAGGAGATATGTATTTTAGAATGTATCGATCTCAGCTTTTTTGCGCTTCGGACGCAATATTTCCCCACCCCCACTCCTTCACTCATATCAGAATATTTTTTGCAAATGGGTCTACTATTGAAGCTCTATAAAAATTCCAAGTTTCAGATTTCTAGCATAAGCGGTTGCTGATATCTAGAAACCAAAACTTGCGGTCTAAAACACCTCCCCCACCTCCCCCTTCACACCCGCATCCCTCAATAGGTGTTCACTTAAAGGGGTATACCAAATCTACTAACGAAAAAAATTCAAATAAATAGCTCAAATGGTTTGGGTGCTACGAGCTTTCAAACAATTTTGCGTACACCGGCAGACGTACGGCGTTTCCACAATCCTCACTCCAAAATAGTTTCCAAAAATTTTGCATGTACTTTTTTGTACCGCAAAAATAAAAAAGAGTGTATGACCTTCTGCATAATGGAATTCTTCTTTTGCATGAAGAAACAGAAAAGCGATCTGCTTCTCCATACCGCCCGTCCTTTCCCATGCACCGTGTGCGAGGAAAGGAAATGAACGTAATGAGAACTGTGAGAAATGTCAATGCGTATTGTACCTACGAAGAAAAATTAAAAATCAATCAAAGCAAGCATTATCTCATTCATTCATAAAGTTCAATCAACACGACTTCCCATTGGTTGGGGTTTTGTGCTCTCGCGCTCTCGCGCTCTCCACACTTATTCATTTTTTTAACACTCGTGTGCGGAGTTCGCTGTCGACCAATGGGAAGTCGTGTTGCTTGAACTTTATGAATGAATGAGATATGCCTGCTTTGATTGATTTTGAATTCTTCAAGAAAGAACGAGTGTGAAAGCGCGAGAGCACAAAACCACAAAAAACGATATATGCTGCGCCATCTTTTGAGCTGAGGTGAAGTTATTCGTGATACTACTATAAGATATAAATACAATGGTTTGAAGTAACTTCGAAAGTTATCCAGGGCACAAATTGGAAAATCCGATTTCGAAACCGGAAATGGAAAGAAGGAAAGAGTTAGTAGCATGGTTGCGCATATATTTAAAGCGAGAAGAAAAACAATGATAATGTCAATGACAGAATTACAGACAACAGACAGCAAAATTACAGACAACATGAAAAAAAATTCGAACTTTTAGGTGTAATTTCGAATTGGGCGCAAATAATTTGAATTTGATAAATACTTTTTTGGATAAACAGTGCAAGGCATTGAAAGAAAATGAGTTCATAAAATTGCAACTAAGTTGTGTAAATTTTACAGGCAATATTGGCTACTGCAGTACGAATATAATACCATTTACCTATCGTTATGGCGCTATATTAAAAAATAACGTATTACATGCTCAACCGTTATAAATTTTCCCAAGGAACTGTTATTATTATAGATCATTTTTTTTGCGGAGAAAGTTTGGTTGTTGGTAACGAAAAAACGTTAGGGCTGATATCCATTTGTTGTATTCCTGAGTATTGGCCCAAACAGAACACGGACTTCGACTTCGATTTTGCCATTTGCCTACTGTACCGAAGTCGAAGTCGGTGTTGTGGGCATCACCATATAATCCTGTGTGTTCTAAAAAGACAGGGACTTCGAAGTCGAAGTCCGTGTTCTGTTTGGGCCATAATTCAGGACTGATTAAAAAAGCTTGACATCACGAAAACTAAGTTAATAAAAACGTAAATTATAATAAACCAAAATATATTCGCTTTCCATTATACGATACAATCTGAGACAAATCAAATCCGACGTTCGTTCCTCGATCAATTTGTTTGTTGTTTGAATTTAATAAACAAAAAGAACATTAATGATAAAAAGAAAAAGAAAACTCCTAGTTTCTTGTAATTGATATCATAAACAGCATAAATCTGTGCGCCGCGCTGCAATCAATCAGTGCGGACTCTTGCTCCTCTCGTAAAATCAACGGTTCTTAGTATGTCGTTCATGTTGTCGTCGACGACGTTGTACTTTGATTATCGCTTGTCGTCGAAGACATTGTGACATCGTCGTCATCCTGAGCGCTTACCGGTTTAACATCATCGTCGATTTTCATACGTTTACTGGCCGACTCATTTGGCGACGATGATTCGCTATCGGGGGCTGCAGCTGCTGTACCATCGTGGGTGACAACACGAGCTGGTGATGCGGCACGTTTTCTTGATGGGGCAATCGGAACTGCTTCCGATTCCATGAAAATTTTCGTCGGTAGATCGAGAATTGCTGGTTTCTGACTGCCGTCATGTTATCACAGCCGGTTCCGTCGCCCATTGTATTCGGTGCTAGGCAATTGTTGAAGAGCTAGAGAATGAGGTGGTGATTAGATTTTTGGAAATTTTTTCCAATGTTTTCCCTTTTTCTTTTACCTGTTCGCAAATTTGTGATAGTTTTTCGCATCCTTCGTCGATTCTTTTCTTAATGAATTCAACCACTTCGTCACTGGACATGAAGTTCCAGATGCCGTCGCATGCAAGAATCATAAACTCATTGTTTGGTGAGATTATTAGCTTCTTAGCATCCGGCAGAGCTGAGATCATTTGTTTTTCGTCCGGAAAATCTTGATTCTATAAAAAAAAACAAAAAAATCACCGACATGCCAATTACTCTCCGAAAAATATCAACTTACCATTTTATAGGCGTGATCTTCAATCGCGCGGCATTAACGCGGCCAAAAGCAACTTTGCCGCCCGCTTTGTATATTCGTTCGCTCTCCTCATCGTCTTCGGGTTTGTGATCGAAGCTCGTTTCAATTGCCTTTCCGTTTCGACATACAACGCAACGCGAATCACCGGCATTTACTACGTATAAATCGCAACCGTTAAGCAATGAGAAGGCGGCCGACAACAGTTGAACAGTTTTAGAACTGACAATTCGGATTGTCAGACTGACAATTCAAATTGTCAGAACTTCCCCTTGTTGCCCCTGTTTTTTCGAAATTCGTCACAAATTCGAAGTTCAAAGAAGGAGCGAGAGGGTACGATTTCATCGGCTATTACAACCTGTCAAATCGTATAGGGAAATGAGCCGATGAGGTATCCATATGTATATATCAGTGGTGCGACCGAACTGGTTTTTTTTGGTCTTTTTAGACTGGTCTGGTCTGCACATAAACGCGACCAATGACATTAACAAAACCTAAATTTTCACCTGTTAAGGCTACTTCCAGCATTATTAAATCCATCAGACACAAAAATAGACTAGCTCAGAGAGTTAATCGTCAGCCTTTCAACCTTAAACCGGTGCAATATTTCAGACGATATCGTAATACTCTAAACCTTGCTACTCGTATTAAAAATGCTAAATTATTATATTATAGAAAAGAAATTGATTCGGTCAAAGCAGATCCAAAGCGGCTTTGGGAAAAAATTAATTTATTAACATTCAAATATTTAAATAGAAAGAGCATTGACAGTATTAAAGAGGAAAGTGGGACGTTAATTAAACAGAAAATAAATGAGACAATGAACCAATATTTTGGTACTGAGGGTGATAAGATTTGCAATAGTGTAAATAATTCGTTATCCAACGACCACGCTCAATCACCTTTCGCTGAACACCAATCCAACAGTTGCATCTCTAATTTGGCACCAATTAATGCTAGTGAACTACTTTTTCACATTTCTAGCCTAGCCTCTTATAAATCACCTGGTTTTGATCTTCTCACGTCTAAGATAGTTAAAAATATAGCTTGTGCTATTGTAGATCCTCTCTGCTATATCTTCAACATCTCCTTCAAGACTGGAATTTTTCCTCAGAAACTTAAAACTGCGATTATTCACCCGTTGCATAAAACAAGTGACAGGCTAGAGCTGAATAATTATAGGCCTATTTCTCTTCTCTTAGTGATTGGAAAACTTTTTGAAAAGTGTATTAAAGCTAGAATTTTGGACCATCTTTGCGAAAATAACTTTCTAGCGGCCAACCAATATGGATTTAGAATTCATAAAAGCACTACTAATGCGCTTTATGATATAACTAAAACAATAAATGATGGAATGAAATTTGACAAAAAAGTAATTGCAGTATTTCTTGATCTACAGAAAGCGTTTGACACTGAATATCACGATATATTAATCTATAAACTATGGAATGCAGGTATGCGGGGTTCCACGCTCTCAAAGTGTCAAGATTGATGAGTACATAAGTGGCCCGTTACTAGTAAATTGCGGTGTGCCTCAGGGCTTAGTTTTGGGACCATTATTATTTCTTATCTATATAAATGATTTAGGTAAATAAGAAAATTGCGGAATCAATGGTCACATAGTTTCATTTGCAGATGATACGCTTTTAATCTATAAAGGTAGTTGCTGGGACGAATCTTTCTCTAAGATTACTTTAGATCTTAACAACATTTATGCATGGCTGTGTTCACATAAGCTAGCTTTAAACATTAACAAAACCAAATTCATCTGTTTTGGAAATAAGAACGATTAAATCGAAAATCGTTATCGCTTCTTAGTGGATGACATAGAATGTAAGCCATGCTCGAAAATAAAGTATCTTGGTATAATAATTGATTCTCACCTAAATTGGTCTAGTCATGTTTCTTTTATATGCAGCAAGCTTAGAAAAACCTTATTTAAATTACTTATTCTCCGGGATCTTCTTTCATTTGTGCAGATAAAAATTATATATTTTGTACAATCAATTATTCAATATGATCTTGGTTTGGGGATCTGTGCTTACTTCAGTTATTAAACCTCTACAATCTTTACAAAAACGTATCACAAAGATGTCGTTAAAACAATCAAAATATTACTCCACTACACACGCTTTCTGAGATTTTGATGTTATGAATATTCGTCAAATTTTCGTATTTGTGACATTAAAATTCATCAATTTCAATCCGTCGAATTTTCCTCTCCAACCCTCAAGTTATATTACTCGTAGACAGCTAACTCTGCCTCTAATTTATTCTAATTACAAGAAAGTTAAAACGTCTCGACATGCAAGTATCCTTGGAGTTAAACTTTTCAATAATATTCCTGTGTCCTTGCGGTATAGTTTATACCAGGGTAATATCAATCAACACAAAATTTTGATCAAAAAATATATTGTTGAAAATCCGAACTTATTTGATGAATCTATTAATCATTGAGAGTCTATTTGTACAAACATACTATCATAATTTCATCAATTTCATTACTTTGATTTTAAATTTGATTTTAAAATTTACTAGATTTCTTTAAATTTTATTTTCTTTTAATTTTTTTACTAAGTTTTAATTTAATTTTCCTTCTTAATTTTGTATTATTTTTATAATTTTTTATTTTGTTATTACCTTTTTTGAATTCGATTAATCTAACATTTTTTTAACTTTATTATTATCTACTTTTAAGCCTTGTGTTTTTTTTCTATCCATGAAATTCCTTATTTTCAAGCATACATATTATCATTTATTTTATATACATTTTTTTTTTCCTTCCATACTATTAATACCAATTTAATTGTAAACATTATTTATAATTGTAGTTGAATTTTAATTACTTCTATTAATATTGAATTAACTGTACTTAACCACTCTCATGCAAAAGCTATGCTTTTGTGAGTAGTGAGCTATTATAGTTACTAAGGTGTAAATTTTAAGTGAATAAATAAAGCTATATGGTATATATATATAAAAAAAACCTTCAGAATTACTACGCCAAAAAACGCTGGTGTGTACATTACAGGGTCGCATCGGTGCACGACGGATTTTGCAGTCGGATCGCTTTGTGAGCGGATTTCTTGTCGAGCAGAATGTCGCCCCAGCTCGTCCCACCTCGTCTCTTCATAGTGGACGCAGCGAAACAGATAGGCTCGGCATTTTTCGTCTCTCGTGATCCGTCCCAAGTGGACGCAGAAACAAAAATCCATCCAGCACCGTTGCGATGCGGCCCGCCTCTAGTGGACGCCTACCTTTACCGTCACAAATACTTCGTCGTCGGATCCTTTATGGCCGCCAGCACCTCGTGCCTGCCTTGTGTTCTTGCTATAACGAAACGCCGTGTTTCGACGATATATGAATATTGGTTGGTGCGTTCCACTATCTTTGCTGGACTCCATGTGTCTTCCAATTTTGTTTTGCAAAAAACCATTTGCTCTGGTTTGAACTCCCTCAGTCTGGTTTCACCATGTTGGATTTGGTATTTGACATTCTTGAACTGCAGTGCGGCTCTAGTGTTGGGTTTGATGTTGTCAAAAATACATGATGTACGTCTCCCCAAAATCATTTCTGCCAGCGATTTGCCTGTAGTTGTGTGCGGCGTATTTCTTTATGAAGCTAAGAAACTTCGAAGTTGCTGTTTATGTCCTCATTTATCAATGTTGCTATTTGCCATTCTATTCTTGAATGTTTTCACGAATCTTTCTGCTAATCCATTAGTTTTTGGATGGTATGGAGACGTCGTAATGTGTTTGATAGCTCGCACCTCACAAAAGTTCTTGAATCTGTCAGACGTAAATGGTGTTCCTGGTGTTGTCTGATATGATAACAGCTGGTAGTCCAAAAGTGGTGAATATCTAATCCATTGCATCACACAAGTTGTCTGCCGTCATCTTCCTCAAGGGCTTAACTTTCACCCGTTTCGACACTTTGGCATCCACGACAATGAGCCATGACTTGTCTAGGAACGGTCATGCGAAATCCACATGTAAACGTTCTCAGGCGCGTTCCGGTACTGTCTAAGAATACAAAGGGAGATCTGGTAAATTCGGTCAATTCTCCTGATAGCTGCGACAGCTCTTCACAAATTTTTCGATGTCCGCGTCGATTTTCGTCCACCAGACGTAGTATCGAGCTAACGCTCGCATAGCAACGATTCCTGGATGCCTCTCGTGGAGCTGTGCTAGGGCTTTTTGGTGAAGTCTTTCCGGAATTATGATTCGTCCTTGCCACATAAGTATGTTATTCTCTACCGATATTTCGTCTCGTTTATCGTAATACGGTTTCAATTCTGTTGTCACAGTTGTTTGCCAATTCACTCTTATATGCCAAAGAATTTGCTTCAACGTACTGTCTTCTTTCGTTGCGCGCTTTATATTGGTTTCCAGTAATCGAATGACATTCAGGTTCTCGTAGTGTTGGTTGTTTGCTACCCAGTGCACTCGTTCTTGCCCCTTCGTTGGTTGTACCCTTGTATTAGGAAGTCGCGAAAGACCGTCTGCTACCGAGTTCGCAGACCTTTTTCTGTATTCAATGTCATAGCTGTACTGCTGTGATCGCTGCGTGCAAGTCAGTGCATATTCAGTGTAAATTCGGGATGAACTTCTCGTAAAAATTGATAAATCCCGAAAATGAGCGCAGCTATGTCTTGTTAGTTGGAGTTGCCTCATTTTTAATAGCATAGAGTTTCTTATCACATGGACTTATGCCATCTTTGCTTATCCTGTGCCCCAGATAGCTAATGGATTTAGGAGAAAAACACATTTACTGCGCTTAACGAAGAACCCTGCTTCCTTCAGCCGCTTGAAAATGTTCGCTAAGTTGTCAAGGTGTTCCTTGTCGCTAGCGCCTGTAACTGCTATATCGCCAAGACAAATGTGTGTGGAATGCTTTGTAATAGTGTTTCCAAAAACCTTTGGAAGATCGCCGGGCTGTTTGCCAATCCAAACGGCAATCTATTGTATCTTGAGTAACCCATGTGGGTCGAAATTACTAAGTATTTCCTCGAATTTGGTGCAACTTCAAATTGCAGGTATGCGTCCTTGAGGTCGATCTTCGAAAAAAAAATTTCCACCCGCGAGGTGCCGTCTAAGTTGATCAAACAATGGAACTGGATGAGTGTCTGCAATCAGTACTGGATTTATCGTTGTCCTAAAATCACCGCAAATCCTGAAGTTTCCATTTTTCTTTGAAACGTTCACTGTTGGTGTGGCCCACTCCACAGGTGTTACATATGGGTCGACTGGTGAAATTATGCCATCTGTGATGAGTCTGTTGATCTCGCGCTCCACATTACGCTGAATTCCAAACTTTACTGGTCTGGCTGGGCTGTGTACGGGCTCGGCATCACTCTTTACTTGTATGTTTACTTGGAAATCTCTTATTAGCCAGCTTGAATCTTCGAACAGTGTCGCGTCTTTGTTGAACAGACTTTCCAATGATTCGTCGGCTTTTTCTGCCGTTTGTAGAGTTTACCGCATAAACTGCTGTCAGGAATTTCATTTTAAATGCTTCGCACCATGGTAGACCCCACAACATTGGCTTCGCGTTATCTACCATGAACACTGGTAAAGTTTTTTTTCTATACCCTAGCACTACTGTAACGTCGGTTTTTCCTTTTGATTTCAGTTTGAAATTGCCGTATGCCTTCAGTGTAGGACCTTTTCGTAATGGTGGCGCTCCAATTCGCCTCCAGAATTCCGTGCCTATTATCGAAAACGCTGCGCCGGGATCCCAGTCTAGTGTACACTTCATCGCGTTTATTTGAATGTCTATTTTCTTGCCTCCTTGCACGTGAGATATATGGAACAAGTCACTATCATTATCCAAACTGTCACTTTGTTCACTAACGCGGTTTGTTTGTTTTTTGGTTTCCCCGGAATTATCCATTATCCATTTTCGCGCGGCCTTTGCTAAAACAGCATGACCCGTAGTGTTCGATTTTTCCACAAGCTTCGCATGTTTGGTTACGCGAGCGACACTCACTAGGGGATGTACTTCTTTGAATCCGCAACGTTTGCATTGATTTCGTCCAAGTGTGCAAACGTTTTTATTGCATCTCTCACTCCCGGGTTTTGAACACTTATTTGTTTTTCGTTTATTGTCTTTACTTACGCGTTTGACAGTTTCTGTATCATTGTCTATGTCCATGCCTTTCTCGGCTGCTTCCCTCGACTGCGCAATTGTGAGTACTTCTGCGAATGTGACTTCTCGCTTTACAGTTTCATCCATTGTTTTAAGACTTGGCCACCGTTGCTTTAACTCCACTTCAAGTCTTTTGTGTTGTGGACCTGTTGCGAAACGATCCCGCAGCTGTCGATCCTGCAGGCTACCGTCATAGCCGCAATCTCGGCTTATCTCTTTTAGCCGGTTGACGTATGCCTCGAACGTTTATCTCTCACACAGTTCCAAAAGTTGGTGAGCGCTTTGAACCGCGGGCCTTTGTCTTGTATAGACGGATGAATTTCAGTTTGACTTGTTCGTACGACTGTTGTTAAAATGTTATGTTGGAGTCAGCGAAAGCCACCTTCAATTCTTTGAATGTTTCGGGTTTGAGTGTGGATAGCAAGAGTTCCTTTTATGCGTCCAAGTATCAGGTGTTCTCTGGGTTTTTATTCAAACCGTCCATACGGCACCTGGCCTCAAAACAATCGACGAAGGTTTCCACCGAAATGGTCATGTCGTACGTTTCGCATTTGAAGCTCCGTACTATGTGGTCCAACTCTCGATTGCTGCTACTATTCCCGCTTGAAGGTATCAAGCCATTTAAATTTGTGACGAGTTCTCTTTGTAGTTTCAAGAATTCTGCAAATTGCTCGGCGTCCATTTTGTCTGCTGTGGTTTTTTTTTACCTTTTTGAATTTCAATAATTGATTTTCGCACCGTAGGTTTCTCTGCATCCTCGTCGCCAGTATGTTGAATAAAAGGCCCCGTTCAGTATAACTATATATATTTATTAATTCAAATAGCACTGTCACAATTACTTCGTCAATACATTGATACTCTTCCATGGATTGACACGACACAAAATTCTGCCATGTCCTTTCTCTAGAAATTGACATATTGGCCGACTTGTTCAAACGAAAATTATTTTATTGTGAGTTTTTTCTTGTTATTATTATACTCTGGCTAGATGAACATATAGAGTATTATAAGTTTAGTCCAGCCCGAAAAGTTTGTAACGCATAGAACTGAGCCTCGGAAGAAAAAAAAATTGTATATTATTTTATGTTTATTTTTGGCCAAAACCCCCAGATCCGTTTGCTGTCCGTTCGTCCGTCCGTCCGTTAGCACGATAACTCAAGAGCGCGTTGACCTAGGAAGTTGAAATTTTGTCACAGCTTGTAAAATGGAAAAAGTAAGGCTAAGTTCGTTAATGGGCGATATCCTTCCACTCCTTCGGGTACCTCCTATACAAGAGTCCTTAAAACACGTTTTCACAATTATTGCTCAAATGCTTCAAGTTAGGAACTTGAAATTTTGCATACTTAAGGTTTTCAATGTTTGAATCAGTCCTTCGTGCATCAGCCTAGAAAAGTCCTACAAAAATGTTTGCTTGTTACTGAATCCACTATAACTCCAGAACGAGTTAAAGCAGGAATTTAAAATTTTACAGGAATTAGTTTTATACCAAAACCTAGACGGAGTTCATTAATAAGCGCCATCCGTTGATTGCTTCGGGTAGCTGCCATACAAAAGTCCTTAATAAACATGTTCACCAATATTGAACGATAACTTTAGAACGCTATAAGTTACGACTTTGAAATTTTATACACATTAATTTTATAATAGTCGCAGCTGAAACTATTAATATGAAAAATATCCCATGAGTCACTCATGTAGTTGCCATTCAAAAATTCTGTAAAATGTCCTAACTTACTTTATGGAACTAACTATAAATCAAAAAATCGACCACTATACAAAAGTTTTTGCCTGTAAGTAAAAGGTCATGTAATAATTGCTTGTGCACTCCTCATTCTTTTGATATATTTCCAACTAAAATATAAATCGGAGTTCAGTATTTCATCTAGAGTATCATACGATTGGCTTGGAGCCGATCGTGACTGCGTTATGTTTTTTACTTTATTATTTTTTGTGATCGACTGGAAATGTCAAAGTAAATTATTACACTTGAATTCAATATTTTAAAAGTTTTGGACTAGTAATCCCAAAAAATATATATATCCTTCCGACTGGAAATGTCAAAATAAATTATTCCACTTAAATTCAATATTTTCAAATTTTTGGACTAGTAATCCCAAAAAAGGATCCTTTCGCCGTACGTAAAGGCGTTTGACAATGTGTAGCTCATAGCCGCGTTGGAGTATTAATATGAAATTTGTTAAGATGAAATTTGTGTGTTTTTGAGTGGTATCTTTTGGGTGTTGTGGGAGAGCGGAAAATTTTGGTTTTTAGATTTCAGGTACCATTTACGCTAGAAGGCTGAAACATAGACCTCTTCAAAAAAAGTTCGATATGCGATATGGATTGAGCGGTGTAGGAGTTTTTTCCGAAACGGTTGATAACTGAAATTGAAAAATTTTAATCTCTAAACGTGGCTTTCTTGGTATGACCGCAAAGCCGTCATCATTGCTTTTCAGTATACATATAAGCCGCTAAATAATTAAATAACCTGTTCTTTTTATCGGTGTGACGTCAGACGTCGTTTGCAAACCATCCCAGTTTACATAGACCGGTTTCGTATTTTTCGGTTTTGCACTTATGTGGGCATTTTAACAGTACGAGACTGGTTTGGTTTCATTTGGTCCGTACGTTTATGCGTGCGAGCGGATTGGTTTTTTTGGTCTATTCAAACTGCTCTGGTCTGCACGTAAACGCGACCAGTGTACACTTTTATACACTGGGTCTTCTTCTTTACCATCTGTCAAATTAATGGCTGTATGCAGATACAATTAACTTTTTGATTTTATGAAACTACTGTTTTGAATGAATATGTACATGCAAGAATATTGAATGGTAGTAAATTTGAATTGATACACAGTAAAAAAAATCCATTGACTTTTACATCTTTTGGATAGTAGGCAAATATGTCTAACTTTTTTAAGTAAAATTACATTGGAAAGTAATAGTCAATTTTTTGGGTAGTAAATTTCAATTTGAAATCGAAATATTTCAATTTGTAATCAGCAAATTACAATTTTAAAAGCAGCAAATTCATTATATATATTATATGAAAAATAGTATAATTAGCACTCTATATTCGCTAAAAAACAAAAAAAAAATGTGTTAGCTACTCTTTAAATTAAGACTTACGTACTTCCTACTCTGAAATAAAACACTTGGATGCAGATAGGAATCGAACCCGGACCCGCGATCAATTCTGGTATTGAAGCGAAGGTTTGGCGCGCGTAGCCACTGCGCCACCGAACGCATTGCATTTTCATCTTAGTAGACAACCAAAGCGACCAATCCGTGGTTTACTTGAAAAAGAATGTAATTTTGCTTCACTTTTCAAGTAAATTGTATGGTTCAGTTGAAAAGTACATGAATAATTTACTAACACAAGTAATTTCAAGTAAAAGTGCTTGAAATGAGTGCTCTTACTTGTAATTTCGTGTAAAAGTGCTTAAAATGAGTGCTTTTACTTGAAAAAATGAAATAAACTGGAAATTTCAAGTAAAAATTGGACTGAAAAGTCAATTATTTTTAAACATTGTAGAAGTGAAAGAATAAAGCAAATAAAAAAGTTCTTTTGCGGGATCTGCACCCTATTACACGTGTAATTACAAGCGTAAGCTACACTAAAAATGTGAACCTTACCACTATATAATTTTTTTTCATCCCCATCTTTCACAGTGTTCTGTCAATCCTGTGTGATTTGACAAAAATGTAGATATAAATAAATTTCTATTGATGTGAATATGCTATCCATTGTCAATTCCATGGATGTATTAGTAGAACTGGATCGGCTGTATTGCATAAAATTCCTATATGCGAGACTAATTCATTTCTGACAGTTGTTTCCATCTTTAAAAAAAAATTTCGTACGGTTTAATGACAATCATTTCTGACAATTGTTTTCACCAAAAAATTTCCCGGGGTACAGTACGTATTTGTCTATTTTGTAGCCCCCACTATACACCCACACTAACGCAAATAGACAACTAACACAACCAGAACCTATTAGGCAAAATTTCGCTTACTACCGGTCCAGTTATACTATAACATCCATGGTCAATTCATAGAGATGTGTCTATCCCGTGTGATCGCATAGTTTTTCGGTGCCATTCGTTGAATACGTAGGCGAAAAATCGAATTGACTACCAGCTTTATCAATCTGATTGTCAATTTAGTTTTGGGACAGATATAGCTAAAATGGTCATTCCGTGTGATCGTGAAGAATTGACACAATGGCGATTGACACTCCATTGGTACTGAAACGACGCATTTTTACGAGACGTCAGAGTGTCGGTTTTGAGTGATCGTCTAATAGTAGCATAACTTAAAATAATGTATATTTATAGCATAATCATCATTGTTGTAAAATTGTAATACGGTCAATAAATGAAATGTATGTAGGTATGTATGTATCGTATATAAGTATGCATGTAAAATAATGTTTAGTACATGGGTCGTTTCTCAATACCTTGCTTAAGTCTACGTCTACGTCTAGTTATAACAGCTATGACGTCAGACCTAGCAAAGTAGTGTCTTGATTCCTTGTTGGTTTATGTCTTGGCTATCAATCAATCTAAGCAAAAGTAAAAAAATTCTAATTTTTCTACGGAATGTAATTAATTTTTGGTTTTTGAAGTGTCAAATAAGTATCAGCTGATCTATTTTGACGGTTTATCCGAGCTTTTTCTAAACTGTTATAATAGCATTGCTATGCTGTGACGTCAACATAGACGTAGACGTAGACTTAGCTAGGAATTGAGAAACGACCATGGTCGTAACTTATTATCAATGAAAGTGAAATTATTTATTTTACGGCATAAATTGAGGACAATTCATTGCTAAATTATATTTTTTCGAAAATGGCGGGGCTAACTTAACACAATTTTTAGTACATGGTCGTAACTTTTTATTGACTGAAGTAAAATAATTTCTTTTCACGAGCACAACCGGCACAAGTCGAGCACAATTCAGCACAATTGTGAGAGAGAGCTAGATAGTACTCCAGAAGCAACAGTGTGCAGTTTAGGGATGGGTATCGACCAACAAGTAATCGATTAAAGGAATCGAATATATTTTTTTACTAATTAATCGATACACCAATTATTCGTGTCTTTAAAAATCGATTGAACGATTAATAGACAATTTCAAAAAAGGATAGGAAAAAAAATAAAAAATAGGGTACAATGAAAACAACGAACTCCAAATAAAAAATAGTTTCTATTTATTCACAAGAGAACAGAAAAAAAAATTCTTACTGACATATAGTAATTACACCTACTGGAAGCAGATGGCTGAGACGTTCCCAGTAGGTGCTGGAGAATAATAGTAATATCTGACAAGTATTGGGCTTATTTATTAATCCCAATACTTATCATCAACGTCCCTAAGAAATATAAGTGTATTGGCCATGTCGGTGGTCAGCCGGCTTCCATGTTCCCTCAGAATTTGACCAGCTTCAGAAAAAAACCTTTCTGAAGGCACATATGTTAACGCGACCTTAGAAACGGCTGGGAACGTCTCAGCCATCTGTTTCCAGTATAAGACCGGATTTGGTTGAATTCTCTCCTGTGGCGTTCTCAGATACAAACTGAATTCCTTATTGATGCCGCCTAGAGCGTCCTGGGGTGCCGCACGAATTTTGGTCCATATTTTCTGAATACTTTTGTTGTGCTTCTTACACGAAGACGAAGATGATGTACCTGTAAGCAAGAAATACATAGAATAAAAAAATTCTTCAATCTGTGATGCATTCTATGATCTAAATTTACTCTCTAACCAACTTCCAAATGATCTGACAAATTTGCTGACTTCAACTATGTGAATTAGGTACTCTATGGCAAATAAAGTATTATTATTATTATAATCATCAGAGATCGAAGAGTCCGATTCTGAAGATTTGTCAGTTAGGAAACGAGTAGGAGATACTGCCTGATTTTGCCGTATTTGTTTCGATACTGTATTTATGCTCCTGGAAAGACTGGACTCATCCTTGAAATACATCTTCTTGAACCTCGGATCTAGGATGCAGGATAGTGCCAGAAGCGAACATTGTTTTATCAAGCCAAAACGTTTTTTGTGTTGAGTCAACACTGAGCATCGCAAGGCCTTCCCAACTTGGTGTTTCGGATCCAAACTCTCGACTGATCTCTTAAGTATGGAATCGCCATGCTGCTGGTGAGATGTTGTTTGGAGCTTATGTCCTTGGTTGCTGTTGCTAATGGTTCTAGAACTTCACGCGCTTCTTGCAAGATTTCCATTTCCATTGCAGAGAGCATTGGTGGAGTAGTAGTGTTCCTGTTGACAATTTCATATATGAATGGTCGGAGCTCAATGAATCTTGAGAGCATTTCATAGGTGGAGTTCCATCTCGTAGAAACAACCTGGATTACTGTTTTGGTTAATAATTTTCTCAATTCATCGCATGCGGAAGTCGAATGATGGAAAAATCCCACGATGGCTTTGACTTTTTTCAAAATGTCATTCAATTCTGACACTTCATCGATTGCTCTTGCGGCGAGAAGACTGAGGGTGTTGGCGAAACAAGGGATGTGTTTGCTTTTACCGAACATTATATCCACTGCTTTTGTAATGTTTGCTGCATTGTCAGAGATGATGGCAAAGGTTTTCTCAATTTCAAGTTCCCATTCTTCAAATACTAATTTCATTTCCTGCACAATGTACTCAGCGGTGTGCTGTTGGGTGAGATGAAACATTCCGACTGTACCTTTGACAACACAACCTTTGTCAGCATGAAGGTAATGTACTGTCAAACTTGGAAAGCTCCGATTTTGCAAATCGGTCCAAATATCAGTGGTGAAACAATACTTCGCAACAGATTTCAGCTCAGCTTTGAACGAACGGGATATAAGATGATATTTATCACTAATAGCAGTACGGATGGTTTTCCGAGTAGGCACAGTATACAGTGGGGCAGTTGTCTTGAGAACCTTCTGTAATCCTGCATGTTCAACTATTGACAAAGGTTGCATATCCTTACAAATCATGAAAACAATGCTTTGAGTGATTTTGTGATTTAAAGATCCTCCCTCTTTGTAAGAAACCACGTTGTCTAGAGCCGTGCTAATCAGAGGTTGACTCACTGTCACAGAAACTGACGAAGAAGAACTGGCAGATGGTTTTGTTTTTTACTACATTCAACGGCGTTTGCCTCGTTTGCTGCTGGTCTCTTCACACAAATTTTGGGATGCTTGTGCTCGAGATGGTTCTTCAAGTTGGTCGTGTTCCCACATATTTTTATTTTCACTCCACAGTGTCGACACTTAGCATATTTATCCATTTTCTCAAAATGTTCCAAAACTACACTTTTTGGAGGCATCTTGGTACTACCACACACAAACGAAAAACACAACTGATTTCACTCGACAACACGTTCCGCAAACGTTCTCTTATGTACCTTCAGAAATCGCACACGCTCTTAACTTATTTCATTTCTCCTTAAATTGTGAAATACTCGGCTAGAATTTTCATCGACGGGTTCATTACGATCTTAAGAGGAAATTGAATAGAGGGAGAAATTATTGGATGTATATATGCAGTATATAATAGATAGTGTCGAAATATCGGAAGGGATAATTGTTGGGAAAAACCGGAGTGTCCAGAGAACATCTGGCAAGGTGAACTGTCGCGTCGTTCTCGGAGGAGTTGACCTTTATGGCATCATAAATGTAGTCCCGCACATTCGGTAATAAGAAAGGGACCTTAAACAGTGTCCGTAAATGCGTACTATTTATGATACCATAAATGAAACTATCTAAAAAGGGATTTCGAAAGGGATTAAAGAAGGGAAGATTGAGGATTTATATATTTATTATTTAGGTTCGCAACAGTTCGCTATGCGGGGCGTTTGTTAACAGAAGGTCCACTGTAAACTCAATAATCCCGGACCATAAAGTACCAAATGTCGAAAGATGGTCAAAATGTGTTATGCCGCAAGTACACACGCGCCTTCACTCGCATTGACCGATGCGAGTTAGCGTGAGGCGCGTGTGTAAAGGGCTTTCGTTAGCTCGCGCATGAAATTGAGATGCGTGTACATTTGTCTCTCTGGCACTGTTTGGACGCGTTTCAAAGGGACTCGCTTACTCGGCATAGAAATACAGTATTACATACACTACATAATGCATTGCTCATATTCCCGCTGGGACCGAACTGAACACTTGGTAGCCCCCACCACTGCCAAAAACACTCGCATTGAACATTCGCTTCGATGGGACTCGCTTGTAGCACTCGCGCGTACCCTTTCCACACGCGCCTAGACATTCGCGCTACATCGCATCGGGCAATGCAAGTAAAGGCTCGTGTGTACTTGCGGCATTAGATCTTGAAATCTGAAATCTCAGCGAAGAAAAAGGTTTAATAATCGTTATAAAATAATCGATTACCCGATTAAATCGACCCTAATGAAATCGATCTAAGAAACAACGATTATTCAAAAAAATAATCGATTATTTCAATTAATCGATTAACCGATAGCCATCCCTAGTGCAGTTGGTGTTTGTTATCAATGAAAGTAAGACACTTACCATACAAATCGTTCTTGTGGCCTTTTATGAGTTGAAATTACGAGTATCGCATGTCACGTGACTCACGAGGATGCAAATGGCAAAAGCTTATTATGAAAGTAGGACGGCCTGGTGCACCTTCTACCCACGTACGTTGGAACACTTACTTTAAATTTGAATAGAATTAGGCTCAGTTAACCGAAATATGCAAGAGCTTCCAGTTTTTTTTAGAACCACCCTTCCTCATTCTGTAAAATACTAGCGGTAGCTGCTTGACTCTTTAGTCACAAATGCAAAAAAGGACATAACCGTAGTAACACTTGCAGCATGTTGGCGAGAAAAGCTTTCAATTTCGCGCATGGTTACCGGGAGGAACCGAACGAAGAAGAAGACGTGGTCGCCGGTAAGAACCACCCCATTAGAACGAGTGAATGTATTACCGACCACTAAAGGTGTCGGTACCGACTTAGTGCACATTTGTAAGTCCGAAGATACCGGTTGCGTATGGCATGTTGTCGCCGTTACGCTGGACGTGAGCGTTTTTAATTAATTATTGTTCCAATTTTTCATTATTGTACTATTGTTGATGTTAACTACTGCGTTCGGGATAATTTATTGGTGTATTTTCAATTTAAATTAAGACTTTCGGTTAAGTGATTTTGGTGTTGTGTACGTGTAATAAAATCGTAACCGTCAATAAAAAATTAAATAAATAATATATAATAAATAATCAATAAAGAAAATAGTTAAAAATTAAGGTTAAATTTCATGTGTAGTTTACATTTTTGGAGTGTATGGAATCACAATTGAGGGCATTACTTTAATTAAATATTTGCTCAATTATTTCGCATTTTATCGATTTTTACGACTATTGGTTCCGTTTCCCGGGAGTTGTGTGCATTTAATTCGGCATCATTTTGCCAGTTTGTGTTTCCGGAGCTGTAGAAAACTGCCGTCACAGAAAAGGGGCAAACAAGGTCGTGGATGATCGAAACGCTCGTAAATTGGATTTGGCCTTAAAACCGAGAAGACGATAAGTTTAAGTTTAAGAGTTCGATACTGTGCCTTGGTATTTTCTTTAGTGTTGCTGTTGATGTTTCTGGTGTTTGTGACGAATTGGGTTGTTTTTTTAAATTGTGGATGATATCTATTCTCAGTCAGCATCGCTTGTTTCTAATTAGTCGCAAGATGCGATTATGATAGGTACCATAACGAAGATGATCTGAAAGCCTTACGTCCCGGAAATGCACAATTACATTGCGTAAGTGAATTTCATGGTGCTGTAATTGTTGTAATCGTATGGGTGAAGAAAGTGGAGAAACTAAAGAAATCGCAAAGAAGTTTCAAAGGAAGCAATTCAGACGGCAGTATTGAATCAAATGGATTATTTCGAGTTTTTGCGAGGATTATCGCATTATCGTAGTGGAAATTGGATTACTGTGGTATGTACATAATGTAAAGATAAGAGTAGCTACAACGTCTACATACATATGTATATGCAGTACAACTTCATTTATAAACTAGATTTAATGTTGATGTTTAAGTTAGAGTAAGCCTAAGGTTTAGCTATGGTTTTAGGATTAGCCATTTGTTAAACTATCCGCTGGGTATCTGAACTTCATACAATGTAACCGAAGAAAAACCTACTCTTTAGATTATTTAAACTTTAGTGATTGATTTCAATAGTGAATATTTGAAAATCATTTATCAAGGTCGTACTCATGAGTGGAATACAGGAATGATATTTTAGATCAAACAATACTGACCTTCGATTAATTAATATTGTTGTTGTGAAATGCATTCAAACTTGAAATGGGTGAAAAAGTTAATTTCATTTAGTTACTATTCCCTGGTAGAACATCATCGATGAGCTCATCGATGAGCTCATCATGATACTCATCGCAACCAACCTAATGAGCCTTGTACGAGCGTGAGGCTTAAACTCATTTATATACCTTTAAGAAATCCTTCCCCTCCTAATGAATGTTTCGATGAGTGTCTCGATGATTTTCATGATGAGTTTCCAGTGATTTTAATGATGAGTTGGTGATGAGTGTTTCGATGAGTATTTCGATGATTTTCATGATGAGCTCATGATGAGCTTTTCAATGATTTTAATGATGATTAAACTCATTTATATACCCTTAAAAAATTCTTCCCCTCCTAGTGAGTGTTTCGATGAGTGTCTCGATGATTTTCATGATGAGCTCATGATGAGTTTTCAGTGATTTTAATGATAAGTTGGTGATGAGTGTTTCGATAAGTTTTTCAGTGATTTTCATGATGAACGTTTCAGTGTTTCATGAAGTTTTCACCCTAAAATTTTATAAATACTGTAATTTCTACGCCTGTCAACATCCCTTCGATATGCTTTTAACTCCCTGGCCATTCCACTATAAATCGCCTTGCGTGACATTTCAGTAAAAAAAATAGAAAATATAAAAAATAAAACATATAACGGGGAATTAGACTGATCTTACTATAATAAAAACGGGGAGCACAATGGACGAATTATAACGTCTAAGTGAAGGAGGATGATAGCATCACCACCCCTTATACCATACCATACCATACTATAATAAAAAAAGAAAGTGGAAGTGAAATTGTAAGGAAGGTTAGAGGAACGTCACTTTTCTTATCTTAGGCAACGCTCTAAAATTAAAAATCCAAACAAATGGTTCCAAACAAAGGAAATTTTACATAGTCCAGGTCCAGAACAAAAGCAATAGATGAGCACTCATTGCAAGTATAACCAGAAAACTCATCATATAATCATCGACGGACTCATCGATAGAATCAGTATTTTCCATATATGTAGTACTCGTACATTGTGTGTAAGTGACAAACTCATCATATCATCATCGACAGACTCATCAATAGAAAAGATTTTCCAAATAGTATATTATTTATATTGAAGCACGGGGATTTTTAATGTGGTAGTATGCGTCTCTCGATTTATTAGTATATGTGAACTGATGAGTTTTGTCTAGTAGGGCGATTTATTAGTATATGTGAATTGATGAGTTTTGTCTAGTAGGGTAGGGATTCACTCACTAGTCACTACTCCTTCAGTTGAACTGTTTAAGTGAACCCTGAACACTCCAATTGAACTCTTATTTAATCTCTATCCTAGTCATCGGAAATTCAGTTGAGGGTTTTCTTTTCTGAACAGATGTTCAGTAATCACCCGTTCAGTTCAGTTATGATAGTGTGTGTGGGTTTTCTTCACTAAACAGCCGTTCAATTAGTCACACACTACCCTGCAAGAAATCGCTACCGAAAGTACGCATACATTCAGCAGATTCAATACAATGACACCAGAATTTTTCTTGTGTTAGTCATTTTTTCTAGGGGATGTAACTCTTCCTTATATACTTGTGGAACTGTCAAAGCACGCATGAAATGATAAACGACTGCGACCTGCGCCATTCGCATTTCAACCTTCAAAGCTATGAGATGCTTTACTTTTTTTTTTTTAGTTGTGCGATCATCACATCAGGCCAACTTGCAACTCGGGTAGCGCTTTCTTGCAGGTATGGCGTGCTGCTAGTGTTTATTACATATGCAATAAACATTAGTAGCACGCGCCATCCGACTTCCCAAAAAATTTACTTCTTTTTCTGCGTCACAAGAATTATAGGGTACCATTACCCTGTCATTTACCGGTTAAATCGTACTGGCCTCGCCTTGACGTTTACTGCATGGCATTGGGTTAACTTACAGGGTAACTACAGGGTACTGTTAACTAGGAGTGAAAGAGATGGAAATAGAGGTCGCGAATCACACGTACGTACACCGATACGAAGTATATAAGTTAATTTTGTCCCGAGGCCTATACTTTTTACTGAAAGATTACTGCTACGGCGGAGCTCCGCCGGACTTACCCGGTAATTTTCTTGGAGGGTAGTCCGTCAGAAGTTCAGTTGCTGGTGTGTGTTGGTTTTCTTCTTTAAACAGCTGTTTAATTAAGGTAAGTTTGGTTCGGTTATGTTCCTGCCCACTGACAAAATGAAGAAGATAGAGCTCTTATTAAAAGTTTCGCCCTATACACATGTTCTTATAATAATAATCAATGGCGCAACAGCCCAAATCGGGCCTAGGCCTTGAAGTAATGCTAGAGTTACTTCAATACGAAACCACTGGAACACAAGGAGGTGAAGTGGTCAGCTGCACGCTCATCCGTGATTATTACCCCGATTTTAACTCAGGTACTCATTTACAGCTGAGTGAACTGGTATTCCGGCACCCAATCCCATTTTCGAAAATTACTTGTCACCAAGCAGATTCGATCCTGGTACCAGGTGCACCGAAGGCAAGTGCTCTAGCCACTAAGTCACCCAGACTACATATGTTCTTGCTTGCCGGTAATCCGAGAGATTCACTCAAGTCCCGTCAACCTGTCTTCTGTGTCAATCATTCCTTTTACATGTTTTATGCGACCCATCAGTCAACTCCATGCTAAGCTGCTTTTAAGCCATTCATTTGGTCATATACAGGGTGTTTGGTACTCCGTGTGCCACCTTGAAAGGGGTCATTCCTTGATATATTTGTAGAAAAACTTTGTTCTACATTGTGAGTAAATTTTCAATATCAGTGGACGTAGTGGTTTTGCCGGTACCCTCAATCACTTAAAACGTTATATCTTGAAAACGATTTATCACAAGGTAAAGTGTTATTATTCGTTAGGGAATCGAATTAACTTTCAGTTGATGTAACAGTCTAAATTTTAACTGCACCCAATCTTGAGATGTATGTATATTCGAAAACACAAAGTTTTGCAACTCTAAAAATTCAGTGATCAATTTAGTTTTTCTCAGAAAAACCCATTCTAAAAATGTCATCTTAATTTCAATTGTTATAAACCGTATTGTTACCTACAGAAGCTGCATACATATGTATGAGTTACGATTAACATTTTGGAAGTAATAGGTAAAAATACATATCTCCACTGTATCTCCACTGATATTGATATTGAATTTACTACTTTAATTTTTTCTCCAAATATATCAAGGAATTAGCCCTTACAAGTTACAAGGTGGCCCACGTGGTGCCAAACACGAACACCCTGTACAATGTGTACTGACTCAACAACAACAATCTTGAATCACTTCAACAACATTCACGAAAGCACCGACTACATTCTCCCAGTTATGATTTTCACAAAAATTTCCTAACAACCATTCCATCTCATCTAGAACGGGAAAGGGATTCGGCATGGATAGAAGAGTCCGTCCACATATATACGCACTGATTGCGGGGTAGGTCATAGGTGCAGGTGTTTTTTCTCCTTCCGTCTCCTGGACTACTGTAGCATCTATCAGGTGGAGCTCATGACGATCAAGGAGGTCATATTGTGGCTGAGGTGTAATGTAATATACTAGGAATATTAGCATTTTCACAGACAGCCAAGCGACAACAAAATACTTGGGGTCGACATGCAGAAGGAGACAGTCCTTCACATTCTATGTACCAGTCTAGCTCTGTCAGCTAGAAGGAAAGCTCATTTTGGAGGTTACGTCTTTAACTTGCTTAGTGACCTTGCAGCAATGGAGATCGCGAGAATCCAACGCTTCATTGCAAACTCTAAACGGTTTGACGAGTTGGACCGGATTCGATGACCATGTGTTAACGCATCTGACCTTTTTGTTAGTTCTAAGTGTGTCCGTGTTCTCACGGGCAGCCACGCGTACCTGCCTACCTTCCTAACCAAAAATGTTTGTCAGGCTCACTAAGGTTCCTGTATACGCACTCACTCTACTCACCCTACCTAAGGTTTGGCCGATGCATGCTCAGGTCGAAAACCAGTAAATTTAAATTTTTTTGATTTTATTGGGGGAATATCACATATCAATTCGAAATAGTCTAATTTTCGGTACAAAATAGGAAATTTCCATAAAAGAAATAGATAATGTACGTAAATTTACAAAAGAAAACCTTAATTCGCGCACACATACTATGCACACATACTATGCGCACACATACTATGCACCTATACACCGAAATTTCGTGCAGCCAAACTTAAAAGTTTGGCTGCACGAAAACGACCTTTTTTCAGGTTATGTAGTGGTCTTCTATTCCAATTTTGGGCTATCGGCCGAACTCCTACTAGAAGGGTGTGTGAGTATACAGTGACTCTAAGGCTCACTAGTACGAACACTTCACTGAAGTGAGTTAGTGAAGTAACTCAGTAATTTTCGTGAATTGCAGTTAAAAAAAATCAAAAGCGAAGTACATACTTATGTACTTCTCTTAAATGAACTGTTTTGAAATGCGCAGTAGTCAACACTATTTTACCAGAAGGTTAGCTCTTTTGGATAATACATTTTCAAGGATCAGTCGTAGTTTGAAAATGAAAAGATGAACTACAGTTCTTAGCTTTAGTGAAGGTAAATATAATGGTTATCAAAAAGTATTTTGGTATCACGCAGTTCCTCAGTTCAGTTACAGATTAGAGTGTGATCTACAGCCGCTTTACAGGGAGCTGTAGTTGCCCTAAAGGTATTGTAGCAGTTGTATGATGGTAAGCTAGAACGGAACCACCCTGCAAACCAAATGCCTCAAAAATTCATGCCTTCTTATGTACAATCTCTCACTAAGCTATTTTTAATGGCATGTGTTAGTGAAACATCGCATGTTTTCGTATTTTCATGTACACTAACGCGATCACACCAATTGCACTCTACAGCGATCATTCGATATGTTACAAGAAAGCAATAAAGTGTGAGTGCATTTTTTGGCGTCGATATGGAAACAGAGCACAGTTTTGTTTCTGATAACGGCCGCTTCATGGTATAAGCACAGTTCAGACTAATTACGCTCGCGGGGGCGAAGTTCGCTAACAAAATTTTAAAATTGTACAGAAACACACCGAAAAATTCGCCCAACCGCAATCCATTCAACGCCTACCGGTAATGAAACATTCAAAAGTAATTCATACTTCCATTCATCGCTGAGCGGTAATGAGACTTTCGTATGTAATTCGTACTGTCATTCATCGCTGAGCGGTAATGAAACATTCATTTGTAATTACCATTTACCATTCACATTTTGAAAATAGGGTAGTAGTTCACACGTATTCACAGATAGGTGGTATATAATTGAAGTTTGTCCCAAGTGGTAATCTATTTTCACTTAAAGGTTTCGAAACCGCTCATGAATGCTTCAGGTGTGAATTATCGATGTTCGGTTTGTAGGGTAGTTCTTGTAGATTGACCATTGTCTAATGAATCTTTATAGCCGACTGCTGGACCTCTACTCTGAGTGGTAGCGACCAAAATATTGTCAAAACATCTTAAAATTACTTACTGATTCCTTATGCTGATACAAAAGTTTGGATGCTCTGACTCACTCATGCGTAGAGATGGCAATTAAAATAAACTAATCGATTAATCAATCATTCGATTAATCGGAATGTGATAATCGGTTTACGATTAAATCTGTAGAAATTAATCGATTAATCGATTAATCGGTTGATTTCGCCTTTACAGCTAACAATATATTACCGCATTATATTTCAATACGAAGGTACCCTGTAATACTTGAAGAAATTGAAGAAAAACAAATTTTGAACCATAAATATGTACATATAATATATATTTTGAAAACGGTAATAAAGATAAAAATAAATAGGATTGATTTCACAGAAATACAATAGTAATTCAACTAAGTTATAATTGCACAGAAAAGTGAAGATTCATATCTTCTTGTTAGTACTCTCAAGCCATGAGCTCAAAAATAACATCTTAGACAATCTTTTGGTAGAAAAGATGTTCCAAGTAAAGGGGAGTATTTCCTTGCCACGTTGTAGAGTTTCGGGAAAACTGATTTAGTTTCATCATAGGCATCAAATGGATTTTGCTGTATGCCAATTACTGTAGCATTTAAGTAAAATGATAGCTCATCTTCAGGCAGGTTTGATGTTGAAACGCTGGTATTCCTCCTTTTTTATGTACCTTGCCATGAGCAGCCGACAGGTCAAAATCATCACCTGAAGCCGAGGTAGATGTTTCGCCCGAAGTGTCTACACTTTCTGCCATATTGACATTGTCGATTTTAAGCCGAAGGCTACTTAAGGCTTGTGATCAGCAACAGGGTTATTAAAATAGATTTTCTTAAACCTTGGATCCAATAAAGTAGATGCTGGTAGTAGAAATATTTTTTCTGCCTGACCGAATCGTCGTTCATACTCCGATATAAACTTAGTTTTGAATTTCCTAGCAGTTGCGTAGTGATAAATTATTTTTCCCAACTGTTATCGCCTGTAGTAAATAACCGGAATTTTCTGGCTTAACGGGGAATCGGGGTAATAGTCACGGACGAGCGTCTGGCTGACCACTTCACCTTCTAGTGTCCCGTTGGCCTAGTAATGAAGTAAATCTAGCATGACTTCAAGGCCTAGGTCTGATTTGGGCTGTTGCGCCATTGATTATTTTCATTATCTGGCTCAACGTACCATACTTCTCACCACTGATTTGATTGCCATGGCCTCCAATGGTCGCAAAATGGCAAGTATTTCCGTTGTGTCTTCTTTTTCTCTTGGAGTTATCATGGAAGGCGCATCTACATGGTTCAGCATGATCTGATTTGCATATGGTATCAGTTTTATCAAACGCTCCAATATATAAAAACATAACGCAGTCACGATCGGCTGCAAGCCAATCGTATGATACTCTAGATGAAATACTGAACTCCGATTTATATTTTAGTTGGAAATATATCAAAAGAATGAGGAGTGCACAAGCAATTATTACATGACCTTTCACTTACAGGTAGAAACTTTTGTATAGTGGTCGATTTTTTGATTTATAGTGAGTTCCATAAAGTAAGTTAGGGCATTTTACAGAATTTTTGTATGGCAACTACATCAGTGACTCATGGGATATTTTTCATATTAATAGTTTCAGCTGCGACTGTTATAAAATGAATGAGTATAAAATTTCAAAGTCGTAAATTAAAGCGTTCTAAACTTATCGTGCAATATTGGTGAATATTACACGATACCTCACTAAAGTGATTTTAATCAATATACGTTTAATTCAGGTGGTTCTGTTATTAAGTGAACCCAATATACCAAAGTGATTAAATACAATATCAATTATTCGAGTCTAGCGGCCCTGTGATTTTTGTGGTTCCTGTGAGCTATGGCTGAGTGCAGTGTGCCAATTTGTACCGATGAATCCGGTAAATCACCGCTAATCTGCTGTTCTGGTTTTTGCGGAAAAATCGTTCACTCCAAATGTGTCGGTCTCTCTGGTGTCGTGGGAGATGCGATTTTAAATACTGGCGGTGGAATTTACTGGTTCTGTGCCTTATGCAGAACTTCGTCCTCGTCAGCGTATGTTGCGAAATTATTCAACGTGCGTTCTACTATGCAAACGTTACATGCCGAACTCTTATCGCTTCAACTGAAATTTGAAGTTGCCTTAAATGACGTCAACAAGGTGTGTTCACCTTCCGTAAGCTCAACGGTTCCTGCTATAACTACTCCGCAACCGAATAAAAATCTTAATCTTCGCGACATTGATCAACAAAGTAGTGTTGGAAAGCGTGCTGTTAATTTTCGTGGAACTGACCGGCAATGCTCTTCAATCTCAGCCGCCTCGCGTAAACCTAGTGCACTCTCTACTAGAACTTTACGTAGTGCAAACGTCATGGGGCGGTGTAAATCTGCTTCGTTGAATGATCTTCATTTGGATCCCGTTGGTGTGTCGCATCAACCTTGCAGTTCTCGTATGATTCTGCCAGTCTCTGATGTGGTCACAGCCAGTGGCGGTGCTAATAGTTTTGGCGCCCGGCGCAGTTTCAACGTTTTGGTGCCCCAAATTTTATAGTTTGTTTTGAAAAATTAAGGATAGTTTGCAAGATTATGCCCCCTAATTATTATTATTCCATAATAATAGATACCATTTGTATAGTTACATATTAGATATCCCACCTCAAAACAGATATAAACGCACCATGGAGTAAATCCGAAATGCAATAAGGTACTGAAAGCGGTAAAAATAGGGCTTCTTCTGAATACAATTTGAACAAGGGCGTCATTTCAGTTTTACCCAGGGGGCAAGATGTTTTTTACTTGCTATAAATGAATGCATGTGCGTCGATATTAAGGCCGCGGTCCGAATTACACTCATGCTACTTACATAATTAACATTACTTACAATCGGCCCGAATTGCTGGTACGCTTATGGAGCTTTCAATTCGGACCGATGAGCACAGTTTACTCACAGTACCTATTCTCGAAACCGTTAGCTGGAGATGGGAAATTCGGATCTTTTCACTGTACCGGCTCACCGGATCTTGCTCTTTTCAAAGATCCGGCTCTTTGAGCCGGATCAAAAGATCCAGGTGGCACTGGTGTGCTTAATAGGCTTGCGCATTTTAGTTCACCATACGACTGAATTTCAAAGAACTCCGTTAGTGTGAGTAGCTCTTCACAAGGCCGACTGAGAAATTCCTTTCGTCGTACGAAAAACGGGTTTATTCCAAACTGCCATATAAATTTGTCACCTATTTTTGATAAAAATGGTCCAAAACTGGGACAAACTTTATTTTTGTACCCTTCACGCTTATTATTTGCAATAAATAATAATTTGGCAAAAATTTGTTCAGGTAAAAAAGATAGACAATTTAATTCTCATTAAATTGGTGCTTACCATTTTTAGCGAGAAATGTAACATACGGCAACAAATCGACAAAACATAAAATTCAAAATTTCGGTTCTTTTTTAAATCTATCTCTAATTTTCAATTTATAATCGTTAATCTGTTATTTGTTATCATTTTTTTACTATTTTTTATCATTTTTTAACATTGTTATCATTTTTATCATTCTTTATAATTTTTTACCATTTTTTACAGTTCTTCACCATTTTTTATCATATCTTACCATATTTTATCATTTTTTACCATTTTTTATCGCTTTCTATAATTTTTTACCATTTTTTATCATTTCATCAATCAATCAATCAATCCTCAATTCTCAATTCTGAATCCTCAATCCTCAATTCTCAATACTCAATAATCGCTTTTTTCGATATTGACTACCGGACATTTTTTTTGGATTCATGGTCATTTTTAGATTTAAGAAACAAAATATAGAAGGTAGCTTACTAAAAGTTTATTAACACTACACTTGAAAGATATCGCCGATTGGCACTTGACACTTGACACTTGTTCTTTCATCCAATAAAACAAAGCCTATCAAGAAAAATATCACATTTTTTTGGTCATTGAACAGTGCTCCCAATTCGTGAAAATTCTAAAATACATAAAGAACCAAAGCACTGGCACAGCGCATGCGCCTTGCCTCTGAGCTCCCATTTCATTCATACGCCGCCCGGTGCAAATGTATAATCTGCGCCAGATACATGCACTCAGCGGAATACAACGCATGCCGTCGCGCATAAAAACGTGTAGAACGTTCACCGTACCGTGCGTGTGTTTGTCGAACTATGGTGCGGATAAAATTTTTGCGCCAAAGAGCAAAACAGTGGATTCGCACAAGTATGATCGAACTAGTTGGAAGATCAAACCGCAACCGTTTGTTTAGGAGAATGAAGCAAATGTTGGGGTGTACGACGTGTTGTTAAATTATGAATTTATATGGATAGGTATATCTATATAGGTAGGATACCATGTTTTAGTATTACAAAATTTACAATCACTGAATTTAGTGAAAATTGCAGTATGAGCCGTTGATTTTGAAAGTGGAATAAGTCACTTTTTCAACAAAAAAATTGTTGTGACATTGAAACGATGTTTTATACAACACGAAGCAACTTTTTAAGAATCTGTTGATGCTATTGTTTCATTACACTTTTTACAAATAAATACAAGTAAAGAAAGTTGGCATGATTATTTTTAAACATGTTAAAATGCAAGCCCTTAACCTCGATTTAAAATTGAAATGGACTTATTCCACTTTCAAAATAAACGGCTGAATTGTGTAGGTAAGTGGAACAGTAGGTGTGGTGCCCTAAACATTTGGCGCCCTAAAAATTTGGCGCCCGGCGCAGTTGCTCCACTTGCTCCTATAGAAGCTCCGCCCCTGGTCACAGCTGATCGACTCACTGTTGAACTAACTTCATCGCAAGCTGCCAATGATTCTTCCGTTGGTGATCTGCAGGAATCTTGCATTTCTCGTATGACTCAGTCTATCTCTGATGTCGTCACAGCTGATCGTCATACTGCTGAACTTACAGCATCTCAAGTTGTCACTGGCTCTTCAATTCATCTAACAGCGGCCAGACTTCCTCGATGGATTTATGTATCACGATGCGAGGTGAATACTACGCCTGATATGATTCTTAACCACATTAAAGGTAAATTCAAGGATGTCTCGGCAACGGATCTGCCATGCTATCAGCTTACAAAGTCTGGTGATGAACTTTCGAAGTTTTCTTTTGTTTCAAACTTCGTGTTCCTGATAACATATTTGCTGCTGCTAGTAAGCCTTCTCTATGGCCTAAGGGTCTGTTAGTGAAGGAATTTCTACCCAGGCCTCGAAAGAATTTTCGTTCTACGGGCGGCAGGAATCTTCTGACGTAGTTGGCGTTCCGTCTTCCTCGCTTTGCAGATCTCGAGCATCGACTATCGTGGTTCCTATTTCCAATTTACTTTCAATCTTTTATCAGAATGTTAGAGACTGAAAACAAAGACAATTTCGTTTAAAAATTCTGTTGTATCGAATTCCTTCGACATAATCTGTATTTCGGAGACTTGGCTGAATGAGTCAATATTAAACTCTGAAATTTTTCCGAGTTCTTATAATGTCTTTAGACGCGATCGTGATCTTCTGTCCACTAAAAAGTCTGACAGTGGTGGTGTTCTTATAGCGGTTCGCAATAGCTTGGTGTCTGATCTCTGCATTGACTTCAATTGCTCCTTTGAATGTATTGCTGTCAAGGTGAAATGTTCTAAAACTACATTATACTTATTCGCTTGTTATGTTCCATGAAATACTACTCTTGCTCTTCTCTCTACACTTTTAGAAATGCTAAATTCCTTATCTGCGGTGATTTCAATATGCCTTACTTAAATTGGGTTAATTCTATACCTACTTCTACTTTGAACTGCTACTCTCAACAACTCTTCAGTATACAATCCTTTATGGAATTTTGTGCATTAAAGCAATATAATGTTGTCTTAAACCAAAACAATAGAATACTCGACCTAATATTTTCCAATTTCAGCTATGATGATGTTGGTCTTACATTATCTCTTCCTGGGCTAGTGTCACCTGATTCCCATCATCCGCCGATCGAGCTTGAACTAAATCTTAAGCGTCTAAAAAATACCGCATTAAATCACTTCAGTAAGCGTAACTTCTTCAGCTTTAATTACGATTTAGTTTCATCTATTCTTGCTGGTATTAACTGGCAGTTATTTGAAGCTTCATCGGTGAACAGTGCCCTCGAGGACTTCTATTCCACTGTTAATTCGGTTATAGTTGAACATGTCCCTTTTTCAATCACCCAGCGCCGGTCCTATCCTCAATGGTTTAACGCCTTTATCATTAAACTGTTGAAAGATAAAGATCAAGCAAGACGTCTCCATAAGCTTAGTACACTGATCTTCGTAAAGTTGTTAAGAGAGAAATTAAGAAAGCCTTTAGATTGTTCGTATGTAGCCTGAATGCATCGCTTGCTTCGGGCAACGACAAGCCTTTCTGGAATTATGTCAATTCTTCATGTAAGACTACCACCATTCCATCATTCATAACCTACAGAAGTGATACTGCCTCTACTCCCGGTTCTATAGCAAATCTTTTTTCCTTATATTTTAGCTCCGTGTATTCTTCTTCTGCCTCTCAGTCAATGCAGGATTTCGATGATCTTGACAATAACTCAATACCTGTTTTTACTCCTACGGCGGTTCTCACTGTTATTAATTCCCTTGATTGCCATGGTGGCGCTGGTCCTGATAACATTCCAAACATATTTGTTAAGAGGTTGGGCCACATTCTGGCGGAACCTCTTGCAACGTTATTTAACATGTCACTGAATCAACGAATATTTCCAACCCTATAGAAAATCTCCCATGTTTTACCGATATTTAAGAAGGGTGACAAGCACAACGTTGAAAACTTCCGCCCTATTTGTATTCTGTCTTGTTTCTCTAAAATACTCGAAAAAGTACTGCATTCTACAAGTCTTGGAGCTCTGTTTCTCCTAATCAGCATGGGTTTTTCAAGGGTCGTTCCACTGAAACGAATTTAGTTTCTTTTACTAATTCAGTATCAAGGACCCTTGAAAACCGACTTGATCTTCACACGGTGTATACTGACTTTTCGAAAGCGTTTGATAGAGTTGACCACCATACACTTATTCAGAAATTGAAGTCATTTCATCTAAGTACTGCTCTACTGCGCTGGCTTTCATCCTATCTTGTTAATCGCAAGCAAATGGTTACATTCCAAGAATGCTTATCTGCTCCTTACCTTGCGACAGGCGGTGTTCCACAAGGTTCAACCTTGGGTCCACTGCTTTTCATTTTATTCGTTAATGATCTTCTCTCAGCATTTCATTCTGATTACTTAATGTATGCAGATGATCTGAAGTTATTTAGACCAGTTAAATCTTTGGCTGACTGTCTCATTCTTCAAAATGACCTAAACAAACTATCGTCCTGGTGCTCCACAAATAAGCTATCCCTTAATAAACAAAAATGTTTCAAGATGTGCTACACTAATAAATCCTCTTATCTTTCGTTTAATTACCACATTGGTGACTACTTTCTCCTTGAAGTCTTCAACTTCAAGGATTTAGGTGTTATATTTGACACTCGATTTTGATGTAATTGATGTACATATTATGGAAATAGGCAAACGGGCCTGTAGGTTATGTGGTTTTATTTTGAGAGCTGCTTATCCGTTCTGTAACTTAGATCTCTATATTAACCTGTACAACAGTCCTGTCAAATGTCACCTTGAATACTGCTCAGTTGTGTGGAACCCTTACTATTCTTACCTTAAAGCAGCATTGGAATCAGTGCAGAGACGTTTCACACGATCACTCTTTCGCAGACTCAATTTCGAGGAAGTTTCGTGTGATGCTAGATTACAACACCTTGGACTTTCTTTTCTGAAGGACAGAAGATCTTACTTAGATATTTAGTTCCTATACAAAGTTTTATTTATCTTTAATTGTACTCTCTATGTTGAACTTACATTCAGGGCAACTAATCACCGTTCCAGATCACAAGACACTTTTATCATTCCATTTGCATCTATAAATACCTATTTTAATTCGCCGCTCCTCCGTTTACCTCGATCTTATCATGAAAATTGTCTTAGTTTTCAGGGCCACAGTTTGCGCACAATAAAAATTCAGTTGAAATCCATATTTGATATTTAATACATTATTTCTAATTACTCACTTAGTTACCTTAATATTAATTCTAATTTTTAATTTTATTTTAACTAGGTATTTATTTTTTTTTTATTATTCTTATTTTCATTTTATTTTTATTTCTTTTTTATTTTTGGCGAATTGTTTTATTGGAGTTTATATTCTGTTCATATTTTCGCTTTCCAAATAAATAAATAAATAAATATGTTTATTAAGGACTTTTGTATGACAGCTACCCGAAGGAGTCAACGGATGGCGCTAATCAATGAACTCCGTCTTGGTTTTGGTATAAAACTAATTCTAATTTTTGAAGGACTTTTCTAGGCTGCTACACGAAGGACTCATTCGATTTGCATCATATTCGGATCATTCGATTCAAACATTTTAAACTTTACGTATGCAAAATTTCAAGTTCCTAACTTGAAGCATTCGAGCAATAACTGGGAAAACGTGTTACAAGGACTCTTGTATGGGAGGTACCCGAAGGATTGGAAGGATATCGCCCATTAACGAACTTAGCCTTACTTTTTCCATTTTACAAGTTGTGACCAAATTTCAACTTCCTAGGTCAACGCGTTCTTGAGTTATCGTGCAAACGGACGGACGGACAGCAAACGGATTTGGGGGTTTTGGCCAAAAATAATCACTAAATAATATCCCACTTTTATTCGTCCGAGGCTCGGTTCTATGCGTTACAAACTTTTCGGGCTGGATTAAACTTATAATACTCCATATGTTCATCTAGAGTATAAACAGGAGTTCCGTGTAGTCTTCACGTCCAAGGGAAGCTTCACTATTTTCGATTGCTTTTTACTAAGCTCGTCATTAGCATTAACGTGACATTTCATCCCAATAATAATATTTCTGCATTTTCCGATGAGCTCCTTCACCTCGGGAATTTCCAAAGATTTTTACACACAAGACTTAGTGTATGCGCAAAACAAGGTACCTACATGTTTCTGCTTGCAAAATTTGCAACAATCAAAACAAATTAATCGATAAATCAAATGATTAACTGAACCAAGATTATCAAATGATTAATCGAACAATCGAAAGATAATAATCGATTATTTGAATCATATGATTAATCGTTGCCATCTCTACTCATGCGTAACGAAATTGTCCAGGCATGACATGAAGGACTACTCGCACAACAATCCTGGCTGTTCGTACAAATGTATACGATTTCCAGTGAGCTAGTGACATCCATCCTGTTTTTCTGTTTTTCACATCGTCAATTTCAAATTTCTCTTCCAAAAGTTGAATCAGAGATGAGTATCTTCTTGTCCTGACGCTTATTTCCAAGCTCGTTTCCATGTACGTGTTTAAAAGAAATTAACATAAATTAAATTTCACATTTCTGTCTTTGCTAATACGAAATTATAATACGCGGATTAGAGATTAGTTCCGTAAATCACTTCACTGAGATTAAATTGAAATTTCTGAGAATCCGTCTTTATCCGGGTTAATTCGTATGAAATATATCAGATTCATCCTTTCTTAAATATTCGTTTTTCTCGTTCGACATCTGAGAATTGAGAATTAAATTAGTTTTATTTTTACGATGCAAATATGTGTCCTCAGATTGCCAATGGAATCGGGTTATCACCGAAGTGATTCATATCTTCCTCATTATGAATGAGGCATTGATTTTACTCAAAGTGGATTCGTATTACTGATTGTCTACCTAGGGACATAAGGACATGCACTTATGATGTATTATGTATATTTACAGCACACACTCGTACTTACAATATTTCTTATGTGAGTTTTGTGCTAAAGTTTGGATCAACCAACAGGTGCGCCGCCGTATGCACGTGGTCACTATAGTGACTATAGTGCATTTTCTTTATTGATTTTTTGGTACATATCTACATACAGGTCTTCCCTACTCACCTGGAAAAGAATCGTTCTGTATATATTCTACTCAGGGTAGGGATATGATTAGCTGAATATTAATTGTGTAGTAGGAAGCAATTGCAGCAATGTTCATGGGTCATATGTATATGTGAATGTAGTTACAAATCTGATCAAGTGCAGCGATGTGTATATCAGAACGTTCAATGTAAGGTACTTGTCGGGTTCTCCACAACAAGCACCTGCTATGTTTATACTCTAGATGAAATCATATAGAGTAGATATTATAAGTTTGATCCAGCCGAAAAATAAATATGCTGTAACGCATAGAACCAAGCCTCGGACGAAAACAAGTTATATAGTATGTATTATTTTTTGTTTATTTGTGGCCAAAAACCTCAAATCCGCTTGACGTCCGTCCGTCCGTCCGTCTGTATGTCCGTTAGTACGATAACTCAAGGACGCCTTGACCTAGGATCTTTAAATTTTGAATATGGGTGTTTGGTTGAATTTGTAAGGCTAAGTTCGTTAACGGAAAAAATCGTCCAACTCCTTCGGGTAGCTGCCATACTAAATGCCCTTAAAGCACGTGTAACATTCTTGGCCGATAACTTCATAAAAGTTTAAGCTACAATTTGGAAATTTTGTATTTATTAATCTTCCAATAGATGGAGCTAAATGTACGATTGTGAAGAAAATCCTATTAGTCCTTCGTGTAGCTGCCATGCAAATATCCTGTTAAAATATCTTCATTCAATTCACGAAACTCACTATCACTCAAGTAATCGTTTAGCTTTGAATTTTGAGTGAAAACGAATTCCTTTTACTCCTTCTGGTACCTTCCATACAAAAATCCTTAAGACACGTGTTCAAAAATATTTTCCGAAAACTTTTGAACGCTTCAAGCTACGAATTTGAAAAAATTTGCTGCCCCTCAAAATTTTTTTGTGTACATTTCATGACTAGTAGACACGAAAAAAGCAATAAAAATTTTCACTCCGTCTGTACGCCGTACGCCGTACGTCGACCGCCAAAATCCTCTGAAGGCTCGTAGCTCTCAAACCAGTGGAGCTATTAAATTTAAATTTTTTCTTGGAATAGACTAGGTAGACCCCTTAAATTGTCATTATTTTCAGGGGAGGGGGTGTGAGGGGGAAGGTGGGGGAAGCCTTTAAGACGAAAAATTTTGGTCTCTAGATCTCAGCAACCGCTTATGTCAGGAGACTGAAACTTGGAATTTCTATAAAGCTTTGATAGTGGACCCATTTGCAAGAAAATTGATGATATGTGTGAAGGGGTGTGGGAGTGGAGGGGGAAGCAATGCGTCCGAAACGCAAAAAAGTGGAGATCTACACATTCTAAAATCTATATCTCCTAAACCGTTAATAGCAAGCAATTAAAACTTAACAAATATCTGCAGTTATACTAGGAGAGTAGATTGAAACAAAATTGTTGGGTGGGGGTAGTCGCGTACGGGGGTGGGGAGTGAAATACTTAACATTACGATATCTCCCAAACCAGTGGCACCAGAAAAACAAAATTCGGTTTGGATATAAAGCTTGATAAATAAAGATTGCTCAAAGTAAAATCTTTGAACGGGGCGGGGGAGTACGTAAGCGGAGGGGATAAGAATTTTTCAAAAATAACACGTTTCATATCTCAATAACAGTGTTAGATGGATGCTTCAAATTTTTACCAGAAGTAGGCCTAATAGAACCCTAGTAGAGAAAAAAAAATTGGGGGTGTGGGTGTAGAGGGTGAGGGTGAGGGTGGGGAGGGGTGAGAAAGAAAAAGTTCCGATGCTTATAGGTATCTTAAGAATCTATAGTGATAGGAAGCTGAAACTTGGTGTTTAGATAGAGCTATAGTAGTGGCATGGTGGAAAAATAAATTTTTTTTTAGGGCTAGTATGGTACGGTGGTGGGGGGTGTTTTTCCTAACCTTAGAACGGCTTATGCTAGGAAGTTGAAACTCGGTACGTATATGTAAATCAACCAAAAAAGTAATTCTGATAAAAAAAATTCAAATATTCATTGGCGTTCAGAAGGGGGGGGCAAACAAAATTATCAGTGTATATAAAATGCATATATTTTCACGATTTTCGTCATATCTACTAGGTCTTTCCAAATATTGAATTCATTTTTATTCTACGGATTCTTCATATGAATACCTAGGATGCATTTTCAAGATTTTTTGAAATTCGACCCCAGAGAGGGTGTAAACTGGTTGTATACTTTTTCATGAATTCCACCATGTTTCTCAGGTCTGATCAGATATCAAATATCTTTTCACTTCCCCAGGCTTGTTTAATAATCACCTATTTTTAAGTTTTTTATTTTTCAACCTCTAGACCGCATTCCGGAGTATGACCCAACTATTTAATTCATATGTTACACCCTTTTCTAACCGCTTCCCGAGCTTTTTGTTAGGTTTTCAGTCACATAGTAACATACACTGCATCCCCGAATAAACCACGTTCCGAACTTCTGCCGGACAAATAATAAAGTTGCGCCCAGACTGTTGGCAGATTTTTTTTTAATGGTTCCAAGGAAAAGGATGAATATTTAAGTAATTAAGTGTGTCATTGCTCCACCTCCCATATGAAAGTACTTCAAAAAGGATTTTTTTTTTTCAGTTCAATATTGTCTTTTAGTTTTGAGTAGCAATGTAATGGGACTCTTTAATGGAGGACATACAACATGCACACACGTAATACTACTTCATTACCAACTACAATATAAATTTCCTAAATTGCCTATCGAAGTCTAAGGCGAAGTGGGTGTTGTGTCCATCACGCTTTAATATAATCCTTCTAAAAGAAAGGGACTGCGTGGTCGAAGTCGCAGTCCGTGTTCTGTATGGGCCTTAAGGCTGCTAAATTTTGGTTATGACTAGTCGTATTCAGTAGCAGCCCTACGTTTCTAGGACAATATAACTTTGCTACTCTTTTTTGTACGGCCGTCGTAATATTACATTCATAAGGTGCGTCATTTTCAACTGGATCAGATCAAATTGAAAAAAATGATATGGATCATCCCAAAAGCTACTTTAGCAGGGTTAACAATGCTGTTTGTAAATGCCTCGGATAAACTGTCAGCTGCCCTGGCGGCAAAGTTTCGCATACTATACGACGAAAAAATATATTTACTTTTGAATGAAACACAACGAATTATTATATTTAAATGAGTTTATTTATTAGTTTTAATATTTTTATAACGAGTGCTTAATAGCTACTCTATGGAGATTATTTTTTATCGTTACACTACTGATGGTCGATAATCATTTAACTAAAGACTGTTTCTTCACTAATGACCCTCTTCTGGTCTTTTCAAGTTTTATTTATATCATATCTTTATCAACTGAGAATGGATGTGGTTATCAACTTGTGGCGACATTGCAAGTTGGTACATATTTGGATTTTAGATTAGCATGGTTTTCTGAGATTTAATGATAAAGTTATTTATTCGTTAATTGGAATTTTCTTATTTGTTATGTTCTATATTTTTAATTATTTGGAAAAGAAGTTTGATACTGTTTGATACTGGCACTTACCCCCCCCCCCCCCCTGGATTTGACTATCGCTTGTTGAGAAAAATCATACTTTATATACCAAACTATGTTGCATCTACTTTTACCATTCATTCACTGTACAATTATTGTACACATCTTTCATGCCTCGACTTTAGTTCTCAGTAATGACACTAAAATGAATATCAAATCAAGCTATTGTAGTGCACGTCTCGGCACTTGTAAGCCGTAACTTTGAATTTATTAAAAAATCAATAATTTTTGTATCGATCTAGTAATCTAGTAATTGACTTGAAAAATAAATTATTTTTATTTTGCAGTCGAAATATTATTTTCTATTCAAAAGGTTCTTTCAATTAATTTATCGTTAATATTCAATTATATAAATAATAATTTATCATCAGCATTTAATTATATAAATAATAATTTATCAAAAACATTTAGTTATATAAATAATAATTTATCAAAAATATTTAATTGTATAAATAATAATTTATCGTCAATATTTAATTATATAAATAATAATTTATCATCAACATTTAATTTTATAAATAATAATTTATCAAAAATATTTAGTTATATGAATATCAATTTTATAAAAATTATTATAAACCTTTAAATAATAAATTACTAAAACAAATATAATGACTCTTAACACTATAGACTTAAATAATAAGTCCTTTTCCGGAATTGACCACGGCCGCGTACTGAAGAAGAATCAGATCAGACACCACAACACAGCAGACTGCAGTTTATTTCCAAATCGAACGACCAAGCGTGTGTCTTACAAGATTTTTCGATACTTTTACTTTATTATTTTAATAATTAAGTATTGTGATTGATTTTAAAAAAAAAAAATTTGCTACCCTAAAAATTTTTATTTTCACGTTTCATAACTAGTAGACGCGAAAAAAGCAATAAAAATTTTCAGTCCGTCTGTCCGCCGTACGCCGTACGTCGTACGCCGTACGTCGTACGCCGCACGTCGTACGCCGTACGCCGTACGCCGATCGTTTGGAGGCTCGTAGCTGCCAAACGCTTTGAGATATTAAATTGACATTTTTTTAACGAATAGACGGGGTAGGCGCCTTGAAGTGACCAAATTTTTATGGGTGGGGGTGTGAGGGGGAAGGAGGGGGAAGTGTTTTAGACTGAAAATTTTGGTATCCAAATCTCAGTAACCCCTAATGTTAGGAAGCGGAAACTTGGAATTTCTATAGAGCTCTGATAGTAGACCCATTTGCAGAAAAATTGTCAATATTGATCAAGGGGTGTGGGAGTGGGGGGAAATGTAATGCGTCCGAAACCCAAAAAAGGCGAGATAGATACATTCTAAAATCCATATCTCCTAAACCGTTAATGGCACACTATTCAAACTTAAGAAATATTTGTAGTTATACTAGGAAAACAGAATCAAGAAAAATTTTGGGTGGGGGAAGTTGTGTATGGGGGTGGGGGGTGAAAAACTTAAGATTACGATATCTCATGAACCAATTGCGCTAGAAAAATAAAATTCGGTTTGGGCATAAAGGTTGACAAATAAAGATTGATCAAAGTAAAATTTTTTAAGTGGGAGGTAGAGCATAGAAGTGGAGGGGATGAGAATTTTTCAAATCAAACACATTTCATATCTCAAGAACAGTTTAAGATAGATGCTTAGAATTTTTACCAGAAGTAGCGCTAATTAAATTCTAGTAGGGTTTTGGGGTTGAGGGTGTAGAGGGGAAGGGTGGGGGAGGGTGAAAAGGAAAAAGTTCCGATGCTTATATCTTGAAAACCTGTAATGATATAAGCCTTAAACTTGGTATTTAGATAGAGCTATAGTAGCGAAATATTGGAAATTTGGAATTTTTTTTTGGGGTAGTATGCTACGGGGGTAGGGGGTGTTTTTCCTAGCTATTAAACGGTTCATGCTAGAAAGTTGAAACTCGGTGTGTATATGTAAATTAACTAGAAAAGTAATTGTGATTAAAAAAAATTTGAATATTCATTGGCGTTTAGAAAGGGGGTAAAAAAAAATTATTTGTAAATATAATAAATATAAAATGCATATATTTTCACGATTTTCGTCATATCTACTAGGTCTTTTCAAATATTGAACTCATTTTTATTCCACGGATTCCTTGTATAAATACCTAGAAAGCGTTTTCAAGGTTTTTTGAAATTCGACCCCTAAGGGTAGTGTGGTACAAGTGGGAGGTGTTTTTCCTATATATAGAACGGCTTAAGCTACAATGTTGAAACTCGGTGTGTATATCTAAATCAACTAGAAAAATAATTTTGAATAAAAAAAACGAATATCTATTTGCGTTCTGAAGGGGGGCAAAAAAAATTATCTGTGAAACTAGAATGCATATTTTCCCACGATTTTCGACATATCTCGTCCCAAGTAATGAATTTAACTTTATTCTATGTATTCTCCATATGAATACCAAGAAAGTGTTTTCAAGATTTTCAGAAAATTGACCCCTAAGGGGGTGTAAAGTGATTGTGTACTTTTTCATAAACTATTCCATATCTCTCAGATCCAATCAGATTTTCACTTCCATGATCCTGTTCTTTTTGATAGGTTTTCAGTGACATAGTAGCCTACACCGCATTTCAGAATTGAACGCGTTCCTATCTGCCGGAAAAATAATAAAGTTACGCTCAGATTGTTGGCAGATTTTTTTGTAACGTTTTTGTACTTTATGAACTAATGAAAAAAAGAATTGAAATTCAATTTTTTGTTTCTATCTAATTTTTTTGTTAGTTTTTGCGAAAATGGTATCCGAGTCCTCTTTGAAAATGCATATCTCTGGTAATTTCTATCCTGGAATAATAAAATAGGGCTTATTTTAAAGGGTGAGGTTGTCGCAAAACTATCCTTGACATTTTTTTTCAATGATAACGGTTTTGTCATTCATCCTCAAATACCTACCTCACAATAGGTTTTTTCTTAATTTTTTTATATTTTATGGGCTATACTGTTTTCCAAAACATATCAAAAAATTAACTTGGAATTCTCAATTAATTTTATAGAAAAAAGGTAATTTAATCAAGAATCGCCAAAAGTGTGAGTTTATCATCGCCGATTCTTTTAAAATTTTGTGTACTCGAAGAATTAGCGAAAAATATGATATAAATTTTTTTTGTTTCTATCTCATTATTTTTTGTTAGTTACAGTATGTTAAAAATTTCCCCAAAACGATCTCCGAATCCTCTTTGAAAATTCATATCTCTGGTAATTTTTATCCTTGAATTATAAAGTAGGGCTTATTTTAAAGATTGTTATTGTTTTTGTTAGTTAAGAAATGAGTTAGAAACAAATCCTTGAATTTCAAATATTTATTCACTTGTTCTTCAATTACAAAATTTTTCAAAAGAATCAGAAATGATAAGGTCCCAACTTTGGCGATTCTTGATGGAATGACCCAAAATAAGATGAAAACAATATGATCTTTTCTTCAGATGACCCTTTTTTTTGCTAAGTGCTGTCGATGTAGCTAAATTCACACAGAACTTTATCAAACGAAATAGCCAAATTAAAAAAAAATCTGAAAAAGCATACATAAAATTGACTTTTTGGCGCTTATATGGTATAGGAAACCATAGGAATTAAATAGGAATTCGATATATCATCAGATTTAATCAATCTGTAAGAATCTGTGAAAATATATGCACCTTGGGGGTGGAATATCCAAAAATCCTCAAAATAGTTAATAGATAAATATAAAGACAGTACGAGAAAGTAAAAACCAATCCAATTTCTTACCACTTCTAAAAGAAATTTCGGAATTCGTGAAAACGTGTTCAACCGTTTTATACCGTCATAGGGCTGAAAAAAGCAAAAACTTAAAAACTTTGATAGTTTTAAGCGATTAGCAACCCCATGAAAGTGGAGATATAGTCGATATCATATCAGGGCTGGGGGGAGGGGGGGTCATGGCAGAATTCATGAAAAAGTTATTTAAGAAAATCATGAAAACACTTTCTACATATTTATGAGTATGTATATGAAAAAGCCGTAGAATAAAAATTAATTCAATATTTGGGAAAACCTAATAGATATGACGAAAATCGTGAAAATATGTGCATTTCATTTTCCCTGATAATATTTTTCGATCACTAATGGATATATACGATTTTTTTTGAAGTGAAATTTCTTTAGGCGCGTTGAGCGGATTTTGTATGGGGTAAAATTCATAAGTTCGCGACACCGAAACAGAGAGATGAATCGAAAGCGTCAGGAAACAGTGAAGGGATTGTAAGAAATTTTTGATGGGGTGGTAGTGGCGTACAGGTGGAAAATGGAAAATTGAAAACGGAAAATGGAAAATGGAAAATGGAAAATGGAAAAAGATAAATGGAAAATGGAAAATGGAAAATGGAAAATGAAAAATGGAAAATTGAAAATCGAAAATCGAAAATCGAAAATCGGAAATCGAAAATGGAAAATGGAAAATGGAAAATGGAAAATGGAAAATGGAAAATAGAAAATGGAAAATGGAAAATGGAAAATGGAAAATGGAAAATGGAAAATAGAAAATGGAAAATGGAAAATGGAAAATGGAAAATGGAAAATGGAAAATGGAAAATGGAAAATGGAAAATGGAAAATGGAAAATGGAAAATGGAAAATGGAAAATGGAAAATGGAAAATGGAAAATAGAAAATGGAAAATGGAAAATGGAAAATGGAAAATGGAAAATGGAAAATGGAAAATGGAAAATGGAAAATGGAAAATGGAAAATGGAAAATGGAAAATGGAAAATGGAAAATGGAAAATGGAAAATGGAAAATGGAAAATGGAAAATGGAAAATGGAAAATGGAAAATGGAAAATGGAAAATGGAAATGGAAAATGGAAAATGGAAAATGAAAAATGGAAAATCGAAAATCGAAAATCGAAAATCGAAAATCGAAATGGAAAATGGAAAATGGAAAATGGAAAATGGAAAATGGAAAATGGAAAATGAAAAATGGAAAATTGAAAATCGAAAATGGAAAATTGAAAATCGAAAATCGAAAATCGGAAATCGAAATGGAAAATGGAAAATGAAATTCCGTTTCACGCTGCATGTTTTTGTTTGGATCGCGTAACCCATCATATGTCTTGATCAATAAATAAACTATATTTAAAATTGTATATAATTATTGTTCAGAGTGCCGATAGATGCGAAAACCAGAGAAATTTTTGATACTACAATTAATTTGAAATTGCAAATACAAAAACGCTTTAATTTCATAGTTTCAAGTTTTCACTTCTGTCGGCAGTCGTAATGACTGCACTGTTTTTTTTATCTACTTTTCTGGTTGATTTATATATTCATACATACCGAGTTTCAACTTTGTAGCAGAAGGCGTTCTATATAGTTAGGAAAAACACCTCAAGAGGGAACAACTTTTAATTACAATATCTCACGAACCAATTGCAATTTAAAAATAAAATTCGGTTTCTGTATAAAGTTTGACAAATAAAGTAAATTTTTTTATGGAGGTGATGAAGCATGGAAGTGGAAGAGATAAATTTTTCTTGCAAATACAGAAACTACGAGTATAGGGCGAGAAATATCAGCAATCTATGAAAACATATCCACATTGTCAAAATATTGCCGCCATTCATTAATCGCTCCACTAATTTTGGCAATAGTCGTCGGACAATTAATTGTTTGAAAAATTGCTCGTGTACAAGCACCTCTACGACTGGGATTTGGGCGATTTAAGGGTTCCGAAGTTATCGGCTAGTATTCTGGAACGCATGTTTTAAGGCCTTTGTATGGACCCGAAAGAGTAGAACGATTGTGTCCGTTGACGAATTTACGTTCAAATTTCAACCCTAAGTTCAGATTCTAAATGGAGTGGGTGGTTATTTTATAAACTTTTTGCCTTGCACCCCCCCCCCCCCCCCCCCCCCCCTGGAAGAAGTTCTATGGGCGCCCTTGTTTGATACTGTTTGTCTAATTTGTTCTCTGTAGATATAGTTTGTACATCCGATATGGGTATTATTAGTTGTGATATGGGGGATAACATAACTGGTGCGAATACCTGCTACAAATTGAATTTAGTTCTTAATCGCGAGGCGCTATCTGTGACAATACTAAAATAGTTGACATTCAAATAAGCTTTAAAAGCACAAAATTGATCCATCAATGATCCCATTTTGATTTTGGATCATCTCTTTGTTGTTGTTTTCAAAGTAAAACGAATGATCTTGATCTAGATCCAGTTGAAAAAAACGCACCTATTTTAATGCGATTGCATAGTTAGATCGACATAAGTTGGGAATAAAATGGTTTGATAAGGAATTTAGGGCGGTGGAACGGGAGGCGTCTAAAGTGTCTGTGAACGATATTTTTGAACTGCTGAAGGTTATACTTAACAGGGAATAGATCGGCTCGTAATACGTTTCACATTGCTTATGTTCGTGGAATAAAATGCTGCCCAAATTTCAATGTTTTCCACGAATCACGCTGAACAGCTTGGCGAGTGTTAAGTTGGGCGACTAAGAGTGGAGATTAAAAGATCTTTTAGTTCCTTGCAATATTTAGTTAACTTCGAAAAGGCTTGGATAAGACTGCTGAGCGCAAGCTGTGTATTTTAAAATTCGATAAGACTTTCGAGCGGTGGCTGAACTTTCAGAAAGCATTGCTTCGGTAATAATCTGTATTAAGCCTTATACAAGTAAATACCAACAGTCTTATGGAAGTTTGTGGACCTTAACATTGATAAGGCTTCCGAAAGACTTTCAAGCGGCGAAGCCATTGCTTCGGTAATAACCTATATAAGGCCTTATGGAAGTTAATACCAACAGTCTTATGGAGGTTTGTAGACAGACTTCGGTAAAGCTTCCGTAAGACATGCAAGCGGAGGTTTGCAAGCGAGGTTCACTCAACATGTCTACTACCAAGTGATTCGTCTTCAACCCTATAAAGCCGGGTTGACACGTTACGAGTGGAATCGGAACGAGTGAACTCCGATAGTCACTCGAACGTTACTCGTATCGTGTCAACAGATAAACCGAGCATGCTCGGACATTATGCTCCGATACGAGTAAAGTCGGACAGTGCTCAACTTGTACGAATAACGTCCGAGTTCACTTAAGACCTCTGCCAAGTCGTACGGGCACAACAACATCATGCGACATTCACCAAAGGAATTAGCTATGTCACCGACTGGCTATATCAACCCCAAACGGAGTTTCACGAAAGGCTCTCTTTTGGTTTCCCAATCCCTACTAGAGTGGAGTGGCAGACCGGTGCAGTACAAACAAACTTCGCCACGATAACATTAACCGACGGTTCGACAATGGACTGCAGAGTTAGGACTGGAATCATCTTAAATAAATATCATGCCGCTAAGTGGTACGCCTACTAGGCAGGCGCGAACGCAGGGGGGTCCCAAATGATGTAATTACATACGAAAAACTAAATGTAACTTGTACTCAACGAGTAAATTTGTCTGAAAACCCCCTCCGAAATAATTATTTCTCTGAAAACCTCCCCCGAAATAATTTTCTGCGTTGGCGCCTACTCCATATGGCGGATACTCAGGATCTGAGAGGCATGTCGGAAATTAAACATGACATATCGCTAACCGCAATTTCATTTCTACCGATAGACAAGCCGCAATCATAGCATTGCATTCGGCTAGCATTTCTTCTAAACTAGCACGACAATGTAGTAATGAATTTGACCTGTTTAGCTAATGAGCTTAAAGTTACGGTGACCTAAGGTTTCTGTATACGCACTTACACTACTCACCCTACCTAAGGCTTGGCCGATGCATGCTCAGGTCGAAAACCAGTCAATTTAATTTTTTTTGATTTTAAAAGTGGATTACCATATAATAATACAAAATAATCTACTTTTCGGTATAAAATAGAAAATTTCCATAAAAGAAATTGATAATGTACCCAAATTTACAAAAGAAAACCTTATTTTCGCGCACACATGCTTTCATACGGAAGTAGTACTTATCTCAAGGTTACCGTCAAATTAATGACATTTCTAAGTTGACATATCAAAAATGTCATCAATCATCAAATGTGATCGGTTCTACAAACTACGACGATGGCCTGGACTATTCTTCGGAAGAGGATTGATGTGATATCAAAGTGTGGAATCATTCGTGAGTATTCAGTGACTCTATTTTTGGCGAGCGAACGTTTGACATTTATTTCATTCGAACGTGTTGACACGCAGCTAATGTTTTCAAATTTTTTCTCACAACCAAGTGATAGTCGATTTGAAGTAGAAAAAAAATCTCGTAAATACTCGCGGACCAGCAAACAGTATGAACAGTATGTTAGTAATAGACCAGCTGAAATCTAAGCTCGGCGAGCTAAACACTGAACTGGACAAGCACATGACTGCAAAACCAGTTCGCAATAAAATCGAGAAAATGTCTGCAGAAAATGTCTGGACAGCAACCCCTACAGTCGCTTGATGGCCTTGCAACCATTGGGAATCGTAAAGGACTACGAACAGATCCGCAAGAAGTCAGTTGCTGTCGTGGGAGTGGGCGGAGTAACAGCCGATATGCTGATAAGGTAAGAAAATTCATTGGTAGAAAGGAAAGAAGTAACCGGGCTGTTTTCGATTTCAGGTGCGGTGTAGGCAAGCTAATTCTATTCGACTACGACAAGGTTGAACTGGCGAATATTAATCGGCTGTTCTTTACGCCCAATCAAGCCGGACTATCGCAAGTGGAAGCTGCTGCGAGTACTTTAAATTTTATAGATCCAGACGTCGAAATTCAAACGCACAACTACAACATTACAACGTTCGAATCGTTCGATAAGTTCCTGGAAACTATCCAAATCGGCAAATCAGTTCCGGGCAAGCTAGACGACTTGGTTTTGAGTTGTGTTGAATGTTGCGTGCAATGAACTAGGTCTGAACTGGCTCGAGTCGGGTGTTTCCGAGAATGCAGTGTCCCGTCGCATTCAATTCATCCGTCCTGGCGATACCACATAGTCCAGTAAATCTAGGAATTCTTATAGAAAAAAATCTGCCAACAGTCTGGGCGCAACTTTATTATTTTTCCGGCAGAAGTTCGGAACGTCGTTTATTCGGGGATGCGGCATATGTTACTATGTGACTGAAAACCTAACAAAAAGCGGTTAGAAAAGGGTGTAACATATGAATTAAATAATTGAGTCATATTCCGGAATGCGGTCTAGAGGTTGAAAAATAAAAAACTTAAAAATAGGTGATTATTAAACAAGCCTGGGGAAGGGAAAAGATATTCGATATCTGATCAGACCTGAGAAACATGGTGGAATTCATGAAAAAGTATACAACCAGTTTACACCCTCTTAGGGGTCGAATTTCAAAAAATCTTTAAAACACTTTCTAGGTATTCATATGAAGAATCCGTAGAATAAAAATGAACTCAATATTTGGAAAGACCTAGTAGATATGACGAAAATCGTGAATATATATGCATTTTATATTAACTGATAATTTTTTTTGCCCCCCCCCCCCCCTTCTGAACGCCAATGAATATTCAAATTTTTTTTAATCAGAATTACTTTTCTGGTTAATTTACATATACGTACCGAGTTTCAACTTCCTAGCATAAGCCGTTCTAAAGTTAGGAAAAACACCCTCCACCACCGTACCATACTAGCCCTAAAAAAAAATTTATTTTTTCACCATGGCACTACTATTGCTCTTTCTAAATACCAAGTTTCAGCTTCCTATCATTATAGATTCTTAAGATATAAGCATCGGAACTTTTTCTTTCTCACCCTTCCCCACCCTCACCCTCCACACCCACACCCCCAAATTTTTTTTCTCTACTAGGGTTCTATTAGGCCTACTTCTGGTAAAAATTTGAAGCATCCATCTTATACTGTTATTGAGATATGAAACGTGTTATTTTTTAAAAATTCTTATCCCCTCCACTTACGTACTCTTCCGCCCCCTTCAAAGATTTTACTTTGAGCAATCTTTATTTATCAAGCTTTATATCCAAACCGAATTTTGTTTTTCTGGTGCCTCTGGTTTGGGAGAAAAACCCAAAAATTTTGTTTCAATCTACTCTCAAAGTATAACTACAGATATTTGTTAAGTTTTAATTGCTTGATATTAACGGTTTAGGAGATATAGATTTTAGAATGTGTAGATCTCCACTTTTTTGCGTTTCGGACGCATTGCTTCCCCCTCCACTCCCACACCCCTTCACCCATATCATCATTTTTTTTGCAAATGGGTCCACTATCAAAGCTTTATAGAAATTCCAAGTTTCAGTCTCCTAACATAAGCGGTTGCTGAGATCTAGAAACCAAAATTTTTCGTCTAAAACGCTTGCCCCACCTTCCCTCTCACACCCACACCCCTGAAAATAATGTCAATTCAAGGGGTCTACCCAGTCTATTCCTAGAAAAAATTTAAATTTAATAGCTCTACTGGTTTGCGAGCTACGAGCCTTCAAAGGATTTTGGCGGTCGACGTACGGCGGACAGACGGAGTGAAAATTTTTATTGCTTTTTTCGTGTCTAGTAGTCATGAAATGTACACAAAAAAATTTTGAGAGCAGCAAATTTTTTTTTTTTTGAAAATCAATAACAATACTGTATTATTACTAATAAAGTAAAATGGAAGACGAAATGTTTTGACGTGGTAAGGTTCCAATGATGGAGTAGAATAAGGAATCACAGTTTTAGATCAGAATTTGATATGGCGTGTGCACGAAATTTTGAATTTTCTGTTTTGTCAATTTGTAGCCGTATTTTGCTTTTCTCGCTAAAAATGGTAAGAACCAAGTTTGTAGAAAATTAAATTCAAAAAATTGCAAAAAATTAGGAGATTGTGCCAGTTTTTTACACTTTTGGACTATTTTTATTAAAAATAGGTGACACATTTAAATGGCAAAGTTGTAGAGGACTAAATTCCCTACAAGTTTGATGGTCAAACCCTTCCCCTTCCCTCCACATCCAGACATCCCATCAAACCATTCCCCGTCCCTCCACGTCCAGTTATCCCACCCCTTCACCTATCCCTACGTGCACCGTTGTAATATACCGTGGCAGAATGTGCGTATGTTTGGAAAAAGGTAACCCAAGCCAAGGCGTTATGCGACCCGTACTGAGGGCTGGATGGCTGCATTGAATGTAATTGCGAATGGAGCCCCTACCATATCTTTCGGCTGGTAGGGTAACTAGACTTACCGCAATAATCAGGGTTCGCTGTTGCGGTGGACTCTTCTCTCACCCTGGGCCAAGATATGGAACAAAATATTAACACAATGGACGTAAATGAAGGGACTGAGGATTCTCAGTCAATGCCTACAGAAAGCATTTCAGATGCTATTGGCATAGATCAAGATGTGAGCGTTAGCGAGGAAGATGAACTCCTCAAATCTTCGCCAGAGAACAGGCACACACTATTGGAGCCAAGACGTACATCAGCCCACTAGCGGATAGGCTCAAGAGATCGAGTTCGGGGATTCCTAATGCTCCGAAGGAACCATGCGTTCCAGAACTTTCCGCAGTTGAGCGGTCTGTCAGCGCGAAACCCTCTGTTAGCAAAAAGGCTCGAGACAGTCTTCAGATGGCTATTGTCGACACTGGCAGTAAAAACTGGAAAATCTCTGCGGACCGATGGCCAATGGTGGAAAGTAGGCTAACGGACTTTCTCGTAGAACGCATTACGGAAAATCCTACCGGGCCCAATCCGCAGTACGACGCATCAGGCTGGCAGAGGGGAGTCAAGGTAGTTTGGTGTGCGGATCAATTATCACTTGATTTCCTTACAAGAAGCGTAGTCAGGATCGGAGAAATCTGAAAAGACGTCAATCTGCGTGCTATCTCTCGCTCAGACATTCCAGACTATCCAAGGGTTAGAATCTGGGTACCAGTCCCCGTCATAGCTACGCACTTACTTCTTCAGGTGCTCTCCGCCCAAAACCCGAATCCAATCCTAGACTGGAAGATCCTCAAGGCGTAAGGTGGAAGGTGCTTCATTGTCTAGATAACGGATGAGTCTCTCACTCCACTGGAGGAAGCCAAATACACCCTCCATTGCTGCTTTAATACAGTAACGGTAAATGTGTACCGAACGGGGCTTTTGGCAACAAGCGAGGAAAGCTCCTTAGAGCAGATTATGCCCGTGACTTCCTCAGCTAAAACGACTGCGTCTGGCGTCAGCGTAGTGATATCGATGACCGATCCACGGTCAGAGGTGATCACAGAGACGTTAGTGCCAGAATTTTCAATGGCCGAGCCAATGGAGGTAGCTGAAAGCACTGAAGACTCAGGTGCTCCTAGTGTGAGTCTTACTGACGAGCAAATAGAGTCAGAGTTGGTAACAGCAGACCCCATTGCTCTCGCCACAGTAACGGCAGTACCAGAAGTGGAGGGTTAATAACTGGACCATAAATGGATGCTGAATCAAAAATTGGTCAAATTAACCTTCAGCACTCTAAGCTCGCGTCGGCGAACCTTACCATTCTGCTCGATGAGGATGGTAACATCGCTTTAATCCGAGAACCATGGATCTGCAAGGATGCCGTATTGGGACTGAAGCACAAACTCTATACTCTATACTTTGTCAAGGACAAGGGCAAGCTTAGACCGTGTATCTTGGAAAAAAAGAGTATAAATCTAACTTTTCCGGCCAATTTCAGCTCCGGTGATATCACCGTAGTGAGATGGGACCGGAGGGATGGTAATGCAATTCTTCTCACCTCCGCGTACATGCCGCATGGAAAAGATGCACCAACAAATGATATTCGCATGGTGGTGGAAATAGCGAAACGAGATAAACTAGACCTGGTCGTAGGATGTGATGCTAACGCCCATCATACTAATTGGGGTAGCACGGACATCAATGACAGAGGTGAGAGCTTGTTCAATTTTGTACTATCAACGGAATTGAAAATATACATCGTTGGTAACGAACCGACCTTTGTTCCAGCAAATAGGGCAGAGGTACTGGTTGTGACATTCGTCAAAGAATCGTGCAGCCTCATGATAGAAAACTGGAGAGTCTCCAGCACAAGATTGTTTTTGGATCACTGCTGGATACTCTTCAGTTTGAATATCTCACCTGAGTGTCCTAAGCCGTTTAGAAACTCAAGAAAGACCGACTGGGAAAAATTCTAGAGTATCACATGTAGGGAATTTTCTGCTCCTGACTGCGAAATGCTTCGAAATACAGCGTCTATTGACGACAAAATTGATGCCCAAACAGGAAGCATCGCAACAGCTTTTCTTGAGTCCTGCCCACTGAGGAAGCCACCTACCAAGTCATTTCCACCATGGGGGAATAGGGACTTACGGCGCATCAGTCAGGATTCAAGAAGACTGTTTAATGCAGCGAAAGCTAGTGGCACTTTGAAAGACTGGGCCAAGTACAAGTCGAGTGTCAGGGACTATAAAAGGTCAATCAAAAAGGCTAAAAGACATTCTTGGACTAACTTCTGTGAAACGATTGAGAGCACTAGCGAGGCTGCCAGGCTCAGAAAGGTAATTTCAACCGATTCAATCGTACCCACCGTTCTGCAAAGGAGCGATGGTACGTGGACCGGGTGCAACAGCGAAACCCTAGAACTTCTCATGAAGACTCACTTTCCAGGCTGTACAACCCAAGCAGGCGGCACGCGCTTGGGGAACCAGTCAGAAATGCCGGGGAATCCGTCACTGTACCATAGACGACGTTGTAACCAAGGAAAAATTGGCGTGGGATATTCAATCCTTAGTTGCTTATAAGTCACCAGGGATGGATGGAATTTTGCTCATAATGCTTCAAAAAAATCTTGAAGCAATCATCACTTGGCTATTAATTACTTATAAAAGCTGTTTATACTTCTCGTACGTTCCAATTGCTTAGAGACAGGTTAAAGTAATATTTATACCGAAGGCGGGTAAACGGGGCCACACAACGGCCAAAGACTTAAGACCCATTAGCTTAACTTCTTTTCTAATGAAATCCCTGGAAAGATTGCTCGAGATCTCCATCAGATGCAATCTGGACGTAAAGGCTCTCTCTACAGCACAGCATGCGTACACGAAAGGTAAATCAGTAGAAACCGCATTATATGAGGTAGTATGGACCACAGAGAGTACGGTGCGTAATAAAGAATACTAAATCGGGGTCTTTCAAGATGTTGAAGGAGCCTTTAATAACGTTGAGAGGGATGCCATTAGGAAAGCCCTGCTGAATGCAAGGGCTGATCTGGGCATCACTAAGTGGATTGACGGTTTGTTTGACAGAAGGATGACATCCATGCATCCTTCACTTGCTGCCAATATTTCATTATCCGCAAAGGAGGTGTTTGATGCCCTTACAAATATTGACGTCAAAAAAGGTCCTGACCCGGATCTTATTCCTCCCCTATTCCTATCAAAGTGTGCCATTTAACTTTCAACACCTCTGCACTTTCTATTCAACAAGTCACTGTCATAAGGGATTTTCCCTTCAGCCTGGAAATCGTCGCATCTCACGCCCATTTACAAGAACTGTGACAAACGAAACGTTGGAAACTACAGAGGTATAATACTATCGCAGCCATACCAAAATTATTTGAAAAAGTTATATGCGATAAGCTCACTAATGTTATCAACCACATTCTTAATGACCAGCAGCACGGCTTTAGAAAAGGACGCTTATCCACGACTAACCTAATGATTCTTGTATCTGATACATTCTGCGCACTGGAGAATGGGCGCCAAATCGACGCAATATACACTGATTTTAGCAAAGCGTTTGACCAAGTTGATCACAATACTCTAATTTTTAAGTTAAAAAAGATTGGTATAGCAGGACTTTTACTTGACTGGCTTAAGTCATATCTTAGTAATAGAACTCAATGTGGCAAATTCCAAGGCTTCATTTCCAAAGAAATATAAGTGTCTTCTAATGTACCGAAAGGAAGTCACTTAGGTCCTCTTTTGTTCAACATCTTCATTTTAGATCTATCAGGAGTATTGGAAAGTGTGTCACATCTTTTATACGCCGATGATCTGAAAATATATCATTCCATTAGCTCCCCGGCAGATGCTGTATTCCTGCAATCCAAGCTCTTGGCACTAGATGGATGGTGCAGTCAAAATAAATTAAAGCTTAATGTCGGTAAATGTCACGTGATAAGCTTCTCACGTAAAGAATCTACTTATCACCTTAACTATACCCTAAGTGGAAATGATTAAAATCGAGTAGATCATATTGAAGACCTCGGCATGCTACTTGACAATAAAGTATGCTTTAAATCTCACTACATCAGATTAATCTCAAAGGCCAACAAACTTCCAGGTTTCATTAAAAGAAGGGCTGAAGAGTTAAAAATTGTTTGGGTGACTAAATCATTATTCTGTTCCATTGTTCGCCCTCTCCTGGAATACATATGTATGTCCCATTTGGGACCCCTTTTTTCAGGTATATAGCAGCAGAATAGAGTCAATCCGGAAGCAATTTCTTCTTTTTTTCTAGAGACTTTGATAACCTTCCACACTACATAGTTAGGCTACATTTGTTAAATCTTCAGCCGCTCAGCTCTAGGAGAACTATGCTCACATCCTGTTTCACCTTAGATGTCCTGAATGGTGATATTAAGATTGATCACCTTACAAATAAAATTCGGCTTAATGAAACGTCAGGCTGACAAGACAAACAAACCCTCTTAAGGAATATCATATCGTACAAATTTAATATGTTACGTATTTAACATATAATATTTATTAAAATTCCAAAACCAGTTTTTCTTTTTTTCCCAAAAATAGTTTTCTTTTTCTCCCAGCCTATTCCGTTCCGTACTGATGCAGTAGAACATATAAACATTTCTGCGTACATTTCACACCACCAATAAGTAATCCAACATACAAACTGAAACTTCGTTCGATCTTATCAGCTCCTCCTCATCCTGTTTAACCATCCAACCAGTGCCTCCAATTAAAGTATATTAAACTAATTAAATTAAGTCAAATTATATTGTATTAATTTAAATTAATTTGAGTTAATATTGAATCTGTATATTGGTATATCTTGTCTGATAAATAAATAAATAGTCTAAATAGATTGGTGAGAATGAAATATCTGGAACTGAGTCCAGGGGTACCCCGCAGGGGGAAGTTCTATCACCTCTACTTTGGGTATTAGTTGTCAATCCTATTTTATCCCAGCTCGAGGGAGACGGGATCAGAGTGGTAGCGTACGCCGATGACCTGGTTATACTGGTATCTGGCAAATTTCTTAACACTATTGCTGAAATAGTGCAGTGCGCACTACGGAAATTGCACAAATAGACGGCAAGTTGTGGGTTGAGGGTTAACCCCACTAAAACTGAGCTTGTTCTTTTCACTCGAAAGAGAGCTATAGCTCCATTCACAATTCCAAAAAATAGGTCATACCATTCTGGAGCTTAAAAATGAAGCTAAGTACCTAGGAATTATTCTTGATGCTAAGCTTAATTGGAATAGAAACCTTGATGAGCGCATCAAGAAAGAAAAATTGCCTTCTATACTTGCAAGAAAGCCTTTGGCAAGAAATGGGGAATAAAGCCCGCAATGGTTCACTGGATGTACATCTCTATCGTGGGGCCCATTCTCCTTTATGGTGGCCTGGTATGGTGCACAGCCCTGGATAAACACGTGCATAAGAATAGTCTAACAAAAGTGCAGAGAGCGGTTTGTCTAGGCATCACGGGCGCTTTGCAATCAACGCCAACAGCTGCAATGGAGATTATACTGCTTCTGCTGCCAATAGATATTCAAATCAGGAATACTGCTGCCAAAAGCGCATTGAGACGGAAAGAGTCTGGTGACGGCTGGAAATCTACGGATTACGGGCATTGCAGAATCCTCTTATTATTTCCAGACTGTGGGCCTAATGAACTCGCCGACTATATAACTTCGTTTTTAAGCTTCGATACAGGATTCCATACCATTTTCCCCACTAGAGGGGACTGGGATAATCAAAAAGTGATAAGGGAATCTGAAGTTGCTATATTCACGGATGGGTCAAAAGTGGATATTGGAACGGAGGCAGGGATTTTCTCAGCCGACATGAATATTCAAGTATCCTTTCGTCTGCCAGACTACTGCAATATTTTTGAAGCCGGAGTTTTTGCCGCAAGCAGTGCAGTGGACATACTAAATTCCGCAACAAATCTTCCCGAGGGGTCGTATATAAAGATTTATATAGTTAGCCAAGCAGGAATGAAAGAACTAAGCTCCAACCTAGTCAAGTCAAAGCTAGTAAGGAGGTAAAGGGAGCATCTAAAAACATTGGGCGCAGCTCATAAAGTTTTCCTGTGCTGGGTTCCGGGACACAAAGGGGTACCAGGAAATGAGGCAGCCGATGAGTTGGCCAAAATTGGATCTCAAATGGCTGCTATACATGCAACCCATGCGGTTAAAATACCGCTCAATTACGTCAAGAGTAATCTTGCAATTGAGCTGACCAATGGCAGATGGTTCAACCTAACTACTGCCGATCTTCTGAAAAAAAGTCGTATAGAGACCCGTAATATTACGGCAGCCATAACGGGACACTGTCTCTTTGGCAGACATGCACAGCACCTAGACATTCAATATAATGACTACTGCAGAAGCTGCAGAAGTGAGGAAGAAGAAGAGAGTGTTAGGTATCTACTTTGTGAGTGTCCCCAACTAGCCAGCTGTAGGTTCAGAGCCATGGCAGCTACTTCTTCTCCAGGCTTGGAGACATGGCTGGATTACGAATTGATGAACTGGCCAAGTTCATTCGCACCAGTGGCTGGTTCGACTAGCTCCTCCCCTGTAGCAATGCTATAACAACTCTATATATTGGACCTCATCGAGGTGTCACGGGTGTGATATCACAATGGACCAACCGAATGGTCTAAGTGAGCCGATCCATGGTTTGGATGGCTGCCACCTAACCTAACGGTAAACACACAGGCATAGTCCAGTCATCAGAGACAAAATTTCAGTAAATATCGGAAATAAATGGAAGGCGAAATTTGTTGACGTAGTAAGGTTCCAATGATGGAGTAGAATAGGGAATCACAGTTTTTGTCGATTTGTAGGCGTTATTTTGCATTTCTCGCTAATAATGGTATTAACTAAATTTATAGGGAACTAAATTCTCTCTCTTTTTGACCTGTACAACTTTTATGAAAAGGAGTTAATTATTGCTAATAATAAGCGTAAAGTGTAAAAAATTAGGAGATTCAGTTTTTTAAACTTTTCTACCATTTTTATTAAAAATAGGTGACATATTTTCATCGCAAAGTTGTAGAGGACAAATTCCCTACAAGTTTCGTGTAAGCCGGTTTTTCGTACGACGAACGAATCACGAGCGGGAGCCCGGTAAGAAATGCAAAATACGGCTACAAATCGACAAAGTAGAAAAACCAAAAATTTCGGTCACACGCCATATCAAATTTTGGTTTAAAACTGTGATTCCCTATTCTACTCCATCATTGGAACCTAACTACGTCAAAACATTTCGCCTTTTATTTATTTTTGATATATACTGAAATTTCGCTCTGGGGAGATCACAGTGCACCATCCGGTGCCTCCAGTCCACCCTCACCCTAGTTAAATGAAAACACAACATCTCAAGACATACTTCAATTTATTGAAAAAAAAAAGTTTAAGGAATAACTTGAAAATACAAATATACAAATTCGTAGTCCCCTGGACTACATACATATTTATTGAAAAAAAAAATTTAAGGAATAGCTTGAAAATACAAATATACAAATTCGTAGTCTCCTGGAGGGGATGGGTTGTCTATAATTCAATTTAGAGGTATCCAGCATCTTCAGCCACGCTCTCTCTCTCCTCCGTAACAATATAAAAATCTTGGACATTCAAGACAATTAAATAAAAAATATATATTATATATATGTTATTAATTATTAAAAAGAAGAAGAGATCATTAGAGAAGATTCCGAGTAAATATCACATCGAGTTACTGTTTTTTTTATACACATAAATTAATATCTTTGCACTGTTTCCGTGTCGGGGGTTACTGTTTAATTTTATTACACGCACATTTAATTGAGATTCGCAAATTAAAGTTACATGGGCTTGGCCTCAACGGGCGAGTGGCGGCTAGTACAACGTCGAACGTGAATTGGCAGCATCAAGAAACGCGCCGCGTAGAACTTGCGTGCGGCCATCGCTTGTAACCGTCTTCTGGTCGAAGCAGCAGCAACACCGTCATCATCACCAACATCGACATCACTTTCCTCGCCAACACTTAAACCAGCTACTTGTACTAGCCGGCGAATTAACCAGCGGTGCTGATATCGGAACATCCTTTCGCTAACCCGAAAAAATACAATTGATTTATGCCAGGGTCGTCATTAGGTTCTCATGTGTTATAACCGCGGTGCTGGGATCGTGATCCTCGATCGGATCCACTACGACTGGCTTGGGCGGTTCCTTCGGGATCGGAGTCCCGTGACGGGGTGGGACAAGCAGGTTACCAAGACGTTACGTTACGTTGTTTCATTGGCTGTATTCACGAAAAATTATGGTGAAATATTGTCCAACGTCATTTCTTTTAGCGCTGATGATTCTAGCCACTTTCCTATAGTTAAAAGCAATTTACCCATTCACAAAAAATTTACTTTAAATTATCGAGTTTGTTGTCATATCGAGGTCAATTTCTATGATGTTCATCGCCGTGAATTTTCTTTCCTCCTAGTCACAAGATTTCTGTAAAATAAACATTTTACACATAATTTATATAATTTGGACTTACTGTATTAAAATTTACTCACCTTTTGATGTTTAGTTGAGTAGGAAACCGAATTTTAGCAATGCTTTGCTCCGGCGAATAATTATTTCCCACTAAAATCTGACAGATGTACACAACCGCCCGGACGACTAGCACACATTCACAACTTTCAGCTTCACGGCTTGTGTTAGTATTCCGGGGGCTACGGCTGAGCTAAAAACGACTTTTTTCAGGTTATGTCCAATTTTGGGCTATCGGCCAAACTCCTACAAGAAGGGTGTGTGAGTATTCAGTGACTCTACTGTGACCTAGGTTTAGGTCACGGGGCATAGATATATAGTGGAAAATGAGAGAGCTGATTAACAAGCCAGGAAGGGTTCCGCTTTTTCCAGCTCTCCGGCATAAACAGTTTCTGTTCCGTTCGGAGTTGCCACACTCTTGCTCATTCAATCAACGGCCAACTCCAGACGAAAAGTCTAAGCCCTTGTGATATCCGTCCGTCCGTCCGTCCGTCCGTCCGTCTGTCTGTCCATTAGCACGATAACTGAAGACCGCCTTCACCTAGGCTCTTAAAATTTTGAATCTCGGTGTTTGGTTGAATTTGTAAGGCTAAGTTCGTTAACGGGCAAAATCGTGTTACTTCTTCGGGTAGCTGCCATACAAAGTGTCCTTAAAACACGTGTTCAAGAATATTGGTCGATAGCTTCAAAAGGGCTTAACCTAGGTCTTCGAAATTTCGCATGTGTTATTTTTCCAAGAGTTTGAGCTAACTGTATGATTATGAAGAAAATCCTAATAGTCCTTCGAGGGGCTGCCATACAAATATCCTGTAAAAATGACTCCACTTAATTCACGAAACTCACTACACTCAAGTAATCTTTTAGCTACGAATTCGGAATTTTAAACAAATTAGTTTCGAGTGAAGACAACAATCAAGTTTACTAGTCAGCGAAATCCTTTAACTCCTTCTGGTACCTTCCACACAAAAAATCCTTAAAACGTTTAAGAATATTGGCCGATACCTTCATAAGTATTTAATCTACGACTTTGAAATTTTGTAGGTGTTATTTTTCCATGAACTGGAGCTAACTGTATGATTATGAAGAAAATCCTAATAGTCCTTTAAGGAGCTGCCATACAAATATCCTGTAAAAATTACTTCACTGAATTTACGAAACTCACTATAACTCAAGTAATAGTTTAGCTATGAATTCAGAATTTTGTACAAATTAGTTTTGAGTGAAAACAAAGTTCGAGTTTACTAGTCAGCGAAATCCTTTTAGTCCTTCTGGTACCTTCCATACGAAAAATTCTTAAGACACGTGTTCAACAATATTTTTCGATAACTTTTGAACGCTTCAAACTACAAATTTGAAATTTTGTACACACTAATTTTTGAATGGTTCCAAGGAGAAGGATGAATATGTAAGAAATCGAGTGAGTCCTTGCTCCGCCTCCCATATGAAAGTCCTTCAAAACGGATATTTTTTTCCAGTTCAAGATATGAAATTAAACAGTAAGTATTGTCTTTTAGTTTTGAGTAGCAATTTAATGGAACTCCTCAATGAAAGACATGCAACATGCACACACGTAATACTTCTTCATCCCCAACTTCAATATACATCGGAGTTCTATATCATCTAGAGTATTATGCCTCAAGTACACACGAGCCTTCACTCGCATTGACAGATTCGAGTGTAAAGGGCCCATTCGCGTTAGCTCGCGCATGAAATTGAGATGTGCGTACATTTGTCTCTCTGGCACTGTTTGGACGCGTTTCAAAGGGATTTGCTTACAGCACTATGGGCCTCGCTTGTAGCACTCGTGCGTACCCTTTACCCACGCGCCTAGACGTTCGCGTCGGGCAATGCGAGTGAAGGCGCGTGTGTACTTGCGGCATTATACGATTGGCTCGCAGCTGATCGTGACTGCAGTATGTTTATACTCTAGATGAACATATAGAGTATTATAAGTTTAATCCAGCCCGAAAAGTTTGTAACGCATAGAACCGAGCCTCGGACGAATAAAAGTGGGATATTATTAAGTGATTATTTTTGGCCAAAACCCCCAAATCCGTTTGCTGTCCATCCGTCCGTCCGTCCGTCCGTCCGGCAGCTAGCACGATAACTCAAGAACGCGTTGACCTAGGAAGTTGAAATTTTGTCACAACTTGTAAAATGGAAAAAGTAAGGCTAAGTTTGTTAATGGGCGATATCCTTTCACTCCTTCGGGTACCTCCCATACAAGAGTCCTTGAAACACGTTTTCACAATTATTGCTCGAATGCTTCAAGTTAGGAACTTGAAATTTTGCATACTTAAGGTTTACAATGTTTGAATCGAAATTTCCGAATATGATGCAAATCGAATGAGTCCTTGGTGTAGCAGCCTAGAAAAGTCCTTCAAAAATGTATGCATGTTACTGAATCCACTATAACTCCAGAACGAATTAAAGCAGGAATTTAAAATTTTACAGGAATTAGTTTTATACCAAAACCAAAACGGAATTTATTAATTAGCGCCATCTGTTGACTCCTTCGAGTAGCTGTCATACAAAAGTCCTTAATAAACATGTTCACCTATATTGAACGATAACTCTAGAACACTTTAAGTTACGACTTTGAAATTTTATACACATCAATTTTATAATAGTCGCAGCTGAAACTATTAATATTAAAAATATCCCATAAGTCTTTCATGTAGTTGCCATACAAAAATTCTGTAAAATGTCCTAACTTACTTTATGGAACTCACTATAAATCAAAAAAATCTGCCAACAGTCTGGGCGCAACTGTATTATTTTTCCGTCAGAAGTTCAGAACGCGTTCAATTCGGGGATGCGGTGTATGTTACTATGTGACTGAAAACCTAACAAAAAGTTCGGGAACCGGTTAGAAAAGGGTGTAACATATGAATTAAATAATTGGGTCATATTCCGCGATGCGGTCTAGAGGTTGAAAAAACAAAACTTAAAAATAGGTGATTATTAAACAAACCTGGGGAAGTAAAAAGATATTCGATATCTGATCAGACCTGAGAAACATGGTGGAATTCATGAAAAAGTATACAACCAGTTTACACCCTCTTAGGGGTCGAATTTCAAAAAATCTTGAAAACACATTCTAGGTATTCACATGAAGAATCCGTAGAATAAAAATGAACTCAATATTTGGAAAGACCTAGTAGATATGACGAAAATCGTGAAAATATATGCATTTTATATTAACTGATAATTTTTTTTGCCCCCCCCTTCTGAACGACAATGAATAATTTAATTTTTTTTTATCAGAATTACTTTTCTAGTTAATTTACATATACGTACCGAGTTTCAACTTCCTAGCATAAGCCGTTCTGAAGTTAGGGAAAACACCCCCCACCACCGTACCATACTACCCCTAAAAAAATGTATTTTTCCACCATGCCACTACTATAGCTTTATCTAAATACCAAGTTTCAGCTTCCTATCACTATAGATTCTTAAGATATAAGCATCGGAACTTTTTCTTTCTCACCCTTCCCCACCCTCACCTTCGACACCCACACCCCCAAACTTTTTTTCCCTACTAGGGTTTTATTAGGCCTACTTCTGGTAAAAATTTGAAACATCCATCTTACACTGTTATTGAGATATGAATCGTGTTATTTTTGAAAAATTCTAATCCCTCCCACTTCCGTGCTTCTCCACCCCCTTCAAATATTTTACTTTGAGCGATCTTTATTTACCAAGCTTTATACTCAAACCAAATTTTGTTTTTTTGGTACCATTGGTTTGTGAGATATCGTAATCTAAAGTTTTTCACCCCCCACCCCCGTACGCCACTACCCCCACCCAAAAATTTTGTTTCAATCTACTCTCTTAGTATAACTACAGATATTTGTTAAGTTTTAATTGCTTGCTATTATTGGTTTAGGAGATATGGATTTTAGAATTTGTCGATCTCGGCATTTTTGCGTTTCGGACGCATTATTTCCCCCTCCACTCCCACACCCCTTCACCCATATCTGTTTTTTTTAGCAAATGGGTCCATTATCAAAGCTCTATAGAAATTCTAAGTTCCAGCCTCCTAACACAAGCGGTTCCTGAGATCTAGAAACCTAAATTTTTCGTCTAAAACGCTTACCCCGCCTTCCCCCTTACACCTCCTCCCCTGAAAATAATGTCAATTCAAGGGGTCTACCAAGTCTATTCTTAGAAAAAAATTTAATTTAATAGCTCCACTGGTTTGAGAGGTACGAGCCTTCAAAGATTTTGGGGCGGTCGACGTACGGCGTACGGCGGACAGACGGAGTGAACATTTTTATTGCTTTTTTCGCGTCTACTAGTCATGAAACGTGGAAAAAAAAATTTTGAGGGTAGGAAATTTTTTTTTTTTTAAAATCGATAACAATACTGTATTATAAATAATGCAGTAAAATCTGCCAACAGTCTGGGCGCAACTTTATTATTTTTCCGGCAGAAGTTCAGAACGCGTTCAATCCGGGGATGCGGCGTAGGCTACTATGTGACTGAAAACCTAAAAAAAAGTACGGGAAGCGGTTAGAATAGGGTGTAACATATGAATTATATAATTGGGTCATATTCCGGGATGCGGTCTAGAGGTTGAAAAAGAAAAAAACCTTAACTTAGGTGATTATTAAACAACCCTGTGGAAGTGAAAAGATATTCGATATCTGATCACCTGAGAGATATGGTGGAATTCATGAAAAAGTATACAACCACTTCACACCCTCTTAGGGGTCGAATTTCAAAAAATCTTGAAAACATATTCTAGGTATTCATATGAAGAATCCATAAACAAAAATAATTGGTGATTGTTAGACAAGCCCGTGGATGTGATATCTAATCTGACCTGAGAGATAATCCGGAATTCATAAAAAAGTATACAACCACTTAACACCCCCTTAGGGGTCGAATTTCAAAAAATCTTGAAAACGCAAATGAAGCATTCATATGAAGAATCCGTAAAATAAAAATGAATTCAATATTTGGAAAGACCTAGTAGATATGACGAAAACCGTGAAAATATATTCATTTTATTTTCACATACCATTTTTTTTAGCCCCCCACCAACAACTTCACACCCTCTTAGGGGTCGAATTTCAAAAATTCTTGAAAACGCATTCTAGGTATTTATATGAAGAATCCATAAACAAAAATAATTGGTGATTGTTAGACAAGCCCGTGGATGTTATATCTGATCAGACCTGAGAGATATTCCGGAATTCATAAAAATGTATACAACCACTTAACACCCCCTTAGAGATCGAATTTCAAAAATCTTGAAAACACATTCTAGGTATTCATATGAAGAATCCGTAGAATAAAAATGAATTCCATATATACAAAGACCTAGTAGAAATAACGAAAATCGTGAAAATGTAGGTATTTTATTTTCACATACCATTTTTTTAACCTCCCATTCCGAACGCAAATGGATATTTGCATTTTTTTTATCGGAGTTACTTTTCTAGTTGATTTAAATATACGTACCGAGTTCCAACTTTCTAGCATAAGCCGTTCTAAAGTTAGGAAAAACACCTCCCTCCCCCGTACCATACTATCCCTTAAAAAAAAAAAAAAAAATTTTTCCACCATGCCAATACTATAGCTCTATCTAATTGTCAAGTTTCAGCTTTCTATCATTATAGGTTCTTTAGATATAAGCATCGGAACTTTTTCTTTCTCACCCATCCCCACCCTCACCCTCTACACCCACAACCCCAAATTTTCTTTCCCTACTAGGATTCTATTACGCCCACTTCTGGTAAAAACTTGAAGCATACCTTACACCGTTATTGAAATATGAAACGTGTTATTTTTGAAAAATTCTTATCCCCTCCACTTCCGTGCTCCCCTGCCCCTTCAAATATTTTACTTTGAGCAATCTTTATTTATCAATATTTAAACTCAAACCGAATTTTGATTTTCTGGTGCCATTAGTTTGTAAGATATCATAATCTAAAGATTTTCGCCTCCCAACCTCGTACGCTACTACCCCCACCCAAAAATTTTGTTTCAATCTATTTTCCTAGTATAACTACAGATATTTGTTAAGTTTTAATTGATTGCCATTAACGGCTTAGGAGATATAGATTTTAGAATGTGTCGATCTCGGCATTTTTGCGTTTCGGACGCATTATTTCCCCCTCCACTCCCACACCCCTCCATCCATATCAGTAATTTTTTTGCAAATGGGTCTACTATCAAAGCTCTATAGAAAAAACGCTTCCCCCACCTTCCCCTTCACACCCTCTCTCCTGAAAATAATGTCAATTCATGGGGTCTACCCAGTCTACTCTTAGGAAAATTTTAAATTTAATAGGTCCACTGGTTTGAGAGCTACGAGCCTTCAAAGGATTTTGCTTGGGGCGTGGGGCGGTCGACGTACGGCGTACGGGGTACGGCGTACAGACGGAGTGAACATTTTTATTGCTTTTTTCGTGTCTACTAGTCGTGAAACGTGGAAAAAAAAATGTTGAGGGTAGCAAATTTTTTTTTTTAAAAATTGATAACAATACTGTATTATTAATAATAAAGTAAAAATCTGCCAACAATCTGGGCGTAACTTTATTATTTTTCTGGCAGAAGTTAGGAACGCGTTCAATTCTGAAGGCACTATGTGACTGAAAACCTATCAAATAGAACAAGATCATGGAAGTGAAAATCAGATTGGATCTGACAGATATGGAATAGTTTATGAAAAAGTACACAATCACTTTATACCCCCTTAGGGGTCAATTTTCAGAAAATCTTGAAAACACTTTCTTGGTATTCATATGGAGAATACATAGAATAAAATTAAATTCATTATTTGGGACGAGGTAGTAGATATGTTGAAAATCGTGGGAAAATAAGCATTCTATTTTCACAGATAATTTTTTTCGCCCCCCTTCTGAACGCCTATAGATATTCGTTTTTTTTATTCAAAATTATCTTTCTAGTTGATTTAGATATACACACCGAGTTTCAACATTGTAGCTTAAGCCGTTCTATATATAGGAAAAACACTTCCCACTTGTACCACACTACCCTTAGGGGTCGAATTTCAAAAAACATTGAAAACGCTTTCTAAGTATTCATACGAAGAATCCGTAGAATAAAAATGAATTCAATATTTGGAAGGACCTAGTAGATATGCCGAAAATCCTGAAAATATATGCATTTTATATTTATTATATTAACAAATAATTTTTTTTGACCCCCTTTCTAAACACCAATGAATATTCACATTTTTTTTAATCACAATTACTTTTCTAGTTGATTTACATATACACACCGAGTTTCAACTTTCTAGCATGAACCGTTTAATAGTTAGGAAAAACACCCCCTACCCCCGTAGCATACTACCCCAAAAAAAAAATTTATTTTTCCAATATTTCGCTACTCTATCTAAATACCAAGTTTAAGGCTTATATCATTACAGGTTCTCAAGATATAAACATCGCAACTTTTTCCTTTTCACCCTCCCCCACCCTCCCCCTCTACACCCTCAATCACAAAACTTTTTTCCCTACTAGGGTTTAATTAGCCCTATTTCTGGTAAAAATTCTAAGCATCTATCTTAAACTTTTCTTGAGATATGAAATGTGTTTGATTTGAAAAATTCTCATCCCCTCCACTTCTATGCTCCACCTCCCACTTAAAAAATTTTACTTTGATCAATCTTTATTTGTCAACCTTTATACCCAAACCAAATTTTATTTTTCTAGAGCAATTGGTTCATGAGATATCGTAATCTTAAGTTTTTCACCCCCCACCCCCATACACAACTTCCCCCACCCAAAATTTTTCTTCATTCTGTTCTCCTAGTATAACTACAAATATTTTTTAAGTTTGAATAGTGTGCCATTAACGGTTTAGGAGATATGGATTTTAGAATGTGTCTATCTCGCCTTTTTTGGGTTTCGGACGCATTACATTTTCCCCCACTCTCACACCCTTTGATCAATATTAACAATTTTTCTGCAAATGGGTCTTCTATCAGAGTTCTATAGAAATTCCAAGTTTTAGTTTCCTAACATTAGGGGCTACTGAGATCTGGAAACCAAAATTTTCGGTCTAAAACACTTCCCCCTCCTTCCCCCTCACACCCCCACCCCTAAAAATTTGGTCACTTCAAGGCGCCTACCCCGTCTATTCGTTAAAAAAATTTCAATTCAATATCTCAAAGCGTTTGGCAGCTACGAGCCTCCAAACGATCTTGCGTACGGCGTACGGCGGACAGACGGACTGAAAATTTTTATTGTTTTTTCGCGTCTACTAGTTATGAAACGTGAAAATAAAAATTTTGAGGGTAGCAAATTTTTTTTTTTAAAAAATCAATCACAATTCTTAATTATTAAAATAATAAAGTAAAATCGAGTAGCCACTATACAACAATTTCTACCTGTAAGTAAAAGGTCATGTAATAATTGCTTGTGCACTCCTCATTCTTTTGATATATTTCCATCTTAAATATAAATCGGAGTTCAGTATTTCATCTAGAGTATCATACGATTGGCTTGCAGCCGATCGTGACTGCGTTATGTTTTAAATATACCTTTCGTCTACTAACTCTAGTAGCTCATGTATGGCTTTCGAGATAAAACACGCGTGCTTACTTCTTGCTGTGCTCATAACGTCATATACTTGAATCCCTCGTTATAATGAAAACCTTAAGATAAGACTATCATATTCAGAGATGCACCATATCAATGGGGAGAGAACGCCTCCACGAGGGTATCATTTCGGCCACCTGAACAGTCAGCCCCTTACCTCCGATTTGAGTTGAGATTCTGCTAGATTCAAGCATCACCATTGTCTATCTTGGTACCGTCGCTTCTACTCATACCTGTGAAGTAAGTAATTTAATGTATGTTGATTCATGATATCAAGTCAGCTACTCAGCTCAGGACTAATTATGCAATTATTTTCAACTGCCATTCTAATACAGTCAATTATTTGCAAGCCCTTAACTGGAACTTAAAGTAAAACACGAGGTAACTCGTTAGCAATGAAATTTATTCTGGCAAAAATTAAAGCAGGAAGCAGGCTACATAAATCAATGCCATATGAAATTACTACGTGATGTACCGAACAAAACTTGAATTTATTTCCATCCTACTGACTCCTTCAGGGAGGCGAATCAGGGAAAATTTATTACTATATACAACTAAGTCAGATCTTTGCCTTGCGAGTGATAATAAGCATGACCTCATGCAGTAAACGTTACAATCAATCTCCTCGATTTGTGACTTCGAAAATCGAACTTTTATCGATTTATATCCGTAATGTTCCATGTTGAGTATAATATGTACAACTAAGGTGGTATAAGTTTTGTTTGTAAGTGATTCTTTCCACTTTCTTTCCTTTGCACCCCATTGATAACGTTACTCACATTCACGAATCATCGAAACGAGCAACTCCTTCGTTACAAACATCCGCGATTTATGGTGTCATTGGGAAATACCAGGGAGCTACGTGCAAATCACCATGTTGTAGACACTAGCCATGTATGTACATACATGCGACGTTAATATTTCTCTTTCTTTTGTAACACCTCTGAAATTCGATTATTCTTTCATTAGCAGTCATTGGGTATTCATGAGATATAAAGGTATGTGATCCACACTGGTAGCGATATAATGACCAGGATTCGGTAGTAAATGCTAAATAGCTGTTGAAAGATACTGGATATGGGTTGATTTGGTGCTGTGATTGTTTCTGTTGTTCTCCGCCTCGAAGAAGCTAGCCTAAAGTTGAAATTCACGGCATTTTATTGTAATTAAAGAGAAAAAAGATTGATAGTGTAGTCACGATGGGCGTAGAACATTGTTTGATACTCTAGACGAAATACTGAACTCCAATTTTTATTTTAGTTGGGGTTATAATGATATAAGATCTTTTAATTTATGTTCCCAAAAGATTTCATAGAACTAAAAGCTAATTCGATTATATTAAACTTAAAAGATTTTCGGAATTCATAAAATTCATGAAATTTTACCAATACCTTACATCCCCAGAGAGGTTAGTATGGAAAAATATTAAAATTAAATCGGTTTATTTTCCCTACTACATTCAAAGCTTTTACAATAAAAAGTGGATTCGAAATTTCAATTGACCTAAGGAACATATCGGAATTCGTGAATATGTGCACAACAACCTTACACCCCGTTAGGGGTTAGATATCGAGAAATTTAAAAGAACATTTCTAGGCGCTTATAGAAAGAGCCCGAAGTTGTAAAAATGGTTTGATAGCTCGACATATCTAAAATTTTTGCCGAAGTTCGTGAAAATGTGAATTCACAGACATATTTTTACTCAACCTCTGAACGGCTATAAAAATTTGAACTTTTTTTTGTTTCAATTGCTCTAGTAGCGCATCTACATATACGTACATACTATGTTCAACTTCATAGTATAAACACTCCTAACTTGTATCTTGCTACTCCTTTGAAAAATGATAATTTTGTCAAGTCCTATCGTTTTTGTTTGAAAATTTTTCATCTTAAACGCTTTTCCCTCACAACCTCCCCCCACCCCTTCTGGTATATATTGGACATAGTCACCGGTCGTAGCGGTTCATCCAATCAATGTACTCACCATAAAAGTATGAACTTTAATATCTTATCGGGCTTGTGAGCAACGCGCCTTCAAAGAATTTTGTGTACGACGACGGGCATTTTTTTTATTGCTTTTTTTAAGGTTTACTAGGCTTAAAACGTAAAAATACAAAATTTCAAGGTAGCAAATATTTTTTGAAATTGCATTTCACAATACCTTGTTATTAACAAATAATAAATTAAAATAAAATTCGGTTTTTTGTTAAATGTTGATAAATTACTAAAAATAGGATTTGATGAGGTGGCGTTGGAGAATGGAAGTCGACTATCACCAGAACAGTCAAGATATGTTGTTAGAACATTTATTGAGCATGAAAAGAAAAAGTTTCGAATTCAACCATATCCCTCAGGTCTAATTATATATCGAAAAAATTCGAACTTCACGATCTTGTTTTATAATCGCCTAAAACCAGTTTAGCATTTTTGTTAACCCCTAAGTGGGTTTAAAAGAGTTTAACAAGTTATCACGAAAAATTTCACGAACTAAGCACAAATCTTTATCGTGACTGAGGTTTCTTTTTTATTACATATTTTTATAAACACTTCAGTGAGAAGAAGAATATGCTTTCTATTAAATTATTGATAATATTGTATATCAAGATTAAAGACCAAGATAGTAAAAATCTGCCAACAGTCTGGGCGCAACTTTATTATTTTTCCGGCAGAAGTTCGGAACGTGGTTTATTCGGGGATGCGGCATATGTTACTATGTGACTGAAAACCTAACAAAAAGCGGTTAGGAAAGGGTGTAACATATGAATTAAATAATTGGGTCATATTCCGGAATGCGGTCTAGAGGTTGAAAAATAAAAAACTTAAAAATAGGTGATTATTTAACAAGCCTGGGGAAGTGAAAAGATATTCGATATCTGATCTGACCTGAGAAACATGGTGGAATTCATGAAAAAGTATACAACCAGTTTACACCCTCTTAAAGATCGAATTTCAAAATATCTTGAAAACACTTTCAAGGTATTCATATGAAGAATCCGTAGAATAAAAATGAATTCTGTATTTGGAAAGACCTAGTAGATATGACCAAAATCGTGAAAATATATGCATTTTATATATATATACTGATAATTTTTCTTGCTTCCCCCCCTTCTGGACGCCAATGAATATTCAAATTTTTTTTTATCAGAATTACTTTTCTAGTTGATTTACATATACGTACCGAGTTTCAACTTCCTTCCATACTACCCCTAAAAAAAAATTTATTTTTTCAACATGCCACTACTATAGGTCTATCTTATTTCCAAGATTCAGCTCTCTATCACTATAAGTACTTTAGATATAAACATCGGAACTTTTTCTTTCCCACCCTTCCCCACCCTTACCCTCTACACCCACACCCCCACAATTTTTTCCCCTACTAGGGTTCTATTAGGTCTAGTTCTGGTAAAAATTTGAAGCATCTACCTTACACTGTTATTGAGATATGAAACGTGCTATTTTTGAAAAATTCTAGTCCCCCAATTTCGTGCCCCTCCACTTCCGTGCCCCTCCACCCCCTTCAAAGATTTTACTTTGAGCAATCTTTATTTATCAAGCCTTATACTCAAACCAATCTACTCAATCTCAATCTCAATCTACTCTCCTAGTATAACTACAGATCTTTGCAAAGTTTTAGGGGCTTGCCACTAACGGTTTAGGAGATATGGATTTTAGAATGTGTCGATCTCGGCATTTTTGCGTTTCGGATGCATTATTTCCCCCTCCACTCCCACACCCCTTCACCCATATCAGTAATTTTTGTGCACATGGGTCCACTATCATAGCTCTATAGAAATTCCAAGTTTCAGCCTCCTTACATAAGCGGTTGCTGAGATCTAGAAACCAAAATTTTTCGTCTAAAACACTTCTCCCACCTTCCCCCTCACACCTCCTGAATTTGAGTTTAATAGCTCCACTGGTTTGACAGCTACGAGCCTTCAAAGGATTTTGGGGCGGTTGACGTACGGCGTACGGGGTACGGCGTACAGCGGACAGACGGAGTGAAAATTTTTATTGCTTTTTTCGTGTCTACTAGTCATGAAACGTGGACAAAAAAATTTTGAGGGCAGCAAATTTTTTTTTTTTAAAATTAATAACAATACTGTATTATAAATAACTGTATTATAAATAATAAAGTAAAATTATTTGAATTTAAGAAATAAAAAGGTTATGCTACTGATAAACGGTCATTCAAAACCATCAATGCATTGACACTCTGACAGTGTGCTCATTTAGAGATGGCAATTTTCGCGACGTTTTTGCTGGAAAGCGATGATGACGACTTTCCGGACGAGACAGTGTCACGAAAGCGCTACGTTTATAGGAAATATTGGCTAAGGCTTCGCGAAAAGGACAACTTTTGTGCTTAGTTGCTGCTCGAGTTACGTGCTGACGAACCGGACTTGTACAGGAATTTTGCAGTAAATTTTTATCTGTCTACAGTTCCCGGTTCATGAGAAATTAGACTCCAAATTTTTTTCTTTCCCCCTCTGCCACCACCCTCACCAATAGTTCATATGTGAAGTGGTTCTAAAAAAGTGAAATTATTTTTTTAAAAAAATCACCTCACCCGTCACAAATCTTACATTCAATAGAGCTCACTTACATATAATACTGTAAACATAGAACTAAGTATTATCCTCTTGGTACAATCCCTATTCTCCAGCATTGACAGGACAGGACGCTCATATAAAATTGCCTGGCTCAACGTAGTGATCACCTTTATTTTGTGGCTGTACACTGGCTTGTACATATATCTTAATTACTACAATGATAAAAAGTTAGTAAATAAATAAACAAAGAAACATTTTTTTTCGCTCGAAACTCATAAATACTTCGTAAAGCCTGAAATTAAGGTGGTATTTGCCTCTAGCTGACCAAAAAATAGGGCAATTTACATGAAGATGTAAATAGAATATTGGGTTTTGTCGAAAGATATTTAATAAGTATTTAATAAGTATTTAAGTACAAATTTTTTTTTTTTTCAAAATGATATCATGGTGGCTAGTTACATATATGGCGAGCGCCGTCATCACTTTCAAAAAAGATGTCCATTTGGCGTAACCCGACAAGTCGTAAATTTTATCTGAATTCAAAATTTTTCACAAATATATTTCTGTAGTTGGATCTTATATTTACCTATAAAATCAATAAAACCTCAAACAAACAAAAAATGGCTGGCATACAATGTTTTAGTTTCGATTTTTCAGATTTTTTTTTTATCTTAAAGATGTTAAAAAAATAGAAAGATTTTTTTTTTCACTGTTTCACTATTTGGTATAAGCTCCAATGAATTTAGTTTACTTTAAACTAAAAAAAAAATAAGTCGATAGCTTATTGGGTTCAAGCTCTAGAACTTATGCTATGTTTCTACTGCCCCGTAATCTCGCGATTAAGAGTACTGGATTAAAAACTGTTTCCATTGCATTCCTAGATTAAATTTGACAGTTGAAACAAAACATCTGTTGTGTACTGTCAATATTTTTATTAGTCGACGACAGTTCGAAATGGAGTCTATGTGCAAAAATGTTTCCGTTTAACAATTAAATACTGTAAATGACAAAAGTTAAGTAAAAAACACAACAATTTCACATTTGACATCTCCAAGTATGAAATTTGTTAACATAAAGTTTGCTGAATTTCTCTGCCTTTGGCTGAATTGCAATTTACTGGGTTGACACTAAAAAATTACGAGATTAGAAACTAAATTATTTTTTAATCTAGCGATTTGGTATTCTCAATCTCGTATGTGTAATCTACTAGATTAGCGTGTAGATTTGCTTAATCGCGTGATTACCGGGCAGTGGAAACATGGCATTACGCCAGTTCGTAAAACGTAGTTTCGAGAAAAACACGTATGTATGAAGTTTTCCTTTAGTACTTTATGCCATTAGAAATCTATAACTTAGGTACCTAAATGATACAATAGCTCATGTATATAGGTAGCTGATTTCGAAAAATCCGCTTTTGGTTTTCAGGAAAAAAAAATAATTGGGGGGGGGGGGGGGGGGTTTCAGACAAATTTACGTAAGTTACACTTAGTTATGCGCTTGTAATTACATCATTTTGGGAGGTTTTGAACCCCCAAAACCCACCCACCACCCTGCGGTCGCGCCTGTTCATCACCCATTCCATACTGGAATTAGCCTAAAATTTCGTTAACGTTTCACTAGAATCTTAATCATATTTCTGCGGAATGCCGTATGAGATTGCACAAATAACTGAAGTCCACTTTAGTACAAATCGACATAAGGAAGCTCCTGACTTTGAGCAATGATACCTGGAAATAAACCATCTTTTCAAAAATTCCGTTGCATTATTTTTCCTAATGTCTATGTATGAATCCGTCGTAAACGTTCCAAGCTACTCGTATCGTAAGTCCCTAGATAGCAAAGTAAGTATAGATAAAATAGTGACGATAATGGAGGAATGACTACGCTAAAAAACGAAAAACTTCCATTAACATTACGCAAACACTTAGTTGTATATATATTTTTTGCGATCAATCTTAGCCCAATTTCCTGATGTAGAAAATAGTTAAAATTCAAAGAGCGTGATGTTATAATAAACGATTATATGACATTATTGACGGTATATGTCTAAAATTGCTTCACAATACTGTTCAAATATAAGAGCATGTATTATAAATTACAATGTGGATTCATTAATCTTAGTCATGCAGGTATACTACTTTCGGATACTGAAAAAAAAAACATTCGGGTTTCATGTTTTCAAGATGTACTTGAATAGTCCTTAGCGACAGTGGCTTATCCAGACATTGGCCCAGAGGACGGGTAATAAGTTTTGAATATTGTCTTAAACTTGTGTCGTGGACATTCCCAAGATCGACAATGGTAAAGTGTTTGCGAAGGGAGAAATGTTCTTGCATCAATCAATATTGAAAGCAAACTCTCATCCCCCAATCTTTTCTAAATTAATTTTCCTCCATTATTCCTCAATTAATAAGTTCTCCTTGAGTAACCATAGTTATTAAAACGACACTAACTTATCATTATGTTTTGTTCAGTGCTAAAAAAAAAAATCTGCCAACAGTCTGGGCGCAACTGTATTATTTTTCCGGCAGAAGTTCAGAACGCGTTCAATTCGGGGATGCGGTGTATGTTACTATGTGACTGAAAACCTAACAAAAAGTTCGGGAAGCGGTTAGAAAAGGGTGTAACATATGAATTAAATAATTGGGTCATATTCCCGGATGCGGTCTAGAGGTTGAAAAAAACAAAACTTAAAAATAGGTGATTATTAAACAAACCTGGGGAAGTGAAAAGATATTCGATATCTGATCAGACCTGAGAAACATGGTGGAATTCATGAAAAAGTATACAACCAGTTTACACCCTTTTAGGGATCGGATTTCAAAAAATCTTGCAAACACTTTCTAGGTATTCACATGAAGAATCCGTGAAATAAAATGAACTCAATACTTCGAAAGACCTAGTAGATATGACGAAATTCGTGAAAATATATGCATTTTATACTAACCGATATTTTTTTTGCCCCCCCCCCCCCTTCTGAACGCCTATAAATATTCAAATTTTTTTTTATCAGAATTACTTTTCTAGTTAATTTACATATACGTACCGAGTTTCAACTTAACAGCATAAGCCGTTCTAAAGTTAGGAAAAACACCCCCCACCACCGTACCATACTACCCCTAAAAAAAATTTTATTTTTCCACCATGCAACTACTATAGCTCTATCTAAATACCAAGTTTCAGCTTCCTATCATTATAGATTCTTAAGATATAAGCATCGGAACTTTTTCTTTCTCACCCTTCCCCACCCTCACCCTCTACACCCTCACCCCCAAACTTTTTTTCCCTACTGGGGTTCTATTAGGCCTACTTCTGGTAAAAATTTGAAGCATCCATCTTACACTGTTATTAAGATATGAAACGTGTTATTTTTGAAAAATTCTTATCCCCTCCACTTACGTACTCCCCCGCCCCCTTCAAAGATTTTACTTTGAGCAATCTTCATTTATCAAGTTTTGTATCCAAACCGAATTTTGTTTTTCTGGTGCCACTGGTTTGGGAGATATTGTAATGTTAAGTATTTCAACCCCCACCCCCGTACGTCACTACCCCCACCCAAAAATTTTATTTCAATCTACTCTCCTTGTATAACTACAGATATTTGTTAAGTTTTAATTGCTTGCTATTAACGGTTTAGGAGATATGGATTTTAGAATGTGTCGATCCCGACTTTTTTGCGTTTCGGACGCATTGCTTCCCCCTCCACTCCCACACCCCTTCACCCATATCTGTTTTTTTTTTTGCAAATGGGTCCATTATCAAAGCTCTATAGAAATTCTAAGTTTCAGCCTCCTAACACAAGCGGTTCCTGAGATCTAGAAACCTAAATTTTTCGTCTAAAACGCTTACCCCGCCTTCCCCCTTACACCTCCTCCCCTGAAAATAATGTCAATTCAAGGGGTCCACCAAGTCTATTCTTAGAAAAAATTTTAATTTAATAGCTCCACTGGTTTGAGAGCTACGAGCCTTCAAAGATTTTGGGGCGGTCGACGTACGGCGTACGGGGTACGGCGTACAGACGGAGTGAAAATTTTTATTGCTTTTTTCGCGTCTACTAGTCATGAAACGTGGACAAAAAAATTTTGAGGACAGCAAATTTTTTTTTTTTAAAAATCGATAACAATACTGTATTATAAATAATACAGTAAAATCCGCCTATCGAAGGCCATCAAACCGTTAATACTCTGACTGCCAAACTTTTTGCCAAACATTTTGAAAATGATATTTAAAGGGGCAAATCACTGGCTATCAAGAATAATCAATGTGTTTAAGTTCAAATTGTTTTAGTGGATGGATTGGGTGAAAATTTTTCCCTATTTTTGCGGGTTGGTGGTGTAAGGAGAAGTTGCAGGAAGCGTTTTAGAGAAATGTTAGGAAACTTAAAGTTAGAATCTTTATACAGCTATGATAATGGAGTGGTTGTAGGAATGGGGAAGAATAAATATGATGGAGCTAAGTACTAAACACATAGAGCTAGTGAAGATGACAAGCCACCGGTCTTGTATAAAGCGCTTTTAGCCAGAAACACAATGAGAATTGAGACAAAACATGGTCGTTATATCAAATTGTTGTTGTTTTAGCGTGTGAGTGAGTGATACAAAACTGGTGCGTTTATAGAGTAAGGTGAGGTGCGCGGGGTAATTCAGTCGCAATTACCTTTTCCGCTTGTTCTTCTCACTTATTAGCTATTTAATATACAAACACGATAAGTATTAACATCACATAAACTTTATTCTAAATGAAACAATAACTAAAAGTGTATAACTAAATGCGCAGTATGTGTCGCGATTTGAAAAGACGCCATCAAATCTGATGTTAAGAGGCACATGTGATGCGTTCGCCAGACGCCAACACACTGATGCTTCGCTCTGACTTCAGCGCTACGGTGGTCGGTGGGTACGCCACATATACCCCCTTCCGAGTAACGTCAGATATGACGTTGCTATATTGTTGTTGCAACTGTTGCTGTTGTTGCACTTGTTGCTGTTGTTGAGTTGGCGTTGAAATTGCTAATGCTGCAGTTGTTGTTGCTCTCGCTGCCATTGTTGTCGCTTTAGCTTCAATTGCTTGCTGCAATTGTTGTAATCGCTAATGCTGCGATTGTTGTCGTTGTCGCTACAATTGCTGGTGCTGCAATTGCTGTTGTTGTCGCTTTAATTGCTCTCGCTGCCATTGTTGTCGCTGTAGCTTCAATTGCTTGCTGCAATTGTTGTAATCGCTAATGCTGCGATTGTTGTCGTTGTCGCTACAATTGCTGGTGCTGCAATTGCTGTTGTTGTCGCTTCCATTGCTGGTGACTTGAGGCTCGGGACTTACAAACGGCGAACCGGACAATTGCTCAATCTGAAGTTGAAAGGAAATATGAAGACAAAATCAAAAGTGCTACTCGCCCAGCACGCAGGTGGGAATTTAAAAAAAAAATTCGGTTTACCGACGAGAAAATTTTTACCCCGCAGGAAAAGTTCAATAAACAGAATGATAGAGTGTATGATCGCTCTTCCAAGGAAGCGTCCGAGGTAGTTTCACGAGTTCAAAAAGGGCACCACCCGGCCTCAGTGATGGTTTGGTGGGGGATGTCCTATGATGGCGACACCAAGCTTAATTTTTGTGAAAAAGGTGTAAAAACTGCGGCCAGAAACTGCGGCCAGAAACTGCCAATCAGATATTTTTTGTTGTAAAGCCTCTCAACGAGTCCTTATTTAAAAACCAGCATTGGGTGTTCTAGCAGGACTTTGCACCCGTTCATAAGACCAAAACCAACCAGGCCTGGTTGAAAAACAATGTATTAGCACTGAAGAATGGCCATCCACCAGCCCAGACCTTAATCCTTTGGATTACAAGCTATGGTCCGTTTTGGAGGGCATGGTCTGCTTCAAACGTCACCCAATATTTAGTCTTTGAAAAAGGATCTAGAGGATGCAGTGGCCCATTTTTTCCCTATCTGAGGTGCGTGCTGCGATTGATGACTGGCCAAGGCGAATTCGTGCGTGTGTGAAGGCCAATGGCGGAAATGTTAAATAAATGTATTTTTTTTTACTTGTTACCGTTATTTGAATAAACTGACAAAAATTATGAAAATATCTAAAGCCGTTATTTTTGAATTTCCAAAAAACCGTGTGTCAGTATTTATGATATGACTAGGTATATATCTCTGTGACTCTGTGTGGGGGTTCAAACCTCCCCCCCCCCCCGAAATGATGTACTTACAAAGGCATAGCTAAATGTAACTTATACTTGACGCGTAAATTTGTCTGAACCCCCCTCCCCCCCGAAATATTTTTTTGTCTGAAAAACCCCCACCGAAATAATTTTCTGCGTTCGCGCCTGTCTGTGACTAAAAATAGCACAGACCTGAACTGCGACTTTGTGGTGTGATGTTCGACCGCGCAGTTGGTCGGTGGTCGATGGAATACCGACTTCGACTTCGATTTTATGTAAGCAAGAAGACGAACGAGTGTCATGTCAATTGTATTTAATTTTTGAAAATGAATGTTTTTCACTGATTTTCAAAACATACCAACAAATTAACTTGGGATCTCAAGGGGATCGGGGTCAAACAAATCTAATATTTTAAGAACTAAACTAACCTTAATTGAGAATCACTGATTTTCTTACATTTTTTTACCCCGATCCTCTAGTTGAGATTGAGATATTCAAGGGTAAAAAACAAAGTCATTATCCTTAAAAAAACTTGCAAGGATAACTTTTTTTCCTATTATTTTTATATTGCGGCAACATTGCACTTTAAAATAAGCCCTACTTTATTATTCTACGATAAAAACTAAGTGCCAGAGATATGAATTTACGAAGAGGATTCGGACACCACTTTTGCGAAATCTTCAATATACTATAACTAACAAGGAAATGAGATAGAAAAAAAAATTAAAATCATATATTTTCCGTCACTAATTCTTGGAGTACATAAATTTTCAAAAGAATCGGCGAAGCTAAGTGTGACCCAAATGACCCAAATGTTTGAATTCATAAGCTTTGATAATTGCAACCATAGAGATATATGTACATACTACCCGCGTACCGCGGCTTCACTCGCTACGCTCACGTTGTTCTATCGTCCCTGTTACTCCCGTCTTTTCCGTTGATCCCGTTTCTCCGGTTGATCCATTGGTCCTGTTCCTCCCGTTGCTCCCGTTTCTCTCGTTGATCCATTGGTCCTGATTCTCCCGTTGCTCCTGTTTCTCCCGATGCTCCTGTTACTCCCGTTGCTCCCATTTCTCCCGTTGCTCCTGTTACTCCATCCTTTATAAACAATCTTCTATCCAACACCCTCCAACCTTACTTCATCCATTATCATCTATCCATCATCTACCACCCTATATCTACCATCCACCATCCCTTTTCCACCATCCTCTATCAACCATCCTTCATCCACCATTCATCATTCTCCATCTTCCACCCTCTATCCACCATTCACCATCCCATATCCAACATCCACCATCCTCCATCATTTATCTTCATCCACCATCCTCCAACTAAAATTCTCCATTCCCCATCCACGTTCGTTCTGCTCGAACTTGTGAAATACGTATGCGTCTGTGCTGAGCATCTCGTGCGCGCTCTTCAACAGTTTGGCTCGCACGAATATTCGCAACTCTTTTTGCATTACGACTCCGTTGTGCAATGTTTGATCTTCTGATTGGCGGCATATTGCCAATTAATCAATCTGAAGACCGCTTGCTGGAAAAAATTGCGGACAATTCTAAAAATCCACTTGGATTCACTGTTTCACTGTTGTTGTTTTCACTGTTTCACAAATCACCGAAAAATTGAATTACAAACGAACTCGATCAACTGAACAATGGGCGTGCTTCTCGCACGGACAATTGTACCTCGCCTGTAGGAAAACACATGGCCACATGGTCATACATATCCATATACATCCATATCTTTATACATAAAAAAAAATTCCGGACGAACGGAACTCAAAACACATGGACACATGGCATACATATACATTTACATATTTTTGTATATATGTATGTATATGTATGATCATTTGGCCGTGTTTAGATTTGCGTTCATCTTGAATTTGTTTTTTATGTGTAGAGATAGCAGAGACTATTCCGAACAAAAAAAAATCCATGGAAACTGGTTGAATAGTTGCGAACAACAAACGAAAAAATTTCTCCATACAAAATGTACTGAAAATGAAATTTTCCAAATTTTCCATTTTTCAGGAAAATTTGCAATTTTTGGCTCCGTTAGGATCTAAGTTGGGCCCTAACGAACACATAAAATAAATTTGAGCCAAATCGGACGAACGGTTGCTGAGTTACACGTGTACATACGTAGTCCACATTTTTTTTTTTTATATAAGATGCAGCGAATGATTTGAAGTCGGACTGTTAACCGCAAAGGACTGGCAATAAACACTATGCTACTATCAGCATCTTACTCACATGTATGGTATGTCATATTCCGGTCTTGAAAACAAATAAGCGAAACCTTTGAATACTAGGCTCCTATTTGCATTTCACTGAGACGCTCCATACAAAAACGTACAAATTTGATTCAAAATATTTTAAAGTGCTTCATACAAACACGGCGTCTTATCGTCTTCAGTATATATCTCTATGGTACTTGTATCGATCCAATTCATTGACGTGCCCTCGTTTCGAATTGAAGCATTATTATTATTCGTAGAGAGTTTTAACGTTTTTTACGAATCACCGGTCCATAATTGATGGTGATCAGTCGATAATATCTGTTCTTTTCAAGTCATATTAACAAAATCACTATCATCATATACACACATATAGTAAATATATTGGAGACCAATAATAATCAAGCAGTATTAAAATGGATTGGATTGGATTGGAATTGACTTTTGTTCTACGCTACTACATTCAAGCTTTTTCGTGCTGATGAACTAAAAAAAAATTATAACTTACTAGGTGAGCTAAATATTTGGGGGATGGTTTGACCCCAAACCCCCCCTCCCCGTTACTACGCCAGTGGTATGTAAGAAAGAGACGGCATATACTAAGCTATCGCGGTCTTCTCTTAAATATACACAGAATAATGCCTTTTGAAGGGGCCGTGCAAATATTCCATGTACATATAGTGCTTGTACAATAATAAATATATACAGCAACCGGCGACATCGTTCGCAAAAACTCGAATGGCTTATGTGACTTGCATAAGGCTTCGTTTCGACGCCTAGTATAGGAAACTTTTCCAGCTGGGAAATAATTGAAATTAGAGATTGCATTTGGCAGCCCTGCAAGCAACCGCAGTCCCAGAATTTGAGTGTAGCACGACTGCCCAATCGCAGGCGAAGTCGGTGTTGTGGGTATCATAATATAATCCTGTGTATTCTAAAGACAGGAACTGCGCGGTTGAAGTCGAAGTCCGTGTTCTGTTTGAGCCCTTAGACCCACTAGGTAAGTGAAAAAAATACGTTGGATGGATAGTTGCAAGCGAAAAGCTTAGCATTTAATTTGTTTAGAGTTGGAAAGGATTCAAGGCAAAGAGTTGACGAGTGTATAGAGCCACTACAGGGATACCATAGTTAGGTACATGGGGTGCATAGATACTGCTACCAGTATCTATGCACCCCAATCTGAAGACGACTACTGGAAATAGTGATTCAGTAAAGAGGAATCCAAAAGCTAACAATTTTCCAGAATAGAGAATGGAGAGTAATACGCTCCTTAAACGATTGCTGGAAAATAGTTATCCCATAGGATGGAAGGAACGAAATACTTGTAGAGTGGAAAACGGAAAGATAAGATCAAAACAAAAAAATCTGCCAACAGTCTGGGCGCAACTTAATTATTTTTCCGGCAGAAGTTCGGAACGTGTTTAATTCGGGGATGCGGTGTATGTTACTATGTGACTGAAAACCTAACAAAAAGTTCGGGAAACGGTTAGAATAGAGTGTAATATATGAATTTTATAATTGGGTCATATTCCGGGATGCGGTCCAGAGGTTGGAAAAGAAAAAACTTTAAGATAAGTGATTATTAAACAAGCCCGTGGAAGTGAAAAGATAATTGATATCTGATTCAGACCTGAGAGACATGGTGGAATTTATGGAAAAGTATACAACCACTTTACTCCCCCTTAAGGGTCGAATTTCAAAAAATCTTGAAAACACATTCTAGGTCTTAATATGAAGAATCCGTAGAATAAAAATGAATTCAATATTTCGAAAGACCTAGTAGATATGACGAAAATCGTGAAAATATATGCATTTTATATTTACTGAAATTTTTTTCTGCCCCCCCCCTCTTCTGAACCTCAATGAATATTGACATTTTTTTTTATCGGAATTACTTTTCTAGTTCATTTACATATACGTACCGAGTTTCAACTTTCTAACATAAGCCATTCATAAGTTAGGAAACCCCCCCCCCCCCAACCTCGCACCATGCTACCCCTAAAAAAAATTTATTTTTCCACTATGCCACTAATATAGTTCTATCTAAATACGAAGTTTAAGGTTTATATCATTACAAGTTCTTATGATATAAGCATCGGAACTTTTTCCTTCTCACCCTTCCCCACCCTCACCCTCTACACCCCCACCTTTTAATTTATTTTTCCCTACTAGGGTTCTATTGGGCCTAGTTCTAGTTAAAATTTGAACCATCTATCTTACACTGTTATTGAGATATGAAAAGTGATATTTTTGAAAAATCCTTATCCCCTCACTTCTATGCTCCCCCGCCTCCTTCAAAGATTTTACTTTGAGCAATCTTTATTTATCAAGCTTTATATCCAAACCGAATTTTGTTTTTCTGGTGCAATTGGTTTGTGAGATATCGTAATCTTTACTATTTCAACCCCCACCCCCGCACGCCACCCCCCCACCAAAAAATGTTGTTTCAATCTACTCTCTTAGTATAACTTCAGATATTTGTTAAGTTTTAATTGCTTGCCGTTAACGGTTTAAGAGATATGGATTTTAGAATGTGTCGATATCGGCATTTTTGCGTTTCGGACGCATTATTTCCCCCTCCACTCCCACAACCCTTCACCCATATCAGCAATTTTCTTGCAAATGGGTTCACTATCAAAGCTCTATAGAAATTCCAAGTTTCAGCCTCTTACTATAAGCGGTTGCTAAGATCTAGAAACCAAAATTTTTCGTCTAAAACGCTTCCCCCACCTTCGCCCTTGCACCCTCACCCCTGAAAAAATTCTCACTTCAAGAGGTCTACCATGTCTATTCAGAAAAAAAAATCAATTTAATAGCTCATAGGGTTTGGGAACTATAATTTCTCAAACGAGTTTGCGTACGGCGTACGGAGCACAGACGTACTGAAAATTTTTATTGCTTTCTTGGCGTTTATTAGTCATAAAATGTATATAAACAAATTTTCAAGCTAGCAAATTTTTTTTTTTTAAAAGTCGATAACAATACTTTATTATTAAAATAATAAAGTAATTGAAATTCAATGGCATACCATGTTTTGAATTGTAGTTGCAAAATACGCATTTAAGTATTTTTTATATTCAACCCCAAACAAATTCACGAATTCCGACCACTTTTCGTACGTTAATCCTATTCTCGATAATTACTTTTCGCCAAGCAGATTCGAACCTGGTACCAGGTGCACTGACGGCAAGTGCTCTAGCCACTAATACTATACTATCTACTACTATCCACTTCTCTCTTACCCCAAATTTTGCAACTTACTTGACTGCTCCGAAAAACAATAAAGTTTCGCACCCGGACTGTAGCTATTTGGAAATTATTGCTCGGAAGTTTTCAAATTTTTAGCTTAAGCGTTAAATGTTTTCGGCCAATACTCGTGAAGACATGTTTGGAGGACTTTTATATATTTGTTTCTCGTTTGGATCGAAGAATTTCACTTACTGATGAATGCAGCCATACTTACACTGAAATCCAACAGTCTAAGTGAAACTTTATTATTTTCCTGGTAAAAGTTCGGGAATCGATTAAAATGGGGACACTCTGAAATGATTACGCCACTGCAACATAAAACACATGAATTTCGTAATTTAGTCAAGCTCCGAATCGCTTTTAACGTCGTACTATAACTGTTTCCAAATTTGAAGTTTGTTTAGAAAGTTCATTTTATCCTTAGAATGGATATAAAAATTTATAAATATAGATTTTTAGCCGTGTAGACGACGTAAAGCGCGGTTTCAAGGCGGTGGGGTATTTCGGGAAAAAATAGTATAACTCTTCGATTTTTATACTCTAGATGAAATCATATAGAGTATTATAAGTTTGATCCATCCGAAAAATTTGTAACGCATTGAACCAAGCCTCGGACGAAAAAAGTTACATATTATTTTTTGTTTACTTGTGGCCAAAAACCTCAAATCCGCTTGACGTCCATTAATCCGTCCGTCCGTCCGTCCGTCTGTCTGTCCGTTAGCACGATAACTCAAGAACACCTTCACCTAGGCTCTTGAAATTTTGAATCTTGGTGTTTGGTTGAATTTGTAAGGCTAATTTCGTTAACGGGAAAAATCATCTTACTCCTTCGGGTAGCTGCCATACAAAATGTCCTTAAAGCACGTGTTCAAGAAGTTAAGTTCTTCTGAAGTTATCGAGAAGGACTTACGGTCTTTGAAATTTCGCATGTGCTATTTTTTCAAGAGTTGGAGCTAACTGTATGATTATGACGAAAATCCTAATAGTCCTTCGAGGGGCTGCCATACAAATATCCTGAAAAATTAATTCACTTAATTTACGAAACTCACTATAACTCAAGTAATCTTTTAGCTACGAATTCGGAAACTTATACAAATTAGTTTCGAGTGAAAACCAAGTTCAAGTTTACTAGTCAGCGAAATCCTTTAACTCCTTCTGGTACCTTCCATACAAAAAATCCTTAAAACACTAGATCAAGAATATTGGCCGATACCTTTATAAGTATTTAAGCTACGACTTTGAAATTTTGTAGGTGTTATTTTTCCATGAACTGGAGCTAACTGTATGATTATGAAGAAAACCCTAATAGTCCTTCGAGGGTCTGCCATTCAAATATCCTGTAAAAATGACTTCACTTAATTTACGAAACTCAATATAACTCAAGTAATCGTTAGCTATGAATTCAGAATTTTGTACAAATTAGTTTTGAGTAAAAACAAAGTTCGAGTTTACTAGTCAGCGAAATCCTTTTACTTTTTCTGGTACCTTCTATACAAAAAATCCTTAAGACACGTGTTCAACAATATTTTTCGATAACTTTTGAGCGCTTCAAACTACAAGTTTGAAATTTTGTACACATTAATTTTTGAATGGTTCCAAGGAAAAGGATGAATATGTAAGAAATCGAGTAAGTCCTTGCTCCGCCTCCCATATGAAAGTCCTTCAAAACGGATATTTTTTTTCCAGTTCAAGATATGAAATTAAACAGTGAATAATGCTTTTTAAGTTTTGAGTAGCAATTTAATGGGACTCCTTTATGAAGGACATACAACATGCACACACGTAATACTTCTTCATCCCCAACTTCAATATCCATCGGAGTTCTGTGTCATCTAGAGTATTATACGATTGGCTTGCAGCCGATCGTGACTGCAGTATGTTTTAAATGAATATGGAGCTGGATAAACGTATGTGTATCTACATATATCCATTATTTTGAGTACTTTGAATTCTTTGAGAACTTTGGGGTATCTGGAGGTCAATACGTTAACAACCAAATTTTGACTTCACAAAAGGTATCTACCCACACAACAAAATTTGCATTGAGTTTCCAGACCTGTCCGTACGACTGTGGCTCTAACCATACTGCAATGAAAGTACTAAGGACGAGGACAATTGTGGTGCAAACTAAATGCCCATAGTTAGTTCAATGTTAAATTTCAAGTGTTCACTTTCACAATTTTAAAGTGTTCACTTATTAATGAAAATGTCACTCAATATCAGAAAACGGTACATACACATGTTATTTTGCATTAAAAATTTTTTAATAACATGTTCTTCATAGTTCTCATGTTCCGTACATAAGTAGATCATGAGAAATACTTGATGATTTTGTTTATTGATGTCACGATTTAACAATAATCGAAGGAACACTGCTTAATAAAAGGCATACATTAATGTAATGCACAGAGCTTCATTCAGTGTACTAGAGCTGTGGTGGCAAACCGTAGGACATACAGTTACTCACATAATTATTGGGTCGAAACCAAAAACAATGTTTGGGGCAAAGTTATGACTGAAACGAGGAGGAAATAAAAAAAAAAAAAATTCATTTGTTATTGTCTGTACTATATACTCATGGAAATAAGTGTTTTTTCAAAATATATATTACGCAAATATATGAAATAAATAAAAACAATTCAAAAAAATGAAATTTAACATCACATAATTATTGGGTCGAACGAATTTTTTGCAGTTTTTTCAATTTAAACTGCTAAATTAATATTTGGTGGGATCTCCTTTTTTATTCAGGATCCACTTGCATCTATTTCGCATTGATTCTATAAGTTTCCGGTTAGCTGATTCGAAGATTTCTGTCCAGTCATCTTATAGAATCCTTTTCAACTCCGGTGTACTGCTAATTGGGTGCATCCTGCTTCTTTCATCAAGCTCCTCCTGAAGATGTCTTCTGGGAGCAGATTGGTGGAAGGTGGAATAGTGGTGGCCGGTTTTTTCCACTTTGGGACACTTGTAGTGTAGGAATTCTCGAATGATATGTGCTGAATGCTTAGAATCTTATCTTGATAGAATTGAAATGTTTCTAAAATTCACATTTCCTCTGAAGAAGTTTTCCATTAATTTCTTGAAAATGTATAGCAACACATTTTTGGTCATAATGCCAACAATAAAAACCATGTTTTCAACTGCTGAGAACGATATACAGCCCAAACCGTAACCTACTGATCTCACAAAGAAAAAAATTGTAAGCGGCGTCAATAAAAAGACAGGATGGAGTTTAGTGAACTTCATATAATAAAGGACCAAAACTTTTGGAATCAGGAGATTTTTACAGATGAGAGTAGTTTTAATGTTTTTGAGTCAGTTGGATGCACCATGGTGCTGCGCAAGACTAATGTTGAAGTAAAAAAGAAAATCCACTCATAGGACTGTATAGCATAGCGTGGGATCCGTAATGGTTTGGGCTGTATATCGTTCTCAGCAGTTGAAAACATGGTTTTTATTGTTGTCATTATGACCAAAAATGTGTTGCTATACATTTTCAAGAAATTAATGGAAAACTTCTTCAGAGGAAATGTGAATTTTAGAAACATTTCAATTCTATCAAGATAAGATTCTAAGCATTCAGCACATGTCATTCGAGAATTCCTACACTACAAGTGTCCCAAAGTGGAAAAAACCGACCACCACTATTCCACCTTCCACCAATCTGCTCCCAGAAGACATCTTCAGGAGGAGCTTGATGAAAGAAGCAGGATGCACCCAATTAGCAGTACACCGGAGTTGAAAAGGATTCTATAAGATGACTGGACAGAAATCTTCGAATCAGCTAACCGGAAACTTATAGAATCAATGCGAAATAGATGCAAGTGGATCCTGAATAAAAAAGGAGATCCCACCAAATATTAATTTAGCAGTTTAAATTGAAAAAACTGCAAAAAATTCGTTCGACCCAATAATTATGTGATGTTAAATTTCATTTTTTTGAATTGTTTTTATTTATTTCATATATTTGCGTAATATATATTTTGAAAAAACACTTATTTCCATGAGTATATAGTACAGACAATAACAAATGAATTTTTTTTTTTTTTATTTCCTCCTCGTTTCAGTCATAACTTTGCCCCAAACATTGTTTTTGGTCTCGACCCAATAATTATGTGAGTAACTGTACGTGTTTTTGGTAGAACTGAACAAAGAAATGGGACAGCTTTTTTTCGCCCGAGATTTTTATGTTTTGTGGATGGGTTAATCTTCTCTAAACTGTTCTATGATATATCTTGCCGGTGATTGTATACCGCAAAAGATTACACAACTTTAGTAGACACATTAGCGGATCTTTTATAATAGAAATGGAAATTTATTTCTTATAAATAATAATAAAAAAAATATCCTTAAAAATATAAAAGTAAATTGAATAATCCAGTAAATATAGGAACTCTTAAAGAAACATAACGCAGTCACGATCGGCTGCAAGCCAATCGTATGATACTCTAGATGAAATACTGAACTCCGATTTATATTTTAGTTGGAAATATATCAAAAGAATGAGGAGAGCACAAGCAATTATTACATGACCTTTTACTTACAGGTAGAAACTTTTGTATAGTGGTCGATTTTACTGTATTATTTATAATACAGTATTGTTATCGATTTTTTAAAAAAAAAAATTTGCTGCCCTCAAAATTTTTTTGTCCACGTTTCATGACTAGTAGACGCGAAAAAAGCAATAAAAATGTTCACTCCGTCTGTACGCCGTACCCCGTACGCCGTACGCCGAACGCCGTACGCCGAACGCCGTACGCCGTACCCCGTACGCCGTACGTCGACCGCCCCAAAATCTTTGAAGGCTCGTAGCTCTCAAACCAATGGAGCTATTAAATTAAAATTTTTTCTAAGAATAGGCTTGGTGGACCCCTTGAATTGACATTATTTTCAGGGGAGGAGGTGTAAGGGGGAAGGCGGGGTAAGCGTTTTAGACGAAAAATTTAGGTTTCTAGATCTCAGGAACCGCTTGTGTTAGGAGGCTGAAACTTAGAATTTCTATAGAGCTTTGATAATGGACCCATTTGCAAAAAAAAAACAGATATGGGTGAAAAGGTGTGGGAGTGGAGGGGGAAATAATGCGTCCGAAACGCAAAAATGCCGAGGTCGACACATTCTAAAATCCATATCTCCTAAACCACTAATAGCAAGCAATTAAAGCTTAACAAATATCTGTAGTTATACTAGGAGAGTAGATTGAATCAAAATTTTTGGGTGGGGGTTGAAATACTTAACATTACAATATCTCCCAAACCAGTGGCACCAGAAAAACAAAATTCGGTTTGGATACAAAGCTTGATAAATAAAGATTGCTCAAAGTAAAATATTTGAAGGGGGCGGGGGAGTACGTAAGTGGAGGGGATAAGAATTTTTCAAAAATAACACGTTTCTCATCTCAATAACAGTGTAAGATGGATGCTTCAAATTTTTACCAAAAGTAGGCCTAATAGAACCCTAGTAGGGAAAAAAAGTTTGGGGGTGTGGGTGTAGAGGGTGAGGGTGGGGAAGGGTGAGAAAGAAAAAGTTCCGATGCTTATATCTTAAGAATCTATAATGATAGGGAGCTGAAACTTGGTATTTAGATAGAGCTATAGTAGTGGCATGGTGGAAAAATACATTTTTTCTTAGGGGTAGTATGGTACGGTGGTGGGGGGTGTTTTTCCTAACTTTAGAACGGCTTATGCTGTTAAGTTGAAACTCGGTACGTATATGTAAATTAACTAGGAAAGTAATTCTGATAAAAAAAATTTGAATATTCATTGGCGATCAGAAGGTGGGGCAAAAAAAAATATCAGTTAGTATAAAATGCATATATTTTCACGATTTTCGTCATATCTACTAGGTCTTTCGAAATATTCAGCTCATTTTGTTTCTACGGATTCTTCATGTGAATACCTAGAAAGTGTTTTCAAGATTTTTTGAAATTCGACCCCTAAGAGGGTGTAAACTGGTTGTATACTTTTTCATGAATTCCACCGTGTTTCTCAGGTCTGATCAGATATCGAATATCTTTTCACTTCCCCAGGCTTGTTTAATAATCACCTATTTTAAGTTTTGTTTTTTTCAACCTCTAGACCGCATCCCGGAATATGACCCAATTATTTAATTCATATGTTTCACCCTTTTCTAACCGCTTCCCGAACTTTTTGTTAGGTTTTCAGTCACATAGTAACATACACCGCATCCCCGAATTGAACGCGTTCTGAACTTCTGACGGAAAAATAATACAGTTGCGCCCAGACTGTTGGCAGATTTTTTTGATTTATAGTGAGTTCCATAAAGTAAGTTAGGACATTTTACTGAATTTTTGTATGGCAACTACATGAAGGACTCATGGAATATTTTTCATATTGATAGTTTCAGCTGCGACTATTATAAAATTAATGTTTGTTAAATTTCAAAGTCGTAAATGAAAGCTTTCTAAACTTATCGTGCAATATTGGTGAATATGTTTATTAAGGACTTTTGTATGACAGCTACCCGAAGGAGTCAACCGATGGCGCTAATAATTAAACTCCGTCTTGATTTTGGTATAAAACTAATTCCTGTAAAATTCTAAATTCCTGCTCTAACTCGTTCTGGAGTTATAGTGAATTCAGTAAAAAGCATACATTTTTGAAGGACTTTTCTAGGCTGCTACACGAAGGACTCATTCGATTTGCATCGTATTCAGAACATTCAATTCAAACATTTTAAACCATCCGTATGCAAAATTTCAAGTTCCTAACTTGAAGCATTCGAGCAATAATTGTGAAAACGTGTTTCAAGGACTCTTGTATGGGAGGTACCCGAAGGAGTGGAAGGATATCGCCCATTAACGAACTTAGCCTTACTTTTTCCATTTTACAAGTTGTGACAAAATTTCAACTTCCTAGGTCAACGCGTTCTTGAGTTATCGTGCTAACGGACGGACGGACGGACGGACGGACGGACGGACGGACGGACGGACAGCAAACGGATTTGGGGGTTTTGGCCAAAAAAAAACACAAAATAATATATAACATTTTTTCGTCCGAGGCTCGGTTCTATGCGTTACAAACTTTTCGGGCTGGATTAAACTTATAATACTCTATATGTTCATCTAGAGTATAAACAAACTTTTCGGGCTGGATTAAACTTATAATACTCTATATGTTCATCTAGAGTATAAAAATATGGAACGCGAATTTTTTTGACGTAGTAAGGTTTCAATGACAGAGTAGGATAGAGAATCACAGTTTTAGACCAAAATTTTGCATGTGCCCTAAATTTTGAATTATCTGTTTTGTCAATTGGTAGCCGTATTTCCTCTCATTTTCTTCGGTGTACATTTTATCTGACTGGGTCAGATCGTCGAGTTGATTGTTCGGGGCACTTGTGCACGTATTTACGCTACATATGATTCCCTATCCTATACTCCATCATTGAAACCTAACTACGTTAAAACATTTTGCGTTCCATTTTTTTCCGATATTTACTGAAATTTTGTCTCTGATTACTGGACTATGAATAGTGAATGCGGCAAAATCGTTTTAATTTATTCAAATTTTCCAATGTGCGAGTATCGAGGCTCGAATAATATAAAAAATAAAAGATTTCTGTGTAAGGAAACGTTTTCATTGAATTCAGTAATATTCAATATTTGCGACACATGTAAAATATTGCATTTACTTTAGACTCAATTCAAGGAGTTCGTAGTTTTTGCTACTCATGTCGTATTATTTGAATGAATTTCATTTCCATTTCAAATATTGTCTGTTTAGAAAGATTTGAGGAACATGTGTGCCAGTTACCTTACAGGCTACACCTACACAACGTAAGGCGGAAATGAATTCCTTCTTTTGCAATTTAAATTTAAATTGAAACTGAGAAGAATATATTCATTATTACCACGAAAATGATCAATTTATTTTACGAGTACCAAGCGAAAATGCGTTATATATAAGAACTTTTTAATCAATATACTCATCCGTCAAAATTCCTATAGGTGTTTATTTTTGAGAGTATGAGTACCCTTTCCATATAGGGTAGAATGGGTAGCCCTGCACCATAGGTAGAAATGCACCACTCGCCATTAGCCCTGACCAGAATAGACTTAAGGAATCTTAACAACTTTTCGTCAAACGCCTTAAGGCACGTAAAGTTTGTGGCAAAACTTAATGAATCTTATACCCAACCACAATAGCCTTAAGGTAAGAGAAGTTTGACAGCTAAAAAAGTCAAATATCGGCCGTCAAATACTCATCAAGAGAGTGTAAATTAAAATAAATTTTTCTTTTTTAAAGTGGAGTTAACTATAAATCACAAGTCTGAAGTCACAAAGCAAAAAAATTTCGGAAAATCTGTGAATAAATATCAAACGCATAAGTTTGCTTAAGTTTCTACGCTCAGAACCGTACACTTAAGTTTTAACGAAAGTTTGGAAAAGTCAACGAAAGATGCCTTAAGTCCATTCTGGCTGTCTACGTGCATTTCTATACAGTCGTAGAAAAACTTAAGCTGCCTTAAGGTGTCTTAAGGCTATTCTGGTCAGGGCTATTGGCGCTCGCCCGTAAGTAAAATCTACAAAGCAGAAGTAGTATTCTCTTTCTATTTCTTTCCTATCCATACGATTGTGTTCAGAAATCGTTAAAATACCGAGTAATACCGAACAGTTATTCGGAGTAAAAGAAAAACGCTAAGGAAAGTAACTTTTCGTATATATGCAACATTTTTGTTTAAAGACAAATTATTGATCGTGAACCTTTCTAGGTAGGCATAAATATAGCTTGTAGTCTAAGGTGTGTTTTAGTAAAGTGCTAGTTTTTTATTTGCTAATATTTATTTCAAAAAAAAAAAAAATTTTTCATCTGGTCAGAATCGGTAGAATTGCACCACGAGCTTATAGGGAGAAATGCACCAGATTCTTATACCTAAGTAGCATGAATTTATGGTCACAAATCATAAAGAAATTCAAATTATTTTGCTGGAATCAGAACGAGCTCGTGCTGCAAGCATACAGCAAACATATCAAATTTGAAATCGATTTTTAAAATTTTAATATCCGTTAACTTATAAAAACTTATATAAAACCATTAAGTTACTATTATTTGGTATTTTCTATTATTTTTTATTAGTATAAAACTCGAAAAATATTTAATAGATTTACTGTTTAGTTCGTTATTGTTTGTTACTTTTGTAAATGTATTTAATTTTTTTGTTTCAACTAATTTGGTTGGGATTTGCTACATATTTAAAATGTGGTGCATTTATACCTTGCAAGTGGTTCATTTCTCCCGTACGATGGGAGAAATGCACCATTTGGACCTGCCTGTGCTCTTCTTCATTATGCTCTCGATCTGATTATATTTTGCTCTTTATTACGAATACAATATTTGCGCACGGTATTTCATCAAACAGAGAAAAAAAATTAATCAAGTTCCACAATTTTCTACGGAGATATGGAGTAATTAATGAAAAATGGTGCATTTCTACCTAGTCTACCCTATACAAATTGATGAAAATATGATTAATTAATTGAAATTTATAGTATTAATGTACGGTTTATGGTATATCATAAAAATTATTTTTTACTTATTCATTGTTGCAACGATTATTTCATTTATCCGACGAATTTAATTTGAAGAAAAGTATTCATTAATATTTAGAGTGGTAAAAAAATTTGTTTATTTTAAAATTTATATATATATTAAAATTTATATATAGATATTATTATACTCTAGATGAAATCAAATAGAGTATTATAAGTTTAATCCAGCCCAAAAGTTTGTAACGCATAGAACCAAGCCTCGGACGAAAAAAAGTTATACATTATTTTTTGTTTATTTGTGGCCAAAAACCCCAAATCCGGTTGACATCCATCCGTCCGTCAGTGGTCTGTCCGTTCGCACGATATCTCAAGAACACCATCACGTAGGATCTTAAAATTTTGAATCTGGATGTTTTGTTGAATTTATAAAGTTTACTTTTTGGTTGTTTTTAATCTGGAAAATTTGGGGAGGGGTGATATTTCTCCGAGCAATCGCTCGGGTTTCTTGGAAAAAATGAATATCACAAGTTTGTTTACAAGCGTAAGTGGAAATATTTAATAATTCGCCTAGCTCCTAGACTAACAAGTACCTATCAAGTTTCAACTTTGTGATATGGAGATGTGGATTTTAGAATGTCTTAACCTAAGCTTTCAAGCATTTCCGACACATTCTATTTCTTCGAACTCCCGAACTCCTTCACTGATATAAAAATTGAGGGGTTATGCCACTCTAGAGGCTGAAAAAATAGGCCTTTCTCGAAAAAAAATTTCAGAAAAACTACAAATTAAATCGATATTTCAAGAATGGATATTTATGATACATGACGTCTCCATTTTGTCAGGGTCCACGGCCGGGCACCTAGTACCTGTACTCTTTAAATTATGATAAGCTAATAAATTTATTTCGATTCCATATAACAAGAGCCACAAGAATACGTAGGATTTTTTCGATATTTTGATTATTAGCCAAATGGCTCACTTCTAAAGTGAATAGTGTGAAATTTCCCTAAAAATTCGTCAGAAAATTGTTAATAACAAATGAACTATGCAATATAAACAAAAAATCCTACGTACTCTGAATGACAATATAGTTTTAAAGATACATTAAAAATATCTAGTGAATCGGTTGGAAATTGTCTGAGTTATGTTTCCGGCCAGCTTGAAAAATATAGTTTGAAGTTTTGAGTAGTAGAAAATAATGAGTAATTTTGCAATATGCCTTGTACTGAAATTCGAAAACCTAGTTCTTAGAGACTTTTTTCGACCATTATCTTTTGGGACAGCATTTTGAGGTCCTTCTAGGGGACCATTTAAAATATTAAAAAAAACGATTTCTCAAAAACTCTAGAGTTGCAAACAAGTAGGTATAATATCATAGATCGATGTAAGGTCCGAATTTCAGCTTCCTAGCATAAATTATGTTCCCCAAAAAAAAACTAAAAAACTACAGTTTTGCAATATCTCTAAGGATTTGGGAGATGCAAGCCTTCAATCGACTGTCCGCACTGTGAAATAAAATCACCTACTCAGAAAACTCACGAAATCGTTGGGCGTGTAAACCGTGCACCACACATATCGTTTGTACTGCTCCTAGATCCACAACCATGCAAAAAATCTGCCAACACTCTGGGCGCAACTGTATTTTTTTTCCGGCAGAAGTTCAAAACGCGTTCAATACGGGGATGCGGTGTATGTTACTATGTGACTGAAATCCTAACAAAAAGTTCGGGAAGCGGTTAGAATATGGTGTAACATATGAATTAAATAATTGGGTCATACTCCGGGATGCGGTCTAGAGGTTGAAAAAAACAAAACTTAAAAATAGGTGATTATTAAACAAACCTGGGGAAGTAAAAAGATATTCGATATCTGATCAGACCTGAGAAACATGGTGGAATTCATGAAAAAGTATACAACCAGTTTACACCCTCTTAGGGGTTAAATTTCAAAAAATCTTGAAAACACATTCTAGGTATTCATATGAAAAATCCGTAGAATAAAAATGAACTCAATATTTCGAAAGACCTAGTAGATATGACGAAAATCGTGAAAATATATGCATTTTATATTAACCGATTTTTTTTGCCCCCCCCCCTTCTGAACGCCAATGAATATTCTATTTTTTTTTATCAGAATTACTTTTCTAGTTGATTTACATATACGTACCGAGTTTCAACTTCCTAGCATAAGCCGTTCTGAAGTTAGGGAAAACACCCCCCACCACCGTACCATACTACCTTTAAAAAAAAATTTATTTTTCCACCATGCCACTACTATAGCTTTATCTAAATACCAAGTTTCAGCTTCCTATCATTATAGATTCTTAAGATATAAGCATCGGAACTTTTTCTTTCTTACCCATCCCCACCCTCAACCTCTACACCCACACCCCCAAACTTTTTTTCCCTACTAGGGTTCTATTAGGCCTACTTCTGGTAGAAATTTGAAACATCCATCTTACACTGTTATTGAGATATGAATCGTGTTATGTTTGAAAAATTCTAATCCCTCCCACTTCCGTGCTCCTCCACCCCCTTCAAATATTTTACTTTGAGCAACTAATACTCGTGCCGAAGGCCGAGCCCGAAGGGCTCGGTCGGCCTTAAGATGAGTCGCGCCCGAGGCGCTGACTCCGTAACCTGAAGATGACCTGAAAAGGGGAGAAAAAACGATGTGGCGGTAAAGTTTCGGACATACCAATGGACGTAACTGATAGACGGGGAGAGCCGTAAATCAGTTGAATGTAATCTAATATGCGTCCATGGACGACTTTTGTGAATGCAACGACATTCGTCTACGCTCCACAGGGAAACCATGGAAGACCTGTGGAAATTGCAGTGGCAATTGATTAATTGCGATATGAATGCGATAGACGCTGTGCTTGAACAGGTCAACCGTCCGAGGCGGATGCAATAAGAGCTTCCGAAGAAACTCCTTCACACCGGCGCACGTAATGTCCACCTGCCAAGCTACCCGTCCATCCCGTTCACTTTAGTGTGTTGTCGGACGATCTACAAGCGCCATTCTAGGACGCTTGTGTTTATACCGTGCAGTTTCGTCGTAGTCGGTACTACGGCGAATCAGCGGATTGGTGTGATCGACTGACGCAGTGAAAAACCTCAAAGCACTTTGTTTGAGGAATTCCCGAATAGTTGGAAGATTCGCTTCCCGATGTAGCTGGGTGTTCCTGACGTACGGTGGCGCGTTCATAGCGGCTCTGAGACATCTGTTCTGCTTTACCTGTAATCGCGAAATGTTTCATTGGGCGGCGTGACCCCAAGCCGGAGATGCGTAGCACAAGGCTGGTCTTGTGATCGTCTTGTAGATGAGTAGCTTACTGCGCGGAGAAAGCTTGCTGCGATGATTATTAATCGGGTAAAGAAGTTTGGATGACATATTCGTCTTCTCTAGAACCGCTTGGATGTGCTGGCCAAAAGTCAGCTTCTTGTCAAGTTTGACCCCGAGGTACTTGACAACTGGTTTCCAAGGGATAATATCCCCAAAAATGGATACGTTTGAATGCGGAGGTTTAATCCGTTTCGCAAAGAGTATGGCCTCACTCTTGGAAGGATTAACATTAATCCTCCACAACTTAAACCAGTCTTCAAGTTTCGTGGCAGCCGCTTGTAATTCCCTAGTAATTACCATTGGGCTCCAAGACTGACACATGAACGCAGTATCGTCAGCATAAAATGCGGAGATAGTGCGATCAGTTCCTGGTGCATCTGCCATGAAGACATTAAACAACAGTGGAGACAAAGTCGAGCCCTGAGGCACACCCGCTTCGATTGCCTTAAGTGTCGATCTCTCCCCGTTCAGCACTACCTTGAACGACCGATCGTCCAGGTAAGAGCTGACTAACCGCACTAGCTTTATTGGGAACTGGTGTTCAATAAGTTTGAACAACAGCCCATTGTGCCAGACTTTGTCGAAGGCTTTTTGCACATCCAAGAAGATAGCCCCCGTGTATTGATTTTTGTTAAATCCCTCAGTGATGGTTTCAACAACCCGGACCAACTGGGCTGTTGTCGAATGGTCAGTTCGAAAACCGAATTGCTCATCAGGTAGAATGTTTTTGTCAGAAACATGGTCCTGAAGACGCTTGAGAATAGTTTTCTCCGCTACCTTTGCAAGTGCTGGCAGAAGACTAATCGGGCGGTGATTTTGAGGAAAGAGGCCGTTTTGACCAGCTTTCGGGATCATCACAACGTCAGCAATTTTCCACACCGTAGGGAAATAACCAGAGCGCAGGATGGCATTGAGAATTGCCACTAACTGCAGGATGGAAGTGCGTGGCAGCAACTTGCAAGCTTTGTTGCGAATGCCACATGGCCCAGGAGCCTTCTTCTCCACAAGACCAGCCAAAATAGTTTCGACTTCTTCCGGGGAAATAGGGTCGAGATGGGGTTCATCCCCTTGTGGACGTAAGGTCCTAAAGACTACCCGATCAACACGTTCAATGTGATCGAGATCTGCGTGTTCGTAATTGGGCCTGCACTGCAGCTCAAGAGAGCCCGCAAAGCATTCTGCCTTTTCCGAATCAGAGTAAACTAAGCCGTTAGCGCCATGGAGAGCAGTTACTCTAGAAGACTTGTTCCTGAGCATTTTAGCTAATTTCCACAGTTCGTTGTCATGGTCTGATATGATTTCCAGTTTGGTTTGCCAACGATCGTTATATAGATCGTTTAAAGCGTACCTAACCTTCTCTTTGAGTTTGTTATATTCCCTACGCAAGTTCGGATCCAACGTCCGCCGATAACGCCTTCGAAGGCGGTCTCGATCTCTTTTGAGAACCAAAATCTCCCTCGGAAGAGAGCCTTTTGGGTTGTCGATCGTGACAGAGGTAGTAACCGACTCAAACGACTTCACAATGTGGTCTTGAAGGTTTCCAACTACCCTGTCTATGTCATCGGTGGATTCCACCCGTTCAACGTTTACTAGAGCCTTGTCCATGGTGTCCGAAAACTTGTCCCAGTGAACACGGCATCTAGTGATTTTATCCGGGCCGAAGTCATCCTCTCCGAACAAGAGGATAACCGGACAATGGTCGGATGAAAGATCGTCCGCACTCCAAATCTCATACGCCAATGAGATGTGGGAGAGGACGGCAATGTCCAGAACATCGGGTCGCGCATAGTAGCCGTAGTAAGTCGGCGAAGTAGGTCCAATGACTGAAACATTGCTGTGTCGGTCCGAATAGCTTTGTAGAATTTTACCCCTTGCGTTGGTAATTCTACTATGCCAGCTAGGGTGCTTAGCATTGAAGTCCCCACATAAAATAGTGGGGGTACGCGTGGATAAGAACTTATCCAGTTGCGACGAGTCTAAAGGACGAGTGGGAGGATTGTAAATCGAGTACAAGTTCAATTTTCCAACCGAGCTTGTATTGACAGTAATTCCCGTTGATTCAAGATGACCTGAATCTATGTCTGGAAGAGGGTAATGATCTATGTCATGCTTGACGTAGATGGCCGTACCCCCTCCTCTTCTGCCTACCCTATCGGTTTTATATAAAATATAATTCCGAAGGCGAGGCTCATCGCCCGCATTGAAGTGCGTTTCTCCAACAAGAATAACATCAAGAAGGTGCTCCTCAGCAAAAGCTAGAAGCTCCTTTCTTTTACTCAGCAGACCGTTGGCATTCCAGAATGCCAACCTGATATTTCGCGGCTTTCGTTTGAACTCTACTGAACAATTGCTTGGAACATATTATGTATGTTCCGAGTCAGGGAATTGAGAGAGCGCGAGTCGAGGTTAGAATTACCCAAGGTTTGGAGCATTTCGCCCAGGTTATTAAAAAGAACTGAGCGCATACCCTGGTCAATGGAAGGGAGAGATTCCCTGAGGGGGTTTGAGTTGATGGGTGCCGGCCTAGCAGGCAACGAGCGCCTAGGTGCGGCAGAGGGCCTGGGAGCGGCTGAGGGCCTGAGAGCGGCAGACGTGCTGGGGGTAGCAGCGGTTTTGGCGTTCACAGACGGGTGGGGGGCCAGATTAGCTTTGGCAGCAGCAGGTTCCTTAACAAACTTTGCCGCGATCGGAGTCCTGAAATTAGACGCATATGACTGCGTCAATGGGGGTGGCATCGGAGCCGGAGGAAGGCGAACTGCCTTGGCGTTTTGCCTTTTGGCGACATTGGCCTGACGCATCTTAGCACTGTCAGCCTGTCGCTGGACTGCCATTCCATACGGACAGCCCTTGAAATTGGCAGTATGGTCACCCTTACAATTGACACATACCGCCGAAGCAGCGCGATCCTTGGGACAGTTTTCTGTCAAATGGTCGCCTGCACACTTGACGCACTTGGGCTCCGAGCGGCACCCTTTCTGTGCGTGGCCAAATCGTTGGCATCGATGGCATTGGCCTAAGCCAGCCTTGCGCCTTAGCGCTTCGGTCCTTATGATAAGGCCGCAGCATGACTTCAAGTCGTATAATGCCTTGTCTTTTCGGCCGACTTCGACGAAGACAAGAGGCATTGGCGCATTGTTGTGCGAATGCTTCATCCGCACAACGTTGAGAGGCGTGAAGCCTTGAGAGATGAGGTCATCCTTGACCTCATCAGTAGAGATCGTCTCCAGTACCCCACGGAGAACAACCTTGAGGTTTGATTCACCCCTTAACGCAAAGCTATGGAACGGAACCTTACGTGTTTCCAGGAACCTCGTGATACCCTTGAAGTTATCAATTGAGATCGCCTGGAGACGCACACCTTCAGCCGTAAGGGAGGCAGGCTTGTGTTTGAGGTTGGCTGCGTAGAGGGCTTGTTTAAGTGCCATCCAGCCAACCTTCGTTGTAATGAAGATGGCAGGTGGAAGACCTTGCCCGCCATCTTTAGGAGCTACTGTGTTAGGGCCTGGAACGGGACTCAGAGGGCTAGACCTGTTGCCAGAATCCTCAGAAGAAGACGCAGTATTCCGTTGTGAAGTTTTCCTCTTCCTCGCTGGCTTGGAGGAGCCCGCGCGATCGGATATATTCTGACGAGATGTACCTTCGCCAGGAGAGTTGACTCGTCCGGCAGGTACATTGGCAGGGGGGTGTGAGCCAGCTCGAGAGGAGCCAGCCCGGTCGGAGAGGGAAGAAGTAGCTCGGAAGGTGTTCGAGCCGCCTCGGCGATGCCGAGCAGAGGAAACAACTCGGCGATGCCGAGCAGAGGAAACGGAGTCAGCGTCAGACTCCATCACTGCGTCGGATGCAGTAAAATCTTCCGCACCGCTGGGTGCAGCAGACTGACCACCTCGAGAGGAGGTGACCGTCGACGCGTCGGAATGTTCCGGCCCACTGGACCGACTCTTTTTCCGAGTCTTCGGAATTTTATGCTTACGCGGAGTGGAGCGCGCTGAGGCGAGTGCCACATGTAGTGAGCGAATTTCGTCTCTAAACACAGCATTGTCCGCCTTAATCGCTTCATACTCCTCTAGCATCGCACGATTGGCTTCCTGCATGGATCGGAGCTCTTCTTGCTGCTGGTCGTATGCAGCCATATACTGCAAGACGTTAAAGTCGCCTGCCTCGTCGGCAGGCGAACCCATCGCTGCTAGATTTTCTCTGTACCTATAAATAACACAATATAGGCCAAAGACAGGGGCGAGGAATAACAGATAAATAAGAGAATCTGACCTTTAGGGTCGGTCCGATCCTTGTTGCAGCTTTGTCAGGTCTTCCCCCGCAAAGCTGGTATGGTGAGCTGTGGTGTCTGAGCAGGCCACCTCCGGCACACCACAATCGTCTGGTCAGGAAGCACTAATGTTTGTGCTCCGAACCGCACTGGGACAGGCTACCAAGAGCGACCTACGAAATCTCGCGACGGAGAGTTTGTCGCAAAGAAAGCACTGTGATTTTCCGCGGCGGAAAGTATGTCGCGAAAAAGAATTAAAACGAATGACCGAACTCGCGGCGGAAAGTTTGTTACGAGAACGGACTGAAAAATGATCACTGAAGTTCCCGACGGAAAGTTTGTCGAGAATAGGTGCGCAACTGAACCCGCAGCCTATTGAGTGGGTACCGAACAAGTACTTACAATAGCAAAGGCTATTTGACTGTTCGGCAACACCACACCAAAAGGGGCAGAGTTCCGACGGAGTTGCGTTTGCAGTCTGCAATAACTTCAGACGGCTGAAGAAAAATTGCAGATGCACGAAACCGAACTGCGCAGATCCGCGACGAAAAGTTTGTCGGGATAAAACGCACTTGTACTTTAAAAAGCGAACAAAAAAAAAAAAAATTTTCGCACTTTGTATAAAGAATTAATAAATTGGAAAATTTATCGGTCCCCCATCCAAGTACAAAGCAGCTCTTTGCTGCTTGACTTTGGTGAGCGACAAGATCTAAGTAGGAGCACTGTACCAGAACAATGTCATGGTATTGGTGCGCAGAAAAACAACAGCGAAGCGACCGTTAAATTTAGCGCGAATATTCCGCGACGGAGAGTTTGCCACGAAATAAACGAAACTGAGAAACGAAAAAACGAAAAATTACGCGACGATGAGTATGACGCAGAGGTCCACTGAACAGAATAGCGCGACGGAAAGTTTGTCGGAAATTATGTTAAACAAGTCGTACAGCCTGCACGAAAATCTGAAAAGATGTAGCAAATTGCCACAATTTACTCGGAGCTAAAAAGTCGATGAATACGACCGACCGGGAATTGAAGTCCTGCACGATTGGAACGGGACTTTGCCTTTCCCTTAACCTTACCACCTTTGCCGCGACCAGACATGTTTAATAATTTCGATATAGAGGTACTCGCACTAACGAAACAAGGGACCTTTTTTTTGAATTCACTTTGAGCAATCTTTATTTATCAAGCTTTATATCCAAACCGAATTTTGTTTTTCTGGTGCCATTAGTTTGTAAGATATCATAATCTAAAGATTTTCGCCTCCCACCCCTGTACGCTACTACCCCCACCCAAAAATTTTTTTTCAATCTACTCTCCTAGTATTTATAACTATTTATGGTTTAGGAGATATGGATTTTAGAATTTGTCGATCTCGGCATTTTTGCATTTCGGACGCATTATTTACCCCTCCACTCCCACACCCCTTCACTCATATCTGTTTTTTTTTTTGCAAATGGGTTCGCTATCAAAGTTCAATAGGAATTCTAAGTTTCAGCCTCCTAACACAAGCGGTTACTGAGATCTAGCAACTTAAATTTTTCGTCTAAACGCTTACCCCGCCTTCCCCCTTACACCTCCTCCCCTGAAGATAATGTCACTTCAAGGGGTCTACCAAGTCTATTCTTAGAAAAAATTTTAATTTTATAGCTCCACTGGTTTGAGAGCTACGAGCCTTCAAAGATTTTGGGGCGGTCGACGTACGGCGTACGGCGTACGGGGTACGGCGTACAGACGGAGTGAAAATTTTTATTGCTTTTTTCGCGTCTACTAGTCATGAAACGTGGATAAAAAAATTTGGAGGGCAGCAAATTTTTTTTTTTAAAAAATCGATAACAATACTGTATTATAAATAATACAGTAAAATTGCAACCAATAATTCAAATTTTTCCTGAAATACAAATTTAAATATTAACAAAAAAAGAAAAATGTCACATTCTGTAAAAAATTAATTAAACTTTTGACGTTTGAGTGGAAAAATAGAAACCGATTTCAAGCTAAACACACATGAACTTAAAACTAAAAATCATCGAGCTTTTTTCCCAGCTTCTCGCATCACGGGCCATCAACCCATATGTGACCTCTTCGCCAAGTTCTTTTCCTCAGTATTTTCTACATTGGACTGGGAACTGACCTATGACTTTGGCGTTCCTACACACGACTCATTGAGTTCACCCTACTTCTCCAACTACGAGAGCTTTAGCCCCGATCACAATGCATCCGTTCCGTTCCGTCACGTCACGAAAAGTGAGGTTATGTGATCCGTAAAAGTTTAAATTAGGTGAACTCGTCCGCTCCGTTCCGTTACAACCATTGTGTGCATTTACATGGCCAGCCCTAAGGTCTACTTTGACAGCTGAACGTGACGGAACGGAACGGATGCATTGTAATCGGGGCTTTAGTCTGCATTAATTCCTTATACCCAAAAGTTAATGGTGGGCTGGACGGTTTACCTAATCACTTCGTGAAGTCGCTCGCTTCTGAATTTTCTCGTCCTCTGTCACTTATTGTATAACAAGCTACTTAACATAGGTTCTTTCCCTGAAATATAGAAACTGTTTAATGTCATTCCTATACTTAAGAAAGGTGACCCCACTGACGTCAATAATTATCGTCCCATATGTACATTACATTGTTTCAGTAAAATTTTTGAATGCCTTATCCACAACTTAATAACTGGCAAACTTGGAGTACTGATCTCAACTCACCACCACCAGCACGGTTTTGCTAGGAAACGCTGTAACTAACTTATGTGTACTTACGGATGCAGTAGCCAAGACTTTCGAAAAACATCTATCAGTACACACTATATATACGGACTTTTCAAAACCACAAAATTCTCATTTCAAAACTGGAGAAATATGGCTTATCGGGCTCGTTGCTGATCGTTTTACACACTAAAAAATTTTGACCGTGTATAAAATGGGGGTGGTAAAAACATTTCGCGGTAAATCCAACACCTCACGGAGTAAAGAGTTACACTTTGTCAAATTTCCAATTTGGTTAAAAAAATGCTGTGTAAAAGACATCCAGATGTAGTCTGAAAATACGGGGTAGTGTCATTTACAGGTCGAACTGTATGTTGTACACAAAAGCGTGTTTAACGTACACTGAATCGAGTAAAAAAACATTTTACACGGTAACGTGTATATTTTAGAAGTTTTCACGAGAATTAGAGTCAGATAGAAGCCGCACGCAGTTCATTTCGTCATAGTTCTTTGCATGGTGAACCACGCGTATTGTATTGGATTTCATTTGGGTTCCGGTATAAATTAAACTATTTTTTTGTAACAAAAGTAAAAGATACGATGCCTAAGTTCGAAAGAATAATTAATATTATTTCTATAGAAAATATTTTCTTTTTTCATCCATGGTGTACAATAGGGATGTTCGATTTCGATTCGATTAATCGACTAATCGATTAATTTTTAAAAAAAAATAGATTTTTGCAATCGATATGAGTGTTGTCGATTAATCGACATAATCGATTAGTTAACGTTAATTAATCGAATGAATTTCAACAGTTAAAAGATTCGATGCTCGATAGATTTTCCTACATTAGTTAACAAAAAATTAGCTTATAGCACTGATCTGAATGTCAAGTTAACTGCAAATGTGTTAAATATTACGATACCTTCGAGTATCGTATTCGTACCATCTAGTATAATCCGGTTGCAATTCGCGAAGCGATCACTATATTAAATGGCGAAACAGTTGGAGTTCCACGTGTCCTCTTTTTTCGATGGAATCCGAACTTTCATCATCAAGGTAATGCAGCTGATCTTTGGGCGATCCATGATTCACTTGCGTGTCAGAGCGCTTCTCAAGCTCATGCAGATGAAGACCTTAATGGAATTTCTGAAGAGCTCAATCAGTTTTTATGTCAACCTGTAGTTAATAGAACAAAAAGTCCTTATGAAATTTGGGAAACACTCAAGTTTCAATTTCCACGGACGCATACCACCCAGACTACCCCTTGCAATTAAATACTTATCAGTAATTGTAACTTCGGTACCTGCGGAAAGATTGCTCTCAGAGGCTGGATTAATTGCTACTGATATGACAGGTTGACAGGTTCAAATTTATCAATGCTAATTTTTCTGTCGTCAATAGACGTGATGTTTTGGTTGTGAAGGAAGTTGCAGTACAAACAATTAATTTTGAAATTATGTAAATGGCTATTTTTTTTCAGTTTCAAGAGAATTTAATTAATTTTTTTTAGTTTCTATGAAAAAATTTTTCTTTATAAAAAAAAGATATTTACGAAGAAACAATATCTTCGATTTTTATTTCCATTATTTTATGTTTATTATTTTAATTTATTTTTTTTTCTTCTCATTTTTAGCATGGGATATTATTTTTTTAACCATTAAAAAGAACATACATATATGTATGTACGTTTAAAACTCATATTCACACACACTTTTAACGGACATTTAGCGTCACAAGGGAGAGGAAAATAGAAAAAATCTTTACATACATATTCTACCCTCCATCCAGCATCCTCCACCTTCAATCCTCCGTCCTGCATCCACTATCCAACACTCATCATCCATCTTTACCATTTAGTAATGGGAATGCATAACTACTACACCAAAAACGAACGAACTGCCGCTAAATCATATCAAATGTTGAAATAACTCTCGAACCACCAATTGTAAAATGATTTTGTTAATTCAGAAACGAAGTTTCATCGTAATCGGATGAATGATATAGGAAAGCATACGAAACAAACAAACAAAGAATTAGAGCACCAGGGTACTAAAATCGCAAAAAAAATTGAAAAATGTCAAAAAAAACAAAAAACAATTTGTTTTTATTCGATCGGTACCAAACTTCACAGGAACTATCCCGGAACTATTCTACACGTTCCCTGAGCGGTTTAAGAGTTCATAGGGAACATAGCAACATTCATACATAGTTAAATAGTTAAAATTTTATGTATGGACAATCACTATGTTAAACGTATAATGAACCTAGACATTTCAATTCAAATCTACCTATTAAGTCTACGTATACTTATACGATAACCCTGGGACTTAAGAATTATGCGATTAATCGATTAATTGCTTAAATCCCATCAATTAATCGATTGATCTTAATCGAACATTTTAAAATAATCGATCATGCAACAATCGATTGTTGAGCAATCGATTCCCATCCCTAGTGTACAATTTGCTTCAATGAAGAGATTTTTGCTTATAAAGTTGAACCAGAGAATTTATCATATAATATTATAGAATTTAATATTTGTTTATATAAAGAGCCCTATGAAATATACTCCTGTTCAGAAGGCAATTATGTATTTCCAAAACATATTTTTTTGTAGAATACAATGTGAAGTTGATGTTTTGTTATATAAATATGAACTAAAGGTTCTTTATTCTAATATACGCATTTTTCATTTTCCTAAATCTCTAGGTACCTACGTTCATTTCAGGCCTATAATGCTGAATGTATAATATTAGTTAATTTGGAGGTTATATCCAACGACCACCATTTACAACAATAACACTGTTTTTTGGTAAAATAATACACCACATATGTCTAAAAAAACACTTATTAGTGTAGAAATAACAAAAAATTGTTTTTAAAATAACACGAAAAATTGGTTAAAGTAACACTTCATCGTGCAATATTGGTCAAATTTACGAAAAATAAAGTGTTAAAAATTAACCAAACTGGAGTGTATATTTTAACGATATTGCCTGGGGGTAAAAAGTACACTTAATTAAGTGGACCTATATAGACCCTGTCTAGTGTTGCATTTAACACGGAATTTTTTAGTGTGTAAAATCATACCTCTCGAAAAATGCGTGTCGCGTTCAAAGGTAAGCTGTCGGAAAAGTTTTCGGCTCCCTCTGGAGTTCCACAAGGTTCCATACTGGGGCCACTTTTGTCCAATCTTTTTTATCTTGGCATTTCCTCCACTCCTCTTCTGTATGCCGATGATCTCGAACTCTTCAGAACAATTAAGACTAATGATGATTGCATCTGCCTTCAATCTGATCTACTAGTAAGTACTACTTGTCTCGATGGTGTGAATTGAATGACATGTCACTTAACATAGCGAAATGTTGCTTTATGAACTTCACCTACTAGACGACTCCTGCTGTGTTCCACTATTCTATTAATAGTACCAGTTTCTCCGCTGTCACTAATAGAAAGGATCTAGGTGTTACTTTTGACCCGAAGCTGAAATTTGATGCTCACAATAAAACCTATCGGCTCTCCGGTTCTGTCCTTCAGGTTTCGCCATCCCTTTACTGTATTCATTCTTTTTTGTTATTGCTTACGTCACTCGTGCGCAGTGTCTTGGAGTATTATTCTGTTGTTTGGAATTCCCATTACGACTGTTACATCGCTACGATCGAGTCTGTGCAGCGCAAGTTTACACGCTTCCTCTTCTACAGACTCAACATACTATACGCGGATTATACTATGTACAAGACTCACAGAGTTTCAACTTCTTCTACTGAGCCAACGTAAAACGTACCTTGACGCGACCTTTTTATATAAAATTTTTAGTAATAGCATTTATTGTAGTGTTTAACTTGACGAGCTCTCTTTCAGAACGGACTCAGCTGGTACCCAAAATCGTAACATTTTTTTGTACTCCACGAACATTACTTGATGTCTACTATTACTCTTCATTGGTTAGGCTGCAAAGGTCGCATGACACAGTCCAGCTCGGATCTCTTTCCACTTCCTATTCATCTTTTGACATAAAACTTAAACAACTACTTCTTTAGCTCAGATTTGTTCTATTGTTTTCTTTTTTAACAACTAGCTTTTATTCGTAAGTCTTTTTATATGTAAATTTATAATCTTTCTAAGCCCTAAGCTATTGTGTAAGTGAAATGTATATTTTGTTCAATGGCTTTAAATTAAATTAAATGTGCGTGAAATGTATGAAGAGCTTGTAGAAAGCTAAGGATAAAGCCCCCGTGTAAGCTCCGTACAGTAAAGAACGTTGTCGGTACTTGGGGTTTTGAACCCGACAAGCACATTCGACCGAACGTCTTGATTATGTTTGTTTAATTTATTTTAAAGGATGTATGAACACAAAATCAAATCAATCTACATCAAGCTATCATAAAACAGATGGCGCTGCACCAATAAGAAATTTGCTATCCCGACATTCGCAGACATGTCTCTGAGATTTCGGGGTGCATTTATCTCGATATAGTGTACTTTTTCCATAATGCCTACTACTGACCTTGATGAAATTTTTCATTCGCAAATTTACTATATATCTTTCCCATCTCCACAATAAAAAAATCGCTGTGTAGAATAATGTGGAGAAGTAAACAGCTGAGATCTGCTGTCTGTGTGACTTTTACAATTGTCAAAATGACGGTTTTTTGAAAATGTAGTATCATGGATATTAATATAATATTTCAATTTAATATCTCAAATCGTTTGGCAGCTACGAGCCTCCAAACGATCTTGCGTACGGCGGACTGAAAATTTTTATTGCTTTTTTCGCGTCTACTAGTTATGAAACGTGAAAATAAAAATTTTGAGGGTAGCAAATTTTTTTTTTTAAAAATCAATCACAATACTTAATTATTAAAATAATAAAGTAAAACATTTTTAATGTTAAAAATAATTTAATGCTCTTAATTTCAACATAAAATATATCCAATAAGACAAAAACAAGTCACAGTAAGTTAACAAAAATCAGTCATTCATTTCACATATGCTTATACTAAATAACTCAATATTAGTAAAATTGAAATTTTATTTTGAAAAACAATGTTTCAGAAAACATAGACAATCGATTGAAGAATCGTTAAGTCGAGTTCTTTTTTTACTGACAATATGGCCGGATATAGAAAAATTCTTTTCATTTTGTGTGGACGTAGGTTGAATTCTTTGTAAGGCTGTTTTTAAATTAATCAAATTGGATGTTAAATTTCCTGTTGCTTCGTACAGATTAAATTCCTTTGTTAATGTCAACATAACATCATTTGCTCCAACAACAGGTTGAAATTTTCTCAAACTGGCTTGAATAAAATTTTGCAATTGTTTGCTTAAAACTTCTGTATTATTTGTAGTGCTGGAATTTAGAACATTAACTTTAGAATTTGAGACCAAATCACATAGATTGGCATCGATTTCTAAGTCATTCTCAAAAATACGTAATATGTAATATACAGTATTGTGCGAATTAATGTGAACACAAGGATTTTCATCGTATATATTGTTTATTTGAAATAAAACTATTCTTAGACCTATAATCAAAGTTTAAATACTACTATTTATTATGGAATATGTCCTCCCATTGCTGTAATAACAGCTTGAGATCGGCTCGGCATGGAATCAACTAAATTTTAACAATTATCGTTGATTGCCTCCTCTCGAAACTATACCTGAATTACTGCTTCCACCATCTTGGTTTGCGCCGTATAGCCCATCTTTTGCAATTTGGCCCTGCTCTATAGAAATTCTAAGTTTCAGCCTCCTAACACAAGCGGTTCCTGAGATCTAGAAACCTTAATTTTTCGTCTAAAACGCTTACCCCGCCTTCCCCCTTACACCTGCTCCCCTGAAAATATTGTCAATTCAAGGGGTCTACCGAGTCTATTCTTAGAAAAAATTTTAATTTAATAGCTCCACTGGTTTGAGAGCTACGAGCCTTCAAAGATTTTGGGGCGTTCGTTTCATCCTTGCGATTCGTCCATAATAGCCAGCAGATGGTAATGTTCTTCGCACGGATTCAGGATGTAAGACTTTACCGAAGTCATTCTCAATATATTTCGCCAGTTCAGGTGCAGTTATCTTAGGATTTTTTCTCACTTTTTCTAAAACACTCGTGGCTGTCTAGCATTCGTCTTATATCGAAACGCCGCGTAAAGCTGGATATTAGCGAAACGTCGTGGTGAAGTTGGAGTGCGTTCTCAACAGATAATAAGCCAAGATCTGGGTGACCTAGAGTGCTAAGTGAGCGTAATAAAAGAGATAAGCCGAGATTGCGGCTATGACGGTAACCTGCTGGATCGACAGCTGCGGGACCGTTTCGCAACAGGTCAACAACACAAACGACTTGAAGTGGAGTTAAAGCAATGGTGGCCAGATCTTAAAACAATGGACGAAACTGTTGAGCGAGAAGTCACATTCGCAGAAGTACTCACAATTGCGCAGTCGAGGGATGCAGCAGAGAAAGACATGGAAATAGACAGTGATACAGAAACTGTCAAACGCGTAAGTAAAGGCAATAAAATAAACGGAACACAAATAAGTGTTCAAACCCCGGGAGTGAAAAGTACAATAAAAACGTTCGAATACTTAAACGAAATCAATATAAGCGTTGCGGATACAAGCAAGTACATCCACTAATCAGTGGCGTGGCGTGATAATTCAACAAGGGGAAGCAATTGGTTAATATCCACAATTTTTTATTATTATTCTACCTATCAATTTACTGCATATTGATTGAACCTCCTACATTAGCACCCAGCAGGGATCTAGGAGGCTATTTAGAACGTTGGTGTTTAGGTTGTCAGTCGCAGTCACCTACACCTAGCTCATCATTAAACGCTTTCCGGACTTCTATCAAAAAAATTATAAGGTTTCGATCATAGTACCTACATATTGGCAGATTTTTTTTTATCTCCTACGTATTTTTTGGAATAGAAGAGTCAATAGAATTAAATAATAATAATAAAATAATTCTATCTCATTAACCCAAAAAGTTTTTCGGAATTCGTTATAAATGCTCGCATCAGAGTTTTCTTCGATTCAATATAATAATAGAAATAAAAGTGAATTAAATATCTCATTAGACCCAATATATAAAAATTCTTGAAAATGTACACAGCCTTTTTACACACCCTGAGGGGTTGGATATCGAAAAATTAAAAAAAAAATTTCTAGGTGCTTACATAAAGAGCTCGCAAAAGTAAAATTTATTTCGGCATGTCCAATATAAATGTATAACGAAATCGTGGAAATGTGGAAAAATCCCTTTTCACGGACAATTCTTTTACTCAACCTCTATGCTAATGAAAGTCAATTTTTTTTTCTTTAATTACTTCATATACGTACTCAGCTCCAACTTTCTTCTTCATAAGCCGTTTTTGAGATATAAAAAATCATAACCCATATATTTTTGCTAGGATACCTCTTTATTAGCTCTATGTAGTAATTTTTACCTTTCTATGGTTTGTAGTTTTTCAAAAATAGTGATGTTATTTCCTTTCCACGCCCTCCCACCATCAGCCCCTTCACCAGTTCCTCCAGAATTTGTTTTCCCAGTTAGAAGTGTACTGAACCTAACTCCTGTAAAATTTCTAAGATCATATATGGTACGGTTCTTGAAATATAAAAATGAAATATTTTATAAATAGCCCCACTTTTGTGGTCTATCTCTCAATTTTATATTCAATAAGCCTCTCCGCATATTCTATATACACAAACTAAATTATACCTTCCTGATTGATTCGAAAGATATTCTAATCCAAAGTTTTTTACCCCAACCCCTACTCAGCGATTTTTACGTGTAGTTTCTTACGAACTTTTATTTGGACTGTGAAAATGTCTGAAATAAAATTTTTTTTTTACGATTTTTCTGCACGTGAACCATTTGATTACATGTACATTAGTAGTAATAGTTTGTGATTAGGCTTGTGTCTCTACAACAATGGTTGGAAACTTAAAGCTAACAATGGCTGTATTGAAATAAAATTAGATTAGCTTGGAGGAAAAATGGTTAAGAAAAACGTATTTTAGATATACTATTTTTCAGCAAAGTGTAAGGAAAGCAATGCTTCCCTTGCTTCCATGGACGCCACGCCACTGCCACTAATAGTGATTTATTTTCTGAAAAAAAATGTGACCCGTTTCTGCCCTCAATTTTTTTCTAGCAGTTCCGCCGTTCTATCGTGGAAAAAAAATTTTACCTGCTAGAAAAAGGGGTTTGAGTCCGTAGTTAAAATTGCCCTGAAAACTCACATTTCTTGCCCCGAAAATTTCGGCGGTGCAGCTCCTTTAACCTCAAATGTGCGACAACATAAGAAAAAAATATCCTATGACAGCAGCGGCAACCGATTTAAAAGCATAAATTAAACTGCCAAACGGGTCATACGGCAATTAGAAATCATACGGAGTGCAGTGTAAATATATTTAAATTTTAATAATAGCTTTTTGACCTGAAAGCGTTCTATTGTCAATTGACCTGTCGGACGGAACTATCAAAAAAGAGGGCAGAACTGCAATAATTTTGCATCTAAACGGGTTACATTTTTTTCAGAAAAGAAATCACCATAAGTGAGTGTCGCGCGCGTAACCACACATGTGAGGCTTGTGGCAAAATCGGACACTACGGGTCGTGTTGTTTTAACAAAGGCCTCGCGAAAATGGATAATTCCGGGGAAACCAAAAAAGAAACAAACCGCGTTAGTGAACAAAGTGACAGTTCGGATAATGATAGTGACATATTCCGCATATCTCACATGAACGGAGGCAAAAATATAGACATTAATAATAAACGCAGTGAAGTGTACGCTAGACTGGGATCCTGGCGCAGCGTTTTCGATAATAAGCACGGAATTCTAGAAGCGAATTGGATCGCCACCATTACGAAAAGGTCCCACACTAAAGGCATACAGCAATTTCAAAATGAAATCAAATGGAAAAACCGACGTTACAGTGGCGCTAGGGCATAGACAAAAAACTTTACCAGTTGTAGTGGTAGATAACGCGAAGCCAATGTTGTGGGGTCTACCGTTGTGCGTAGCATTTGAAATTGAATTTCCGGCAGCAGTTTACGCGGTGAATTCTACAAACGGCGGAAAGGCAGAGGAATCATTGAAAAGTCTGCTCAACAAAAACGCGACGCTGTTCGAAGATTCGAGCGGACTTATAAGAAATTTCCAAGTAATCATACACGTAAAGAGTGATGCCGAGCCAGTACACAGTCCAGCCAGACCAGTAAACCCTGCAAACATTATGATTCGAAAACGATGTGCTAGCAAACCGTAATCTCTGGCCTAAACTTAGATATCGAACTCGATATCGAACGGAAAACAGACGACCGGCGAAGGAAAAGGAACATGATTCTCGACCTTTCTCGACTTATTAACCCGAGATTCTCTTTCGATAGCGAATTGCGGTAGGTTCGAAGACGAACCGAAAGTGATGTGAGAACGAAGTTAGGTGCACAATGCGGCTGTGGTAGTGGTTGTATATATTGCTTATATATTAAGAGAAGCGAGCTATTCTCGTGTCGTAAGCGATTCGCGCAGAGCGAGGTTGTACGGACATTTTAGTAGAGCCGTGGAATTGGACATTTATTAATGTTAAGCGGGAAATAATGTCCGTGGACAGTATTGTCATCGGCACTACTTGGCATCTGTTACGACTGAGTTGTAGAAATAAATAGAAAGCAGAGAAAAATAAGGTAGAAAAATATTTATTGTCTTAATGTATGACATCCATATTAACAGTTCAATATTTTTTACTCCACTTTTTATTGTTTTTCACATAAAATAAATTTAATTGCGTACACTTAATTAATCAATTCTAACTCAACTGAACATATGTATCTGCGCGCGTGCCACTAAACAGTAAACAGATCAATGCGTTCTGTTTCGAGCATTATCAGGACCATAGTAGAAATACTTTCATAGGAAGCAAACTCCGTATCTTCCTCATTGTCCACAAAATTTTTCTCATAAAAAAAATTTACCTCTCATATGGACGATTTTGGTTGGTTGTACCACTCAAAATTTTAAACAGCTGATGACTGAGCCAAATCTTTCGTCTCTTTCAATTACGTACGTGTAATATAGCTTTACCGCTTTTTTTGTCTTTTTTGGATGTTTTTATGCTTATTTCCTGTATTGCCATATCCCTCACCCTCACGTCATTTTCCCTAATTACTATTCCAAACATACCAAATCGTGCAAAAAAGAAAGAAATGAGTGTCAGAGTAATCGCCCATGACTGAAAGAGACGCAGCTTCTGAATACGTGTAGATTGTACGCATATTGGTGGTTTTTACATCGAGAATTCGAGCTGAGTTTGCTTACTATGTAAGTATTTATACTATGATCAGGACAGTGATGAGTCATTTCAATTGTACTCAGAGAAACAAAGAAATCTCGCAGTAAATTCGAAGCATAGCCGCACGTAGTCTCATTTCTTTGTAATTCCGCAATCAGAGAAATGTCGAAATCTCGGGCACAAAGCGGAATTGTAGTGGTGGGCTCTCTTTTTTCTTCTCATATGTAACAGCATCAGAGACACGAAGGAATCTCGGGAGAAGCTCGAAATTCTCATTTCTTGCTCCATTTCGAAATTACTTCGCGAAAGCGAGTTCTTCGCTAAAATGTTTGCAGGGAAGTTTGGCATACAGCGTAATGTGGAACGCGAGATCAACAGACTCGTCACAGATGGCATAATTTCACCAGTCGACCCATATGTAACACCTGTGGAGTAGGCCACACCAACAGTGAACGTTCCAAAGAAAAATGGAAACATCAGGATTTGCGGTGATTTTAGGACAACGATAAATCTAGTACTGATCGCAGACACACATGCAGTTCCATTGTTTGATCAGCTTAGACGGCATCTCGCGGGTGGAAATTTTTTTCGAAGATCGACCTCAAGGACGCATACCTGCAATTAGAAATTGCACCGAATTCGAGGAAATACTTGGTGATTTCGACCCACATGGGCTACTTCAGATACAATAGATTGCCGTTTGGATTGGTAAACGCCCCGGTGATCTTCCAAAGGTTCTTAGAAACACTATTATAAGGCATTCCACACACAGTAGTCTATTTTGACGATATCGCAGTTACAGGCGCTAGCGATAAGGAACATCTTGACAACTTAGAGAAAATTTTCAAGCGGCTGAAAAAAGCAGGGTTCTCCATTAAACGCAGTAAATGTGTTTTTCTCGCTAAATCTATTAGCTATCTGGGACACAGGATAAGCAAAGCGGGCATAAGTCCATGTGATGAGAAACTCTATGCTATTAAAAATGCGGCAACTCCAACTAACAAGACAGAGCTGCGCTCATTCTTGGGACTTGTCAATTTTTATGAGAAATTCATCCCGAACTTGCACGGAATATGCGCTGACTTACATGCAGCGACCAGGGATAAGATCAAATGGAAGTGGAATGAACGAGAACAACAAGCATTCAATAATATCAAACATGAGTTACTGCAAGTGCCATCACTAGTAGCATTCGATGCATCGAAAAAATTGTTTCTAGCGTGCGACGCATCGGAGAAGGGACTCGGAGCAGTAATTTTTCATAAAGACAAGCAAGGGAATGACTTACCAATTGCATTCGCGTCACGAAAACTCTCGGAAGCGGAGTAAAAATATTCAGTTATCGACAGGGAAGCGATGGCAATATTTTTTGCAGTTCAAAAGTTTGACCAGTACCTCAGAGGAACGCATTTCATACTACAGACGGATCACAAGCCGTTGCAGCATTTGCTAGGAAGGAAACGGAATCTGCCAAAGCTTGTCAATAACAGATTAACACGTTGGGCACTATATGTGGGTAGAGATGATTCTCGAGAATTCCTTTTCTCGGTTTCTCGAGAATTCTCGGACAGAATATTTTTCTCGATTCTCGAGAAATCTATTGTAGATTTCTCGAGAAATTCGAGAACAGATAAAGTTTAAATTTTTTAGTGAAAAATGTTTGTGTATCTTTATTTAAAACTATAACTCAAGAATTCTACTACAATTTTTTGGTATTTGCAACTTACTTCACGTTAGTTATTGTGAATGTATCAAGATTTGTTTGACATTTGCTCGAAACAAAATTGATTGTGTCGGCTAACAGGTTCTGACTGAACGTGGTTCTTTCTGCTTTGCTGAATTGGTTGTGGTATGTAAACATTTTAATAGTGAATATAAATATGTATGACTTACAATTAAAATAATTTGTATGTGGTTTTAAAATGTAGATGGAAAACTACAGTGATTGCTGGAAGTATTTCAAAAAGGAAAATAGGAAAATGTTCAAAGCAAATATCATGCAAAGGCTCTTCCACAACAGGTATCCATCGGCACTTGGAACATATATCCATTCAATGACTCGTATGCGTGCCGCAAATGAAAATGAATGTTGTACATCAACCAAACGAGTAAAAACTAACTCAGAACAAAAAAAATAACGGCAACCATTGATAATTTCTTTCTCAGAAATCGTCCAACTTTGAGAGAAATAGTTGCTAAGCTAGCAGCGAAAGATGGACTTTCTATATCACAAATATGTTAAAGCGAATTTATAAGGTGCAGTATAAAGGCTCTGGGATTTAGTGTTTCACCACATCGAGGAGATGTAATGAAGTTAATTCGAGAATTTTATGAAGAAGTTGAAGCTCAAACCATCAACAAAATTAAGAACATGGTGATGGAGAACAAGAAAGCAAGTATTTAAATTGATGAAAGACAAGCGTTAAAAAACTGTAGGTATTTGAATATTCATATTTATTACAATGATGGCGATTCTGACCACCTAGGCTTAGTTAGAATTAGCTGTACATAAGATATACTACTACAGATGGTTGAAGAGAAGCTGAAGGATTTCGGGCTAAATTTTTCGAAAGATATTGTAGCAACAACAAGCGATGGAGCAAGCGTAATGCGTCTATTGTAGATTTCTCGAGAATCGAGAAAAATATTCTGTCCGAGAATTCTCGAGAAACCGAGAAAAGGAATTCTCGAGAATCATCTCTACCCACATATAGTGCCCAACGTGTTAATCTGTTATTGACAAGCTTTGGCAGATTCCGTTTCCTTCCTAGCAAATGCTGCAACGGCTTGTGATCCGTCTGTAGTATGAAATGCGTTCCTCTGAGGTACTGGTCAAACTTTTGAACTGCAAAAAATATTGCCATCGCTTCCCTGTCGATAACTGAATATTTTTACTCCGCTTCCGAGAGTTTTCGTGACGCGAATGCAATTGGTAAGTCATTCCCTTGCTTGTCTTTATGAAAAATTACTGCTCCGAGTCCCTTCTCCGATGCGTCGCACGCTAGAAACAATTTTTTCGATGCATCGAATGCTACTAGTGATGGCACTTGCAGTAACTCATGTTTGATATTATTGAATGCTTGTTGTTCTCGTTCATTCCACTTCCATTTGATCTTATCCCTGGTCGCTGCATGTAAGTCAGCGCATATTCCGTGCAAGTTCGGGATGAATTTCTCATAAAAATTGACAAGTCCCAAGAATGAGCGCAGCTCTGTCTTGTTAGTTGGAGTTGCCGCATTTTTAATAGCATAGAGTTTCTCATCACATGGACTTATGCCCGCTTTGCTTATCCTGTGTCCCAGATAGCTAATAGATTTAGCGAGAAAAACACATTTACTGCGTTTAATGGAGAACCCTGCTTTTTTCAGCCGCTTGAAAATTTTCTCTAAGTTGTCAAGATGTTCCTTATCGCTAGCGCCTGTAACTGCGATATCGTCAAAATAGACTACTGTGTGTGGAATGCTTTATAATAGTGTTTCTAAGAACCTTTGGAAGATCACCGGGGCGTTTACCAATCCAAACGGCAATCTATTGTATCTGAAGTAGCCCATGTGGGTCGAAATCACCAAGTATTTCCTCGAATTCGGTGCAATTTCTAATTGCAGGTATGCGTCCTTGAGGTCGATCTTCGAAAAAAATTTCCACCCGCGAGATGCCGTCTAAGCTGATCAAACAATGGAACTGCATGTGTGTCTGCGATCAGTACTAGATTTATCGTTGTCCTAAAATCACCGCAAATCCTGATGTTTCCATTTTTCTTTGGAACGTTCACTGTTGGTGTGGCCTACTCCACAGGTGTTACATATGGGTCGACTGGTGAAATTATGCCATCTGTGACGAGTCTGTTGATCTCGCGTTCCACATTACGCTGTATGCCAAACATTTACTGGTCTGGCTGGACTGTGTACTGGCTCGGCATCACTCTTTACGTGTATGTTTACTTGGAAATTTCTTATTAGCCCGCTCGAATCTTCGAACAGCGTTGCGTTTTTGTTGAGCAGACTTTTCAATGATTCCTCTGCCTTTCCGCCGTTTGTAGAATTCCCCGCGTAAACTGCTGCCGGAAATTCAATTTCAAATGCTTCGCACAACGGTAGACCCCACAACATTGGCTTCGCGTTATCTACCACTACAACTGGTAAAGTTTTTTGTCTATGCCCGTGTCTATGCCAGCGTAATGTTTAAATTTGGAATATTATCACCGGCCGAATTGCAATGTTACAATCACGCTATACATTTGACTGTCATGTCCGTGATGTACATTAAAAAATTGAGAGGAACAGATCGAGAAGAAAACAATAATTCTGACGTGGAAGATTTATATGAGCAGGACGAAAATGATTATGAAGATAATCAAGAAGATATTTCTGTTGACGATGAAGATCTAAATGAAAATGAACTCGTTATTAAAGAAAACAATTTCAAAAATCCGAAAAATAGTAAAGTTATTTAGAAGCTCGCCAGTAAGAAATTCTATTTTGCAAAGATATGTAGTCGAGGCTGAAAATAAAGAGCTGTCATTGCTTTTAGACTGTCCACACGGTGGAACAGTTTAGAAACTATGGTAGAACGGTTTTCGCGGGTAATTAATCCCATACAAAAAACTTTGTTAGATTTGAATATGAGCAACTTGTGGAGCTCACAGAGCACAATTACTGCCAAATGTATAATTAGCTCATTGAAACCCGTAAAGATTGCTGTTGAAGCTTGTGAGTCGCAAAGATGCTAACCTTCTCACAAGCGAAGAAATATTAAAATTTTTATTTATCGCCCTACAACAACAAACCGAAAATTCAATATCAAGTGAACTGTTGGAAGAATTGAAAACCCAAATATCGTAAAGGAGAAATAAGTCATTGGTTTCATTAATGAAATTTCTGAAAAATCCAAATAGTTTGCGTGACAGAGATGATGAATTCTTTAACTCTACATCGAAATCAGATTTAATTAAACTGGCTAAAACATATAAGCAACGGCTTTTTTTTTGTGAATGACTTAGAAATCGATGGCAATCTATCTGATTTGGGCTCAGATTCTGAAGTTAATGTTCTAAATTCCAGCACTACAAATAATACAGAAGTTTTAAGCAAACAATTGGACAATTTTAGCTAGTTTGAGAAAACCTCAACCTGTTGGTGGAGCAAATGATGTTATGTTGACATTAACAAAGGAATTTAATCTGTACGAAGCAACAGGAAATTTAACATCCAATTTGATTAATATAAAAACAGCGTTACAAAGAATTCAACCTACACAAAATGAAAGGAATTTTTCTATATCCGGCCATATTGTCAGTAAAAAAAGAACTCGCCTTACCGATTCTTCAATCGATTGTCTATGTTTTCTGAAACATTGTTTTTCAAAATAAAATTTTCAATTTTACTAATATTGAGTTATTTAGTATAAGCATATGTGAAATGAATGACTGATTTTTGTTAATTTACTGTTACTTGTTTTCTGTCTTATTGGATATATTTTATGTTGAAATTAAGAGCATTAAATTATTTTTAACATTAAAGTTGTTTTACTTTATTATTTTAATTATTAAGTATTGTGATTGATTTTTAAAAAAAAAAATTTGCTACCCTCAAAATTTTTATTTTCACGTTTCATAACTAGTAGACGCGAAAAAAGCAATAAAAATTTTCAGTCCGTCTGTCCGCCGTACGGTGTCCGCCGTACGCAAGATCGTTTGGAGGCTCGTAGCTGCCAAACGATTTGAGATATTTAATTGAAATTTTTTTAACGAATAGACGGGGTAGGCTCCTTGAAGTGACCAATATTCTTTGGGTGGTGGGTGTGAGAGGGAAGGAGGGGGAAGTGTTTTAGACCGAAAATTTTGGTTTCTAGATCTCAGTAATCCCTAATGATAGGAAGCTGAAACTTGGAATTTCTATAGAGCTCTGATAGTAGACCCATTTGCAGAAAAATTGTCAATATTGATCAAGGGGTGTGGGAGTGGGGGGAAATGTAATGCGTCCGAAACCCAAAAAAGGCGAGATAGACACATTCTAAAATCCATATCTCCTAAACCGTTAATGGCACATTATTCAAACTTAAAAAATATTTGTAGTTATACTAGGAGAACAGAATCAAGAAAAATTTTGGGTGGGGGAAGTTGTGTATGGGGGTGGGGGTAAAAAACTTTAGATTACGATAGCTCATGAACCAATTGCTCTAGAAAAATAAAATTCGGTTTGGGTATAAACGTCGACAAATAAAGATTGATCAAAGTAAAATTTTTAAAGTGGGAGGTGGAGCATAGAAGTGGAAGGGATGAAAATTTTTCAAATCAAACACATTTCATATCTCAAGAATAGTGTAAGATAGTTGCTTAGAATTTTTACCAGAAGTAGCGCTAATTAAACTCTAGTAGGGGAAAGAGTTTTGGGGTTGAGGGTGTTGAGGGGGAGGATGGGGGAGTGTGAAAAGGAAAAAGTTCCGATGCTTATATCTTGAGAACCTGTAATGATATAAGCCTTAAACTTGGTATTTAGATAGAGCTATAGTAGCGGAATGTTGAAAAAATATAAATTTTTTTTAGGGGTGTTATGCTACGAGGGTAGGGGGTGTTTTTCCTTACTATTAAACGGTTCATGCTAGAAAGTTGAAACTCGGTGTGTATATGTAAATCAACTAGAAAAGTAATTGTGATAAAACAAAATTTGAATATTCATTGGCGTTTAGAAGGGGGGGCAAAAAAAATTATTTGTATATATAATAAATATAAAATGCATATATTTTCACGATTTTCGTCATATCTACTAGGTCTTTCCAAATATTGAATTCATTTTTATTCTACAGATTTTTCGTATGAATACCTAGAAAGTGTTTTCAAGGTTTTTTGAAATTCGACTCCTAAGGGTAGTGTGGTACGGGTGTGGGGGGTGTTTTTCCTATATATAGAACGGCTTAAGCTACAATGTTGAAACTCGGTGTGTTTATGTAAATCAACTAGAAAAACAATTTTGATTAAGAAAAAATTCAAATATGTATTGGCGTTCAGAAGGGGGGCAAAAAAAATTATCTGTGAAAATAGAATGGATATTTTTTCACGATTTTCGTCATATATACTAGCTCGTCCCAAATATTGAATTTAATTTTATTCTATGGATTCTTCGTATGAATACCTAGAAAGCGTTTTCAAGGTTTTTTGAAATTCGACCCCTAAGGGTAGTGTGGTACAAGAGGATGGTGTTTTTCCTATATATAGAACGGCTTAACCTACAATGTTGAAACTCTACTACCTCGTCCCAAATATTGAATTTAATTTCATTCTATGTATTCTCCATAATTGACTCCTAAGGTGATTGTGTACTTTTTCATAAATTATTCCATATCTCTCAGATCCAATCAGATTTTCACTTCCACGATCTTGTTCTTTTTGATAGGTTTTCAGTCACATAGTAGCCTCCACCGCATTTAAGAATTGAACGCGTTCCTAACTTCTACCAGAAAAATAATAAAGTTACGCCCAGATTGTTGGCAGATTTTTTATTCCGTTCTCGAGAATTCCCGGGAATTCTCGAAAACGTCAAAAAAAATTCTCGATTTCTTGAGAACGAAAAATTGTCGAGAAATCATACATCTCTATATGTGGGACAGTACAGCTATGACATTGAATACAGAAAAGGGTTTACGAACTCGGTAGCAGACTGTCTTTCGCGACTGCCTAATACAAAGGAACAACCAACGAAAGGGGAAGAACGAGTGCACTAGATAGCAAACAGCCAGCACTACGAAAAACTGAATGACATTCGATTATTGGAAACCAATATAAAATGCGCAACGAAAGAAGACAATACGTTGAAGCAAGTGCTGTGGCATATAGGAGCATAAACGAGACAAAATATCGGTAGAAAATAACATACTTATGTGGCAAGGACGAATCATAATCCCGGAATGACTTCGCCAAAAAATCCTAGCACAGCTCCACGAGGGGCATCCAGGAATCGTTGCTATGCGAGCGTTAGCACGATACTACGTTTGGTGGACAAAAATCGACGAGGACATCGAAAAATTTGTGAAGACCTGTCGCAGCTGTCAGGAGAATCGACTGAATTTACCAGATCTCCCTTTGTATTCTTGGGCAGTATCGGAACGTGCCTGGGAACGTTTACATGTGGACTTCGCAGGATCATTCCTAGACAAGTCATGGCTCATTGTCGTGGATGCCTTTTCAAAGTGGGTGGAAGTCAAGCCCTTGAGGAAGATGACGGCAGACAACTTGTGTGACGCCCTGGATGAGATATTCACCACTTTTGGACTGCCAGCTGTTATCGTATCAGACAACGGGACACAATTTACGTCTGACAGATTCAAGAACTTTTGTGAGGTTCGAGCTATCAAACACATTACGGCGTCTCCATACCATCCAAAAACTAATGGATTAGCAGAAAGATTCGTGAAAACATTCAAGAATAGAATGGCAAATAGCAACATCGATAAAGGAGGACATAAACAGCAACTTCGAAGTTTCTTAGCTTCATATAGAAATACGCCGCACGCAACTACAAGCAAATCGCCAGCAGAAATGATGTTCAGTAGACGTACATCATGTATTTTTGACAACATCAAACCCAACACTAGAGCCGCACTGCAGTTCAAGAATGTTAAGTACCAACTCTAACATGGTGAAACCAGACTGAGGGAGTTCAAACCAGAGCAAATGGTTTTTTGCAAAACAAAACTGGAAGACACATGGAGACCAGCAAAGATAGTGGAACGCACCAACATATATTCATGTATCGTGGAAATACCCGATGGAGCACGTAGGAGAAGACATGCGGAACTCATCCGTGACAGAGTTGTGGCGGACACGTCCCATGAAGACAGAGTCATAGCCCAAAAAGGTCGAACTGACGACAAGCTCCAATATAAAAGTAAGGCACAACCACAACGATAGTATGACCGAAGCTGAGCAACATCATCAAGATCAAGCAACGACAGTTCCAGCGACAACACCGGCAGTATCAGAAGGAACGGATGATGATAAAGGGTGCAGCGATACAGACACCAACCAGCAGGGAACGTCTCCAGAAGTAATTGTACGACGAAGTGCGAGACAACGTAGAGCACCCCAGTGGTTCGGAATCTCGACCTTAGCGTAGGTGGGGAGGTATGTTGAGAACGCACTCTAACTTCACCACGACGTTTCGCTAATATCCAACTTCACCACGGCGTTTCGAGATAAGACGAACGCTAGACAGCCACGAGTGTCATGGCGGACATGAAGAATCCGACGACGAAGTATTGTGACGCTAATAGTACTGTTTGAATTAAATAAATATATATAGCTACACTGAACTAAATATATATAGTTACACTGTTACGACTCACTTTAACTATTCCGGCGATTTTGCCCAAAGATTTTCCTTCCTGTCGCAATTTAACAACTAAAAGGCGTATATCCTCCAAAAAAGCAATACAATCAACAGTTTTCAAATTTCGGAGAAATGACAGTTAAGAAAATGCAATTCGTTGAATTAATTTTGCTGTATGTAGACTTTTGTGGTGTGCTCATCGCTCCTTTTTTCGTTTTTCTAAAGAAATAACGGATTCTTTTGGTATTTTTTTTACTTCATTGCTTGTTTCATATTATTGCATATTCTAGCTGTTTTGATTTAAATCTAGTGTTTGTTGTTTTCTTTATATAACATAATTAACCGGTGTATGTGGACTTTTGTGACCGAGTTTATAGTAAATTTGCGAATGAAAATTTTCTTCGAGGTCTGTACTAGGCTTTAGATGTCAAAATTTTCATCCCGGCAACGAAAAATTAAATAGCGGCACATATAAATGGTCGCAAAACAATGGTCTCCATGGTTTCAGCGCAATCTGGTGGTGAATTGGTGAACTGTCAAAACGAATGAAACTTCTTATTCGAACTCCATACCGCAAACAGAAATCCAACTCAAAAATCAAGCAATGAAAATTTTCATCGGTTTTTTTTTACATGCATTTGGTATGGGAATGAAAATTTTCATCTCTTCGTCTCGAAGAAATCTCGCAGGCAGAAGAAGTCTGCAAGATTCTCGCAAGCGCGACCTACTGGGAGGTAGGTTAGGTTAGGTTTAAGAAGGGGCACAGCGCTAGGACCACCACGCTTACTAGGCGCCATATGGGCCCATTGCGATCCCTTCAGGTCCTCGCGGGCTATTCAACCATCTCAAAAACATTCCAATTCCTTCAGAACCTGACCAATTTGCCATACCCTACTACCCTCAAATCCTCGATGCTCTCAAAGAAGAGACTACTCATTAATCTAAAGCGCCTTCTAGCGATCCCCGGGCAACCACACAAAATGTGAGTGATGTCCTCCACAGCATACAGGTCGTGGCAGAACCTGCACGTATCTGACTCCACTATCCCTAGCCGCAAAGCGTGCTTCCTCAGCATGCACCGCCCCGTTAGTGCACCAACAAGCAGGCGCAGTCTCCCTCTATCCCAATTTAAAATATTCTTAGTCTTTTGATTATCCAACTCGGGCCACAGAGATCTAGAAATCCTGCAGATTGCTAGCCCTGCCCACCTAGAGTCGGCGGATTTTTCGGAGCGCTCACCAATACGCGCTTTGATACCACACACGGGTGGACTAACATCCTCCTCTACTCTACCAATCGATGCCGATCCTGATCTTGCGAGCTCATCCGCTCTTTCGTTCCCTAGTACATTACTATGCCCTGGCACCCAGCAAATCAATACTCTGTTCTGATTACAAAGTACCTTAGCACTTCTCGACAGCGCTTTACCAACTTTGATTTAATGGTAACCGATTCCTGTGCCTTTATGGCCGCCAGGCTGTCAATGTAGAGTGAAATATTCTGATCGCATACCTCCCCCATTAACAGGATGCTTACTGCCTGTAACACGGCCAAGATTTCCGCCTGGAAGACGCTGCATACATCTGGCAACCTAAACGACTTCTCAACACTCAGCTGCTCAGGGAAGACGCCAGCGCCAGTGCCGCATACCATTTTCGATCCATCCGTATAAGCGGAGATTTCCCCTTCACGTAGCACTCCGTTGTTCTCCCAGTCCACTCTACTAGGATAAGCAATTTCGTATGGCTTCCCAAAATCCAACCCCGGAATTCAATAGTCCGTACTAATATCTGCTGCATGGCTTCCCACAAAGCTGAGAATGGAGCTATGCCCCTTAGAGCTCCGCTTAAAAAGGGCACAGCTCAATAGCCTAACTGCTGTATTTGCCGCAAAATGTTTTACAAAGATATCCAATGGCAGTATGCAAAAACACCTCCAACGCGGCAGTAGGAGTTGTGCGAAGTGCTCCCGTGATCATAACACAGGCAGTCCGTTGCACTCCGCCCAATTTCCTGAGATTATACTTTTTATCCATGGCTTTCCACCACACCACTGCCCCATATGTCAGAATAGGTCTCACAACCGCCGTGTACAGCCAGTGCACTATGTTTGGTTTGAGCCCCCAGCTTTTTCCTACAGTTTGCTTGCACGCGAAAAGCGCGTTATTTGCCTTCTTAACCCGCTCCTGAATATTTAATTTCCAACTTAGTTTCCTGTCCAGAATTAGTCCCAGATATTTAGCTTGTTCCGATGGTCTAAGCTCTACGCCTTCGAGCTTCAGCAGCCTAAATGCCGAAATTCTCTGCTTCCTTGTGAATAGCACCAATTCCGTTTTTGAAGTATTCACCCCCAGGCCGCATCTTCCAGCCCACTGGCTGAGTGTGCGAAGTGCTGATTCCAAAATGCTCGTCAGCGTATCCAAAAACTTGGCCTTAGCGATTACTACAATGTCGGTTGCTACGACCTTTATTCCCTGTTTTTCAATTTCCAGGAGAAAGTCCTTTGTTGTTGTGTGGCTGGGTCTGCCGGCTTTCGGGATAAAGACGACACACGCCTCCCGCCAGGCATATGGGACGTACCCCATCGACAGGCAGCTTCTATAAATCGTGCTTAGCCTTTTTCGAATTGCCACCGAAGCTCTTTATAGCAAGATTGGCCTAATGCCGTCTGGTTCTGGTGATTTGTAGGGAGCAAAAGTGCCAATAGCCTATTTGATCCTTTTCTCACCTAGTAGTTCGACCATTCCTTCCGAAACGCTTCCTTGATGTGTCAGTGAAGCTCCACTTCCCAATTGGTGCCCATCCAGCGATGTGCTACCAGGAAAGTGAGTGGACATCAAAAGCTCTAGCGTCTCTTGACTGGTCTCCACCCATGTTCCGTCACTCCGCCTAATGTAGCTCGGGCACAAGGCTCCTTGGAGAGTAGCTTCCGTAGCCTTGACGCTTCACTGTTTCCGCTAATAGATTCGCAGAAACCTTTCCACGTCTCCCGTTTACGCTTCCTAATTTCATACTTGAAGACTCTGAAACTGTCTTTATACTTGTCCAAGTCCGCCTCCTTTCCGTCCCATTTTGCCCTACTAAAAAGTTTTCTACTTGCCTCCCTCAATTTCCTAAGTTCGCCATTCCACCAGGGTGGATTAGCTTTCCTAGGGGCCCTAGGCAGCGGACAGGACCTTTCAAAAGCGTTAACTAAAACTGCATTGAAAACTCCCACGCAATCCTCAATCTGATCTACACACCTCAGTTCCCCCGGAGAAAGCGACAAATCCAATTCCGTAATACTATGGAACATTTCCCAATCCGTCTTCCTGGGATTCCGTGCCGGCTGAATTTTCGTCTGCTCGAAATTAATTTCGAAGAGAATCCAACAATGGTCCGAAAAAGATGGTCTGTCCGAGACGTTCCATTTTTCAACCCTCAAAGTACTAGAGTTTGTAGCCAGCGTAATATCTAGCATTTCCTTTCGGTTCCTAACTATGAACGTAGGGTCTGACCCTGTGTTGCAAATCCTGATGTTGGTACTCATAATAAAATCAAAAAGAGACTTACCCCGTTCGTTGGTGTTAGTACTTCCCCCCTGCGTGTGGTGTGCGTTCGCATCGCATCCGATGACAGTGTCCCATTTGGTACACATTGCGAGCTCCCGCACTGCTGCCGCTGGAACTTCCGCGCTGTCGTATGGTGGGTAAGCCGACGCCAGACACATTGATTTACCTTTCTCCTTTTCAATGATAACTGCCGTTATATCCTCATTACTGTAATTATTCAGCAAAAAAGTCTTTAGCTCTGTTTTTATTAATATACATGCCCTGGGTTTACCTTCACCTTTCTTATAGTACAGCATATAATTCAGGAGCTTAAGTCCTTGGATAACGTTCTTTCCGTTAACCCAGGGCTCCTGAATTAGTGCCACCGAGACTCCCTTTTATGCCATGTAGGCCGCTAAACATGCGGTTGCCACCTTACTGTGGTGGAGGTTTATCTGCATCACCTCCAACATCAGTAGGAACCGCATCCTCTATACCCCTCTTCTGTAGGGATGGATTTATCATGACCTTGCCCAGCCCAAACCTTACCATCCTTTTACATTCCTCCAGGTATGGCATAGAATCCCTGCTAAGAACTAGGAGGAAGTGCTGGCCAAACTCCTGCTTCAGCCCCACCTGAAGCACCTTCCAGCCGTCCGCTTTTAGATCCCTGTTCTGGAATTTAAGAAGGTCCAGAACCTTTTCTCTCTCCAGGTATGGTCTGGGAATCCATACCCATGCCTTGGGCAGGATGTACTTCCCCAGTTCTGACGGAGGAATCGCCTTAATCCTGGCACCCTCCCATAATTCGCCCAGTTCGGCAACCACCCTGGCAATCAGCTCCTTGGAGGCTTCATTACCGCAAGCGAAAATTTTGTGCCCTCCATCCCAGCCTTCCCCGTCAAACCGCCCGCTCGATATTGTGTTAGCAATGCATCAAGGATCTTGCCCTCAATTTGCAGCCACTGATCCATGAGGAGCCGTCCACTGGGTTCCTGATCATTGACCAGGGCGATGCGGAGCTTATCCTCAACAGTACTTGCCTGGAAGGACGTAGAATCCTTAGCCTTCTTCGCCTCCCCTGCAACCACCGTATCGTCGGATCTGACCCGCTTCGCCCTAAAGCCATCCTTCATGCAGTCCCCCTTAGACGTCGAGGGCCCAGCCACCCGATGGGCTGAGCCCCCCGAAGTCCCAGCTTCGGGTGCCCTCTAATTTCTCACCCCTCAGTCCACTGCGGCTGACCCCGTTTCCTCTGCTCGCCTCACCTCCGATATGCCTGAGGTTCCGGCCACTGTCCCTTTGCTCAAAGCTAACGCTTCCGCGCTTGCTTTTGACTCAGAAGCCCTTCTCTTGCAATCGCCCAGATACTTGTTCAGGCCAGCGTCCGATGCAATTGCCATTGCTCTGTCGTACTGCTCCTTCTCCCAGTCACTGAGCTGACTAAGCTTCAGAGCTTCCGTAAAGCCGATCGCATCCTACGCTTCGCCTGCAGGTGTGCGATAGCCTTACCATTGCCCACCCTTACCCACTTGAAACATCCCTGCTTCTCGATGGATTCATCAACGGCTGCGTCAGCAACTAGGTCCAGGTCGGCATCCCTACTAACTGCAACCTCCGAGGCCTCCCCAGCAAGAAAGGAATGCTTACCATCCCGAGTCTCACCAGTTAGGTCAGCGGTGCTGCAGACAGCTGTGCTCTCCTCACAAGCAATGGCAGTGTGCTCATGGCCATTCTGCGTATCACCAGTCAGGGTAACGTCAGCGTCTTCGACCGGCGCCAGAAGCTGATCCTCCGTCGACAAACTCCCGAACCTGTCGTCCAGCGAGTTGGACGAGAGCGAAACCTCATCGTCGTCACTCGACAGAACGCTGGGCTCCCGTCTATCTCCCTCTACTAATTTTTTTTTTTTTGTATTTTTTGTGTTTTTTTGGTTTGTATTTTTTTGGTTATTGATGTTCATGTGATGCCAACGAGTAGCGCGTGAAAAAGGGACGTCACCCATGGCAGAGCACCGCATTACTATGGGAAGGCTAGGTTAAACCAGAGGTCGCCTGGTGTCTGGAGTCTATCGTCCGCGACTGAGCTACCCCCTCAGCCATGCAGTTCTCGGCACGATCATTTACACCTTGACTTGGGGTTGGGCGGGAAAAGAGGTTATGGGTAGACGGCACAGGGGGAAAGTAACACAAATTTGGGTACCTCAATCTAAATGACCACAACACCCGATTGATGCGAGTGCGTAAGTCTCAGCTGAGTAGTCCGGAAGAAACAAGATCCATCCCGACTAATCATTACCAGCACTCGCCCACGTGGAGGACTAAAGATGAGGATTTCTTGCCTGCCTACTGGGAGGTAACGAAAACGTAGTTGAGCTAGCGAGAGCTGGATCGGCGTCAAATGGCACTCAATGCAGGGCTTAGGAGAAGGTTAGCCAACCGATATTCGGCATCAATGCGCTATTCATAATGAAAGTTTTTAAGATACGGCCAACTCGGGGTGGGCAGGGCTGACAAACTGCAGGTTTTATTTCTTCGACAACATTGAGGATTTGAGGACGATGTGACATCATAAACTGGTCAGGTTCTGAAGAGATTTAGAGGGTTTTTGTGTGGTATGAATGAGCGGCCCACGAGGTTTTGAAGGAATCACAATCTGCCCGTATGGTGCCTAATGAGCAATTGCAAGTTCGAAATACATACACGTACGATGTCACTTCGATTTCGATCCGAGATCTCGGGGTGTTTTGCCTATCTCTTTCGATTTCCTCTTTTTCTTTTTGTTCGATAATGATTCGAGAAGACTGCGGCAATGTTTGCTGGAATGTCTCATTTCAATATCTTAGAGAGAGTGTGGAGCCGGTATTACACAGTAGCGCTGCGTCAACGCTGGCAATTTATCTGGGAATATTAGTATGTACGTAGGCTGCCTTTTATGTTTCGGGATTTGGCAACCCTGGTGGTGCAATCTGGTAACTGACAGCTCTATCGTAAAGTTGGACATTTTTGAGGTTATACGTACTCAGAACGTTTTGACATACGAGCGCTATTTGTGTTGTTTGCAGTAAGTTAAAAGATTTATCTCAGCTCAAAAATGGAATTAAATCGTGAACATTTTCGTGCGATTATTTTTTACAACTTTCGACGTGGATGAACTCAGCAACAGTGTATAGATGAACTTAATTCAATTTTGGGCGATGAAGCTCCATCAAGGACCAGTGTTTATCGATGAAATGGTGAATTCAATCGTGGTCGTAGTTCACTTCAAGACGAATTTCGTGAAGGTCGTCCAAAATCAGTTGTTGTTCCGGAAACCATTGATGCTGTGCGCAAACTGATATTGGAAGATCGTCATTTGACTTATCGTGAGTTGAGACAACCTTAGGCATTAGTGGGACCAGCATAATTCAATATTGCATGATCATTTGATTGTCAAAAAAATTTGTTCGCGTTGGATCCCGCATAATTTGACAAAAGCTCAAAAAGATGCTCGTGTCAATTGGTCTAAAGAAATGCTCAAAAACATCGATTTGATGAGTCATCCACCGTAAAGTCCTGACTTGGCACCGAATGACTTCTTTTTATTCCCGTACGTAAAAAACAAACTGAGAGGTCAACGTTTTTCGACACCTGAAGAAGCGGTTGCCGCATTCAGAATGCATGTTTTGGAGATACCTCAATCAGAGTGGCAAAAGTGCTTCGACAATTGGTTCAAACGCATGCAAAAGTGTATAGATTTTCATGGGGAACATTTTGAAAAACAATAAAGTGGTTTTCGATGATTAATATTTGTTTTTCTTCTCTAATCCCGAAATATAAAAGGCAACCTACGTATTAAGATTTCCATTGCTTTTAATTTTAAATCGTATGCGTGAGTTTTTTATCGTCAGAAAATTTTCATTTGACCTAGTGAATTCGAAGTTTCAAGTTCTGAAACAAACCAAAATGTCAGACATTGCATGAAAGAAACTATTGATAAGTTCAAAAGTTTTCTCTTTGACTAACTTGAAAAATGGCTTTTAATATTTTTTACAAAACATGATATTTTCACAGCTGTGAAAATGAAACTGGACTAGGTTTAACAAAGCGATGGTAACTTATGTAAAACAATGTGTTTCTGGCAATATTGGTCTTAAAATTGACATGGCAATGATTGGAATGGAATGTTGGAAGCAATATTGCCATATGCATTTGATATGTCTAGACTGTCAATTATTGTGTAGCAATCTTGCCGTTGTCAGCACCATTGCCAGATAAATTGCCAGTGTAGGCCCCAGGTAAGATAACTTCATATTGTGAGAGCTTAATCTTAAAATCAATTATATAGTCGATTTCAAGATAGAGCTATGTCAATATTACACTATGTAATAAACAATAATATTGTAAATATTACGTGCTAAATTATTGTGTTGTTCGTAAGTGCATATACTTTGGTAATGAAAATTACTCGACACGTTCGCAGGTATTTTCATTTCAATTAAATCGCGTTTTACCTACTTTCCTACAATCATTACCTGAGATCCGTATCGAAATTATTGATTTCAAAGTAGGTCTGCACATTAATAGTATACTCTTTCGGAATGATGGTAACGAGTAGTTCGTAACCTTTCCGAGTGTATGTATACTAAAAACTCAAAAGTATATAGTTGTTATAATGACTACCTATCAACAATATAGGCAAATTTCGATTCCTCCTACTGTAGATATGGCCGGTATTGCGCTTGTTAAGAAGCTTAGCAATATTTGCTACTTTATTATTTGTTGTATGTACATATACATAATTTGTAAGATAGATTCTGGTAGAAACTTTTGCAAGCCGCAACCTTTAAAGTTGGCCTTCTTAAGCAGGAGCTTTACCTCTTTCGATGGAAAAATGACATGAGGAGCATCATTACAAATAAGGTGAAGCTCGTCATAACAACAATTTATATTTTTTCTTGTAAAAGCCCGATAGATGGACTCAATCGCTTTCTTGCGTGCGACCTATGATATTGTAAAGCTATTTCTGTTATGGAACTTCGGCCATCGCAATTAATAATGGTTTTATGTGACTTCGTAAGCAGGGGATACAACGTGGAATAATAATCCTAAACAGTGCGAATTGTCATGCTGGTAATTAAAAGGTTTACCGCAAGAATTGATTATGGATAGTATCGCATAGGACACATAGCGCCGCGACATCTCTACCTCAAGAACTCTTTAAGATAAGATCTTAGAATGTATTCGGGACTTAGGCCTGATAGAACCCAAGGGGATGAGGAATGTTATAAAGAAGTGGAGAATAGAGAAGTGCTAGGACAGTGATAAAGTTAAAAATCTGCCAACAGTCTGGATGCAACTTTATTATTTTTCCGGCAGAAGTTCAGAACGCGTTCAATTCGGGGATGCGGTGTATGTTACTATGTGACTGAAAACCTAACAAAAAGTTCGGGAAGCGGTAAGAAAAGGGTGTAACATATGAATTAAATAATTGGGTCATATTCCGGGATGCGGTCTAGAGGTTGAAAAAAACAAAACTTAAAAATAGGTGATTATTAAACAAGCCTGGGGAAGTGAAAAGATATTTGATATCTGATCAGACCTGAGAAACATGGTGGAATTCATGAAAAAGTATACAACTAGTTTACACAATCTTAGGGGTCGAATTTCAAAAAATCTTGAAAACACATTCTACGTATTCATATGAAGAATTCGTAGAATAAAAATGAATTCAATATTTCGAAAGACCTAGTAGATATGACGAAAATCGTGAAAATATATGCATTTTATATTAACTGATATTTTTCTTAGGAACGCCAAAGAATATTTGAATTTTTTTTATCAGAATTACTTTTCTAGTTAATTTACATATACGTACCGAGTTTCAACTGCCTAGCATAAGCCGTGCTAAGGTTAGGAAAAACACCCCCCACCACCATATCATACTACCCCTAAAAAAATACTATTTTCCACCATGCCACTACTATAGCTCTATCTAAATACCAAGTTTCCGTTTCCTATCACTATAGATTCTTAAGATATAAGCATCGGAACTTATCTTTCTCACCCCTCCCCACCCTCACCCTCTACACCCACACCCCAAACTTTTTTCCCTACTAGGGTTCTATTAGGCCTACTTCTGGTAAAAATTTGAAGCATCCATCTTACACTGTTATTGCGATATGAAACGTGTTATTATTGAAAAAATTCTTATCCCCTCCACTTACGTACTCCCCCGCCCCCTTCAAAGATTTTACTTTGAGCAATCTTGATTTATCAAGCTTTATATCCAAACCAAATTTTGTTTTTCTGGTGCCACTGGTTTGGGAGATATCGTAATGTTAAGTATTTCAACCCCCACCCCCGTACGTCACTACCCCCACCCAAAAATTTTGCTTCAATCTACTCTCCTAGTATAACTACAGATATTTGTTAAGTTTTAATTGCTTGCTATTGCGGTTTAGGAGATATGGATTATAGAATGTGTCAATCTCGACTTTTTTCCGTTTCGGACGCATTGCTTTCCCCTCTACTCCCACACCCCTTCACCCATATCATCAATTTTTTTGCAAATGGGTCCACTATCAAAGCTTTATAGCAATTTCAAGTTTCAGTCTCCTAACATAAGCGGTTGCTGAGATCTAGAAACCAAAATTTTTCGTCTAAAACGCTTGCCCCACCTTCCCTCTCACACCCCCACCCCTGAAAATAATGTCAATTTAAGGGGTCTACCCAGTCTATCACTAGAAAATTTTTTAATTTAATAGCTTCACTGGTATGAGAGAAACAAGCCTTCAAAGGATTTTGGCGGTCGACGTACGGCGTACTGCGTACGGCGGACAGATGGAGTGAAAATTGTTATTGCTTTTTTCGTGTCTGCTAGTCATGAAACGTGGACAAAAAAATTTTGAGGGCAGAAATTTTTTTTTTTTTTAAAATCAATAACAATACTGTAACGTATTATTACTAATAAAGTAAAATTCATATATCCTTTGACGTACAGAGGTGGGGCAAAAAAATGCTAAGTGAGAATGTTATGCATGTATTTTCACGAACTTCTTCATATCTCTTCATATTTTAAATAATTTATATTTTCACGAGCTCTTCAAATAACTAACTAGAAATTATTTTTTAAATTTTTTGAACTTCAACTCCTAGGGGAGTGAAAAGAGTTGTCTCCCAACTAGCCAACTAACTTTCATAAGGCCTTATCGAAGCTATTCTCCATCCACGATATTGTCTTATCGAACTTGTGAGGATGCAAATTTGAACACCAATTTCCACACACAAAACAACACTGAAAGTGAACTTAAAGCTAAAGAAGCAGTACGGTAACACTGAACTAAATACCGAGTGGTAATAGAAACAGCACGGTAACACGCAATTCCAAGCTTAAAGATAAAGAAACAGCACGGTAACACTGAATTAAAACGTAGAGAAACAACAACATATACAACAACATACAAACAGCACGATAAAATTGAATCAAAATATATAAACAACAGCAACGAGTTAACATACAACATGAATTAACATACAAGCAGAGCAACGCAGCGACGACGCACTGAGCAACGCAACGAAGACGCACAGAGCACCGCCACGGAGACGCACAGAGCAACGCAACGACGACGCAGCACAGCGCAACGCAGCGACGACGCACAGAGCAACGCAACGACGACGCAGCACAGAGCAACGATGCATAGAGCAACGCAACGATGACGCAGCACAAAGCAACGCAGTGACGACACACAGAGCAACGCAACGCACAGAGCAACGCAACGCACAGAGCAACGCAGCAACGACGCACAGTGCAACGACACACAGAGCAACGAAACGCACAGAGTAACGCAACGTAACGCAACGACGACGCACAAAGCAACGCAACGCACAGCGCAACGCAACGCACAGAACAAGCAGCAAAGCAGCAACGCAACGCAAAGAGCAACGCAACACCCAGAGCAACGCAACGCCCAGAGCAACGCAACGCCCAGAGCAACGCAATGCCCAGAGCAACGCAACGCCCAGAGCAATGCAACGCACAGAGCAACGACCCACTGAGCTACGCAACGACGACACACGGAGCAACGCAGCGACAACGCACAGGGAAGCACAGCGACGAAGCGAACAGTAGATGCAGATCAACGCAGCGCAACGTAGCAGAAGTAAGAAGCCTACGGAGCCTAAGACAGCGTAACGCAGCCAACGCAGGACAACGTAACAACCACAAGAAGTCAAGCTGGACCGATGAGGACGTAACGCTGAACTGCGCAAGCACGAGATGACGCACCGATACCGAAGGAAGGCAAGCAGAGGCGTGCCAAGAACCGAGTTGCAACCAGCCACGGCCAGTACAACGAACAACGCCAGAACTACGGGACCAATCGCAGAACTAATGCAACCACGGCAATGCACAGAACGTAACGAGAGCAAACGGTTCCAAGACGTCATAGAACGACGAACACAGGAGGTGCCAGGCGACACAAAGAGACGTAGACAAGGGATGTCGAGGCCACACAAAGAGACGGAGGCAGAGAGAAGCAAAGCGGAGGATGTCGAGCCGAGCGAGCAGCATCGAACGTGTGAAACAAGAGACGAAACGGAATGACGACGGTCAGCGCAACGCGACGTAGTCAACGCAACAGGAGACGAATAGGACGACGCAAGCCGACGCAACACAACGCAACAAGAGAGGGACAGAACGACGCCGATCAACGGAGTAAGACGAGCAGGAAGCGAACACGTTCACGAAGGCTAGTGAACCAACGAACAAAGTATTGAAATTCAAATTGAAATAGTGTATAAGTTTAACGAGATAACAACATGAATTAATAAAATTAAAGTCCTTGAAACAAACAAATATTTTGTATACGATTCTGGCATCCGATGAGCCTTACCTCGGATTCAAGTAGTTACAAACTTATTTGGCGCACATTTCACCATGTTTCAACAGCGCCGATAGTTGGTTAGGCCTTACCGAAGCTGCTCTTGCCTCCGTACGGAAGTTCATATTGCTTCCAAGTGACGGTTGTGACTTTCACGGGGAAGCAATACATCAAATACGAGGCTTCCGAAAGGCCTTACCGAAACTTTAAAAAAAAACGAAAATGAAAAATGCGAATTGATTTCACTTACACCTTGCACACTCTCAGATACGAGCCCTGGTCCCGCCTCACAGTAGTCTGCTACGCTACCTACTTAGCTAATCTAAAACATTCTCGTAGTAGGGTTGAAGCCGAGTTACTTGATGATTCCTCCATAAAGACGTTGGTATTTACTTCCATAAGGCCTTAAAGGTGTAATTAACGAAGCTTCGGCTAGCAAGTCTTAAGGTTCGTGTACACTAGCAAGCAAAACTTGTTAGAGTTGCTCTAAGACCTTTATTGCGCATTTGACCAAGTTTTTGCTCTAGCCAGCAAATGGTTGCGTTTTCAAGCAAGTTGTGAGTACACGCTAACTTACAAGAGTTGAAATCTCGCAAGAAAGTTCCGATCGGCTCCGAAATTTTTTAGCAAGTCAGTGCAATTGCATTGGAAGTGAGGTTAAGTTCAGTTTTAGGTGTCGTAGTTCCATAGTTTACGTGCGAAATATGAACGAAAAATCCAAGTGGAGGTCCGAGGACACGTTTTTGTTCATTACCAATGTGGAACTTTTTTCAGAGTTGTGGTATTTTCCTTTTTCGTTTTGACAGTTGAACGAAACTTTGATGATGAAGTGTACACGGAAGTTTTACTTGCAAGATTATTGTAAAGCTATTTGCTAGAGTAAAATTGCTGCGAAAAACATATGGCAGGTACGTTACATCCAACTAAAAAATTCTTTGTTTACTTTATTATTTTAATAAACAGTGATCGATTTTGAAACTTGGTATTTATTTAGAGCTCCGTAAGTAAACCCATGTGCATAAAAATTGTTAATATGTATCAAGGCGTGTGTGCGTAGGGTGAAAGATAATGCGTCCGAAACGCAAAAAAGGCGAGATCAACACATTCTAATGCCACTAAATTGAAATTTAATGAATATCTGTAGGTACGCTAGGAGAATAGATTGGAAACAAATTTTTGAGTGGGGTAGTGGCGTACGGGGTGGGCTGAATAGCTTTAGATTACGATATCTGACAAACCAATTGCACTAGTTAAAAAATATTCGGTTTGTCTATAAAAGTTGACAAACAAAGGCTGCTGAGAGTACGATTTTGAAAGTAGGCGGTAGATCATGAAAGTGAAGGGTATAAGATTTTTTCTAAAAAATCACGTCTCATATCCTAAGAACAGTTTAAGATAGATGCTTTAAACTTTTATCAGAAGTAGGCCTAAAAGATCTCTTGGAAAGAAAATATGTTGGTAGTGACGGTGTAGAGTAGGGATGTTCGATTTCGATTCGATTAATCGACTAATCGATTAATTTTTAAAAAAAAATAGATTTTTGCAATCGATATGAGTGTTGTCGATTAATCGACATAATCGATTAGTTAACGCTAATTAATCGAACGAATTTCAACAGTTAAAAGATTCGATGCACGATAGATTTTCCTACATTAGTTAACAAAAAATTAGCTGATAGCACTGATCTGAATGTCAAGTTAACTGCAAATGTGTTAAATATTACGATACCTTCGAGTATCGTATTCGTACCATCTAGTATAATCCGGTTGCAATTCGCGAGGCTAACACTATATTAAATGGCGAAACAGTTGGAGTTCCACGTGTCCTCTTTTTTCGATGGAATCCTAACCTTCATCATCAAGGTAATGCAGCTGATCTTTAGGCGATCCATGATTCACTTGCGTGTCAGAGCGCTTCTCAAGCTCATGCAGATGAAGACCTTAATGGAATTTCTGAAGAGCTCAGTCAGTTTTTATGCCAACCTGTAGTATATAGAACAAAAAGTCCTTATGAAATTTGGGAAACACTCAAGTTTCAATTTCTACGGACGCATACCCTTACAATTAAATACTTATCAGTAATTGCATCTTCGGTACCTGCAGAAAGATTGCTCTCAGAGGCTGGATTAATTGCTACCGATATGAGGAACAGGTTGACAGGTTTAAATTTATCAATGCTAATTTTTCTGTCGTCAATAGACGAAATTTTTTGGTTGTGAAGGAAGTAGCAGTACAAACAATTAATTTTGAAATTATGTAAATGGTTTTTTTTTCAGTTTCAAGAGAAATTAATTTTTTTTAGTTTCTATGAAAAAAATTTATTTTATAAAAAAAAGATATTTACGAAGAAATAATATCTACGAATTTTATTTCCATTGTTTTATGTTTATTATTTTAATTTACAGGTAGGCCTCCTACAACGCGGTAGATACGTTCCAAGAAAATGCCGCGTTGTAGGAAATCGCGTTGTAGGAGATATGAAAATATAAGAACCGGAGTTCGGTTCTAAAAGATGAATTTCATTTTTTTGTTTATTAAAATTTTTAATAAAAACAGGTGTTGTTGAAGATTTCTTTTAAAAATGTTGACTCTTTCCGTAAAAGGATTCTCAAGCCTTTAAGCCTCTTTCAATACCTTTTAGGGTAAAATTTTTGTTGTGCCAAATAACCCTTCATGGATTATTTTCGCAAGCTTTGATGGATATTCATTCGCTGCTGCATCATCCTTGTAACAACCATTGCTGTCAAGGAATTGATGACTGGTTTCATTAGTAGTTATTTTAAGTGCCTTGGTTTAAACTTAGGAATTTGTTCGTAAGATCCTAAGTTTAAACCAAACTTTTGGTTTAAACTTCGACTGTGAAACCGGCCCTAAAAGTAACAGTTTTGTGGTCATATCCCACACTGCAGTTGCAAGCGCTTCTTCCATTTTTGCCATTGTGTTAGGTCTTGGACAAACAGTAATTTTGGCAAGTAGAGACGATGCGGATATGTAGTCTTCAGCTAGCTTAATAGTTTGTATTGACGATTCATTAAGATTAAAATGTCTAGCAACATCAGCTATCCTTGATAGGTTAGCTGAACAAAAAAGCTTTGAAGAAAACGTGCAAATTATCTGTACCGCGTTGTAGTGAAACCGCGCTATAGAAGTACCGCGTTGTAGGAAAATTTCCGCATTACCTGAACCGTGTTGGAAAAGTACCGCGTTGTAGGAGGCTTACCTGTATATATTTTCTTCTCATTTTTAGCATGGGATATTATTTATTTAGCCATTAAAAAGAACATACATATATGTATGTACGTTTAAAACTCATATTCACACATATTTTTAACGGACATTTAGCGTCACAAGTGAGAGGAAAATAGAAAAAATCTTTACATACATATTCTACCCTCCATTCAGCATCCTCCACCTTCAATCCTCCGGCCTGCATCCACTATCCAACATTCATCATCCGTCTTTACCATTTAGTAATGGGAATGCATAACTACTACACCAAAAACGAACGAACTGCCGCTAAATCATATCAAATGTTGAAATAACTATCGAACCACCAATTGTAAAGTGATTTTGTTAATGCAGAAACGAAGTTTCATCGTAATCGGATGAATGATATAGGAAAGCATACGAAACAAACAAACAAATAATTAGAGCACCAGGGTACTAAAATCGCAAAAAATGTTGAAAAATGTAAAAAAAAACAATTTGTTTTTATTCGATCGGTACCAAACTTCACAGGAACTATCCCGGAACTATTCTACACGTTCCCTGAGCGGTTTAGGAGTTCATAGGGAACATAGCCACATTCATCCATACATACATAGTTAAATAGTTAAAATTTTATGTATGGACAATCACTATGTTAAACGCATAATGAACCTAGACATTTAAATTCAAATCTACCTATTAAGTCTACGTATACTTATACGATAACCCTGGGACTTAAGAATTACGCGATTAATCGATTAATTGCTTAAATCCCATCAATTAATCGATTGATCTTAATCGAACATTTTAAAATAATCGATCATGCAACAATCGATTGTTGAGCAATCGATTCCCATCCCTAGTGTAGAGGGGGAGGGTGAAAAGGAAAAAATTCCGATGTTTATATCTCGAGAACCTATAGTGAAATCGAGCTGCAACTTGGTATATATGTAGATAGAGCTGCTGTGGCAACGTCCCGGCGTTGGGAATTGAGGTTAGGATTTTTAGTTTCTTTTGAAGAATAGAACTAATCTTTTTTTGATGAGGTTTATTCTCTGAATTAATATAGAAAAAATGAAATTATAAATACAATTCAAATTCAAATTAATATTAAATTAAAATAACTGCTTACCCTTTAGTTTTTATTGCTGTTAAGCGTGGCGGCTAACCTCTCAAAAATATTTTCGATTGCTAGTGTCAAGTTTTTTTTTATTATATATTATTTGACAGTTGGTACTGTCCCGATTGTCCCACTCAAAACCCACGGACCACAACATCCCGCTGCCCGTGAATCGCTCGCAAAGATTCACCTCCGTTCCTCAGTAACGTCTAAAATTGCACACTTCGAAAATGGCCGTCTTAGAATACCAGAAGTTGTTTTGACATTTGCTGATCGTATAATCTGGTCCTTTCCTTATGTCAGCTATTCGTCCTCGGCGCCACTGACTTCTCGAGCAATCTGAATCACAGATCAAGACCAAATCTCCAACCTTAATCGGTTCAGTTTTTTTAAACCATTTGGTCCGTCGAATTAAATCCGGTAAATATTCTGAGATCCACCAGCTCCAGAAGTGGTTCTTGAGTTGTTGTGCTATTCGCCATTGTTTTCTCAATTACAAATTGTCGACAGTCACTAGGCGTCTGAGATGAGTTTAATTTTCCTAACAGGAAATGATTCGGGGTTAAGGGCTCCTCCTCCTCTGTAGTGACTGGAATATGTGTTAATGGCCGAGAATTGACGATGTTCTCCACTTCTAACAATACACTATACAACGTATCTGGTCTTGATGCTACTTCCTTTAATATATGATGCAATACCTTTTTAACGCTTCGAACTAGTCGCTTCCTGCATCCTCCGGAAGCAGGATTCGATGGACAATTCAAAATCCATTCTATTCCAAGTGTTTGTATATTTGATACATTGGCGTAGTCTCTAATTGGTAATTCTTTCCAGTTATCATATTCTGTTTTTATTTGGCTAGTATCCAGAGTTTGCGTTGGTAGGTTCATATTCTGAACTGTATAAACGCTCCTCAAATGGTATCTTCGACAATCTGTTTCGAGACCACTGATTTCAAGGTCAACTGCTTCAGACGGCTGTGTCACTGTGTGATTCCCGAACCACTGGAGTGTGAGAGATTCTGACTTACCCTTGAGTCCAAGTTCCGTTGCGATCTCGTCATCTATAATGCTGATAGATGATCCTTCATCCAAAAAGGCATACGTTTTGAATGCCTTTTTTGGGCCAATCAATTTTACCGGAATCACTCTGAACAACACCTTTGAGCCTTGGCTAGTAGTGGACTCGGCATTAAATGCATTTACCACCAATGACGCAGTGTTTGGTTTGTTGGTCCTGTATACCATATATCTTTCCCTTCCGGCAGTTATAGGGGTTGGCTTCAAATAAGAAAAGCAAAGTCGTTTTTTCTCTGCTATATTCCACCGTTCCTCATTTTTAAGATCGGCAGATTCTTTGCATTCGGTTATTAGGTGAGAATTACCACAAAAATAACACTTTATATTGGGCTGTGCTTCCGCAACGTGTAACGCAACGTTATGCTTCGAGTGACTCATTTCGACGTTGACCTTGTGAATCTAATGTTGACGTATAGCACGAAGAATCAGTAACTATACTCACAAATCTGGCTACAAACTTATATCTTTTATAGTAGCAAAGGGTTTAATATTAATGGCATACTGCGCCCATTCCATTCTTTTGGTCATAAGGACATATGTTGGACACTTTTGCTACTTTCCAAGAATATGGCGAGATTTTTAACTCCTATGGCAAAGGGAACTATTAAATCCAAACGATTAGCACTGATAAGCAAAATATTACGTACCTTTCCAATTTGGCTTTTTACCAATAGTTCAAATAAAAATATAAATATAAATAAATTTAAATAAAAATAACTGCTTACTTTTTAGTTTTTATTTCTGTTATGCTTGAGTCACATACAAAGTAGAATGCAGCAGCACGGCGCAGCTTGACGCCTCCAATAAATCATCAAGTCAGATAACTATTCACTCTCTGCGTCAGGTTGAGTTTTAAATTAATTTGAAATTCTCACAAAAGTGTTCATATTCGTTTATACGAAGCAGCGAACTAACTAGAAACAATTTTGTAGCTAATTTTAATTTAGTTTTTTTTATAATGGTAGTCTGTAACAGGAGTGGGGATGTTTTTCCTATCTATGGAACGGCTTAGGCTACAATGTTGCAACTCAAAAAGTAATTTAGACTAAACAAAATTTCAAATATCCATTGCAGTTCGGAAGGGGGGGGGGGGCGAAAAACATGATCAGTAAAACTGGAATGCATATATGTATGTACTTTCACGATTTTCGTCATATCTATTAGGTCTTCCCATATATTAAATTCAATTTTATTCCATGGCTTCTTCTCATAAAAACTTAGAAAGTGTATTCAGGAGTTTTTGAATTCTGTCACATCCCCTGATTAGACATCGAATATCTTTTCACTTTCGTGGGATTGAGTAATAATCGCCTAAAATTTATTTTTTCGTTTTTCATTCCATAAGAGGGTATAAGAGGGTGGACACAGTCATAAGTAATTGAATTGATTTTTACCTTCGCCTGCTGTATTCATATTTACATATTATAACTTATAGCTTATAGCTTGCATAGCTTGTGTATATATTTAGAGATGTCTACATATTGCTAAGATCTAATGATATATCGAATTATTTTTTTTCCCTAAGGTTTCCCATAAGTAATGTACGAACGAATTAACAATTCGTCATATCTCTGAAATCAAATTCTTAAATCTCTGAAAACAAACTCGAGTTTACTTCTATGGCCTTTTAGTGTGCATAATATACTGAAATTTGAATAGTCTACACGAACTTTTTCAATGTTTAATCTGCTAAAAATTTCTATTTTGAATACATATTATTATTTCAAGAATAATGTTAACCTTGCAAGAAAGCTAATAATCTCGAAACAACTGATGATATAGGTACTCCGACTGTGACCGCACCCGAACTTTGACTCGAAAAATAATAAAATTTCGCCCAGACCATTGGCAAATTTTTTTTGATTTCCTTAAGGCTCGTGTACACTAGCAAGAAACTTGCGACATTTCTTGCTAGAGTAATTTGGTGCGATGTTTACACTGTCTGTCAAATTGCAGCAATTTTACTCTAGCAAGTAGCTCTTCAAAAATCTTGCAAGTAAAACTTGCGCTTCCGTGTTCACTTCATCATCAAAATTTCGTTGAACTGTCGAAACGAAAAAGAAAAATACACCAACTCTGGATAAAGTTCCTAGTGTACACGAGGCTTTATCATTGTTAAGAGTATGCAAACTGATTGTTTGAAATCTATTCCGTATACAATGTTAGGAAATGAAACTTAAATGAAGCAATGGAGGTTTAAACCCCCCCCCCCCTTCGTGCGCACGGGCCTGACTATACAACTTAATGAATTTAAATGAATCTATCTCAGTTTTCTTACGTTATGTAAGTGTACGGATCGACACGGTGTATTCAAAAAGGTAAAAAGGACCATGGATTAGTTCATATCCCTTACCATGTCGAGCAGAATTTTATGGTTCACTTAAGGCCTTTGGGTATTAAAATGTGCAACCATTAAAAGCAGATAGCAACATTCTCTATAAAATTGCACAAAACCGATAGTATAAAAAGCATCATTTTGATGTGCGTTTACATTTTTAGCCTCGAATAGTGATAAAATTACTATTAAATGATATACTATACATGTCTAAAAACAGAACTGATTAGGTTAATGCGTTGTAATTTTAGAAGGCATTCAAGTGTAATAATATTTCAATTAGAGTTGTCAATCAACATATTGACAAAGTCGGTTACGCATTTATACGCTATTGTGCTGTACATGATACTATGTAGTAGCTATTGGTTCTCTATCCATCACTTCCTGATAGTTTTTAGGGTGGAGATATGCCACCTGATTCGTTTATCAAAAGCATGCAAGGTAAACATAATTCTGGAAATTTTAAGCAATCTTAGAATGGATATATGTATATATATCCTCATCCCGATTTTCGTATATCAGATACCTGTATGAAATCCGTTAATCTGTTCAAAATTCAGATCACTAGAAACGATAGGAGTAAATCTTTTTTCAACTCAATTACCATTTTCTATTAGATGGAATAGACTATAGTATTGTGAGGACGCAAATTTGGGGACAAATTTCCGCACACAAATCTTGACATGGAAACATGGAAAGAAGCTTAAAACTAAGACAATAGCAATTAAGACTTAGAACTAACGCAATACGAAGTAAAACATAGAACACTGAACTACAAATACAACACGAATTACAAAACATGAAAGAAGAAACATACGAAACATAAAACATGAATCATTAAACATAAAAATGTGAAACACGGAACACAGAAGCTGAAACACAACACGAGATTAAGAATAACCTGGAAAATGGTCGACGGGACCACAACAACGCCCCAGGAGACGTGTGTGACAGAATAACCCGCCGACAAGTATGTGAGGTCTCAGTTTGCCCTATATACAGGAGAGAACATACACCGGTCACGAACTATATAAAAACCAAAAATCACATGGAGACGGAAAATAATTCATGCCTGTGAAATGTATATAAGGCAAAACGAATCGGCGAATCGAGGACGAGGAGGAGGGAGCCAGTCGGCGGTTCCATACTGGGACGAAGATAGTGGGGTTGTACATCCTTTCTTCTAACAGTCTTGGAAAACCGAGCTCGTTCAATTCTACTTGCGATGTTGGTCTTGTGGGGTTGTACCTCCACCAAATAAGCAAGTCTGAAGCGAACGAAGTACTGTGCGGAGGACGAGAACGGTTCGTGTTATTGGTCTTGTGGGGTTGTACTTCCACCAATAATCACGGAACGAAGAACTGAGCCAAGACGAGCAACAAAGACGAAGCATCGCAGGCAACGCAGCATAGACGAAATAACATCAAGACGTCCAGCGAAGAAGCAGAAGCCCCAACGATGAAGACGAAACCATGCAGTCAGCGTAGTACAGCAGAACCGCAGCAGGATGTCATGCAGCGCAGCCAAGCAACACAGACGAAGCCATAGCAGGACTTCAACAATGCATACGACAAAACAACGCAGACAACACGACAGCAATGGAGCAGAGAATACACAGAGCCGAGGACGAGCGACGCCTAGCCAAACAGCAATGAGCACAGGCACGCCAGAATCATCCAGAAGATGTGCACCAGGACAGGACCAAGGAGGCAGAAACGATTGCGCCATAGATCAAGCTACAACCAGCGACGATAAGAACAACGACGACGCCTGGAACCTGACAACCAACCGCTGAGCTGAGAAGATCACCGCAATGCCATACACGCAGGGAGAAGAATACCGAATCACACAGAGCAACGAACACAGGAGACGCCAGGCGACACAACGAGACGTAGACAAGAGATGTCGAGGCCATACGACGAGACAGGAGCAAGGAGGGGCAGAGCGGAAGATATCGAAGCAAGCACGCACATCGAAGTATGTGAATCGGACGAATACGCAAACTAACGAGGACACAGCAGCGATCTGTAACGGCAGCCAGGACCCTAAGCCAAGGAAGCTACCGGAACCGAGCTGGGACCAACCTTAACCAGATGAACACAAGGAACACAACTAGAAGCACCTAGAAGCCTCATAGTGAACCTCATGAACACAGAGTAATAATATAAACTTGAACAGAAAATATAGAAATAATAATAAGTTAAATAATAGTATAACATCTGCTTTAAGTGAATCAAAGTGAATTAAACTAGAACTTAGTTAAACCATTAAACAATATGAAAGCTAAACGGAAATGTGATAATATAGAGACTAAGATTCAGATCAATAAAGTGAAGTCAATTAATAAAGAAATGTTTTGGAACGAAACTGGCACCCGCTGAGTTTACCCCGGAAAAACAAGTCGTTACAGTATGTACAAGAAGGTACATAGACAGGCTACCGGCTGAAATTTAGTGTAGGTACGTGCCTAACTGCCTATAGCCACTATTAATTACTATTGTATGTAAAAATTTTATATTATCAACATAAAGAGTTCGTTTGGGCATAGGCATACCTACATATGTATGTACTTGCTCGTAAAGCCCCGATCACAATGCATCCGTTCCGTTCCGTCACGTTCAGCTGTCAAAGTAGACCTTATGGGCTGGCCATGTAAATGCACACAATGGTCGTAACGAAACGGAGCGGACGAGTTCACCTAAATTCAACTTTTACGGATCACATAACCTCACTTTTCGTGACGTGACGGAACGGAACGGATGCATTGTGATCGGGGCTTAGCTCCGAAAGTGTAAGCCCAATTGTAATATTTACAGGGTAGGCCCAAAATGAATCACCTTATTCGAAGATGTTATAGCTTTTGCAGATGGCGTCAGTTTGGTTTTGATATTTGTGTAGTAAACAGATGCTAAAAACGCGTCGAGTCATGGCACGTTATGCTCCCAGGCGGATGTAATACCGTATACGTATACATAAAATAGACGAAGTAAATTTACACGTATTCCACACAGAAAAAACCAATTTTATCGAGAGAGCAGAACCCGTCTAAACGGTTTCCCCTGTCTTCTTAGCTCCCGATTTGCCGTAGCAACTACCGAAAACACACGCACACATTGAAATCTTTTCGTCCAGAATGTCAAACATATTCTGTACATCTCACCGACCCCCATTTCCGAAGATCGCCGAAGAAAGCAAAATACGTGTCGCGCGAAATAATTTGTGAAAAAGTGCTTAAAAAGTTTCGAAAAGTTTCGAAAAGTTACGTGTGAGGTGCATAATATTTTAGAAAAACAGGAGGTTCTCGTTGGTTGCCTAAAAACTCAAGTAAAACAGGAATCTACGGCAGTTTCTTTTTCCGGTAAGTGTAATATAGTAAGGTAGAGTAATCCTGGCAAATGCAATGATTGTTTCATTCAGAAAAGGTGAGAAATTACCGAAATTCGACTTCGGTAACAAATAAAGCCCAAGTTGACAAGCATCGGCCATGATTACTTGTGCTTTGCGAAAGGCGTACTTAATTTCAAAGATCGTGGGTTCATAATATTGATTATGAAAGTGGAAAAAGTCGAATTTTACACAACAATTTACTTTTTAAAAAAAGTAAATTGTTGTGACATTGTAACGATGTTTTATGCAACACAAAGCAACTTTCTGAAAATCTATTGAAGCCATTGTTTCACTTTTAACAAATACCAGTATATTATCCCGAAAGTTGGTAGGTATGCATATTTTTAAACATGCTAAAACGCAAATCCTTAAGCACGTCGATTTAAAAACGAAAGTGACTTTTTTAAAAGTAGAATTTCAGTTTCCCTAGTAGTGAATAGTGAGTAGTTAAGATTAAATTAGTGTAAAGCTATGTTTTTAGTGCGAGTCATCCAGGGCATGGATGCTTCGAAAGAGTGTATTCTTTTCATTGTAATGATATAAATAATAACAGTGATTGTAATTGTTATATATAAAAATTTAAATTTTTGCTCGATGGTTCACATCACGTTCACTGTTTTTCGACAAAGATTGGAGTTTGGTAGTTACACCTAGATACACATATCCGTATTTTAAGTATTGTAAAGTGATGCGCAGATTTCTTAGAAAAACATTTTCAGGAATTATTCAAGTAAACAAAATGGAAAGGATATTACGAAAAAAAATTTTTTTTCCGTTTTTTTATTTAAGTAAATTTTAAAACTCGACTGTGGTCTTTGTCAATGTACTATAAAAAACCATTATTCTTAAAACCAATAGGAGTATGTGAAAAATCGGGATGTATAATTTTTGTTTATTTATTTTTAATCGAAAAACATGTTGTTACTCTACAGCATAGAGATGCATATACTGAAGTGAGAAGCAGCGATTGAGTTGAAAGCAGACTATTCAGGATCAGAGTCACAAGTCACAAGTCACAAAGTAGGTGGAAAGTCACAATTAATTCAAAATTCATACAAATTGTGACTGTCGTTGACCTTCTTCTTGACTTGTGACTCGGTCCTGAATAGGCGTGTAAATGTAATTATCTTACACGTTTTTCCTCACTCAAATTTATATTATGTCCCGCTCTTGAAATACGCTAAACAACAACAATTTTATACAGCAATTTTCAACAACAATTTTATTTAACGGCGATATAAAACTGGTGACTTGTCGTCTCCAGTAGCTCTATGGTCTATGGTAATGAGAAGAACCCTATTTTATATGGATGTAATATTTTATATGGATGTAATTATAAATAAATTTTAGAGCGAATATTTTTACATTTGTACCTGCATTTACCTCTTTCCTTATGTGCGATACTTAATACGAGACGCGTTACAATTATATAATAACGCTGTAATTAACATTCAATCCGTTTTGATTTGCATTACAAAATGTATATTCTCTAATAGAACCAACCTGGCAAAAGAATTTATTATTATCATTATTATATCTTAATAAAAGGCATATATATATATACAGTTATACTTAAGCACTAGGTACAAAGACCATCAGCTTTTATTTCTATACTCTAGATGAAATCATATAGAGTATTATAAGTTTGATCCAGCCTAAAAGTTTGTAACGCACAGAATCAAGCCTCGGACGAAAAAAAGTTATACGGTAGTTTTTGTTTATTTGTGGCCAAACCTCAAATCCGGTTGACGTCCGTCCGTCCGTCCGTCTGTCTGTCCGTCCGTCCGTCTGTCTGTCCGTCCGTCCGTCTGTCTGTCCGTGAACACGATAACTCAAGAACGCCTAGGCTCTTGAAATTTTGAATCTGGGTGTTTTGTTGAGTTAGTAAGGCTAAGTTCGTTAACGGGAAAAATCGTCCTACTCCTTCGGGTAGCTGCCATACAAAGTGTCCTTAAAACACGTGTTCAAGAATATTGGTCGATAACTTAAGCATGGCTTAACCTACGTCTTTAAAATTTCGCATGTGATATTTTTCCAAGAGTTGGATCTAACTGTATGATTATGAAGAAAATCCTAATAGTCCTTCGAGGGGCTGCCATACAAATATCCTGTAAATATGACTTCACTTAATTTACGAAACTCACTATAACTCATGTAACCGTTTAGCTATGAATTCAGATTTTTGTACAAATTAGTTTTGAGTACAAAACTAAAGTTCGAGTTTACTAGTCAGCGAAATCCTTTTACTCCTTCTAGTACCTTCCATACAAAAAATGCTTAAGCTACGTGTTCCACAATAGGTTAGGTTAGGTTGCAGTGGCGGCCAAAGGCCTCACATAGACCCACGAGGGTCCATAGTGATACCACATAAAAATAGGAGACCCCATGTCCTTATGGTAGGTGCGCTTGAGTTGCGATCTGTGTTGAGAGCTCCTCGTTTAATTCGAAGGTCCCTGTAGACATAGCAAAGTTGAGCAAACTCTTCATGCTGTTGAGAGAGACTTCTTTGAGGTTTGCGAAGGTCGGTGCTCCCAGAGCTTTCACCCGTCTCCTAGCGAGAGCTGGGCAGCTGCACAGGAGGTGTTCTAGCGTTTCCCGTTCCCCGGGAAGTTTACAGTTTCTGCAGGTATCGTTAGTAATCAGCCCCAATCCATACGCATGCGCCCCTATCAAACAATGGCCAGTAATTATACCGACCAAGGTTGCGCATTGCGCCCTTGGTAGCGTTAGCAAGAGTCTAGTACTTTCCTTATTGAGAGTACCCCACATTTGCTTCGTGGTTCTGGAGGTTGATGAAGCCCGCCACCTGGCCTCGGACAGGCTTACCATCTTCTTTTCTAGGGAGTTGTAGATGACATTAAGAGGCGGTGGAACTGAAACCGCGGTTTCTAGCCCAAGGTTAGCACCCTTTTTGGCAAGATCATCCGCGAGTTCATTACCTAACACACCACTGTGCCCTGGAACCCAGCAGAGATATCTATACTGACGGCTCCAAGATGGAGGACGGAGTGGGCGCAGCCGTGCACTCGCTCGATCTTCCCACTAACTCTTGCTACAGGCTGCCAAACGATAGCAGTATTTTCCAAGCGGAGATACTGGCGATTCAGAAGGCGGCGGAACTGGCTCACAAATCGCGTAAAAGGGATAGTGCAGTTTTTATCTATACGGATAGCCAAGCAGCCTTAATGGCCTTGCGGTCCTGCACTATCAAATCTAAGGCAGTACTTAACTGTCGACGCGCTTTACAGGAGCTGTGCTCAAATAGGAAGGTGTTCCACAATATTTTCGATAACTTTTGAACGCTTCAAACTAAGAATTTAAAATTTTTTAAATATTAATTTTTGAATGGTTCCAAGGAGAAGGATGAATATGTAAGAAATCGAGTGAGTCCTTGCTCCACCTCCCATATGAAAGTCCTTCAAAAATGATATTTTTTTTCCAGTTGAAGATATGAAATTAAACAGTGAATATTGTCTTTTAGTTTTGAGTATTAACTGTATTTTTATTTTAAAATTCAAACTCTTTATTAAACGGCTTACAAAATGGCTACACAAACTAAAACACCATTTAACTGCCAAATTACTACGGTCCCGTCAGTTTCCGTCCCTTTTCCCTCGGTTCACTTGTCAGCGTCTGTAAAATAAACAAATGGTGAGTCACAGACTCAGGAGCGGTTACCACACACACACACATACACCCGATCATGACCAACACGATCCAAATTAACCCGATCGGGGGCGACACGAGACAAACTCGTGACGCACACACTCACTTGAACTTGTCGCGACAAACGCGCCTAAACTACACTCGTGCCGTGACAAACACAACACCTCCTCTTGTGACAAACACAATAGGCAAACACTCGACCAACAAAACACAGCAACCACTCACCTCCTTAAACAGGTCCGCTTCCACCCACAGATAAAACTAATCTGAAGTTGAAACGGACATGAGTTCAATCTGCTGTCAATAATTTAAAAGTGCTGCCAGTCATGCATAAATCCTTTGTAATTTAGTGTTACCAGACTTACCTAACAAACCAACGGTAACATGAGTAGCAATCTAATGGGACTCCGTAATGAAGGACATACAACATGCACACACGTAATACTTCTTCATCCCCAACTTCAATATACCTACATCCGAGTTCTGTATCATCTAGAGTATTATATGATTGGCTTGCAGCAGTTTTTATTTTTGACTACGCCACTGCACAAAAACACTATTATACGTTACAATGGTATGCGTGCGGTATTTCCATTACCACTTCATTTCTCTAGAGTATTTTCATTTCCTTATATTTTTCTTCGTAGGGTGTTCCCCAAGGTCGTGGAATACAACGAAGTGTGCGATTTTCGGTCGAAATTTATCATGAGTGATGAGGCTAATTTTCGACAGAACGATACGTTTACAAACGAAACTTGCACTTCTAGGGCACTGAGAATCCACGTACCACTCATAATACACAAAAAGCCATTTCATCCACTCAAAATCACATTTTTTTAATTTTCTTTCCATTTTGTTCACTTGAATAATACCTTAAAATTTTTTTCCAAGAAATCACTTTACAATATTTAAAATACGGATATGCGTATCTAGGTGTAACTACCAAACTCCAGTTTTCAGGCGATACCCGTTCCCTTTAAATACAGTGAACGTGATGTGAACCGTCCAGCGAAATTTTAATTTTACATAAATACAATCATTTGTTATTATTTATATCATTACAATGAAAAGAACGCACTCTTTCGAAGCATCCATGCCTTGGATGGCTCGCACTAAAACCATACCTTTACACTAATTCAATCTTAACTACTCACTATTCACTACTAGGCAAACTGAAATTCCACTTAAAGATAAGTCAATTTCGTTTTTAAATTGACATGCTTGATATGTATACGGGTTTGCGTTTTAACATGTTTTTAAAATATGCATGCCAACTTTGGCAGTCTCGGTGGCTTAGTGGCTTAGTGGCTTAGTGGCTAGAGCACTTGCCTTCGATGTACCTGGTACCAGGTTCGAATCTGCTTGGCGACAAGTAATTTTCGAGAATGGGATTGGGTGCCGGACTACCAGTTCACTCAGCTGTAAATGAGTACCTGAGTTAAAATCGAGGTAATAATCACGGACGAGCGTGTAGTTGACCACTTCACCTCCTAGTGTTCCGTTGGTCTCGCAATGAAGTAACTCTAGCATTACTTCAAGGCCTAGGCCCGATTTGGGCTGTTGCGCCATTGATTATTACTATGTCAACTTTCGGGATAATTTACTGGTATTTGTTAAAAGTGTGATGAGACAATGGCATCAATAGATTTTCAGAAAGTTGCTTTGTGTCGTATAAAACATCGTTCTATTTTTTTTTTTCAAAAAGTGACATTTTCGCCTCTGGCAAAGCACAAGTAATCATGGCGGATGTTTGACAATAAGGCTTATATTTGTTACCGAAATCGAATTTCGTTAATTTTTTTGAACGAAACACTTATTGAATTTGCCAGGATTACTGTACCTTATTATATTACACTTACCGGAAAAAAGAAACTCCCGCAGATTTTTTTTCCTCGGCCTTTTAGGCCGCACACAATGCTCTTCATTTTAATTGTTTTTGCGGGAGCTAAGAAGATACACCGGAGTTAAGGAGGCTTAGATGTGGGGCGTTCTAGCTCAGGTTTCATCTTTGGGGGAATAAAATGAATATTAAATTAAGATTGCTTAGCTTTTAATGGAGGCGATACCGTTTCAAAAGGGATCCCAGCTCCTATTCCTATATAAGGTTCCCCAGTACTTACTACAGGGCCATTGTTTGGACAAAGTATTGGCTGACAAGTTTTGTGTGCCATCACTGGTTAACTTCTGGCCATCTTTGGCCGCCAGCATTGGCTAGCGATCTTTTGCCGAGACTAACGTGCCAGCTCTGTGCCACGGCTGGGCTAGAGCTGGCTGCCAAGCCTTGAGAGCCATCACTGATGAGCCTCTGGACCATCGTTGGCCGCCAGCGTTGGCTACCGAACTTTTGCCAAGTCTTGCGGTCTAGCTCTGTGCCACGGCTGGGTCAGTGCTGGCTGCCAAGCTTTAACATACAATCTATTTGGACACATAACCTTAAATATATTCGTCAGTACTGTTTTCGGGCGAAAGTTGTATATCTTCAGTACGATTGAGTTCGGCAACAAATCCTGAAAGTAGCAGTGCGTAAGAAAATGAACGGGCGAAAAATTGATCGAGGTACTTTTTCCAATCATTCAACCCACACTTTGAACAAATACGATATTTGGTCATTTAATTTATTTATTAATCTATGAAATTCTACACGACAGCGGAAAGATTTCTGCAGAATTCGCGCAGAAATTGGTGTGTTGGTACTGGTTTTCGACACACACGCCAGCCAAACGCTTTTGAGCTTTGTCACAGTACGACAGTCATATGTTTCATTAATAGTTGTTTTGTTCGTCGTTCCGTGCAGAGTTCGTGAATTTTGTTTTCAAGCTCCAATTTCCAGAAACAATAATCAGGTGTACCGGCAACCTGTAAGTGACTCCAAGTTTTTAAAATCCTTATGCACTTTATCAGTTAATTAAGGCTATTGTCAATTTTAAAATTACTATAATGCTTTTACCGATATTTTGAGTTAATCTTGTTCAAATCAGGGATAAGGAGGCATAAAGTACGTAGTGTCGACGATACAAGTACAAACAGACGACGAGAGGTAAGCTTTTAGCGATAAAAAATGCGTGCATGCCTCAGTTGTTTACGCTACATATTTCGCCATGGCTGTGTGTTTGAAGTGCTCCCGCTCGTGATTCGTTCATCGTGCGAAAAACTGGAATTTAGCCCTCTGCAACTTTACCATGTAAATATGTCACTTATTTTTAATAAAAATGGTCCAAAAGTTTAAAAAACTGGGACAATCTCCAAATTTTTTTCACTTTAAGCTTATTATTAGCAATAAATAATGATTTTACAAAAAAGTTGTAGTAGGAAATAAAAAAACTGAGGTATTGTACTTTTCCCCATTTCTAATAGGTTCACAATTTTCACCACCGCAATTGAGGAACCCTTGAGGACGAAGAGGTTCCCACTAGTGAAAACCTTTTGACCTTTTGAAACAGTTGATTTTCCCTTTTGATTTATTCCTCTCGAATTAAATTTTTTTTGATAATTTTATAAAGTATATTTTCTTTACGTTAAAGGAGGTTTCTTAATCTCCCTTAAAGATTAGGAGCATTTGGACGAGTAAACGTCGAGTGTAGTCCCCGAAACCTCCCTTACTTCGACTGAGCGTAGTCGACGCATGTGGAATTGGGGTCGATCATAAAAGTTAACCGGACCGGGACGGGTAATAGAGTCACGTAGACGAAAAGGAGAATGAGGAACAATATAGAACTCAAAGAATTTAAGAGATGTGTCATCACATGATGTGAAGTCTTAATAAAAAGAAATTTTTCTAATGAACCCTGGTCCGCTAAGTTTAACTCGAAAAATCAAGTCGTTACTCCCTTCGGCAAATGCTTTGAACGAATTTTAGTTCAGATATTTGCTGACTAGTCGCACTAGTTTGAACCTTAGTTTTAGTTTAAAGAAGAGGAGCAGGGCTCAACAACAATTCTCCGTAGTATTGGAATATAGACCTAAGCATGGCTAACTCTGAATTTTTGTACAAGTTGTGACTGCATTTAAATTAAGATGGATTAAGAGAAACACCAAGATGGCTGCCCTCCCAACTCTGTGTCTTATATAGCTCAAATTAGCTTACTGCTCATCTTATTTACTTTAGCATACAGATCCTGTTGTTATTCTCCAATTCTCTGGTATCGATTGAATTGGGATAATCTCGGTAATACTGTACCGTCTCTTTCCTTGAGTCAGACTACCACCGAGCCTACGGCGGATAGACGGACAAAATTGTATTTGAAAATACGGAATCAATCGCAATACTTTATTATTAAACCAATATTTAACCAAATTGTATAAGATGGATAAAAAAATAAGCTTGACCACTGGTAAGACTTTTCAAGTTATCTAGTTATTCAATTACATTAAAAGCTTTAATTTCTAAAGGGTGTGTACGCTTTATATCGACTGATTCCATTAAACCAATTATCTCCTATAAATATAAAACTGTTGTTAATACAATAAAGCCTTTATTGTTCAGTTTTCGAAATTGTAATCCACTAACGTAGTTGCTGCAATATTAAAATGTAATCACACCAGTTCCAATAAAATCCATAAAATCAGCACAAATACGGTGTGTGACCTAGACCAATATCATGTATGACTTGCAAGGAAGCGGTCGGTGGGTGGAAATATTACGAAATACGAGTATGTCAGTAAGAAAAAAAACTTAATTTTAGCATAAAAAACTGAACGGCACTACCTCTTTAGCACACCTCCATATATCGATTAGTTCAAGGAAAACATGATTTTTGCACATGTTCCTAGTTCACAGAGAATTAGTAGAGACTTAAAATTAGCAAGCCTCCCATTTTTATTATATGGATACTTGTATTGGTGGCACATATCTTAGCATTGAAAACTACTCCGATAGAATCCCCGTTTAAGTACCTGTTTAAGTATGTGCGAATAAAATCAACATTGTATAGTACACGTAGCAAATGGTCAAGAAAGTAGTTTATTCTTAAGGTGTTTATTACTTTTTAATGAAGATTGTTGGTATTACGTCGATGGGGGGGGGGGAGATTTCTAGGCCCAAATATTCCGTTCCGACAAACTGATACTACCCCTGCGTCTACACTGACAATTTATCTGGCAATGACAATGGCAATATTGCCATTGAATTAAATGTCAAAGAGTAGTGAGTGGGCATTTCATTGTCAGGCAATTTTCATTTGAGCGAGTGAATTCAAAGTGTCATAGCTTCGGAAACAATTGATTAATTCAACATTTTTTTCTTAAGTCCAATTATTTTTTGCGATCAAGCCAAAAAATCTTAAGTTTACCTGTTGACAAATGACGCTAACTTCTATCAAACCATTCGTTTTCCGGCAATATTATCCTCAAAATCGCCATGCCATTATTGTCACACGCGTTTGATGCGTCAACACTGTCAATTTGTGTATGGCAATAAGGCCATTGCCATTGCCAGAGAAATTGTCAGTGTAGACGCAGGGTACCGAGGTATAATTTTGATTTAAGCCTCAGTTATAATCATTCCGTTCCGATCCGGCAACTTCGAAGGAGAAAATTTTCTAGGCACAATGATTCCGTTCCAACAGCCATCAAAGTGACATTATCGAGGTGTAATTTTGATTTTTAGTGTGGCGAAGGAGGTGGTGAAATTCAATAATTCACCTCTGTGTGGTCAACTTTACCCCTTCGTTTTGTGTCTCGACTATTTACCGGAATGATTGTGACTAGGCGTTCCGAATTTCCCTTCAAATGTGTGTCGGATGAAGAAACTCTACACTCTCCGTTTTCCGGATCGGATCGGATCGAAACCATGAGGCTTTAGTGAGGTGAAGGAGGTGGTTAAATTCAATAGTTCACCTTTTAGCGTCGGAACGGATAGAAGTAGAAAGTTGGTTAGCTTTACCCCTCCGTTTTGTGTCTCGTCTAATTACTGGAACGATTGTGACTAGACGTTTAGGAACCTTTATAACTGAGGCTTAAAGCCTTGTTTCCATCTACGTGTTTTGTTTTCAAGAGCACGATCTGTTTCCATCTACATTTGAGTTTCATTTCGTGTTTTGAATGTCCCAGCGGAAAAATTCCAAGCGCTTCGATTACAAGCACTTAAGGAGGACTTAAAATGAAGGACTACATATCGAAGCAGTTTAGGAGCCCTTATCGCATATAAAGATAAAATACTTTAAAATTGGTTCAGAAAATGTAAGATATGAACGAGGAGCGTCTTTGGAGCGCTCGTTAATAAAAAGAGAGCGCGTTAATGCATTTCCAAGCGCTTCATTTCCCGCTGGTTGACAGTTTGATCAGCTGGTGCGTTTGTTGATATTCATTTCACTGAAATTTTCAGGGCATACTCTGACTAGTTTTCCTGTTTAGTATCGTAATTGAAACTAAACTTGTCATTTTGTAATTACAAATTTGTATGAGAAATCGTGGGCTGTTTTCAAAAGTACGTCATTAAGGGTAGATGGAAACAAGGCTCAAGACCAAAACAGAACCCGGACCTCGACGGCGGCTACGCAGTCCCAGTCTTTAGAATAGATATGTAAGAAATCAATTATATTATAATTTTTTTTTTTCACTTAAAGTAAATAAACAACATTGTCATAAACTTCATTGTTGTTTCCCTTTGAGTGTGAGTTTCATCTACTGTGGGCTACGAAGAAGAATATAAGGAACTCTTCTTACTCGAGAGAAATGAAGTGGAAATGGAAATAGCGCACGCATACTATTGTAACGTATAATAGCGTTAGTTTTTGTGCAGTGGCGTAGTCAAAAACAGATTCTTTTCTCAGGGGGGGTTCCATTAGAGAATATACATTTTGTAATGCAAATCAAAACGGTTTGCATTTCAATTACAGCGTAATTATACAATTATCATGCGTCTCGTATTAAGTATCGCACATGAGGAAAGGGGTTAATGCCGGTACAAAATAATATGATCATTTTAAATTCTGAAACTCAAATTCAAATTCTTTACTTATTTCCTTAGTAATAACAATATGGTTGCGCTTATTATACATAAATTGTTTTGTGATCAGGATAAATCCTTTGCATCCATGGAGTTCGTATAAAGTTATATTGAAGTGTAAATAGTCTACTTACATTATGTATTAGAATAAAGTTAACACAAGAAAAAGGAATTAGCAAAAACCTTGTAATAAAAATAACAAAATATAAAAATAAAAGCTTAACTTAATCTAGAACTTAAAGTAAGAACTAGACCTAGGTGGTGAAAATTAAGAAATTCTATACGATGAATGTAAAAATTTAAATATTGTCCATAAATTTCGTCATTTCCATATTTAGTAATGTTCATAGCAATTGTCGTTAAACATGGCATACCATATGCGCACATCATTTTGCGGCCGTGGCTAAGCAATTTTATCCATAAGGTATCCGATTCTGACCTGACCTGAGAATTGAAAAAGGCTAAACCGCGACTGAAAAGATTCGAGTAAAACGGGCTTTTATCTTAAGTACGACGAGTATACTGAACAGAATGGGGTCTGTGGAAAAAAAAACATTAATAAAACTGAACTATGGTATTAAAACATTTCAAACATTTAACATATGAAGTTTTTACATTCCGTTGTAATGTATTAGCTTTGTAAGTTTAGCTCGAATTGATTTCTTTTGTGAAACAGATTTTGATATAAAGAAAAATCGTATATTTAAGTATATTTGAATTATTGATTGAATTAAAAAACAGTAGTGACTATGTAACCAGCAATATATTCTACGACATGTGTAACATATGTAGACAAAATCGGAAGATCAAAAATATGATTATGCCTTAAGAAAATGGTCTCATCTGGTAACTGCATCTGGCCAGTTATTTCAAGAGTAGAGTCTATGGCCATTGCATTCCTATTGGCAGAAATATTAATTACCTCCATTGGATCTAACACGATATTGGTATTCAGAATTGGTATGTCCTGTAGCGGAATACAGTTTCCAATACCAGAATCTCTGATTTGACATCGAATTAAAAGTTTTTTATAACGTCGGATTATTGTTAGACCCTAGCCCTCTTCTGATAGAGAAAAAGAATAGCTCAAGGTGGTCTTGATTCAATTTATAGAATGGGATAAATTGAAGGTTGGTGATAATGAATCGCTCACATAATATTTTAATATTTTTCAAGCCAGCAATAATTCCAACAAAACCTGTCTTACGTCTGTGCGAAATTAATAAATTTCCCTCCTCTGTTTGCAGGTTTGCAAAATATTCAATTGCGTCTGAAGCAAATTGACAGAGATCTGAAAAATTTGCAGAGCACAAAGCTTTGCTATACCCAAGATCATTAGATTGCCTGGAATTGAGCACATCAAAAGCATCATTGCAATATCTTATAAACTCAGATATTGCAGCACTGTTTTCAAATTTATCTATACATAATTCTTCTCTACAAAAATTTAGAACGTCGGCAACAGATTTGCTAAAAGTTTGAACCGCAAGTCTAACTTTCATTTTTTGATCATGAAAATAGATATGGGCTCTTCGCAATTTGTTACCTATATGTAAATGTTCCCTTTCCTGGACATTTTGGAGTTCTTCCAAGTATTTCCATTTTATCTCATTTCCATTTTTATTTTTAAAAACTCTAATTTCACCAAAAGCATTTCGAATCCGCTTTAGCATATGAACTGGATCTGGAACTATTGAATACTGAACATCAGAATCAGGTAGGTGGAAAAATGGTTCGCATGAAATATCATTTAAATTGCAGCCTAAAAGATTCATTGTGGAAAAATTAACTGGAGCACCGTCGAAAGTGATTCCAATAACTTCAGCTCCAGTTTCAATAAGGTTATTAAAACAGTGTATGATCATATTTTTCTTCTGCGCAGAAGTTAAAGATTGAATTGAAAAATAGCCTAAGGGAATTTTCCAAATTTCATTTAGACATACTGCCATAAAAACCAAAATTTGGTTAGCTACAACATTGCTGGTTTCTTCGTTACCAATATCTACGTAGCCCCACATATTCTTTTTGTCCCATTCTACCTGTTGGCGAATATAAACTTCGTCAAAAACTACGTTAAGATAAAGTTTTTTTGATTCCATATTTGCTTGGGCTACTGCCAAGGAAATAGCATTAAATGATTCGCTAGTAAAACCAGGTCGACACTCCACTGTAGAATACCATTTCGCTATAGTTCTTGGGTGTGGTAAAGTGCAACTAAATGTTTCACGAACAAAATCATAGGCAGCCGGAGAAATAAAATTTAAGTTAAGAGCAATTGACCTAAGGACAGGTGAATAAATTTTTGGTAATTTTCTTCCTTTAGATTTTAATAGGACACGTTCCAAAAGTGTCTTTTGAGTATCTGTTAGATCTCTTAAAATGTCGATGTGCTCCTGAGATAAGTAGTTTTTATCTAATGCTTCTTTCAATATATGCTTTAATGTAGCAACCCTTTTTGACTTTCTACGAACCTGCTGTTGAAGTGATTTTAACTTACTGTCCCCTTTCTTTACAAACTTTCTTAAAGTTTTCACTTTCAACTTCAATCTCCTTTTTCTAGGTGAAGTAATTGATGATTCCGTTGCATGCGTTGATAACATCGCTTCTTGAAGAGTAATTTTTGAAATCTGTAATATACATAACATTTATTGAGCTAGAATCTAACAGCACTTTGACGAAAGTTATTACTGGTTTTTCAACAAGATAGTCTGTCGTATTATGCTGGGGTATAATGGCTGACATGGAACTTTGTGGCGATGAGAATTGAACATCAATTGGAAGTAGCATTCGCCGCTCAGGAGTTTTCATTTATCTGTATATAAAAAGTTGTTTTACCTTCAGCGCAACGTTTAAAGTCTCATCCAGGGCAGATAAAATAATTGACTCTGAGGTGGTGTCCGACATGTCTGCATACGGCTTCTAAAAGTTTATACAAATTAGATTTGGGAGATGTTCATATTCATTTTACTTTATAATTTTTTAATAATAAAGTATTTTTATAAAATTGTCAACTCTACTGACCGGCGTTACAGCAAAGCCTTCATTCAGCTCCAGGGATGGTATGATTGCTGACATGGAACTTTGTGGTGACGACATTTGCACATCAGTCGATAACAAAATTTTGCGCTCAGGAGTCTGTTAAGAAATTGTTTGTACTTAGTAAATACTGTATATGTACTCGGATATTTCATGTGATTTTACCTTAACAACATTGGATGCATCTTCCATAGACAAAGGCACATATAATTCTGAAACAGTGCCAGACTTTTCCACCTTTGCTACACATTCGCTCTAAAATTTATAATTACTTTCATAATAAAAAAACGTATTGAGATATTTAAAAAATTTGAAATTTACCACACTCCCGGATGCAACTTCGTCACATGATTTCTTGGGGTTTGTCTTTGGAACTGCATTACCTAGAAGGTACTTCTTTTCACCCCGAATAATTATGTCTTTAACATTAAAATGAAAAGAACACACTCTTTCGAAGTTGCCGGGCCCTGGTTGACTCGCATTAAAACCAATAGCCTTATTCCATTTGAATCTTAAGCGTTCGTTAATAGGAAAACTAAAAGAAAAATATTTTGAATCCCCGATCTTTGAAATTAAGTACGCCTTTCGCAAAGCACAAGTAATCATGACCGATGCTTGTAAAATTGGGCTTTATTTGATAACGAATTCGAGTTTCGGTACTTTTTCTAAATGAAATTACTCTAACTTATTATGTTACACTTACCGGAAAAAAGAAACTTCCGCAGATTTCTGTTTTTGGTTTTTTAGGCTGCACACAATGCACTTCATTTTAATTGTTTTTGTCAGTATTTCTTAATAACACCAACGGAAACTTGCTGTTTTTCTTTCTTTCGCACCTCCCACGTAACTTTCCGAAACTTTGTAAGTCCTTTTAATTCACTTTTCCACAAATTATTCACGCTACACCTTATTTCGCGACGGCGATCTTCACGGAAATGGTGGTCGGAGAATTATGCATAGAGTTATATTGAAGATCCTTGACACTCTGGGTGGATATGGTGGGATAAATACGGAAAAAATTTCAATGTGTGCGTCTTCTTCGGTGATACGGCAAAGCAGGAGCTAAGAAAACAGGGGAAACCGGTTAGACAGGTTCTGCTCTGTCAATAAATTTGGTTTCTTCTGCGCTGAAAAGGTGTAAAATCACGTCTTAGATTTTATATGGTCTTGAGAATAATAGTTTTTTATAGTACATTAAAGGCCACAGTCGAGATTAAAAATTTACTCAAATAAAGAAATTCGCAAAACTTTATTTTTAGTTTTCTTTCCATTTTGTTCACTTGAATAATTTCTGAAAATGTTTTTCTAAGAAATCTGCGCATCACTTTACAATACTTAAAATACGGAATGCGGACTAGGTGTAACTACCAAACTCCAATTTTTTGTCGAAAAACAGTGAACGTAATGTGAACCGTCGAGTAAAATTTTAATTTTTATATAATTACAATCATTGTTAGTATCTATATAATTACAATGAAAAGCACACACTCTTTCGAAGCATCCATGCACAGGATGACTCGCACTAAAAACATAGCTTTACACTTTTTCAATCTTAAGCGTTCACTACTAGGCAAACTGAAGTTCCACTTTAAAAAAAAGTCACTTTCGTTTTTAAATCGATCTGCTTAAGGATTTGCGTTTTAGCATGTTTAAAAATATGCATACCAACTTTCGGGATAATTTACGGTATTTGTTAAAAGTGAAACAATGGCTTCAATAGAATTTCAGAAAGTTGCTTTGTGTTGTATAAAACATCGTTACAATTTGACAACAATTTATTTTTTAAAATTCTATTTTTTCCACTTTCAAAATCAACGGTTCTTATTATGAGCCCCTGATCTTTGAAATTAAGTACGCCTTTCGCAAAGCACAAGTAATCATGGCCGATGCTTGACAACTTGGCCTTTATTTGTACCGGATAATTTTTCGCCCTTTCTGAATGAAGCAATCATTGCATTTGCCAGGATTACTCTGCCTTATTATATTACACTTACCGGAAAAAAGAAACCCCCGCACATTTCACTTTTACTTCAGTTTTTAGGCCGCACAGAATGCACTTCATTTTCACTGTTTTTATCCGTATTTCTGAAAAGCTGCAACGGAAACTTGCTGTTTTTCTAAAATATATGCACTTTTGCACCTCACACGTAACTTTGCGAAACTTTTTAAACACTTTTTCATTCTCTTTTTATCAAATTATTTCACGCGACACGTATTTTGTTTTCTTTGCGATCTTCCGAAATGGGGGGTCGGTGAGATGTGCAGAGTCGTAACCCCCGGAATACTAACACAAGCCGTGAAGCAGAAGGTTGTAAGTGTGTGCTAGTCGACCGCGCGGCTGTGTACATCTGTCAGATTTTGGTTGGAAATTATTATTCGCCGGAGCAAGGTGTTCCAATTAGCAATTCCGCATATTACTACAATTCGTTTTTCTCTTTAATTAAACATCAAAAGGTGAGTAAATTTTTTTTTTAAGCCTGAATTAGATTACCACAATAGCAGCAGCGACAGCGACAGCAAATTGTTTTCATTGGTCGAGAGCGATCGTTTTGGGCCAATCGATAGACCGAAATCAGGTCTGATTTTGGTATTATATAAACAAGCCTTCCACGAGGACTAGAAAGGAATGGCGATGGGGCCCTTATGGCGCATAGTGAGCGCGGTGCCCTTCTTAAACCTAACTTAAAGCAGCCCTTCCGACTTTTCCTACAGGGACCCAGCGAAACATAACAAATGACAGGACAGGCAAAAACATTTTTCGGACAACTTAGCAAGCACACAAAATACGGTAATTGATAATGTTTTTTCCGGCAACACGGTCTACGATACGAATTCAATGCCTTAATTTTATTTTACAATATCTAACATGCGCGAAGTGTTTACATCCAACACCAAAAAATAACAGCCATCGTCATTTTTCAATCAGCCGGACGGTCGACTAATGGCTTTGTATGTATTGAGCACAAGTTCAACCTCACGGCTTTTATAAGCATTCCGGCGGTCATATTGCTCTTCCAAGGGGGGGGGGGGCATTGAAGTTGAGTGGCTACTGTATAGTAAATTTGTGCCGTATCCCTTAGCAGCGTGGATGGAAAATGTGTAAATCCGTGAAATTAAGTGTGTTCAGAGCGTGCTCTGCTTTGAAGAGTAGCCCTGAGAATACCAAAATATTTACTGGCCTTCTTTAGGTCAATTTTTTTCAGCAACAGAAGCTATTGCATTTTTCATCGCGACTTGAGTCCACTGTTGTTGCATTTGCATTTGTTGTATGTTCTAGCCATGATAAAATTGTTATTTTATATATCAAATAAAATTATATTGGCATGGGGTAAAATTTGCCCGGGGTTCACTTTACCCCGAATGGACACTAGATAGTAAGCATCTGCTGAAATTTATATACTTTTTAAATAATCATCAAATCTTACTTTGCAAGTTTCACAATCCGTACCCCGATCTCAAGGATACTGTTCCAAAAAAATCCTCAATCTCTAACAAGTTTTTTAATCCAATTATTAAACACTGATATTTACATGAAATAGTGCCAAAATCGTAATATTAAAAAATTCGAGGAACTGTAATTAAAGTGGATTTCTTTTATAGTGCATTGTAATCAATGCTTGAAGCTTTATCAAAACATTTTTTTCCGAAGATTTTGCGCTATTGCAATTTAGAAATTTTAAGGGGGCCCACTTTACCTTTGCTGGCCCACTTTGCCCCACCTTCCCCTACATATTCACATAGTCTCCTTACTGATTAGATCTATAGTTTAGATGACTACCACCATAACCAAACCTAACCTACTCTCCTAATTTAGTAATTTTAAAAAGTTAGAAATTCTCTAAAACTATTTTCAATTATTATAACTTCATAATAGCAGTATCTTACACCTGTAGCTCAGTTCTGTAACTTATGAGTGCGAAATTTCTCACTAAGAAGTCAAAATGAGGACGAATAAATGCAGTTTTCTCTCTGTATTCTCACCAAATAAGAAATGACAGATTGCCAAATGCGTAGTCCGTAGTACGGTGCGGTCCGTAGTACGGTGCTTTCTCATTTGGTGAGAATACATAGAGAAAACTGCATTAATTCGTCCTCATTTTGACTTTTTGGTGAGAAATTTCTCACTCATAAGTTACAGAACTGAGCTACTGATTTTAATCACATAATTTTGGCACGTATATTTTGAAATCTCGAAAAGCGTTCACAACAAAATTATTAATTTATTTTGTAAGGTTTAACTTTTGCAAAGGAGGACATTTAAATTGAATGAACAGGAGTCGAAAGCTTGCATTATCAAGCATTTTGAAATTTTGTAATATTTTATACAGGTAGTTGTGGTGACAGATAATTTTAGAACTGTTTTGTGACTTTGTATTGAAATTTTTTTCCTCAAGAGATTTTTTCCGTAGTACCTGTTATTATGGTTCTAATTAATGTAAAAAATGTATGTTTTAAATTTCACCCCGAACAGAAAAAATAAAAATAAAAATTTGAGATTCCGAAAAATTAGCCCCGATGTATTGATAAAACGGCCAAATAATATTAATCTGGGGATGATTGTAATTTTAAACACTCGTATATGGGTTATGTACCATCGGAAATACCATCTAATGGTCGTATGAGAAAGAGTTTTTCATATTCAATCGGTTTCGACTGTATTTTGATAATGGTTAATAATACGAAGCTAGTATAGTGGACAAAAATATCTGTTTTCTAATACTCAATATTATGTTATAGAAAGAAAAAATGGTTCAGAAAGTCCTTCACTAAGTACTACATAAAAGCTATTATGGATTAGTGATTAAATGTTAAAAATCATCGTTTTCTACCTTGCTGAAGGACTTTTTTCACAACATTGAGCACCTACTTATGTCACTAGCTTCGTGTCGTTTACCGTTACAAAGTTACGCTCAAAAATTTATTTTTTAAGAAAAACTTCAATTTCTGAATTTAAGCATAGATGGCATTTTCGATAGTATACCAACCACCTATATATTTAGAGTTATATCATCCACAGAATGATACTATATAGGCTCTATGTCGCTATCTTGTGAGTTTACGGAATCTTACACATATGTATACAATTTTGGTTCTTTAAGGTTCTTGAGGCACGTAATACCCATTGTCGAGATGAAACTTAAAACGTGTTTTTGTTTGTGATGGGTACTGTGAAAAAATTAAAAATTTTTAAATGGAGTGTTAGCTTTAACTAGGATTTGAAGTATCCTTTTTCCCTGAGTAGATTTCAAATTCATCCAGATATGGGAAAATTAATAGATTACCTAATAAAAACTGTCCTAGAATAATCCAAATCCAAATTTTTCAAAATTAGTTTGAAACAGTACATAAATACTTTATTATTAAAAAATAATAAAGTAAAACTCAATCCTTAACATAACCATAAGATTGGTTACATATTTATATTCGAAATGTTATTACTTTCTTTTCAATCAGGAGACGAAAGACAAAAGAAGATTCAAGAAAGACATAAGAGAAATAAGATTTAATTGCATCATACTTTATTAAGTGTATCCATTAATCTAATAGTCTCATATAATTTTTCTTTAAAGAAGACATGATAAAATAATCATGTGTGACGGATCTGTTAAGGGGGGGGCCATGGCCCCCATGCCCCCCCCCCGTATGAACGCCACTGCCGGGGGTTACGACAGAGTCAAAACCGGTCTTGTTTGACATTTTGGCCTGCGATTTCAATGTGTGCGTGCGCGTTTTTCCGGTAGTTGCTACGTTGCTACGGCAAAGCGTGAGCTAAGAGGACAGGGGAAACCGGTTAGACGGGTTCTGCTCTCTCGAAAAATGCAGTTTCTTTTGTGTGAAATACGTGTGAAATTACTTCACCAACTTTATGTGTACGTACACGGTATTGCACCCGCCTGACTGTGGGTGAAGAAGAAGAAAAGGGCATACTTGGTGGTTCGGTCCGATCAAGTCTGGGACAGGAGAAGAGTCATGGAATTTGTTGGCATTCGATTGTGCTGCGACGGGTTCCATCAGTCTTGTGTAGTGTGTTCAAGAGACAGAAGATGAGTAGGCTCACTCATTTTGTGTGTTTGTTGAGTGGGTGAAAGTGCATAAATGAGATTAATGTGTAATTGTGCTGCACTGGAACGAGTCATATGATTTGCAATGGTAGTTGTGAGGAATCTCATAATGTCGTTTGCATGAGCGATATAACAGGTCATGGAGATGGCATTCTCATCATAAGGTATTTTTCGCTGCACCGCACAAGACGATGGTTTTCTCATCTCGTCGGCTGTACCTTTTTTCCCATGATGTATGGTGTTACCCGAGAAACTACGAACACACGAGCAGGTTCGTAGTTTCTCGGGTAGCATGATGTACGGTGTTCTCATCGTGCTATTTCATTGGGTAAAATGATGATGTTCTCTTTTAGCCGATGTATTCGAAGAGTATGTGTGTTTATTGTTGTTTGTCGATTTCCTTTAATCCATTTACCATGTCGTACAAGACTGACAGGAATGTCATTTTATTCCTCAGGAAAATGAAACTTCAAGTGCCGCTGGGTGGAATGCGAGGAGATCGACAACGCTGCTGTTCCGCTTATATTTTTTTTGGTGTGTTGACATATTTGTTTTTATAGCTTACAGACATAACTGTGAAGTGATACGACAATCAGTTTCTAATCGAAGAATTTGTAAAGTTATTTTGATTGAAAGCAACGATCGGACGTGATCCTGTTGGACATCGCTGCCATTTAGTGCAGTTATTAGTGCGATTATTTTGAATGCGAATAATAAATTATGATATCTAGTGATTTTCAACGAATTGTGTTTTACTTGAAATCCAGACAAAACCCTAGCTCGCAGTAACGCAGTTGCGTGACTGCAATAAGTATTTTTTTTAAGTCGTTCACAACATGTACTTTAATATTAAAATAAAAATTTGAAATCAGTTGTATAACTTTAATATCTTAGTAAAGTTTGATATCAATTAAAAATTTACGGCGGATCGTAACTTATTGAAAATCAATCTAAGACCGGTTCCACCGAGCGTCTGTTAAACGCTAACCGGAACTTTAAGTGGAACTTTTATGTAAAAATCTGCCAGTTCCTTCTTTTTTTTCCAGTTAGAACGTAACTGGTGATCGTAAGAACGGCCTAAGACTCACTGACAAACTCTTCTCACTCCAAAAAGTTAATAAAAAAATGTATAAATGCTGGCAAGTTCGTAGGGTTTAATGTTAATATTAATGTTGTTATAATAATTTAAATACTTTTTTAATAAAATAATTAAGTAAAACTATGCCTACTTAAAACACTTAGATCCTCGCCCAATACTCAACTTGCTGGAAAACAATAATTCGGCTACTGAAATTTAACTCATTATAATATTGACATTTTATGAGAGCTCAATGATTAAATTGAGTTTATTAAGGTCGTTACCGTATGAATCGGTTTCCATTTGCATAGCGTAAACCCTTAAGTCAATAACAGACAACGAAAGCTGTGAAAGTAATCAAGCGAGTATTTTAGCATTTTATCGGAATTATAAAATTCCATTGAACGCAACTGGCAAACAGTCTTATAATATAATCGTCTACTAGTCATGAAACGTGGACAAAAAAGCAAGGGCAGCAAATTTTCTTTTTTTGAAAATCAATAACAATACTGTATTATTACTAATAAAGTTAAATCTGCCAACAGTCTCGGCGCAACTTAATTATTTTTCAGGCAGAAGTTCAGAATTGAAAACACGTTCTAGGTATTCATATGAAGAATCCGTAGAAAAATATGAATTCAATATTTCGAAAGACCTAGTAGATATGACGAAAATCGTGAAAATATATGCATTTTATATAAACTGATATTTTTTTTGCCCCCCCCCCCTTCTGAACGCCAATGAATATTCGATTTTTTTTTATCGGAATTACTTTTCTAGTTAATTTACATATACGTACCGAGTTTCAAATTCCTAGCATAAGCCGTTCTAAAGTTAGGAAAACACCCCCCCCTCCACCGTACCATTCTACCCCTAAAAAAATATTTTATTTTTCCACCATGCCACTACTATAGTTCTATCTAAATACCAAGTTTCAGCTACCTATCATTATAGATTCTTAAGATATAAGCATCGGAACTTTTTCTTTCTCACCCTTCCCCACCCTCACCCTCTACACCCTCACCCCCACACCCCCAAACTTTTTTTCCCTACTAGGGTTCTATTAGGCCTACTTCTGGTAAAAATTTGAAGCATCCATCTTACACTGTTATTGAGATATCAAACGTGTTATTTTTGAAAAATTCTTATCTCCTCCACTTACGTACTCCCCCGCCCCCTTCAAAAATTTTACTTTGAGCAATCTTTATTTATCAAGCCTTATATCCAAATCGAATTTTGTTTTTCTGGTGCCACTGGTTTAGGAGATATCGTAATGTTTAGTATTTCAACCCCCACCCCCGTTCGTCACTACCCCAACCCAAAAATTTTGTTTCAATCTACTCTCCTAGTATAACTACAGATATTTGTTAACTTTTAATTGCTTGCTATTAACGGTTTAGGAGATATGGATTTTAGAATGTGTCGATCTCGACTTTTTTGCGTTTCGGACGCATTGCTTCCCCCTCCACTCCCACACCGCTTCACCAATATCATCAATTTTTTATGCAAATGGGTCCACTATCAAAGTTCTATAGAAATTCCAAGTTTCAGTCTCCTAGCATAAGCGGTTGCTGAGATTTAGAAACCAAAATTTTTCGTCTAAAACGCTTTCCCCACCTTCCCCCTCACACCCCCACCCCTGAAAATAATGTCAATTCAAGGGGTCTACCCAGTCTATTTTTAGAAAAAAATTTAATTTAATAGCTCCACTGGCTTGAGAGCTACGAGCCTTCAAAGGATTTTGGCGGTCGACGTACGGCTGACAGACGGAATGAAAATTTTTATTGGTTTTTTCGTGTTTATTAGTCATGAAATGTACACAAAAAAATTTTGAGGGCAGCAAATTCTTTTTTTTGAAAATCAATAACTACACTGTATTATAAATAATAAAGTAAAAATTAGGATTCAGCTAAATTTAGCAGACTTTGCAGAATGTTTTTCATCCAATTTCTGCTAACAATAATTTGCAAAAATTATTCTGCTAATAATTCAGCCAACGATAATTTAATAAAATTTTTGTATTAAGCATACTTAATTTTCATAAAGTCGTTGATTGATTATAACGGTAAAAAGGCTATACAACGCACAAGCGAAGAAGTAGTATAAACATATTTCTCTATTTTTAAATTACTTTATAAACTTAACTTATGTTTCGATTTAAAAATTTTATCTGACTCAGTATAATTCGAACTGCCATGACGATTCCGTTCAACATTTTTCTCACCCATAAACGCGAAAAAGGGTTTTTAAACACGTTTAGTGCGTCAGCCAAGCATGAACGCGAAAACTGAGCTTAAATTCCTTGAGCCCCGCAGGGTCACGCAAAAGGTAGTTTGAGCATAGCGCCCAGTTGCTGAACATGACATAAGAAAAATATTGGTTGACCACATACTAAAACATATCAAAGTTTAGTTTATAAAGTAATATAAAAACATACTGCAGTCACGATCGGCTGCAAGCCAATCGTATAATACTCTAGATGATACAGAACTCCGATGGATATTGAAGTTGGAGATAAAGAAGTATTACGTGTGTGCATGTTGTATGTCCTTCATTAAGGAGTTTCACTGCTTAATTTTATATCTTGAACTGGAAAAAAAAATATCCTTTTTGAAGGACTTTCATATGGGAGGCGGAGCAACGACTCACTCGATTTCTTACATATTTATCCTTTTCCTTGGAACCATTCAAAAATTAATGTGTACAAAATTTCAAATTTATAGTTTAAAGCGTTCAAAAGTTATCGAAAAATATTGTTGAACACGTGTCTTAAGGATTTTTTGTATGGAAGGTACCAGAAGGAGTAAAAGGATTTAGCTGACTAGTAAACTTAAACTTTGTTTTCACTCAAAACAAAATTTTGTACAAAATTCTGAATTCATAGCTAAACGATTACTTGAGTTATAGTGAGTTTCGTAAATTAAGTGAAGTCGTTTTTACAGGATATTTGTATGGCAGCCCCTCGAAGGACTATTGGGATTTTTTTCATAATCAAACAGTTAGATCCAACTCTTGGAAAAATAACACATACAAAATTTCAAAGTCGTAGCTTAAATACTTATAAAGGTATCGGCCAATATTCTTGAATTAGTGTTTTAAGGATGTTTTTGTATGGAAGGTACCAGAAGGAGTTAATGGATTTCACTGACTAGTAAACTTGAACTTCATCTTCACTCGAAACTAATTTGTATAAAATTCCGAATTCGTGGCTAAAAGATTACTTGAGTTATAGTGAGTTTCGTAAATAAAGTGAAGTCATTTTTACAATCATGCGTTAAGTTTCCAATAGTTGGAGCAGAAAGTATGATTGTGAAGAAAATCAGATTAATATTTCTTGTAGTAGGCATTCAAACTTTTTGACAAAATGTCTTCGATCAATTCACAGAACTTGCTATATCTGCCCTATTCTGAAATGGTAACATGTCATAGGTCACAACCTGATGTGACTAAAATTTTGTGACTACATTTTTTTTCGCATTCTGGCGCTGCAGTCACAAGAAAGGTTACAAAAATTTCTCCACATTAGTTGGAGACATGTGTGATTTCATTTTTACTTTATTAGTAATAATACAGTATTGTTATTGATTTTAAAAAAAAAAAAATTTGCTGACCTCAAAATTTTTTTGTCCACGTTTCATGACTAGTAGACACGAAAAAAGCAATACAAATTTTCACTCCGTCTGTCCGCCGTACGCCGTTCGCCGTACGTCGACCGCCAAAATCCTTTGAAGGCTCGTAGCTCTCAAGCCAGTGGAGCTATTTAATTAATATTTTTTCTAAAAATAGACTGGGTAGACCCCTTGAATTGACATTATTTTCAGGGGTGGGGGTGTTAGGGGGAAGGGGGGGGTGAGGGGGAAGGTGGGGTGTGAGGGGGAAGGTGGGGGTGTGAGGGGGAAGATGGGGGTGTGAGGGGGAAGGTGGGGGAAGCGTTTTAGGCAAAAAATTTTGGTTTCTAGATCTCAGCAACCGCCTATGTTAGGAGACTGAAACTTTGAATTTCTATAAAGCTTTGATAGTGGACCCATTTGCAAAAAAAATTGGTGGTATTGGTGAAGGGGTGTGGGAGTGGAGGGGGAAATAATGCGTCCGAAACGCAAAAATGTCGAGATCGACACATTTTAAAATCTATATCTTCTAAACCGTTAATAGCAAGCAACTAAAACTTAACAAATTTCTGTAGTTATACTAGGAGAGTAGATTGAAACAAAATTTTTGGGTGGGGGTAGTGACATACGGGGGTGGGGTTGAAATACTTAACATTACGATATCTCCCAAGCCAGTGGCACCAGAAAAACAAAATTCGGTTTGGATATAAGGCTTGATAAATAAAGATTGCTGAAAGTAAAATCTTTGAAGGGGGCGGGGGAGTACGTAAGTGGAGGGGATAAGAATTTTTCAAAAATAACACGTTTCATATCTCAATAACAGTGTAAGATGGATGATTAAAATTCTTACCAGAAGTAGGCCTAATAGAACCCTAGTAGGGAAAAAAAGTTTGGGGGTGTGGGTGTAGAGGGTGAAGGTGGGGAAGGGTGAGAAAGAAAAAGTTCCGATGCTTATAACTTAAGAATCTATAATGATAGGAAGCTGAAACTTATTATTTAGATAGAGCTATAGTAGTGACATGGTGAAAAAATAAATTTTTTTTAGGGGTAGAATGGTACGATGGTGGGGGGTGTTTTTCCTAACTTTAGAACGGCTTATGCTAGGAAGTTGAAACTCGGTACGTATATGTAAATTAACTAAAAAAGTAATTCCGAAAAAAAAAATTGGAATATTCATTGGCGTTCAGAAGGGTGGGGGGGCAAAAAAAATTATCAGTTAATATAAAATGCATATATTTTCACGATTTTCGTCATATCTACTAGGTCTTTCGAAATATTGAATTCATTTTTATTCTACGGATTCTTCATATGAATACCTAGAATGTGTTTTCAAGATTTTTTGAAATTCGACCCCTAAGAGGGTGTAAACTGGTTTTATACTTTTTCATGAATTCCACCATGTTTCTCAGGTCTGATCAGATATCAAATATCTTCTCACTTCCCCAGGCTTGTTTAATAATCACCTATTTTTAAGTTTTGTTTTTTTCAACCTCTAGACCGCATCCCGGAATATGACCCAATTATTTAATTCATATGTTACTCCCTTTTCTAACCGCTTCCCGAACTTTTTGTTAGGTTTTCAGTCACATAGTAACATACACCGCATCCCCACTCAGTCGTGCGCACGAGACTCAGCACGACGACTTTCTTTAGTCGGTTCGGCGTTGGGAAACCAACGGCGAACCGCCTATGTTGTTGAGTCGCCGCAGTAAGGAAAAAAATAAAAAGTCTCTGTGGAGCTGTTGCGATCATATTTCAACTCTGCGATGAATTATGATCGCATCAGCTCCACTGTCACCAACTTCACCGTGTACGGTGACAAGAAGAAAAATTGACACGCGGCTTGGCGAAGAACCAAAAAGGAGAAAGTGGTCGAAAAATCACTGAGTTTCCGTCGTGCTTATAAAAATAAAAATATTCGAGAAATTTGTCCGTCGCGATAAAACCCACCCAATTCGTAACGACTGTTAACGTTCTTTCCCGTGATCGCGTTCCGATTGTTAGTATTTTGTAATGCTGTGGATCGGTGAACATGACGGTAAAATGATAATCGTGAAGATTTTCGGTAAAAACGCCATCGCCGTCAGATCCGACCACGTCCGAGAAAGAGGAAGAAAGTTTTCCACGGGTGACTTTTGCTGGGTTTTGGTGGGAATTGTCGAATTCTTGGAATCGCTTCGATCCCTGGAGACTGCACCTCCGAAAAGGAGAGAATTCGACGCGTAAACGTCTCGATAACATGTTGGTTTTTTCGCGATCGTATACAAGTGATTGAATCAACTTTTAAGCGGAGAAACTTGAGGAATTTGATTGGTACTGGTGAATGACTCGAAAGTCTGCTTTCTGATCTCCGCTTGCGATTGATAATTGCATCGATGGGATTTCCATTAAATTACGAATAATTGTGCTATGTGTGCGCGATATAGTGCGTCAATTTGTTTTGTGTCTTATACATATATTCGGTGGCAAACAAGACATTTTTTTTTTGCCAAAATTTTGGCGCTGATGGGCGAGAGGTCGGGTCTTGAAGCGCGGGTCGGTATGTAAAAAAGTCTTTTCGGAGTGGCGGTCAAACGACTTATACGTGAATTTTAGAAGACTCCATGAGCTAAAAGAATAAAAGCGGACCAAATAATTAATCGCGCAAAAAGACAACATTTTTTTTGTTTGTGTCTTTGGGTTTTTTTTTCCTCGGAAGAGAAGTTTCGGGAGTTGCTGGTCATCGTGCGCGAGGTGCGACGGTTTTCATAACCTCAACGTGCAATTTGGAATGAGGGCTACGCCATATTTTTTCGGGGGGGGGGGGGGGGTAGGGGAATTAGAATTTCGACAAGTCATGGTATTAGAAATGGATGGGCTTAGCTGAATGTACTTGCAACCGACCAAATTCAAAAAAACTCGGAAAATAATTGCATTAATGAGCGTTAAAACGTGATTAAAAATCTGTCGATTGTGAATTGCTTTTCTTCCACTGTAACTAAACTAAACAAAAACAAAAAAAAAAACATACATCAATTTAAAAAACTAAGATTTAGAGTGAATTAAACAAAAAACAAAAAAAAAAACACACATCAATTTAAAAAACTAAGATTTAAAATGAATTAAACCAAAAACAAAAAAATGAATTTAACTAAAATGAATAAGTCGGATATTAAAATGAATTACAAATTAATTTAAAATTAAAGTAAATAAAATGATATTATAAATGACAGACGACAGTACTAGACGGGACGGAATATTAAAATAAAATAGCAATTAAAGTTAAAAATAAAATAAATTAACACCACACAAAAACGAAAAAGAAAAGAATGAAAATAAGGTGAGTTTGTTTTTTTTGTTACTTTATATACATACATATATACTGATATATATTGATTTTATTTTGATTCTCGTTTTTGCATATTTTTTTTTATTTAGGTTTTCGTGTTGACATGTTTTTTTATAGTTCCTTTTTTTATCTAAGGATGTTTAAAGGCTAAAGGCCACATTAAAGTGAACCCGAGCGTCTAGCTCCTTCGCCCCGAACCTCAATAAGGGGCCACGACGCGAAAAATGTTTTAAGGACAGTCGTGGCTGAGGTAGGGTGGGCAGAGCAGGGCGCTATGAACACCAGAGCGCCCTGACAAATCGCGGAGCCGCGCCATCCAACCGCTTCTTGGTCTTTCACGACCAATTGAGAAAATAATCCCAATTTTTACCTACCCTTGGATAAGTCGGCGCTTACAATCTTTGTTGTACAGGCCTAGGGTTTAATGGCCTGAGTTCAAGCAAGTACCCTCCCCACACTGCCGTAGCTAGTCCCGGCCGCCAGCAAGAGCGTCGCACCAGCTGAACTCAGACACCAATTCGGACTTAGGTGGAATTGGCCCTTCTGTCCCGAACCTTCTTTTTCCTTTCGACTATTTTGACTTTTTCAAGTCGAAATAGTCCTTCCAAGGCCTCAAACACAACACGCTTCAATCTAGGACTTTGAAATTTTTGTAGACATTAATATTTCACTTTTTGCAGGTCAGATATTTTTGGTTTCTCTTTCTCGTCACATCACTTTAAAGAAAGTTTTATTTCTTAAATTTTAATAGAAGTATTAATGTGTTGGAAATCGAGTATAATTATAATTTTATAATTGTTTCATAATCTGGACGGACTAGACACGGTCAATAAAAAAAACCAAACAGTAATTTAAGGAACACTAATATTGTCAGCATTAATAATTAATAATAAGCAGTAAAAAGTGAACAAGACTCGAAATGACAGAAAAGTCATAGCAGTTTAATTTTTCGGCACAGCTAAAAGCTAATGTTCGACCTGTGACGCAGAAGCATCCTGTCGCTTGATTGGTTGATTGTGGCGTCTGACGCTCTGACGTAGAATTGCGACGACAATTAAAATCTATCTTAAAACTGAATTCGATATCTCATCAGAACTTAGAAATATATATGTTGTAATAGAGAAAAACTAAAAGACCTCTGTTCTGTTTAATGTTTATGACACGATAGAGAAAACGAGTCGTATTTATTTTTCTAATTAATGACAAAAATAAAACGTGTTGCTGAGATGGGCATACACACCAGTATTTTATAACAGCACCCAACTCATTGGGTCAAGTGATCTATTTATTAATTTAATTTAACTATCACTTTAAACCAATGCCCATAATGTCCAGTCCACGCTGGATGATGATGCGAGACACACACACAGCTTTTGTCTACGCGTCCGCTGCGTTGGCTTTTGATGCGACGAAGTTGATGTTGTCGTTCCGTCGCCGATCCTGTCTCGATCGTGATGATGCCAGATATCAATGTGTTTCGTCCTCTTGCGAAACATATCCTCCATCGCCAATTAAATGGCACCCTGGTTACCACACTTGATCTCAACTGGCCCATTAATATCTTTGAGAAAGTCAACGAACTCACGCAACCAGATTGCCTCTTAGGTTGCCTCCGAAAGCGCCATGTACTCTGCTTCGGTAGATGATAAAGCGATTGTGTGTTGACGCGAACTGCTTCATGACACAGCACCATCGCTTATCGTGAAAATACCCGGTACATGAACGTCTTTGGTCGATGTCCGACGCCCAATCCGAGTCCGAAAAACCTCGCAATTGACCGCCTCCATAGCGATACAGAATGCGAAACTAGGTTGTTCCACGCAGATATCGCATAATTCTTTTCACCGCAGTCCAGTGAGCTTCACCATAATTCGCGTTGAATCTACTCACATCATTTACTGCGAAGGCAATATCGGGTCTGGTCCCCTGGACCAGGTAAAGCAAACTGCCCAAAGTTTCTTGGTACGGAATACCCGACATCCTTTCACTCGAATTTACCATCGTAATTGACAACTTTTGACTCGGGTCGCTAGACGTTGGTGCAGCCTTGCAACTTGACATCCCGAATCGCTCAAGCACTTTCTCGATATAGCCAATTTGGTGAATGGCTATGCCTTCAGCTTCATATTTATTAAATTCATAATTAGTTACAAGCTTGCTCCCAGACAGCTGACAGCTGGTATAAGGGAAGCAAAAATAGAAAATTAAGTAAAACGTGATTCAAAGTAATTTTTTTTTAAAAAAAAAGAAATATGAAAATACATATAGAAAAAACTTAAAAGAAAAAATAAGAAACTATAGTTTAAAGCAATATTAGAAAGAAAGGAAAGAGAATAGTAAAAAAAAATTAAATAGAAGAATATAATTTAAAAAAAAGAAGAGTAAAAATAAGAATGAAATTCAAAAAAAAAAAAGAAGAGTAAAAATAAGACTATAATCTTAAAGACCGGAGAGGGAGAGAGATTGACAATCCGTAATCATATCATATTCGTGGCGCGAGTGCTGATGGATGTCCATGCGTCTGAATATCGAGAGAGAAGTAGTTGCTGTTGAATTTGGGGAAGAGTTTAAGGAGCTCGTTCAAGTTCACACAGCTATGCTGCGTGTCGAACGGAGTCCGCTGCAATTCTCTACCAGATTATTAGAAATTAGGAGCATCCACTTATGTGTCGTCTTGTTGGATAAATTTCTCCGCTTATTTTTTTAGTTCCAATATATTTCTTGCATGTCGAATTTCGATTGGTAGTGAGTTAAATTCAATTATTGATCTATAGATCGGATCGCCGAAGCATTTCGGGTATTAAAGCGATGTATGTCGTTGTTGTGTATAAGAGTGATTGAAGATTTTGTAAGGTGGTGTTTGATTTTATGTATAATTTTTATTCCCTCCAGTCTTATAAGTTGTCCAATATTTAGTTTTCGCTAAGTTAAATAGAGTTCCGGAGAAGGTGTCAAATGTGGTAGGTTGTAAGCTGCCTTGATACTCTTATTCATTATTCTCGAGATTTTGTCAATGTTATATTCAGTCGTTTGGCTCCAAATTAAAAGTCCATAAGTTATAATTGGTAGAATAAAAGAATTGTATATAGTGTCTCTAATATGTGTCTGTAAAAAATTACTTCGTCGTAAGACTTCTATGATCGGCGCAATTTTATTCCGTATATTGGTGACGTGCGGTGTTCAAGTCAGTTTTTCATCATCCGTTAGACCCAGATATTTTGTTTGAATGGCTCTGGCAACCGGTATCCCATCTGTATATCTGCATGTTAATGTCTGCCTTGTTTGTTTGTTTGAATAACATATACGTTGTTTTTGGTATGTTCAGAGTGAGCATATAGCCCAAAAGCCAGTCTTTGAAGAGTAAGAGGTCCAAGTTAATTGCTGACTCCAGTTGTTCCCGCTCTTTTACCTTATATAAGAGAAGAGTGTCATCTGCGTAAATGATATATTTTGCCTTAAGTCCAATGCACTGTAGGCTGTGTATGTATAGCAGGTACAACATAGGGCCAAGAATTGAGCCTTGCGGAATCCCTATGTTGACTGTTTTCGATTCACTACGTTCGTCTAAGTTTTTTGTTATTCATTGTCGTCCTAGAAGATAATCCCGAATGACCTCATTACTCTTCCCTCGAATACCAAGCTTCTTTAATCCTTTCAGCAATATTGAATGATCTACCGTGTCAAATGCTTTTTTTAAGTCTATGAAGATCGAGGCGACATAAAATCCTTTATCAAGGTCTTCATTAACGAATTGCATGGCATCAACCAATGCTGCAGTAGTATCGCTCTGTTCTTGGAAACCATATTGCTGTTTATCAAATTCACAGTATTTATCCAAGAAATTTAAAATTCGATTGTTCATAACTTTTTCGAAAATCTTACTAATAGAGCTAACTAGTGCAATTGGTTTTGTTCCGTTGCGTTGTCTGTAAACATTTTGCAAATCGAGTTCGGTGACCGCAGTACCAATTTCGTTTGCAATGCCCTGAACTATACCGTAGACATTCTCGTTCGCTTTTTCTGCTATGCCGTTGATCACAATGTTATCGCGTCGCAATTCACGCTGGATGTTGTTTACATGTGACGTTAGCTGTGTTACTATATATTCAATCTTCAGCCCAATGCATTACTCCGCTCGTCCAAGATCCTTCATTTTGAATGTTGCACACAGTTGAGATTTGATCATCTCCAAGGTATGTTGATCCTTCCAAAAAATCCAAAAACATCATCAACATAAATGGCCACAATTACCTTCTACTTGGTTGAGACATAAACGCACGGATCGAGTTTTGTCTTGGTCAACCCGAATCCTATTAGGGCCCGATCTAGCTTACGATTCCACTGTCTTCCGGCTTGCTTAAGACCATACATGGCCCGCTCCAACTTACATACAAGCCCAGTATCATCATCGTATCGCTCCGGTTGTTCCGTGTAGATCTCCTCGTCTAGGTCACCTTGCAGAAATGCGGTTACCGCATCCATTTGATGAATTTCCATTCAATGTCTGGCAGCAAATGCAATCAAAATTTGGATTGATTGATATCTCACCACCGGCAAGAAAGTCTCCACCCACTTGGTCTTGAGTGCCTTGTGACCAGGTGGTAGCTTGACCGTGCTCCAAGTTCCATTTTTAGCATGAGCCTCCATCTCCTCGTTCATCGCAGCGATCCAATGCTGCTTGTTACCGGACTCCATTGCCTCGTCCACGGTTTCGTTAAGATCGTCAACACACGACAAGTCTGCGTCCTCAAAACCTCACTTCCTTCCAAAATCGTTGCATCATTCAAATCCTCTGATGTATTTCCCAACTGAATCGAATTCTCTAATTGAACCGAACTGTCAAAACCGCTTGTCAACCCTGGTGTTTTTCCATTGTTTCCTGTGCGAGCTTCAGTTTTAACTTCCTCCACTAGAACGATATCATTTGAGGTATTAGTTGATTGAATAGACTGAATTACCTTCACTCCAGGCGGATCCATGAATTTGACGTCACGACTAATACAGACATCGTTGGTTTCCTTGTTGAAACATCGCCAGCTCTTTTGATTCGCTGCGATTCCAACGAATAACATCGATTCCGACTTCGCGTCCCATTTGCGACGCTTTTCTTTCGGTATGTGCGCCATCACTTCGGTTCCGAATATACGCATATCGGAAATGTTAACTTTCCGTCCAGTCCAGACCTCTTCTGGCACTCGCTTGCGCAATGTCCGATTTATCGTTCGATTCGTCACGTACGCAGCCCAGTTGATCGCTTCGGCTCACATCGGAACTTCCAAATCAGCATCGTACAACATGCATTTTGCCCGTTCTACCAATGTCCGATTCATCCTATCTGCAATGCCGTTCTGCTGTGGCGTGTACGTGCAGCTGGTTTGATGAATCACTCCGCTTTCCCGGCAAATACGGTCAAACTGACCGAAATACTCCTTGCCGTTGTCCGAACGTATCACCTTCAATTCGGTCTGCGTCTCGACCATCGCCTTCCATTCTGCGAACAACTGCTGAATGCCACTCTTCCTCTTAGCAAAGTAAACAAAAACTTTTCTCGAGAAATCATCAACAAATGTCACGAAATCCAATGCGCCCCCGTGTGACACATTCTCCATCGGACCGCAAATGTCTGTGTGCACTAACCCAAACACACGCTTCGATTTGATCACTGTGTCCAAACGGTGAAACGGTTCGCCACTCTGCTTCCCCTTCTAGCATGACACACATTTTGACAAATCACTTTGCTCTCCATCGATGTTGAATCCATCCACAATGTTCTTCAGCTTCATCAAATCTCCGTATGCCACATGGCCTGGTCGACGATGCCATGTCATCAAATTCACGCGACAGGATCGCTTTGCAACTTATAGGTACCGTTGCTTGGTTTCAAACATACAACCAAACCGCCGTCACTTCGATCACGCACAACACAACCGTTTTCATCCAACTCAACCCTTTTGCCGGATTTCACCACTCTATGCACTGACAGGAAATTTTTTGATAGGCCCGATACAAGCAGAACATTCTTTGCACTTATTGTTTGATCTTCAACACGCAGATAAACTGATCCAGTACCGACTACTTTCAAATGCGTGTTATCAGCCGTCGAAATATCTGTGTAAGCTGCATTTTCCACAAAGTTCATCAACAAATTTCGATTCCCAGTCATGTGTTGACTTGCACCACTGTCGACATACCATATGCCATCCGAATGATTCACATCACAGGCCGCCATTGCATGAAGTGCCACTGGCTCCAATTTTTCGGTTAAATCACAACACTTTGCCGCTTTACTGTTCGATGTCACTGCCAGAAACGCCTTTGGTTTGATATTTGCTTCTGCGCACTTTGCATATGGGCCTTCCAATCGCTTTGGGCAATCTCGACGCATATGACTGATTTTGTGACATCGAAAACACTTAAACTATAATCCACTATTTTTCGCACCATTCCTTGGTCCATTATTTCTAGATGAATTTGGCTCCTTTCTGGTTTACCGATGCTCTGAACATATTGCCAGTATTACCAGTTCCACCATCACTGTTGAAAGCCCGCTAACGCTAACGGACCGCGCTAACCGTATCAATCAGTCGTCGCTTCAAGGTGTTTGAGGTTAAGCTGGTCATCATCTTCTCTTTATTGATGAGCATTCCACCATCCAATTCAGTGATAAATGCCTCGTATTCAGATGTGAATCCGAACAGAATGATTCCACAGATCACCTCATCCTGCATCGTGAGACCCAAGTCAGCCAACACACGCGATGCAGTCGTGATTTTCCTCAAATTGTCGTCCATCGATGACGACGTCTCCAATCGTGTCGTTACCAATTCGCCGATTGTACGAGCCAGTCTAATCCAGCTCACATCATCGTATAATTCTCGACACTTATCCCAAACTTCGCGTGCCGTTTCCAATTCGCCGATATCGTCGTAAATTGTACGATCGATGTTGATGAGAATTTTAGCTCGCGCCTTCTTGAGTTTCAGCGCATCCGTTGTCCCAACTGGAGTCGTGATGGCTCCATCCAAATCGTGCCATTCCAACAGAATTTTTATTTCCCGAGCCCAAGTCGAATAATTCGACGCTCCGGTAAATTTTTTGTATTTTGTCTACGCCCTTTTCGGCCATTCTGCATTCACACTTACTACAATTTCTTTTCCTTTAAAAATTTGTATTTCCGCACGTGTATCGACGCACTTCTGGTCGGTGATTTTTCTTTCCACAAAATCCGCCGGCGTAATTTCCAAAAAACCTAAAATACCTTGTTTTTCGTAAAGCCAAGACTCTTTCCAATATTTCAGTATTTTCTATAACTCTATATGTTCAACATTTCAATCTGAAATTCTGGGATTCTGGGCCCATAACCTGTTGTAATAGAGAAAACTAAAAGACCTCTGTTCTGTTTAATGTTTATGACACGATAGAGAAAACGAGTCGTATTTATTTTTCTAATTAATGACAACAATATAGGAATTTGGAAGAACGTATGCATCTTGAAATGTTTTTAGTTAAATGTAATGAAAGCCCGAGAAAGTGAGTATCAATTCGATGTCTGATTACCTTTCAGAGATGTGACGGAGTTCGTGAAAAGATTCAACTCGTTTATAACCAATTAGGGGAAGAAAGAAAAAATTGGTTTTAGGTGGTTATTAAACAAGTCCGGGGAAGTAAAAAGTTATTCGGCATCTAATCATACTAGAGGAATATGGCTAAATTCGTGAAAATTTATAGTAAAACCTCTTTACACCACCGTGCGGCTTGAATTTCAAAAAATCCTGAAAACGCTTTCTATGTACTTATATGAAAAATCGGTAGAACGCGACTCATCTTTAGGCCGACCGAATCCTTTGGCTCGAGCTTGGTGTCCTAGCATAAGCGCTTCTTGCCCTGACATTTAAAAACTAAAATTTTTCGCTTAAGGCAAGGTATCACTTAAAACACCCGAAAAATACCTCAATTTCACGATTTTTTTTTGGATATAAGAGAAATATATATGGAAAAAACAATTAATGGGTTATATAGTGGTATAAGTGAAGAATAATTGTGAATTTTTAAAAAAAATATATTTCAAAATGGCGGCTCCAGCCCCTATGACGTAAGACCACGATCGGCGTGAGCTGATTCACGCGGTACCTTCTACAGCCTCGCCAAGGGATCCGAAACCAAAAATTCAGAAAGTTTATGAAACTAAATTAAATTTGTGGGCCCCAACGTTTTCCGATTTTCGAAAAACGCCCTGAGACTAAAATGGCATCTATTTAAAAAAAAATAACTTTTTTCACGCTTTTTTTGGCTTAAAAACTCAAATAAAAAATAAGTAGAATAAAACAAAAAAATCTGCCAACAGTCTGGGCCCAACTTTATTATTTTTCCGGCAGAAGTTTGGAACGTGTTCAATTCGAGGATGCGGTGTATGTTACTATGTGACTGAAAACCTAACAAAAAGTTTGGGAAGCGATTAGAATATGGTGTAACATATGAATTATATAATTGAGTCACATTCCGGGATGCGTTTTAGAGGTTGAAAATGATAAAACTTAAAAATATGTGATTATTAAACAAGCCTGGGGAAGTGAAAAGATATTCGATATATGATCAGACCTGAGAAACATGGTGGAATTCATGAAAAAGTATACAACCAGTTTACACCCTCTTAGGGGTCGAATTTCAAAAAATCTTGAAAAGACATTCTAGGTATTCATATGAAAAATCCGTAGAATAAAAATGAACTCAATATTTCGAAAGACCTAGTAGATATGACGAAAATCGTGAAAATATATGGATTTTATATATACTGATAATTTTTTTTGCCCCCCCTTCTGAACGCCAATGAATATTCAAATTTTTTTTTATCAGAATTACTTTTCTGGTTAATTAACATATACGTACCGAGTTTCAACTTCCTAGCATAAGCCGTTCTAAAGTAAGGAAAAACACCCCCTACCCCCGTACCATACTACTCCTAAAAAAAAATTTATTTTTCCACCATGCCACTACTTCAGCTCTATCTAAATACCAAGTTTCAGCTACCTATCATTATAGATTCTTAAGATATAAGCATCGGAACTTTTTATTTCTCACCCTTCCCCACCCTCACCCTCTACACCCACACCCCCAAACTTTTTTTCCCTACTAAGGTTCTATAAGGCCTATTTCTGGTAAAAATTTGAAGCATCCATCTTACACTGTTATTGAGATATGAAACGTGTTATTTTTGAAAAATTCTTATCCCCTCCACTTACGTACTCCCCCGCCCCCTTCAAAGATTTTACTTTGAGCGATCTTTATTTATCAAGTTTTATATCCAAACCGAACTTTGTTTTTCTGGTGCCTCTGGTTTGGGAGATATCGTAATGTTAAGTATTTCAACCCCCACCCCCGTACGCCACTACCCCCACCCAAAAATTTTGTTTCAATCTACTCTCCTAGTATAACTACAGATATTTGTTAAGTTTTAATTGCTTGCTATTAACGGTTTAGGAGATATAGATTTTAGAATGTGTAGATCTCCACTTTTTTGCGTTTCGGACGCATTGCTTCCCCCTCCTCTCCCACACCCCTTCACCCATATCATCAATTTTTTGCAAATGGGTCCACTATCAAAGCTTTATAAAAATTCTAAGTTTCAGTCTCCTAACATAAGCGGTTGCTGGGATCTAGAAACCAAAATTTTTCGTCTAAAACGCTTCCCCCACCTTCCCCCTCACACCCATACCACTTCAAATAATGTCAATTCAAGGGGTCTACCCAGTCTATTCCTAGAAAAAATTTAAATTTAATAGCTCCACTGGTTTGAGAGCTACGAGCCTTCAAAGGATTTTGGCGGTCGACGTACGGCGTACGGCGTACGGCGGACAGACGGAGTGAAAATTTTTATTGCTTTTTTCGTGTCTACTAGTCATGAAATGTACACAAAAAAATTTTGAGGGCAGCAAATTTTTTTTTTATGAAAATTAATAACAATACTGTATTATTACTAATAAAGTAAAAGAACTCGACGTTGGGGCCCCCCAAATTTAGTTTACTTTCTCTTAAGTTTTATTTTATCAAAATCGGTTAATTCGTTCGAGCTGTAGAACGTACCGCGCTCCGGAAAAAGTGGTTTCGACAAAAACGCGATTAAAGTTTGACGTTATAAAAAAAAATTTGCCAACAGTCTGGGTGCAACTTTATTATTTTTCCGACAGAAGTTCAGAACGCGTTCAATTCGGGGATGCGGTGTATGTTACTATGTGACTGAAAACCTAACAAAAAGTTCGGGAAGCGGTTGGAAAAGGGTGTAACATATGAATTAATAATTGGGTCATATTCCGGGATGCGGTCTAGAGGTTGAAAAAAACAAAACTTAAAAATAGGTGATTATTAAACAAGCCTGGAGAAGTGAAAAGATATTTGATATCTGATCAGACCTGAGAAACATGGTGGAATTCATGAAAAAGTATACAACCAGTTTACACCCTCTTAGGGGTCGAATTTCAAAAAATCTTGAAAACACATTCTAGGTATTCATATGACGAATCCGTAGAATAAAAATGAACTCAATATTCGAAAGACCTAGTAGATATGACGAAAATCGTGAAAATATATGCATTTTATATTAACTGATATTTTTATTTTGCACCCCCCTTCTGAACGCCAATGAAAACTCAAATTTTTTTTTATCAGAATTACTTTTTTAGTTAATTTACATATACGTACCGAGTTTCAACTTCCTAGCATAAGCCGTTCTAAAGTTAGGAAAAACACCCCCCCCACCGTACCATACTACCCCAAAAAAATTTTTTATTTTTTCACCATGCCACTACTATAGCTCTATCTAAATACCAAGTTTCAGCTTCCTACCATTAAAGATTCTTAAGATATAAGCATCGGAACTTTTTCTTTCGCACCCTTCCCCACCCTCACCCTCTACACCCACACCCCCAAATTTTTTTTCCTACTAGGGTTCTATTAGGCCTACTTCTGCTAAGAATTTGAAGCATCCATCTTACACTGTTATTGAGATATGAAACGTGTTATTATTGAAAAATTCTTATCCCCTCCACTTACGTACTCCCCCGCCCCTTCAAAGATTTTACTTTGAGCAATCTTTATTTATCAAGCTTTATATCAAAACTGAATTCTGTTTTTCTGGTGCCACTGGTTTGGGAGATATCGTAATGTTAAGTATTTCAACCTCCACCCCAGTACGCCACTACCCCCACCCAAAAATTTTGTTTCAATCTACTCTCCTAGTATAACTACAGATATTTGTTAACTTTTAATTGCTTGCTATTAACGGTTTAGGAGATATGGATTTTAGAATGTGTCAATCTCGGCTTTCTTGCGTTTCGGGCGCATTGCTTCCCCCTCCACTCCCACACCCCTTCACCCATATCATCAATTTTTTTTTGCAAATGGGTCCACTATCAAAGTTCTATAGAAATTCCAAGTTTCAGTCTCCTAGCATAAGCGGTTGCTGAGATCTAGAAACCAAATTTTTTTGTCTAAAACGCTTTCCCCACCTTCCCCTTCACACCCCCACCACTGAAAATAATGTCAATTGAAGGGGTCTACCCAGTCTATTCCTAGAAAAAAATTTAATTTAATAGCTCCACTGGTTTGAGAGCTACGAGCCTTCAAAGGATTTTGGCGGTCGACGTACGGCGGACAGACGGAGCGAACAATTTTATTGCTTTTTTCGTGTCTACTAGTCATGAAACGTGGACAAAAAAATTTTGAGGGCAGCAAATTTTCTTTTTTTGAAAATCAATAACAAAAATGTATTATTACTAATAAAGTTAAATCTGCCAACAGTCTCGGCGCAACTTAATTATTTTTCAGGCAGAAGTTCAGAACGCGTTCAATTCGGGGATGCGGTGTATGTTACTATGTGACTGAAAACCTAACAAAAAGTTCGGGAAGCGGTTAGAAAAGGGTGTAACATATGAATTAAATAATTGGGTCATATTCCGGGATGCGGTCTAGAGGTTGAAAAAAACAAAACTTAAAAATAGGTGATTATTAAACAAGCCTGGGGAAGTGAAAAGATATTCGATATCTGATCAGACCTGAGAAACATGGTGGAATTCATGAAAAAGTGTGCAACCAGTTTACACCCTCTTAGGGGTCGAATTTCAAAAAATCTTGAAAACACACTCTAGGTATTCATATGAAGAATCCGTAGAATAAAAAATCTGCCAACAATCTGGGCGTAACTTTATTATTTTTTCCGGTAGAAGTTAGGAACGCGTTCAATTCTGAAATGCGGTGGAGGCTACTATGTGACTGAAAACCTATCAAAAAGAACAAGATCGTGGAAGTGAAAATCTGATTGGATCTGAGAGATATGGAATAGTTTATGAAAAAGTACACAATCACTTTAAACCCTCTTAGGGGTCAATTATGGAGAATACATAGAATGAAATTAAATTCAATATTTGGGACGAGGTAGTAGATATGTCGAAAATCGTGGGAAAATATGCATTCTATTTTCACAGATATTTTTTTTCCCCCCTTCTGAACGCCAATAGATATTCGTTTTTTTTATTCAAAATTATTTTTCTAGTTGATTTAGATATACACACCGAGTTTCAACATTGTAGCTTAAGCCGTTCTATATATAGGAAAAACACCCCCCACTTGTACCACACTACCCTTAGGGGTCGAATTTCAAAAAACCTTGAAAACGTTTCCTAGGTATTCATACGAAGAATCCGTAGAATAAAATTAAATTCAATATTTGGGACGAGCTAGTATATATGACGAAAATCGTGAAAAATTATGCATTCTATTTTCACTATTTTTTTTGCCCCCCTTCTGAACGCCAATACATATATGAATTTTTTCTTATCCAAAATAGTTTTTCTAGTTGATTTACATATACACATCGAGTTTCAACATTGTAGCTTAAGCCGTTCTATATATAGGAAAAACACCCCCCACACCCGTACCACACTACCCTTAGGGGTCGAATTTCAAAAAACCTTGAAAACACTTTCTAGGTATTCATACGAAAAATCTGTAGAATAAAAATGAATTCAATATTTGGAAAGACCTAGTAGATATGACGAAAATCGTGAAAATATATGCATTTTATATTTATTATTTTTTCAAATAAGTTTTTTTGCCCCCCTTTCTGAACGTCAATGAATATTAAAATTTTTTCTTATCACAATTACTTTTCTAGTTGATTTACATATACACACCGAGTTTCATTATTGTAACTTAAGCCGTTCTATATATAGGAAAAACACCCCCCACACCCGTACCACACTACCCTTAGGGATCGAATTTCAAAAAACCTTGAAAACACTTTCTAGGTATTCATACGAAAAATCTGTAGAATAAAAATGAATTCAATATTTGGAAAGACCTAGTAGATATGACGAAAATCGTGAAAATATATGCATTTTATATTTATTATTTTTTCAAATAAGTTTTTTTGCCCCCCTTTCTGAACGTCAATGAATATTAAAATTTTTTTTTATCACAATTACTTTTCTAGTTGATTTACATATACACATCGAGTTTCAACATTGTAGCTTAAGCCGTTCTATATATAGGAAAAACACCCCCCACTTGTACCACACTACCCTTAGGGGTCGAGTTTCAAAAAACCTTGAAAACACTTTTTAGGTATTTATACGAAGAGTCCGTAGAATAAAAATGAACTTAATATTTGGAAAGACCTAGTAGATATGACGAAAATTGTGAAAATGTATGCATTTTATATTTATTATATTTACAAATAATTTTTTTTGCCTCCCTTTCGGAACGCCAATGAATATTCAATTTTTTTTTATTACAATTACTTTTCTAGTTGATTTACATATACACTTCGAGTTTCAACTTTCTAGCATGAACCGTTTAACAGTTGGGAAAAACATTCCCTACCACCGTAGCATAGTACCCCTAAAAAAAAATTTATTTTTCAACATTCCGCTACTATAGCGCTATCTAAATACCAAGTTGAAGGCTTATATCATTACAGGTTCTCAAAATATAAGCATCGGAACTTTTTTCCGTTTCACCCTCCACCTCTACACCCTCAACCCCAAAACTTTTTTCCCCTACTAGAGTTCAATTAGCGCTACTTCTGGTAAAAATTCTAAGCATCTACCTTACACTATTCTTGAGATATGAAATGTGTTTTATTTCAAAAATTCTCATCCCCTCCACTTCTATGCTCCACCTCCCACTTAAAAAATTTTACTTTGATCAATCTTTATTTGTCGACCTTTATACCCAAACCGAATTTTATTTTTCTAGAGCAATTGGTTCATGAGATATCGTAATCTAAAGTTTTTTACCCCCCACCCCATACACAACTTCCCCCAACCAAAATTTTTCTTGATTCTGTTTTCCTAGTATAACTACAAATATTTTTTAAGTTTGAATAGTGTGCCATTAACGGTTTAGGAGATATGGATTTTAGAATGTATCTATATCGCCTTTTTTGGGTTTTGGACGCATTACATTTCCCCCCACTCCCACACCCTTTGATCAATATTGACAATTTTTCTGCAAATGGGTCTACTATCAGAGTTCTATAGAAATTCCAAGTTTTAGCTTCCTATCATTAGGGGTTACTGAGATCTAGAAACCAAAATTTTCGGTCTAAAACACTTCCCCCTCACACCCCCACCCCTGAAAATTTGGTCACTTCAAGGAGCCTACCCCGTCTATTCGTTAAAAAAATTTCAATTCAATATCTCAAATCGTTTGGCAGCTACGAGCCTCCAAACGATCTTTCGTACGGCGTACGGCGTACGGCGGACCGACGGACTGAAAAATTGTATTGCTTTTTTCGCGTCTACTAGTTATGAAACGTGAAAATAAAAATGTTGAGGGTATCAAATTTTTTTTTTTAAAAATCAATCACAATATTTAATTATTGAAATAATAAAGTAAAATTGTATTGAATATCGTGGCAACCGTTCCACAAATCGGTATGTAGCTCGTGAAATACATTCGATATCGAAATACCCTTTCGCCCCCGTATTCTCAACATGTTAAGAATGAAAAAAAAAAATGCATTTTGCATTTGCAAGATTTCGACATATCTCTTTCGTCTGATGAGATATGGAAATGTTTTTTAATTTAACGTTATTTCTTTGTGACCTAAAAATGATTTCAGAATTTTTTGATATTCAACCCCTAACGCTATTTTGATATTTTATCCCCAATGTTTAAAATAGAGAATAAAGTAAATATAGTGGATACCGCTTATTGTAATCCCGGATAATGTTATAATCAGAATTTTGTTATCAAAACAGTTGGGTCCCAATCTCCACAAACGTTTGTTTTTCGTTCGTATATTGTTATAAACCGGTTAATGTTATTGTTTTTAGCCCAAAGTGATTACAATAAGTAATTTAAAAAAAATCTACCAACAGTCTGGGAGTAACTGTAGCGTCACCAGTTGGTGGTGAGCCACACGAATATACGAAAGATGCTGGTTTCAACGGCTGCGCTCGAGGCGAACAAAGTGTGAACAGAAGTGAAGTGAATCTATCACTTCTGTTCACGGTAAAGCCGCCTGCGTACGGCAACGAGCGTTGCGCGGGCTGCGACACTGGCCGGTCATAGGGGAAAAAGTCGCCTGCGTCCGGGGGCGAGCGTTGCGCTGGCTGTAGCCCGTCATGCTGCCTGCGTCCGGAGGCGAGCGCTTGGTCAGCTCTGACAAGAGCTGTTGAGGGCTTTCCAACTTTGAGTCATTGGTGGGCGATTTCAGTTCTAATAAGAACTTAAATGTGTGATATGCTTAATTTTAGACTTTTGAATTTTTTTTTTATTCCAGTTTTAATAAGAACTGGAATCATGGTATTCTGCTTTGTAAAATAAGAAGACCTCGCCGCTCGGATTCAAATTCAATACTAAATTTATTTTCCTTCAAACTATCCTATTTATCTACCAAAATATAATTCTTGGACTCGATTCCAATTATAAAATTTCTATTATTCTGATTTTTACCTAGCATTGACGGCCGACCTTAAATGCTAAGTGCATTTTACAAATTCGATTTACCCTAACGGGTCAAATTTAAAATAAAAGTTTAACATTTGTGTGTGGCATTTTAAGTTGGACACAGTGTCGTCCATATAAAAGGCCCACAGTACCATATCAAATACACTACTTGTAGATGGTCCGGACCTACATATGTCCCTGTTATTATACCAAGAGAAAAAATCTGCCAATGGTCTGGGCGAAACTTTATTATTTTTCCGGCAGAAGTTCGGAATGCGTTCAATTCAAAGATGCGGTGTAGGTTACGATGTGACTGAAAACCTAAATAAATGTTGGGAAGCGGCTGGAATAGGGCGTAATATACGAATACCATGATTGAGTCATACTCTGGGAAGCGGTCTAGGGATTGAAAAAGGAAAAAACTTAAAAATAGGTAATTATTAAACAAGTCCGCGGAAGTGAAATGATATTCGATATCTGATCAGACCTGAGAGATATGGAAGAATTTATGAAAAAGTATGCAATCACTTTACACCCCTTAGGGGTAAATTTTCGAAAAATCTTGAAAAACTTTCTAGGTATTCATATGAAGAATCCGTAGAATAAAAGTGAATTCAATATTTTGGAAGACCTACTAGATATGACAAAAATCGTGAGAAAATATGCATTCTATTTTGACTTAACATTTTTTTTGCCCCCCCCCCCCTCTTTTAAACGCCAATAGATGTTCGAATTTTTTTTATCAAAAGTACTTTTCCAGTTGATTTACACATACACACCGAGTTTCAACTTTCTAGTATAAGCCGTTCCATAGTAAGGAACAACTCCCCCCACCCGCATACCATACTACCCCTAAAAAAATATATATTTTTCCATTATGGCACTACTATAGCTCTATCTAAATACCAAGTTTCAGCTTCTTATCTTTTTAGGTTCTTAAGATATAAACATCGGAACCTTTTCCTTTTCATCCTCCCCCACCCTCACCCTCTACACCCACATCCCCCAATTTTACTGTATTATTTATAATACAGTATTGTTATCGATTTTTAAAAAAAAAAAATTTGCTGACCTCAAAATTTTTTTGTCCACGTTTCATGACTAGTAGACGCGAAAAAAGCAATAAAAAATTTCACTCCGTCTGTACGCCGTACCCCGTACGCCGTACGTCGACCGCCCCAAAATCTTTGAAGGCTCGTAGCTCTCAAACCAGTGGAGCTATTAAATTAAAATTTTTTCTAAGAATAGGCTTGGTGGACCCCTTGAATTGACATTACTTTCAGGGGAGGAGGTGTAAGGGGGAAGGCGGGGTAAGCGTTTTAGACGAAAAATTTAGGTTTCTAGATCTCAGGAACCGCTTGTGTTAGGAGGCTGAAACTTAGAATTTCTATAGAGCCTTGATAATGGACCCATTTGCAAAAAAAAACAGATATGGGTGACGGGGTGTGGGAGTGGAAGGGGAAATAATGCGTCCGAAACACAAAAATGCCGAGATCGACAAATTCTAAAATTCATATCTCCTAAACCGTTAATAGCAAGCAATTAAAACTTAACAAATATCTGTAGTTATACTAGGAGAGAAGATTGAAACAAAATTTTTGGGTGGGGGTAGTGACGTACGGGGGTGGGGGTTGAAATACTTAACATTACGATATCTCCCAAACCAGTGGCACCAGAAAAACAAAATTCGGTTTGGATACAAAGCTTGATAAATAAAGATTGCTCAAAGTAAAATCTTTGAAGGGGGCGGGGGAGTACGTAAGTGGAGGGGATAAGAATTTTTCAAAAATAACACGTTTCATATCTCAATAACAGTGTAAGATGGATGCTTCAAATTTTTACCAGAAGTAGGCCTAATAGAACCCTAGTAGGGAAAAAAAGTTTGGGGGTGTGGGTGTAGAGGGTGATGGTGGGGAAGGGTGAGAAAGAAAAAGTTCCGATGCTTATATCTTAAGAGTCTATAATGATAGGAAACTGAAACTTGGTATTTAGATAGAGCTATAGTAGTGGCATGGTGGAAAAATAAATTTTTTTTTAGGGGTAGTATGGTACAGTGGTGCGAGGTGTTTTTCCTAACTTTAGAACGGCTTATGCTAGGAAGTTGAAACTCGGTACGTATATGTAAATTAACTAGAAAAGTAATTCTGATAAAAAAAAATGTGAATGTTCATTGGCGTTCAGAAGGGGGGGGGGGGGGGGGCAAAAAAAAATATCCGTTAATATAAAATGCATATATTTTCACGATTTTCGTCATATCTACTAGGTCTTTCGAAATATTGAATTCATTTTTATTCTACGGATTCTTCATATGAATACCTAGAAAGTGTTTTCAAGATTTTTAGAAATTCGACCCCTAAGAGGGTGTAAACTGGTTTTATACTTTTTCATGAATTCCACAATGTTTCTCAGGTCTGATCAGATATCGAATATCTTTTCACTTCCCCAGGTTTGTTTAATAATCACCTATTTTTAAGTTTTGTTTTTTTCAACCTCTAGACCGCATCCCGGAATATGACCCAATTATTTAATTCAAATGTTACACCCTTTTCTAACCGCTTCCCGAACTTTTTGTTAGATTTTCAGTCACATAGTAACATACACCGCATCCCCGAATTGAACGCGTTCTAAACTTCTGCCGGAAAAATAATACAGTTGCGCCCAGACTGTTGGCAGATTTTTTTTTCTCTTCTAGGGTTCCATTGGGCCTACGTCTGGGTTTTTTTTACCTGAATTTACTATAAAAGCCGTGGGCTCAGCTTAAAGTAGAAATCCGTAAAAGATCAGTTCTAACGGAAAAATCTATATTAAAAACTAACTGTGTTCACATAATTTTTTCGTGATTCTAAAGGGAAATTAAGAAAATTTGGATTTTTGTAATAATAAAGTATTGTGATCGACCTGAAATTAAAAAAAAATTTGCTACCCTGGAATTTTGTATTTTCACGTTTTAGGACTAGTAGACCCCAAAAAAGCAAAAAAAAAAATGTCCGTCTGTACGCCGCACAGTGAGGCGTTTGCACGATCTAGCTGGCCAAAATTATTTATATTATCCATTCATCTTAAAATAAGGTATTATTTAGTTATTATTCAGTAATAATAATATTGGAACATATTTTCTCGAAAAAAAAAATTTGATGGAAAATGAATATATAATTTTTTTGGTGAATGTTTTCACATCACATTTTTAACTGAAAATATTATTATGTAGTAGTTTTTCGGGCAGGACACCATTTGTTTTAATTTTTTTCTATCGTTACAGTTTGGTTAAGGTTAAAGATTGAGTCATTTATCCTTGCTAAAGGAATATTCAAAATACCAATATTTCGAATTTCCGTTAACAACATAAACTGTTATAAAATCTAAATATGCAAATATTTGCAGAAAATTGACTCCTTAAAAATGAATATTGACCTTCATATTGTCACAATAAATTTTGACGGAGCCGTGCGGAGTTATATAACTTTTTCAATTTTGAAAATGGAACTTTTCCAAAAAATAGATCTTAAATTATACCAAAATTTAAAACTATCCTTGAAAAACCATAAATTGTAAAAATCAAATACATACTTGCTACTTCAATAGCCATTTTCCAAATTTTCTTAATTTCCCTTTAGAATCACGAAAAAATTATGTGAACACAGTTAGTTTTTAATATAGATTTTTCCGTTAGAACTGATCTTTTACGGATTTCTACTTTAAGCTGAGCCCACGGCTTTTATAGTAAATTCAGGTAAAAAAACCCTTCCTAAAACTCCCTAATTGGTTAAGACAATTAGGACATAAAATTCTGGTTAACATTTGCATGTTTGGAAAACCGAATTTTGGCCAGCTACTCGTAGATCGGGCAAAGGCCCACTGTGCGCTGTACGTAAAATAGGCGCGTAGCTCCCTAACCCGTTGAGGTATTATCATGAAATTTTTATGGTGGGTTGATTGGGTGAACCTCTACAATTGGTATCTTTAAGAGGGGTGTGGCTATGAGGAGAGAGGAGAGGGAGGGTTTTAGACCAATGTTTAAAATAGAGAATAAAGTAAATATAGTGGATACCGCTTATTGTAATCCCGGATAATGTTATAATCAGAATTTTGTTATCAAAACAGTTGGGTCCCAATCTCCACAAACGTTTGTTTTTCGTTCGTATATTGTTATAAACCGGTTAATTTTATTGTTTTTAGCCCAAAGTGATTACAATAAGCGATACCTACTGTAATTTAAAAAAAATCTACCAACAGTCTGGGAGTAACTGTAGCGTCACCAGTTGGTGGTGAGCCACACGAATATACGAAAGATGCTGGTTTCAACGGCTGCGCTCGAGGCGAACAAAGTGTGAACAGAAGTGAAGTGAATCTATCACTTCTGTTCACGGTAAAGCCGCCTGCGTACGGCAACGAGCGTTGCGCGGGCTGCGACACTGGCCGGTCATAGGGGAAAAAGTCGCCTGCGTCCGGGGGCGAGCGTTGCGCTGGCTGTAGCCCGTCATGCTGCCTGCGTCCGGAGGCGAGCGCTTGGTCAGCTCTGACAAGAGCTGTTGAGGGCTTTCCAACTTTGAGTCATTGGTGGGCGATTTCAGTTCTAATAAGAACTTAAATGTGTGATATGCTTAATTTTAGACTTTTGAATTTTTTTTTTATTCCAGTTTTAATAAGAACTGGAATCATGGTATTCTGCTTTGTAAAATAAGAAGACCTCGCCGCTCGGATTCAAATTCAATACTAAATTTATTTTCCTTCAAACTATCCTATTTATCTACCAAAATATAATTCTTGGACTCGATTCCAATTATAAAATTTCTATTATTCTGATTTTTACCTAGCATTGACGGCCGACCTTAAATGCTAAGTGCATTTTACAAATTCGATTTACCCTAACGGGTCAAATTTAAAATAAAAGTTTAACATTTGTGTGTGGCATTTTAAGTTGGACACAGTGTCGTCCATATAAAAGGCCCACAGTACCATATCAAATACACTACTTGTAGATGGTCCGGACCTACATATGTCCCTGTTATTATACCAAGAGAAAAAATCTGCCAATGGTCTGGGCGAAACTTTATTATTTTTCCGGCAGAAGTTCGGAATGCGTTCAATTCAAAGATGCGGTGTAGGTTACGATGTGACTGAAAACCTAAATAAATGTTGGGAAGCGGCTAGAATAGGGCGTAATATACGAATACCATGATTGAGTCATACTCTGGGAAGCGGTCTAGGGATTGAAAAAGGAAAAAACTTAAAAATAGGTAATTATTAAACAAGTCCGCGGAAGTGAAATGATATTCGATATCTGATCAGACCTGAGAGATATGGAAGAATTTATGAAAAAGTATGCAATCACTTTACACCCCTTAGGGGTAAATTTTCGAAAAATCTTGAAAAACTTTCTAGGTATTCATATGAAGAATCCGTAGAATAAAAGTGAATTCAATATTTTGGAAGACCTACTAGATATGACAAAAATCGTGAGAAAATATGCATTCTATTTTGACTTAACATTTTTTTTGCCCCCCCCCCCCTCTTTTAAACGCCAATAGATGTTCGAATTTTTTTTATCAAAAGTACTTTTCCAGTTGATTTACACATACACACCGAGTTTCAACTTTCTAGTATAAGCCGTTCCATAGTAAGGAACAACTCCCCCCACCCGCATACCATACTACCCCTAAAAAAATATATATTTTTCCATTATGGCACTACTATAGCTCTATCTAAATACCAAGTTTCAGCTTCTTATCTTTTTAGGTTCTTAAGATATAAACATCGGAACCTTTTCCTTTTCATCCTCCCCCACCCTCACCCTTTACACCCACATCCCCCAATTTTACTGTATTATTTATAATACAGTATTGTTATCGATTTTTAAAAAAAAAAAATTTGCTGACCTCAAAATTTTTTTGTCCACGTTTCATGACTAGTAGACGCGAAAAAAGCAATAAAAAATTTCACTCCGTCTGTACGCCGTACCCCGTACGCCGTACGTCGACCGCCCCAAAATCTTTGAAGGCTCGTAGCTCTCAAACCAGTGGAGCTATTAAATTAAAATTTTTTCTAAGAATAGGCTTGGTGGACCCCTTGAATTGACATTATTTTCAGGGGAGGAGGTGTAAGGGGGAAGGCGGGGTAAGCGTTTTAGACGAAAAATTTAGGTTTCTAGATCTCAGGAACCGCTTGTGTTAGGAGGCTGAAACTTAGAATTTCTATAGAGCCTTGATAATGGACCCATTTGCAAAAAAAAACAGATATGGGTGACGGGGTGTGGGAGTGGAAGGGGAAATAATGCGTCCGAAACACAAAAATGCCGAGATCGACAAATTCTAAAATTCATATCTCCTAAACCGTTAATAGCAAGCAATTAAAACTTAACAAATATCTGTAGTTATACTAGGAGAGTAGATTGAAACAAAATTTTTGGGTGGGGGTAGTGACGTACGGGGGTGGGGGTTGAAATACTTAACATTACGATATCTCCCAAACCAGTGGCACCAGAAAAACAAAATTCGGTTTGGATACAAAGCTTGATAAATAAAGATTGCTCAAAGTAAAATCTTTGAAGGGGGCGGGGGAGTACGTAAGTGGAGGGGATAAGAATTTTTCAAAAATAACACGTTTCATATCTCAATAACAGTGTAAGATGGATGCTTCAAATTTTTACCAGAAGTAGGCCTAATAGAACCCTAGTAGGGAAAAAAAGTTTGGGGGTGTGGGTGTAGAGGGTGATGGTGGGGAAGGGTGAGAAAGAAAAAGTTCCGATGCTTATTAGGCTTGCGCATTATAGTTCACCATAGTGACCGGGAACGAACTAGGTCCTGATCCATCGCGAACTAGTTCGTTCGTTTAGTTCACTAGTTCATTGGTAAAAAACAAAAAAAAAAAAAAAAAAACAAAAAAAATTCTAATAATAATAAGAAATAACGACAAATTCAGATTATTAAAAAAGCCAAGAGATGTCATATCATTTTTCTTCTGCATTTATTATAAATTTATTCTTATACATTTCGGCAGAACACAACTTACAAATTATTTCATTACATATTGCTATTTAATATAAATTCATACATTCATCCTTATACATTTCGATAGAACAGCATTTCAAATAAAAATTCAACAAAATAATTCAAAACATAACTCATACTCATACTCATACAAACAACTTGAAAACAATTAATCTTATTACAATATCACATATTGCTATGTAAAAATATTAGTTTTGACACTTTGCTGGATTTTAGTAATGTCCGGCGCTCATTAATAATTTGTCCTGTTCCCGAGAAAATACGTTCGCACGGCACAGAAGTCGCAACAATACAAAACCTCTTCAAAACATGTTTGTAAAGGTGAGGGTATATTTTCCTCCGTTCATTCCACCACTGTAACGGATCTGCCTTTCTATCCAAAAGTTCTTCCATCAAATATTTATCCAGTTCTCGTATACCAGCCGAAGTATTATTTGTTGGTGTTACAGTTTCACTTTGCTCTACATCAAATTCATCCCAAACGCATGTTTCTTTCGTTTCATTTTCCGTAGACGTAGAAGGAACAGCGGTGTCTACAACTCGCTCAACAATATCGGGTAAAGTCATCACATCAATTTCATTCCTGAGTCCCCGTATTGCCAATTCGTAGGCTCTCCGATTTTTGAACCCCTTGTCCTTAAATCGAGGGTCTAAAATTGTGCATTCAGCATATAAGACATTGTTCTCGAAATCTTTAAAACGACTCTCCATGCCAGTCTTTAATGATGAATGTAAAGTCATTAATTTTTCATTTTGAGAAGAATATTTTGCGAGAAAATTTTGAATTAATTTATTAAAAACTATAACTTTTGATAAGGTAATATTATTTTCTGCGCTAATTTCAACTGTAACGTCGTAAAATGGTTTTAATAGTGGCAAAACTCCCTCTATCACTTCCCAATCGTTTCGATTTATTATAAGATCAGGGCGTAAAAATGCAACTGTAGCAATAATAGCGTCCTTCATCTTTACGATACGATTCAGCATATCATAGGTTGAATTCCAACGTGTTGGGACGTCTTGTTTCAGCTTTAAGGTCGGAATGTTCATTTGCTTTTGTGTTTCGTTTAATCTGTGAAGAGCTTTTGGGCTCCGTTTGAAGTACTCGACAATACTCTTAATTTTTACTAAAGCATCTGATATGGATGTTGTCGCCTTTTGCACAACGAGATTTAGAAGGTGAGCATAGCACCCGATTGACCGCCACTCACCTATCCTCACAGCATTTATAATATTAGCTGTATTGTCACTAACGACAGCGGTAATCTTATGAGATATTTGCCACTCTTCCATGATTTCCTTTAAAAAATCACACAAGTTTTGGCTAGTATGCCTATCACTATACTCTTTACAGCAAAGCAAGGCAGAGCGAAGTGTAGTTGTATCATTAATAAAATGAGCTGTTATAGCTATGTAACTCACGTTATTACGAGATGTCCAACCATCAGTTGTAATACATAATGCAGGAGCTGCTTTTATTTCCGATTTAATTTTCTCCAGCAGTTCATTATGAACGGATGTTATTAAACTTTCCGAGAAAGATTTTCTTGAAGGGAGTTTATAACCCGGACAATTCGACACCATCTCAATTAATTTCCTCATCTCTGGTTCTTCAACAATTCTCAGAGCATGATGTCCTTTGGCAACCATCTTGACAACTTGCCTATCAATTTCTTCAACTTTATGACTAGATGGAGGCCTATGCATAAACTGAGCTATAGTTGGCTGCGCGCGTGCCGGAACTGACGATGTTGAAGGTAGATTGACCGACGGGATCGCATTTGGTTCAGGTGAGGCATCCGAGGCATCAGTTTGTTCTCGTTCAATAGTCATCGGAATAAATGGATGTTTTGCTCTCATATGACGATTTAGATTTCCTAATGATCCTCCTGCGGTACTTATTTTTGACGGACAGTATTTACATTTAGCCTTCTTATTTTCTTCGTTAAAATGAGCCCATATATCACTATGTTTTCTTTTTGAAGTTGACATCCTTAAAGCGTGTGGAGATAGTAGGTATACTGCAATTTCACTCGCACTAAAATAAGACTGGAAAAATATTTTTCTTTATATGGTGTTTATTTCAACTAGTTCGTAAACTTCATTAAAAACAATACGTAAATACATTTCCGAATATTAGGCGAATCTCAGCTAGATAGAAACAGACGGTTTCGACTGAGTACGTTTACTAAGTTAGTATTAGCGCTTGAAAAGTATTAAAAAATGCATGTGCAAACTAATTGAGTGTTAGTTATATTTATTAACTTCATTGGAAATACCACTTTTTGATTTCAAGAAATAAGTGTAAAATATGTTATACTCGTATATAATATGATTACATTTAAACTCTTAAAATTACCAATATATTTAGATAGGTTTTTTTACTCACTAGAAAACATTCAACAATTAAAAAAAAATATTGGAAACTAATGTTCCAATATTTTTTTTTTAATTTTCTTAAAAACCATTGATATGAATTTTTTTCAAATCTGCATATTTATTTCGTAAATTTTTCTTAAAAACTGCAGATTCATAAGCAAATAGTACGAGGGATAGGTCCTTTTGTTTATTTCTGTCGATTTATGACCTGAATAAATTTTCACTATGGGTTGGTGTTGTATACTGGCAAGAGGTGTAGTGTGTTCAGGTAGATTTACGGTCTTTCTTCATAGTTCATACCAGTGGGAGTGCCTTGAAGATATTTAAGATCTTCTTGGGTATGTTCTGGGTTGTTTCATTGCGAGCATTAATTACAGGATGCGTAAGCAAGCGAAGAGTAAAACCGGAGAGGTACCGGTACCGGCGTATTGCAAATATGTTTTTTGAATGGGATGTATTTAAGAATATTGGCATGAATGTTGAATGGATCGTTTTCCCGAACAGTTCCTATTTTCAATTTTTAAGACTATAGGTAGTTGTTTGTTTAAGATTTTTTGAAACTGGAATGAAAGATCTTAAAGAGAGAGAACTTACATGAATGGGCCGAAAACTTTTACTATAAGGTTTATTCACTTTGTCAAAACTTTACTTCTTAAGAGCAGGTGAAAAAAGTGCTTAGAAGTTTAGGGCTGCTAGGTGAACTTAACATAACATAACTTTATTTTTTTGGTATGCTTGCGTACAGTACTTACTTGTATCTTCCACCGTTCTTCTCCTTTTTAAACTAAGGGTCTTTCACAATTGTCTATTACACTTTTTCAATACACTTAGATATATGCGGGCACCAGCAAGCATTAATAAAAATCTGGAACGATGTTGAAAATCGGATCACTGAATACTTAAAAAAACCGATAAAACATGACATGGACCACATTGGAATGAGGTACCACGCAAATTTTGAGGTCTCATTAAGGATGGTGTTGCAGAAACTTCGATCATTGGTGGCGGGGGTAGTTTCTTAACCGTTTGTCGAAAAATTGTTGGAAGTGGCAAATGCAAGACTGATGTGAACGAGGAGTACGAGCGAGTGCCATTTTATCATTATTGATACTTTTGAATGAGGGAGTGAGAGGGACAAAGTTGGTGAATATGGAGTTGGTGAATATGAATTATGGTGCGCTTACACTCACCCATGAGGCTCGCCTCGAGGCGAGAAGCTACCCCCATCAGGCCATTGCAAACCGGTTCTGAATGTAAGACTTTTGCGACTGCACGAGGTATTTGATTGATTGATTTTTTGGTGGGGATAGAGGCTCGTCGCAAACGCTGAGTGTAAATGCACCATGAGGCAAAGAACACTACCAACGAGAACCGTTTTGCAATGGCCTGATATGGGCAGAGGCTCGCCTCTCAAGGGTGATGGTGGGCTTACACTCACCCTTGAGAGGCGAGCCTCTGCCCCCATCAGGCCATTGAAAACCGGTTCTGAATGTAAGACTCTTGCGACTGCACGAGCTATTTCATTGATTGATTTTTTGGTGGGGATTGAGGCTCGTCGCAAACGCTGAGTGTAAATGCACCAGGGGTAGATTCTCGCCTCGAGGAGAGCCTCATGGGTGAGTGTAAGCGCACCATGAAAACGCACCATGCGTGTAAACTCACTTATTATTTTTTTTCTTCTGGCAATAACACTCTCAAAATTGACATGGCAATATTGCCCTGCATACTGGAGACTAAGGACCGGTTTCACAGTGAAGGTTTAAACTTCGGATTTGTTAAACTTAAACTTCAGTATAAACTTGAGTTTAAACCTATTCCGATTTCACAGTCCAATTTTTGTTTGGATTAACTAAACTGACGCTTACGTTTTTAAGTTGAGAACATTGCTATCATTGTGAATTTTTCTGTCACCATTGTGATGTTTTGTGTTCCCATTTGAATATTATCCGTTATTATATTAACTGTTATTACTTTTACATAGCAGAAGAATGAAAGTAACTTCGTAGAGCTAACAAAATAACACGATCGTGAAATTCCACGAATTATGTAATCATAAACACGTAATTCTCATTTAGAAATAAAATTTTATTTCGTAAATTCTAGGAAGTGACAAGAAAATTCTGCATAGTTTTGCTTCCGTATCGTTGCGAAGGTTCTTGGTTCTTGGTTGGTAATTAGTCGAAGTGAAACTGTAAGTATTTAGGCAATAAATGAATTTGGGTAATACAAGGATGTGGGTAATAAAAACTAGGTACGCAGAAAATCGATACATCAAAGGATTTTTCGTCTGCGTCGATCCACCCGTACCTGTCTAAGTGCCGATATGGCGGGGTTTTATGGCAAGTAATAAGCAAGGGGCGAAACTTCGTAGCTCTAGTGCAGTAACACGATCATGAAATTCAAAGAATTCTATAACCATAAAATCGCAAATTTCATTCAGAAATAAAATCCAAGAAGAAAACCAGAAATTGTGAGTAATTTAGCCCTCTGAAGCAGACTGTTTTGTAACACGGAAGCGCGTCCGGAAATCGATATCGTCCCATTCATTGAAATGATTTGGGTGATTTCTAATTATTCTAGCGCGCCTGGTCATCATTACCACATCACTGATTTCCTCATCACTGGAATCTTCACTTAAATACATAACGTTATGACTTACGAGTCTGCTCACATAACTGTCAAAACGATATAAACTTTAGTTTAAACCCAAGCCATCCACCGTTTAAGTTTTTCTCAGGTTTAAACCTAGGTTTGAGTTTAACTCATCACTGTGAAACACTTTTTTCACTTAATCCAAATGGCAAGTTTAAGCTTCCACTGTGAAACCGGCCCTTAATAGTTCGGCAATTTGATAATCACATCGAGCCGCGTAAACTATTATTTTCCCGGACTAAAATATTTTGCCTATACCCGTGCGCACAATACTAAAACCATCGACCGATAGTTACAATCAATTCCAACTCCTATCAGCAGATCACCACCGCGAGAAATGCAAAATACGAAAATGAAAAATGTCGGGCCTTTCTTAAATCTATCTTCTATCTCCTATTTTCAATTATTAATCTTTAATCTTTAAAAATTTATCATTTAATATTTATCATTTATTATTTTTTATCATTTGCTATCATACTTTATCATTTTTTATCATTTTTTTATCATTTGTTATCATTCTTTAGCATTTTTATCATTTATTATCATTTGTTATCATTCTTTATCAGTTTTCATCATTCTTTATCATTTTTATCCGTTTTTATCATTTGTCGTCATTCTTTATAATTTTTCATCATTCTTTATCATTATTTATAATTTTTTATAAGTTTTCATCATTTTTTATTATTTTTTATAACTTTTTATTATTTTTTATCATTTTTTATAATTTTTTATCATTTTTTATCTTTTTTAATAATTTTTTATAATTCCTTATCATAATTTATCATTTTTTATAATTCTTTATCATTTTTAATAATTTTTTATTATTTTTTATCATTTTTTATATATTTTTATCATTTGTTATCATTTTTTATAATTTTTTATTATTTTTTATCATTTTTTATCATTTTTTATTACTTTTTATTATTTTTTTTATCAATTTTTTTTTATTTTCTATTATTTTTTATTATTTTTTATAATTTTTAAAATTTTTTATCATTTTTTCCATTTTTTTATAATTTTTTTTCATTTTCTATTATTTTTTATTATTTTTTATAATTTTTTAACATTTTTATCAATTTTTATCATAATTTATCATTTTTATAATTCTTTATCATTTTTAATAATTTTTTATTATTTTTTATCATTTTTTATCATTTTTTATATTTTTTTATCATTTGTTATCATTTTTTATAATTTTTTTTTATTTTTTATCATTTTTTATAATTTTTTTATAATTTTTTATAATTTTTTATCATTTTTAATCATATTTTTTTTATCATTTTTTATAATTTTTTTATCAATTTTTATAATTTTTTTATAATTTTTTATAATTTTTCACAATTTTTTTATTATATTTTTTTTTTTTATAATTTTTAGTAATTTTTTTTTCATTTCTTTTATCATTTTTTATAATTTTTTATCATTTTTTATCTTTTTTAATAATTTTTTATAATTCCTTATCATAATTTATCATTTTTTATAATTCTTTATCATTTTTAATAATTTTTTATTATTTTTTATCATTTTTTATATTTTTTTATCATTTGTTATCATTTTTTATAATTTTTTATTATTTTTTATCATTTTTTATCATTTTTTATCACTTTTTATTATTTTTTTTATCAATTTTTTTTCCTTTTCTATTATTTTTTATTATTTTTTATAATTTTTATAATTTTTTATCATTTTTTTCATTTTTTTATAATTTTTTTTCATTTTCAATTATTTTTTATTATTTTTTATAATTTTTTATCATTTTTATCAATTTTTATCATAATTTATCATTTTTTATAATTCTTTATCATTTTTAATAATTTTTTATTATTTATTATCATTTTTTATATTTTTTTATCATTTGTTATCATTTTTTATAATTTTTTTTTATTTTTTATCATTTTTTATCATTTTTTTATAATTTTTTATAATTTTTTATCATTTTTAATCATATTTTTTTTATCATTTTTTATAATTTTTTTATCAATTTTTATAATTTTTTTATAATTTTTTATAATTTTTCACAATTTTTTTATTATATTTTTTTTTTTTTATAATTTTTAGTAATTTTTTTTTCATTTCTTTTATCTTTTTTTATCATTTTTTATCATTTTTTATCTTTTATCTTTCATCTTTTGTCTTTATTCTGCAATCTTCAATCTAAATTTTCCAAATCCTCCTCCATTCTCCATTCACCATCCTCCATCATCCATCCTCCCACCTCCATCCTCCATCCTCCATTTTCCATTCTCCAATCTCCATCCTCCATCCTCCGTTCACCATCCTCCAGCGTCCATCATCCATCCTCCCACCTCCATTCTCCATCCTCCATCCTCCATCCTCCATCCACCATTATCCATCCACCATTATCCATCCACCATTCTCCGTCGTCCAACTATAGTTCCTCCCAGTTCGCGAACTAATATGAACGAACTATGAGGAAATATAGTTCCTCTTAGTTCGTTTAGTTCCTTTAGTTCCTTTAGTTCGTTTAGTTCCTTTAGTTCGTTTAGTTCCTTTAGTTCGTTTAGTTCCTTTAGTTCGTTTAGTTCCTTTAGTTCGTTTAGTTCCTTTAGTTCGTTTAGTTCCTTTAGTTCGTTTAGTTCCTTTAGTTCGTTTAGTTCCTTTAGTTCGTTTAGTTCCTTTAGTTCGTTTAGTTCCTTTAGTTCGTTTAGTTCCTTTAGTTCGTTTAGTTCCTTTAGTTCGTTTAGTTCCTTTAGTTCGTTTAGTTCCTTTAGTTCGTTTAGTTCCTTTAGTTCGTTTAGTTCCTTTAGTTCGTTTAGTTCCTTTAGTTCGTTTAGTTCCTTTAGTTCGTTTAGTTCCTTTAGTTCGTTTAGTTCCTTTAGTTCGTTTAGTTCCTTTAGTTCGTTTAGCTCCTTTAGTTCGTTTAGTTCCTTTAGTTCGTTTAGTTCCTTTAGTTCGTTTAGTTCCTTTAGTTCGTTTAGTTCCTTTAGTTCGTTTAGTAAATGTGATGGTGGATGGAGGACTTGTCAAATTAAGATTGAAGATTGCAGATTAAAGATAAAAGACAAAAGATAAAAGATAAAAGATAAAAAATGATGAAAAATGATAAAAAATTATAAAAAATTATAAAAATTATAAAAAATTATAAATAATTATAAAAAATTATAAAAATTGATAAGTAATGATAAAAAATGATAAAAAATAATAAAAAATTGTAAGAACTGAAAAAAAAATTATAAAAAATGATAAAAAATGATAAAAAAATGATAAAAAATATAAAAAAAAATAAAAATATGATAAAAATTGATGAAAAATGATAAAAATTGATAAAAAATGATAAAAATTGTTAAAAAATGATAAAAAATTATAAATAATAATAAAAAATAATAGAAAATTAAAAAAAATGATAAAAAATGATAAAAAAATTTAAAAAATGATAAAAAATAAGAAATGATAAGAAATGATAAAAAATTATAAAAGTAATGATAAAAAATAATAAAAAATTGTAAAAAAATGAAAAAAACTGATAAAAAATTATAAAAAATAATAAAAAATAATAGAAAATTAAAAAAAATTATAAAAAATTATAAAAAAATTATAAAAAATGATAAAAAAATTATAAAAAAAATGATAACAAAAGATAGCAAATGATAAAAAATTATAGAAAATTACAAAAAATTATAAAAAATGGTTAAAAAAATGATAAAGATTGAGGATTGAGGATTGATGATTGAGGATTGAGGATTGAGGATTAAGGATTACGGATAGAGGATTTTGAATGAAGAACGAGGGATTGGGGATGGAAATGAAGAATAGAGAGTTTAGAATAGGGGATATAGGATAAAGGATGGTTAATGGAGTATTGAGATTGAGGATGACGGATGGATGGATAGAAGATTGCGGATAGTGGATAATGGATTGAGGATGGAGGATAGAAGATGATGGAGAGGATTGAGCATAGAGGATGGTGGGTGAAGAATATCGGAAAGTGGATGAAGATGAGTAATGAAGAATGATGGATGGAGGATAGAGGATGGAGGATAGAGGATAGAGGATGGAGGATCGGAGATCAAGGATGCAAGATGGAAGATGAAACATGGAGAATTGTGGATAGAGGATGATAGGAAAAGTTTTCTTTAAGTCAATAGGAAAACGTTTAAAACCGAAAAGCATCATATTTCGTATAAAGAACAAGAATTTTGTTTCTTTCTCAGTTCCAGATTCATAGTTATCAACTTTGTCTCGCTTACCAATCATATGAACCATAATGATAAAGTGACTTTTACTACAACAAATTCTATTTCAAACAATAAATGTTGATTGAAATTTGGAACCCGTCTTCAGCAGGTAGATAACGTTCCTGGAAAAATATTTACCTATTCAAAATGTTATACGTTCTGATCACCGATCCCTCGCGAACGGGCTCGATTTTTAGATCTTTTAGGACGCGTGATTTCATTGATGAGAAAGGCTGAAGTTTTAAACGAGGTATAATCATCATTACGGTATAATGTAATGAGCAAAAAAAGAAAAGATAAAGATTGAAGTCGCCATTTGTAGTCAAAAGGAATGTGAAAAAAAACCTCAGTGTAGCACTGAATAGAAACGAACTAGGAGTGGGACGCACTGCGAACTAGTTCGTTCATTTCACTTCTGGGAACGGTCTTCTGAACTAGTTCGTTCGCGAACTACACAAGCCTAATGCTTATATCTTAAGAGTCTATAATGATAGGAAACTGAAACTTGGTATTTAGATAGAGCTATAGTAGTGGCATGGTGGAAAAATAAATTTTTTTTTAGGGGTAGTATGGTACAGTGGTGCGAGGTGTTTTTCCTAACTTTAGAACGGCTTATGCTAAGAAGTTGAAACTCGGTACGTATATGTAAATTAACTAGAAAAGTAATTCTGATAAAAAAAATGTGAATGTTCATTGGCGTTCAGAAGGGGGGGGCAAAAAAAATATCCGTTAATATAAAATGCATATATTTTCACGATTTTTGTCATATCTACTAGGTCTTTCGAAATATTGAATTCATTTTTATTCTACGGATTCTTCATATGAATACCTAGAAAGTGTTTTCAAGATTTTTAGAAATTCGACCCCTAAGAGGGTGTAAACTGGTTTTATACTTTTTCATGAATTCCACAATGTTTCTCAGGTCTGATCAGATATCGAATATCTTTTCACTTCCCCAGGTTTGTTTAATAATCACCTATTTTTAAGTTTTGTTTTTTTCAACCTCTAGACCGCATCCCGGAATATGACCCAATTATTTAATTCAAATGTTACACCCTTTTCTAACCGCTTCCCGAACTTTTTGTTAGATTTTCAGTCACATAGTAACATACACCGCATCCCCGAATTGAACGCGTTCTAAACTTCTGCCGGAAAAATAATACAGTTGCGCCCAGACTGTTGGCAGATTTTTTTTTCTCTTCTAGGGTTCCATTGGGCCTACGTCTGGGGTTTTTTTTACCTGAATTTACTATAAAAGCCGTGGGCTCAGCTTAAAGTAGAAATCCGTAAAAGATCAGTTCTAACGGAAAAATCTATATTAAAAACTAACTGTGTTCACATAATTTTTTCGTGATTCTAAAGGGAAATTAAGAAAATTTGGATTTTTTAATAATAAAGTATTGTGATCGACCTGAAATTAAAAAAAAATTTGCTACCCTGGAATTTTGTATTTTCACGTTTTAGGACTAGTAGACCCCAAAAAAGCAAAAAAAAAAATGTCCTTCTGTACGCCGCACAGTGAGGCGTTTGCACGATCTAGCTGGCCAAAATTATTTATATTATCCATTCATCTTAAAATAAGGTATTATTTAGTTATTATTCAGTAATAATAATATTGGAACATATTTTCTCGAAAAAAAAAATTTGATGGAAAATGAATATATAATTTTTTTGGTGAATGTTTTCACATCACATTTTTAACTGAAAATATTATTATGTAGTAGTTTTTCGGGCAGGACACCATTTGTTTTAATTTTTTTCTATCGTTACAGTTTGGTTAAGGTTAAAGATTGAGTCATTTATCCTTGCTAAAGGAATATTCAAAATACCAATATTTCGAATTTCCGTTAACAACATAAACTGTTATAAAATCTAAATATGCAAATATTTGCAGAAAATTGACTCCTTAAAAATGAATATTGACCTTCATATTGTCACAATAAATTTTGACGGAGCCGTGCGGAGTTATATAACTTTTTCAATTTTGAAAATGGAACTTTTCCAAAAAATAGATCTTAAATTATACCAAAATTTAAAACTATCCTTGAAAAACCATAAATTGTAAAAATCAAATACATACTTGCTACTTCAATAGCCATTTTCCAAACTTTCTTAATTTCCCTTTAGAATCACGAAAAAATTATGTGAACACAGTTAGTTTTTAATATAGATTTTTCCGTTAGAACTGATCTTTTACGGATTTCTACTTTAAGCTGAGCCCACGGCTTTTATAGTAAATTCAGGTAAAAAAACCCTTCCTGAAACTCCCTAATTGGTTAAGACAATTAGGACATAAAATTCTGGTTAACATTTGCATGTTTGGAAAACCGAATTTTGGCAAGCTACTCGTAGATCGGGCAAAGGCCCACTGTGCGCTGTACGCAAAATAGGCGCGTAGCTCCCTAACCCGTTGAGGTATTATCATGAAATTTTTATGGTGGGTTGATTGGGTGAACCTCTACAATTGGTATCTTTAAGAGGGGTGTGGCTATGAGGAGAGAGGAGAGGGAGGGTTTTAGACGAAAAATTTTGGTTTCTAGATCTCAGCAACCGCTTACGCTAGGAGGCTGAAACTTGGAATTTCTATAGAACTTCGATAAAAATTCGAAAAATTTTTGATATAGGTGAAAGGGTGTGGGAGTGGGGGAGAATATAATTCATTAAAAAAAATTGGGGGATGTGGCTGTAGAGGGTGAGGGTGGGGGAGGATGAAAAGGAAAAGGTTCCGATGTTTATATCTTAAGAACCTAAAAAGATAAAAAGCTGAAACTTGGTATTTAGATAGAGCTATAGTAGTGCCATGTTGGAAAAATATATATTTTTTTAGGGGTAGTATGGTATGGGGTGGGGGGAGCTGTTCCCTACTATGGAACGGCTTATACTAGAAAGTTGAAACTCGGTGTGTATGTGTAAATCAACTGGAAAAGTACTTTTGATAAAAAAAATTCGAACATCTATTGGCGTTTAAAAGAGGGGGGGGGGGCAAAAAAAATGTTAAGTCAAAACAGAATGCATATTTTTTCACGATTTTTGTCATATCTAGTAGGTCTTCCAAAATATTGAATTCACTTTTATTCTACGGATTCTTCATATGAATACCTAGAAAGTTTTTCAAGATTTTTCGAAAATTGACCCCTAAGGGGTGTAAAGTGATTGAATACTTTTTCATAAATTCTTCCATATCTCTCAGGTCTGATCCGATATCGAATATCATTTCACTTCCGCGGACTTGTATAATAATCACCTATTTTTAAGTTTTTTCCTTTTTCAACCCCTAGACCGCTTCCCAGAGTATGACTCAATCATGGTATTCGTATATTACGCCCTATTCTAGCCGCTTCCCAACATTTATTTAGGTTTTCAGTCACATCGTAACCTACACCGCATCTTTGAATTGAACGCATTCCGAACTTCTGCCGAAAAAATAATAAAGTTTCGCCCAGACCATTGGCAGATTTTTTCTATTGGTATAATAACAGGGACATAGGTCCGGACCATTTACAAGTAGTGTATTTAATGCACGTTTTCGGGTTTATTTGGATAAACAGTAGAGTCAGTCTCACTAATCCGGATACGGCCTAATCCGGATCCTTCGGTAGTCCGTAGGGGATGAAAAATTTAAAAATTTCCATTATGTTCCTTGTAATCCGGATCGACCACAGTTTCGCTAATCCGGATTGCATGTTAAATAAGGCAATGATCAACAATACAGTGAAATCAAACAAGTGTAGAACGGGAAATTCCCGAATATTCTCATAGACACTTCATATGCGTCGTTTTGTATGTATGTATGTACATATTTCATATGGCAATAAGTATTGGTACTCTGTGCAACCAAGCCAACTTTGGCTTGTGAGCGTTTTTCCGTTCACTAAATTTTGAGTTTATGTATATTTCATTACTTTTTACTTATTTCTAACGTTTATTTTGAAAGTATTGTTTTTGTTTTTTGGAGATACCTACTATATGTTTTATTTGTTGTAATAAATGAATAAGCGTTCGTAAATGTTTATCTTTAATAATTTGCATGTACCTTTGGTAATCCGAATTCCCGCATAATCCGGATTGGGGGTGGTTTTAATTGATCCGGAATAGCGAGACTCTACTGTATGTGGTGTTAAGAGTTGGAGATTTTATCGCTTTCTTCGGTGAACCCCTAAATTTACCGGCAGCGGTAACCGGTATCAATAGAAATGAATAGTCTTTTATGTACATATTTATATTATTTTTCGTCTATTTCATACAGTATAAACAATATGAATTTAAGGCAAGGTCTATAAAGTATAATTATAAGGTATCCATAGTTTCGGAAGATGTGTACTTCAGTCTACGCAATGCCAACACGTAAAAGGAATCTTTCTTATGATCGCAAATAGGTTTCCTTGTTCGCAAATAGGTTTCGCTCATTTTTCGCAGCATGGAAGAGTATCCGATTTCCAAAGCTCAGTATCGTGTTCATAGTTCGATAAATGAATAGAATGCCAAAAAATGTATCTAGCTTCGCCATTGTTAGAGGATCAAACCACTTTGGATCAGACTGTCGGTTACCATTATTCTAATTATTCACTGAACGCTTTCCGATTTGTCTGCCCCAAAATAACTTGTTTTATATCATTTGGCAATATATTATTGAATACTTCAAGGTGAGTTAGATTTGTGTAAAGCGGTTGGACACCTCCTCGTCCGCGAAAAACATTTTGTGCTCTCTTTCGAAGTTCTGCAAGTATTGGGGTTTTCCTCCAAACCGTTGAATCTTTACCAGTAAACATGTTATGATTTGACTGATCTGGCCGCGGAAGCTGATCGAGTTCATCTTCTTCACTAATTTTCGATATCAAAATCATCAGTTTGAAGAGGAGGCTGCCAATTGACATCGACATCGTCATCACAATATGGATCTTCTTCCGATTCAGAGAAGCATTTGAATTCATTGATTTCATTTTTTTCTTCATCCGTCATTCGGGTATTCCATGAAATGTGTCTATATGATTGGATGAAACCAAAAACCAAATCAACCATAAAGTTACGAAATCAAATTCATCATCATTATCAATGACGCGACACCCCAAATCGGACTAGGGCCTGCAAACTAAATGTATAACTTAATCCAATGTACCTTCGGCTAAGTTGCTCAAATCGAGAGGTACGTTCCATCGGCCATTTTCACCCAAAACATTATTATATTATATTATAGTTTGTCTGGAAAGTGCACAAAACTATATAACTTACTATGATTTTAACGCGGAGAGAAGATGAGACGCAGCGAAAAATGAAGGGAAACTAATTAATTTTGAGAACAGGATTTCGCCTGAAACATAGAAAAGTGATGGTGGATTTAAAAATGTTTGGCTACCACATGTCGGCACAATGAAGATAGCCGCTCTTAAAACACGGATAAACCGAATTCACACCTTGGGCAATAAACTTTATTGGAACGGCGGTGACACAAGGATCAATATGCGATACACAGATCAACATCTTACGTGTATTTCAAATTAACCGAGCCTTTTGAGTAGCAATATTATACAATAAAAGCAAAATGTATAATTGCTAATTTAGAAAAATCAGACTTCGTAATAGGTACCCGGTACCGCTGTTGGTAGATTTAAAGTGACAAATCTTCTGGTAACATAAGGGTTAATACTGAGATGCGGTGTAGGTTACTTTTCGACTAACAACCTAAAGAATAACCAGGAGGCTAATTGGTTATCTGTTGCATAGAAGCCTACACCTGGAATTTTACATACAAAAGAATAAAGTTGCGCCAAGACTGTTCGTAATTTTTTTAATGAACGGAGTATTGCAAAGAGATTTAATAATATAAAACTTATAGGTCGGGTTAATCCATATTCCGCTATCTACGGACCTATGGTATATTTCTCGATAAAGCTATTCTCTCCCTTAGCATATTATATTTTTCCGCCATCCTGAGTATCACCTTGGAGTGCAACTACAAACTACGATTCGATGGGGGTTGTTTCGGTATACATTTGATAGCTTGGAGTCCTGTGACTAATCTAATTCCCTGTGGTTTGTTACTAAATCGAGTGGAAGCTCATCAGGAAGAGCTTTACTTTTTGCTGGTTAATATATGGACTAGAACAGATGCTCAATAGGGTTTTTACCTTAAATTACCTATTATGTATATATGTCTATATATTTATTGTATACAGTATACCTGCCGTATTGTAGACGTTTTAAAGATTTTCGACGTTCAATGAAGGGAGTTTCCTCGAGTGGAACGCTCAATAAAATTGCTTTGTTAGAAATTTCAAGGACTATCATGTATCAATGAATTGACTTGAGACTTGGCAAAGATTCGAATTTATTAAATCGCATTTAGAATGTCATCTGACATTGCTTTCAGCAGGCTAAAAATAAATATAGTTTAAGCTTCCCAAATTTTGCTAAACATCCAGATTCAAACTATCAACATCTTATGTCAAGGAATAATATACAACTTTTTTTCGTCCGTGACTATTACTAGTCAAGAAATTCCCAAGCGACTCGAATTTTACTGCTTAACCCAACTGATTCACAAATTTTCAATCTTCAAGCGTTTTCGACGATGAATTCGCGACGACGTCAACAGTTTTATGTAGAAAAATGTAGCTAATGCCGCATTTACAGTGAACACTGCGACGACTTTTGAAAAAATCACCCGATATGAGCAAGAGCCATATAGTGTTTCCACATAATATGCAAAATGATGTAGAACGAGTCGGCATGATAGCACAGTGGCTATAATTTTACTTTAGTCAGCAAGGGGAAATTGATCAGCCGACTTTGGCAGGTTCTTTTTTTAAATAAATATATAAAAAAATTACTTTCATTCATTTCAAATTTAATATGTGCTTACTGCAACCATTTCTTTACACTGGAGCACGCACTATATAACTGTCAAATAACAACAAAAAATTGTATGAAATATTCCCCGCTACAAACATGTGTATATTACTTATGTTTATTCTCCGTTTGCAAATGTGTTAGTAAAAAAGTCGGTGAAACAGCCATAAAAATACTATCCTTGAGTATATTTGCTATAATTTCGCTGATTTTCACCCGACTTTTATGGGAAAGGGAAACAAATAAACACAACTAAATTTGACACGTCGCCCGATGTTTTGCTATCTCTGTTCTTTTCTAGCCCGTGAACATTTCCCATAGTACTATCCTTTACTAACGATTACCAGACATATCGCCGCAGTGTAAATTAGGCATTATGCTATTATGTTCAGACTATGTATTTTAAACATATTTAAGTAGGCAAAATTAACGTCTTTTATTTTGATACCTGACAGCTTGACGTGATTTTTTCTGACAAGTATTTAAACATTCATCTGTGTTTTAATTTATGGTTTCTTAATTGTTTATAACATATGTATGTGTTTGCATAGCAGTAATAAAAAGTTAATTTATTAGCTAATGCAGTCGTTGCACAAGCCCGTGAAAAGAAATTATTTTACTTCAGTCAATAAAAAGCTATGACCATGTACGTAGGTTGCCTTTTATATTTCGGGATTAGAGAAGAAAAACAAATATTAATCATCGAAAACCACTTTATTGTTTTTCAAAATATTCCCCATGAAAATCTATACACTTTTGCATGCGTTTGAACCAATTGTCGAAGCACTTTTGCCACTCTGATTGAGGTATCTCCAAAACATGCATTCTGAATGCGGCAACCGCTTCTTCGGGGATAACTCAGTCAGTTTTCAATATTTTTCAAACTTTTTTTTTAATTTTGATAACTGTTTTCTCTATAGTCTATCGAGAGCTTTTATTTAATTTTTTGCTTAAGACTTTTATAAATTATTAAACGGAAATTTTTTTTAAAAAAACTGATTACTAAAGTTTGAAATACTGTAACTCATTTTTTTTTGAAAAAAATAAAAAAGCCCTCAAATAGACTATAACTACTACATTCTTTTACAAGATTCTTTTTCATTTTTGTAAATTGAATTATTTTTAGTGAAGTTATGATGCTGACCAGCAGGCGCCAAGGTTTTCATAAGTAGTCCATTTATACCAGTAAAAAACAATGTTAATATTAAAAAGTGACAAATTTTTTTTTCTTTCTACAGTTGAATATATAATAAGAAATGTGAACTCAACAATTAAATTTTTTTTTCACCATATAACCTTCATACTAATTTTTCAAATTTACTCAATTTTCATGGCGTTTAGGGTTGTATGAGCCCTTAAGTTAGCCTGGCCATATTCAAAAAAATATAATTTAGCATTTGTGCTGAATTGTGCCGTATTTTTTATTTTTATTCAGTCGATAACTAGTTACGACCATGTACTAAAAATTATGTTATAACCCCGTCATTTTCGAAAAAAAATTAAAAATTGTGCTAAATTGTGTCCAATTTGTGCTGAATTGTGCCGTAAGAACTAATAATTTTTTTGGGTCGTAATTTTAGTTTTACCAGGAGACTTGCCCCACTTACTCTTGAATACAAATAGGAATTTAAATTCAGCTAGGCCCGAAAAAATATTTTTGGAACAGTTTCCTCCTGTTTGTGTTTTCGCTCATTAATTTCTTGGCCCACATAAAAGCACGCGCACCATTTAAGAATTTATTAAATTTTCAGACAATAGTTTATGCACATATTTGTACGCAGTTCACATATGGAATGGAATATTGTTCTCGTTTACGGATGTTACTATCTCTATACAAAAGCCATGCCTCCCAGTGGAGTCTTTTCCTGAAGCTTTTATTCATGAGAAAACTCTCTCTCACCACAGTCACCTCAGGATATTTTTAGTAGCCCACAGAGAAATATTATTTCGGAAAATATATACCTACACATCGTGTTTTACCTGTAGATATGTATCTTTCAAAGTTTAGAAGCAGATTAAGGATATTTGGAAAATAGATGGCCTGCACGTAGCCATCAAAGGCGAAAAGCTTGGATAATTTGTTGGTAACGAAAATATGAAATTTGGGTCGGGCCATCAGTTTTGTCTTATTGGCTTGTTGATTTCGTTTACCTCGACAAGCTTAATAGGATTTACGTAACCTTAAGACTATTGACACACAGGCGGATTGTGTAATTTCATTGCGGTCTTAGAAACTTGTGTAAGTCCCAAATGGATTGAACCTTTTGAACTGTTTTAGTGCAGGTAAGTGGTTAGTCCATAGATTCACACAAGTGCCGTTTACCTCATAACCCGTATGCTGTCATGAATTAAATCAGATAGAGTGTAATGATTATCGCAATATAGGCATGGCACAAATTGTCCTTAGTATATTCACAATGGTATTCATATGTGATATGTCCATTAAAGGAACAATAGATGTAGGTGTATAACATCTGTTGTAGTCCAATAAATTATTGTTAATTATTGTTTCTTAACTCCTGTACTTAGCACGTCCTACTTGTATTTAAAAGTTTACTGGGTATCATGAGGTAGCAAAACAATACGCCCATATTGTCACCCTAGTTAATCTTCATGGCAGTATTTAAGGGCGGGGAATAAAAAATCATAAGGAAAACCTAGCAACCTAATAAGGAATAATAATAATAATCAATGGCGCAACAGCCTAAATCGGGTAATAATAGAGTTACTTCATTACGAGAACTACGGAACACTAGAAGGTAAAGTGGACAGCTACTCGCTCGTCCGTGATTATTTTCCCGATTTTAACTCAGGTACTCATTTACAACTGAGTGAACTGGTAGTCCGGCTCCCAATCCCATTCTCGAAAATTACTTGTCACCAAGCAGATTCGAACCTGGTACCAGGTGCACCGAAGGCAAGTACTCTAGCAACTAAACCACCCAGGCTACTACAGAAGCATTAATCGTATTGCACCAACATGAGAAATAATGAAACTTCTAAAATTGAATGGTATTACGAACAGAATGTCTTTTCATGTTTTCCAGTATCGAAGCACTCAATGTTCCCTGAATGAATGAAACGCTTAAAGCAACTCCGGAAATAATTAACTACTATTACGGTTTTTCCCGCTGGAAGACCGTTAATTTGCACCAAGGGGTGAACGGCCGTGGAAGCCTGTGGTTCTTTTTTAATGGAACCGTTCTAAATACTTTCGCCGACCGAGCCACAGACTCGGCGAAGTCTAATGGCGGTTTTCCACCAAATAGACAAGTAAGGTTTTTTATTTGTTCATGTTTTTGAAAGTACGGAAATCCAAAACATTGTCTCAACCAAACCGACAGTATTTTATCGCAGTTTTATTTTTGTTCTGAGCCTGTTTCAACTGAGCGAACAAAGCGCACGGAAAACTTACTCTGTCTCAAACCAAAAAACACAAACTGAAAAAACACAACTTCAGTGTTTCAACAAATCGGACTCAGTTAGAAAACACACCGAAACCGTTTGAAGTTACCGCTTCTGATCGGGACACGAAAAACAGAACAGAAACAGTCGAAAAAAGCACGAGTTTGCAAAAAAATGATGAAGACTCGAAGTCTTGTTTTTTTCGACACGAGCTTTTGCTGAGTTTCTGTTTTATCCGTTTGGTGGAAAACCGGCATAAGCGAGTCAAATTCGAACTTTTTACACCGAAAGAAAAACTGAAAAACTGCACAATAGCTTACACCAAGAAACTGCCAAAGGAATTGCTTCTCGCACGGTTTCCTTATATCCCACGAATCCTATGTTTTCAGACGTTACAACTAATTTACTAATTCAATGTTGAGCTAATATAGCAATTCAACCAAACTACTTAGTGATATTCCTCTAATAATCTTCTTCTAATTGACCTGACTAGATGTTGTAAATATCTTTGTGTCACCCTACCTTGTAGCTATCGACGTGACGGCCATATCTAATGCTATCAATTGGTAGTCGAACATTACATGGTGTCTGGTGGTCAGGCAGCTCTGGAAGGTCAAAGTTTGTCCTCTTTGGATGAAGGAATACTCTTCGTATCCTCATTAGTGCAGTGAGGGGCACATGAATGATAAGCCGGCTCACCAGAAAAGAAAGTGCTGCTGTCGTTGTAGATCTGTACCACAGCTGTAGTGAACCCAATGCTGAAGAAGTATTCTCCGCATGCTTAGGCGAGTGTCCTGGTCTGGCTTTGAGGCGGGAACGTACCCTACCTACACGCTTCTCAATAGACTTTAATGAATTCGAAAACAGTAACCCATATTGACCCAAATCAAAACTACCTAGGTATCATCTTTTATTTCGATTAGATTTCGGGTTCATAAGAAATCGTTATAGTTCAGAATTAATTATAGTTTTTATTTTGAATTATATATATATGGTTATTCAGTACAATGGACACACACATATGTGGCTAAATTTACTGTGAGTAATATTTATATTCCAAAGCAATGGAATTTGAATATGTATTTATAAAATTTTCGTAACAACAACGCAACGAAAAGTTCTTGGACGACTGACTACTTTCGGGATAAGGATCTAGAACAAATATACAATTAGGAAGGTGTGACGGTGGATTTACACTCACCCTTTGAGGCTATGTATATGCAAACCGGTTTGCATATACATAATAGAAAAAATGTGTACTGATGTGTTAATCCCTGCAAACCACGACTAAGTAACTACAAAGTGACTACATACCAAGTAATATACTAGTAATTTAGCTGTTAAAATGAATAGGCCTTCGGGGAAAATATTACCCTATAACATATGCCTGTTACGTACTTCCGGTCCATCAGCGTACAAGTGATTTCCCATCTCTCTCGCTTCCTAACTATTTGATTACTCTCTTCAATTCACTGTAAATTTACTGATAGTTTTTAAGTAACTAGCTGGTATAACTACCAGTAATGTCTCAAGATAATTACTAATAAAATATTAGTAAAGTTACTTAGTAATCAGCCGGTAAATTACTAGTTGGGTCATTCCATCAAGAATCACCAAAAATGACGAAATTTGTGACCTTACCATCGCCGATTCTTTTGAAACTTGAAGAACTAGTGAAAGAAAAATATAAATTAAATTTTTTTGTTTCTCAGGCCTATTCAGGATCAGAGTCACAAGTCACAAAGTAGGTGGAAAGTCACAATTAATTCAAAATTCATACAAAATTGTGACTCTCGACCTACTTTGTGACTTGTGACTCGGTCCTGAATAGGCCTCTCTTCTATCTCATTTTTTTGTTAGTTATTTCTTATCTTAGATTATGTAAAGGATTGGACATACCCCAATGAAAAATAGCCAAATTTTTCTATGCGCATGTCAAAGTAAAAGCTGCATGGTCTTACGTAACTGATTATTTTAAGGGCACAAATTTTGGCGGGCTTTTTAAATTTTGCTTGCATTATATTAAATATATTGCATAAACATACTGTAGTCACCATCAGCTACAAGCCAATCGTGTTATACTGTAGATGAGGACGATTTTGACCGTTAACGAGATTAGGCTTACAAATTTAAGCAAACATTCAGATTCTTTTCTAACTACAGTTGCATGTTCAAAATGGCCCAAATATAATGTTATTTTGCTACGCCATTGGATCCAAGATCCAAGCCGAACAGGTTACCATAACAACCAATAAAAATAAACAACAAAATATTCCTTCATACAAATTTTACGTGTGTTTTTGACACGCAAGATCCCTTGGCATCCTTGGATACTATGGTGCTGACAAAAAAATTTTTGTCTCAATTTTTTTCGTGCTTCTACACCGGGATGTCCTATCCTTAGCTACCTAATCAAAGTACAATCAAATAATACATAGACTTGTTAAAAATTTAGCAAAATGGTGTTTGAGTCCTCTTCGAAAATTCATATCACTGATAGTTTTTATCCTAGAACTAGCCGCGTACCGCGACCACGCCCGCTACGCTCATAGTGTTCCATCGCCTCTGTTACTCCTGTCTATCCTGTTGATTCATTATTCCTATTTCTCCATCCTCTATCCCCCATCATAGAGCTATATGTATAATGGAGATAGCGTGCAGCGACTTTTTTGAAGCCGGAGGTTTTCTCGCAAAGGACCGGCGATATTCACTATGCTACTATCAGCATCTTACTCACATGTATGTTATACTCCGGTATTGAAAAGAAAAAAAAGCCCAACCTTTAAATACTTCGCTACTATTTGCATTTCACTGCCACCGGGCATGAAACGCTCCATACAAAAATGTTCAATTTTGCATCAAAATGCTTCAAAGTGCTTTATACAGAAACAGCGCTTTGCGATCTCCGTTAGTTATAGCTCTATGACCCCCATCCTCCATCCTCCATCTTCCATTCTCTATCCACCATCCCCTATCCTCCATCTTCCATTTTTCATCCTCTATCCACCATCCCATGAAAGTCAACTTTAGTTATATCGTCCTTGTCTTCCGTTTGTGGGTGGACATCAGCCAAACTTTGAAAAAATTATTTTTCATTCGGATTGCAATCTGTCACTTACTAGTTTGAAACTCGTAACCAGCTGATAAAATTTTTTGTCAACGACCAAATTGACTCCAAACTATCTTTCCGTCAGTTTTCTAGATGTGAAGATTGTGTGCGACCTCATATTCATGATTTCATTACCAAACCATTTCGTTTCTTGAAGGGTAGTTTTATTGATGATTTGGTTTGTCACTTCTTCAACGCACTATTTAAGAGATCGTGTCCTATGGTCGTTTCTCAATTCCTTGCTTCGCCTACGTCTACGTCTAGTTATAACAGTTAATGACGTCAGACGTAGCAAAGCTGTGTCTAAATTCATTTTCGGCTCCATCAGTCAATCTAAGCAATCGTAAAAAAATTCAAATTTTTCTATTGAATTTAATTAATTTTTGATTTTTGAAGTGTCAGATAAGCATCAGCTGATCCTGTTTCTAAACTGTTATAATAGCAATGCTATGCTGTGACGTCAACATAGACGTAGACGAAGCAAGGAATTGAGAAACGACCTAAATATCCATTTTTTGTTTTCTGAGTCGTTGCCGTTTAGTCAATCCTTTCCGAGTCTGTTTTCTAAAGTGTTTTTTTTTCCGGTGATTAGTTATCGACGTCTCGCCCAATCTCCGACTTGGAGGTCCAATCCTACTTATTTATTACACCCCAGTCGAAAAAGGATGGGAGTTGGAGCTATGCTAAACGTCTTGTCGAAATGATTTCTTAAGAAAAACATGAATTCTTAGTTTTTCCGTTTTCCTGTTATGCTGGATTTCTTTATAACTTCATGCTCTACTCTGATATGGAGAACATTATTTCCACTGCGTTCCATGAAAATGAAACTATTCAGCATCAGAGTCTCAAGTCACAAAGTAGGTGGAAAGTCATAATTAATTCGAAATTAGTTCAAAATTGTAACAAATGAAAATTCTTCCCTCAAGTTTCAATTTTGAACAAAAATACGGAACGAAATATTCAGGAACGAACTCCATTAAAAAATTTACGAAAAAAAAACTGATAAAAACCCCAACGTAATAAAAATGTTAAGCTTCAATTAAAATTCATAATATCTTGCCATTTCAGATGTCATATGAAAATCCTTTTTGATTCGATGCTCAAATTTCTTTGTGATCGAATTCACAGCCGGGCGCGAGTTAATTGCTACTCTTGTTCTAGCTGGAACCCCTGATTGTCAGGACAACAGCAACCGGAATAATGTTCCGTTGCTAAGTTTTATTTCCCAAACTGAAAATATCCTCGGAACAAATAATTTTTTTCGGAACAACATAACTGCTATGCTACTACTTACATAACAATTTCAGTTTCCCGAATGGGATGTGTACAAAGTAGTAGCTTAAAGTTGTTGAAAAACTTATTTGCAAGCAGCTGCTTGTTAAGCTTAACATGAATAAATTCAAGTTCGGGTTCATAGGAAGCTCTTCAGTTGGCGGAAATGCATGTTACAGAAGTATATTAAAATCTGTCAGAATGACTAAGAACGTCTTTCAACCTCTTATTGTTTTACTTTGGTAAGTACATGTACTCCCGATTCCTTGTAGTTGGTGGTTTTGGGTGCAGTCGTTTAATGTCCCACAAGCAGGGCCGTCATTTCAGTCTTTCCCAGGGGGGGGGGGGGGGGGTGGGCAAAATGTTATGAATGTATGTATTTTTATATATAAATCTCCATTTGTTATGTATTATATATGAAAAAACCAAATTCAGGCCTCAAATGACCTCAAATGACGTCCCTGCCCACAAGGGTACATATACAGTATGTAAAGTCCGTATTCGAACCCCAACAATTTTATATGAAAAACCTCTATATTCTGAAACAAGTTGCTGCCAATTGAAAAGACATGCAATAAAATCATTGGTAATATACTAAACGAAACAAAACAAAGTAAAGAAATAAAAAACTTACAGTTAAAGTAACAATATTACATGGGCATGGGCGCCCACAGGTAGAGCAAAAAGGGTACTTGCCCCCCCCCCCCCCCCCCTAGATTTGACCATCACTTAAAGTTGAGACAAATCATATTTTATATACATACCAAACTTTGTTGCAACTATTTTACCATTACCATTATTGTACACATCTTTCATGTCTCGACTTTAGATCTTAGTAATGACACTAAAATGAATTTCAAATCAAGCTATAGAACTAGCCCTTTTACGGAATTGACCAAGGCCGCGTACTGAAGAAGAATCTGGCACAACATAGCAGACCGCAGTGTATTTCCAAATCGAACGACCAAGCGTACATATGTTTTACAAGATTTTTCGTTACTTTTTCTTTATTATTTATAATACAGTATTGTTATTGATTTTCAAAAAAAATTTGCTGACCTCAAAATTTTTCTGTGTACATTTCATGACTAGTAGACACGAAAAAAGCAATAAAAATTTTCACTCCGTCTGTCCACCGTACGTCGACCGCCCAAAATCCTTTGAAGGCTCTCAAACCAGTGGAGCTATTAAATTTAAATTTTTTCTAGGAATAGACTGGGTAGACCCCTTGAATTGACATTATTTTCAGGGGTGTGGGTGTGAGGGGGAAGGTGGGTGAAGCGTTTTAGACGAAAACATTTGGTTTCTAGATCTCAGCAACCGCTTATGTTAGGAGACTGAAACTTGAAATATCTATAAAGCTTTGATAGTGGACCCATTTGCAAAAAAATTGATGATATGGGTGAAGGGGTGTGGGAGTTGAGGGGGAAGCAATGCGTCCGAAAAGCAAAAAAGTCGAGGTCGACACATTCTAAGATCCATATCTCCTAAACCGTTAATAGCAAGCAATTAAAACTTAACAAATATCTGTAGTTATACTAGGAGAGTAGATTGAAAGAAAATTTTTGGGGTAGTCGCGAACGGGGGTGGGAGTTGAAATACTTAACATTACGATATCTCACAAACCAATGACACCAGAAAAACAAAATTTGGTTTGGATATTAAGCTTGATAAATAAAGATTGCTCAAAGTAAAATCTTTGAAGGGGGCGGGGAGTACGTAAGTGGAGAGGATAAGAATTTTTCAAAAATAACACGTTTCATATCTCAATAACAGTGTAAGATGGATACTTCAAATTTTTACCAGAAGTAGGCCTAATAGAACCCTAGTAGGGAAAAAAAGTTTGGGGGTGTGGGTGTAGAGGGTGAGGGTGGGGAAGGGTGAGAAAGAAAAAGTTCCGATGCTTATATCTTAAGAATCTATAACGATAGGAAGCTGAAACTTGGTATTTAGATAGAGCTATAGTAGTGGCATGGTGAAAAAATAAATTTTTTTTTAGGGGTAGTATGGTGCGGTGGTGGGGGGTGTTTTTCCTAACTTTATAACGGCTTATGCTAAGAAGTTGAAACTCGGTGTGTATATGTAAATTAACTAGAAAAAAAATTCTGATAAAAAAAAATTTGAGTATTCATTGGCGTTCAGAAGGGGGGGCAAAAAAAACTATCAGTAAATATAAAATGCATATATTTTCACGATTTTCGTCATATCTACTAGGTCTTTCGAAATATTGAATTCATATTTTTCTACGGATTCTTCATATGAATACCTAGAATGTGCTTTCAAGATTTTTTGAAATTTGACCCCTAAGAGGGTGTAAACTGGTTGTATACTTTTTCATGAATTCCACCATGTTTCTCAGGTCTGATCAGATATCGAATATCTTTTCACTTCCCCAGGTTTATTTAATAATCACCTATTTTTAATTTTTGTTTTTTTCAACCTCTAGACCGCATCCCATAATTTATATGTTACACCCTTTTCTAACCGCTTCCCGAACTTTTGGTTAGGTTTTCAGTCACATAGTAACATACACCGCATCCCTGAATTGAACGCGTTCTGATTTTTTTTTCTAAGTTCAGCTATGTAGCTAAATTCACACATAAATTTATCAAATGAAATAGACAAATTAAAAAAATTCTGGCACCCGCAACAGTAAGGTCTGGTTCTGCCACTGATATCAAATATATTTTATTTGATTATTTTAACAATAAAGTAATGTTATCGATTTAAAAATTTGCCAATAGTCTGGGTGAAACTTAATTATTTTTCAGGTCGAAGTTCGGGAGCGATCAAAATCGGAGTATATCATCAATTGCTTCGAGATTATGACTCTTCTTGGAAAATTGATTTTATTTTGAAAATAAAAATACATAGGTAGTTAAAATAGAAATAACGAATTTCATATCTGATCAGAACTAATGGATGGCAAAAATTGTGAAAACATATGCAAACCCTAGGAACTTGAATATCGAAAAATTGTGAAATGGGTTTGTAGGCGATTATATAAAAAGTCTGTGGAAGTGAAAAGCGATCAAATATCTCATCAATATTAAGAAATACGTCGAAGCTTTAAAAAACATACAACCCTCTTACATCCCTTAGGATTGAATATCTAAAAATACTGAAATTGACTTTTTGGCACTTATATAGGAAACCAAAGGAATTAAAAAGGAATTTAATATATCATCAGATTTAAGCAATATGTAAGAATCTGTGAAAACATATGCAACCTACTTACACCCACTTGGGGGTGTAATATTCAAAAATCCTTAAAAGAGTTAATAGATAAATAAAAAGACAGCACGAGAAAGTAAAAACCAATTCAACTTCTTACCACTTCTAATAGAAATTAAGGAATTCGTAAAAACGTGCTCAAAACTAGTTTTATGCGATTATTACGCAAGCCCATGAAAGTGAAGAAAAAATCGATATCATATCAGGGCTGGGTGATATGGCAGAATTACTGAAAAAGTATACCTCCTTGCAACCACCTCAAGAGGTGGGGGGTGAACAACTTTTGATTACAATATCTCACGAACCAATTGCACTTTAAGGGATTACATCTAGTTGGCGGCCGAAAAAAAGGCGTGTTTTTGTGAATTTCTTTTGGGAAAATGATTGCAGGTTTCGAACTGTTTTTTTTTTTCGTAGTGAAGGGTATATCTTTGACTATGGTTCGTAATTTATTTGTTGGAAAAAATTCACAAATGTAGCAGATATAATATATTTCCCGGACTGCTGTTCAAAAAAAGCCTTCCGCGGTGACCACTGTAACTTCCACACCAATGATCTCAAATAAAAAAACCAAATGAATTAAGTTTTTTTATCGTAGAATCTAGTTCTTAAGCGAAGGATTTGATAAAAATATTCATTTTTGAAAAAATGGTCAGCGATCGAAAGTGAAAGTCCAATTTCCGGTGTGAAATTCACTTCATTTTCCTTGATATAAAAAAAAGTATGAATCGAAAAAAAAAATCCTTCGCTTAAGGGCTGCCTTTTGATGTAAGAAAAAAGTGTGCAAACTTTCAAGTAAATCGGTCCACTCGTTTTTGAGATATCGTGGTCACCGTCGTAAATAGGTACAGAAACTAAGAGTATAGGGCGAGAAATATCAGCAATCTATCAAAACATTGCATGACATATCCCTGTATTGCTCCATTAATCGCTCCACTAGTTTTGGCAATATTCGTTGGACAATTAATTTCTTTAAAAATTACTCGTGTACAAGCACCTTCATGACTGAAGGAAGAAGTAGAACGATTATGCCCGTTAACGAACTTAATTTAAAAATTTCAACAATAAGTTCAGATTCTAAATGGAGTGGGGCGTTTTTTTATAAAACTTTTTCCTTGCCCCTCTCTAGACGAAGTTCTATGGGCGCCCTTGTACATGGGTACGAATACGGATTTTGCGTCTTTTTTTTCATCGAATGGCAAGAAGATTAAAGTTAATTCTGCATGGTTTGCTAAAGTTTAAGTATTTTGAAGAATGATTAAAAATTCGGAATGGTCATTTTTATTGTTTTAAGGATACAATGCTAGGGTACCCATAAAAAATGGACCGTACGAATACGAACTTTACATACTGTACATACATAAGACCTGCTAACATTTTGGGCGTAACTTTATTATCTTTTGGGAAGAATTCTGGAACGCGTACAAAGATGAGATGGAATATATATAGGTTCCAAATAGCCTGGTTATTCTTTATGTCTTCTTTTAATGGCATATCAGTTCCCGTTCATTAAATAAAAAGGTTCTTGTGTTACAAAAATGTTTAATAGTGGAGCGTGACAGGTACAAATATGATTGGGAAACATATAATTTTACGAAATAGCTCTATTTTTAATATGATATTATACACTTTATATGTACATCCACCTTTTTTTACATGGTAGATACGTTCCAACGATAACCGTGATAAGAAACGTGTAAAAAACATGCTCATCATTTTATATTAAAATTAAAGATGTATTCCACAAGTTGATAAATCGTGTAATGCTAAGTTCAGACAACGATATTAATACGTTTAAGGCCGTATTCTAGTCTAGAAATTTGAAAAAATCGATTTTTTCCCTATATTTCGATAGTTTAGATATTTAAGAATATCTCCCTAATAGGATTTCTCAAAATTCCAATTATTTTTAAAGTAATAGTCATTTTAGTGACGTAGCAACCATTCTATTCTATGTAGTTTGAGTTTTCAGTTCTTAAAATCTTCAAAAGAAGGAAGAACTGCTCGTCTTACGGAAAGAAACACTGAAAATCAGCAATATGAAGTAGAAAAAGGCCGGATGTATGGAGCTGGGATGGCTGACTAAGAAAATGTAAGTTATATGCACGCATCTATCAGTTACACTGCCTGAAACTTAACGTAAGACTTTAAACGCGTTTTTCTCGAAACTACTTTTTTCGATGCGGTTGACATAATATCTCAAGTTCTAATCGACCGATTTACTTGAAATTTGGCATGAATATTCTTTATATATTCCTCTATCGTATGAACCAATAAAAACTAGAAATTTAATTTTCAATATTTTTAAAAAATTCGGGAAAGTTAAAAAATTAGTGGGAAAATCGACATCAATTTATTAATAAGCCACCATTTTGCGAAAAAAAATTTCACTTCTTCTGGTTCATACGATACTGGCATTTATACTGGTCAAAAATTATCCATAATTTTATTTTTCTGGTAACCAGGAGGGTAGATATCACGACGACCGGGACACGGCTTTTTTTTCCCCCTCTACTTCAACGACGAATAACTTGCTGAAATTTTAATATTTTTTTTTTTTTATTTTCTTATGTATTCTTGAAATATGAATAAATAAGCCATAAAAAAAATGATAATAAAAATATCAATTGCTTTTTTTTTATGAATTCTCAAAAAAACGCTCGAATTTCGGGTTTCTAGACTAGAATACCGCCTTAAATCGCATTAAATGCTCTGATAACACTTCCCGGACGCGTTTACAAAAACACATAGGTACGACGCGTTTTACCGAAAACATGTAGGTACTGCGACCCTAGCGGAAATCGGGGTAAACTTTAAAGGAAACTATTAAATTCTGCAGAAACTGAATTGTGTGCTTGTGCAACGGCTGCATTAGGTAATAAATTCACTTTTCATCACTGCTAAACAAACATATTAGTCCCAAATAATTAAGACACCATAAATTTGCTTAATAAACACAGCTGAATATCTACTTGCTAAAACAAATCACATCAAGTTGCCATCTGTCAAAATAAAACGAGTTGCCTAGTGTGAGCACTACTTATGTAACACGTCTATTTCACCTACTTAAATGCGTTTAAAATGCAAAGTCTATACAAGGTATAAGATGAAAAAGAACCGCGTATTTAAAAATAATGAAACCCAGGTTATGTTAATTCTATTAGAGATATGAGTGTAATGGTGATTTCTTTTCTCAAAAAAAATGTGACCTGTAAAGATGCAAAATTATTGCAGTTCTGCCCTCTTTTTTGACAGTTCCTCCGACAGGTCAATTTACAATAGAACGCTTTCAGGTCAAAAAGCTATTATTAAAATTTAAATAAATTTTCACTACACTCCGTATGATTTCTAATTACCGTATGACCCGTTGGACAGTTTAATTTATGCTTTTAAATCGTTTGCCGCTGTTGTCGTAGGATATTTTTTTCTTATTTTCATTGTTTCTTACGCACATTTGAGGTTAAAGGAGTTGCACCGCCGAAATTTTCGGGGCAAGAAATGCGAGTTTTCAGGTCAATTTTAGCCACGGACTCAAACCCCTTTTTCTAGCAGGTCAAAAAAAAAAATTGAGAATAGAGCAGTGGAACTGCTAGAACAAAAATTGAGGGCAGAAACGGGTCACATTTTTTTGCAGAAAAGAAATCACCATAAGTTTTCTTATGAAAGTGAATGCCTTATTTAAATAAAGTTGAATAACTCATTGAAAGTATTGTCCACTACCCACTACTTTTTCCTATTTTTCTGGCAGCATATGAATCTTTAAAGAATATTTGATATTTTGCGGTTATCCACGAATCATTTTTGGGTTTTTCATAAGAATGGAAATGTTGTTCAGGCAGGCTATAAGTCATCGATCGGAACAAGTGGTAATTGGAACGTGTGGGTAGGACATTCCAATTACAGCGTTTGTTAGCAGGTTTTGTCCGCTTTTGCAACATGTGACACAGAGAGGCGAGCCTCTATCCCTACCATAAAATCAAGCAATCAGACGGCTCGTTGATTCGCAATTGTCTAATATTCTTTAGTAGGACCAATGAAGTGAGATAAGTGAGATATTGTAATCAAAAGTGGTTCACCCCCACCTCTGGAGGTGTTTTTCCTAACTATAAAGAACGGCTTCTGCTACAAAGTTGAAACTCGGTATGTATATGTAAAGATTTTCGTAATAGCTATTAGGTCTTCCCAAATATTGAATTCATTTTTAATCTACGGCTTTTTCATATACATACTCGTAAATATTTAGAAAGTGTTTCCATGATTTTCTTAAATTCTACCTCTAAGGGGGTGCAAGGAGGTATACTTTTTCATGAAATCTGCCATATCCATCAGCCCTGAAATGATATCGAATATATCTTCACTTATATGGGCTTGCGTAATAATCGCCTAAAACTATCAAAGTTTTTAAGTTTTTGCCTTTTTTAACCCTAAGAGGGTATAAACGGGTTCAACACGTTTTCATAAATTCCGTAATTTCTTTTAGAAGTGGTAAGAAATTGAATTGGTTTTTACTTTCTCGTGCTGTCTTTATATTTATCTTCTAACTATTTTGAGGATTTTTGGATATTCCACCCCCAAGTGGGTGTTAGTAGGTTGCATATATTTTCACAGATTCTTTCATATTGCTTAGATCTGATGATATATCGAATTCCTATTTAATTCCTATGGTTTCCTATACCATATAAGCGCCAAAAAGTCAATTTCATGTATGCTTTTTAAAGCTTCGACTTCGACTTCGACTTTTTAGGATTGATGAGATTGATTTGATCACTTTTCACTTCCACAGAATTTTTATATAATCGCCTACAAACTCATTTCACAATTTTTAGATATTCAACTTCCTAGGGTTTGCATATTTTTTCACAATTTTTGCCATCCAATTTTTGCCATGGGTCATTCTATCAAGAATCGCCAAAGTTGTTACATTGCCATTCCTGAATCTTTTGAAAATTTTTATACTTGAAGAACAAGTGAAAAAATAATTGAAATTCAAGAGATATGAATTTTCAAAGAGGACTCGGATATCGTTTTTCCCTAATTCTTCGAGTACACAAAATTTCAAAAGAATCGGCGATGATAAGGTCTCACTTTTGGCGATTCTTGATTAAATTACCTTTTTTCTATAAAATTAATTGAGAATCACTATAATGCTCTTAGATTTTTTTAACCATTGAGATTCCAAGTTAATTTTTTGATATGTTTTGAAAAACAGTATAACCCATAAAATATAAAAAAATTTAAAAAAAAACGTATTGTGAGATAGGTATTTAAGGATAAACGACAAAACAAAATCATTAAAAAAAAAGTTTCAAGGATAGTTTTGCGACAACTTCACCCTTTAAAATAAGCGTTATTTTATTATTTCAGGATAGAAATCACCAGAGACTAACAAAAAAATTAGACAGAATCAAAAAATTGAATTTCAATTCTCTTTTTAAAGTACAAAAACGTTACTTAAAAGTTACGAAAAATATTGTTAAACACACGCTTGGTCGTTCGTTTTGGAAATAAACTGCAGTCTGATGAGTTGTGGTGCCTGATCAGATTCTTTTTCAGTACGCGGTCTTGGTCAATTCCGGAAAATCTATCTAAAGGCTCGTGTCCACTGGCAAGTAACTTGCGACATTTCTTGCTAGAGTAATTTGGTGCGATGTGTACACTATCTGTCAAATTGCAGCAATTTTACTCTAGCAAGTAGCTCTACAAAAATCTTGCAAGTAAAACTTGCTCTTCCGTATACACTTCATCATCAAAGTTTCGTTGAACTGTCAAAACGAAAAAGAATAATACCACAACTCTGGATAAAGTTCCACATTGGAAATGAGCAAAAACGTGTATTCGGAACTTCACTTGGATTTTCCGTTCATATTTCGCACGTAAACTATGGAACTACAACTCCTAAAACTGAACTTAACCTCACATCCAATGCAATTGTACTGACTTGCTGAAAAATTTCGGAACCGATCGGAACTTTCTTGCGAGATCTCAACTCTCGCAAGTTAGCGTGTACATTCACAACTTGCTTGAAAAGGCAAGCGTTTGCTGGCTAGAGCAAAAACTTGGCCAAATGCGCTCTCGGAACCGTGTACACATGCAGCAATAAATGTCATAGAGCAACTCTAACAAGTTTTGCTTGCTAGTGGACACGAGCCTTAAGTCTATAGCTTGATTTGATATTCATTTTAGTGTCATTACTGAGAACCAGGGCTGCCAGATTTGCAAACCTAAAAAATCGTACCATACCATAAAAAAAATCGTACCGAGGGAGATTTCATCGTACAATTCACTTTAATGTTAAATTTTATCAGTCAAACATGGAAGTGTTCTATACTCACTACATATTTCATCATCAATGGCGCGACAGCCCAAATCGGGCCTGGGCCTGCAGGATACATTGTCTGAAGTCATCTCAATTCAGCGCCCGCGTTCTCCAATTTGTGTATCTAAGAAGCGATTTGCAACCTGCGTCAATTGAGTCCTCGACACTACATATTTAAGGGGAGGAAACCCTTTAGACGCCCAGAAATGAGTCATTTTTCATGCATTTTTTTATGGTGATAAAATAATCGCATCATTTTAAGATTTTGACATGATATTATTACAACTTTCAACTGTTGTTTTTTTTTAAAAACAAAATGGCGTTTTTATAGGATAGGACTTTTGTGTGACATCGAAAACTGCTCCATTTGTCATATTTATTCTATAGATCTAAAACTGAAAACTAAAATATTTTTGGAATACTAACAGATGAATTGAAAGATACCTAAGCTAAATAAAATAAAACAAACAAGATATGAGGCTTTTCTCTCTAATGTTAATTTTTGTTACAGTTTTTACCCCAAAAAAGTGATTTATTTACGCGATATCCTCAAAATTTTAGGTATATCCTTCCGATATTTATATAGACAGAAAGCTCCCAATTAACCAAATCAATCCATAACTTTTTGAACTACAATAGGAGTAGTTTTTGAAGATCTAGTTTTGAGATAATCGCGTTTAAAGTTTTAATATGAGAAAACTATCGTATTAGTTTTAGTGACTTACCGAATCATCGATTCCAGGCGCATATAAGAAACCTTCAACTTCTAACTCACTAACACCGTCACTTGTATTCCCCTCGCATATATCTGTGAATTCATTCCCTTGGTAATATCCTTTCTTACAACATTTTCGAGCTATATTTCCTCTTTTAGGATAGTTTGGCAAAAAAATTTCATTATAATTTTTTATTTCGACATATGGTTGGAAAATCGTACATTTTGCGTACGATGAAGGGTTCTCATCGTACATCGTACATAAGACTGAAAAATCGTACATGTACGATGAAAAGCGTACGCCTGGTAGCACTGCTGAGAACTAAAGTCGAGGCATGAACTACACGTAATGATATTCACAATACTTACTTGTTCTATTTCTTCCCTATCCATTTCGTCACTATAAATATTTAATTTTAAATAATAAATTTCCGTTTATTCTAAGTTTTGAAATTGACAAACGCCATCTCGTATCATTTAATTCGTAGTGTTACCTGCTGCACATGCGAAAATGGCATGGAGCTTTAATATCGTAAACTGGTAACCGCGAGTGTTTTGTACTTGGGCTTTTTAACCGGGAATAAAAAACACACCTTATATATGTTAAAAGAAGGATGTTATCGAAACATATCTGACCTGTTTTGTCCTATCAACATAAGAGCCTGCTTCTCGCTTTCGGAGTCCCAATACAAATTTAATTTTTCTTCTGTTGTTCTGTTGATTATATTCCTTTTTAAAATTTTGCTTTTTATGCTCGTCCAATTTGACTGTGGTACTGCACGTCTTTTACGTAAAGTGTCAATGTTTCGGATTTTTGGCCAACGCAGAGTATCCCCAACAATCCAACATGACGGGACTCCCAAAACAATTCGTTTCCCGTCTTTTACTGTTTCCACGACAGAAACATTGAATAAAATAAACAAAAAGTCACTTAGATTCTGTACACACAAACTGTCAACTATTTTCACAACACAAAATTTTGACAATGATTTTCGTTTCAATTGATTTCAATTGATTTTGTATACCTAAGTAGATATCTATTCCGGCAAATCCGCTCTTTTTAATTTCTATAATTTAACTATAACCCGTTTCGATTACTTAAACGCGACGATCGATACCAACTGATAAAGACAACCATTCCAATTCTGAAGAATTTTTTTTCTTTGGATGTGAAAATTCTTGAGATGTCATTCACAAACATTTGTACCTTAAACGCAAATAATCGCGAATGATAACTAATTGAAATAGGTTTCCACCCTATTTAGTTACATGATAGAACTGAATGGTATTGCGATTATTGATGTCATATTTTATAAATGTTTAATGGCTTCCAATATATACGAAATATTTTAAATAAGAATTTAGACAAAAGATTCATGTACATATTTTTAATCGAAATTCTTATCTTCGTACTTTAAAATAATAGTTAGATTATTTTTTATTCCATTTAAGTAAAAAAGTGCTTCTGTTTTAAAAATCAATTTGGCTTAAAAAGTTATAAGATATTTCAATAGAGCTTTTTATAAAGGGGCGTAAGTTTTAAGCATAAACATCACATATGTTTACAGTAAAATTTATGTTTCCCATAAAATTAGTTCTAGCTTTAGTTTTTTACTTGATAAAGAATTATAGTCAACTCATATATCGTTTGAAATCCACAACTTATTTGTAAATTACATAACCCATAAAAAACACAAACTATCATATTATCGACTCGTATGTGTACGATTTATTCCCTCTACTAATTTTTGATTAACGAAGAGACAATGAAGTTCGCAAATAGTTGACGGATTGTACTTCAATGGTTCGGAACTCACTCACAACCAAAATGAACATTCTGTTAAGTCATGCCTTACAACAAATCGTAATGCTGCAGGTAGCGCGAGGTGCTACGCCCGCACTGGCAAATTTGTGTGACAACTATCATATCACCGCTCTCATTACTATTAGCGAAAATGAGTATGACCATATAGTGATATGATATAGTTTGCAAAACGTTCATACTACTCCTAGACGACTATTTTATTTGTGCTACTTGGGACATCTCGAGTATGTCGATATGGTGATTTTTTTCCTGTCCATTGAGCAGGGAGAGTTAGTCTCCGGTACTTTGGGCTGCAGAAGTGTACCCACGGAGGGATTAAGTCAATTATTATTTAAACTTAGTATTTGATAGAGCTATTACAGGGGTGGGGTGTTTTTCCTAACTATAGAATGGCTTAAGCTAGAAAGTTGAAACTCGGTGTGTATATGGGAATCAACTAGAAATGTAATTTTAATAAAAAAAATTAGAATATCTAATGGCGTTTGGAAGGGGGGGGGGGAAATAATCTGTGAAAATTAAATGCATATATTTTCAAAATATTGAATTCATTTTTATTCTACGGATTCTTCATATGAATACCTAGAAAGTTTTTTAAGATTTTTTGAAGTTCGACCCCTAAGTGGTTGTATACTTGTTCCTGAATTCTTCCATATCTCTTAGGTTAAATCAGATATCGAATATGTTTTCACTTCCACGGGCTTTTTTGATAATAGTATTTTTAAGTTTTTTTTCTTTTTCAATCTTTAGACCCCATCTCGGAATTTGACTCAATTATGATATTCATATATGTACATATTACGCTCAATTCTATCCGCTTCCCGAACTTTTCTTTAGGTTTTCAGTCACATAGAAACCTACACGGCATCTCAGAATTGAACGCTGCTGGCAGATTTTTTTTTAAGAGGTATTAATTTTTTGGGAGTGTGTTTCCATTAACGATGATTCGGGTGGCACCAAAAAAAATTTAACAAAACCAAATCTATGGCGTAAACTTTTTAAAATTAATTCTTAATTGCGTGTCTTTTTTACAAATAGAAAATAGAAAATGGTATGCCCATTGGCTTAACTATTAGCTATAGTTTGCTAATGGCAATAATTGCTAATAGTTAATGTTGAGACTGAACTATTAGTCCAAAAGCTCGCGACAAGGAACCGCAACAGTTTTGAGAAAGCTAATATTTTGGTATTTGGTTACATTTAGGGTGTATGTGAATATACTACCGGGACCCACCCAGTCACCCCCCCCCCCCGCAAAGGTGCTAAATCGGGTACGTTCTGTTACTATGCGCACAATAATCATGCAAGAGCTTTAAGAAAGCTGAAAACTTACCAAGACGTAGTTTTTACAATGAACAACTGAAAAACAATAGTCACACCCCTATAGTAGGACCCACCCAGTCAGCACTCCCGCAAAGGTGTTGCAAAAAACGGATGCATGGATGCATAGATGGGTAGAAAATACTCGTATGTAGGTACATTTTCTCTCAATGCGCGGGTTCATTGAAGTTTTACTTACATATTTATATGAAAATATAATTCCGTATGGAAAATGTACAATACCTTAAAGTAATACTAGGTACTTTATTATATTATGACATAAACGGATCTTTTATAGGTATTACGTGCATGTAACCGATATTTTCATAAACTATATATAATCGATTTGTACCAAACTTCAGCTTTCTTAAAACTCTTACGCGCACTTCCCTTTGCGGGGGTGCTGACTAGCTGGGTCCTACTGTTAGGGTGTCTGACAATTGTGTTTTTGTTTGTCATTGTAAAAACCAAGTTTTGGCAAATTTTCAGCTTTCTCAAAACTCTTGCATGATTATTGCGCGCATAGTAAGAGAAATCGCACGTATACTCGATTTAACACCTTTGCGGGGGGCTGACTGGGTGGGTCCCACTGTTGGGGTCGATTGATCATTGTAAAAACCAAGTCATGGCAAATTTTAGCTTTCTCAAAACTCTTGCATGGTTATTGCGTGCATAGTAAGAGAAATTGCACGTATACTCGATTTAACACCTTTGCTGACTGGATGGGTCCCACTGTTGAGGTGTCTGACCATTGTTTTTCAGTTTTTCATTGTAAAAACCAAGTTTTGGCAAATTTTCAGCTTTCTCAAAACTTTTGCATGGTTATTGCGCGCATAGTAAGAGAAATCGCACGTACTCGATTTAACAACTTTGCGGGGGGGCTGACTGGGTGGGTCCCACTGTTGGGGTGTCTGACCATTGGTTTTCAATTTTTCATTGTAAAAACCAAGTTTCGGCAAATTTTCAGCTTTCTCAAAACTGTTAAATTTTTCGATTTTTTTGACATCTTTGCGGGGGGGCTGACTCGGTGGGTCCCACTGTTGGGGTGTCTGACCATTGATTTACAGTTTTTCATTGTAAAAAATACGTGTTGGCAAATTTTCAGCTTTCTCAAAACTGTTAAATTTTTAGATTTTTTTGACATCTTTGACAGGTCACCAAAGCCAGGTGTCCCGACGTCAGACCTGCTGACTCTAGTATATTCACATACACCCTGAATACCAAAATATTATGGTGATTTCTTTTCTCAAAAAAAATGTAACCTGTAAATATGCAAAATTATTGCAGTTCTGCCCTCTTTTTTGACAGTTCCGTCCGACAGGTCAATTTACAATAGAACGCTTTCAGGTCAAAAAGCTATTATCAAAATTGAAATAAATTTTCACTACACTCCGTATGATTTCTAATTACCGTATGACCCGTTGGACAGTTTAATTTATGCTTTTAAATCGTTTGCCGCTGTGTCGTAGGATATTTTTTTCTTATTTTCATCGTTTCTTACGCACATTTGAGGTTAAAGGAGTTGCACCGCCGAAATTTTCGGGGCAACAAATGCAACTTTTCATGTCAATTTTAGCCACGGACTCAAACCCCTTTTTCTAGCAGGTCAAAAAAAAATTGAGAATAGAACAGCGGAACTGCTAGAACAAAAATTGAGGGCAAAAACGGGTCACATTTTTTTTGAGAAAAGAAATCACCATTAGCTTTCTCAAAACTGTTGCGATTTTTTATCGTGAGCTCTCCGACTATATCTACGGATAGGTACTACAGTCGGAAACGATATGGCTTATTTTTAGCGCCACGAGAGGAAAGAGAAATAAGTGTGTGATTAAGCTGGATGTTGCTGGGGTGCTGGGTACAACAGGTGACAGTGAAATACGATGCATGTATGTATGGTCTTGTATACGTTTAAAACAATAAAACAAACACTGTTCTTACTCAGCCAATTTAACTTTATTTAAATTTTTTAACAATACGTCTATGCCTCAGGTATCTATAAGTCCCGTAAATATAAGCACAAACCAACTGAAATGTTGTCCTGGAATACTACTATCTGTGCGTGTGCACTTAACTTCATTTCTAAACGTAAGATACTGAGGTATTTAGTATATGTTCGCATGTAATAATTTCGAGTGAAATTCATTTAAAAAACATGTTCAACTCTCTGCAGTCAATGACAAATAAAGTATATGCATTATGTTTATGTACATACATGATAGAAACGATAAAATTGTTTGATTGCTTCAACCTAATAATAACAAAACTTTTTGCCATAAGATTCTCGTGTAGAACATTGTATGTTATATTGTAACGCAATTTACATATAACATAAAATTTTCTTTCGACAGCACCCTTCATGTATCTCGTATGTTGAAGATTACAAGATTCGTACATACTTCCACTGTAAAAGTACACTACTATCTCAGAATACACGTAAATGGTAATGTGATCGCATCGTTTTATTATCTACATACAGCGGTAAGAAAAGTAATAACGACAAACATTATGCGAAGTGCATAAAGTTCAGAGGGCGAAAGTTTGCCGGGAATTTTAATTTTCGGTAAAAATCCTGAGTTATCTTCAAATTTTGTATTTAAAATTTTAAGGGTTGTATAGAGTCTTTCATGCAACATTCCGCAGTAATTTATCATTCGTTTTCAATTTCGTATTTGGAATTTAAATGAAAGGGAAATTTTCCTTTTTCAAGGACTTTTGCAGAAGAGTTGTAGGAAGGACTCTCTTCAATTCGAGCGCATTTATGTCTTTACCAGGAAACTGTTCAAAAATTAAGTCGTCAACATTTTTGAAGCGTTCTGAAGGTTTTGGCTAAAAGTCAAGATATTTTTATGAGAACTAACCGAAATTATATAAATTCCGACTTCATAGCTTAAGGTGCAACACTGCACTGTAACAGCCTAAAAAAAGGCTCTTTTTCGACCATTTTTTTTTAATGGAAGAAAAGGAAATAGACTAATTATATTTTGGGAAGTTAATAACCATAGCCTCTATTCACAGTCGTCATAAAGTTGGCTCTTATTAATAATACGACACTAAAGTCAGCTTTAACTTAAAGCCAACTTTATGACGAATGCGGCCCATGTATTTAAGTATAAAAAAAAATTTGTTGAAAAATTTGACAAAATGGCGGCACTACAGCCATTCTCCCGAGGCATGTTAATTTTTAGAGGCTTTGCGGCACGCAGTTTAACTTACGTAAATTTGAATCTAGCACAAAAAAAAATCCCACCGAATCTTCATGAGTATAGCTAGAGAAACACGTAGGGAAATTTAGAAATATTGAGTTTTGAGTGATTGACGAGTATTTGAATAATTTTATTCAATTTTCGGCCAAAAACAGGACAGTTATTTGCTAATAACTATTTCTAAAATCAACGTATCGAAAATCCCGTACGTGTTTCTCTTCGGAATATTGTTTTGAAGATATGGTAAAAAATTGGAATGAAAATAATGAAAATAATGAAAATTGTTCGAGTTATGCTGCGTGTCGATTTCGAAAATCGCGTTCAATGTTTTGAAATGTGTTACAGACATGAACAAATAAATAATTCACCATTAATCTGCAACTCCAGGACCAGCTGTCCTTCTAAGTAGGAATATTCCTGTTCAATCGTTTTCCTCGACGATGAAATGGTGGAGCGCGCCAATTTTGCCGCATCTGCCAACGCACTCTCATCGTGCTGGATTCGCTTAAGGGGTTTTCCTACCATGACCGCTCGAAAAATGCGTGTTTTTTTAAAAAATTCATAGCTTCGAAAGTATAAAAGACATTTTTTAATTTTTGGACACAAGGTATATTACAATTTGAGGAACGTTTAACCTAATTTTTAATAAAAAAAAAAAAATGGCGACGCTGTGCATATTTCGCCGGAGGCCCTCCGCACAGGAGGAGGGATATGAAGTCATCGTTTTCTCCATTAATATGCATCAGAAGAGAAAAAAGAAAAAATGGGTTTTGTTCGTGGGTAGTGTAGCTAGAATGTAGCGTAGCGATTTTTTTTTTTAATTTTTTTTTAAATTTTGGTGAGCCGAAGAAAAAAAATTAGCATTTTTTCCTCAGAAAAACGTCGAAAAACGTCAATAAAGAAAACGAATGTAGCAATCTTGAAAATCCTACGCTACTCTTTCCATAATACTTCTAAAAGTATTGTGTTAAAATTTCATAGCCATCGGCCACTAGTTTACGAGATATCGTGTTACGAGTTCCGAAAAGAGTAGTTTCGAGATAAACGCAAAAGAAAGTATGTAAGCATGTTTGCTGTATCGCAAGGGTTTTCGTCGGTTGTCGTGTCGAAAATGTAGCTGTAACTTCGGCAATTTTGCGATTTTCAATACCTCCAATGGCTTAAAACGTGCGTAACATTTCAAAGTTTCTTACAAAAAATTAAAAAAAAAAAATTTCTATGGTAGGAAGACGCCCTAACATCAGATTCGACTCACAAATTGTAGCATTAGACGCCAATATTCACATCCAAAACCTTCGTAATCCGTAGTGTTAGTCAGTTCATCATTAAAATTGCATACAGCGATATCCGTTGTTATAAATAGGATTTTTAACTTTTTGTACATGAAATGACGCTATTCTAACGAAATTCTGTGTGAAAATACATCCAATGGAACGCAAAAACTTTCTATCGATATCTAATAGTGTTATCCAGAAGTTAGAAACCAACAGGTAAATCATTAGGCAGTATCGTCTCAGATGGATACCTGATCCGACACTGGTAGTCGTTTCGAAGCAGCCTGACGCGCGCGGTAAAGAGCTCGAAATTCCAGAATAAAATACATTTTCATGTTTTAAATTTTTTTCCACATATTCTCTAAAGTTTAAACACTCAAAGAGCATTTCGTTCAAAATGTGATCGTCATCGTCATCGTTGGATATATGTCCACACCACAAAATTATTAAATTTTAAACTTCCCATTGTGTTAAAACCATATTTCAATCTTTTTTAGTATTGCAGTTCAATATTCTAAATATTAAATTATTAACAAATTAATCTAATTGAATAGTATTACATTACAAGCTCATAACATTAGAATGTAATCAAAAGAAGTTTAAGTTTTAAACTATATTAAATTAAAGCTTATTCCAATAATTATTAGGATTTTAATTCTAATTGCATTATAGTTTAATGCAAAACATAATCTCAATCCGATTCAAATTATTACTAATACTAATACAGCTTACCTTTGTAATATCTTTATTTGTTTCAAAAAGTAAGAAATAGTTAATAACAATACACTACAATATCAATAATTCAATTTTTACCTCAAAACTATTCAGTAGCTTATTAAATCCTTCATGTTTCATTTTTGAATAAACATAATAAGAAATTATAACATAAAATTCGTGTAATAATCTCAAATTGATAATGATCGTTTTATTTATATATACATCAAAAATCCTACGCGGTAATGGAAACATCAAATGAGAACTGATAAGGGAATTTGAACTATAAAGTTTTTTGCATAAAAAGCATTTGAATGTTTGTGATTTATTCACTATTAGTTAAATTGAACTTACTCTCAAATTTTGAATGGATTTCCGCAAGTCTACTGGTCATAACAATAAAAGTAAAGAAATTGTGCAAATTTCTATCAAAGTTGATATTAAACACATAAAAAACTTTTAACAACAGGTTAAATGCTTGCACAAATAAAAAATCAATAAATTTTTTGTTATCTATGGCTATGAAGTACTGTGAAATGGCATGTTTATTTGGCCCAACAGCATTTATGAATGGCTGACTATTACTGAAGTCATAATCTTCTCTAGCAATATTTGATTGAAACATCAATAATAGTTGGCAGGTAAATTTTTTTGATTTGCCTGATATTTTGTACAAAAGAACCTACATTTTTAAACCTTATCAGCTTGCAAGCTGATTTTGCAAAAGTATCCCTTTTTAAGTCTTTTGACTTCCTTACCAACGCAGTGATAGTTAACAGCTTCAGCAAATACAAAAATGGGTTGAAGGATACATTCTAGTCTGTGAAAGAAATACAATAAGAAATAAATTTTGTTTATTAAAATAATATCCGCTATTGCAGTTTAGAATACCTTCATATTGAGCACCTATTTCTCCCGGTTTTGTTGCAGTAAATATTATAGACTTTGCAGACTGTTGCAGTAAATATAGACTTATCGAAATATCTCAATTAAAAATCAAACAATATCTGAAAGAAACCTATAGTTTTAATTAGGTAATATATATTTAACTATTTTACAAACCAAGGTTGAATCGTTGAAGAAAAATTGATAACCTTGAGGCTCTAGAAAAATATTTTACTAGAATTTTAGTGATAATTCTTTGGCCGAACCCGTATTGTTGCTCTAGCACTACGAAAATTTATGCTACGCGGCGTTACTGTCATGGGCAAGAAGGGGCACTTGCCCCCCCCCTGAATTTGACCATTGCTAAAACTTGAGAAAAATCATATTTTATATACCAAGCTATGTTGCATCTACTTTTACTATTCATTCACTGTACAATTATTGTACACATCTTTCGTGCCTCGACTTTAGTTCTCAGTAATGACACTAAAATGAATACCAAGTCAAGCTATAGACTTATGCTGTTTCCACTGCCCCGTAATCTCGCGAAAATTTTTTTCATCAAGGTTTCCTGATAATATTAGAGGATAACTTATATTTCAAGGGGTGCTTTAGTTTTGTCCAATACTGTACATCCGATTATCAAGTGCGTATCTTATCTACTCGACCTGCAAATGCCATTACAAACTTAGACGTTCACCTGCAGTTTCGTGAATTTTTACACGAAACTGATCACAGAACTCATAACTCTGCCGGCTGGTGCAATAAAAGTCGTAGTTCGATTACACTAGTCGACGAGCAAAGAAGTTACAGTCGGATCCGACGTCGAGGATCGATGTAGTGTCGGCCGGCAGGGAATAACTTTCTTATGCGAATTCATCCCACCTTCATTCGATGAGCGGTAGAACACAATTCATATAGGTATAAGTCCATTCTACCGATCCTCTATAGTTCAGGTGGACTTCACACGAAATTCAAATTCACCCCTCATCGATGACCTACTTCAAACTGATTTCAAACTGCCTGTTCACTGAGTGCATGTATTGCCATCTCGTTCGTGTTCATTTCAATTTCAAATACAATGCGCGATAGGAGATCTCTCGTGACGAAGAGTGCGGATGAGATGGTCAGATGCATTTCAGTAGTAGCAAGAGAGAAATGTGAATACCTCACACATATTCACAGACAGGAAGTATATACTTGAACTTATTCCCAACTGGCAATCTTCTTTATGGTATAAACACAATTCAGACGAACTTCGCAAGTGGCGAGCGAATTTCGTCGAAGAAGTTCGCTTTCGCTAATGGAGAAATGGAATATTTTGAACTCAAGGAAACCTGTCACATTCATTTCCTTTCCTACACATTCCCATACTTTAGACTTTTTATCTACGCGCTTATATTCTGCGTGCCCTAAATCAAAAAGAATGGGCTTTGCCCGGACAGCCTTGACCAATTTTTCCTCAAAAGACATTTCGCAATCTGCAATGTAAATTAGTTCCATAAATAATTATTTATGATACATTTTATGCTTTTTACCAAAGAATAAAAAAAAAACTACAAATCACTTTAAAAAAAAAAAACCGTGTCGGAAAAAATCGTTGCGTTTACTGTCAACAAATCTGACAGAAAACACACTGACACCTGTGGCGGCGACGGCAAAATTAGAAATTAGATGTTATCCAGCGGCAACGAAATGTTCGCACAACCGCTCGCCGCCGTAATTGTGCTTCAGTACGTGTGGTACGGTACAATTTTAAAATTTTGACAGCGAACTTCGCCACCGCTGGCGAACTTCGTCTCAATAGTGTTTATATCATTTAGCGACAAGTTTCGAAACTGTTCGTTGCCTCTTCATCGCCTCTTCATCGATATTTGGTTTATAGGATATTTTAATCGGATTTATATAACATTTAATATTTGTATACATGCAAACACTGTTGTAATCGTATTTGTGTTTGAGATTTTGTACTTTCATTTGGTTCTCCTTCTGTCGGAAGAAATATTTCGTTCCGAACGGACTGACCTTCTTAGTGATTTGAAAAATTAGCTATTCTTGTGCAAATGTATAAGTACAGCATTTTGATTCAAACAGCAGGTAAGTACCGTATTTCGATCTTAGGTTTTTACCATAGTTTGTACTGATAGATTTATATATTTCCTACATACTAAAAATAAAAAGTTCTATAATTAAAGAATTTCTTGCGAAATTAAAGAGGGCTCATTACTGGACCTACAAATTTTCATAACTTCTAGTAATGAGCCATAGGGGGGCTCAATACCGAATTAATGGAAAAATATAGCGTTCCAGTAATGAGCGCTGTGATATTTTAAAGTTTAGATGAAATCTATATAGGGTGTCCCGTACTCCGTGCACAACCTTGAAAGGGGCTATTCTTTGATCTATTTTGAGACAAAGATTGCCCTACAGGGAGGGTCAATTTTCAATATCCGTGTAGATACAGGATAGTCAAGAAAAGTGTTTCGGACCTGTACTCTTACTCATTTAAACCGTTATATGTATCTAGAAAACTAGTAATCAGATTTAAAGTTGTTATAGCTTCTGTTTTAGGGAATCGAATTACCTTTCATTAGTTACATTGCTAAAACTAGAAGGTATTAATTTTAAAAAATAATTTCAAAATGCCTGAGTATTCCAATGATGAATATGGATACATTCATCTATGGAGAGTGTCAGGGAAAATAACTAGTGGCGCGATCGCTATATCATCAGAAATATCCAAATCACCGAACAGAAGAAGGATTCGGGAAACTGGCTACTTGTCCTGAGCAGAGTAAATGCAAACCATATGCCGATAATCGCTGTTCAGGAATACTGCATGGAGTTCAAAACGATCCATCCATCAGTATCCGACGCTTGGCATTACAGTTGAACATTTCTAAGTGGAAAGTTTGGAGTTGTTTAAACCAGAACACTTGCATTCCTACCATCACACACCAGTGCAGGAGCTGCTACCCATCGATTTGCCCAAAAAATGGAGTTTGTAATTGGCTCCTTGAACGATAAATAGTTGACGAGAATTCTATGAACATCGTTTTTGGGACGGCAAATTACCAGAGACGGTATCAGAAACTTCCACGTGGGCTGAGAGCAATATACACACAATAGAAGAGTGGCATTATTTTAGCACAGATTTAGTGTCAATTTATGGGCAGGTGTGATTCGCAACTATTTTAATATATGTGTGACTTCCGCCTTCTATAAATAGTTTCAATTATTTACATTTCTTAACTAAAACGATCTACAGGACTTTTAGGATGATATTCTACTGATACAATACTATATGGCTCCATGTGTTACCAACACGATGTAGCTCCAGCTCCCAGATTGGTGGTTAAAATCCAATTATAGCAATCACTGGATCGGTAGCGAAATCTCCTGATATTACATTAAGGATTTATTTATATGGAGGGATGGAATCTTGTTTAAGCAACGGCAGTAGTATCATTGAAAGATCAAAGTACCAAGATCAATGCGTCAGTAACAGAACTAAGGCAGGAATTCAGGAGTAAGAGAACACTTGCAAAATTAGCTTTAGCGTGCAATCAAAATAAAGGTTGTCATTTTGAACATTTATTGTAAACAACAAATTTTGAAATAAAGCATACAAACTATTATTAAATTCTTTTAGTTTAAACAACAAGTACATCAACATCGAAAGTGCAATATTTTTGGAATCATAGTTTTATCTTAATTATTGAACTTATGCAATGCAAATGTGTGCAACTTTTGTAAGCAATAATATGGTACATAAAACAATTAAGTTAAAGTGGCGTTTTCATAATGGGGTTTTCTGAGAAAAACTATCACGAAACTTTTAGAATAAAAGTAGAAAAATTTGTGTTTCGAAGTAAATATCTCAAGATCGGGTGTAGTTACAATTTTACATCAAATGAAAGGTAATTGAAAAACAAGCTATAATACTTTGAATTCTGATTATTAGTTTTCAAGATAAAACGTTTAGTGAGTGAGAGTATAGGTCAGAAGCGGATATTGAAAATTGATCATCCCTGGAGAACAATTTTTGTCTGAAAATTTATCAAGGAATAACAACTTACAAGGCTATGCACAGAGTACCGAAAACCCTATCATCGTTAAAAAACTTTATTCTAGAAATACTCGCACCTTCTTTGGGGGTGGGGGGGGGCTCAGTATTGGTTCGGTCATGGCTCAGTATTGGAAAGAAAAGGGCTCATTACTGGGCACGCTGGTCTTTTTTCACTATTATTCAATTTTTTAAATAATTAAGCTTGCAAACGTCAAACTGTTTATTTAGTTTAATAACCGCTTACATAGTCCTTAGAACAAAAAAAAACAGATAACCAAAATATTTTGATATGTCAAGATGAGGAAGACTCAAACTAAACAATTTTCTTAAGGGTACTTTACCCTACCTATTACGAATTCTGATTTTCTTTGAGTTGTTAGCAAGGGCGCCCATAAAACTTCTTCCAGGGGGGGGGGGGGGCAAGGCAAAAAGTTTATAAAATAACTACCCACTCCATTAAGAATCTGAACTTATGGTTGAAATTTTAACGTAAGTTCGTTAACGGACACAATCGATCTACTCTTTCGGGTCCATACAAAGGCCTTAAAACATGCGTTCCAGAATACTAGCCGAATCCCAGTCGTAGAGGTGCTTGTACATGAGCAACTTTTCAAACAATTAATTGTCCGACGACTATTGCCAAAATTAGTGGAGCGATTAATGAATGGCGGCAATATTTCGACAATGTGGATATGTTTTCATAGATTGCTGATATTTCTCGCCCTATACTCGTAGTTTCTGTATTTGCAAGAAAAATTTATCTCTTCCACTTCCATGCTTCATCACCTCCTTAAAAAAATTTAGTTTATTTGTTAAACTTTATACAGAAACCGAATTTTATTTTTAAATTGCAATTGGTTCGTGAGATATTGTAATTAAAAGTTGTTCATCCGCTCTGGAGGTGTTTTTCCTAACTATATAGAACGCCTTCTGCTACAAAGTTGAAACTCGGTATGTATGTACATGTAAATCAACCAGAAAAGTAGATAAAAAAAATCTTATTTATCTATTAGTGTTAGGAAGGAGGTCGAAAAATATTATCAGGAAAAATGAAATGCACATATTTTCTCGATTTTCGTCATATCTATTAGGTCATCCCAAATATTGAATTAATTTTTATTCTACGGCTTTTTCATATACATACTCGTAAATATGTAGAAAGTGTTTTCATGATTTTCTAAAATTACTTTTTCATGAATTCTGCCATATCCCCCAGCCCTGATATGATATCGACTATATCTCCACTTTCATAGGGTTGCGTAATAATCGCTTAAAACTATCAAAGTTTTTAAGTTTTTGCCTTTTTTAATCCTAAGTTGGACACACGTTTTCACGCCTTCCGTAATTTCTTTTAGAAGTGGTAAGAAATTGGATTGGTTTTTACTTTCTCGTGCTGTCTTTATGTTTATCTATTAACTATTTTGAGGATTTTTGGATATTCCACCCCCAAGTGGGTGTAAGTAGGTTGCATATATTTTCACAGATTCTTACAGATTGCTTAAATCTGATGATATATCGAATTCCTATTTAATTCCTATGGTTTCCTATACCATATAAGCGCCAAAAAGTCAATTTCATGTATGCTTTTTAAAGCTTTGACTTTGATATTTGATCACTTTTCACTTCCACAGACTTTTTATATAATCGCCTACAAACTCATTTCACAATTTTTCGATATTCAACTTCCTAGGGTTTCACAATTTTTGCCATCCTTTATTTATGATGAGATATGAAATTGGTTGTTTCTATTTTAACTACTTTTATTTTTAGAACAAAATTAATTTTCCAAGAAAAGTCATAATCTCGAAACATCTGATGATAGTACTCCGATTTTGATTGCTCCCGAACTTTGACCCGAAAAATAATAAAGTTTCGCCCAGACTACTGGCAGATTTCTAAATCGATAAAATTACTTTATTGTTAAAATAATAAAGTAAAATATACTTATAATAGTGGCAGATCCAGACCTTACTGTTGGGGTGTCAGATTTTTTTTTAATTTGGCTATTTCGTTTGATAAAGTTCTGTGTGAACTTAGCTACATCGATAGCACTTAGCAAAAAAAAGGGTCATCTGAAGAAGGGATCATATTATTTATATCTTATTTTGGGTCATTTCATCCATGATTCCATGATTCTTTAGAAAAAATTTGTAATTGAAGAACAAGTGAAAAAATAATTGAAATTCAAGGATTTGTTTCTATCTAATTTTTAAACTAACAAAAACAATAACAATCTTTAAAATAAGCCCTACTTTATTATTCAAGGATAAAAATTACAGAGATATGAATTTTCAAAGAGGATTCGGATATCGTTTTGGGGAAATTTTTAACATACTATAACTAACAAAAAATAATGAGATAGATACAAAAAAAATTGAAATCATATATTTTTTTCACTAATTCTTCGAGTACACAAAATTTCAAAAGAATCGGCGATGATAAGGTCACACTTTTGGCGATTCTTGATTAAATTACCTTTTTCTATAAAATTAATTGAGAATTCTCATAGATTTTTTGAACCATTGAGATTCCAAGTTAATTTTTTGATATGTTTTGAAAAACAGTATAACCCATAAAATATAAAAAAAATTAAGAAAAAACGTATTATGAGATAGGTATTGAGGGATAGATGACAAAATCGTTATCATTGAAAAAAAAAAATGTCAAGGATAGTTTTGCGACAACCTCATCCTTTAAAATAAGCCCTACTTTATTATTCCAGGATAGAAATTACCAGAGATATGGATTTTCAAAGAGGACTCGGATACCATTTTCGCAAAAACTAACAAAAAAATTAGATAGAAACAAAAAATTGAATTTCAATTCTTTTTTTCATAAGTTCTTAAAGTACAAAAACGTTACAAAAAAGTAACGAAAAATCTTGTAAAACACACGCTTGTTCGTTCGATTTGGAAATAAACTGCAGTCAGCTGTGTTGTGGTGCCTGTCTGATTCTTCTTCAGTACGCGGCCGTGGTCAATTCCGGAAAAGGGCTAATTATCTAAGTCTATAGCTTGATTTGATATTCATTTTAGTGTCATTACTGAAAACTAAAGTCGAGGCATGAAAGATGTGTACAATAATTGTAGAGTGAATGAATGGTAAAAGTAGATGATTTTTCTCAACAAGCGATGGTCAAATCCAGGGGGGGCAAGTGCCCCTTCTTGCCCTCCCTGTGAATTCAGGGGGGGGGGGGGGTAAAGGCCCCCTCTTGCCCCCCCCTCTGGGCGCCCATGGTTGTTAGATACTTCTGTTTAATTAGCATTTATACTCTTGCTTTTATTGTATAATATTGCTACTCAGAAGGCTCGGTCAATTTGAAATACACGGTAGATGTTGATCTGTATATCACATATTGATCCTTGTGTCACCGTCGTTCCAATGAAGTTTATTGCTCAAGGTGTGAATCCGGTATTTCCGTGTTTCATGACCGTCTTCTGGGCTCGAGAGCCGAATTTGGGGGTTTTTTGAGGTGTGATATCCATTTTTCTACCACATATTAATTTATCCTTTAATATTAAATAAAAATATGTAAAAAGAACCATACTTTTGCGAGTTAAACGCGGTAAAAGTGGGGGGTGGAAAAAAACAAATCTAAACAATCCTGCCATTTACGTACCCTGTGCAGCACATTCTTTAAATTTAATTGGAGAGTCGGGCGGAATGCTGCGTACAAGAAACTAAGTTATTTCTATTTCTACATGTTTTAGTTTTAAGAAGGGGCGACGCACTGAGCCACCACGCACACTAGGCTCCAAAAAAGGCCCATAGCAATCCCTTCGGAGCCTCGAAGGTCACTAAACATCCCGTAAACAACCCAGATTTCTAAAGAACTTGGCTGGCTTATCATGATGCCCTACAGATCTCAGGTCATTGTGGATACAGAGGTAAGAAGGATTCCGAATTATTTAAACATACATACTTCAACCGTTTTCCGATTTTTTTTTACTCTACTGCAACGTGGACTGTAATTAGCATTTATTGTAGTTCTGCGGTGCAAGAACCGTGATAAAAGACTACAAGACAACATATTGCGTAGGTAATAGGGTAATTTCATCAAGAATCGCCAAAAATTACGTAATTTGTGACCTTACCATCTCTGATTCTTTTAAAAAAATTGTACTTGAAGAACTAGTGAAAAAAATAATAGAAATTCAATTTTTTGTTTCTATCTCATTTTTTTCTTCAGTTATAGTATTTTAAATTTTTCGCAAGAACGGTGCCTGAGTCCTTTGTGAAAATACGTTTCTCTGGTAATTTTTATCCTAGAATAGTAAAATATGGCTTATTTTAAAGAGGAAGGTTGTCGCAATCAAAATTATTCTTGAAATTTTTTTTCAAGGAAAATGATTTTTTCCTTTATCCTTGAATATCTCAAAACGTTTTTTTTATATTTTGTAGGTTATACTGTTTTTCAAAACATACCAAAAAATTAGCTTGCCCTGAAACATATTTTTACTATTTTTAACTATATGCAAAAAAAATAGTAAAGTTAATAGAAATTATTTAGTTCTATCTCATGTTTTCAAAACATACGCTTAATATCAAGCTCATATTTATAAGTTAATGAGCTTGATATTAAGCGTATGTTTTGAAAACATGAGATAGAACTAAATAATTTCTATTAACTTTACTATTTTTTTTTGCATATAGTTAAAAATAGTAAAAATATGTTTACCCTAATGACAATGAGCTTGATATTAAGCGTATGTTTTGAAAACATGAGATAGAACTAAATAATTTCTATTAACTTTACTATTTTTTTTTCATATAGTTAAAAATAGTAAAAATATGTTTACCCTAATAAAATGTATATGTAATATAATTTAATGATAAAATTAAAAATCTTTTTCAAGCTAAATATATTAATTTATTATTGCAATATCGAATTAATGTTCCACGAACTCAAATAAACATAAAAGAAATAAAGACCAATTCTAAAATAAATAAATCTTAATGGGTTCTGGGTCAAAAAATTGAAGAACATTATAGTGGTTCTCAATTATTTTATAGAAAAAGTGTTATTTAATGAAGAATCTCCAAAAGTGTACTCGAAGAATTAGTGAAAAAAAAAATTATTTTAATTTTTTGTTTCTATCTCATTTTTTTTGTTATAAATGTATGTATGTATGTTAAAGATTTCCCACAAAAGATGTACGAGTCCTCTTTGAAAGTTCATATCTCTGATAATTTTTATCCTTGAATAATAAAGTAAGGCTTATTTTAAAAATTGTTGTTGTTTTTGTTAGAGATAGAAACAAAAACATAAATTTTCATTATATTTTTCACTAATTTTTGATCCCGTCATAAGATCCTTTTTTGCTAAGTGCAGTAAAGTTGATCAAGTTTACTGCACTTATATTTAAATTAAAAAATAAAATATTATATTATAAAATAGCCAATTAAAAAAAGTTCTACTCACTGGAAACTGCTATTATGGTAGCATTATGAAGCGAAATATTAAAAATCATAAATAAAACTAATATATCACATCAAAAAGATGATAGGTACTACAATTGAAAGCATTATTTGATTATATGCTTCTTTAGAAAAATTGGTACAGTCGAAAAGAAATACAGAATCATTCAACCTTTACCAATCCGAAGGTATAAAATTGTCAAGTTCTGAAACTGTAATATTTTGTATTTTCCGCTTCAACTAGCCATCAAAATTGTATTTTTTTATGACGTGGGGCGCATTATTTTAAGTAGCCCACGGGCGCCGAATATCTTAAGACGGCCCTGTTGATGATGATGATATATTAGATTTCGTAAATCGTAACTTTATTATTGATTTAGTTCTTGGTTTCATCTAATTATATAGACAAATTTCATGGAACAACAATGAACCAATCAATGAATTCACATTCTTCTCTGATTCGGAAGAAGTTCCATGTAGTGGTGACGATGAAGATGTCAATTGGCAATCTCCTCTTCAAGCTGAAGATTCTGATATCGAAAATTTGGAGGACGATAGTGAAGAAGAGAACTTTGAAAGAGAACAGAACTTCGAAAGAGAGCACACAATGTTCTTCGCGGACGCGGAGGTTTCCAAGCGCCTTACACAAATCTAACTCGCCTGAAGTAGGTATTTAATAATTGTCAAATGATATAAAGTGTCAAATGATATAAAACAAATTATTTTGGGGCAGACAAATCGGAAGGGGTCCAGCTCCAGTATCATAGCAAATTAGAATAATAGTAGCCGACAATCGGATCCAAAGTCGTTTAATCCTCTAAAAATGGCGGAGCTAGATAGATTTTTTAGCATTCCATTCATTTATTGAACTATGACGTATGACTTTATGGTACAAACACAATTCAGACGAACTTCGCAAGCGGCGAGCGAAATTCGTTGAAGAAGTTCGCTTGCGCTAATGGAGAAACACATATCGGGCGAATTTCGCCGTCGATTTGACGTTTGACGACAGTTCAACAAACTGGACACAATTATTCAACGAAGTATTTATAAAAGTTAAAGAAAGTGCTTAATAATGGATAGATTTGTTTATGCTGTACATATTGTGTCACTGGCGTAGTAACGGGGGGGGGGGGGGGAATATTTTCTTTTTAATTCAGCAGCACGAAAAAGTTAGAATTTTCTAGCGTTGAACGAAAGTCTGTGAAGACATTTCAAGAATGCTTGATTATTGTTGGTCTCTAATCTCCAACTTCATTTGTTTTCCAGTTACAAAGCGTGCGCAAGTGTATACAAAATATTGTCGTATAGCGATTTTTTGAATATGACTTCAATCAGCAATTTTGGGCCGGTGATCAATAAAAAAAGTTGAATCTCTCTACTAACAATGATAATTCTTCAATGTGAACGATACAGGTAGGTTGTAGCTATCAACGCTTATGAATTGAAACATTTGGGTCATTCCATCAAGAATCGTCAAAAATGATAAAATTTTAGACTTACCATCACCGATTCTTTTGAAAAATTATGTAGCTTCTCGAAGAATTAGTGAGGAAACAAATACCATATAATTGAAATTTTTTGTTTCTATCTCATTTTTTTTTGTTAGTTATAGTATGTTAAAGACTTCGAAAAATGGTATCTGGTTCCTCTGCGAAAATTCATATCGCTGGTACTTAGTCTTTATCGTAAAATAATAAAGTGTGGCTTATTTTAAAATGCATGTTTGTCGCAATATAAAAAAAATATGAATAAGAATTATCCTTGGAATTTTTTTCTCAAGGATAACTATTTTGTCCTTTAGCCTTAAATAAATCAATTGCGATTAACTTGGCATCTCAAGAGGATCGGGGTCAAAATATCGAAGAAAATCAGTGGTTCTCAATTAAGGCTAGTTTAGTTATAAATAACAATATTAGACTTTTTTTACTCCGATCCTCTTGAGATCCCAAGCTAATTTTTTGGTGTGTTTTGAAAAACAGTACAACGCAGAAAATATGAAAAAGAAAAGAGATATTCAAGGATAAAGGACAAAATCGTTATCCTTGAAAAGGAAATTGTATTTCAATTATTTTTTTCACTAGTTCTTCAAGTACACAATTTTTCAAAAAAATCCGTGATTGTAAGATGGCAAGATGGCGATTCTTGGTGGAATGCTCCATTTTACCACTATTTTAATATAACAAAGTGTAGTGATCGAAATAAAACATAAATTACATACAGACACCAAAAACGCAAAAAAACATTTTTAACCCGTCTGTATATCGTTCGTCTTGCGCCAAATCGTTTGAGGAGTATAATACGTTTTATTTACTATCGACGGATCATCGTCGATTGATTTCGTCCGTTTCGTTGCCGTCTTTTTTCAGATTGGTCTGAAGATATAGTTGAAGTTGAAGATATAGCTGAAGTTGTGTATACTTTCCAAATTATACTCCGAAATTGGTATATTCTGTCTGATTGGCGTTCTCTTTCTTGTGTACGTTGTGGCAGAGTCCAGATTGACAAATACCTCCTCAGCACTAGGGAAGGATCTTGCGAAGATGTTTAGTGAAGCAGGGAAGTGGGGGAATTTTTCTAAAAAAACGCGTCTCATATTTCAAGAACTGTTCGATAAAAGCTTAGAATTACGGGAAAAATTGTAGCGTTTCCGAGTTTCAAATCTCGAGAATCGCGTATGATATACAAGTAAAACTTGGCAGGTAGAGCTATAGTTGTGACGAGTTCTAAAAATAAGACTTTTATTAGGGGCATTATGGTATATAGAGAGTGAAGATAAATTTTGCACAACTGGAAATTGGCATTGTAGAGCTCCATTACTTAAAAATTTTCCCAGTTCTAATATGGATCTTCTTTTTTTTTTATTGTAGTATATTGCTGTAAACTTATTTTGATTATGGAATCAAACAACTAATTTCAATTATGTTCGCCTTTGTTTATTTTAATTCGTTTAAATAATACCTATAACCTTTTTATGCAAAAACTACATGAATATGAACTAGAGAAAAGAACATCCAAACTAGAGAAAAGAGCATCGCCTCCTCCAACGATCTAGTCGTCTTTACTTACGCCTTTTTCTGCACGCCAGTGTTTTCTTCTTATTGCTCCCAACGACATCTTTTGAAAAGGGTCGTAACGATATACCTAATATCTACTGCTACTTCTATATCTACTTGTAGATAATATCGAACAATTTGAAGCCCAAATTGGTCAATATTAAAATGTTGGCGTTGTGTACACAGTGTTCCTTGCGTACAGATCTTACAAAGAAATTGTGAACAGGAGACGACGGTGGTGGGAACGTCCAGTCAACTGTACACGCGATTTGAAAAAATGAAGGATGGAGACGTTGCCTTAGCAACACGAATGAGCATTTCCAAATTCAATTTGTGGTTGAATCTCCTTAAAGAACGTCTCGAACGTTGCTCCAGAAGGAAACCAATCGAGCCAGAAATGCGCCTCGCAATAACATTAATGTAAGCTTCAACGTATTGCAGTGTACTACATTATTCATTGAACTAATAAATTTAATTTTTTTTAGGTATCAGGCTCATGGAAGTTCACCGCAAGTTCTTGCTTGGTACTTCGAAATGGGATCCTCTACTGTACAGAAAATAGTGTACCATGCCATTTGGGAAGAACGTGGTCAAATTTATTTAGCCCCTCAGAGTAGATTTGAACGGGCGAATATTGCACGGGGCTTTTGGAATAAACGGCGGATGCCGAATTGCATTGGAGGAATTGACGGAAAGCACATCAAAGTCATATGTATGTCCACGACGCAGCGGCTCATTGTACTACAATTATAAGAACAATTTCAGTATTGCATTGCTAGCAGCATGTGATGCAAATTATTGTTTTACACTGGTAGCCGTCGGAGCGGTCGGGAGTCAAAGTGACGGAGGAATATTTGCTCGGAGCTCATTTGGCAAGAAAATTCTGGTTCGGTTTTGTGATTCATTGTAAAGAGCTTCTGCTGGCGTTTGCGGATTGCTAAACGTACTGTCTCGCTGGAACTGCTGACCGCCGCGGTCAGCAGCAATGGTCAACCGTAAATGCCAACCGCGACTGACTTAAATTCTCGCTGAAACTACTCACCACAACGACAACGGCCAATTCCCGCGATCAGATTGCTTAGCCTTGAATTCACATGTTGCGAGATCGGAGAATAGATAAAGACACCATTTTAGCTTTTTTGTTTGAAGAGGAACAATAGGAGGAGGAAATTATGATGTTGATAAAAAGATATGAGCGTAGGTACTAGTAAATTAGTATATTCCAAACTTGAACACACCTACACTGCAAGCAAAAGTCAAGACACTTTTTTTTCCATATTTTCAGAAATCTTTTCGCTTCACCCGCTCTCACGGTCACTCCCCACTTCACCATGACCCTAAAATGGTTTTCCCTGCTATAGGTTTTCTAGTCTAGACCCAACTCCTGTAAAATTTCTAAGATTATATCTGGTACGGTTTTCGTGCTATAAAAATTCAATTTTGTGAAAAATGGATCCACGCTTCCGTGCTCCACTCACCACCACCAATACTATTTTCAGTAAACTCTACTTGTAATCCTATTATACAGAAACCAACTTTATCTTCCTGGTACAATTGGTTCGGAAGATATTGTAATCCAAAGTTTTTACTTGTAATAAACGCGAATGCTGCACTGGTCACGGAGCAGTCAAATATCAGCAGTCGTGCGGCCGAGTAAATGACGTCATGACCGTCAACTGCCGAGCAGTCGCAAACAGACATGAAAGCTTGTTTTTTGCCTGGAGCAGTGGTCAACTGCCGGCAGTTACTGCTGATCGCGACGGTCGGCAGTTCCAGCCAGACAGTACCTTTAGTGGGGTCACCAAAGTATGACTTCCTGTTACGAAATATTTCACCCTTTTCACCTCCAGGCGGCATGATTCGAATGTGTGTGCAGTCAAGTGCTCCTATAACATTTGGAAAATGAGCGATTGAAAAATTTTTTTTTTAATTTTTCAAGCTCTGTTATGGATGATGGCAATTTAACAAAAGTTGTTGCCAGTTCTGCGATAGCGTAAGATACTTTTTTAACTATTAAACTTGTTGATGTAACACTCACGCCGCTCAAGTCAGCAACAGTTAACAGCATGTTACCCGAAGCTTAGAAACGTAAAGTTAATAATAGCACTAATAGCGGCGAGATTACTTGATTTCTATGAAAGTTAACAAAATCAGAACCGAAGCATTGTTGCTCACAAAATGTTTACTTTTCAGTTTTCGCACTAATTTTAAACGACACCTTTGCTAAACGAAATCTATTTTATAAATTCTTCGTCATTGTAAAACTGAAGAAAGTTAACTTTCTGCCTAAAAAGCTCTTCCTGTCTAGTATGTATTATATCCTCGTCTTCACTATCAGTTTCATTAAAAAACCATGATCGAACAAGATTTCTTGCCATACTTTATTTAAATTCCAACGACATAACTAATTAAAAGTGTCAGTCAGCCATCAAAGGGAAATTCGGCAGTTACTTTGACTGAAAGATTCCTAACACTTAACTGGCCCTTAAGGGGTTACCACATGTTGTAATAATGGTCTATCAGTTAATTTCAAGTTAAAGTATTCGTCAAGAGTTAACTGAACATTGTAGGAACGGCCCTAAGAGTAAAAAAAACTCTGGATTTTTTCAATTCCATCACAAAGAGTTAATTTTGAATTATAAAACCGTGATATACTTTTTTATAAAACCCCCTACCACCACCACCCCCTCTCCCCTCTCCTTGATGAAATCCTGCGCACGGGACTGGTGCTTGGCAATAATTTCTATCGACTACCTACATATGTATATGATTAATATTCGTTAGCAAATACAAGTGAAATAATATTAATTTAAGCTAACGACATTACTCAACTTGACAAATGACCACAAAGTCTTAAGTCTCGAGATCATAGAGCTATATGTATAACGGAGATAGCGTGCAGCGACTTTTTTGAAGCTGGAGGTTTTCTTGCAAAGGACCGGCGATATTCACTATGCAACTATCAGCATCTTACTCACATGTATGTTATACTCCGGTATTAAAAAGAAAAACGGCCCAACCTTTAAATACTTCGCTACTTTTTGCATTTCACTGCCACCGGGCATGAAACGCTCCATACAAAAATGTTCAATTTTGCATCAAAATGCTTCAAAGTGCTTTATACAGAAACGGCGCTTTGCGATCTCCGTTAGTTAAAGCTCTATGCTCGGGATTAATCAAAGATATGTAATTGCGCATACGTGTAGAATAGATAAGGTCACTTGTGCCACTTTAGCTGTTCTATATCCAAATATGTGAAAGTTATTGTTCCAGATACATATGTTACAATGTCTTCGCACACCCTCTTTAAATTCAATTAATCACATTTTCTTGTTCTCGACACACTACACGTATTATGGCTTAAATTTTCATTGTCTCTAGGTGTTTTTGTCCACTACGAGGATATATGAACTCGAATTATGTTTCCGATTAAAATTTTCCATCAGTTTCATCATAACACAGAATACCGTCTATACATTTCATTATTATTCGTTCAGGGTAAAGTATAAGGTTCCAGTACAATAGAGCATACGTTAAGGGCAATTCTGACAGGTATTGTTAGATTAGTTCACCTATGAACTTCGACCTCCGTAATCCTAACCTAACCTCACACAGTATGTTAGCATATTGGTTGCATGTAGATATACCTACATAAATTTATCTGCGTACCTAAGTACAGTGGCTGAAGTAAAGTAGCCCCTTTCTAATTGTCGTCGTACTACAAAGTCTTTTATTAGCATTTTAGCTCGAAGCCTCAAACGGGATAGTAGTGTGCCGTCCTGCCAGCAGTTGAGCAATAACAAAAAAGCCTTAAACAAGAATCGTACAAGGCACATATGCGGGACTCGCCCTTATCTGTTGAACAAAATGATAAAATTTCTTTAGGCTGAAAGATACTCGTACGAAACTACAGATGGGCGCTGCTTGGTGAGACTCATTTGAGGTAGATAAATACAAGCATGCAAGGACACACTTTTTCCATATCGTTTATTTGCCTTTAAGTCGCTAAAGCTGTATATATGTACTAAATTTAGAATGAGTAATGATACACTTTCCTGCATAGTTTCTGTAAAAATAAAGTTTCGTGTTCATAAGGAAATAGCAAGCTGGGCTAAGCTTTGTGGCTATAAAAAATGTATATTAACTTAATAACTTGACACTTTTATCAGTCGTATAAGTTCATATTTTGTTTATACTTTAACTGTATTTATACTTTGAGCTTCAAAAAACTGTCCAATTTAAAGTTATTGGCACAATTTAGTTTAAGAATAAGACGCAATCGTTTTGAAAAAATAAATTTTTAAATAAATTTTTATTCAATCTAATATAAAAACTATGTTATACCTATACTTTATAGTTCCAGAAAAGTGAAGGTATTACCTCGCATTGTAGTCGCTTTAGTAAAGTGCTTGTATTTCTAACCACGATTCTACCCAAACTATGCGTATTTACCAGTAGTTTTTTCACTTTCGTACATTTCGGCAATCAGTTCTATTATCAATCTAAGAGGCCAACTTTCCGCCAAAAATTTTGACAATACTTTCAATTTTCAGGGAACGTAAGATTAGTCGTGAGAGTCCGAGCATTTTATCTGGTTCGACGGACCAATTGATCTGACTATTACGTTCAATCCGTCTTTTCCTAAAGGGTAAAAAAGTTTTGAAAGAAAAGCACTGATTTGTTGAAGCTTTGTCTTATTTTATTTAATGCTGTTATTATTGTTTTTCTGTTAAATTTTATTTGTTTCCTACCGTTCTGAAATTGCGGAATCCGCAACAAAGGAGGAGTCTGAAGTTGAAACTTGTGTGGCTTGAGTCAAAATTTAAGTCAAAATTTTGTTCGTGGCGAAACAATTAACCCCTACCCTTCGTCTTCAGTATACACCACATCACATACTTATAATCATAACAACACTGATATGCGTTCCTGCGTTTCTCCAAGCGTTGATATTGCTGGTAATAATAACCGCGTTTCTCCAAGCGTTGATATTGCTGGTAATAGTAACCTCCCTTTCCTTGACCCACTTCTCCCCCCCCCCCCCCCCCAGTCGTAAAGCATTCAATAAATTCGGCGAAATCCGAAGAGAATAGGTATCTTTTATCGCGGTTGAGAGAACATAGAGTATTTGACAATGTGCGGCTGTATCTTGCTTACATGCACAATACTTGTACACTTGTATTAATGGAAAAACCAAAACCAGTCTGATACTTTCCATCCAGCAAGAAGGGCTTCCAACGAATCTAGAAGCTTTGCGACTGTTCTACATTCGATTCCACGAACAATTCAACCTTACGCCCGACCAAGTCCAAAAAGATCTCGCTACGTTCGCCTCCCATGTTTCGTCGATACATATTTCTAATATGCAGAAACGCCGCGAGGATCACAGTAGGTTTTTTCGTTCCTAACGTAGACGTTAGCTCTAGAAACAACCTACGATTATACTATCACAACGGCGGCGGCATCAGGGGCAAAGTAAATAATCTTTTTATTGACGTTAAATCATGTCACTTCAACGTTTTAGTTATAACGGAAACATAGCTTAACGACTCCTTTAAAGATGAAGAAATACTGGAAAACAACTGGACCATTTACAGAAATGATAGGAATTATAGCGCTACTGGTCTATCATTAGGAGGGGGTGTCCTTATTGCAGTTCACAGATCTTTATCCAGCGAGATAGTAAGCACAAACCCTTCTCTGCTTTTCGAACATAAATTTATCAGAATCAAGTTGGTCAATAAATACAATACATACCATGACATTCTGGATATTTTACATGGTGTCAATTGCTCCTTAGATGAAAACGATAATCTTTTTCTTCTTGGCGAATTTAATCGCCCAAGCATTTTTTTTCGTCACTAATCAATCTGATAACACCATCTCACCTGGGAATCTTACGTCTGTTATTGACACCACTATCATAGACACGATGTATAGTAATGATATACATCAGGTAGTGAATTTTCCGAATAGAAACGGGAGATGGCTTGATATGATCTTTACAGACGCATATGAAGAAGTGATTGTTACCCCTGCATCTGACGCTAAGAATCTTTTCTCAAATACCCAGCATCACTCTGCCATTCTAGTAGACCTACCATGTGACGATATGAACTTTGTTAACTCTTACAACAATAATATTGTATTTGACTTCCGTAATGCCGATTTCATTAGTATTAATAATGAATTATCTTCGGTAGACTGGACATTCCTTTTTTCATCTAATAATCTGGACAATGCTATATCATCGTTTTACGATGTGATTTTCAAAATTGTCATCAACTATGTTCCTGTAATCAAGCTGAAGGATAAAGTCTCAGAATCGTGGCTGGACAAAAATCTCAGATCACTGCGGAACCAAAGAAATAAGTTCTTCAAAAAACTTAAGAAAACGGATACGACTACTCCGGGTCTTCAGACATTATATAACAAGCTGGCATCGGAATTCTCGTCTAAATGCCGAGCAGCGTATGAATCTTATGCGTGATATCTGCGATATGTTTGCCGACCGTTTTCGAGAAAGTTTTTAATCCCCCGTCGGAATCAACCTTTAGCGAACCTGACAACTCGACCCCTTCACTTGCTGACAATATTTCTTTGTCCGCAGAGGAGGTGGTTGATGCTCTTATAAATATTGACGTCAAAAAAGGTCCTGGCCCGGATCTCATTCCTCCCCTATTCTTATCAAAGTGTGCCATTCAACTTTCAAAACCTCTACACTTTCTATTCAACAAGTCACTGTCATTAGGGAATTTTTCTTCAGTCTGGAAATCATCGCATCTCACGCCAATTCACAAGAATGGTGACAAACGAAACGTAGAGAACTACCGAGGTATTGCAATACTATCAGCCATACCAAAACTATTTGAAAAAATTATCTGCGATAAACTCACTAATATTATCAACCCCATTCTTAATGACCAGCAGCACGGTTTTAGAAAAGGGCGCTCAACCACGACTAACCTAATGATTCTTGTATCTGATACACTCTGCGCTAGGGATGGGAATCGATTGCTCAACAATCGATTGTTGCATGATCGATTATTTTAAAATGTTCGATTAAGATCAATCGATTAATTGATGGGATTTAAGCAATTAATCGATTAATCGCGTAATTCTTAAGTCCCAGGGCTATCGTATAAGTATACGTAGACTTAATAGGTAGATTTGAATTGAAATGTGTAGGTTCATTATACGTTTAACATAGTGATTGTCCATACATACAATTTTAACTATTTAACTATTGGTGATTTCTTTTCTGAAAAAAATGTGACCTGTAAAGATGCAAAATTATAGCAGTTCTGCCGTTTTTTTTGGACAGTTCCGTCCGACAGGTCAATTTACAATAGAACGCTTTCAGGTCAAAAAGCTATTATTAAAATTTAAATAAATTTTCACTATACTCCGTATGATTTCTAATTACCGTATGACCCGTTGGACAGTTTAATTTATGCTTTTAAATCGTTTGCCGCTGTTGTCGTAGGATATTTTTTCTTATTTTCATCGTTTCTTACGCACATTTGAGGTTAAAGGAGTTGCACCGCCGAAACTTTCGGGGCAAGAACTGCGAGTTTTCAGTCAATTTTAGCCACGGACTCAAACCCCTTTTTTTAGCTGGTCAAAAAAAATTTAAGAATAGAACAGCGGAACTGCTAGAACAAAAATTGAGGGCAGAAACGGGTCACATTTTTTTGCAGAAAAGAAATCACCATATGTATGTATGGATGTATGAATGTTGCTATGTTCCCTATGAACTCCTAAACCGCTCAGGGAACGTGTAGAATAGTTCCGGGATAGTTCCTGTGAAGTTTGGTACCGATCGAATAAAAACAAATTGTTTTTTTTTTGACATTTTTCAATTTTTTTTGCGATTTTAGTACCCTGGTGCTCTAATTCTTTGTTTGTTTGTTTCGTATGCTTTCCTATATCATTCATCCGATTACGATGAAACTTCGTTTCTGAATTAACAAAATCATTTTACAATTGGTGGTTCGAGAGTTATTTCAACATTTGATATGATTTAGCGGCAGTTCGTTCGTTTTTGGTGTAGTAGTTATGCATTCCCATTACTAAATGGTAAAGATGGATGATGAATGTTGGATAGTGGATGCAGGACGGAGGATTGAAGGTGGGGGATGCTGGATGGAGGGTAGAATATGTATGTAAAGATTTTTTCTATTTTCCTCTCACTTGTGACGCTAAATGTCCGTTAAAAATGTGTGTGAATATGAGTTTTAAACGTATACATATTTGTATGTTCTTTTTAATGGTTAAATAAATAATATCCCATGCTAAAAATGAGAAGAAAAAAAAAATTAAACTAATAAACATAAAATAATGGAAATAAAATTCGAAGATATTATTTCTTCATAAATATCTTTTTTTTTATAAAGTAAACTTTTTTCATAGAAACTAAAAAAAATTAATTAAATTCTCTTGAAACTGAAAAAAAATAGCCATTTACATAATTTCAAAATTAATTGTTTGTACTGCAACTTCCTTCACAACCAAAACATTACGTCTATTGACGACAGAAAAATTAGCATTGATAAATTTGAACCTGTCAACCTGTTCCTCATATCAGTAGCAGTTAATCCAGCCTCTGAGAGCAATCTTTCTGCAGGTACCGAAGATACAATTACTGATAAGTATTTAATTGCAAGGGTATGCGTCCGTGGAAATTGAAACTTGAGTGTTTCCAAAATTTCATAAGGACTTTTTGTTCTATTCACTACAGGTTGACATAAAAACTGACTGAGCTCTTCAGAAATTCCATTAAGGTCTTCATCTGCATGAGCTTGAGAAGCGCTCTGACACGCAAGTGAATCATGGATCGCCCAAAGATCAGCTGCATTACCTTGATGATGAAGTTCGGATTCCATCGAAAAAAGAGGAGACGTGGAACTCCAACTGTTTCGCCATTTAATATAGTGATCGCCTCGCGAATTGCAACCGGATTATACTAGATGGTACGAATACGATACTCGAAGGTATCGTAATATTTAACACATTTGCAGTTAACTTGACATTCAGATCAGTTCTATCAGCTAATTTTTTGTTAACTAATGTAGGAAAATCTATCGTGCATCAAATCTTTTAACTGTTGAAATTCATTCGATTAATTAACGTTAACTAATCGATTATGTCGATTAATCGCCAACACTCATATCGATTGCTAAAATCTATTTTTTTTTAAAAATTAATCGATTAGTCGATTAATCGAATCGAAATCGAACATCCCTACTCTGCGCACTGGAAAATGGGTGCCAAATCGACGCAATATACACTGACTTTAGCAAAGCTTTTGACCAAGTAGACCACAATACTCTAACCTTTAAGTTAAAAAAGATCGGTATAACAGGACCTTTACTTGACTGGCTTAAGTCATACCTCAGTAATAGAACTCAATGTGTTAAGTTCCAAGGCTTAATTTCCAAAGAAATATCAGTGTCTTCTGGTGAACCCCAAGGGAGTCACTTAGGACCTCTTTTGTTCAACATCTTCATTTTAGATCTATCAGGAGTATTGGAAAGTGTGTCACATCTTTTATACGCCGATGATCTGAAAATATATCATTCCATTAGCTCCCCGGCAGATGCTATATTCCTGCAATCCAAGCTCTTGGCACTAGATGGATGGTGCAGTCAAAACAAATTAAAGCTTAATGTCGGTAAATGTCACGTGATAAGCTTCTCACGTAAAGAATCCACCTACCACCATAACTATACCCTAAGTGGAAATGGTTTAGATTGAGTGGAGCATATTGAAGACCTCGGCGTTCTACTTGACAATAAACTATGCCTTAAATCTCACTACAACAAAATAATCGCCAAGGCCAACAAACTTTTAGGTTTTATTAAAGGAAGGACTAAAGAGTTCAGAAATGTATGGGTCCCGTATTCTGCTCCCTGGTTCGCCCTCTCCTGGAATATGCATGTCCCATTTGGGATCTCTTTTTCCAGATTTACAGCAGCAGAATAGAGTCAATCCAGAAGCAACTTCTTCTTTTTGTTCTGAGGGACTTGTATGACCCTAGAGACTTTGTTAACCTTCCACACTATACAGTTAGGCTACAATTGTTGAATCTTCTACCACTCAGCTCTAGAAGAACTATGCTAACGTCCTGTTTCACCTTAGATGTCTTGAATGGTGATATTAAGGTTGATCAGCTTACAAATAAAATTCGACTTAATGACACTGTCAGGCTGACGAGACATTCAAAACCACTTAAGGAATATCCCCACCGTACTGATTACGGTCAAAACGAACCCATAAATAGATGCTGCCCTGGTAGAACATCATCAATGAGCTCATCATGATACTCATCGCAACCAACCTAATGAGCCTTGTACGAGCGTGAGGCTTAAACTCATTTATATACCTTTAAAAAATTCTTCCCCTCCTAGTGAGTGTTTCGATGAGTGTCTCGATGATTTTCATGATGAGCTCATGATGAGTTTTCAGTGATTTTAATGATGAGTTGGTGATGAGTGTTTCGATGAGTTTTTCAATGATTTTCATGATGAGCTCATGATGAGATTTTCAGTGGTTTTAATGATGAGATGGTGATGAGTTTTTCAATGATTTTCATGATGAACGTTTCAGTGTTTCATGAAGTTTTCACCCTAAAATTGCATAAATACTGTAATTTCTACGCCTGTCAACATCCCTTTGATATGCTTTTAACTCCCTGGCCATTCCACTGCCTTGCGTAACATTTCAGTAAAAAAAAGAAAATATAACAAATAAAAAATATAACGGGGAATTAGACTGATCTTACTATAATAAAAAAAGAAAGTGGAAGTGAAATTGTAAAGAAGATTAGTGGAACGTCACTTTTCTTATCTTAGGCAACGCTCTAAAATTAAAAATCCAAACAAATGATTCCAAACAAAGGAAATTTTACATAGTCCAGGTCCAGAACAAAAGCAAAAATCTGCCAACAAGCTGGGCGTAACTTTATTATTTTTTCCGGTAGAAGTTAGGAACGCGTTCAATTCTGAAATGCGGTGGAGGCTACTATGTGACTGAAAACCTATCAAAAAGAACAAGATCGTGGAAGTGAAAATCTGATTGGATCTGAGAGATATGGAATAGTTTATGAAAAAGTACACAATCACTTTAAACCCCCTTAGGGGTCAATTATGGAGAATACATAGAATGAAATTAAATTCAATATTTGGGACGAGGTAGTAGATATGTCGAAAATCGTGGGAAAATATGCATTCTATTTTCACAGATATTTTTTTTGCCCCCCTTCTGAACGCCAATAGATATTCGTTTTTTTTATTCAAAATTATTTTTCTAGTTGATTTAGATATACACACCGAGTTTCAACATTGTAGCTTAAGCCGTTCTATATATAGGAAAAACACCCCCCACTTGTACCACACTACCCTTAGGGGTCGAATTTCAAAAAACCTTGAAAACGCTTTCTAGGTATTCATACGAAGAATCCGTAGAATAAAATTAAATTCAATATTTGGGACGAGCTAGTATATATGACGAAAATCGTGAAAAAATATGCATTCTATTTTCACTATTTTTTTTGCCCCCCTTCTGAACGCCAATACATATATGAATTTTTTCTTATCCAAAATAGTTTTTCTAGTTGATTTACATATACACACCGAGTTTCAACATTGTAGCTTAAGCAGTTCTATATATAGGAAAAACACCCCCCACACCCGTACCACACTACCCTTAGGGGTCGAATTTCAAAAAACCTTCAAAATACTTTCTAGGTATTCATACGAAAAATCTGTAGAATAAAAATGAATTCAATATTTGGAAAGACCTAGTAGATATGACGAAAATCGTGAAAATATATGCATTTTATATTTATTATTTTTTCAAATAAGTTTTTTGGCCCCCCTTTCTGAACGTCAATGAATATTAAAATTTTTTCTTATCACAATTACTTTTCTAGTTGATTTACATATACACACTGAGTTTCTTTATTGTAACTTAAGCCGTTCTATATATAGGAAAAACACCCCCCACACCCGTACCACACTACCCTTAGGGGTCGAATTTCAAAAAACCTTGAAAACACTTTCTAGGTATTTATACGAAAAATCTGTAGAATAAAAATGAACTTAATATTTGGAAAGACCTAGTAGATATGACGAAAATTGTGAAAATATATGCATTTTATATTTATTATATTTACAAATAATTTTTTTTGCCCCCCTTTCGGAACGCCAATGAATATTCAATTTTTTTTTATTACAATTACTTTTCTAGTTGATTTACATATACACTTCGAGTTGTAACTTTCTAGCATGAACCGTTTAACAGTTAGGAAAAACATTCCCTACCCCCGTAGCATAGTACCCCTAAAAAAAACTTTATTTTTCAACATTCCGCTACTATAGCGCTATCTAAATACCAAGTTGAAGGCTTATATCATTACAGGTTCTCAAAATATAAGCATCGGAACTTTTTCCGTTTCACCCTCCCCCTCTACACCCTCAACCCCAAAACTTTTTCCCCTACTAGAGTTTAATTAGCGCTACTTCTGGTAAAAATTCTAAGCATCTACCTTACACTATTCTTGAGATATGAAATGTGTTTTATTTGAAAAATTCTCATCCCCTCCACTTCTATGCTCCACCTCCCACTTAAAAAATTTTACTTTGATCAATCTTTATTTGTCGACCCTTATACCCAAACCGAATTTTATTTTTCTAGAGCAATTGGTTCATGAGATATCGTAATCTAAAGTTTTTTACCCCCCACCCCATACACAACTTCCCCCAACCAAAATTTTTCTTGATTCTGTTTTCCTAGTATAACTACAAATATTTTTTAAGTTTGAATAGTGTGCCATTAACGGTTTAGGAGATATGGATTTTAGAATGTATCTATATCGCATTTTTTGGGTTTTGGACGCATTACATTTCCCCCCACTCCCACACCCTTTGATCAATATTGACAATTTTTCTGCAAATGGGTCTACTATCAGAGCTCTATAGAAATTCCAAGTTTTAGCTTCCTATCATTAGGGGTTACTGAGATCTAGAAACCAAAATTTTCGGTCTAAAACACTTCCCCCTCACACCCCCACCCCTGAAAATTTGGTCACTTCAAGGAGCCTACCCCGTCTATTCGTTAAAAAAATTTCAATTCAATATCTCAAATCGTTTGGCAGCTACGAGCCTCCAAACGATCTTTCGTACGGCGTACGGCGTACGGCGGACAGACGGACTGAAAAATTGTATTGCTTTTTTCGCGTCTACTAGTTATGAAACGTGAAAATAAAAATGTTGAGGGTATCAAATTTTTTTTTTTTAAAAATCAATCACAATACTTAATTATTGAAATAATAAAGTATTAGATGAGCACTCATTGCAAGTATAACCAGAAAACTCATCATATAATCATCGACGGACTCATCGATAAAATCAGTATTTTCCATATAGTACTCGTACATTGTGTGTAAGTGACAAACTCATCAAAACATCATCGACAGACTCATCAATAGAAAAGATTTTCCAAATAGTATATTATTTATATTGAAGCACTGGGATTTTTGATGTGGTAGTATGCGTCTCTCGATTTATTAGTATATGTGAACAGATGAGTTTTGTCTAGTAGGGTGTAGAACGTTTAACAATTTCAGCGTACACTTCACACCTCCAATAAGTAAGCCGACATATAAACTGAAACTTCGTTCGATGTTATCAGCTCATCCTCATCCTGCTTAACCAACCAGTGCCTCTAATTAAGTTATACTAAAATAGTTAAATTAAGTCAAATTGTATTGTTTTAAATTAGTTTAATTTGAGTTAATGTTGTATCTGTACATATCTTGTTTGATAAATAAATAAATAAACTGCTGTGTTATGGTCGTGTCGAATTCCGCGCAAAGTAAAATATATTTTTTCACGCAGGTTATCATTAATCTCGGTTTCAAATTTGTGCACTACTTCAGGCGATTTAATAAAGAGCTGGCTCTGTGCTAGCTCAGTAGCGGTGTGAAAAATAGCCGTTTGTAAACAAAACATACTGCAGTCACTTTAAGCTGCATGCCAATCGTATGAAACTCGAGATGAAATACAGTACTCCGATCTATATTATAGTTGGGGATAAACTAGAATTACGTGTGTGGATGTTGAACGTCCTTTATTAAGGACTCTCATTTCCCTGGTAGAACATCATCAATGAGCTCATCAATGAGCTCATCATGATACTCATCGCAACCAACCTTATGAGTCTTGTACGAGCGTGAGGCTTAAACTCATTTATATACCTTTAAGAAATCCTTTCCCCTCCAAATGAGTGTTTCGATGAGTGTCTCGATGATTTTCATGATGAGCTCATGATGAGTTTCCAGTGATTTTAATGATGAGTTGGTGATGAGTGTTTCGATGAGTATTTCGATGATTTTCATGATGAGCTCATGATGAGCTTTTCAATGATTTTAATGATGAGTTTGTGATAAGTGTTTTCATGATTTTCATGATTTTCATGTGTTTCAAAAAAACTACAAAAATATCATTTTACGAAGTAAACAAATAAGCAGAAATCATATTATATCTGATTTATTTGAAAACAACGAACTGAATATACGTATATATACGTATGGTATATATCTGTATTTTAAAAGAAGACATTCAATTATAGCTAACGCGCTGATATGTAAAATCTAAGAGAAATAAATGGTTCATGCTGGAAACAAAAGTTTTTGATGTGGATGTTTGCGTTTTTCGATTTAATAGTATATGTGAACTGATGAGTTTTGTCTAGTAGGGTTGATTGCTACTCAAACCTAAAAGAAAATATTCAGCGTTTAATTTCATATTTTGAACATGGAAGATGCAGGAAGGACTCACTCGATTTCTTACATATTATATCATGTATATATCTTTTTCCCTGGAACCATTCAAAATTTAATGTGTACAAAATTTCAAATTCAAATTCAATTGCGATCTAAAAATATCGGAAAATATTGTTGAACACGTGTCTTAAAGATTTTTTGCATGGAAGATACCAGAAGAAGTAAAAGGATGTCTCCGACTAGTAACTTCGAACTTCTTTTGCAACCGAAACTAATCTGTAAAAAATTACGAATTCGTAGCTAAAAGATTTCTTGAGTCATTGTAAGTTTCGTAAATTAAGGGGTTATATACAGTTGTGATGGACGAAAAAGTCAATTTTTCTTTTATTGCATATTCTTTTAGTATATTCTCTCCAGAATACTCTCACCAAATTTCATAACGATCGGAGCATTAGAACCGAAGTTGTAGCTTTTCATAGCACACTACCTGCACAGCGAGAGGAACAAACATGATAAACGCGATTATCTCAGAATCTTATTTTTTTCGAAAGTACCTTTGCGGTGGACAGGATTACTAGAAAACTATCAATCCAAATTTATACCACTTATTTATTATGATAATAGCTAGTAGTTGAACGAAGGATTATCAATTATTTTGAAAACTTTTTTTTTTAGAGCAAAAAGTCGAGAATGTTTTACATTGAAAAAGTACGTTTTTTGTTACAATCGTCGCCATTTTTTTTTAAATCAAAATTTTTACAAATCTGTAGGGGTGTGGTACCCTTTACCATTGTGATACCATTTACATTACCCTTACCTTTACTTTACATTAATAATTCTCAGTGATGGTTATAAATAAGATTAACTTTTATTTAATATTGACTGAGATTAATTATTATTATTTATGTTACCAGTTTTTTCATGGTCAAGCTACCATTGAAGCTATTAAATGTTAAGAGTTTGTTGTTCTTTCCGGTGTCAGTGGAGTGAAGCTCCAATACGAAATCCCCGACTGTTGATTAATCGTAGTCCCTGAGGACAATGACAAATTTGAAAAGAACTTTCACTGGAGAGGCCAGTTTATCATAAGATTTGTGTTGGACTAGGTCCGAAGGAGCTGTTTCCAAATTTGTCATTGTCCTCAGGGACTACGATTAATCAACAGTCGGGGATTTCGTATTGGAGCTTCACTCCACTGACACCGGAAAGAACAACAAACTCTTAATATTATTATTTATTTTCACTTCACATAATTTTGTAATACTTTTCTTATTTATTATACAACAGAAAATTATATTCACAGTCGTAGGTTAAACAAATATTTATAAACGAATTTATTAAAACGTGACTTTTGGTTTCAGGAATTTTTCTAAAACTAAACTTTATCAAACGAAAATTTTACTTTTTAAATTTGAACCGAGTACTTGATTTAGATTTCTACTAAAATCAAGTACTCGGTTGTGATGTGTGAGGTGTTTTAGCTAAGTGTTGCCCACTTGTTGCCAAACACCCCACACACCCCCTTCCTAGAGAAGGTTTAGTACCTTCTTGATACCTGCACGTATCGAATTGGATCACGATTTAGTGTGAGTCGTGGATGATGCGGCAACATCATTAGCGAAACTCACGCGTTTACGTGTTTTCATTGGTTGTTCCGAAGAATGATTCGCAGAGTCGAAGGATGGTCTGAGTCGGTCGATGGAGACGTTCTTCACCTTGCCGTTGATGGCAATGGTGAAAAACTTCTCCAGCCGATCGATTACCCTGAACGGACCTTCATAGGAGGGCTGAAGCGATTTCCGCACAAGGTCCTGACGTACGAAGACATGTTCGCAATCTTTAAGCGAATTAAAGACAAATGCGTTTGTTGATGTATGCGAAGAAGGTGGTTGTGTTGTGTCTGTGTGTACGAGTTCGTACGGTAAACGTAAATTCTGGCCGTAAACAAGTTCGGCCGGAGTGGCATCTGCATCTCCTCTGATGATAGAGCGAAGCCCAAGAAGGATGAATGGAAGTTCGCGAGTCCATCCTTCTGATGCTTTGCACATCAAAGAGTCCTTAAGTGTACGATGCCACCGTTCAAGCATACCATTCGCTTTGGGATTGTATGCAGTAGTTCTACTGCGTTTAAATCCCAAAAACCTACCCAACTCCGCGAACTGTTGAGCTTTAAATTGCGCTCCTTGGTCAGTTACTATCGTGAGAGGAGTTCCATAACGTGGAATAAACTCTTTGACCAATGTCGAGGCAACAGTTGTTGCACGAATGTCTGCAATGGGGTATGCCTGTGGCCATCTGGTGAAACGGTCAAGGACGGTAAGACAGTATTTGAAACCTTCCGAGGTAGGAAGTGGACCAACCAAGTCAATATGAATGGTGGTGAATTTTTCTGTAACTGGCTCAAACTTACTGGGTGGGCTTTTCACATGTCGTGAAATCTTGACCTTTGCACAAGATGTGCATTCTCTGCACCATCTGTGGGAATCTTTGTTGATGGATGGCCGGATGAACTTTGGTGCTAAAAGTTTAGTTGTAGCTTTAGCACCGGGATGAGCCGTACAATGTACCACATCGAAAATCTTCTTACGCAACATCGCGGGAGTGTAAGGTCGCAAGACTGCTTGCGAAGCGTCACACCACAGCTGCTGAGAGGAATTTTCGATGTTAATAGGTAACATCTTCAGGCTTGTTAATTGTTTAACGGCGATAAGCTCTTCATCGGTCAATTGAGCATCCGCTATCTGAACATAATCCACCGTTGGTGGAATTACGACTTCGTCGATGCGTGACAATGCGTCAGCGAATACATTGTCGACACCTGATATGTGTCGGATGTCGGTGGTAAATTGACCGATGAGATCTAAATGTCTGAGTTGACGTGGAGAAGCTTTTTCAGAATTTTGTCTGAAAGCAAATATGAGTGGTTTGTGATCTGTGAAAAGTATAAAAGTTCTGCCTTCCAGCACGAACTTGAAATGCGTAATGGCGATATAAGCAGCCAAAAGCTCACGATCATATGCACTATACTTTCGCTGTGCTGAAGAAAGTTTCCGAGAAAAGAATGCCAACGGTTGAAAGACATTTGAAACTTTTTGTTGTAACACAGCCCCGATTGCTGTGTCCGAAGCATCAACCACAAGCGAAAGTGCCGCAGTGGAAGAAGGAAAAGCTAAGATGGTAGCTGATGCTATCTGCTTTTTACAGCAGTCGAAGGCTTCCAATGACTCAGGAGTCCATTGAAGAACTGTTTTATCATGTTTCTTCTTGCTACCTTCAGTGAATTTGTCTAAAATCAACTGAGAAGTGGCAGCATGAGGAATGAATCTTCGGTAGAAGTTTATCATACCGAGGAAACGTCTCATTTCATGAACTGTAGCCGGTTGAGGATACGACGTTATTGCATCAACTTTAGAAGTAATTGGGCGGATACCATTCGAGTCAATGGTATGACCTAAAAAATCAACCTGAGTCTTGACAAAATTGCATTTCGCGAAATTAATCACTAAACCATGATTTTCAAGTCTTTGAAAAAGGGTATCAAGGTGAACGAAATGTTCTTCTTCTGATTTTGAAGTGATCAAGATGTCATCAATGTAGACGAAACAAAAATCTAGATCCCTCAAAATCGAGAAAATAAATCTTTGGAAGGTTTAAGCAGCATTGCGCAAACCAAAAGTCATTCGTACGAACTCGTATAAGCCGAATGGTGTTGTAATTGCCGTTTTTGGAATGTCGTCCTCATTCACAGGTATCTGATGATAGGCACGTTCCAAATCGACTGTGGAAAAAATGGTGCAGCCATCTAGTTGTTGGGCAAAGTCCTGAATGTGCGGGATTGGATATTTGTCCGGTACCGTTTGCGCGTTTAACGACCGATAATCACCGCATGGTCTTCAGCTTCCATCCTTTTTACGGACCATGTGAAGTGGAGAAACCCAAGGACTGTCCGATGGTCTACAAATGCCACGATCCACCATTTTGCCGAAGAACCCCAGTCTACTGGTGGAATGAGAATATTGCCGAATGCAGAAGGCGGTGCGAAATCACACCACGTGGCAATCATTGCATTCTAACTACAAAGTATGCCGACTACAGCTTAAGAAAGCGATTCAAGACGCCAAGGACTCATCATTCCGCGACCTGCGCGATAGCTTTGATATCGACCCCTGGGGCAAGGCGTACAAGGTAGTGATGAGCAAAGTTAGAGAACCTGCGCTTATGGACAGCGTAGTGGCGACTCTCTTTCCACCCCAGAGTGAACGGACGGAAATATATCAACTACCCGCAGATATGGGTGATATTTCTCCCGTGACAGCTGAAGAGGTTCTACTGGCAATACGGAAAGTATCTGACAATAAAGCACCTGGTCTTGACGGCATCCCTAACATAGCGTTGAAAACGGCCATCCGAAAGGATCCCGAGACGTTCGCTAGGATGTTCACAGCATGTCTCAAAGAAGGAGTGTTCCCCGATTTCTGGAAGCTCCAAAGACTGGTGCTCTAATTGAAGCCCGGAAAGCAACCAGAACAACCACCGGCATACCGCCCACTATGTATGCTGGACTCATTGGGAAAAGTACTGGAGAGCATTATCACCAACCGACTGCAGGAGTTACTCGAGAGACCTGGAGGTCTGTCCGAGCAACAATTTGGATTCCGTCGAGGGAGATCCACCATCGACGCCATTAATGCCGTTATGAGAATTGCGCGTGAAGCAACATCCGGAGAAAGATGGAAGAACGGCGACAGAAAGTACTGCGCAGTGGTAACACTTGACGTTAAGAATGCCTTCAATTCAGCGAGCTGGGTGCGAATAATGCAAGCAGTAAATAGTTTCAACGTACCGGGATATCTACAGCGAATCATAGCTAACTACTTCGAAGAAAGAGTTCTTTTGTATGACACCAAGGACGGTGTCAAGCGATACGACGTCTCACGAGGAGTCCCTCAGGGTTTAGTGCTTGGCCCCACTTTATGGAACATCATGTATAATGACGTTTTTTGCATCGAGCTTCCAACGGACACCACTCTAGTTGGCTATGCGGATGATATCGTACTAGTGGTAGTAGCGAAACATATTCACATCTTGGAAGCTCTGTGTAGTGATGCGATCGACAGAATTATGCGGTGGTTGAGAAGTGCGGACTTGGAGTTGGCTTCGCATAAAACGGAGGCGGTTCTTTTGAGCTCTCGGAAAGTACGCGAAACGTTCACATTCAGAGCTGGAGAGCACGAGATCATCTCGCAGCCGAATCTGCGATATCTTGGAGTGTTAATCGACACTCGAATGTCTTTCAAGGATCATCTCCTGGCGATCAGCGAAAAAGCCTCAAAGGTAAATGGTGCGCTCTCACGCATCATGTCAAACATTGGGGGACCACGCTCCAGCAGACGAAAACTACTAGCAACGGTCACGAGTTCCGTAATGCTATACGCTGCACCGATTTGGGCGGATGCGACGAAGAAGAAATCATATACAGCCGGAATCCGATCTATCTATCGTCTTAGTGCACTGAGGGTTGCTAGTGCTTTTCGAACAGTGTCCGATGTTGCAATCGGGGTAATATCGGCAATGCTACCAATTGACATACTAGCGTCTGAACTTCAGCGACTCTACGTAGCAGGAGATCAAGCATCGAAAGTGCACGAGCGACGGCGCAGCATTCAGGAATGGCAAGGACGCTGGGACAGCGCGAACAAAGGAAGATGGACATTTACATTGATTCCAAACATCGATAGCTGGATAAGCCGCAAGCACGGAGAAGTTAATTTTTTTGTGACCCAGCTGTTGAGCGGACACGGTTGTTTTAAGCAGTATCTTCACCGCTTCAAGCATGAGGAAGACCCGTTCTGTCCCAACTGCCCCACGAGATCGAGGAAGCGCGACATATCTTACTGCACTGCCCGCGCTTTGACATCGACCGAACCGAGATTGCGGAGGCTTCCGGAGAAGCCCCGACCACAGAACACTTTGTAAGACACATTTGTGACACAGCCTTCAAATGGCAAGCTTTCCAGTCTGCAGCAGCGCGAATTATGTCAACACTTCGCCGCTTTGAACGATTAAGAAACATCCAACGCGACGTACCACAGGAGACGACTGACTAAACAATACAGACAATAACTGACGATTTTAGCAGTATTGCTATGACGGCCTCCCGACGCAATACCTGTCGGTGGTTCCGGGAGGATCCACCCGTACGAGTGAGGAGGGTTTAGCGGGCTAAAGTCCCGCACTGACTTAGGCTTTCGACGCTTCCCACCTCGTTAAAAAAAAAAATCATTTTGCCGAATTTCGACTTCGCAACCGAGAGGCGAGTGGGCGAAAGACACCGAGGTTTGGCAAATGTTGGTTTACCTTCCGTAACTATGAAGTGACGGATCGTGTGCATCTTACGCGGGTTCTCAGTGTTTGAGTGTAAGATGTGAGTGTGTTTGTTGAGTAGTGCTGCAACCCGAGGGTTCTCGTGTAGTGTTGCAAGAACAGACAATGCTGCAGAAGGTCCCTTCAAGACTTGACCAATGGTTGAGCTGATATTTGAGATCTGGTCGATCAAACATTTGTGTTTGAGGTCGACTATCAATCCAAAATTATGGAGAAAGTCGGCTCCTAATATAGGCCGATCGACATCAGCAACGATAAAGTTCCATTCAAAATCGCGTCGTAGTTTGAGTGAAACTTTAATCGATTGGTAACCATAAGTCGGAATCTTGGTGGAGTTCACTGCAGTCAGGACCAAGTTTGGATTCGCGGATCGGGTGTCGAACGATCGTTTGGGGATCACCGAGACGTCCGCTTACTAAAAAACGTAGACCGGTTTTCGAGTCCAAGATGATAAGGCGACTTGAGGGTGGACTAGTGTCGGAAGTCGCCATCTCCAACTCATGACCTAGTTTTTTGCCGTTGTGTACGAACACTTACCGCGACATTTGGTGGCTTTATCACCAAAACGATCGTGGTAATAACAATATCCAGAAATCTTACAAGTTGCACTCGTTGAACGTTTTGGTGAGGAATTGTTATTACCATTTGATTTGCTATGTTGGTTGCGTACAGGATTACGACTTTGTCTGTTTTTGGTTTGGCTATGAATCAAATTGGTCAATGCAGCAACTTGATTTTGAAGAGATTCAAAACTTGCTTGCTGGGAGTTGACCGCGTTTACCGGAGTGGAAGATATACCAGCTATATGCGTTGACGGGGCCAGAGTCTCCGTAATTTTGTCAGCCACTAGAGCTAACTCTTCTAGGGAGCCCGCGGATACAACCAAAATGGCCTGAGTTTGAGTTGGCAAACGCTGTAACCAAAATTTTTTTAATATTTCATCGTTGAAATTAGCGCCAGCCAGTGATCTGATCCTGCCTAACAATTGAGACGGTTTATTGTCACCAAGATTCAAGCCACTAACTAACCGTTTTAATTTGTTGTTCTCTGACTCCCCAAACCTGCGAATCATTGGTTCTCTGAATGAAGAATATGCGGTCAACACCGGAACGCTTTCAATAATATCTATTGCTTGGTCGCATTCCGCCGCGGTCATCATGCTAAGCACATGATTGTACCGCGTGAGTTCCGTTGTTATTGCTACTGCCGCAAATTGTGCATCCATAACCTTGAACCATGCAGCAGAATTTGCCGTCCAAAAGGGCAACTTTTGAATGGCAACCGCTGCTACGTTCGCGGTGGGATTAGCCGACGTGCCGGCACCGAGTTATAGATTGAATGCTTCGTTAGCAAGAGCTTGCAAAGCTGCGTTGTCCTCAACGTTGGACATAACGCTCTTAACAATTTAAAATTTACAAGTAAATAAATAAATAAAATTCACCGCTTACCAGAAACCGAAAGAAACGACTAAAATAAATTGTACCAGTATTTAAACTGCGATTGATATTACTATTTTCGTTCCTGTTATCTTCGTAGTTTAGACTGATATTGTCGATGCAGTTGTCGCTGCTGCTGTAGTCGTTGCTGCTGTACTCGCTGCTGCTGTAGTCGCTGTTGCTGTTGTTGTTGCTGCTGTAGTCGCTGCTGCTGTACTCGCTGCTGCTGTTTGTCGCTGCTGCTGTGGCAGAATTGCAAGCCGGGTAATTTTATAATTGTCGTCTCTGCGGTGGCAGAATTGCAAGCCGGGCAATTTATATCCTGATATCGTTTCTGCGGCGGCAGCATTGCAAACCGGGTAAATTTTAATTAGAACTGCGTGTCGCAGTTGTCGGGGTCACCATTTGTAGGGGTGTGGTACCCTTACATTAATAATTCTCAGTGATGGTTATAAATAAGATTAACTTTTATTTAATATTGCCTAATATTGCTATACATGACTGAGATTAATTATTATTATTTATTTTCACTTCACATAACTTTGTAAAACTTTTCTTATTTATTATACAACAGAAAATTATATTCACAGTCGTAGGTTAAATAAATATTTATAAACGAATTTATTAAAACGTGACTTTTGGTTTTAGGAATTTTTCTAAAACTAAACTTTTTCAAACAAAAATTTTATTTTTTAAATTTGAACCGAGTACTTGATTTCAGATTTCTACTAAAATCAAGTACTCGGTTGTGATGTGTGAGGTGTTTTAGCTAAGTGTTGCCCACTTGTTGCTAAGTGTTGCCCGACGTTGACAAAAGATTTTGAATAAATATTTTTATGGTGTCGGAAAAAATCGAGAAAATTTCATCTTTTTGCGCGGTAGAACTGTATATAACCCCTTAAGTAAAGACATTTTTCAGTATATTTGTATGGCAGCTACACGAAGGTCTAATAGGGTTTTCTTTATAATCATACATTTAGCTCCAACTATAGGAAAAATAACACATACAAAATTTTAAAGAAGTTATCGATCAATTTTTTTGAACAAGTGTTTCAAGGACATTTTGTATGGCAGCTACCCAAAGCAGTAGGATGATTTTGCTTGTTAACGAACTTAGCCATACAAATTCAACCAAACATCCAAATTCAAAAGTACAAGATCCTAGGTTCTTGAGTTATCGTGTTCACGGACAGACGGACGGATGTCTAGCGGATTTGAGGTTTTTGGCCACAAAATAAATAAAAATAGTTTACAACTTCTTTTTCGTCCGTGGCTTGCAAACTTTCGGGCTGGATTAAGCTTATAACACTGCGAGGACGCACACAAATCTAGACATGGAAACATGGAAAGAAGCTTAGAACTAAGACAATAGCAATTAAGACTTAGAACTAAGACAATACGAAGTAAAACATAGAATACTGAACTACAAATACAACACGAATTACAAAACATGAAAGAAGAAACATACGAAACATAAAACATGAATCATAAAACATAAAAAAACATGAAACACGGAACACAGAAGCTGAAACACAACACGAGATTAAGAATAACCTGTAAAATGGTCGACGGGACCACAACAACGCCCCAGATGACGAGTGTAGCAGAATAACCCGCCGACAAGTATGTGAGGTCTCAGTTTGCCCTATATACAGGAGAGAACACACACCGGCCACGAATTATTTAAAACCCAAAAATCACATGGAGACGGAAAATAAGGCAAAACGAATCAGCGAATCGAGGACGAGGAGGAGGAAGCCAGTCGGCGGTTCCATACTGGGACGAAGATAGTGGGGTTGTACTTCCTTTCTTCTAAAAGTCTTGGAAAACCGAGCTCGTTCAATTCTACTTGCGATGTTGGTCTTGTGGGGTTGTACCTCCATCAAATAAGCAAGTCTTAAGCGAACGAAGTACTGTGCGGAGGACGAGAACGGTTCGTGTTATTGGTCTTGTGGGGTTGTACTTCCACCAATAATCACGGAACGAAGAACTGAGCCAGGACGAACAACAAAGACGAAGCATCGCAGGCAACGCAGCATAGACGAAATAACATCAAGACCTCCAGCGAAGAAGCAGAAGCCCCAATGATGAAGACGAAACCATGCAGTCAGCGTAGTACAGCAGAACCGCAGCAGGATGTCATGCAGCGCAGTCAAGCAACACAGACGAAGCCATAGCAGGACTTCAACGATGCATACGACGAAACAACGCAGACAACACGACAGCAATGGAGCAGAGAATACACAGAGCCGAGGACGAGCGACGCCTAGCCAAACAGCAACGAGCACAGGCACGCCAGAATCATCCAGAAGATGTGCACCAAGACAGGACCAAGGAGGCAGAAATGATTGCGCCATAGATCAAGCTACAACCAGCGACGATAAGAACAACGACGACGCCTGGAACCTGACAACCAACCGCTGAGCTGAGAAGATCACCGCAATGCCATACACGCAGGGAGAAGAGCACCGAATCACACAGAGCAACGAACACAGGAGACGCCAGGCGACACAACGAGACGTAGGCAAGGGATGTCGAGGCCATACGACGAGACAGGAGCAAGGAGGGGCAAAGCGGAAGATATCGAAGCAAGCACGCACATCGAAGTATGTGAATCGGACGAATACGCAAACTAACGAGGACACAGCAGCGATCTGTAACGGCGGCCAGGACCCTAAGCCAAGGAAGCTACCGGAACCGAGCTGGAACCAAGCTTAACCAGATGAACACAAGGAAACACAACTAGAAGCACCCAAAAGCAATATAAACTCGAACAGTAATATAGAAATAATAATAAGTTAAATAATAGTATAACATCTGCTTTAAGTGAATCAAAGTGAATTAAACTAGAACTAAGTTAAACCATTAAATAATATAATATCTAATTGGAAGTGTAATATTTAGAATTTAAACAATAAAGTGAAGTCAATTAATAAAGAAATGTTTTGTAACGAAACTGGCACCCGCTGAGTTTACCCCGGAAAACAAGTCGTTACAATACTCTATATGATTTCATCTAGAGTTATCCTCTTTAATATTCGTTAATGCCACCAGATGAAAAGCTATTTCGGAGTTATAGCATAGAGAAAGACCTAATAGAGAAACAAACCCATAGCCGTTCTCTACTGATTCAGTTTTTATACGTTCGATTTGATAGTTCTGTCCCGGAAAGCTACTTTCGTATAAAAAAGCTTTCCTACCCACTAGTTCAAAAAGCTTGAGTTTAGCTGAAAAGAGGAAAAATTTTATATGACGATAAATTCATGTATCGTTTCAACGACAAAAAATCTGCCAACAGTCTGGGCGCAACTGTATTATTTTTCCGGCAGAAGTTCAGAACGCGTTCAATTCGGGGATGCGGTGTATGTTACTATGTGACTGAAAACCTAACAAAAAGTTCGGCAAGCGGTTAGAAAAGGGTGTAACATATGAAATAAATAATTGGGTTATATTCCGGGATGTGGTCTAGAGGTTGAAAAAAACAAAACTTAAAAAAAGGTGATTATTAAACAAACCTGTGGAAGTAAAATGATATTCGATATCTGATCAGACCTGAGAAACATGGTGGAATTCATGAACAAGTATACAACCAGTTTACACCCTCTTAGGGGTCGAATTTCAAAAAATCTTGAAAACACATTCTAAGTAATCACATGAAGAATCCGTAGAATAAAAATGAATTCAATATTTCGAAAGACCTAGTAGATATGACGAAAATCGTGAAAATATATAATATAAATATAATCGACCGATTTACTTGAAATTTGGCATGAATATTCTTTATATATTCCTCTATCGTACGAACCAATAAAAACTAGATATTTAATTTTCAATATTTTTAAAAAATTCGGGAAAGTTAAAAAATTAGTGGGAAAATCGACCTCAATTTTCTAATAAGCCACCATTTTGCGAAAATTTTTATTTTCAATTTTTCTGGTTCACGATACTGGCATTTATACTGATCAAAAATTATTCATAATTTTATTTGTCAGGTAACCAGGAGGGTAGATATCCTGACGACTGGGACACGACTCCCCCCCCCCCCCCTACTTCAATGACGCATAACTTGCTGAAATTTTAATATTTTTTTTTTTTTTTTATGTATTCTTGAAATATGAATAAATAACCTATAAAAAAAAGGATAGTAAAAATATCAAATCCTTTTTCTTTATGAATCCTCAAAACACGCACGCATTTCGGGCTTCTAGCCTAGAATACCTTAAGTACTAAACAGAACACGAACTTCGACTTCAATTTTCCTACATTTGCCTACCTTGCGGCAGTCGCAGGCGAAGTCGGTGTTGTGGGCATCACCGTATAGTCCTGTGTATTCTAAAAGACAGATACTGCGCGGTCGAAGACGAAGTCCGTGTTCTGTTTGAGCCTTTAGTCTGCCGGCTTTAAGGAGTCAAAAGCTTCAACGTTTTTCAAATTACATAAAGGCAAAACGGGTGGTAACAAAATAGTAGGCAAACCACGAAAGCGGTAATAAGACTCGGTTGGTGAAGAGATCAAAGTTATCGCGAAAAACCGGTCAATATGTAGAAGTGGGAAACCGTTTTAGACGGAAAATTTTGGTTTTGGAGCAACCGCTCATGTCATGATAAGAAACTTGGAATTTCTACAGAGCTTCGATAGTGGACCCATTTGCAAAAAAATGCTGCTATGGGTGAAGGGCTGCATTCAAAACGAGAGAAAGCCTAGGTCGACTCATTCTAAAATCCTTATCTCCTAAACCGTTAATGGCACTAAATTAAAACTTAAGATATATCTGAAGTTATACTAGGAGAAAAGATTGAATTCAAGTTGTTCAGTGGGGGCAGTGGCGTACAGTGACGGAGGGTGTAAAGCTTTACATTACGATACTTTACAAACCAATTAAAACACAAAATTTGGTTTGAGTATAAAGGTTGACAAATAAATATTGCACAAAGTAAAATTTTTTAATGCAGTGGATCCTAGAAGTGGAGAGGATAAGAATTTTTCAAAAAAGTCATGTTTCATATCTCAGGAACAGTGTAAGAATTTTCACCAGAAGTAGGCCCAACAGAACTCTAGTAGAGGAAAAAAAATTTCGGAGTGTGGGTGTAGAGGATGGTGGGGTAGAGAAAAGGAAAAAGTTTCGATGTTTATATCTTAAGAACCTATAATGATAAAAGGCTGAAACTCGGTGTTTAGATAGAGTAGTGGCTTGTTGGGATATATAATTTTTTATAAGAGTAGTATGGTACAGCGGTGGGGGTGTTTTTCCGAACTATAGAACGCTTATGCTAGAAAGTTGAAACTCGGTGAGTAAATGAAGATCAACTAGAAAAGTAATTTTGATTAAAAAAAATCGAATATCCATGGGTGCTAGGAAGGGGGGCAAACAAAATGGTCAGTGAAAATAGAATACATATATTTTTTCGTCATATCACCTAGGCCTTCCCCTATATATATTTTTTTAAGGATACTGAACTGGACTTAGGTGATTAGCCTTCACCACATTGTAGTGTATAATCCAGTCAGCTTAGGGATGGTCGGTCAGAGCTCGGGCCAGGTGTGGCAGTGTACTAGTTGGTGTTAATAATTTTTGATTGCTGTTTGGCTATGATGTGATCCACCAGAACATGTTGCATATAACAAATCAATTACTGTCTGGTATCTCTGGATTTGAATTTGATAAGAACGTAAACAGAACTCATCTGCTCAGTGTTAAATCCTTTAGTAGTGATCCTATTAAACATTTCGCACCGTACACTATTTATATTAATAATTTCAAAGCCAATAGCAGCTGAAAATTCTTATAAATAATTTATGCTTAGAGTGGGAATTTATTTTCTTTCTATGCATTCTTCATATGAATACCTAGAAAGTGTTTTCAAGATTTTCTGTGGTTCGACCCCTAACTGAGTGTAATGTGTTTATACTTTTTCATGAATTCTGCCACATCTCTCAGGCCTGATCAGATATTGGATATCTTTTCACTTCCACGGGCTTGTTTAATAATCACCTATTTCCTAATTTTTTTCCCTTTTTCAACCCTAGACCGCTTCCCGGAATATGACCCAATAATGTGAGTCATATGTTATTTGTGGCAGCGCGTAAGTACTATAGCGCGACCCTATTCGATGTCTTCCTGAACGTTTTTTACTTTGTTATTTTAATAATACAGTATTGTGATCGATTTTTAAAAAAAAAATTTGCTACCCTGAAAATTTTTATTTTCACGTTTCATAACTAGTAGACAGGAAAAAAAAGCAGTAAAAATTTTCAGTCCGTCTGTCCACCGTACGCCGTACGCAAAATCGTTTGGAGGCTGGTAGCTCCCAAACGCTTTGAGATATTAAATTGAATTTCTTTTTATGAATAGACGTGGTAGGTTCTTTAAAGTGACAACATTTTTAGGGATGGGGTTGTGAAGGGGAAGGAGGAGGAAGGAGGGGGAAGGAGGGGAAGGAGATGGAAGGAGGGGGAAGAAGGGGAAGAAGGGGGAAGAAGGGGGAAGCATTTTAGACGGAAAATTTTTACGTTTCTAGATCTCAGTAACCGCTTATGATAGGAAGCTAAACTTGGAATTTCTATAGAGCTCTGATAGTAGACCCATTTGCATAAAAATTGTCAATATTGATCAAGTGGTGGGAAATATAATGCGTCCGAAACCCAAAAAAGCCGATATAGACACATTCTAAAATCCATATCTCCTAAACAGATTGAAAAACCATTTTTGAGTGAGGCAGTTTCGTATGGGGGTGGGGGGTGAAAAACTTTAGATTACGATATCTCATGAACCAATTGCTCTAGACAAATAAAATTCAGTTTTGGTATAAAGGACGACAAATAAAAACTGTTTAAAGAAAAAAATTTTAAGTGGGAGGTGGAGCATAGAAGTGGAGGGTATAAGAATATAAAAAAAAAACACATTTCATATCTCAAGAACAGTGTAAGATAGATGCTACAAATTTTTACCAGAAGTAGGGCCAATAGAACCCTAGTAGGAAATAAATTTGGGGTTGTGGGTGTAGAGGGTGAGGGTGGAGGAGGGTAAAAAGGAAAAAAAAAAATTTTTAAGTGGAAGGTGGAGCATAGAAGTGGAGGGTAAAAGAATTAAAAAAAAAAACACATTTCATATCTCAAGAACAGTGTAAGATAGATGCTACAAATTTTTACTAGAAGTAGGGCCAATAGAACCCTAGTAGGAAAAATATTTGGGGTTTTAGGTGTAGAGGGTGAGGGTAGAGGAGGGTAAAAAGGAAAAAAAAAAAAATTTAAGTGGGAGGTGGAGCATGGAAGTGGAGGGTATAAGAATTTAAAAAAAAAACACATTTCATATCTCAAGAACAGTGTAAGATAGATGCTACAAATTTTTACCAGAAGTAGGGCCAATAGAACCCTAGTAGGAAAAAAATTTGGGGTTGTGGGTGTAGAAGGTGAGGGCGGAGGAGGGTAAAAAGGAAAAAGTTCCGATGTTTATATCTTAAGAACCTGAAATGATATAAACCTTAAACTTGGTATTTAGGTAGAGCTATAGTAGCGGCATGTTGGAGAAATATTTTTGTTTTTAGGGTTTGTTTGGTACTGGGGTGGGGGGTGTTTTTCCTAACTATAGATAGAACGGATTATGCTAGAAAGTTGAAACTTGGTGTGTAAATCAACTAGAAAAGCAAATATGAAAAATAAAATTGGAATATCTATTGGCGTTCAAAAGAGGAGGAAAAAATTATGATCAGTGAAAATAGAATTCATATTTTCCATAATTTTCGTCATATCTACTACGTCTTCCAACACATTGAATTCATTTTCATTCTATTGATTCTCCATATGAATACCTAGAAAGTGTTTTCAAGATTTTTTGAAAATTAACCCCTAAGGGGGTGTAAAGTTATTATATACTTTTTCATGAATTCTTTCATATCTCTCAGGTCTGATCAGATATCGAATATCTTTTAACTTTCACGGGCTTGTTTAAAAAACACCTATTTACAAGTTTTTCTCCTATTTCAACACCTTGACTGCATCCCGGAATATGAACAATTACGTTATTCATATATTACGCCCTAGTCTAACCACTTCCCAAACTTTTTGTTAGGTTTTCAGTCACTTAGTAACCTACACGGCATCTCAGAACTGAGCGCGTACTAAACTTCTGCCGAGAAATAATAAAGTTGCGTCCAAACTGTTGACAAATTTTTTATTATTTTTATTATTATTATAAGTTTTGGACACTTTTTAGGAATGGTAGAGTTAAATAACTCCGATGCTTCGGAAATATTTAATACAATTCAGAACCATTTGAATACATATATTAAATATACCGCTTAATAATATGATTGGCTTAGCATCCAACAACGCATCCGTAATGGTAGGATCGTTGGTTGGCGTTAAAACCAAATTTGAAACTGTGATTCCAAATATTTTTTCCATGGGATGCAATTGTCATTCGTTGTATTTGTTTGCATCAGCCGCAGCAAAAGTTTTACCGGAAGGTATCGAAAAAAACATTAAAAACATATATGCCCACTTTTCTCATAGCCCGAACCAACTAGGTGCTTATAAAGGTTTAAAAAAAAATGTTAACATTAAAATCGATAAAATATTAAATCTCAGCAAAACGCGATGGCTTCCTTCAAAAAAGAAATTTTTTTCGATGTCACTCACTCAGTTCAAGATATGAAATTAAACACTGAATATTGCCTTTTAGGTTTGATTAGCAATCAAATGGGAGTCCGTAATAAGGGAAATACAACACGCACACATGTAATTATACTTTATCCCCAACAACACTATAAATCGGAGTTCAGTATTCGTCTAGAGTATTATACGATTGGCTTGCAGACGATCGTGACAGTATGTTTTAATAATGAATTTTTCATGGTAAGTAAATTTGATTAAATGTTTGTTGATTTCCGGCGTCAGTGGAGTGAATTCCCTTTTTTTAATAATAAATAATAATAATCTATGGCGTAACAGCCCAAATCGGGCCTAGGCCTTGAAGTAATGCTAGAGTTACTTCATTGCGAGACCAACGGAACAATAGGAGTTGAAGTGAAGTTTTTTTTAGCAAGAGTATCGATGTTTGAATATACAGTAGAGTCTCGCTAATCCGGATCAATTAAAACCACCCCCAATCCGGATTATGCGGGAATTCGGATTACCAAAGGTATATGCAAATTATTAAAGATAAACATTTCAAACGCTTATTCATTTAATACAACAAATAAAACATATAGTATCTCCAAAAAACAAAAACAATACTTTCAAGATAAACGTTAGAAATAAGTAAAAAGTAATGAAGTATACATAAACTCAAAATTTAGTGAACGGAAAAACGCTTACAAGCCAAAGTTGGTTTGGTTGCACAGAGTACCAATACTTATTGCCATATGAAATATGTACATACATACATACAAAACGACGCATATGAAGTGTCTATGAGAATATTCCGGAATTTTCCGTTCTACACTCGTTTGGTTTCACTGTATTGTTGATCATTGCTTTATTTAACATGCAATCCGGATTAGCGAAACTGTTGTCGATCCGGATTACAAGGAACATAATGGAATTTTTTAAATTTTTCATCCCATCCGGACTACCGAAGGATCTGGATTAGGCCGTATCCGGATTAGTGAGACTCTACTGTATATAATATTTTGTATGTATGTAGGTACTATATGGGTTATTAGGAAGCCATATAGAAAAATCTTGAATTAATTTTCAGTATTTAAAAAAATGTATTACCATAATTTTCTAAGGAAATTTAATGGAAAAATAATGCTACAAAGTCTGTCTATACCATACACAGATCTTATGGCATTATTTTTCTATGAAATTTCCATACAAAATCATTCCATCAAAATTTCCAAAAAAATATCGCTTCGTTCATTACACCAAGCCCTTCAATTTATTATATAGACCATTTTGTTATAGTTTCCGTTTATATACATTTATGCATAAATAATTAAACAAGGTCGAAAAAATTTGTAATGTATATTATTCTATAAAGACTAAACTAGTATTAGTAATTTATATACGACAAAAGTCAAAAAACGTAAAGAACCAAAAAATATATTTGTTTAACTTTTAATGCAAGAGTGCAATTTAGGACATGTTCCTAAAGCTAGAATTTTTTTTTTTTTTTTAAAAAACCGACTTTTGATTTCTAAATATGACTTTTTTTTATATAGTATATCAACTTTTCAAATTTAATTTCCGGTCACCAAGATTCTAAAAATCTACTTCGAAAAATTCACATCTTCTTCGATTTTTCCGCTCGACCTACTTCGAATTTAAAGAGTCCAAGTGGTAACCCTGGTACCCGAGTGATACAACTCTCCTAATATCACTAATATTTGAGAATAGTGGATGTAAGTGGTGCTTGATAGTCTTGTCCGCTCATACAAGGCCCAACCAGCTCAAGGATGCAGTTTAAATAGCCCTGACCAGAATTGACTTAGAGAGCATTAAGGCACCTTAAAGGCCCAACTATAATGGGATTACGTGGGCTTATGTCAGCTTAAGGCATTATCCCATTCAATGCAAAACATATGACATAGCCATAATAGGAATATCGGTCCGTGTCGTTAAGTTTCGTTAACTTAGCTTAGCTTAAGGCAAGAGCGATTGGAATGGCACATTCCGTAAGTGAATTCGAAAGTGACAGTACAATGGCGGACTATGAATTTATATCGTACCTTATCGGCGAAGTTGAGAAAAATAAATGTCTCTACGAGAAAAAAGATGACCACCGTCGAGTTCCTTAATTTTTTTAAAAGTAACTTCGAAAAATGCGTGTTACTTCCGATCACGATTTATTAATCTAACACTACACGTTCTTGTTTTTTTAGGTAAATCATGCATTTTCTTTAAAATAGATAACCCCTCCATCGCAAGCTGCAACAACTTAAGTTTTTTTAATTTTTTTAATTTATTGTCCATACTTATTATTTAAACAGAACGAGAAAAACAAATTCCAATCGCAACAGTTCACTTACGCCTGTCAAAGTCTATTATGGGCAACTTAAACGTTTGACAGAACTTACATGAACTTTTCGATCAGTTGAGACATTAACTGCAGCCAACTTAAGTCTATTATAGTTGGGCCTTAAGTCTTTCTACGACTGTATGGAAATCCACGTAAATAGCCAGAATAGCCTTAATGCATCTTCCGTTGACTTTTTCAAACTTTCGTTAAAACTTATGTGTACGGTTCTGAGCGTAGAAACTTATGCAAACTTATGCGTTTGACATTTATTCACATGTTTTCCGAAATTTTTGTACTTTGTGACTTCAGGCTTGTGATTTATAGTTAGCTCCACTTTAAAAAAGATAAATTTATTTTAATTATCACTCTCTTGATGAGTATTTGACAGCCGATATTTGTCTTTTTTAGCTGTCAAACTTCTCTTACCTTAAGGCTATTGTAGTTGGGTATAAGATTCATTAAGTTTTGCCACAAACTTTACGTACCTTAAGGCGTTTGACGAAAAGTTATTAAGATGCCTTAAGTCAATTCTGGTTAGGGCTAATGCCACAAGTCGTGTAACCCGGCCGGGAGGAATTTTTGTGACTGAGGTAATCAGGGAACGGGAGAGAATTGATGCATTTTATCAGTCCAATTAGATTCGGTTACAAACCCAGCGGGAAATAATGAGCTTGCAAATGCATTAAGCGCTTTTTTGAAGGAGGGAATTCATATAAATTGAAGATGTCATGTCGTTGCGACAAAGACCTTGTCATTACGCTTTGAAGCCGTTGAAGCACTTAGAATACATTGATTAAAAAGTACTTAAAACATGGCCTTTGTAAGAACTTACTTTAAAACGCTGTAAAAGAGCCTTGCATTCAGTATGTATAAGAAACTTTCAAAAAGCGTTTTAGAAATCCTTCCTTCGGTAAATGATGTTTATACTTTTTAGAGTATATATTAAATTTAGTTAGATGAACATGTGTCCGTTCTTTAGTCTGTCTGTTCAGAATCACTATAACTTCAGAAATTCGTATCCGGTTAAGTTCAAACTTCATATTTGAATAGAAGCAATTACGCCCGATTGGGACTGCGTGAACTTGGAAAAAAACGGGTTTATCCTTAAATCATTATTGATCTTATATTATATATATATTTATATATTATTATATTTAAAGTGACACTTGTATTTTTGAATTGAATGTTTTCTCTTAATTTCTTTTTCGTATTCCCCAGAATCAAAATCTTTTTTCTTCAGTGAATCTGTAAATAAAAATGCTCAATTGTAAAAACTTTTTTGAGGGTAGAGTCATAATATTGTTACCATAAATATATTTTCCGAACAGTTTTTTTTTAGAGGAATTTTTTTTGAGGCCCATCCCAATTAACCTCACGGTTCAACTTTTCGCTTAATATTATTTGTACAGATTTACTCAATTTGGTTGAACCTATTACTGATTTGATGTAAGCAGTCTGAAATTTTTGAAATATATTTCTTTTATTGTTATGTTAAATTGAATTGAGTATTACTATTTCATTAGTTGGGAGTCCATCAAGTTTGTCGTACTTCGTCTTGATATCTTCAATTGTTTCCAAAGGAAATACAATATATATAAATTTATTTGGTTTGTAAAAATTTTTTCCGCAATTTTTTCCAATAAAATGAAATGCTTTGCGAGAGACTCTGTTTCGGCACGCAAGATATTTTTCATTTCATCATAACCAGAAATTTGGGTCTTTAGGTCGTGATTTTCTGCGTCTGAAAAATAGAAATCATATATGAAACAAATATAGAATGTGATAGGTAACAATAATATCGAACCTTATTTTGTACAATTACCGCAAGAATATAATATATAATTGGTATTTTACCTTAGCTATAAACAGTGATGCAAAATTGGAATTACAACAATATCATTTTGATATGGTATTGCCATTAGTTTGTAATAAATTTCATCGATCTTATACAACGACTCTTCAGTGGCTGGATTCGAAATTAAAGCTTTTCCTAAGGCTTCAAGTGATTCAAGGGGCTCAGTGAAAAAGTTGTTAACACATCCGAATTCGAAACCTTTCACAAATTCTTGTCAATGATGGTCTTTGATAAATCCGATGACTTTAAATGGAATTAGAGTTGTTCTGTTGGGTGTCGGCTACTTGTGGGCAACACAAGTTGCAAACACCCAACACAAATCGCAATATCAAGTATTCGGAAAATGTCAAAAAGAAAGAATAAATTTTAGAAAAAGTTAGTCAGCAAAAAGTATTCGAATCGAGAACTTGCAAAAGCAAAAATTAGCAACAATATTAAAAGTCACGAATATATAATTTTGAGAACAGTTAAATTAAAATTAATAAAAATATTTTATCATACATATATAGATAAATGTATTAAAGTTATTGTGATTTAATGAAAAGAGTTTCGATAGTTCTTAAGGTAGGCGTCCACTAGAGGCGGACCGCATCGCAAAGGTGCTGGACGAATTTTTGTTTCTGCGTCCACTTGGGACGGATCACGAGTGACGGAAAATGCCTGCATCCACTATTAAGAGACGAGGTGGGACGAGCCGGAGCGACATTCTGCTCGACCAGAAATCCGCTTGCAAAGCGATCCGACAGCAAAATATCGTGCACCGATGCGACCCGCCTTTAGTGGACGCACTTCCACACAAAATATGCAGCCGAATTTTTGCAATGCGATCCGTCCGCCCTAGTGGACGCCTACCTTCAGGGACGTCATTTCAGTTTTTTCCAGGGGGGAGGAGGCAAGATGTTATGAATGTATATATTTTTATATATATTTTATATTTAATATACATATGAGAAAACAAAATTCAGGGGGGCCATGTTTTTTCATATTTTTCGTTCAACGCTGGGTGCTTGTGCAAATGATAATTTTTCAGAGCTCGGTTATTTAATTGCTGCAGAATTTTGGAAGGCTGTCGACAATCCTTCTTGAGAATCTGCATAAAGTTCTCGAATGTGTATGCCAAAAATGAATCTGGGGCAGGATAACAAACTGAGAGCTATGTATAATAATACAAAATGGACGTACATGTTGTGATCCAGAAAGTCTTTGAATAGGACAATACCGGAATATAAAATAGAACACTACTTGTTGAAATTCAACAGCTTTCAAGCGGTGAATTTCCATTGTACTTCTGGGTTTTCTGTCAAATTTCTTTGGGATATGTATGTAATACCATTGCGGTAATTTTCTGATCAAAATAACTTTTACCATCACTTGAGAGTTTACTCCCATGAAGAAATTTACCTTTAAATATACTTAGCAGCATCTTTTTACATTCCCCTAAATGCATTACATCTAATGGAAATTGAGATACCATTTGTATGCCTATCGTTTCCAGTATATTAGTGTTTTCGCGAAATAAATGCATTAAATCATTTCTATTCTTAAAGTCGTCATCAGATCTTAGGTTCGAAATCATGGTTTCGTAAGTTAAAGTTCATCAGAATCTGGGTGTGTCTCTCTCCACATGTAAACTGCTACTGAGACTGGACTCAATTGAGAGAACCAACTCAAGATGGGCAGACGGTACTACATGTCACACTGCGAGACAGATCTGGCCAAAGCTGGATCTAAATCTCTCTAAAAAGCTGACTCTGCTCAAAAGGGTGGACATCAGCAAATCAGTCGGTGTCCTAACCAGACACTGTCTTATAGGTCGACATGCTGAAAGGCTCGGACTTTTCTCAAACGACTTCTGTAGAAGCTGCCAGGACGAGGAGGAGGAGGAGACAGTCCTTCACTTTCTCTGTACTTGTCCAGCTCTGTCCGCCAGAAGGAAAGCTCGGAGCGTACTTCCTCAACTGTCTTGGTGATCTTTCCACAATGGAGGTCGCGAGAATCCAACGCTTCATTACAAGCTCTAAATGGTTCGACGAGTAGGACCGGATTCGATGGTCCTGTGGTATCACAAGGGGGCCTTTTAGGTCTAAGTGTGTCTGTGTTCTCACGGACAGTCACGCGTACCTACCTACTAAGTTAAAGTTCTGAAAAAAGTGTGAAAAATAGCAAAACTTATATTTGTTATGTACATAAATTATGACTCTGTGGAATAAAGGTAGGCGTCCACTAGGGCGGACGGGCCGGTCCGGGTCACATCGCAAAAATTCGCCTGCCATATTTCGTGTGGAAGTGTGTCCACTAAAGGCGGGTCGCATCGGTGCACGACGGATTTTGCTGTCAGATCGCTTTGCGAGAGGATTTCTTGTCGAGCAGAATGTCGCCTGGCTCGTCCCACCTCGTCTCTTCATAGTGGTTGCAGCGAAACAGATGGGCTCGGCATTTTCCGTCTCTCGTGATCCGTCCCAAGTGGACGCAGAAACAAAAATTCGTCCAGCACCGTTGCGATGCGGCCCGCCTCTAGTGGACTCCTACCTTAAATATTCAATTCAAGCAAATATGTGTAGCATATGTGCTCTATGTCGTTAAGTAGTAGACAAATTGTTAACAGAACTTATTTGAGACTTTACCTATACAGTGAGAGTAAGCATGAATTTCATATAGTAATGGAAAATTAAAAATTTAACGAAAGGAGCTTATTTCTCAACAAAAATTCAGCTCTATTATTTATTTTTGCTGATTACTTTGAAAATTATAGGTGTACTAGCCGCGTACCGCGGCTACGCTCGCTACTCTCACGTTTTTCCATCCCCATGTTACTCCCGTCTTTCCCGTTTATCTCGTTTCTCCGGTTGTTTCACTAACCCTGTTTCTCCCATTGCTTCCATTGGTCCTGATTCTCCCGTTGCTCCTGTTTCTCCCAAAGCTCCTGTTGTCCCGTTAATCCCATTTCTCGCGTTGCTTCTGTTACTCCATCTTCTATCCCCAATCCTCCATCCACTACCCACCATCCTTCATTCTTAATTTTTCATCTTTTATCCACCATCCACCATCCCCCATCCCTCATCCGTCATCTCCCTTCTTTTATCCACCATCCCCCATCCTTCATCTTCCATTCTTTATCCATCATCCACCATCCTCCATTCATCATTTTCCATCCACCATCATCTATCCACCATCTTCCATCCTGTATCCACCATCCTTCATCCTCCTTCTTCCATCCTCCATTCTCCATCTTCTATCCACCATCCTCCATAAAATCCCCATCCACCATCGACAATCCTCCATCCTTTATGTACCATTTCCCATTCTCCATCCATCCATACTCCAACCATTATCATCTATCCATCATCTACCATCCTATACCTACCATCCACAATTCTCTATCCACCAACCTCTATCAGCCATCATTCAGTATTCTCCATCTTCAATCCTCCATTCACCATCCTCTATCCAGTATCCACCAACCTTCATCATCCATCTTTATCCACCATCCTCCATTATCGATCCTCCATTCTCTGTCCACTATCCTCCATCCCCTATCCACCATCCTCCATTCATCTCTCCTTTTTTTTATGTTTTTTTTTTATATTTATTTCAAAACAGAGCAATCACAAAAGCAGAAGCTTGTGTGTGAGTGCTATATTAGACCATAATAATATATAAATTGTTCAATTGAAAAAAAAAGAAGAAAATAATAATAATTTTAGTGAGTACATATACATATAAATAAACGTTTTCAACAAAAAATTTATAAATTTATAAGACACGATTTAGAAATAAAGTAAAATAAATTGATCATGGTATATAAATTATTGCGATCAGGTTTAGAAAATAAATGTATATATAAAAAAAAGGATTTCCATATAGATACCAAAAAAAATAAAAAATTTGGAAGCATAAAACGAGAAGCGTAAGCAATGAAAATGATTGGAACAGTAACCCATGCAAATTTCTTTTCCTATTTTTCTGTTTCACTCTTCTATTATCATTAGTGTTCAGTCTACGATAAATATTTAGCTAGGTCCCGAAAGCTCGAGTAAATACAATTTTTAATTTTACTTTTATAATTTATATAGTATAGACTTTGCTTTAAAACTAGAGGGAGCTCATTATATAGTCTTGGTCCAAGGATACTTGCATGCCGTGCTGTCAAACCCTTACTGCATATAGTAGTGGCTAGTGGTTGCGACAACTGACGCCTGGTGCTGTAGCCTGTAGTATGTTGCTCAAAGTTACTAAGATTTATATAGGTGAATTTTAATAAAATAAATACATATATTTGTCGAATCGTCATTACATTGAAGATTGAAAAAGATTCTGTTGTTGAGAAAAATTTGAATTTAGAAATACATATTTTAATTATTTTATTATGCAAACTCTGTAACGGTTGCAAAGCGTTGTTGTAAGCGAAACCCCAGACTAAGATTCCATACTGCACAATAGATTGAACTAAAGCGAAATATATCACTCTCATTTGTGGCAAATCTAATATTTTCCGTAGCATTAAAAACTTATATTTAGCTTTTCTCAATTTTTTGCAGACTAAATTTATATGCTTATCCTATTTAAGTTTATCATCGATTTCAACACCCAGATATTTAATTTGCGAGACGCATTGGATTGAAGATTCATGGAAGTTTAAAGTCAAAGCTAGTCTTTCACAATTTGTTTTGTTGCCAAATAAAATAAACTTAGTTTTCTTAAAATTTAAAGCTAATTTATGCTTCGTAATCCATTCATAAATTAGAGGTTGCCCCTGCTTCGCTTTTTCCAGGGCTGAATGAAGGTTCTTATCTTTGAACATCAGAACAGTGTCATCAGCGAATGCAACTAAATGCCCTTTAAATAAACTTCGCTCAAGGCCACATAACTTATTAACATAACCAAGGAAAAGTAGCCCTACTAGACAAAGCTCATCAGTTCACATATACTATTAAATCGAAAACGCAAACATCCACATCAAAAACCCCCGGCTTCATTATAAATAATATACCATATAGAAAATACTGTTCTATCGATGAGTCCTTCGATGAGTCCGTCGATGAGTATATGATGAGTTTTCTGGTTACACTTGCAATAATCATCCCCCCTACTTTTGTTCTTGACTATGTAAAATTTCTTTTGTTTCCAACATGAACCATTTATTTCTCTTAAATTTGACAAATCAGCGCGTTAGCTATAATTGAGTGTCTTCTTTTAAAATACAGAAATATGTATATATACCTATGTATATTCAGTTCGTTGTTTTCAAATAAAACAGATAATATGATTTCTGCTTATTTGTTAACTTCATAAAATGATATTTTTGTAGTTTTTTCGAAACACTCAATATCGAAAAACTCATCATGAGCTCATCATGAAAATCATGAAAACACTTATCACAAGCTCATCATTAAAATCATTCAAAAGCTCATCATGAACTCATCATGAAAATCATCGAAATACTCATTGAAACACTCATTACCAACTCATCATTAAAATTAGTGGAAACTCATCATGAGCTCATCATGAAAATCATCGAGACACGCATCAAAACACTCATTAGGAGGGGAAGGATTTCTTAATGGTATATAAATGAGTTTAAGCCTCACGCTCGTACAAGGCTCATTAGGTTGATTGCGATGAGTATCATGATGAGCTCATCGATGAGCTCATTGATGATGTTCTACCAGGGAGGGGTCCCAAGACTGTTCCCTGTGGAATCTCACAACAAATAGGTACAAGTGGGCTTATCACCTAGCCCACTTTTAATGCTTGGGTTCTTCGGCTCCTACGAAGAAGAATATAAGGAACTCTACTTACTCGAGAGAAATGAAGTGGAAATGGAAATAGCACACGCATACTTTTGTAACGTATAATAGTGTGTGTTTTTGTGCAGTGGCGTAGTCAGAAGAAAATTCTTTTCTAAGGGGGGGTTCCATAAGAGAAAATACATTTTGTAATGCAAATCAAAACGGTTTGAATTTCAATTACAGCCTAATTATATAATTATCATTATCATTATCGTATTAAGTATCGCACATGAGGAAAGGGGTAAATGCCGGTACAAAATAATATAATAATTTTAAATTAAGAAATTCAAATTCTTTATTTATTTCCTTAGTAATAACAATATGGTTGCGCTTATTACGTATATACATAAATTATTTTGTGATCAGGATAAATCCTTTGCATCCATGGAGTTCGTATAAATTTATATTGAAGTGTAAATAGTCTACTTACATTATGTATTAGAATAAAGTTAACACAAGGAAAAGGAATTAGCAAAAACCTTGTAATAAAAATAACAAAAAATAAAAATTAAAGCTTAACTTAATCTAGAACTTAAAGTAAGAACTAGACCTAGGTGGTGAAAATTAAGAAATTCTATACGATGAATGTAAAAATTTAAATATTGTCCATAAATTTCGTCATTTCCATATTTAGTAATGGTCATAGCAATTGTCGTTAAACATGGCATACCATATGCGCACATCATTTTGCGGCCGTGGCTAAGCAATTTTATCCATAAGGTATCCGATTCTGACCTGACCTGAGAATTGAAAAAGGCTAAACCGCGACTGAAAAGATTCGAGTAAAAACGGGCTTTTATCTTAAGTACGACGAGTATACTGAACAAAATGGGGTCTGTGGAAAAAAAAACATTAATAAAACTGAACTACGGTATTTAAACATTTCAAACATTTAACATACAAAGTTTTTACATTCCCTTGTAATGTATTAGCTTTGTAAGTTTAGCTCGAATTGATTTCTTTTGTGAGACAGATTTTGATATAAAGAAAAATCGTGTATTTAAGTATATTTGAATTATTGATTGAATTAAAAAAAATCTGCCAACAGTCTGGGTGCAACTTTATTATTTTTCCGGCAGAAGTTCAGAACGCGTTTAATTCGGGGATACGGTGAATGTTACTATGTGACTGAAAACCTAACAAAAAGTTCGGGAAGCGGTTAGAAAAGGGTGTAACATATGAATTAAATAATTGGGTCATATTCCGGGATGCGGTCTAGAGGTTGGAAGAATAAAAAACTTAAAAATAGGTGATTACTAAACAAGCCTGGGGAAGTGAAAAGATATTCGATATCTGATCAGACCTGAAAAACATGGTGGAATTCATGAAAAAGTATGCAACCAGTTTACACCCTCTTAGGGGTCGAATTTCAAAAAATTTTGAAAACGCATTCTAGGTATTTATATGAAGAATCCGTAGAATAAAAATAAATTCAATATTTCGAAAGACCTAGTAGATATGACGAAAATCGTGAAAATATATGCATTTTATATATACTGATAATTTTTTAAGCCCCCCCTTCTGAACGCCAATGAATATTCAAATTTTTTTTTATCAGAATTACTTTTCTAGTTAATTTACATATACGTAACGAGTTTCAACTTCCTAGCATAAGCCGTTATAAAATTAGGAAAAACACCCCCCACCACCGTACCATACTACCCTTAAAAAAATTTTATTTTTCCACCATGCCACTACTATAGCTCTATCTAAATACCAAGTTTCAGCTTCCTTTCATTATAGATTCTTAAGATATAAGCATCGGAACTTTTTCTTTCTCACCCTTCCCCACCCTCACCCTCTACACCCACACCCCCAAACTCTACTCTCATTCTGGTAAAAATTTGAAGCATCCATCTTACACTGTTATTGAGATATGAAACGTGTTATTTTCGAAAAAAACTTATCCCTTTCACTTACGTACTCCCCCGCCCCCTTCAAAGATTTTACTTTGAGCAATCTTTATTTATCAAGCTTTATATCCAAACCGAATTTTGTTTTTTTGGTGCCACTGGTTTGGGAGATATCGTAATGTTAAGTATTTCAACCCTCACTCCCGTACGCCACTACCCCCACCCAAAAATTTTGTTTCAATCTACTCTCCTAGTATAACTACTGATATTTGTTAAGTTTAAATTGCTTGCTATTAACGGTTAAGTAGATATAGATTTTAGAATGTGTAGATCTCCTTTTTTTCATTTCGGACGCATTGCTTCCCCCTCCACTCCCACACCCCTTCACCCATATCATCAATTTTTTTTGCAAATGGGTCCACTATCAAAGCTTTATAGAAATTCCAAGTTTCAGTCTCCTAACATAAGCGGTTGCTGAGATCTAGAAACCAAAATTTTTTGTCTAAAACACTGCCCCCACCATCCCCCTCACACCCCCACCACTGAAAATAATGTCAATTCAAGGGGTCTACCCAGTCTATTCCTAGAAAAAATTTTAATTTAATACCTCCACTGGTTTGAGAGCTACGAGCCTTCAAAGGATTTTGGCGGTCGACGTACGGCGGACAGACGGAGTGAAAATTTTTATTGCTTTTTTCGTGTCTACTAGTCATGAAAGCAAATTTTTTTTTTTGAAAATCAATAACAATACTGTATTATTACTAATAAAGTAACAGTAGTGACTATGCTCTTTCATATGAGTAGTTTGATTTTCAAATAAATTTTTATGCATTAAATTCCTTAATATTTTTGTACTTATCTTTTGAAAAAGTTGTGTACTTAAAAAAACCATTGGAGTATCTTCAATTTGTAAATGTATACAAATATCTACGACGCTCTTAGAAGGCGATGTAAGGAACCCCTTTGTTTTATATGCCATCAATGAGTGAACATTATGATCACCATACAAAGCGGATAAACATTCTTGGCACTTAAGTGTCCTCTGTAATTTATGAACCACAAAACCAGCAATATATTCGACGACATGTGTAACATATGTAGACAAAATCGGAATATCAAAAATATGGTTATGCCTTAAGAAAATGGTCTCATCTGGTAACTGCATCTGGTCAGTTACTTCAAGAGTAGAGTCTATGGCCATTGCATTCCTATTGGCAGAAATATTAATTACCTCCATTGGATCTAACACGAGATTGGTATTCAGAATTAGTATGTCCTGTAGTGGAATACAGTTTCCGATACCAGAATCTCTGATTTGACATCGAATTAAAAGTTTTTTATAACGCGCTGTAAATTGTCGCACTGTCGGATTATTGTTTGACCCTAGCCCTCTTCTGATAGAGGAAAAGAATAGCTCAAGGTGGTCTTGATTCAATTTATAGAATGGGATAAATTGGAGAATTGTTGGTGATTAAGAATCGCTCACATAATATTTTAATATTTTTCAAGCCAGCAATAATTCCAACAAAACCTGTCTTACGTCTGTGCGAAATTAATAAATTTCCCTCCTCTATTTGCAGGTTTGCAAAATATTCAATTGCGTCTGAAGCAAATTGGCAAAGATCTGAAAAATTTACAGAGCACAAAGCTTTGCTATACCCAAAATCATTAGATCGCCTGGAATTGAGCACATCAAAAGCATCATTGCAATATCTTATAAACTCAGATGTTGCAGCACTGTTTAGCTTATACAATTTATAATTGAATTATTAAGTTTATTGTTTTGTTATATTTTGAATTCGAAAACATGTCTAATAATTGTGATGCCTGAACTCGAGACAGAATTCAGATCAATAAGTCTTTACCACTTTTAACGGTACCGTTCCCTCTCGAGTTCAGACAAGAATCATCTTTTTTTGCTTAATCATTCTCTCTTACAAAGGCAGTCGTACGAAACAGACGTGTTGGCAAGTAAATTGTGAACTAAATTTGGAAATTGTAGTTTTCTTAAATTAAGTTATAAAACTCATCAACTCAACATCGTCAATACCACCGAATTAAGTAATAAGTACTTCTATTGAATATAAATTCGATTTTCTCGAGCATAAACTCCAGTCGCCTGAAGCATTAAACAAGCACTGTTTTCAAATTTATCTATACATAATTCTTCTCTACAAAAATTTAGAGCGTCGGCAACAGATTTGCTAAAAGTTTGAACCGCAAGTCTAACTTTCATTTTTTGATCATGAAAATAGATATGGGCTCTTCGCAATTTGTTACCTATATGTAAATGTTCCCTTTTCTGGAGATTTTGGAGTTCTTTCAAGTTTTTCCATTTTATCTCATTTCCATTTTTATTTTTAAAAACTCTAATTTCGCCAAAAGCATTTCGAATCAGCTTTAGCATATGAACTGGATCAGGAACTATTGAATACTGAACATCAGAATCAGGTAGGTGGAAAAATGGTTCGCATGAAATATCATTTAAATTGCAGCCTAAAAGATTCATTGTGGAAAAATTAACTGGTGCACCGTCGAAAGTGATTCCGATAACTTCAGCTCCAATTTCAATAAGGTTATTAAAACAGTGCGTGATCATATTTTTCTTCTGCGCAGAAGTTAAAGATTGAATTGAAAAATAGCCTAAGGGAATTTTCCAACTTTCATTTAGACATACTGCCATAAAAACCAAAATTTGATTAGCTACAACATTTGTGGTTTCTTCGTTACCAATATCTACGTAGCCGTGGCATATTCTTTTTGTCCCATTCTACCTGTTGGCGAATATAAACTTCGTCAAAAACTACATTTAGATAAAGTTTTTTTGATTCCATATTTGCTCGGGCTACTGCCAAGGAAATAGCATTAAATGATTCGCTAGTAAAACCAGGTCGACACTCCACTGTAGAATACCATTTTGCTATAGTTCTTGGGTGTGGTAAAGTGCAACTAAATGTTTCACGAACAAAATCATAGGCAGCCGGAGAAATAAAATTTAACTTAAGAGCAAATGACCTTTGGTAATTTTCTTCCTTTAGATTTTAATAGGACACGTTTCAGAAGTGCCTTTTGAGTATCTGTTAGATCTCTTAAAATGTCGATGTAGTTTTTATCTAATGCTTCTTTCAAAATATGCTTTAATGTAGCAACCCTTTTTGACTTTCTACGAACCTGCTGTTGAAGTGATTTTAACTTATTGTCCCTTTTCTTTACAAACTTTCTTAAAGTTTTCACTTTCAACTTCAATCTCCTTTTTCTTGGTGAAGTAATAGATGATTCCGTTGCATGCGTTGATAACAGTGGCGTGGCGTCCATGGAAGCAAGGGAAGCATTGCTTCCCTTACACTTTGTTGAAAAATAGTATATCTAAAATACGTTTTTCTTAGCCATTTTTCCTTCAAGCCAATCTAATTAATTTTATTTCAATACAGCCATTGTTAGCTTTAAGTTTCCAACCATTGTTGTTGAGACACAAGCCTAATCACAAACTATTACTACTAATATACATGTCAAATGGTTCACGCGCATAAAAATCGTTAAAAAAAAAATTTATTTCACACATTTTCACAGTCTAAATAAAAGTTCGTAAGAAACTACACGCGAAAATCGCACACAGCCGACTTGGCAGCACCACGGCAAGCGAAAAGAAACTCAGAAAAACACCCCGCGGAAAAGCACTGCATGTATGAGCGTTGAAATCAGTTCGCAGTAAACTCACTGTGACGTCACACACACGATGGATGGTAGTAGCTTCGGTGGAAGCAAAAAGCTGTTTGCTTCTCTGCACAATCTGCACGGGTCGTACTTCGTACAACACATTCATGGCTGCAACGGAGAAGCTTGCAGCGAGCAGAGATCTGATCAGAAATTGGTGATACCAGAGTAGGATTGGAATTGAATTCTGATTGAAGTTTTGAGTTGAATTGTGGTAAATAGTTCAATTGTACATATTTAATTTAGTTCTTAGATCTCAGGAACCACTTATGGTATGTTAGGATGGTGAAACTCGGAACTTATATGAAAGTATAATAGTGGACCTGTCTGCAAAATTTACGATAAGGTTTGAGGCGTGTGGGAGTGGAGGGAAAACAATGTCTTCGGAGTGCTTGAAAGCTGAGGTTGAAACATTCTAAAATAAGTATCTTCTGAATGGTTGATGTCAGAAGATGAAAACTTGTAGTTGTTTTAAGAAATAATAGATAGCAGATTAATCAAGAGCTAAAATTTTTGAATGAGAAGGTGGTGAGTAAGGGTTGGGGTAAAAAACTTTAGATTAGAATATCTTTCGAATCAATCAGGAAGGTATAATTTAGTTTGTGTAGAAGCTCATCGAATATAAAATTTATTATGTGAGAGGTAGACCACAAAAGTGGGGCATTTTTAAAATATTTCATTTTTATATATCAAGAACCGTACCATATATGATCTTAGAAATTTTACAGGAGTTAGGTCCAGTACACTTCTAACTGGGAGAACAAATTCTGGAGCTACTGGTGAAGGGGCATCCATCTTTATTTTTGAAAAACTACAAACCATAGAAAGGTTAAAAATTACTACATAGAGCTAATAAAGAGGTATCCTAGAAAAAATTATATGGGTGGTAATTTTTTATATCTCAAAAACGGCTTATGAAGAAGAAAGTTGGAGCTTAGTACGTATGTATATGAAGTAATTAAAGAAAAAAAAAATGATTTTTATTAGCATAGAGGTTGAGTAAAACAATTGTCCGTGAAAAGGGATTTTTCCACATTTCCACGATTTCGTTATATATTTACATATATTGAACATGCCGAAATAAATTTTACTTTTGCGAGCTCTTTATGTAAGCACCTAGAAATATTTTTTTCTAATTTTTCGATATCGAACCCCTCACGGTGTGTAAAATGGTTGTGTACTTTTTCAAGAATTTTTATATATTGGGTCTAATGAGATATTTAATTCACATTTATTTCTATTATTATATTGAATCGAAGAAAACTCTGATGCAAGCATTTTTAACGAATTCCGAAAAACTTTTAGGGTTAATGAGATAGAATTATTTTATTATTATTATTTATTTCTATTGACTCTTCTATTCCAAAAAATACGTAAAAAATAAAAAAAAAATTGCCAATATGTAGGTACTATGATCGAAACTTTATAATTTTTTTGATAAAAGTCCGGAAAGCGTTTAATGATGAGCTAGGTGAAGGTGACTGCGACTGACAACCTAAACACCAACGTTCTAAATAGCCTCCTAGATCCCTGCTGGGTGCTAATGGAGGAGGTTCAATCAATATGCAGTAAATTCAAAGGTAGAATAATAATAAAAAATTGTGAATATTTACCAATTGCTTCCCCTTGTTGAATTATCACGCCACGCCACTGGTTGATAACATCGCTTCTTGAAGAGTAATTTTTGAAATCTGTAATATACATAACATTTATTGAACTAGAATCTAACAGCACTTTGACGAAAGTTATTACTGGCTTTTCAACAAGAATGTCTGTCGTATTCTGCAGGGGTATAATGGCTGACATCGAACTTTGCGGCGATGAGAATTGAACATCAATTGGAAGTAGCATTCGCCGCTCAGGAGTCTGTAAATTGGTTTTTCATTTTTTTTTATTATTTATTATACGATATTTGGACATCAGTCGATATCAAAATTTTACGCTCAGGAGTCTGTTAAGAAATTGTTTGCACTTAGTGAATACTGTATATGTACTCGTATATTTCAAGTGATTTTACCTTAAGTATAACATTGGATGCATCTTCCATAGACAAAGGTACATATGATGCTGAAGCAGGATCTGACTTTTCCACGTTTGCCACATATTCGCTCTAAAATTTATAATTACTTTCATAATAAAAAAAAACGTATTAAGATATTTCAAATATTTGAAATTTACCACACTCCCGGATGCAATTTCGTCACATGATTTCTTGTGGTTTGTCTTTGGAACTGCATTGCCTAGAAGGTACTTCCTTTCACTCCGAATAGCTATGTCTTTATCATTAAAATGCAAAGAACACACTCTTTCCAAGCTGCTGGGCCCTGGTTGACTCGCATTAAAACCAATAGCCTTATACCATTTTAGTCTTGAGCGTTCGTTAATAGGAAGACTAAAAAAAAAATATTATGAATCCCCGATCTTTGAAATTAAGTACGCCTTTCGCAAAGCACAAGTAATCATGGCCGATGTTTGTCAAATTGAGCTTTATTTGTTAACGAATCTGAATTTCGGTAATTTTTCTAAATGAAACAATCATTGCATTTGCCACGATTACTCTACCTTACTATTGTACACTTACCGGAAAAAAGAAACTCCCGCAGTTTTCTGTGGTTTTCTTCGGCGATCTTCGGAAATGGGGGGGGGGGGAGGAATGTACAAAGTCAAAACCGGTCTTGTTTGACATTAAGGTATCTAAGATTTCAATGGGTGCGAGTGTGTGCGAGTTTGTTCGGTAGTTGCTACGGCAAAGCGGGAGCAAAGAAGACAGGGGAAACCGGTTAGAGTGAGTTTATGAACGAGGTTACATCATACAATGCATTGTCCGTACTAACATTTCTTCTGAAGCCATATTGGTTTCGTGATAGCATCTTGTGCTCATCAAGGTAATTCATTAATCTGAACTTAATACATTTTTCAAATATTCTTGCAAATAGAGGTAACAGAGAGATGATAATTACTTGGGTCAGAAGTGTCACCGTCCTTATGGAGCGGTATAATTACCGCGTGCTTTAAAATATCCGGAAAAATGCCGTTGTGCAATGATAAGTTGAATATATGAAAGGGGTTGTACAATATGTGATGCAATGCATTTGAGTATCTTTGACGAGATACCATCGAAACCAGGTGCCTTGTAAGATTTTATGTTCGCGATTTGGTAACATATTTCTTCACAAGAAATAGCATGTAATTGAAAGGAATGCGGTACCACATCCTCAACGAAATCAGTGTTCATGTCAGAACGTTGTATCGCATTTGAGTTCCGATGGCCCACCTCAGCAAAGTGATTATTTAACACAGTAGCTATTTCAACAGGATCACTTGTAGTATTCCCTTCAAGTGTTCTAAGCCGACCTACTTGAGATTGAGTTGAATGTCTTGAGCTGTAGGTTATGTCGTTTATGGTTTGCCATAGTTTTTTCGGATTACTAAGTCTACTATTAATTTTCCCTATATAGTACTTTCTTTTTGCTATTTTTATAACGTTATTTAGTTTATTTTTGTAAGTTCTGAAACGCAAAGCCAACTGGTCATTCCAAGGCTGTTGTTTTAGTTTTGTATAGAGCTTTCCTTTTCCTTATTGATGTTAATATTCCTTTTGTTACCCATTCTTTAATAATTCTCATGTTTGATTTGATTCTTTGAGACCTCTGAGTACTCACGTCGCTTATTAATGTCCTTATATTATTAACGAAGGAAGACATATGTACATATATTTGGATTTGATATATCATAGAGGTACGACCAATCTAGAGATTCCGACAGATTCCTTAATTGAGTGTAATTTATGACTGTATCCGTTTTTGTGTTAGGATATATCGCTTTATCCAGCGTTGAAAAGATTATTTTGGCTACAGTGCTGTAATGGTCTGTTATATGTGTCTGGAATATAGCAGGGACAAACTTGATTTCAAAATTTTTCTAAATGAAAATGTGATCAAGACATGAAGGTCGACCACTACCAATTCTAATATTCCCAACCAAGAACTCATTAAATATAAACTTGGATAGCGTATCAAGGTATTCATGTGCTTCTTTTGTAGATTTTTTGTAGTTAATATCGATGTTGATATCCTCAAGCACCAGGTGAGTCCCTATGAACTATGTTCTTCCAGATAACTGTCCAAACTATTTATAAAATCTAAAGTATTAAGGCTAGGGGTCCGCCTGAAGGGAAGAGAAGAGGAAGGTTTATAATTTATTTTGGAAGCATTTTACTGAAGTAACTCACCGAATAATCATGCAAGGGAAGACCTCTTGCAAATGTAGTTTCCTGGGGTCCTACCCCCAACTCATGGCACAGACTAAAAGAAAAAGAAAATGAGTAAATTTAAATTTCAATCGTTGAAGGAACCATAACTCTGGAGCGAGGAAGGACTGGTAGACGGGTAAGGTTAGAACCTTGTTAAATTAGCAGAAAAAAGAAAAGAACATAAGATTAATAAGATTATTAGGAGCTAGGTAACTTTGTAAGAAAAACTACCGACGAGCCGATCGAGCGGAAAGTACGGCGCGCAAGCGCAGAGAACAGTATATCGCTTTAATGGAACTAAGAATTAGCGAATAACTTACATCACAGCACTCGCGGGTGACATATAAACAATAACAACTGTGAAGTTTGCCCCAAACACTGTGACTCGCACCTCAAGTATGACCCAGCCGATAAGAGACATTACAGTGGGTGATCCCCCAAGTGCTTTATTGTGAATTTTCGTCGGTGTGTGTCTCGGGTTAAGGCTGTTCACGTTTGAATTCGATTCGAGTATGCGCGGAACAAATATGCGCGAAACGAACAATGAATTTGAACTAGGAAAACGGGATAAAAGCCAGTAAACTTTTCCCGCTAGTAGTTTTCGCGGAGAGTAGGAAAAGGATTACGGGTCTCTTTGGAACTGATAGTGCTACAAGGAAGTCGGACTTTCGTTTGGAACCGAATCGTGGAAGAAGTGGTTAATTGTTTTGTATTAAGCAAACGCTGCGCGGTCACAAGTCGGTAACAAAGGCGCCTTAGAAATAAAACTTTTGCCGAAAAAAAAAACGAAGTGCGTTAACAAAACGGTGGCCACGAACAACGAAGAAGCGGTGGTTAAATTCGTTAATTCCTTTGTCCATTTTACCAAAGTTAGTTTAGCTTAGTGGAAATTGATTCGTTAAGTGAGCTAGTGAGGTTGGGTAAATCGTTGGAAGCAACGAGGATTTCAGTAGAATCATTTGTGCCACCACCGGGACGCCGACCAAGTCATCTCTTTGAGCCTGATCTGGCATATGTGGACCTGAAGGATGAGCAGCAACCTGGGAGGAAGTCGAGTGAGGAAAATAACAGGGCAACACAACTCAGAACAATTACGTGTTATAATTGCAAGGAAGTGGGACACACATCACGTGATTGTAAACAGGGCCGACGTTGTTTTGGGTGTGGAAAACCTGGGGTTTTTAGAAAGGACTGTACTGTCTGCACCCCGGGAACTTCAAGTGTCTCTTAAATGGAAGCAACGACTAGTACTGCGTGGGTAGAGTCGGGAAACGAAAGTCGTGTTTATTAGACAGCGGTAAAGTGAGCACGAATGAAGATACCGCATCTGTCGTTCCGGTGAATTTCGCGTTGACTTCGGTAAAAGGAGATCCCCGGCCACACTTAACAGTGTCCATTTTCGATGTAGAATTCGTGGGTTTATTGGATTCAGGGGCATCGAGAACAATTGTAGCGAAGTCTGCTTGGGAAAGGTTACGGAAGTTGGAGGTGGAGTTGAGAAATTCAAACGCGACGGAAGTGAAATTGGCCAATGACGAGAAGTGCGGGGTAGATGGAACCATTTGGATTCCGATCTCGGTGGAAAGTCGGACGCGGTGGGTGGAGTGTTTTGTTGTGCCCAAACTACCTCATGTGCTAATTCTGGGAGCAGATTTTTGGGTACAATTTGGGTTAGTGGTTGTTTTGCGTAAGGATAATTGCGATTTAGCGGACGAATTTAATTTGGCCGCCATCGATTTTCTTCAACCGAAATCTAAATTGGATCAGAACCAGACGAAAGAGCTGGAAAAAATTTTAGAGACGGAATTCGAACGAATGGGCGATGGTCTCGGACGCACTTCGGAGGATGAACATTTATATGTTCATCCTCCGAAGTGCGTCCGAGATCAACTCTTCCCCAATCAAGCAGAGGTATTATCCGGTAAATTCCGTGGTGCTGAGGGATATTGACCGGGAATTGGATGAAATGTTGGCTGGGAGAATAGTACAACCATCTAAGAGTGCATGGTCTTCACCTATATTGCTTGTCAAGAAGAAAGACGGAAAATTTCGTTTCTGTGTGGACTTCAGGAAAGTCAACAAAGTCTCAGAGAGGGATGCGTACCCAATCCCCTACGTAACGGCAACACTTGATAAGTTAAGGGATGCGAAGTACCTCTCTTCATTGGATATCAAGTCAGCATAGTGGCAGGTGCCTATGGCAGAATCATCTCGTCAATACACCGCTTTTACAGTACCGAGACGAGGGTTGTTCGAGTTTACTCGAATGCCGTTTAGGCTACAAAATGCCCCGGCGACCTGGCAAAGGTTGATAGATAAGGTGCTCGGAGCGGATATGGAACCCTTTGTATTTGTTTATTTAGATGATATAATTGTGGTGACGCAAGCCTTCGACAAACACATGGAAGTGCTCCAGGAGGTGTTTCGAAGGCTTACTGCGGTAGGACTCAGAGTGTCTCGAGAGAAGTGCGAGTTCTGCAGGGAGGAACTGCTGTACTTGGGGTACGTCGTGGATGAGAGTGGGTTGTACGTTGATCCGGAGAAGGTGGAGCGCTTGATGAGGTTTCAGGCACCGAAGAACGAGAAAGAAGTGCGTCAGTTTCTCGGGATGGTGTCGTGGTATCGGAGATTTATTCCGGACTTTGCCACCCTCGTCTCACCTTTAACTTCTTTGCTCAAGAAAAATAAGAAGATCGCTTGGGACGAGGATTGTGAGAGCGCTGTCGCGCAAGCGAAAGTGAAACTCGCCACGGCACCAATCTTAACTTGTCTGAATTATGACCTACCATTTGTAATTCAGACCGACGCCTCGAATCTTGGGTTAGGTGGTGTGTTGACACAATTGCAACCGGATGGAGAGAAAGTAATATGCTACTTAAGTCGTTCGCTAACCAGCTCCGAACGTAAGTTCTCAACTACTGAGAAGGAGTGTTTGGCGGTTCTCTGGGCCATCGAAAAGTTGAGACCTTACGTGGAGGAAACTAAGTTTAGTGTGGTGACAGATCACTATTCACTCGTTTGGCTGAACAATTTCAAAGATCCGACCGGACGATTGGCGAGGTGGGCCGTACGTCTCCAGCAATATGACTTTGAGATCATACATCGGAAAGGAAAGGATCACAGTGTTCCTGATGCCTTATCCCGGTCTGTGCCTCTGGTGGAGTTAGTACAGGCGGAAGGCCCGACGGATCGTTGGTTCGGTAGTATGTTGGAGATGGTTCAGAAGAAACCCGCAAAATATCCGGAGTGGAGGATTAGTGGCACCGCGTTGTGGAAACATGTTCCAACCGCGTATCCGGACTTGGATTCGGCGGATACTTGGAAGTGGGTTGTACCGAAAGGGGAGCGGGTTAAAAATACTGCAAGAGCAGCATGATGACCCGAAGGCTGGTCACTTGGGTGCGAAAAAAACAGTAGATCGAGTTGCTAGGTTTTATTACTGGCCTAAAATGCAAGCAGATATTCGGAAATATGTACGATCTTGTCCGATTTGTCAAGCAATTAAGCCACAACGACGGTTGCCAAGTGGATTGATGGTTCCACGGAACGGCGAGGCCAAGAAACCGTGGGAAATGATCTGTGTTGATTTGGTTGGACCACTTCCACGTTCGTCGCAAGGGTATACGTATATCTTGACCGTCGTAGACTACTTCTCGAAATTTCCTTTGTTATTTCCTCTCAGGGCTGCCACGGGTACGGCGGTAACGAAAGCGTTAGAGGATAGTGTATTCCTGATTTTCGGCGTCCAAAAGTGGATTGTATGCGACAACGGTGTGACATTCAGGGCGAAAGAGTTTAAACGAATGGTGGAATCCTACGGAACCACGATTAAGTACACCGCGTTCTATTACCCTCAAGCCAATCCGGCGGAACGGATTAATCAATCCATTAAGACGATGCTTAGAGCCTACGCATCTGAGAATCATAGGAAGTGGGCCGATAATCTGGCAAAAATTGCTTGTCCACTTGTGTGGAACTTGGAGAAAAACCAAAGGGGGAAACAGTGGTATCGATCTCGAGCCTCAGAAACGCGCGTTAGCTTTGAATCAGGTGAGGGAGGATGTCATAAATCGATTTAAACATGCCACGAACGTAGCAAAGAATCGGTATGACTTACGTAAACCGAACGAGGATTTTCTCCCAAAGGATTTAGTAATGCCTACAAACCACGTATTGTCGGACGCCTCCAAGTATTTTTCAGCAAACTAAGCCCCTAAGTACATAGGACCTTTCGAAGTCCTAGAGAAAGTGTCACCTTGGACATATAAACTAAAGGATGTAGATGGGAAACCGGGTGGCGTCTGGCACGCTAAGGACCTCAAAGCGTACACGGGTCGCGGGGAATAATATTCCGTTTTGGTATTTTTTTTTTGTCCAGAAGTATTTTTTTTTTAGGTGGTGGGTACTATGCCTTTTGTTTTTTTTATTAATTTTTTTTTTGGTGGTAGGTAGTATATCTGAATTATTTTATTTTGGTTCAAGTGGGCAATTGGAATTGAGGGAATTATGTAATCTTTTGTAAGGAAATGGGTGCCGAGGAAGAAACTCGGTTTGAATAGGGATAAAAATAAATCTTACTCATTCAGGTACCAACACTCAGCTTATTTTTTTTTTCCTTCGTAGGGCGCCTAGAGAATTTGGGAAATTCTCTTTTAAGTAGGGGAGGAATGTTACGGTCCGCCTGAACGGAAGAGAAGAGGAAGGTTTATAATTTATTTTGGAAGCATTTTACTGAAGTAACTCACCGAATAATCATGCAAGGGAAGACCTCTTGCAAATGTAGTTTCCTGGGGTCCTACCCCCAACTCATGGCACAGACTAAAAGAAAAAGAAAATGAGTAAATTTAAATTTCAATCGTTGAAGGAACCATAACTCTGGAGCGAGGAAGGACTGGTAGACGGGTAAGGCTAGAACCTTGTTAAATTAGCAGAAAAAAGAAAAGAACATAAGATTAATAAGATTATTAGGAGCTAGGTAACTTTGTAAGAAAAACTACCGACGAGCCGATCGAGCGGAAAGTACGGCGCGCAAGCGCAGAGAACAGTATATCGCTTTAATGGAACTAAGAATTAGCGAATAACTTACATCACAACACTCGCGGGTGACATATAAACAATAACAACTGTGAAGTTTGCCCCAAACACTGTGACTCGCACCTCAAGTATGACCCAGCCGATAAGAGACATTACAGTGGGTGATCCCCCAAGTGCTTTATTGTGAATTTTCGTCGGTGTGTGTCTCGGGTTAAGGCTGTTCACGTTTGAATTCGATTCGAGTATGCGCGGAACAAATATACGCGAAACGAACAATGAACTTGAACTAGGAAAACGGGATAAAAGCCAGTAAACTTTTCCCGCTAGTAGTTTTCGCGGAGAGTAGGAAAAGGATTACGGGTCTCTTTGGAACTGATAGTGCTACAAGGAAGTCGGACTTTCGTTTGGAACCGAATCGTGGAAGAAGTGGTTAATTGTTTTGTATTAAGCAAACGCTGCGCGGTCACAAGTCGGTGACAAAGGCGCCTTAAAAATAAAACTTTTGCGGAAAAAAAACGAAGTGCGTTAATAAAACGGTGGCCTCGCGCAACGAAGAAGCGGTGGTTAAATTCGTTGATTCCTTTGTAACGTCGTGGACCGAAGAAGTTGCGGAAAGCAGTTTTCCGAGGACGGTGGCGGAGGAGCGGACAACACCCGAGGCGCGCTAGGCTAAGTAATATAAGTAGCTAGGAAATTTTAGCTCAATAAATTGGATTCCTTTGTTTTACATTGAATTTCATATCTGTTTTTTTTTTTAGTTGGTGTAACGATTCTTGTGACGTGTTTCAGTCTTCGTCCCTCCAGGGTCGCGATTATTGTCTTTTCGAACGATCAGTGGTTCGATCGTGCGAAAGAAGAACGAAGTCTTCCAAAAAGGACCACTGGCGCCCCACGACCCATCTCTGGGTTTGAGCCGGACAAGGCCCGTTCGCTCCCCTTCGTTACGGGGGTTATAAATCGGTTTTTCGCGTGGAAAACCGTAACAGGGATCTGTAAATGGCTGTTATTGTTAAAGGTTGTTTTTTACAAACGTCAGCAGAAAGTTTTAAGGCATAAGCACATAATAAACTACAACTAGCAGTAGCAACAGGGAAACAGTTCTTAACGTATACCACAATTCCATCGCATGTATTAAATTATGTCTCCTGAAAAAATAATTGATATCCGTCTATTTTAAAGCAGTCTGTCAAGTTCATCCAAGTTTCCGTCAAGACTATTAAATCAAAGTCGGCATTAGTATTATTTAGCATTATAACTAGTTCCTCAAATTTTTTTTTTTAAACTCTGTATGTTCATATGAAATACTTTCAGTGCTTTGGTATTTCCATTGAAAAACAAATTGCACTCATTTTCATTACCTAATACCTCTGTTGTGATATTATCACCATTTATGATATCTAATAAATCGCTCATTCTTATGATATATACAGCTACTAATGAAATATAATAATGAAAAAAATAAATAAATATGTAGCTTATAATAAAAAATAATAAATATATAAAATAGAATTAATTCAAAAAAAAATAAAAAAAAATAAAAGAATAATTTAAAGAGAAGAAAAATAAATTTATTGAAAAATAATCTCATCCAGCTGATCGAATCAAATCGGCAGGTACTCGTTCAGATGTAGAATTGACGATATTTGAACTGCCTCTCCTTCAGCATTACTCTTAATGTAAACTGTGGGCTATTTAGACGGACTCCACTGTGTCCAACTAAATTACCCGCGATATTTAAAATCATAAAATTGTAAAATGCACTCAGCATTCGAAATTGACCGTTAGGTCATTTCTCTGTACATAATTGTCGAGATGCACTTAGCATCACAGTATGGACCGTTAGGTCACCTATTGCTTGTACATTCGCAATGTTTGAAATGTAAAATTAATTTTAGAGTAGGACTGAACCAAATATTATTTTTAGTAGTATAAATAGGCTAGGAAAATAGTAATAAACAAAGAGTATTGAATTTGAAACCGAAGCGGGCAGACCTTTTATTTGGAGACGATCCAGGCGCAAATAAGTTTCAGTTCTTATTAGAACTGAAACATTAGTAAAGAGTAGAAGGGGATTTAGCATAAGTTTCAGTTCTTATAAAACGTTTATTTCTACGCTCGCCCCTGGACGCAGGCGCTTTACTGTAGCCGTTTGCCACCGAGCTCGCCCCCGGACGCAGGCGATTTAGTGTCGTCGTTTACCGCCACACTCGCCGCCGGACGCGGCGATATGCCGCGATAGTCTCACGCCTCGCTCGCCCCCGGACGCCTTCGACGAATTGCCGACTCCCACTGCGACACTTACGTTCGCGACGCATCCGTGTGGCACACCCCATCGGGGGGTGTCGCTACATAAACATTACCCCGCCTGGTATAACAAGCCGCAATTTTTTGTTTACGCAGAAGGTCACTAGCAGCTCTATGTATTGTACGATTTGCAGGTGTTAGGCCATTGTTCACGTAGATTTTGTTGTTTCTGGGAATGTCAATGTTCGCGCAAGTAGGTCGTTTCGCACGAATCTGTGTGATGAACTTGATTTTATGGTCGATTGTCGCAAATTTAGCCACTATCAACGGCGAATGTTTGCTGTTGCCGTTGCTCGTTCTGGTGTGAAAGACCGTTGGTGATGTAGACTTGAAATCGATCCTTCTGCCAGCTTTGAAAATATCAACGATATAATTTCGTTGTGTTGATGGGGAATCCCTGAGAGGATGACGTCACACTTCAGGTTGTCTCGTTCAATTTTATCCAGACGAAGAGCGATGTAATTATACTAGGTCTCTATGTTTTTTATAATCGTTTGCTGTTTCTGGATAGTATCCATGAGTGAAACCTTAAGGTCCCCAATTTGTTTCTCAACCATACTTTTTATTTTATCGAAGTGAGTATTGAGAAGAGCCTCTACACTTTTTAAATTGAACGTCTCACCTTCATCCGATGTCGATTGAAGAGCCTTTCTAGTTGATACGGGTGCCATTTTGCCAATTGAAAATTGAGGATTCCTCACACGATTAAAAGTTTTGGTATTTTTATTATTTCAACACTGTTAACTTCATCCAGATGCGCGAAAAATACAGGTGCGTAATTGTCAGGCTTTTGCGCTTTAGATTAGGCATAATATTAACTTAAGTGGATATTAAAGTCATGAGTATTTAATTTACTTTGGAGAGAAAATAAATCACGTTCACTCACTGTTCGCCATTCTCGAATCCTCTATCCATTATCCGCTATCCATCATCCTCTATCCATCATCCTTTATCCATCATCCTCTATCCATCTTCTACCATCCAACACCCCCATCCCCTATCCTATCCTTAATTTTCGATCCTCCATCCTCCATCTAACATCCTCCACCCACCATCCCCATCCTTCATCTACCATCCACCATCCTCTATCGACCATCCACCATCCTCCATCTATCATCCACCAACCTCCATTATCCATTTTCCATCCTCTATCTTACATCCACTACCCTCTATCCACCATCCATCGTCCACCTTTACCATTCAGTAATAGGAATGCATAACTAATGCATCGAAAACGAACGAACTGCCGCTAAATCGTATGAAATACACTCAAATGCTGAAAAAACTCGAGAACCACATACTGTTAAATGAGTTTCCTAACGCTCAACCATCGCGGGCGTACTCTCAACTAATCATCAAAGTTTCATCGTAATCGGATGAGTAATTTAGGAGTCTATACTGGACAAAGAAACAAACATTCATTTTTATATATAGAGATTGAAGTATATTGGCAGCGCTCAACTATTGATATAAGTTCCACTATTGATTTAAGTTCCACCATGTACACTTGTATCGCAGGCAGTCAGTTAGTAAAGACCCGGCCATGAATAAAGATCGAGCTAACACAACATGGCGCAGTCGGTGAAAAATCTAGAGAAAAAAAAAAGTTTCGTTCAGACATTTCGTTATTAAATTTCACTCGTTTCGGGCATCAAAATCAAAATCAAAAGAAAAACTTCCCTTCAGACATTTCGATATTTTTTTTTATTAATTTCACTCGTTTCGGGCATCAAAACCTAAAAGTGTGTGTTTCGACGCCATTGTCAAAATTCCTTCGAATTATGCAAAAACCACGCTAGAGAGGAAATGAAGTTTACAAAACCGGAACCATTGTCCCTGTCGGGTAATTTAAAAGAGAATTTCCGAAAATTCATGGGACTCTACGAAATATTCGCATTAGCTACAAAAACAACTAGCGATTTGAAAACAGTGCAAATTGCGAGGTTTTTAAGTTGTGCCGGGGAGGACGCTATCATGCTTTATAAAACATTACCGTTAAGTGCACAACAACGAGAAAAGTTTGACGACGTGAAAACGGCATTTGAAAATTACTGCAATCCGCGTATTAATGTGGTCTTTGAACGGCTCAATTTTTTTTCCCGTTGCCAACGAGAAGGAGAGCCATTTGACCACTTCATGTCAGCTATAGTAAAACTAGCTGAGAGTTGCGATTTCGGAGCACAGAAAGATGAAATGCTGCGAGATAGAGTAGTGATCGGGATAGCAGATAGCAACATGCAGATGCAACTAATCAAGATGGATCAGCTAACTCTCGACAGGAATTCTGTCGAATCGCGGAAATAACTGGACTCCAAGCGAAGGAAATGCAGCGATCAGCGGCAGAAGATGTCACAAGAAACAGGAGAGAAAATACAGCCAGGGAAGAAAGCACGCAAAACCAATATAATGAAAATTTAGATAAGAAACATAAACCAAATAAATTTAATAATTTAAACAAAAATAATTACAATAAATTTCAGAATAGACTTTGTACAAATTGTAATAGGCAACATGTGATCGGAAACTGTACTGCTTATGGGAAGAGATGTCTGGTTTGCGATAAATATAATCACTTTGCAGTAGTTTGTCGGTCAGCATTAAAGCAGGTAAGAGGCATTGATTGCAGAATTGAAGAAGAATTACTGTACTTAGACGCGGTATACACGAGTGAAAAAATTAAAAGTTGGACGATTATTTTAAAGATTAATAATGTCGAAGTTGAATTCAAACTTGATAGTGGTGCCAAGGTTAATATAATCCCAAAATATTTATTCATCATCATCAATGGCGCGACAGCCCAAATCGGGCCAGGGCCTGCAGGATACATTGTCTGAAGTCATCTCGGTTCAGCGCCCGCGTCCTCCAGTTTGTGCATCTAAGAAGCGATTTGCAATCTGCGTCAACTGAATCCTCGTATCTTTTTCGCGGTTTTCCCACCGGTCGCTTGCCATGGGATCTACCTTTCAATGTGCGCTTGGGAATTCTTCCGTCCTCCATTCGCTCCACATGACCTGCCCATTGCAGCTTACGGAATTTTATAAGAGTCGATGCGGCTGGGTCGTCATAGATGTTATACAACTCGTTGTTGTACCGAATACGCCATTCAGTGCCTTCTCTTACTGGTCCCAAAATTCTTCGAAGAATTCGTCGTTCAAAAGCGTCTATTGATTTTTCAGACGCTTGGGTGAGAGTCCACGTTTCACTTGCATATAGTAGCACAGGTCTTATTATGGTCTTGTATATACGAAGTTTGCTTAGCCTGTGCACTTTTTTCGATTTTAAGATCGGGAGAACCGTGAAATATGCCTTATTTGCTAGTGTGATCCGTTGATTTACTTCGTCCCGTTCGTTGCCGTCTCTTACAAGGTGTGATCCCAAGTATGAGAAATAATCCACATTCTCCAGGTTGTAGTCCGCCAAGGTCATATTTTGTCTAGTTGGCGCGTTTCTTCTTGTTTGGGTCATGAACTTGGTCTTACTCTCATTGACCCTTAGCCCGACCTCCTTTGCTGCTGAGTCTAGACAGTGGAAGATTTCCTTTGCGTCTGGAACAGATCTGGCCATGATGTTTACGTCATCCGCGTACACCACTAGTTGAGTGGACTTGATTAGTAGGGTACTTCTGGTATCAACGGGTACCTTTCTGATGACATATTCCAGGGCAAGGTTGAAGAGCATGGGAGCGAGTCCATCTCCCTGCTTCAGGCCGGATTCTGTTCGGAAGCTTTGGGTTAGCTCGTTTTGTATCCTTACTTGGGATTCAGTGTCAGTCATGGTCATTTTTGTTAATCGGACGAGTTTTGATGGGATTCCAAAGTCGAGCATTATTTTATATAGTACATTACGATCTATACTATCGTATGCCTGCTTGAAGTCCACGAAGATCTGGTGCACGTCAATGTTATACTCCCAGCATTTTTCTAGCACTTGTTTGACTGAGAATATCTGGTCAATAGTAGATCGTCCGGTTCTGAAACCACCTTGGTATTCGCCGATAATACTTTCTGTATAAGGCTTTAATCGATTATGAATTACTTTCGTCAGTATTTTGTAGGACGTACACAACAATGATATGCCTCTGTAATTTTCACATCGCAGTTTATCTCCTTTCTTGTAGATTGGACATATAATGCTCTGGCGCCAGTCGTCGGGTATTTTTTCTTCAATCCAAATTTTTGTCACGATTTTGTGTAGGAGATTGGCGAGGTACGGACCACCTCCCTTTAGGAGCTCTGCTGGTATTGCATCGACTCCGGGTGATTTAAATATTTATTAGGTGACCTCAAAATTAATAACGGCAAAGTAGTAGAAACCAATACTCGTTTAGAAGCATAGGGGGGATTCAAGATAAAACTGGCAGGTTCCATTGTTTTGCCAACAGAATATAAATCGCGGAAAATAAATGTAGAGTACATCGTTGTTGAGGGTAATAATAAACCCATTCTTGGATTAAATACATGCATTGCGTTTGGTTTAATTAAAAGGACACATGAAGTGAGTGATATTAGTAGCAAAGAGAAATTCATAGCAAAAAACAGTGATATATTTGAGGGTTTTGGAAGATTCCCTGATAAGTGTCTATTGGAATTAATAGATGGGGCAACTCCAACAAGTAAAGCGCCGAGGCGCATTCCTGTCAGTATAAGGGAAAAGGTAAATAATGCCTTAGAGCAGATGGAATATCGTGGGATTATAAGCAAAAAAGAAGGTCCATCTGAATGGTCGCATCATTTGGTAGTTGTAGAAAAACCATATGGTACCCTGCGATTATGTTTAGATCCTTCCGAGTTAAACAGAAATATAAAACAGGAAAATTTTTTAGTTCCAAACATTGAAGATTTCAGTTTTTCAATGAGGGAAAACAAATATTTCACAGTCCTGGATCTAAAAGAACGATTCTGGCAAGTAGAGTTAGAGCCTAAATCAAAGGAGTTGACAGTGTTTAGTACTCCATTTGGATCATATCAACTTAATGTTCTTCCATTCGGAGTAAGCTTCGCTCCAGAAAAGTTTCAAAAGTTAAATAGCAAATACTTCGGAAGTTAACCGGATTGTTTCGTCTATATTGACGACATAATTGTTGGGGGTCGCACTAAAGAAGAGCATGACCAAAACTTAGGTGCAGTAATAAAGCAAGCAACGGTTTTAAATATAAAGTTCAATCCCAAAAAATTGCAATATTGTGAAAATCAGGTCAGGTATTTGGGACATATATTTTCAGGTGATACCATTTCAGTAGATCCAGAGCGTATTAAAGCAATTACAGGTATGGGTGCTTGTATAATAGAAAGGATTTGGAGAAAATAATGGGCACCTTTAATTATTTGAGACCATTCGTTCCAAATTTTGCAGAAATAAATGCCCCGCTTAGACAATTATTAAAGAAAAATATAGAATTTCAGTGGAGTCACAAAGAGGCTGATGTCTTACAAAGAATCAAAAACATACTACTACATAAAATTACGCACAGATAGAGAAAGAATTTTTAGCTATTGTGTATGCTTGTGAAAAATTTCATAATTTCATTTATGGTTTTCGTACGACAATAAATACAGACCATAAGCCTCTTGTGGCTATTATGAAAAAAGATTTAAACCAAATACATTCCAATAGATTGCAGCGAATGAAAATTAAATTATTAAAATATAATCTGGAGGTTCTACCATATACGTCCCCGGGAAATATTTATTTGCACGTTGCAGATTTATTATCACGACATTCCATGGCAGATAACTATATCAAAACGGATAGTTCTTTAAAGGACGTAGTTCACTCTGTCAATGTAAGTACCACGAAAAAGCAAGTACTACAAGATATGACACAGAAAGATGTGTTGTTACAAACAGTAATAGATTATGTTCATAAGGGCTGGCGAATTGTAATAACTTTTTTATTTGATTGAATAAGATTAATTTTTATATCTTTTGTATTGTTAATTTCTACAAGGATAAAGTACCAGATAATATTAAATTTTTTTGGAATATAAGGGATAAACTATATACTGAAGAGAATTTATTATTCTACGATGACCGTATTTGTATACCAAAATCATTAATCGGGGATATGCTTCAGACTCTGCATGAGTCTCATATGGGTATAACAAAAACTAAAAGTAGAGCTAGTAAGTCATTACTATACTGGCCCACATGAATTCGGACATAGAAAATATGATTCGAAACTGCCGAATATGTGAAAAATTTCGCCCCTCGAATGAAAAACACAACCTAATACTACACTCCATACCAGACTATCCGTTCCAAAAAGTTGGTACCGACATTCTAGAGTATGGGGGGCAATACTTTTTAGTGTTAATGGATTATTTTTCTAAATGGTTGGAATTACAGCCAATAAAAAGCAAAACAGCCAAAAGTGTTATATCAGCATTAAAATTAATATTTACTACTCATGGCATACCAGAAACTGTCATAGCCGATAACCAGCCCTTCAACTCATTCGAATTGAGAAACTTTGCAGTAGAATGGAACTTTGACTTCATTTATTCAAGTCCAAGATACCCACAATCAAACGGGTTAGCAGAAAAGGCTGTTTACATTGTAAAAAATATTCTGAAAAAATCTAAGGAGGAGGGTAAAGATAGATATCTTTCTTTATTGGAATATCGAAGTACCCCTATACCAAGACTTGGTTATTCCCCTTCTGAAATGTTAGTAAGTAGGAAACTGAGAACTAAACTACCAATTTCTAAACAGCAACTTATGCCTAAAATTGTTAGAAATATAAGAGATAACCTGGAGTTAAACCAACAAAAGCAGATGGAAATATTTAATGCCTCTAGACGTAGACCGGACCTTTTCCTACAACCAGGGAATAGTGTAGTTTATAAAGATAATAATAAATGGGAACCTGCAATAGTCAGGCTCCAAGATCGTACATTATTCGAAACGAAGGAAATACTTCGTTACGGCGTTTTTTTTTAAGTTTTAAAAGGTGCTTTATTTGCCGTAAGTTCTTAATGCTAACAGGTTTTCTATCTTAATCCTACAGCTAAGATTAGTCTATATCTATATCTATATCCTAGTTTTAAGTTAGTATGTAAGAATTGTATATAGCTTAAGTAGAGTAGAGTGAAATTGATGTAATATTGGGTTTTTTTTTTTGCCATTTTCCCAATAGTTTATTTTATTTAATGATAAGTATACATTAAGAATGTAATTAAATAAAGAGACTCTGATCCCCCCCAAAAAACATCCCCCCGATAAAATGTATATCTTAGAGTGCCCATTGAGGCCATTAAGAACGGTAGCAGTTCTTAATGGCCTCAATGGGCACTCTAAGATATACATTTTATCGGGGGGATGTTTTTTGGGGGGGATCAGAGTCTCTTTATTTAATTACATTCTTAATGTATACTTATCATTAAATAAAATAAACTATTGGGAAAATGGCAAAAAAAAAAACCCAATATTACATCAATTTCACTCTACTCTACTTAAGCTATATACAATTCTTACATACTAACTTAAAACTAGGGTTTGAGCCGAACTCTCCGCCGCCGGGACCAGCAGCATCATGCTCCACTATTTGAGAATAGTAGAGCAGAAACCACCGTTCCCGGCCGCGGACAGCTCAGTCCAGTGTACAATAATTGCATTTAAGAATGCATCGAGAACGGAATATTTAGGTGGGATACGAATCACTTTATTTAATTTATTACAATGTTCCTTAAATATAACAGTTTATCATACATAATTTTTCCTTATAACTATTCCGGGCCGAGCCATTCGTCACCTGGACCGATAGCTGAAGGCCATCAGTTCCTGTAGCAATTGTCTCGGTCCGGCATGCCTTATAACTAGGGAAGCTGCTAACAAGGTTAGTACTTATTCTAGTTTCGTTTATATTTTTTTTTGGTTAGCTTAATTACTTGATTAACCTATACTTGAAAAACTAACTAAATGTCTTGTTGATTAAGCCACCAGTATCGCGTAGCCTCACGCTCATGTCTGTCAATGTCAACATAGTTCGCGGTGGAGTAACGCCATAAGGGCAGGGGGTCGCTGGTTTCGAGATTGGGGTCGTATTCTATTTTTTTATCGGTCGCGCGCCTATATGCGTGATAAATGATTGGTACGTATTCGGAATCTAAAATGTAGCCGTTTTCGTCAAGGTAGACGAAGGCTTCAGGTGGAATAAAACCAGTTGACATGGTTTTTTCAATATATTGTGGGTTTGGGAAGAAGGGTTGGTGGATCCATGGGTTAAGGTCTTGATCTGAGGTGGTTCGAGCTATATGGTTCCTAATTAATTTTATGATTGCTGTATCAACCCGGGAGATTTCTGCCGTTTCATATATTTCCTCGTTCGATATGTAATGCAGAAAATCTGTCTCTGCCTTTCTATAGATGCCAGTACACGCGCGTAGACATTTTCTTTCGAACAGTCTAAATTTTTCCATATAAGATGGACTAATATTGAACCAGATGGGGCAGCCATAAGTGAGAATAGGTCTTACAAAAGCTTGGTAACAAATGATTTTAACGCGAGGGTATAAGTGTTTCGCGTAAAAAAGTCGTTTTAGAGCCATGAATGCGTTACGCGCCTTTACAATCTGGATATTAGAGTGTTGGTTGAAGTATAAGTGTTGATCTAAGTTTACTCCTAGATATTTAACACAAGTTTTGTGCGGTATTTTATCGTGGCTTCCCTCCCCAGCTACAATATGGAATTTCTTCCAATTGCGCTTCAAATCTCTATTGGCATGTGCTAAAGTGGTGCGGAATAGGATAGTCTCACATTTCTGTGAATTAATTTTCATCTTCCAGGAGTTCGTGTAGAACTGAACATCATTAAACATTTTCTGAAGTTCCTCTTGGGCTTTAGTCGCTTTAGAATGGGGTGTGTATATAATAAGGTCGTCTGCGAAGGCTACAATAGATCTCTTGGGTGATTTATTAAAATCAAATGCTTTCAAAAGATCGCTAATGTAGATCGCGAATAAAGTGGGTGCAGTTACTGTTCCCTGTTGGAGCCCTTCCCTAACATTAAAGGTCTGTGTGGTAACAGTTTTCCCGTTTGTTAGCACAAAGTTTTTGTTGTATATCATATGTACAAGGATTTTTATCAAGTGTTTGGGGAATTTTTTTCGGATTAATTTAAAGATCAGACCGTCAAGCCAGACTGTGTCGAAGGCCTTCTCCATGTCTATTAGACAGGCACCTATGCATTCTTTATTATTCAAATGCCAGCAGATGTCGGATGTAACCTTCGTTATGGCGTGTATGGTAGAATGTCTATTTCGAAAGCCAAATTGACAATTCGGTATCAGATCATTCTGTCGAATATGGGAATTCAGGGAGTCATTGAGGATGGATTCAAAGACTTTGCTTATGTTGGGTAGAAGACTAATGGGTCTGTAACTTTTTGGATCTGAAGGATCTTTCCCTTTCTTAAGGATCGGGAATGTTTTCGCGCGTTTCCATTTTTCAGGGTAGTGAGAGTTGTTTAATAGGTTATTAAAAAGGGTGCAATATTCCTGAATAATTACATCCGGCAGATTCTTTAATACTAAATTTGGAATTCCATCCAAGCCGGATGATTTTTTATTATTGAGGCGTTTGAATAAAAATTGGATTGTTTCAAATGAAACGAAGTAGTCTGATAGTTGGTTGTCTGGAATTTGATTGGCCATCCGATTTTCGCTAAAAGTGAGTAAAGGCTCATTGCCTTCGCTCTCATTTTTGAATTCTGTGGCCTTTTGCGTAACTAATTGATTTAGTCTTTCCCTTCCCAAGTTGGAGTTTTGTGTATGAATTCCCTCTAAGTTTGTCCCTATTAGATCTAGCTTTTGGGGTTCGTCGGTTATCACGAAGTAGCCGTTTGTATCACGGTTTGCACTTGTGATATCGATATTCGCGTCTTCCAGGAGTTTTTGGGAGTCGGCCGGTACCTTAATCGTGGGTATACTTGCACTATTCTTTTTCCTGAATATAGAATTTATTTGGGCAAACATCCCGGGGGAGTCGCTGGGTCTAACAGATTGAATTTTTTCCCTCCATTGCCTATTACTTTCGTTCGCGAAGTTTTGTCGAATTAGAGTTTTAACATTTTTTAAGATTGATTTTAGTCTACTCAAGTTGGGGTTATTGTAATCTAAAAATCTACGATAAATGTTGTTAATTCGCGTGAGCAAATGACTTTTAAGTCTTTGGAGTTTTCGGATAATAGGGTTTTCGTAATTGTCTAAGGTATTTCGGATTTTTCTTTTTGGGACAGTTCGTTCTATTGTGGCAATTGTGAGATTTTCTAGTATTTGGAGATAGTGTTCTATCTCCGAGTTTGTTAGGTTCCTATCTGTGGGGGTCATGAATTCTTCTTCTTCTGAAATTGTTTCTGAGTGAGCTTTCGCTATTCTCTTTCGAAACAATTTCCAGTTAGTTTTTTTATAATTAAGGATAATATTTTCCGCTTGAGAATTCATGACGAAATGATCGTCTTTCTCATGACCAAATGTCATGAGTATGGCTTGGTGGTCGCTATCATAATTTATGGTTTCTAATTTATTTTGGCTTCCTGCGAACGTGAAGTTCAATCGGGCATCTGCTATGCAAATATCAAGGTATGAATTTGCTCTTGGTAGGGTGGGCGAGTCGGGGCCGTAGAGTATAGATTTAAATTCTATTTGGTTGTCTAAAACCCAGTTAAACAAAAAATTTCCACGTGTGTTATTATCTCGGTTAAGCCAGGATTTGTGTTTCGCGTTGAGGTCCCCTGCTATTACATAGTAGTTTCTAAGGCTATTTAATTCAAGAGTCTGGAGTAGTGAATGAAATTCGTCGTTGAATTTTTCGGAATTTCTTTTTGAGGCATAGGTGCTAATAACGAAAAGATTATCATTATTCTGCAGGGAGATTTTTATACAGGTCAGTTCTAAACATTCAAAAAGGGTGAATTCCGGCCGGTTTATTGTAGTGAAGTTTAAAGGTTTTTTTATAAGAATACCCGTGCCGCCTCCACCTCCGGAGTTCGGTCGGTCCGTTCTTATAAAGTCGTAATTAGTGAATTGGGGGGTATGGTGTGGTTTTAATTTTGTTTCGTTTAAAAGGAGGAGATCGGGTTTTTCTTTTTTTAGGAGATCGTCTAAATTCATCCTTCTATTTAGGTACACAATGGAGTTGACATTGACAGAGATGAGCCTGAGCTCGGTCATCTGAAGGCTTTGTGTTACCTGGCCATCAACAGACATTGGACATATTTAAGACGCGACTTATATGGCTAAGTTGTTGAGCGTGAGCGCCAATGGCTTGCTCGAAACGCTCCAACTTGTTATTAAGTAACTGGAATAAGTTTTCCTGAAAAGATTTAAGGGAATTTTGATTAATGTTATTATTATCCTTACTTGTGTGCTCTCGTAGGTTTTCCGGGTTTCGCAGAGCTTTCGTATTATCCTTTCCCTTCACGGCATCTGAAAAGTTGATTCCTGGTCGAACTGCACTGTTTATGATCCGTTGTAGTTGTTGATTCGTTGGTTTTGTTGTCTCTGCTGTTTTTTCCTGTCGGGCGGTATTTCTCCGGGTTTTCGCTTCCTTATGTGCTGGGCATCCTTTGAACGACGCTGGGTGGCCGTGGCTTTTGCAGTTTACGCAGTATGTTTGCGCCTTTTCCGCTGACGCATCTAGTTTGCACTCGCCTGGGGAGTGAGTTTGCTCGCACTTAACACATCGGTAGGCCATTTTGCAGTTCGCTGCTGAGTGGCCATACCGTTGACAACGCCGGCACTGGGAGATTTCCGTCTTGCGGAGCTTTTCAAAACGCACCACCTGGTGGTTTAAGTAGCGGACTTGATGCAAATCTTACGCTTTGCTATTGCACCCAATCTGGACCATGAGAGTCGGGAGCACTCTCTTTTCCAACGCTGATCTTCTCGTTGAAAATCTTGACACCGAAAGGATTTCGGTCTCCGGCAGTTGCTTTTTCAGCTCAACCTTTATCTCCTCGGGGACCGCGTGGCTGCTCAGTCCCTTCATTAGGAACGTCTCGGTTTTCTCTTCACGTGGGGTATAGGTGAAAAATTTCGATTCGCTCTTTTCCAGGACTTCTTTCGCTTTGCGAAAATCATCGATATTTGATGTGTGGATCGCGATTTTCGATGCAGTGACGTTTTTTACCTGGAAATTCTCGATACCGGCACTTTTTTCCAGTAATTTCACTAACGTTTCTGAATTTTGGTTGAACGTTTTTATTGGCGGCATTTTAGACGCTTTTTTCTTTTGGGTCATCTTATTTTTCGTCGCGGTTATTTTCTCTGCTGGCAGGGCCGACTTGGGCTTCGTGCTTGCTGCTGGTTTAGCGCGGTTTTGGCGCAGCACCATTTCAACATAGTCCGTCTCCGTTGTTTCTTTGACTACCATTTCCACGTCGGAAGCCTTTTTCTCGGGTGCTCTCTTTTCTTCGTTGGCCTGGAGCTTGCCAAGCGCTTCCTGCATTTGTTGCATTTGTAGTTGCAGGGCCTTTATAATGCTATCGCGCTTTTCGATCTCGCTCACTAGTTCTGCCTCACGCGCAGTAAAACCCCTCTCAGTCCCGTTCTCGTACTCACTGTCGCTTTCCTTCTCTGCGAGGACGCTGTAAGCTCCGCCCTTGTTGCTGGTCTCTATCTTATCTCTTTTACTTCGTTACGGCGTAGTTCATATCATTTGCGCCCTTCATATCATGAACCTGTAATTAAACCACCTATTTTACTAGAGGAAACTAGCCACAATGAATTTAAGGACACAGTTCCCCGCATGAATCTAAACGAGGATATCTCATGTCCATTACCAGATTTGAGTTCAAAATCGAATTTTAATGATGAAGCCTCGACTTCTAAAGAACTAGCTACTACGCGTTATGAACGACAAATAAAGAAACCAGATTTCTTCAAACCATAGCAGGTACAGGTAAAATTATTAACATAAGTCATCTTTGCAAGATTAGTAATGTCAAATGAATCCTTATGAAATTGCTCTATAAATAGTATGTGCTATATACTAATATAATAATGTTAAGTTAAGATGAATTATTATGAGATTTTTTTTTTTTTTGTAGTTTAGTTAAAATGAATTATTATGAGATTGCTCTGTAAATAGTATGCACTATATACTAGTATAATAATGTTAAGTTAAAATGAATTATTATGAGATTATTTTCTTTGAATAATATGTAACGTAACTTTTTAAAAAGAGGGAAGATGAAGTATATTGGCAGCCCTCAACTATTGATATAAGTTCCACTATTGATATAAGTTCCACCATGTACATTTGTATCGCAGGCAGTCAGTCAGTAAAGACCCGGCCATGAATAAAGATCGAGCTAACACAACAGAGATAATAGCCACGGTCCCTTATTTTGTTTACTTTAACATTTTTATGCCAATCAACTTAGCAATAAAACAAATGACAATCTGGATGGAATAGCAGGATGAAACGGAGTAATAAACATACTGCAGTCACGATCGGCTGCAAGCCAATCGTATAATACTATAGATGATACAGAACTCCGATGGATATTGAAGATGGGGATGAAGAAGTATTACGTGTGTGCATGTTGTATGTCCTTCATTAAGGAGTCCCATTAAATTGCTACTAAAAGCTAAAAGACAATATTCACTGTTTAAATTCATATCTTGAATTTTATTTATAATTTTTAATTCGTTTTTATTTTTCGTACACGTAACATACCTTCTTATGGTTAAAATACATTTCCCTTCCTGACTGACTTGCATTAGAATTTATAGGGTGTTCTTATCAGTTTGCGTTTCGGTCAGGCTTGTACTTTGATCCGTTTCATGATCATCAATACATATCTTGAATAATTAAAATATGTGTAAATACATTGATTCTTATGTTATCTTATTCTTCATGATAATATATATTTCATCATCAGTGGCGCGACAGCCCAAATCGGGCCAGGACCTGCAGGATACATTGTCTGAAGTCATCTCGGTTCAGCGCCCGCGTCCTCCAGTTTGTGCATCTAAGAAGCGATTTGCAATCTGCGTCAACTGAATCCTCGTATATTTTCCGCGGTTTTCCCACCGGTCGCTTGCCATGGGCTCTACCTTTCAATGTGCGCTTGGGAATTCTTCCGTCATCCATTCGCTCCACATGTTCTGCCCATTGCAGCTTACGGAATTTTATAAGAGTCGATGCGGCTGGGTCGTCATAGATGTTATACAACTCGTTGTTGTACCGAATACGCCATTCAGTGCCTTCTCTTAATGGTCCCAAAATTCTTCGAAGAATTCGTCGTTCAAAAGCGTCTATTGATTTTTCAGACGCTTGGGTGAGAGTCCACGTTTCACTTGCATATAGTAGCACAGGTCTTATTATGGTCTTGTATATGCGAAGTTTGCTCAGCCTGTGCACTTTTTTCGATTTTAAGATCGGGAGAACCGTGAAATATGCCTTATTTGCTAGTGTGATCCGTTGATTTACTTCGTCCCGTTCGTTGCCGTCTCTTACAAGGTGTGATCCCAAGTATGAGAAATGATCCACATTCTCCAGGTTGTAGTCCCCCAAGGTCATATTTTGTCTAGTTGGCGCGTTTCTTCTTGTTTGGGTCATGAACTTGGTCTTACTCTCATTGACCCTTAGCCCGACCTCCTTTGCTGCTGAGTCTAGACAGTGGAAGATTTCCTTTGCGTCTGGAACAGATCTGGCCATGATGTTTACGTCATCCGCGTACACCACTAGTTGAGTGGACTTGATTAGTAGGGTACTTCTGGTATCAACGGGTACCTTTCTGATGACATATTCCAGGGCAAGGTTGAAGAGCATGGGAGCGAGTCCATCTCCCTGCTTCAGGCCGGATTCTGTTCGGAAGCTTTGGGTTAGCTCGTTTTGTATCCTTACTTGGGATTCAGTGTCAGTCATGGTCATTTTTGTTAATCGGACGAGTTTTGATGGGATTCCAAAGTCGAGCATAATTTTATATAGTACATTACGATCTATACTATCGTATGCCTGCTTGAAGTCCACGAAGATCTGGTGCACGTCAATGTTATACTCCCAGCATTTTTCTAGCACTTGTTTGACTGAGAATATCTGGTCAATAGTAGATCGTCCGGTTCTGAAACCACCTTGGTATTCGCCGATAATACTTTCTGTATAGGGCTCTAATCGATTATGAATTACTTTCGTCAGTATTTTGTAGGACGTACACAACAATGATATGCCTCTGTAATTTTCACATCGCAGTTTATCTCCTTTCTTGTAGATTGGACATATAATGCTCTGGCGCCAGTCGTCGGGTATTTTTTCTTCCATCCAAATTTTTGTCACGATTTTGTGTAGGAGATTGGCGAGGTATGGACCGCCTCCCTTTAGGAGCTCTGCTGGTATTGCATCAACTCCGGGTGATTTATGTATTTTTTGGTCGCGCAGGGCTGCTTCCACGATAGTGGGTACCGTAGTTGAGTTATGAAGTCTTGAGTTTCGTAACGAAATTTAAATAAAACTTCATGCAGTTCGTGGTTATAAGTGTTTATTATTGGTTTGAAATTAAAACGTAGACTGCCGATTGTGTTTCACTTAACTCTAAAAGAAACCTCGGCTTCTCACATTCCTTATCTTTATCTTATTTTATCTCGAGTAGACGGCTGGTCAAAAGATCGTCTTATTTTTATCTCGAGTAGACGACTGGTCAAAAGGTCGTCACTCATATCTTAATGCGCCAGACGGGCTTATCTGTATACGCCAGAAGGGCTTACTTATAACTCCTCCCTCCTTAAGTTGAGGCTCCTGACTCAAAGGATTACATTTTTCTTTCATTTCTAAAATTTCGTCATCTTTATGTTTTCGTTCAGGTGATTGTAATTGGTTAATTATCTTTACATTATTTTGGTTTCTTAATTTTATATAAAGGAAAATTATTACAATGATTAATAATACTATACATATTGGTGAGATTATTGATATAGCTAGGCCATGCCTGCCGTGTTGTACTTTAATTAGTTCTAACTCTTTTTGATGTTCAATATTTATTAAATCCAGATCTTCTAAATGAACTTTAGTTTTGCTATTGTTAAATAAAAAATGTACTTGTGTGTATGATAAGTAATCATGTTTCAATATTTTGTTAGAATATGTCTTATTGTTTAATGTAATGGTACAATTGGAAAATGTTATGATCGAGTTATAGGGTAGAGTCACCTCATCTTCCTTACAATCTTGAGTAATTGCAGTGTTATTCAATTTTTTATTTGTTACTAATAATGTCCCTTTTTGTATTTCGTTAATATTTACATCAGGTGAAATTTTAATTATTTGACATTCATATTCGCACTTGATTTCTTGCTTTAACTTACGTAGGTATTTTGTATATGGATATATTTTTCCTTCTAATTTAATTACTTTTTCGTGAATAATTTCAATTATTTTATTATTTCTGGTTGGTAAAGCTTTCATTACATAAGATTTTGCTGTCATATTGGAAAAAACAGGAATAGTAATGACAATTATGAATTTTAATGTATTCTGTTTCCCTAATATTTCAATCGACAAGTCTTGTATATGTTTTACTCCTATTCCATACTCTAAAATTTCGTCTGAATCTAATATCAGCTTAGACATTGTGCCCGTTTTAGCTGAATTGGTATTGTCAATCATTTTATCCACCTCTGCTGTTAAATCATCTAACGCATTATTTATCCATAACTGTTTAATCGTTTTTTCTAAGCCCATCCATTTCCTTTCTACTTCTAACCTCATTTTCTCGTATGAGCCTCTAATATTCTTCATATTATGCTCAAACTGACTATTAATAATAATTTGCTTGTCTGAAAATTCCTTAACACTTAACTGATTTGTTTCTAAAGTATGTAGGATGTTCATGATCTCCTCTCTATCGTTATTATCCATAATTCCAAATAACATATTGTATACGGATCCGGCCAAATTGAACAATCTCCGTTTCGCCCTGTAATTCGGTATTTTATTATATCGTTTCAATATATCCAGATGAGTTTGTATTATGTTTGCTTTGTGTTTTGAGTCTTGATCATTGTAGTCAAATGTTTCGTGAACCTCCGTTTTTTGCGTAAGAGCGTCTAATGTATTCTGCATCTCCTTTAGATCGATGATATGAAAAATTTTGTAGTCATCCTCTATTAAGTTCACCGTCTTTTCGTTTAGTAGTATAATTTTCGCGTTATCGTCTATTGTTTCTATCGTTATTCCTTTTGCGTTTGCTTCAGTTGTCGCTATCATCAATATGATCATTACCATCCTTGCAGCTTTCATCTGGAAGAAAAGTGATCTTTTTATAGTCTCTCCTTTTTCGCATATGTTGTTCAGGATGTGTCCTTTTGTTTTTATTTCTTTCTGCGTCTTTGGTATTGGGTATTTTGTGATTGTTTTGATCTTTTCTGGATTTGCTTTAATTCCATTCTTCGTTATCACGTGTCCTAAAAACTCTGTTTTTTGTTTAAAAAATTCACTCTTTTTCAATTCTACTTTTAAGTTCGCTCTTCTTAATGTTCCCAATATTGTCTTTATTGACTTAACGTGTTCTTCAAGTGATTCTGAAAATATCACTATATCATCCATATAGACTAAACATATTCGTCCAATATATTTTTGCAATACGTTATTCATCATCCTCTGGAAGGTTGACGGTGCATTTTTAAGTCCGAACGGCATTCTCAAGTACTCATAATGTCCGTTCTTAGTTGAAAAAGCCGTTTTATGGCAACTCTGCTTATCCATCTCTATCTGATAGAACCCTTTCGTAAGGTCCAACGTCGTAAAGTACATTGACTTACCCAATTTTCTCAATATGTCATCGATATTCGGGATAGGATATTTGTCCGTAACTGTGTTTTCGTTAAGTTTCCTGAAGTTTATTATAATTCTCCAATTCTTAATTCCGTCTTTAGAATCTTTCTTCGGCTCTACGCAAAGTGGTGCATTATAAGGAGAGTTCGATTCTTTAATTATTCCTTGTTCCAACATTGTTTGTATTCCCTCCTCGTAAAATTGTGCATACTTATAATATGGTCTGATATAAATAGGATTCTCGTTTACTGTTTTAAACTCGTGCTTCGCTACGTGTGTCAAACTTAGCTTTTTCCCTGTCCCGAAATCATCATCATGTTCTAGTTTAATTCTATCTAATTCCCTCGATTCTTCTGTGTTCAGTTTTTTTCTTATAATATCTTCTTCGGGCTTGTCTTCAATTTCCAATTCCGCCTCTATATTATGTATTTGGTGCATGTATATTTCTTCCTCTTTTTCTTCTGTCAACGTTAAATAGATCCTATTTTCTTTGTCCCCCAATTTTACTGTTCGTTTCCTAAAGTTTATTAACGCGTCTAAGGGTCCCAAGATATCAGTTCCTATAATACCATCGTAGAACTTATGTACGTCCTTTAATATATAAAATTTTACTTCTTTATCCCCCAATTCTGGAAATGTGTTAACTATTGTGTAATGATCAACTGTTACTGTTCCACTGATCGTACTAATTTTTATAGGATTTTCAAGTGTTTTTTGCTTTCTCGGGTCACAAATCTTTTCATTTACCAAACTGGTAGTTGCCCCTGAATCGATCAAAAACCTGAGATATGTACCCTTGCTACTAATTCTTATATATGGTAATTGTCTCACGAGGGTGTTTGCCGAAAATTCGTGTGGCTCCTCCTGATTATGCAGTGATACGTTTGACTGTATCGTTCGCATCGAAACATCGTCATTAGTTAGTCTTCCTGCATTGTTTCCCAGCCCATTGCCATCCTGATACTGGCTATTCTGACCACTAAGATTCTTGTAACCCGGTCTATTAGCCTTATAGTTCTGACCGTTGTAGTTATTATTCCCCCCGTAATTTCGTGCGTTATTATTTTCTTGATAGTTTTGTTCATTGTAATTGTTTCCTTGATTATAATTGTTACTCCCCTGATATCCTTTACATCTGTCTTGGTAATTATTTCTAACGCTAAAATTATTTCCTTGATAACTATTCTGATTTGAACTCTGAAAATTTCTATTCTCATTAAAAATTTGGTTGTCTGACGAATTTTGTCGTTCCATTTCATAATTGCTATCACTGTTTCCATTGCTATATGAATTATTTTGAAAATAATTTTTGAATTTAGGACTAAAATTTCCGTTATTGTTAAATGTAGATTGGTTATAATTGCTCATGTATGAATTATCATCTGCTTTGTCATACAACAAGTTATTAATTGATAAAAGACTAAAAGCTTGTGTCATTGAGGCAACACTTTGTGCTCGTAGGATACATGATTTAGTCAATGGTATAATTTCTAAAAATAAATTTAAAACTAAGCCTTCGTTCCTTTGTGGTGTATATTCATCATGTAATGCTCGATCTTCTTCCGAAAGATATTTGGTGTTTAATTTTGTTAGCCCGTTTGATAGTTTATCGTAAATGCTAATTGTGGACTTGTTTCGATTTGTAGCGTGCATTTCGGATATAATATTGAAATAGGATTGTGTCACGCCGAATCTTATCCGTAAAGCTCTCTTCAAGTCCGGCCATGAACATCCCTGAATTTTGTTGTATTCCTCTCTGGCCCTTCCTGTCAATTTCTTGGTAAGTATCCTCGAAATGTGCATCCACTGGGGTCCGTTTGGTACTAGTGCAAGTGTGTCGTTACACTCCTCGATCCATGATTCTAATACAGTAGCTGAGTTTGGACCACCGTCGTATGTCGAAACGTGGCGTGCAGTTCTTATAACTTCATCGAATGTTATAACTAATATGTTGTCTTGTCCCTGAGCCATACTTGAGTAACTACTTATTATTTCCTTTACCTTAAGTGCCTTAGAGTCAGCCTTGCGCGGCTTCGTCTGTCCGTGTGGATCCGCGTTCTCGTTGTCGTGTAGGCTATTCCGCCTCAGTTGCTGTTGGATACAGGCAACAATTCACCAGTCAATCACGGGAAACCACTGCACTTTAACTTTCTAAACACTTTTTACCTATTTGGCAACTTTGCACGTTGCACTTTTTAAAGTTCACTTTACTTGCGTGAAGTTTAAATTTTCACTTTACTACGTGAATTGATTTTATGTTGGGAAGTAGAATTCCGTTTCGGCTGCGCCAGTTATGAAGTCTTGAGTTTCGTAACGAAATTTAAATAAAACTTCATGCAGTTCGTGGTTATAAGTGTTTATTATTGGTTTGAAATTAAAACGTAGACTGCCGATTGTGTTTCACTTAACTCTAAAAGAAACCTCGGCTTCTCACATTCCTTATCTTTATCTTATTTTATCTCGAGTAGACGGCTGGTCAAAAGATCGTCTTATTTTTATCTCGAGTAGACGACTGGTCAAAAGGTCGTCACTCATATCTTAATGCGCCAGACGGGCTTATCTGTATACGCCAGAAGGGCTTACTTATAACTGTTGATGTCTGCTCATCCGATGGTGCACTTGATGTTATAATTGCGTCGGTGGTCGTCACTCTGTTAGGGTTCAGCAGCTTTTTAAAGTATTCAACCCATCTTTGTTTAATTTGTTCTGCGTCACTAAGGATATTTCCTTCCTTGTCTTTACAGAGGTTTTTTCGTGGCTTATAGCCTTGTCTTATTTGTTTGACGGCAGTATATGCGGATCGTAGATTATGTGACTTCATGTCAGTTTTTAGGTTTATAACTATGTCATTGTTGTGTTTTCGTTTCTTTCGTCTGCAGATTTTGTTTGATAATCGCCTAAGCTCGTCGTATCCTTCCTTTTTGGCTCTCGTCGGTCTTTCAATGTACGCCTTGTAAGCTTCATTCTTTTTCGTTGTTGCGTCACTACACTCATCATCGAACCAGTCATTATGTTTCTGCTGGGGTTTTAATCCAATGATCTTTTCTGCTGTCGTTCTGATTCCATCTCTCAACTGTGTCCACTCTTGATCGATGGTTGTCACTTCGTCAGTTCGTGATGCTTCAAAGTGATTTTGTAGTGCTGGCTTATAGGCTGACGCGACAGTCTCGTCCTTTAGTTTATCGATGTCAAATTTGGGTGTCCTGCCCGATAATATATATTTGCTTATGTCTTATTCTTATGTTATTCTATGATAATATATATTTGCTTATTTTTATTAGTCATGATAGATAATAGTTATGTTTTAGTCTTATCTTATACTATGATAATGTATGCATATGTAACTCCCCTCTCCTTAAGCTTTTTCGTCCTCGAAAAATTTAAAATTATTTATTATTAACGGAATTTTTGACAGGTGGAAACACAACTCGATTAAATGATTCTGAGATAGGAGTTCTTTTAAAAACTGAGGGTTGGTATTCAACACTTGGTTCTGCTTTAATATTGATTTCGGTTTTGTTGCTCTTTTCACGTTTTGTATACATGTAACAGAAGGCCATTATACATATTCCAATAATTATCATAATTGTAGTAAAATCTATCCATGAATTCATTTTGTTTTGCAATTTAATTTCTGTAATTTCATTAATATGTTCGATTATTTGTTTTTTCAAGTCTATTTCTTCAAATTGGATTTCTGTCGTCATGTTATTATTTTGAGAGTGTATAATGAAGTTGTTGTGGTGCTCCATTGAATTTAAAGCTATTAATTTCTATACTGCAATTATAAAATTTGATTACATTACTACCAAATATTCTTTCCTTATGTCTATTGTTACAATCGTGTTATATATTTTTGTGTTTATTCAATTTTGGGTAATAATCATATTCTCATTAATTGATTCTACTAATGCGTTAGTGTCTTTTACAAAACTGCATTTACCATTTACATTTTGAATTATACTTAGAATACATTCATCTTTGATATTCTTCAAGTTTTTCTCGTTGTCAGTCTTATAAAATATATCCTTATTTCTAACCAAATACTGTGTTGAAGTTATATTGAGTTTAATATTTTCCTTGTTGCTTACGGGTATAATGTTTACAATATAATAATTTTTTTCGGAATATATGGGGATTCTCAGAATGTAATGAATTGTATTTTGTTTTACAAATGTTCCTACTTTGATATTAACAAATTGTTTTAAAGTTATATTTGATTCTGAGATTATTCTACTATCGGGTATTCCTTGTGTTGAAAGAATGATTGCTTGTTTCAATTCAGTTACTTGATTTTCAATTTCGTTAAGATGTTGCTTGAAATCATTCTGCATAATTATTTGGTTAAAATTATTTAATTTTGAATTGGTGGTTTGAACTATATTTTTTAAATTATTACTTTGAGCATTTAGTGCGTCTGTTATGTTTCTAATTTCGTTATTTAATATGTCTGAGATTTTGCCAAATTTATTACTTTCTTTAATTATATTTCCCTGATTTTCATGTAGATTTTCTAATTCTGACATTATTTCAATTCTATCATTTTCATCTAAAGTTCCATATAAATATTTTAGTCCTTTTCCCACAATGTTGATAAGCCCTCTTCTATTTCTATTATTTAGATGAGTTATCATATTTTCTAACTTGAGTAATTTCACTTTTAAGTCTTGGTTAATAAAGGTTAAATACGTATTTTGAAATGTGTTCCAATCTTCTATATTGTCTATTTTGACTCCTGTGATTCCTTCACTATGTATATTCTTCAGTATATCTTTGCATTTTTCTTCCGATAATTTATCTTTGACTACCCACATATGCCGTTTTTTGTTATTAAATATTTTTTCGAATATATGAGTTCCTATTCTTCCCCTTTTTATAATCCATTGCGTCCCATTTATATTGATAGGTTTCTCTGAGATCTCAATGTAGTTTCTATTATCTTCTTCAGCACTGTGTTGAGTGGCTAAACTTTCATTTTCATCTTGTTGTTCCTGTTCTTCTATATGCATGTTAGTTTCTTTAATTCTAGATAAAGCATCTGCCACATAATTTTCTTTCCCTTTAAGATATTCTACCTTATAGTCAAATTCGGATAATCTGACTTTCCATCGAACAAATTTACTATTTGATTCGTCTAGATTATTGATCCATTGAAGCGGGCGATGGTCACATTTTATTGTGAATTTTCTTCCATATAAATATGGGCGGAAGTAGCCCATATTATGGCTAAGAATTCCTTTTCAATTACACTGTAGTTAATTTCATGTTGGTTTAGAGTTCTGCTGGCAAAGCAGACTGGATGTCCTTGTTGCGACAAGACTGCTCCGATTGCGTAATTACTCGCATGAGTGGTCAACATGAATTCTTTCGAGAAATCCGGGTATTTTAGTATCGGATCATTAATTAGTAAAGTCTTAAATTTATTATATGCACTGATGTACTCGGTATCTGTGATATTTATTTTAGTTCCCTTTTTTAAATTTTTCGTCATTGGCTTTGCGATCTTTGCAAAATCTTGGATGAATTTCCGATAATAGCCTACTAATCCTAAAAATGATTTAATTTCCTTCTCAGTTCGTGGTATAGGGTACTTTTTGATTGCTTCGATCTTTTTTGGGTTAGGTTTTATACCATCTGTTGTGATGATATGTCCTAGGTATTCTGTTTCTCTCTTCATAAATTCGCATTTGTCAAGTGATAATTTCAAATTGGCTTTTCTCAAAGTTTCGAATATTTTGTTAAGTGAAACTAAGTGTTCTTCTAGTGATGTGCTGAATATAATAATGTCATCGAGATAAACGAAACATAATTTACCTATATATTCTTTCAATACGATATTCATTAAGCGTTGGAAAGTGGCGGGTGCATTTTTCAACCCAAATGGCATCCTTAGAAATTCATAATGTCCACTAGAAGTAGAGAAGGCGGTTTTCTCTATATCCTTCTCTTCTATTTCGATTTGATGAAATCCCTTTGCCAAATCTAATGTCGTGAAATATTGACACCTTCCTAGTTTGTCCAATATATCCTCTATGTTGGGTATAGGATATTTATCTTCTATCGTCTCATTGTTTATCTTATGGTAGTCTATCACTACTCGCCATTTCTCTTTACCGCTGGCATCTATTTTCTTGGGTACAGCCCAAACTGGTGCATTATACGGTGATTCCGAATGTCTAATTATTCCTGCCTCTAGATATTCTTCTATTGTTTTATCTATAACTTCCTTATGTTTCTCTGTGGTGCGGTATACTCGTGTATATATTGGTTCATTTGTTTCGGTACGAACATGGTGTTTAATGTGATGAGTGAAACTCAAATGATCAGTTTCCTCATTGAACATTAAGTCATTATATTTACCCAAAATTTTTTCTATGTTCCTTTTTTCTTCGCTATTTAAGTAATCTAACCTAAACCTGTCGTTTTTTTCCTCAACTAAATTATATAGTTCGTTTATGTCTGATTCCTTAGGTTCTGATAATTCATTTCCAGGTGTTATAAGCTTATGGGTTCTACCATTAAAGGTGATTTCTTGTGTTTCGTAATTAATATATGTTCTTAATTTTTCTAATATGTCTGTTCCTAACAACATATCAAATGTATCCGAAAAGTTATGTACAAAAAATGAGAATTTTTCTTTTTAATTGAATTCTTTAAATGCATCTCTAGTAATAATTGTGTCTAATACAGTCCCACCGTTTATTGTATTAATTATTCTTTTGTTAGTTCTGATGTACCCTTTGGGGTCTGTTATTTTAGTATTAGTGAAAGATATTGTAGAACCTGTGTCTATCATAGCTTTAATATTTCTCATATTTCGCTCTATGTAAGGTAATTTAATCCCGAGGCTATTAGCCGAAAATTTTGCTCAGTAATCATGTTAGTATCCATGGGAGTATGTTCTCGTTTAGTTTGACCGCTATCATTGCTTTGGTTGAAAGGATTTTGATATGTATTATTATTTCCCCAATTTCTATTTTGTCTAGTTTGCCCAGAATTTTGTCTATTTTGTTCTGAATTTTGTCCCCAAGTCTGATTTTGTTGTGTGTAATTCTGTTTAGTTCTTCCTGAAGTTTGATCATAATCCTGGTTTTGTTGTATATAATTTTGGTTATGTTGGTAATGTTGATTCCTATGTGGCTTAAAATTTTCGTTCTTATGGAAACTGTTTTTGCGTTCGGGAGCGTAGGTTTGTCTCGTGTCTACATCATTATCCCAATAGTTTTCTTCTTTCATTTTCTGTATTAAATCTTCTAAAGTTTTAGGTTTGGCTGACTTTAATATACCAATAATACTCCTATCCAGATTTTGAATGGCTAATTTTATTACTTTTTCTTCAAAGTGCTTTTTTTGTTTCCTCTTGTCTAGTGGTTTCCCTAATGTCTATCATAAGTTTTATTTCATCTAATTTATCTTGATGAATATCAAAGTATTCAGATGTCTTCCTAACTTTTATTAATTTAATTTCATCTAACATCGTATCGTAAGTTTTCCCATTGTCTAGTTGTTTTTCTGTTTTCTCTTTAATTGCATCCCACGTTAATGAAGAATCGTAACGGTTTCTCAAAATACTAATTTTATGTATCATTGTTATTAAGACTGGAGTTTGTTCCACAGTAGGAAGAAATTGCGCTAAATAGCTAATCTGATTGCCCTTATCTTTAAACTCGTAGTAATCCTTACTTGTTTTAACCGTTGGGAGTTGGTCAACTAATCCTCGAATTGCTGATCTTACAGATGGTAGGTCAATGCTGTCCTCTGAATTTGTAGCCATCTCGTTGTTCTGTTTTTTTTCTTCCGTTTGCTTCTTCTTGCGTCACTGTGTTGTTTGCGTATCCCTCTTTGTTAAATCTTATCCTAGTTCCTTGGATGATTGCTGATGTCCACATTTATTTTTCACTTCTTCTTATGGTAACCATTTAACAAACAGTGGTTTACTGTTTCGAATTTCTACTTCAAATTTTCAAGTAGAACGCATTGACTATTTGACCAACAGTCTACTGTTTCACAAAATTTAAAATTTCACAAAATTTACTTATGTTATAATTAATTTTTTGTGCGGAGTATATGTTTTAATGTTGTGCCGATTTATTAAAATTTTAAAATGTCCACTTATTACTGGATAAATTTCGAAATATATATCCATTAATAAAAGCTACTAAGTTGCAGTCAAAGTGATATACGCTCACTTTGCTCAGTTATTTAAGGACGAATCGCTGCCCTTTTATTCGATGCAAAAAGAAAAGTCTTTTAGTAACGCGCTTTCGATGATAACCTACGATAGGTTTGTCTATTACACTGCACGGTGATCTACACTCACATTTACTTTAACTTTTTTGGGTAGCAATCCTACCGACTGCGCCAATTTTATTTATAATTTTTAATTCGTTTTTATTTTTCGTACACGTAACATACCTTCTTATGGTTAAAATACATCTCCCTTCCTGACTGACTTGCATTACAATTTATAGGGTGTTCTTATCAGTTTGCGTTTCGGTCAGGCTTGTACTTTGATCCGTTTCATGATCATCAATACATATCTTGAATAATTAAAATATGTGTACACACATTGATTCTTATGTTATCTTATTCTTCATGATAATATATATTTGCTTATGTCTTATTCTTATGTTATTCTATGATAATATATATTTGCTTATTTTTATTAGTCATGATAAATAATAGTTATGTTTTAGTCTTATCTTATACTATGATAGTGTATGCATATGTAACTCTTGAACTGGAAAAAAAATATCCTTTTTGAAAGACTTTCATATGGGAGGCGGAGCAAGGACTTACTCGATTTCTTAAATATTCATCCTTTTCCTTGGAACCATTCAAAAATTAATGTGTACAAAATTTCAAATTTGTAGTTTGAAGCGTTCAAAAGTTATCGAAAAATATTGTTGAACACGTGTCTTTTTTTGTACAGAAGGTACCAGAAGGAGTAAAAGGATTTAGCTGACTAGTAAACTCAAACTTTGTTTTCACTCAAAACTAATTTGTACAAAATTCTGAATTCATAGCTAAACGATTACTTGAGTTATAGTGAGTTTTGTAAATTAAGTGAAGTCATTTTTACAGGATATTTGTATGGCAGCCCATCGAAGGACTATTAGGATTTTTTCCATAATCATAGAGTTAGCTCCAACTCTTAGAAAAATAACACATAGAAAATTTCAAAGTCGTAGCTTGAATACTTAAGAATGTATCGGCCAATATTCTTGAACTAGTGTTTTAAGGATTATTTGTATGGAAGGTACCAGAAGGAGTTAAAGGATTTCGCTGCCTAGTAAACTTGAACTTCGTTTTCACTCGAAACTAATTTGTATTAAATTCCTAATTCGTAGCTAAAAGATTAATTGAATTATAGTGAGTTTCGTAAATTAAGTGAAGTCATTTTTACAGGATATTTGTATGGCAGCCCCTCGAAGGACTATTAGAATTTTCTTCATATTTATACAATTAGCTCCAACTCTTGGAAAAATATCACATGCGAAATTTTAAAGACCTAGATTAAGTCCTTCAGAAGTTATCGATCAATATACATGAACACGTGGTTTAAGGACACTTCCCAACTAACCATTTGCGTTGTATAAAAGTAAGCGTATGGTTCCGGTGCTAATTTATAAAACATTACGTTATATAATATAGAAACGAAAACAGTACAGTCACTCTTAAATAACCTTCAAAGAGCTTAAATGGAGAATCATATAAGGGTTACCGTGACTATTTTATAGTAACGTTAAGGAACTTCAGGTTTTATAAAGATGATAACCGAAATATTATTAACACCCTTATATAAATTTTTATATAATCTTATAAGTTCTTAATGGTAATGACACTTGAGGTTGGTTACCGTTATAAAAACATTATGTTTGTAGTGGCTGTGGTAACGTTCCTAGGACTATTTCTTTCTCTCTCATATGCTACTCATAGTCAATTGTATTCTACATCTTCAAAACCGAATTCATTTTGTGTTCGATTTTATACATTATTATGAATTAATTTGACTCGAAAAATTTGGTACATACTACCAAAATTTTTATTGCAATTGCTTTTCTATTGTAAATATAGCTAATGTAGCTTCAAAAATTGAGTGGGCTTCAAAAATTCACTGTATATGCAATAGTAAATTTCAATTAAAAAAAAAAAATTTCATACAGCATACATTTTTTTTATTAACTACATAAGGAAATGTTTTCAGTTTAGAACTACTTGAAACTGGAAAACAAATTTCACAAAAAAAAACTATAGTTCAGTAAAATTCTTAAAATTTAATTGTGTAATTAATGTACATAAAAATAAAAATATGGCTGATTTATAACGACGAATGCCAAAACACTACAAGTTATGTAATACAACTTTTAGTTCCTTATAACTACATGGGAAATTCTATATAACGAATAGTAACGCTATATAAACTAAAGAAGTCTTATATAACTAAAAGTGGTGCTCTTAAAGACGTCTGGTAATTTCGTAATCCTTTTAGACCACAGATTACTATCAGTCAACTTAAAACTTGAAGTAACGCTCATTACGAATTCAGTCACACTATAAAACTTGAAGTGACGTAACAACGCCTATGTAATATAAAAAACTACGATATTGTAATCCTTTCCAGTGTAAAAGGCAATCAATGCCTCTAATTGCACGATGTAATTCCGATGGCGTACAAGAATTATAGTTAAGTAAAAAATTTGAAATATTATTACTGTCTTTTGCAGACCACTTCATTCAAAAATTACGAAAAGAGCCATCTCTCCAGCCTAGTAAGCATCGTTTCATTATTCCTAAATTGATCAAATGTAGATAGGAAAAACATGAATCATGTTAGTTGGTAGATATTCCAGTGGTGTGAACCATTTGTGATGAGACCCATACATTCTTGAACGAAAACCCTAATCAGTTCATTGTGTGCAGCCGGTTCTTGGAAAAATGTCTACTCTCCAACGGTGGTACATTTGAGACATGTCCATGAAAATTTGCACCTATTAAAATGGTAAATCTATTAAATCTATTCTAATAGAAAGAAAATACTATAGAGTCTTACCTTTAATAAATGCGCGAGCTGGAGAATCGCAAATAAAGCATCTTATTGTTACAGTCATATTACTGCCAATGTTCTTGGATCTTGTGGTAATATATTTTCTAAGCGACTATTACATATAACAAATAATTGTCGCAATGCGTAATGTCTTATATTGAACTTAATTGACCAGTCTTAAGTCACCACGAAACTTTTCATTTTGTACACTTTCCAATTGCATATCCTGCAACGGAGACGTTTGTTCACTCTCTTCGGATTCTTCCGACCAAGAACAATCATCTGTGTCGATTTCTTCGGTCACATTATTATGGATATTATGATCTTCTAATATTTCTCCTGAATTTAAAGTTTTCGGTGAAAAGAACTACTGTACTTTACAGATCAGTACCTACAGATCTGACATTTAGAAAATGGTTGTATAAACGTTATGTAAAAGTAGTAAAATGATCTAAATAGTTTTATGGTAGAGTTATTGTTAACATTAAATCACTTAAGTTCTATAGCAGTAATAAACTATTACTAAAAGTTTTGAAATTGTATAAAAGGCTTTCGTTATTACTAGATTTATATAATGGTATCTATTGATACCACTATAAAATGCAAGAACTAATCAGTTCTCTCACTTCGTAACGGAAACCCCTATATAACTTTGTTATATACCAACAGGTTATCACTAATCACAGTTTTATAGACAGGTAATGAAAATGTTTCTATCACCGTTTTATAAAACTGTTAGTGTTGGTAACCTTAAATAACTTTAATAAAACTTCGTAACTAAACAGTAACCTTATAGAAATAATTTTTTTACTTATACAACTTGATAACCCTTACAAACATTTTATATAACAAAATAATAGAAAACTGTAACTACTAGTAACCGAGTGTGTTAGTTGGGTTTGTATGGCAGCTACCTGAAGGAATAGGACGATTTTTCCCGTTAATGAAGTTAGCCTTACAAATTCAACCAAACACCCAGATCCAAAATTTCAGGAGCCTAGGTGAAGGCGTTCTTGAGTTATCGTGCTAACGGCCAGACAGACGGACGGACGGACGTCAAGCGGATTTGAGGTTTTTGGCCACAAATAAACAAAAAATAATATATATAACTTTTTTTCGTCCGAGGCTTGCTTCTATGCGTTACATAATTTTCGGCTGGATCAAACTTATAATACTCTATTCTATATGATTTCATCTAGAGTATAAAAATACAGTAGAATTAATAGTCCATGCGATCAAACTATATCTCTATCAAGATGGAGACCAATATACCTACTATATGTGCAAATACATAAATACAAGTAAAATTACATAAAACTTTTAAAAGTGCAGTCTACAATGGCGCTACAGTCCAAACGGATCTTGGCCTCCTGAATGTGCCGCCTCCAGCCCTCTCGGTTCAGTGACCGCGTCTTCCAGTTTCAGCATCTTGGAAGTGATTTACTGTCTGCGTCAATAGAGTCCTCCCAGCGTGGTTTTCCAACTCGTCTTTGTCCATAAACTTTGCCCTTCAGTTTGCATTCGTTGATTTTTCCGTCATCCATCCGCTCCACATGACCAGCCCATTGTAGCTTTTTGAATTTTATGAAGATATATTTTCTATCCAGTCGTAGATGGCTTACAATTCTCTATTGTGTCGTATTCTCCAGATCGAGTCTTCCCTCACAGGTCCGAGAATTCTGCTGGGGACTTTTCTTTCAAAGGCGTTAACTAATTTTACTTTATTATTTTAATAATTAAGTATTGTGATTGATTTTTAAAAAAAAAAAATTTGCTACCCTCAAAATTTTTATTTTCAGTCCGTCGGACTGAAAATTTTTATTGCTTTTTCGCGTCTACTAGTTATGAAACGTGAAAATAAAAATTTTGAGGGTAGCAAATTTTTTTTTTTAAAAATCAATCACAATACTTAATTATTAAAATAATAAAGTAAAAGCAAGATCGTTTGGAGGCTCGTAGCTGCCAAACGATTTGAGGTATTAAATTGAAATTTTTTTAACGAATAGACGGGGTAGGCTCCTTGAAGTGACCAAATTTTTAGGGGTGGGGGTGTGAGGGGGAAGGAGGGGGAAGTGTTTTAGACCGAAAATTTTAGTTTCTAGATCGCAGTAACCCCTAATGATAGGAAGCTGAAACTTGGAATTTCTATAGAGCTCTGATAGTAGACCCATTTGCAGAAAAATTGTCAACATTGATCAAGGGGTGTGGGAGTGGGGGGAAATGTAATGCGTCCGAGACCCAAAAAAAGCGAGATAGACACATTCTAAAATCCATATCTCCTACACCGTTAATGGCACACTATTCAAACTTAAAAAATATATGAAGTTATACTAGGAGAACAGAATCAGGAAAAAATTTGGGTGGGGGAAGTTGTGTATGGGGGTGGGGGGTGAAAAACCTTAGATTACGATATCTCATGAACCAATTACTCTAGAAAAATAAAATTCGGTTTGGGTATAAAGGTCGACAAATAAAGAATATATTAAAATTTTTTAAGTGGGTGGTGGAGCATAGAAGAGGAGGGGATGAGAATTTTTCAAATCAAACACATTTTATATCTCAAGAACAGTTTAAGATAGATGCTTAGAAATTTTACCAGAAGTAGCGCTAATTAAACTCTAGTAGGGAAAAAAGTTTTGGGGTTAAGGGTGTAGAGGGGGAGCGTGGGGGAGGGTGAAAAGGAAAAAGTTTCGATGCTTATATCTTGAGAACCTGTAATGATAAAAGCCTTAAACTTGGTATTTAGATAGAGCTATAGTAGCGGAATGTTGAAAAAATATAATTTTTTTTAGGGGTAGTATGCTACGGGGGTAGGGGGTGTTTTTCCTAACTATTAAACGGTTCATGCTAGAAAGTTGAAACTCGGTGTGTATATGTAAATCAACTAGAAAAGTAATTGTGATAAAAAAAAATTTGAATATTCATTGGCGTTCAGAAAGGGGGGCAAAAAAAAATATTTGTAAATATAATATATACAAAAAGCATATATTTTCACGATTTTCGTCATATCTACTAGGTCTTTGCAAATATTGAATTCATTTTTATTCTACGGATTCTTCGTATGAATACCTAGAAAGTGTTTTCAAGGTTTTTTGAAATTCGACCCCTAAGGGTAGTGTGGTACAAGTGGGGGGTGTTTTTCCTATATATAGAACGGCTTAAGCTACAATGTTGAAACTCGGTGTGTATATGTAAATCAACTAGAAAAACAATTTTGATTAAAAAAAAAATTCAAATATGTATTGGCGTTCAGAAGGGGGGCAAAAAAAATTATCTGTGAAAATAGAATGCATATTTTTTCACGATTTTCGTCATATATACTAGCTCGTCCCAAATATTGAATTTAATTTTATTCTACGGATTCTTCGCATGAATACCTAGAAAGTGTTTTCAAGGTTTTTTGAAATTCGACCCCTAAGGGTAGTGTGGTACAAGTGGGGGGTGTTTTTCCTATATATAGAACGGCTTAAGCTACAATGTTGAAACTCGGTGTGTATATCTAAATCAACTAGGAAAATAACTTTGAATACAAAAAAACGAATATTAATAAGCGTTCAGAAGGGGGGCAAAAAAAATATCTGTGAAAATAGAATGCATATTTTCCCACGATTTTCGACATATCTACTACCTCGTCCCAAATATTGAATTTAGTTTTATTCTATGTATTCTCCATAATTGACCCCTAAGGGGGTGTAAAGTTATTGTGTACTTTTTCATAAATTATTCCATATCTCTCAGATCCAATCAGATTTTCACTTCTACGATCTTGTTCTTTTTAATAGGTTTTCAGTCACATAGTAGCCTCCACCGCATTTCAGAATTGAACGCGTTCCTAACTTCTACCGGAAAAATAATAAAGTTACGCCCAGATTGTTGGCAGATTTTTTCGAACGTTTCGCTGCCATATCACAGCACAGGTCTTAATATTGTTTTGTATAGATAAGCTTTGTTTTTCTGTGCACATTTTTGTTTTTAATTATTGGAAGTACCGAATAATACGTCTTATTTGCCATCACTATTCTTCATTTAATTTCAATGGGTTCGCTTCCATCCTTTCTTATATTTGCCACGATATATACAAAGTCGTCTACGTTTTCTAGGTTGAAGTCTCCTACTGTAATATTTTGTCTGATTGGCGTGTTTTTCCTAGTTTGTTTCATGATTTTGGTTTTGTTTTCGTTATTACGTAGTCAGGGCCGGCCCTAGACTTTTTGGCGCCCGGTGCAGTATACACTTCGACGGCCTAATGAATTTATATAACAAATTTTTCACTAAAAAAAACCAAAAATATTATAGTTCATGTAACTTTTTCTCAGGAACCACTCAACCGATTTTAATCAAACTTTGTACACTTATTATGTTCGTAAATCGAATACTACTGAATGAAGGAATTTCAAAAATATTAAAAACTAATTGAATTATTAGGTTTGAAAATTTAATTTAAAAGTACTTTGAATCAATTTTTTTAAAACTGCTTCATTCAGAATAAATACCAATACAATTCTTTCTTTAACCAAAAAAATCATCTTGATGTCTGTTATCAGTTTCGAGAAAAAGAAACATTTATGGAAAAAATTAAAAAAAGAAAAAGAGCGAAAAAACAAACATTGTTTGTTTGTTTCTTTTATTTTTATTGTTAATACAAATCATATAGATGGCATTGGTTCTGTTTTTAACCCTTCCTCAATTCTTTATCTTGTATTATGTTTTTCATTTGAAATATAATAAAAAATACGTATGAAAATGTATACATAATACCAAAATATTACCGAACTTTCTCGCTTTGAACTTACTTTTTGACCACTTTGACCGAACGGAAAAATCTGTAGTTTGTTTTAGAATTAAATGCAGAAAATCAATAAAATAACATAAAAAATTTTTTTTTGGTCTCCGAGTGAGTAACTCTCCTAAAATCCAAAAGTAATCATAACACAGAAAAAATTTAAAGAAATTATCCACAAAAAAATGTGTAAAATATAGGCGTTTCACGTAACCCATATTAAAACGCGTTACTCCCATGCAGTCAGCGTTCACCAGTAGCCATATTAATAATAATTTAAATACGCTTTCTGATCACTGTTGTTTTTTCTTACTCGTTCTTAACTTTTTTTATGCATTTCCAAAAATACGCACAAATAAATAGGAAGCAAGTGCAAAAGGGTCAACTGGGAGTTTTATTTTTATTTATTTAATTTTATTTTTAATATTGTGTTTGTGTTGTTAAACCAGTCTGTTCTAGTAATATTGAAATAACTACTGAATGTTAATAATTTAATATCACAGCATCAAAGCCAAGTTAAAATTAATTTGTCTCTCTCATCTTATTAAAAAATTAGTTGACCCCTTTTTCTACCAAGGGCTTCAATTATAACTTATAAAATAATCTTGTTCTTGTCTTGACTAATGAAACTTGTTTCAGGATTCAAAAAATTAGAATTAGGACCGTAGCATTACACGAAACTGAGTTGAAATTGAAAGCAGAGATGGAAGAATTAACAACTTCATTTAAATTTCCCGCTCTTTTATGAACATTTCTTCAAGATCCTTTCCTAAAGTTTTGCTTCTGCATCTCGTGCCTTTCTTCTGCTTATATTTCCAGCCAGAAGGTTTCTTTCGTTGTCCTGAAAATGAAAATTTTCCCTCTAATTTCCCTTCAATATTTTCATTGGAAGAGTTGAATAACAAATTGCTCATTTCCTCGATTTATTTAAACCAATTTACTTCTCTTATCATTCATTCATCCAAAACATACATTCCCCTCTAGCAAAAATGTCGTTTGTCCCATTTCCACACATAATTCATCGGACCGCGTGAAGGCGCGAAGGCGCGATAACGCTCCATGTCTATCTTTTTCTATTGTATAGAAATCATGCTCTGAGCTCTTTCAGCACACAATCAAAAAAGCACCAAGCGCTTCGGCGCTGTGGGAGCGCAAATCGAAACTGCTCCAAATGAATCGTACGAACCCAAAATTGTACTAGCTGATGAACGTATGAATGCAAAATTGGAATAGCTGATGATCGCACAAACGAAAAGCTGTACTAGTCGGTATCGAAAAGTGAAAATATCTTTAAGAGAAAAGATTCAATATTTTGGTTTTTGAACAAGAATTGAAAGAGTGTTTTTAGAAAATGAAAGAATTGAGAAATTCTGCAAAATCTAGAATATGCATCGGAAAAAGTGTAGCAAAAGTATTGAAAAAATCTTTTCAACTAATTTCTAAGTATGTTTTCAATTTATAGCAAAATATTTGAAGAGATAATATATGTATAATATGCACTGATTTTATTGCCTACCTTGATTTGGTGCCTGGATTCAATGCGCCATTTGCACATATGGTAGGACCGGCCCTGTACGTAGTTCAACTTCCCTTGCTACCGAATCAAGGTTTACAAATATTTCTTTGGCACTCTCCAGGCATCTTGCAAGTTGTAAGTCGTCGGCATATACTACTAGTTGTGTGGATTTGATGCATAGTGTTCCGTTGGTGTCACCGGGCAGTTTCCGAACAACATATTCGAGTGTCAAATTGAAAAGCATTGGTGCCAGGCCATCACCTTGCTTACGCCCCTTGTCAGTTTTTAAGCTGGAAGTCAGATCATTTTCCACTCTGACTTGTGAGTTGTGACAGAGAATTGGTCTTTTTGTAAGCCGAACCAGCTTCGGCGGAACTCCAAAATCCATAATTATTTTATAGAGTACGCTCCTGTCGACTCTGTCGTATACCTGTTTGAAGTCCACAAATATCTGGTGTACATCAATGTTAAATTCCCAGCACTTTTTAAGCATCTCGCCCAGTTTTAAATCCATCCTGCTATTCACAAATTATTTTGTCACCGGACTTAATTCTCTTTTCTAGAATTTTCCTCCAGACAACCAATTATAAAAGGCTTTAAATTTTATGTAATATCTTGCAAGATCAGACGGAACAATTTTATGACTTTATTTCTGTAGTAAATATTTTTTTTAATTTGTGTTATGCATTATGTTATGACTTGTGAGAGTGAAGACGGAAAAATTCTGATAAATTTCCATCCACAAAACTTGATACAGAACATTGAATTAAATATAGAAATGCAAAGAATAGTGAAAACAAATATGCATGAAATAAACGTAGAAGCAAACATAGAATAAACCAAAAAATTAACATAGAACACTGAAAATACATTATGACCTTTGACGAGCTGAGACGAGGTACGAAGGGTACAAAGTGCTGCGACATCGATATCGATGTTTCTGAAACATCGATGTTTTGCAAAAACATCGGGTACTTTTAACATCGATGTTTTTACTTCGATGTTTTTCAGACATCGATGTTTTATAAAAACATCGACATCGATGTTTGAGGTACAGCGAGGTTTTTTTTTGTTGCTCCTCACACCAATCTCTTAGCAAAAATTGTACCGAGGTTTTATAACTCATCGAACTTTGCTAGGAAAAGGTAAAAAAGGAGGTAAAACATCGATGGGACCAAATGAAACGAAACTACTCGCTGGAGGGATGGGAACAGGTACATACGTTCCTCGAAATTCGGCACTCAGGAAGACTGCCATTAAATACTTTTCTATTATGGCTACTTCAGTACCCTCTGAGAGAGTGTTCTCTGCTACAGCGAACATTGCTTCCAGTCCAGCAGAAGAAGTTCTCTCTCAGGGGAGAAGCTTCAAAAATTACTGTTTTTACAGAAAGTAAACTCAGCATTTTGGAGTTTGGATTATTAGAGTTTAATTCCTTTTTACTTTATTATTTTTAATAATAAAGTACATATTGTGATCGACTCGAAATTTAAAAAAAAAATTGCTACCCTGAAATTTTGTATTTTCACGTTTTAGGACTAGTAGACCCCAAAAAAGCAAAAAAAAATAAATAATGTCCGTCTGTACGCAAAATAGTTTGAAGGCACGTAGCTCCCAAGCCCGTTTAGGTATTATAATGAAATTTATATGGTGGGTAGATTGGACGAACCTCTACGGCTGGTATCTTTTAGAGGGGTGTGGGTATGAGGGAGAGGTGGGGGATGAAAAGTTTTGGTTCCTAGATTTCAGCAACCGCTTACGCTAGGATGCTAAAAAACTCGGAATTTCTATAGAACTTTGATAGTGGATACATTTGCATAAAATTTTTTGATATGGGTGAAGGGATGTGGAAGTGGGGGGGATGCATCCGAAAAGCAACAATGCCGAGATTGACACATTCTAAAATCCAAATCTCCGAAAGCCTTGATGGCACGAAATTCAAACTTATCAAATATATGTACCTATACTTGGAGAAAACACTGAAAATAGATTCTTAAGTGGTAGTAGTAACGTAAAGAGGTAGAGGGTGAAAAGCTTTAGATTGCGATATCTCAAGAACCAATTGCTTTAGAAAGATGATATTCGGTTTGAGTATTAAGGTTGACAAATAAAGATTACTGAAAGTAAATTTTTTTAAGAAGGTGGTGAAACATGGAAGTGGGGAGGATAACAAATTTCAAAAAAAATTACGTTTCATATGTCAAGAACAGTATAAGATAGATGCTCAGATTTTTTACCAGAAGTAGGCCCAATAGAAATCTAGCAGAGAATGAGATGTGGCTGTAGAGGATGAGGGTGGGGGAGTGTGAAAAGGAAAAGGTTCCGATGCTTATATCTTAAGAACCTATAATGATATAAAGCTGAAACTTGGTATTTAGATAGAGCTTTAGTAGTGGCATGTGGGAAAAATATACTTTTTTTTAGGCGTAGTACGGTAGAGGGTGGGGTGTGACTTTCCTAACTATATAACGATTTATGCTAAAAAATTGAAACTCGGTGTGTATATCTAAATCAACTAGAAAAATAATTTTGAAAAAAAAAAAATCGAATATTTATTGGCGTTCGGAAGAGGGGCAAAAAAAAATTATCAGTGGAAAAAGAATGCATATATTTTCACGACTTTGGTCATATCTACTAGGTCTTCCCAAATATCGAATTCATTTTTATTCTACGGATTCTTCATATGAATATCTAGAATGTATTTTTTGAAATTCGATTCCTAAGGGGGTGTTAAGTGTATACTCTATAATTTTTCATGAATTCTGCCATATCTCTCAGATCAGATATCGCTTGTTGAATAGTCACCTATTTTCAATTTTTTTTTTTTTTCAACCCCTAGACCGCATCCCAGAATATGATCCAATTATGTAATTCATATGTTTTTTTCTGGCAGCGGCATAAGCGTTAAGGCGCGACTCTATTCAAATCATTTTCCGAACATTTGTTGGTTGCATACTTTTTCATGAATTTTGCAATATCTCTCAGATCTGTAGCTCAGTTCTGTAACTTATGAGTGAGAAATTTCTCACCAAAAAGTCAAAATGAGGACGACTTAATGCAGTTTTCTCTCTGTATTCTCACCAAATGAGAAAGCACCGTACTTGACTACGCATTTGGCAATCTTTCATTTCTCATTTGGTGAGAATACAAAGAGAAAACTGCATTAATTCGTCCTGATTTTGACTTTTTGTTGAGAATTTTCTCACTCATAAAGTCCCGTTTTCACGGAGACAGTTTTGTACGATAGGACTTTCACGAAAGTATAGCATGATAGTATGATAGTGTAACTATCGAGAAGTTTACATGGTGTTAGTTACGACGATAGTAATTATCATGACAGCAACTATCGCAAGAACTATCACCGTGAAAACGAGGCTTAAGTTACAAAACTGAGCTACTGATCAGATTTTCACTTTCACCGGAGTGTTTAATAATCACCTATTTGAAAGTGTTTTCCTTCTGCAATCCCTAGACCGCAAATGACCCAATTAAATATGTAATGCATATGTTATTCTAGCCGCTTCTTGATAGGTTTTCAGTCACATAAGCTGTGTTTTTTATTCCCGGTTAACCATAAAGCTCGACAAAATTGCACGGCAAAACAACAACAATGCGGCTACGGTAACCGCATACTGAACTGATTACTTCTGAAACCAGAAGGTTCAATGAGTTAAAACATCCTTGACCTCCCTTTCATACCACTCACCCATAACGTTCACCATAGTTCGACATAAATTCTAAGTTTCAGTTAATTTATTTATTAATTTGTTGTCTAAAATTCTGCCTCACATTCACTTCACACACCAACCCCGCCAAAAGTTGGCTGAAGGGGTTCACGTAATCTACCCACCAAAAGTTGGAGCTTAATAGCTTCATGGGATTCTGAGCTACGCACCTTCTAAAGTTTACGGTGCAGAAACAGATATTTTCCATAGTTTTTTTTCTGTTTAAAAACATAAAAATACATAGTCGATCAATAAATACTTTATTATTGAAATAGGTAATATAGTAGTAATTATTTTAACAATAAATTTATTCTGTCTTAAAACATATTTTTATAATTTAGTAATTGTCCTTCGTGCAATTTTAGAGGTCAATTTTTCCTGCGGCTTGAGTATTTTATAATAAGTTAAGATTAGTATAAAGTGATAGAGCGTTCATTGAAAACACAAAATCTCTCTACCAGAAATAGTGACCTCTTTCAAAGCTTTTCTAAAAGTTTATTGAAAGCTTACAGAAAATTTTCTTCTTTTAGTCCGATAAACCTATTGTGGTTTCAAACCCTGAAGCTTCAGTGAAAAGAGTCCTTCACAGGAAACTTAAAGTCCCTAGTGCGAGGAGTACGTAGCTAATAACTGGGTTCAGTTTCCAATAGCTGTGTAGTCTGAATACCATTTGCGTGCAATTCTTTTAATGGTGCTAATACTTTCTAGCAATAATTCAAGCCTTTTTTTCCAATAAATCTGCTAATTAGGATTAATTCGCACATCATTCGCTGTGTTCGTTTCATAAAATTTCAGTTAGGTGTAAAAATTATGCTTTCTTTTTTTTAATTGACTGGCGTACCTACGTTTGAGTGTGCATTGACAGTTCCATATCAATAACATAACTTTAAGCAGTCTAGAGCGCAAATTTATTTTTTTCAATCACATAGTAACCTACACCGCTTCTCAGCATTAATCGCGTTTCAAACTTCTACACAAAAAATAATTATATTTTTTTTAGATGTTTCTGTAGTCGTAAATCGTAAGGCTTCCTACTATATTTGCTGTTCTTCTAGAAATAAGAATCATAATGTCTTCAACTCCACAGCCTTTAAGCACCACACACTGGCCCTAACGCATCCGCTTCAATTTAAAATTGCTATTCTTCTGGTAAGCCGCACATTCTGGCCCCATTTTTCACATCTTCTTGGTCAACGCTCCTTGGACCAGTGTAAATAGAGGATTGCGTCCTTAACAAATTATGCAGAGCACAACATGCAAGTATTACCGCATCTACATGCTATACTTTAATTTTCATCGGTTTCTGAAAAACTTTAAATCTAGAATTCAAAATTCCAAACGCGTTTTCAGCAACCCGTCGACCTCGACTTAATCTATAATTGAAAATTCTTTGCTCCTTATTTATTCCGGCCTGCGGATACGGTTTCCTAATATTTTCTTGTAACGGGAAAGCCTCATCACCCACAAACCCATAAGGACATATGTAAGAACTTTTGTCTAGCTTTTCCGGCGAAGGAAGTCCAAGGTCGAGATTTTCTAATTTTTGATAGAAATCGGTTCCTCTTAAAATTCCTTCGTCGGAAATTCGTCCGTTTGTACCTTCGTGAATATAAATAAATTTGTAGTTTGCGGCTAAAATGGCAAGTAGCACAACACTGAAAGTTCCTTTGTAGTTAAAAAAATCTGCCAATAGTCTGGGCGAAACTTTACTATTTTTCCGGCAGAAGGTTGGAACGTGTTCAATTCGGGGATGCGGTGTATGTTACTATGTGACTGAAAATCTGACGGGAAGCTGTTAAAATATGGTGTAACATATGAATTATATAATTGGGTCGTATTCCGGGATGCGGTCTAGAGGTTGAAAAAGAAGAAACTTAAAAATAAGTGATTATTAAACAAGCCTGTGGTAGTGAAAAGATATTCGATATCTGATCAGACCTGAGAGATATGGTGGAATTTATGAAAAAGTATACAACCACTTTACACCCTCTTAGGGGTCGAATTTCAAAAAATCTTGAAAACCTATTCTAGAATCCGTAAAATAAAAATGAGTTCATTATTTCGAAAGACCTAGTAGATATGACGAAAATCGTGAAAATATATGAATTTTATATTTACTGAAAAATTTTTTTGCCCCCCTTTATGAACGCCAATGAATGCTTGAATTTTTTTTTATCAGAATTACTTTTCAAATTGATTTACATATACGTATCGAGTTTCAACTTTCTAGCATAAGCCGTTCTAAAGTTAGGAAAAACACCCCCACCTATCTAAATATCAAGTTTCAGCTTTATATCGTAACAGGTTCTTAAGATAAAAACATCGAAACTGTTTCCTTCTCACCCTTCCCCACCCTCACCCTCTACACCCACATTTTTTTCCCTACTAGGGCTATATTGGGCCTGATTTTGGTAAGAATTTGAAGCATCTATCTTACACTGTTATTGAGATATGAAAAGTGATATTTTTGAAAAATTCTTATTCCCTCCACTTCCGTGCTTCCCTGTCCCCTTCAAAGATTTTACTTCGAGCAATCTCTATTTATCAAGCTTAATACCCAAACCAAAATTTTGTTTTTCTGGTGCAATTGTTTTGTGAGATATCGTAATCTTAAGTATTTCAACCCCCACCTCCGTACGCCACCACCCCTACCAAAAATTTTTATTTCAATCTACCCTGCTAGTATAACTACAAATATTTGTTAAGTTTTAATTGTTTGCCATTAACGGTTTATGAGATATGGGTTTTAGAATATGTCGATCTCGGCATTTTTGCCTTTCGGACGCATTATTTCCCCCTCCACTCTCACACTCCTTCACCCATTTCATCATCAAAGCCATCCACTATCAAAGCTCTATAGGTTCCAAGTTTCAGCCTCCTACCAAAAGTGGTTGCTGAGATCTAGAAACCTAAATTTTTTGTCTAAAACGCTTCCCCCACCTTCCCCCTCACACCCTCTTCCCTCAAAAAAATCTCACTTCAAGTGGTCCACCATGTCTATTCAGAAAAAAAATCAATTTAATAGCTCATAGGGCTTGGCAACTATAATTCCTCAAACGAGTTAGCGTACGGCGGACGGCGCACAGGCGTAGTGAAATTTTTTTTTGCTGTTTTGGTGTTTATTAGTCATAAAACGTGTAAAAAAAAATGTTCAGGGTAGTCGCTGTTCGGCTGATATAGATTCTCGCATTTTTGTATCTTGCTTTGTTATTAAAAGATTAACAATATTTAAAAGATACTCGAATTCTACATCCGTCATTCGTAAATAATTTTTGTAATCATCGGGTTCAGTAGCTTTTAATTTTTTCACAAGATGTTTATCACTGTATAAACTTCTGCCTAGAAGCCATTCCCTCATCCATTTTCTTTTCCTTTTCGAAAATTCATTTGAAGATAACACTAGACCAGCACAAACTAATGCAGTTATGACACTGGCTATTTTTGCGGCTTTAAAGCGGCTAGTAAATCCAAATGGAGAGGGATAGAAGATGTAACATACAATTTAGACTTTGGTGTGAGAGAGACAGTCCGAGTAGTATAAAGTGAGTACTGTCAAAAACTAGCCGCAACATAGCCGCAAAATAGCCGCAACATAGCCGCAAAATAGCCGCAACATAGCCGCAAAATAGCCGCAAAATAATAATGAATAATTAATCCAAGAAAAAATCCTTCTACCAATGGATTTTTGAACTGCTACAGACTTGTTTTTAACAGTTCGGTACGTATAAATTGTGGAAAGTGCCATGTTATGTTATGAAACGCGCTAAAATCGGTATTTTTCTTAACAATGCAGTGGTTAATTTCGGTTACTAGATGCCGCTAGCGTCGGAAAGAGTGGTATCTCTTTCTTTTAATGTTGTTCGTCTTGTCGCACGATGCGGCAGTTATTGTACTTTTATTGCACTTAAGAAACAGCCGCTAAATAGCCAGTGTCATAACAGCATAAGATAAACCGCTTTCGAGTTGCGAGCTCAGAAGACATGTTCGCTTATCAAAAACTGAATTGTAATAACTATGAAATCTTGTTGTTTGAAAATTGTAAGCAAATCACATATTGTGTACCGTGCATACAACCGTTGGACAGATATCGCAACAACACACGTCGGTACAACCGTTGTATCATGTAGTCCCTGGTTTATATGTTGACATACGCTAATATTTTTTTTATTTTTATAAATATAGGTATATCAACTAGGGGCGCTGCTGTCAGGGTCGGCGTAAAGAATGACCGTCGCTCGCTCGCTCTGCGGTTCCCACGATTACATGCAGGCGGTTGATCGAAAACAAAAATTTCAAAATGATTCTAAAGATGATGTTCATGGCACATCTACTCCTTCGTTACCAACTATCAGTTTCAGGGTAAACGTGACCGTACTGGCATCGACGACGAACCCCGCCCTTTACGTCCAAAAACGGCCACAAACCAAGAAATAAAGATCAATAAGGTACATGATTTCGTATTAGCCGATTGACGACTGAAGGTGGTCGAGATAGCAGAGGCTGTGGGCATCTCAGCCAACAGCGTCTGGACAATCCGACATGAGCATTTGGGTATGTCAAAGCTATCGGCGAGATGGGTGCCGCGTTTGCTGATTCCGGACCAAACGCGAAATCGTGCCGTTACTTCAAAAATTATTGAATTACGCTACGAGTTGTTTCCGCATCCACCTTATTCTCCAGACCTGGCCCCCTGCGACTTTCTCTAGTTTCCGAATTTGAAAAAATCATTGGCAGGAAAAAGATATGGGTCATCGCTGCCACAGAGGCCCATTTTGAGGAGTTATCAAAAACGTATTATACGGAAGGGTTAAGGAAGCTGGAGCATCGTTGGGAAAAGTGTATTGAGCTACAATGAGACTATGTTGAAAAATAAATAAAAACTTTTCCAAAAATCAAGTGTTTTCTTGCCGACTTAAGTTACTATTCGAACGTTATATCGTATGTTATATATGTAAGGGGGGAGGGGGGAGGTGCATGCATGTATGTTCCCAGTATTGGCAAGGAAAAGGCTTAATTTTCATTACACACAAAAAACACTCAGATGTAATGATTAATGAAAATGACTGACTCTGCAAAACAAACTCATATTTCATTATATTATATCTACATACATACATATGTATGTCGATTTGTATTAGTGGTGAAATGTCCTTGACGCTACTTGCATACTACACGAATTAAAAATAGGGGTATCAAAAAAAGGAGCAGGTTAAGATCATGCGTGTTTACGGGTCATTAATTTACTTCGGTCCTAATTGCGTCCGCATGCATGGCACTGGCTTAGTATTTTTTTATGTATGGTGACTGCAAAAAACCATCCCTTGTCCGGACTGTGCAGTTGGGAGTTTATCAATTCTTAATGTCCGATACCACCTGTTTGATGGACATTAGGTGCGACCTAGAACCAATCCTGAATGTTTACTGGCTCTGGCCGGAGAAGACATACATATGTATGCGTGTGGACATAAGTTTTTATGCATCAGGTACGAGTATGTAGTTATGTATGAAGTCGCGTACAGAAATCTGGAACAAAGTTGTTTTTATTGCACATGTCACAATAATTATGAACACTAATAATGCGTTTGATTGCCCCGATAGGATGAAAATAGCTCGAGGCAGGGACGATGTTTTTGGCTCGAGATTTTCACTGCTGAAGTTGAACAAGATCTATGAGGATAAGGTTTGTCTACGAGATAGGATTTTCTAGCATTCGAATAATAATAATAATAATAATAATAATAATTTTATTTCATATTATACAACAAGATAACAATCTTTTTTGTATGTATAATTACTTTGATGGATTCTCAGATTCAGGTTATTTGTAAAAAGAAAATAGAAGAAATTGCTTGTATGGTAGTATGTTAATACTTGTTACTAAATTACGATAAATGAAAAGATACGAGTTTCATGAAAGTCCCCAAACATTTTGTCTTGCGTGTATTACGCGGCAACATAGTCCAGATTCTTACTACCTGTACGAAGAATGAGCGATCACCAATTGTAGTTTTAATACGTGGTAAGAGCATTGTTGGATTCCTAGTCGTGTTCAGAAAAGTAATTTCATCAAATAGGTACTTGGGCGATTCAGTGACTAATGCTATGTTTCCACTGCCCCTTAATCTCGCGATTAAGAGTACTGGATTAAAAACTGTTTCCATTGCATTCCTAGATTAAATTTGACACTTGAAACGAAACATCTGTTGTGTATTGTCAATATTTTTATTAATCGACGACAGTTCGAAATGGAGTCTATGTGCAAAAATGTTTCTGTTCAACAATTAAATACTGTAAATGACAAAAGTTAAGTAAAAAACATACTTACGCTTAACAATTTTCTTTTTTTATAACTGACATTTCACATTTGACATCTTATTTGTCAACATATGGTTTGCTGAATTTCTCTGCCTTTGGCTGAATTGCAATTTACTGGGTTGACACTAAAAAATTACGAGATTAGAAACTAGATTATTTTTTAATCTCGCGGTTTGGTAATCTCAATCTCTTATGGGTAATCTACTAGATTAGCGTGTAGATTTGCTTAATCGCGTGATTACCGGGCAGTGGAAACATGGCATAAGACCTTGTGCAAGAAAACTAGAGCAGTTAAGTTCAAATAGTCAGACAAAGGACAACCTAAAACCCCCGCAAACCAAAAACATATCTCACGCAGTCATTGAATGCGATGGTTAACTTCATGTCACGCTTGGTGTAAGTAATGCTTCCGTATGTGAAAAAAGGGACTACCAAGGATTTTATTAAATGTAGTCTGACTTCTAATGTCAAAACTTTGGATGACCCCCAAAGTTGCCGTAGAGTTCCATACATTTTTCCGAGACAAGCCTTAGTGTGATCACAGCAGGTCATAGTAGAATTAAGCATTATACCTAGGTTTCGTACGTTTTGTTCATAGCTGATTTGTACTTTGTTCCAAAAAATTGGTGGTAGGCTTCTAACGTCGACAGTTATCTTGTACAGCATTATAGCATTGCATTTTTTCGGATTAAGTTGTAGGCCATTAATATTTGACCAGTGCGAAATTTGATCTAGGTCTTCGTTTATCAGATCAGCACAGTTGGCAAAATCCTCAGGAGGCATGTGCAGGTAGATCTGCACATCATCTGCGTACATATGAACTTAAGCACATTTTAGTGTACTTGGCAGATCATTAATAAATAGAGAAAACAATAGTGGGCTTAGCACTGAACCTTGGGGTACACCACACAATCGATAATTTGTCACTGAACTTACTCCATTTATGCAGACTTGTTGTGAGCAATTTGACAAGAAACTGTCCATTAGAGAAGCTGCAGTTGAGGAGAAATTGTAGTTAATCCTGAGTTTACCCAACAGCTTCACATGATTAATATTATCAAAAGCCTTGGAAAAGTCCAACAGTACTAGGGCAGCCATCTCTCCTTCGTCTAATGCATGCCTTATATCACTGGTAACTTTCAGAACGGCCGTCTCACAGGAGTGTTTAGCACGAAAACCCGATTGCCATTCAGAAAGGAGATTACGGCTTTCAATATAATCTACCAGTTGCCGACTGGTTTTTTCCAGAATTTTACCCATGAAGCATAAAATGCTAATGGGTCGATAATCTTCTAGTCCAATCCAATCCTTAGTTTTTGGAATAGCCAGAGTGGATGCATTTTTCCAGCGCACTGGAAAACAGGAGGATGTTAGACAGAAGTTCTTTGTATGCAGGAAGACATGCGATAAAAGTGGAAAAACTAATATAATAAACTGTGGGGAAAGGTCGTCTGATCCCGTGGCATGTCAATGCTATACACTGCCTTAAGGCCAAAATACACGATCATTCTTGCATGTCATGCATGCATGAATATTTGAATTTTTCATGCCATTATGCCATCATGCAGCCTCATACACGAGAGATTTTCGAAAAAAATTCAAGTATTCATGCATGCATAACATGCAAGAATGATAGTGTATGGTGGCCATTATGCAGGTCTACGTAAGAAACGTTCCTAAAGGTGAAGTAGTCATCGTTTGATGACGATAGAGTACTATGAGTGTTAGTGCTCACATCCAGTTCAGTGTACGAACCATTATTGTTTGAATTTGGCCCAGCTGCAAAAAAATCGTTTAGTACATTCCTGTCTAGATAGGGACATTTTTTCCATAGATGCCGAGGCTCCGTAGATTAGACCACAATTTATTAGCAGGCAGCTTTGTGTCAAGTTTTGTTGCAAAATATCGTTGCCACGCTTGTCCAATTAGGAGTGTTACTTTATTTCTTAAAGTTTTAAATAACGTATGTGATTCAACGGTCTTGGATCGCCTGTACTTTTGGAATAAAAATTCTGATCGAGTATGTAGTATTTAAATACTGGTATAAAAATTTCATTACGGCGATGTTTATATGAGATGTTCACGATTTAAATTTAAATTTGTTGTTTCGCGTATATAACCTTCAAATCATTAATTTTTTTTCATCAAAATCAGAAAAAATCGTTCAAAGTAGTCCGAAAATCTTTCGGGCATTGCGTGATTTTCAACAACGTGACAATTTCTTGAAGAATGAATGTGTCAAATTTTTGGATTTTGGGACGATACCACTCGTCACGAGATATACCAGCTTGGTGAGGATTTTTGTCCTGCGACACCATCATTCCGTACTTCTATGCAAAGTCAACCATATGTTGGACAGGTGAAGATCAATGTGAGGAACTTCCGTTAATTCTGTTTGCTTCGTAGTTTCTGAAATCATATAAAAATAAAAATAATTCGTTTTGCTTCTTCAGTAATTGAATTCATCACAGATTCGATAATTGTTTTTCGTGTCCCGGCGAGAAGCGGTACCCAGCGGGAACGATTCCAAGCACTTCGCTGTAAAGCGCTTAAGGAGAACTTTAAAGAAACAAAAATGAAGCACTACATCTCGAAGTAGTTTGGGAGTCTTTTATCACATACAGGCGCAAAAACAGAAAACTATTTCGGGGGATGGGGGAGGGTTGTGGTTTCAGACAATAAATTATTAGGATGGGGGTTTCAGACGAAACATTATTGGGGGGGGGGGGGGGTTCAGGCAAAAAATTATGGGGGGGGGGGTTCAGGCAAAAAATTATGGGGGGGGGGGTTTCAGAGACAAATTTACGCGTCGAGTATAAGTTACATTTAGTTATGCGCTTGTAATTATATCATTTCGGGGGGGGGGGGGGGGGGGGTTTCAGAGACAAATTTACGCGTCGAGTATAAGTTACATTTAGTTATGCGCTTGTAATTATATCATTTCGGGGGGGGGGCTGTTTGAACTCCCAAAACCCACCCACTGCGTTCGCGCCTGATCACATAAGTATAAAGATACAGTACTTTAAAAATGGAGAAAAAAAATTTAAGAAGTATTTACTCCTCGTTGATATAAATGCAAAGCGCTTTAGAAGCGCTCTAAAAGATGTTGGAGAGATGCAAGATTAATTTATATATTCCCGTTTTTTATTTTGCTACTGGAAAAAAGAAGTAGCAAGTTGTATTACTCTTTCATATAAATGCAAAGTGATTTGAAAGCATTCTGAAATGTTAAATTTCTATGAAATGTTAAATTTATATGAACGAAGAGCGTCTTTGGAGCACCTCCCTGCTGCGAAAAAGCGCTCGTTGCAAGCGCTTTATTTCCCGTTGGGTAGCTTCAAAGGTTTCGGAGTGTTTTCTAGCTGAGTCCACTTCGTGGAAACACTGCAGTTGTGTTTTGTTCCGTTTGTGTTTTTTGGTTCGAGACAGAGTAATGCTGTTATGACACTGGCTATTTAGCGGCTATTTCTTAAGTGCAATAAAAGTGCAACAAAGCGAACAACATTAAAACCACTCTTTCCGACGCTAGCGGCATCTAGTAAACGAAATTAACAACTGCATTGTTAAGAAAAATACCGGCTTTAGCGCGTTTTATAACATAACATGACACTTTCCACAATTTATACGTACCGAACTGTTAAAAACAAGTCTGTAGTAGCTCAAAAATCCACTGGTTGCAGGATTTTCCTAGGATTAAGTGCTAGGATGTTGCAAAACACTACTCGAATGCGCTATGTTGCTGCTATTTTCGTGCTATGTTGCGGCTATTTTTGTGCTATGTTGCGGCTATTTTTGTGCTATGTTGCGGCTATTTTATGACAGTACTCACTTTATAGCTACTTGGACTGTCTCTCTCACACCAAAGTCTAAATTGTATGTTACATCTTCTATCCCTTTCCATTTGGATTTACTAGCCCCTTTAAAGCCGCAAAAATAGTCATTAGTTCTCCATGCTCTTCAAGGCCGGTTTATATGACGAATGCAAACATTTTTTATTGAGATTGTGAGGGAGTTGTTTTTTTTTATTTTACTCTAAAATTCGGCGGCTTTGGTGTGTTGTCGCCCTGGTGAGCCGCACCACTTGCATCCCCGCTAGAAAAGGCTCTGAGTAGAAATAGTAAAAAAAATTTCAAAGGAATCGGTGCAATACATTTAGAGTTACAACGTACACGTACGACTTAAAAAATGACAAGTTTCAGAAAAACACTTTAAAGTTTTGCACATTAAGCGCCACATACGACTGCATACACATCTAAACTGCTCATAACTCCGTTAATTTTGCTCCAATCGAAATTTTGACACAACATTCTTGCAATGTTATACATTCATTTAAAGTTCTGCTATGTGTCGAATAAAGAATGTTTATGTTTTGCTCATAGAGCTATATGTATCAAGGCCGTATCCAGGGGGGGGGGGGGGGGGGTCCGACAGGGTCCGGACCCCCCCCCCCCCCCCCCCCCCCGAAATTCTCAAAGATTTCAAAGTACCTCCCAAGAATCACGTTTTTTTTTGTTAATTGTATTGAGAAACACCCAATCTATATGTAATAATTATATGAAGACTATAATGCATCATTCATTCTCCATGTACACTTACATGTCCTACAATTGCAATTGAAATCGGCCAAGTTCGATGGGAAGGTGGGTCAAGAGTGAATTAATTCTTCATTTGCTGTTTTTATTATTGTCAAAAAAGACAAAATTTTGGGATTAAACTGCTAAACTAAAACCATAAATTAAATAATAAATGCATAGTAATAAAAATACTGGTATGTAAATACGTACATATGTACTTATTTGTTGTGAAGTTTGCTTGTTGTAGGGATCCGTAGATAAAAAAGCGTGTTATGAACTTACATGGTTCTTTAATTTATTGTAACATGTACGCTTAGTGTGCGTATACTGGGTACTATTCAGAGTGTCCGGTACATGGAAATATTTTAAGGAGTAATTTCTTGTTGTATTTTGTGAAAAAACATGTTCTACAAAATGGGTCAGTTTTCAATATCCGCGGAGATAGGGATGGTAAAGAAGAGTCTTTCGGACATGTGCGCTCCTCATAAAAACTATTATATCTTGAAAACTAGTAATCACAATTTGACATGTTATAGCTACTTCAGAAAATAGAATTTAGTGTGTAAAAAAATGTTCGAAATGCTCGAAAGTAGAGCTTAAACATTCTTCAATGTCAATCCATATCTCCACAGTTAGTGTCATGAAATTGAAACTTAAAGACAGACTGTAGATATACTAGGAGACTAGAAATAAAGTATTGAGTGGGAAGAGCAGCATCCAGGGGTGGGTGGTGAAAAACTTTAAACTGCGATACCTCACAAACCAATTAGAAAAATAAAATATGCTATGTATACAAGTCATTAAATAGAGTTTGATAAAAGCAAAATTTTTAAAGGGGATTCTTTTTCTTTCAGAATTTTTGGATATTTAGTGGGTGTATGGAGGTTGCACATGTTTTCACAAATTCCTACATATTGCTTAAATTTAATGGGATATCGAATTCAAAACTATTGTGGCGATTAATGGAGCAATACAGGGCAATATCGTGCTAGTTGCGGCAATATTTCAGCAATGTAGCAAAGTTTTCACAGATTGCTGGTATTGTTCGCCCTATAGTTGCAGTATTTCTACTGAGTTGGAAAATTCCAAGCAATTGTACTTCAATTGTCAAATTTTGGTTTGAGTTTTGCATTTATTTATCAAGTATCGTTGTAAAGTTTTAGATTTTTTTGTCAAGTTTGCTTTCGTTTTGTTTATAGACTGAATTGCTCGTCTAACCCCTTATTGCTGAATTACTAGATATTGATCAATGACACTCATCACAATTCAAGAAAGAGTTGATGAAAAGTTTATCAACATCGCCTATTGCTGTTGTTGCTGTGTGTTGCTTCATATTTTCGTAACGTCAAAAATTGCTGCAAACCCCCAAGCGTTTGCATATTTTTTCAAAATTTTCTCATCCATTAGTTCTGATGATACATAAAATTTCACAAATTTTCGATTTTCTTACGTTTTCACAAAACAAAATTTTGATTTCGCTATTTTGTTTAATCAAGTTCTGTGTGAATTTAGCTACATAGACTACACTTAGCAAAAAAGGGGTCATCTGATGACGGGATCATATTGTTTTCATCTTATTATAGGTCCTTTTATGGGAAATCTTTAACATATCTACTTTGACTTAAAAAAAAAATTAGATAGAAACAAAAAATTGGAATCAATTTTTTTCACTAATTCTTCGAGTACACCAATTTTCAAAAGTGTGACCTTTCATCGGCGATTGTTACGAAAAAAATTCAATGATAATTTTTATTGCGACAACCCTCTCGCAATATTTTATTATTCTAGGATAAAAATAATCAGAGACATGTATTTTCAAATAGGACTCGGACACAATTTTTGCGAGAACTTTAACATACTATAATTAGCAAAACAAATGAGATAGAACCAAAAATTGAATTTCAGTTATATTTCACTAGTTCTTAAAGAACAGAAATTTTCAAAGAATCGGAGATGGTATGGTTTCATTTTCATTATTATATTAAATAAGTAAGTAACATATTACCTAAGCCTCTCAAACGCGTAAGAGTTTGTATCACTTATAATAGCGCTTCCTATATATCTCCGATTTTAATTTAAAAAATCTAAGGGGGATAATCGATTTTGTCACGGACCCCCCCCCCCCCCCCGAAATTTTTTTCTGGCTACGGCCTTGATATGTATAATGGAGACAGCGTGCAGCGACTGCTTTGAACCCGGAGGTTTTCTCGCAAAGGACCGGCGATATTCGATATGCTACTTTCAGCATCTGACTCACATGTATGTTATACTCCGGTATTGAAAAGAAAAAAAGCCCAACCTTTAAATACTACGTTACTATTTGCATTTCACTGCCACCGGGCATGAAACGCTCCATACAAAAATGTTCAATTTTGCATCAAAATTCTTCAAAGTGCTTTATTCAGAAACGGCGTCTTGCGATCTCCGTTAGTTATAGCTCTTTGGTGTTGCTTAAGTAGATCCATCTATCTTGTGTTTAATGATTTATATTTAACAGTAAGAATATACTCCATATTACCGAAACTACACAATATCATACAAAAGGTTTCAATAACGGCTTAGATTTAAAAATATAGTAAACCCTATTATTTCCGGGTACAGAAAAAACACCGGTAAAAGTTTCCAGTTTCACAACTTACAAGACTTTTTTGAAAGAACTTTAGAGACCAGTGTGAGAACGGTTTGGTGAAACAAAACAAGACATATTTTCCAGTGAATTTTGTCTGTGCGCTTTGTCGAAGACATGCAAAAGGTAATAAAGGGTTTTCCAATAAGGACTTGACAACTTTTTTTCAAAATAATATAATTTAATTTGTAGACGTTGTTCCTTCGTGTACTTTACCATGATAAAAATGTTAAGTTTACTGAATAAATTGACATCGACAGTTCGATGATTAGGGAAAGGGTGCGTTCACAAATTGAATTCAAAGTTGTCAAGTCCTTATTGGAGAACCCTTTATAAAGGGATAATTGCTAAAGATATATGTTTGTGATCAAAACTATAAAAGTAAACATAACAATAACGTATCATTAATTTTTTCCAAAGTTTATTTCATCCGCAGTATAATGTCCTTTGAAATTACATCCAAGTCAACTGATTGCCGTTTACAATAAATGAGCAATAAGTTGGGGCTAACCGTTTCTGTATAAAGCACTGTGAAGCATTTTGCAGTTTAAGCGACTGTTTTTGTATGGAGCGTTTCATGCCCGGAATGGCAAGAAAGTGGAATGCAAATATTAGCCTAGTATTTAAAGTTTGTGCTTTTTTTCTTTTTAATACTGGGGCTTAACATATATGTAAGTAAGATGCTGATAGTAGTGTAGTGAATATCGCCGGTCCTTTGCGGGAAAACCTCCGGCTTCAAAAAAGTCGCTGCACGTTATCTCCATTATACATATACCTCTATGGGGCTAGCCCATATACCAAGTCAACTTACGATTAAGTAATTTTTCAAAAAGTTCCCCGTCTCCTTTCCACCTCTATGGGCGCCTTGCTTTGTTGCTGTGAAACATCAATTAAAAAAATCTGCCAACAATCTGGGCGTAACTTTATTATTTTTCCGGCAGAAGTAAGGAACGCGTTCAATTCTGAAATGCGGTGTAGGCTACTATGTGACTGAAAACCTATCAAAAAGAACAAGATCATGGAAGTGAAAATCTGATTGGATCTGAGAGATATGGAATAGTTTATGAAAAAGTACACAATCACTTTACACCCCCTTAGGGGTCAATTTTCAGAAAATCTTGAAAACACTGTCTTGGTATTCATATGGAGAATACATAAAATAAAATTAAATTTATTGTATGGGACGAGGTAGTAGATATGTCGAAAATCGTGGGAAAATATGCATTCTATTTTCACAGATAATTTTTTTTTGCCCCCCTTCTGAACGCCAATAGATATTCGTTTTTTTTATTCAAAATTATTTTTTTAGTTGATTTAGATATACACACCGAGTTTCAACATTGTATTAAGCCGTTCTATATATAGGAAAAACACCTACCACTTGTACCACACTACCCTTAGGGGTCGAATTTCAAAAAACCTTGAAAACGCTTTCTAGGTATTCATACGAAGAATCCGTAGAAAAAAAATGAATTCAATATTTAGAAAGACCTAGTAGATATGACGAAAATCGTGAAAATATATGCATTTTATATATATTATATTTCCAAATATTTTTTTTTGCCCCCCCGCCCTTCTGAACGCCAATCAATATTCAAATTTTATTTTATCACTATTACTTTTCTAGTTGATTTACATATACACACCGAGTTTCAACATTGTAGCTTAAGCCGTTCCATATATAGGAAAAATACCCCCAGTTGTACCACACTACCCTTAGGGGTCGAATTTCAAAAAACCTTGAAAACACTTTCTAGGTATTCATACGAAGAATCCGTAGAATAAAAATGAATTCAATATTTGGAAAGACCTAGTAGATATGACGAAAATCGTAAAAATATTTGCATTTGATATTTATTATATTTACAAATATTTTTTTTTGCCCCCCCCCCTTCTAAACGCCAATGAATATTCAAATTTTTTACATATACACACCGAGTTTCAACATTGTAGCTTAAGCCGTTCCATATATAGGAAAAATACCCCCAGTTGTACCACACTACCCTTAGGGGTCGAATTTCAAAAAACCTTGAAAACACTTTCTAGGTATTCATACGAAGAATCCGTAGAACAAAAATGAATTCAATATTTGGAAAGACCTAGTAGATATGACGAAAATCGTAATAATATTTGCATTTTATATATATTATATATACAAATATTTTTTTTTGCCCCCCCCCCTTCTAAACGCCAATGAATATTCAAATTTTTTTTTATCACAATTACCTTTCTAGTTGATTTACATATACACACCGAGTTTCAACATTGTAGCTTAAGCCGTTCCATATATAGGAAAAACACCTTCACTTGTACCACACTACCCTTAGGGGTCGAATTTCAAAAAACCGTGAAATCACATTCTAGGTATTCATACGAAGAATCCGTAGAATAAAAATGAATTCAATATTTAGAAAGACCTAGTAGATATGACGAAAATCGTGAAAATATATGAATTTTATATCTATTATATTTACAAATAATTTTTTTTGCCCCCCTTTCTAAACGCCAATGAATATTCAAATTTTTTTTATCACAATTACCTTTCTAGTTGATTTACATATACACACCGAGTTTCAACATTGTACCTTAAGCCGTTCCATATATAGGAAAAACACCCCCAGTTGTACCACACTACCCTTAGGGGTCGAATTTCAAAAAACCTTGAAATCACATTCTAGGTATTCATACGAAGAATCCGTAGAATAAAAATGAATTCAATATTTGCAAAGACCTAGTAGATATGACGAAAATCGTGAAAATATATGCATTTTATATTTATTATATTTACAAATAATTTTTTTTGCCCCGCTTTCTGAACGCCAATGAATATTCAAATTTTTTTTTATCAGAATTACTTTTCTAGTTGATTTACATATACACACCGAGTTTCAACTTTCTGGCATGAACCGTTTAATAGTTAGGAAAAACACCCCCTACCCCCGTAGCATACTACCCCTAAAAAAAAATTTATTTTTCCAACATTCCGCTACTATAGCTCTATCTAAATACCAAGTTTAAGGCTTATATCATTACAGGTTCTCAAGATATAAGCATCGGAACTTTTTCCTTTTCACCCTCCCCCACCCTCCCCCTCTTCACCCTCAACCCCAAAACTTTTTTCCCTACTAGGGTTTAATTAGCGCTACTTTTGGTAAAAATTCTAAGCATCTATCTTAAACTTTTCTTGAGTTATGAAATGTGTTTGATTTGAAAAATTCTCATCCCCTCCACCTCTATGCTCCACCTCCCACTTAAAAAATTTTACTTTGATCAATCTTTTTTTGTCAACCTTTACACCCAAACCAAATTTTATTTTTCTAGAGCAATTGGTTCATGAGATATCGTAATCTTAAGTTTTTCACCCCCCACCCCCATACACAACTTCCCCCACCCAAAATTTTTCTTCATTCTGTTCTCCTAGTATAACTACAAATATGTTTTAAGTTTGAATGGTGTACCATTAACGGTTTAGGAGATATGGATTTTAGAATGTGTCTATCTCGCCTTTTTTGGGTTTCGGACGCATTACATTTCCCCCCACTCCCACACCCCTTGATCAATATTGACAATTTTTCTGCAAATGGGTCTACTATCAGAGCTTTATAGAAATTCCAAGTTTCAGCTTCCTAACCTAAGGGGTTACTGAGATCTGGAAACCAAAATTTTCGGTTTAAAACACTTCCCCCTCCTTCCCCCTCACACCCCCACCCCTAAAAATTTGGTCCCTTCAAGGCACCTACCCCGTCTATTCGTTAAAAAAATTTCAATTTAATATCTCAAAGCGTTTGGCAGCTACGAGCCTCCAAACGATCTTGCGTACGGCGTACGGCGTACGGCGTACGGCGGACAGACGGACTGAAAATTTTTATTGCTTTTTTCGCGTATACTAGTTATGAAACGTGAAAATAAAAATGTTGAGGGTAGCAAATTTTTTTTTTTAAAAAATCAATCACAATACTTAATTATTAAAATAATAAAGTAAAATCATCATGCCGCTGGGTCTATTCCATTTTGAGCAAACACGGTATCCATTTTGCTCACAACTTTCTCATGTCCAAATTGTCAGTGGATATGCTATGTAAATCACTTTTTTAAATCTCTTTTTTGTTTGCTAGCTTTCAGTTGACGGTCATACAATACAATTTTGTGGATTTTCTCCAATATTTCTGGAATAGTCACCTCATTTGGCCAACGACTGCGTTGCAGAAAATATCGCCTTGACAGTTCAAACGGCCTCGTTTAAATTCTGATACCCAATATTTTATTATTGTCAGCGAAAGAGCAGACTTTCCTAGAGTAGAATCCAGTTCGTCCTTGATATTGGTTGAACTGAGACCCTTCAAATGAAAGTAATTGTTTCACATAACGATGACTATTCTTTTCCATGCTCAAAAATTCTATAAGAGCGTTCACTATTGATGGCTGCCAAATATACATAGACTAAACAACATAGCGTCTTTAAACTTAATCGATTTTTTGGTTTTAGCATAAATTACATCCAAATATAGTGTAGAATATGTGGGCGCAGTGATATTCCGATATTCGGAGCCGTTCGGAAGTTACAGGCCGTTATATTCTCTAAGCCCCTTTGTCGCTTCATATATAATGAAAAGTTTAATCGCGTTTTTCTCAAAACGTTAGTTTTGAAATCGGTAGACACGATATCTCGAAATCTATCGAACGGATTTCTTTGAAATTTGATAAACTTATTCAGTACTAATATATACAGTCTTCAAACCTGGATAATTGTGATTCATCAAGCCGTTTTTTTTGCGACCTGAAGAAGTCGTAAGAACGCACCAAAATTGACGATAAAAAGTTCAACAAGCTGCCAAAAATTAACGGTTCAATATTTTTTGATAATCCTAATTCGAAGACCATGTAACGACTCGAATTGCTGGGGTAGGCTCATCGGGCGCCAGGGGTTCGTTACAAACATTTCTTGTTTTGACTTCAACTATTTTATTATATTAAAGGTTATAATTCATTATGTAATTCGGTAAATTCAAATAAGTATTATTGAGGCTTCCTAGGTCTTCTTGCGTCTCCGACTTCGTTATCCTCTCGTTGCTGCTCGGCTCGGTACTTCCCGGGTGCTTTGCGTTGTTTCGTGCGTTTCTTGTGGCATTTGCTACGCCGCATTGCGCTGACTAGCGTCGTTCCGTTTTGTCTATGGTTCTCACAAGTTCGATGTTGCTCGCTTGACTCGGCATCCTCCCGCTTTGCTTCTTGTTCCTCTGTGTTGCCTCGACCCCTCCTGTCTACGTCCCTTGGTGTCGCCTGGCGCTTCTTGTGCTCAATGTCTTCTTGGTACCCTTTGCTCCGTTGCTCCTGGTGCATTGCGGTGCTTGCCTTCTTCTTGCGATTGTTTCCCGTAGTTCTGGCGTTGTTCGTCGTACTGTCCGTGGCTGATTGTAGCTCGGCTCTTGGCACGCCTCTGCTTGCCTTCCTTCGGTCTCTGTGCGTCATCTCATGCTTGTGTCCTTTTACGTTACGTCCTTTCCGGTCCAACTTGGGTTGTGTTGCGTTGTTCTGCGTGTCGTTGTTCTGCGCGTTGCGTTGCTCTGTTGCCCTACGTGTTATGTTACTCCATACGTGCGTAGCTTCCTTCGTTGTCTTGATCTGTGCGTACCGTCACTCTGTGCGTTGCGTTGCTCTGCGTGCTATGTTACTCTGTACGTGCGTAGCTTCGCTCGTTGCCCTGCTCTGTGCGTACCGTTGCTCTGGATGTTGCGCGGCTCTGTGTGTTGCTTCTGTTGTGTCGTTCTGCGTTGTTCTGCGTGTCGTCGCTTCGTGCGTGTCGTTGCTCTCTGTGTCGTTGCTCGGTGTGTCGCGTTGTGTTGCGTTGCTCTGTGTTGCTCTGTGCGTTGCTTTGTTCTGTGCGTTGCCGCGTTGCTCTGTGTGTCGAAGTTCTGCGCGTTGCATTACTCTGTGCGTCGTCGTTGCTCTGTGCGTTATTTGCTCTGAGTGCCGTTGCTGCGTTGCTTTGCGCGTTTCGTGTGCCGTTGTTGCGTTGCTCTGTGCGTGGCGTTGCGTTCTCCTGTGCGCGGCGCTGCTCATGGTGTAGCGTTACTCTGCTGCCCTGCGCTTCGTTGTGCGTCGTCGTGGCGTTGCGCTGCTCTTTGCCCTGAGCGCTGTGCTGCGTCGTGCGTCGTCGTGTCGTTGCGTTGCTCCATGCGTTGCGTAGCGTGGCTCCACGCGTTGTGTAGCGTTGCTCTTTCGTCTTCGTGCCTCGTCTGGATCTTGCAGCATCCTCTGGGTCTCGCTCCGTCGTCTGCGTAGCTCTCCGTGCCGTTAGTCGCTGCCTCTGATGTCCATCGCATCGCTGTTTGTCTTTGGCCTCCGGTGCTTGTGTTGGCTGAGTTTGGGCTCCGTGTGTGAATGTCACGGTAACCGGTTGGCCGTTCTATGTTTTTAGGCGAACTCACAAGAGCCACAGACCCTAAATAGATTGGCATGGCCGGGGCAAGCCGTACTCTACCGTCGAGACTTTCGAAACTATGTTTGGCGAACTCACAAGAGCCACAGACCCAAGCCATAGGTCGATTTCTCGGGCATGGCGTTAGTTTTCACTTTGGGAGGAGTTTTTAGGGTCGACCCGCGGCTACTAACTGACGCCGCCAACTGGACAATTTGTGTTCGATCGTTTTGGACTATATACTGTCCATAACATGCACTGGCTGCGAATTATACCAAAAAGTAAAAAGTGTATGGTATTTATTTTTTATTTCTTTATTCCGGTTTTCCAGCATTGCACTTGAGTGTAACGTAAATTTGACATCAAATTTCCGTCATTACAACCAGTTCCAACTTCACAGATTAAAATTCCATTTGATTTTTTTATTTGGGATAAGCAGAACGCCCGCAATCGTGTCTACCGAAAACAAGGTTTATTTGAAAATGGGTGGCTAAGTTGGCGTATACCTCAGCAATGACCGACAATTTGGGATTGAAAAAATTCTAAAGTGTGCTCAACATGTGTATAAATATATGGTAAAAATTTCACAGTTCTATCATTATTAAGTTCGCCAGAACTAATTTTCAAAAATGGCGTAAAAAAAGAGCCTGCACACGGTATGACCCCCTTTAGCTTTATAGGGATGGAACTTTCTACCATAGTATAGTATTTTCCTTCAATTATGAACCGCCATCTATACATCAGGTCGGGAGCTCCTGAGATGACCCCTGTATGTACTTGAACTTGAAAGTCGGCCGTTGTGATAGTTTCTTGTCCCTGAGTAATTTGCAGTACATATATTTGGCGGATCGTTAGCATAAATTCGTCCTTGATCTAATGCTGGTTTAACTGAATGTCGTGGACCGATCGATCGATTCGTATGTCATCACTATTGCCATACGATGGTGAACTTGGTGATATTTCATAATTCGTGATAATAAAGAAATTAGTTTCAACATCGCCTATATAGAATATACCTAAACAATACCACCAGCTGTAAGGGTGTTTCGGATGGTAGGCACGAGTCTATGCCATCCGATGTCGAAATAGCTCCTTCGGACCTAGTCCAACAAAGTCTAATAAACTGGCCTATCCGGTAAATGTTTTCCAAATGTCGTGTCCTCAAGAACAGCGCTTATTCAACATTCGGGAATTTTGTATTGGGGTTTCACTCCACTGACGCCGGAAAACAACAATCATTTGTTCAATATTTATACACTTTATTTACACTATACGGTTCTTTTTTAATTTTTTCTATTTTTTTTCTTCAGAAATTAAACAGAAAATGTGTTTAAATCCGAACCAGAGATTGCAAAATTTGCTTGTCGAGAAAAAGTCGCACTTGATTCTGCGCTTTTACGGATATGTGTGAGAAATAAAAGAAACTGGTGTTGTCACACACCATCTCAGCAACAATTAGAAGACCAATGGCTAAACATCGAATCAGTACCGAATGGAAACAGCCTCCACGAATCTCATATTTGCCCCGAAGCCCCGGCGACGTTCCCGAAATGGTGATCCTGGACGAATCGGAAACGCTTCTCGGTGACCAATACAGCGGCGTTATGCTCAACAGTGCCGAAAAGTTCTTATCGCCGAGTGTGACTATCGTAGAAATGGGCGGTGTTGCTGCCGGTCCTACAGCACTAGCTACACCAATTCGGATGCAACTGACTGCATCGCCCCTAGCCATTCCGAAATTGAACGCTCACGAACTATCTTCATCGCCTGCGACGTCATCAATACCAGGAGGTAGGTTCATCTTTGACCATCTCAACAGTTCAACAGTTTCTCATCAAGACCCATCTTTAGGTCTTCTGCTTCCGGAACGTACATCAAATCATTTCAGTGAAGCGACCAGAAGCTTTGTCAAGGCACAACGACGCTACAATACTGGACGAGCTACGTTTCAAGGTCAGGTTTATAATTTCTTAGAACGACCCACAGGATGGAAGTGCTTCATCTATCATATGACTGTGTAAGTACACTGTAATTCTTTTTTCTTCGTCTAGCTTTAGAGAAGTGCTTATGAGTTGGTACTTTTTGTTTTGTTGTTACGGAGGATTAGATTAATTTTGAAAGCGTAAGAACCAACCATTTTATTGGCGGCAATTTTAAGACTTGAAACATCCTTTTACTTGTTCGGATTATTCAGTTACCTTTGGGTTTTTCTTGTGTTTTTTCTGTAAAGGGTCGTACCATTTAAGAAAACGATGACGATGGGGTGGAAGGATTGGGTTCAGTCGGTTCCTCATACGTCAGCTTCTTTTATCGTCTTCATTTTCTCCCAATGTTTATGCCGGACCGAAGGTAAGCACCCGATTCTCATGAAATATTTAGAAAGTAATTTTTGAAACCATGTTAAGCCCTTTTTTGCTGCTCCTTTTTCTTATCCAAAACCCACCTATTTACCATCTAAAAATTTAATAATTTTTTCTCTCGATTTCATTTCGATTTTCCGTTTTTGGTAACAAGAACAAAAATATTATAGAAGGATTCATATGGGATACGGTGATATCCATTACGTGTCCTTCTCGTTCTCCGGAATAGAAGTATATGTGTGTAGACAGGTGGAAAATTATGGCTTGTTTTGTTTATGGAGACGAGAATCGTTTGTTCCTTCGAGTTTGGAATTTGTGGCGGTTTCACTGTGGAATTTTGATGAGCTGCCAAAGAATGATCGTTCCAGCCGACCCTGGGGGAGTTAGGTTTTAATCAGGAGTTGATTAACAGGGACTGGTTTTACTTTATTATTTTAATAATTAAGTATTGTGATTGATTTTTAAAAAAAAAAAATTTGCTACCCTCAACATTTTTATTTTCACGTTTCATAACTAGTAGATGCGAAAAAAGCAATAAAAATTTTCAGTCTGTCTGTCCGCCGTACGCCGTACGGCGTCCGCCGTACCCAAGATCGTTTGGAGGCTCGTAGCTGCCAAACGCTTTGAGATATTAAATTGAAATTTTTTTAACGATTAGACGGGGTAAGCGACTTGAAGTGACCAAATTTTTAGGGGTGGGGGTGTGAGGGGGAAGGAGGGGGAAGTGTTTTAGACCGAAAATTTTGACTTCCAGATCTCAGTAACCCCTAATGTTAGGAAGCTGAAACTTGGAATTTCTATAGAGCTCTGATAGTAGACCCATCTGCAGAAAAAGTGTCAATATTGACTAAGGGATGTGGGAGTGGGGGAAAATGTAATGCGTCCGAAACCCAAAAAAGGCGAGATAGACACATTCTAAAATCCATATCTCCTAAACCGTTAATGGCACACTATTCAAACTTAAGAAATATTTGTAGTTATACTAGGAGAACAGAATGAAGAAAAATTTTAGGTGGGGGAAGTTGTGTATGGGGGTGGGGGGTGAAAATCTTAAGATTACGATATCTCATGAACCAATTGCTCTAGAAAAATAAAATTTGGTTTGGGTATAAAGGTTGACAAATAAAGATTGTTCAAAATAAAATTTTTTAAGTGGTAGGTGGAGCATTGAAGTGGAGGGGATGAGAATATTTCAAATCAAACACATTTCATATCTCAAGAACAGTTTAAGATAGATGCTTAGAATTTTTACCAGAAATAGCGCTAATTAAACCCTAGTAGGGAAAAAAGTTTTGGGGTTTTGGGTGTAGAGGGGGAGGGTGGGGGAGGGTGAAAAGGAAAAAGTTCCGATGCTTATATCTTGAGAACCTGTAATGATATAAGCCTTAAACTTGGTATTTAGATAGAACTATAGTAGCGGAATGTTGGAAAAATATAATTTTTTTTAGGGGTAGTATGCTACGGGGGTGGGGGGTGTTTTTCCTAATTATTAAACGGTTCATGCTAGAAAGTTGAAACTCGGTGTGTATATGTAAATCAACTAGAAAAGTAATTGTGATGAATAAAAATTTGAATATTCATTGGCGTTTAGAAAGGGGGGCAAAAAAAATTATTTGTAAATAAAGGGTTTTCCAATAGGGACTTGACAACTTTGAATTCAATTTGTGAACGCACCCTTTCACTAATCATCGAACTGTCACTGTCAATTTATTCAGTAAACTTAACATTTTTATCATGGTAAAGTACACGAAGGAACAACGTCTGCAAATTTAAAAATTTACTACAGAAATTCGGAGTCGGTGACCGCTACTTTAAGAGCGTTAACTCCGATTTTCGGTCGTAATTCTCGCGCTAGTAGACAGGCAGTAACAAGTTTAGTGCAAAAATTTGAGTCTACATATTCGTTGTGTGATGTTGCCGTGCCAGTGAGACAACGGGTTGTTCGAAGTGTCGAAAATATCGCTGCCGTTGAAACGTCCGTAGCAAATGATCCAAATCAGTCAATTCCACGGCGTTCACAAGAGTTGGGCATCGCCCAGACCACGTTATGGTGAATTTCGCGTAAGGATCTTGGTTTACACCCATACAAGATCAAGCTGACTCAAGAATTGAAGCCGATGGACCATTTGAAGCGACGTACGTTCTCCGATTGGGCTCTGGAAAAGATGCGCCAAGATGATCAATTTCATCGCAAAATCATCTTCAGTGACGAAGCTCATTTTTGGCTCAGTGGGTTTGTCAATGCGTTATTGGTCTGGTGAAAATCCACATGTGCTTCATGAAAGACCACTTCATCCACAAAAAATAACTGTTTGGTGCGGTTTGCATGCGGGCGGCGTCATAGGGCCAAATTTTTTCGTCGACGATAATGATCGTCACGTTACTGTGAATGGTAATCGTTATCGCGCCATGATTACCGATTATTTTTGGCCCGAATTGGAAGATATGGACTTGGACAACATGTGGTTTCAACAGGACGGTGCCACAAGCCACACAGCACACGTTACAATCGATTTATTGAAGAGTAAGTTTGATGAGCGTGTTATCTCAAGAAATGGACCAGTCGATTGGCCGCCTCGTTCGTGCGATTTAACGCCTCTGGACTTTTTTCTTTGGGGCCACGTCAAGTCGTTGGTCTATGCCAACAAGCCGACAACGTTGGAAGAGCTCAGAGCCAACATTGAACACGAAATAGCACCCGTTTCGGCCGAAATGTGTGGCCGAGTCATCGAAAATTGGGTCCAACGAATCGACCGCTGCAAACGTGCCCGCGATGGCTATATGAACGAAGTCGAGTCCTATTCATAAATGTTTTGATTGTACTTCAACCCGATAATAAAGTTTTTGAAATATCTCAAATGGTTTGCATTTTATTTTGAAAAAAAGTTGTCAAGTCCTTATTGGAAAAACGTTTATAATAAATATAAAATGCATATATTTTCACGATTTTCGTCATATCTACTAGGTCTTTCCAAATATTAAATTCATTTTTATTCTATGGATTCTTCGTATGAATACCTAGAACTTGTTTTCAAGGTTTTTTGAAATTCGACCCCTAAGGGTAGTGTGGTTCAAGTGGGGGTGTTTTTCCTATATATGGAACGGCTTAAGCTACAATGTTGAAACTCGGTGTGTATATGTAAATCAACTAGAAAAGTAATTTTGATAAAAAAAATTTGAATATTCATTGGCGTTCAGAAGGGGGGGGGGGGCAAAAAAAAATATTTGTAAATATAATATATATAAAATGCATATATTTTCACGATTTTCGTCATATCTACTAGGTCTTTCCAAATATTGAATTCATTTTTATTCTACGGATTCTTCGTATGAATACCTAGAAAGTGTTTTCAAGGTTTTTTGAAATTCGACCCCTAAGGGTAGTGTGGTACAAGTGGGGGGTATATAGAACGGCTTAAGCTACAATGTTGAAACTCGGTGTGTATATCTAAATCAACTAGAAAAATAATTTTGAATAAAAAAAAAAACCAATATCTATTGGCGTTCAGAAGGGGGGCAAAAAAAATTATCTGTGAAAATAGAATGCATATTTTCCCACGATTTTCGACATATCTACTACCTCGTCCCAAACAATGAATTTAATTTTATTCTATGTATTCTCCATATGAATACCAAGAAAGTGTTTTCAAGATTTTCTGAAAATTGACCCCTAAGGGGGTGTAAAGTGATTGTGTACTTTTTCATAAACTATTCCATATCTCTCAGATCCAATCAGATTTTCACTTCCATGATCTTGTTCTTTTTGATAGGTTTTCAGTCACATAGTAGCCTACACCGCATTTCAGAATTGAACGCGTTCCTAACTTCTGCCGGAAAAATAATAAAGTTACGCCCAGATTGTTGGCAGATTTTTTGTTCTGCAAAAGGTGTGATTTGTGTTAAATTTTTATTAAAATTTTAAATGTGTATGTTACGCTACTTCAAAAAGAGCATTTCAAAAATTTAATATTTTGCATAAGATACGAGTCAGCTCCCTAAAATTTATCAAGCAGCATGGATTTTTTAAAGGGCGCTCTATGGAGACGAATCTGGTTTCCTTCTCAAACTCAGTCTCATTTGCACTCGAAAATCGTTTCTCTGTCCACACGATTTATACTGACTTTTCTAAAGCCTTTGACTGTGTTGACCACTCTATACTGATTAATAAACTGCAATCGTTTGGAATAGATTCTGCTTTGTTGCAATAGTTCTCTTCGTACCTAAGTGATCGTAAACAATACTTCATATTTAATTGAGCTCAATCCTATCCTTGCTTTTCATCGTCTGGTGTTCCCCAAGGTTCCACCGTGGGTTCCCTACTTTTTGTTTTGCTTGTGTCTTCCGGGTTTTCAATCAGATAATTTAATGTATGCCGATGATCTTAAACAATTCAGAGTCGTGAAGTCTATTTCTGACAGAAAAATCCTACAAAATGACATTAATAAATTAAACGATTGGTGAAAGCTGAATAACCAGCATTTGCCCCTCCTGAATTTAAAACCTCAGAAATATTTTAATTGATTATGACACCAACGAAAAATATTTAAGGGTATAAATCTGAGAAAACTATTAATCCTATCGACTTGGATCACCCTGTATAAAACTATAATGACAACCAAGTAAATGAATTGGACTAGAGACGAAAAATTCTCTGTAATGTCGCGGCTGTGTTGGTGGTGTTCTTTGATCGGTTGATCGTAGTTTCCGGAAAACTCGGAAAAGCAAAACAAAAAAAGCGGAGTCGTAAAGAATTTGGTTGATTGTAGGTTCTGCAAAACTCCGAAAAGCAAAAAAAAAAAAGCGGAACCATAAAGAAGAACACAAATTCGTGTAAGGTGTACTTAGCTCTAACGCATGTTCTGATCAAAGATCTGAGATTTGGTTTTCATCAGTTTTAAATTTAATAAAAAGGTGTTTTAATTTTTCTCGCTTCTTATATTATTATAAGCAGTAGCTGGCAATTTTGTCATACATTATACCTATGTGAGTGCTGTTTGTTATTCTTTGCTTCAAGGTAAGAAATATTTTCACATTCTCTATCTTACCCTTCACAGCTCGCGCATATTCTGACAAATGTTCTCGTGTGTCTCAGTTAAACTTTCCCTACATCTATTACTAATAGAAATTTTAATATTCAATATTGCTTAAGGGGGTCATCCCGTGTGCAGGCTCTTTTTTACGCCATTTTTGGGAATTTGTTCTGACGAACTTAATAATGATAGAACTGTGATATTTATATATTTATGCACATGTTAAGCAAACTTAAGAATTTTTTCAACCCCAAATTGTCGGTCATTCCTGAGATAGGAACATGGCAACTTAGCCACCCATTTTGAAAAAACCTTGTTTTCGGTAGACACGATTGCGGGCGTTCTCTTTATCTCAAATAAAAAAATCAAACAGCATTTTAATCTGTGAAGTTTGAACTAGTCTTGGAACTAGGATTATCGAAAAATATTGAACAGTGAATTTTTGGCAGCTTATTGAGTTTTTTGTCGTCAACTTTGGTGTGTGTAACGACTTCTTCAGGTCGACAATAAAAACGGCTTGATGAATCACAATTATCCTAATTTGGAGACTTTATATTAGTACTGAATAAGTACTAAATTTCAAAGATATTCGTTCGATAGATTTTGAGATATCGTGTCTACCGATTTGAAAAACATGGTTTTGAGAAAAACGCGACTAAACTTTTCATTATATTCGAAACAACATAGCAGGTTAGTGAATATAACGCCCTGTAACTTCCAAACGGCTTCGAATATCGGAAACCGTCACACGGTATGACTGCCTTCAGTTATCAAAATTTATTAAAAATAACGTACAAAATTTTTCCACTGAAACTGATCGAAAATAAAATAAATAATTTTATATATTCTTGAATTTCTTCGAATTCTTCTAACTTAGTAATTCTAAATCTTAAAGTTTCTTAAGTCTCGTGTACACTAGCACTTGCGACATTTCTTTCCATAACGTTTACATTAGCAAATTGCATTAAAATTGCTCTAGGAATCAGCTGTAACAAGTATTTTGCAAGTGGTTTTTGCGTTTTTCACTTCAAAAATTTTAAAGTACTATTGTATTAATATTAAATTTAATATTAAATTAAACAATTAAACGTTGCGACAAATGCCCCTCCTACGTCAAAGTCAAATCCGGAGAGAAGGTTTCTTGTCTTTCCCAAACGCGATTCCATGAAATGGAAGTCGTGGATTGAAGCATGTCATGAATCAACAACGGAAATTTTAAAGAAGAAAAAACCATATATTTTTAGTGGCCATTTTTGACCATCTGATTTCGGGAAAAAAAAATTGACACTGGATGCCATTCCTTTCTTGCTTCTGACGACAAAAACTGATACTAATGGGTCTCCACACACTCGCTCACCTTCGCCACATGTAAACACTTCCTTGATTACTGTTCAATCTTCGCACGGCATTTTAAATTCTATCTTATTACAACACACCGCATTTCTTCCCACGATAAAAATAATATTTCTTGCACACTGAATGTTTTTCCCACAATTACCTTAAATCCAAATATGTATCATGTGTCCAAAGCATATCTTTCCATACAGTCCCAGACAGCCAAATATCCAATATCCCAAGCACATCATATCACGTGGCTAGCCTGTACTATATGCAGCCACTATAATAAATGTATACTTCCCATAGACGTAAGCCTAATTTTAGTATATAAGATGTTAGAAATATTTTAATAAACATCAGTTAAATCTTAAGGTTGTTTTGAATAGAGTTTTAGGAGAAGACCTTAAATTATACAGCTTATACAACAACTTATAAAAGAAAACGATATATAAGTACGGATTTAACTTTTGAGGATTTAAACTTATTACCGGTTTCTGTGAATAATAATAGAATTGCAGAGCCATCTGATAATAAGGACTTTTGCAACAGTTGGCTTAGTTTTCAAAAAACTATTGGTTTATACCAGAAAAGAGTTTCTCAGTTAAGCTATGCATGGAAGAAAAAAGAAATTTTTATCTCAAAATTAAGAAATGCATTTAAAAAAAAAATCAAAAATATATTTACGCAAGATTTCAAACCTGAAAAATAAAGAGCAAAATTATAAAATACCGACGAAACCCGGTTTAAAAATTGCGATGATCATTGAGCAAGAATCGAAAGCAGGTCCTAATTCCAAGACATTTGCTTCTATGTTGCTTCAAAGCGGTAGTACTCACTCTCTTGATGAGAAATGGGTTTCACAATCTCTATATTTTCGAAATACAGCCCTATATCTATTTATGCGTGATGTATTGGGATTTTGAATCCAAGTTCTGTCCATAAATGGTCAATTATAAAGAGTTTACCACCTGGATATATTGTTTTTGATGAAATGGCCATTCAAGAAAACTTAACATATAATATTGTCCACGATCGAATTAATGGTTTTGTCGATTATGGAAATGGCAACCGAAAAAATGAGAAAGCGAAGCATGTACATATGTGTCTTTATGATTCGTGCTATATGTGGTAAATTTATGCAAGTTTTGGGTTACGCAGTATGTGGTGCTTCTATTCCCTCCGAAACTCTGAAATATTATATTTACCAAAGTATAAATATTTGTTCTAATTTAGGCTTAAATGTAAAGTTAATAACTTGTGATCAGGGTTCTACAAATAGATCTCTTTACAAAAAGTTAGATATTACAATCGACAAAAACTATTTTGAATGTAATGAGAAGAAAACATATTGTTCATTTGATGTGCCCCATCTTTTTAAATCAGTAAAAAATAATATGTTACACAAGGACCTTCAAACAGAAGATGGTATTGTTAGTATGGATGTTGTTAGAGAAGTGTACGTATATAGTATGGAAAAAAACAATGTGACGAAGTTGTGTTCCAAATTAACATATGAGCCGTTGATTTTGAAAGTGGAATAAGTCTATTTCGTTTTTAAATCGACATGCTTAACGGTTTACGTTTTAACATGTTTAAAAATATTTATGCCATCTTTCAGAATTTACTGGTATTTGTTAAAAGTGTGACGAAACAATTGCATCAACAGATTCTCAGAAAGTTGCTTCGTGTTGTATAGAATAATGTTACAATGTTACAATGTCACAAAAAATATTTTTTTCAAAATAGACTTATTCCACTTTCAAATACAACGGCTCATATATGCAAATTAACCCCACAAACTTCAAAAAAAATCTGCCAACAGTCTGGGCGCAACTTTATTATTTTTCCGGCAGAAGTTCAGAACGCGTTCAATTCGGGGATGCGGTGTACGTTATCATGTGACTGAAAACCTAACAAAAAGTTCGGAAAGCGGAGTGTAACATATGAATTATATAATTGGGTCATATTCCGGGATGCGGTCTAGAGGTTGACAAATAAAAAACTTAAAAATAGGTGATAATTAAACAAGCCCGGGGAAGTGAAAAGATATTCTATATCTAATCAGAACTGAGAGATATGGTAGAATTTATGAAAAAGTATACAACCTCTTTACACCCCCTAAGTGGTCGAATTTCAAAAAATCTTGAAAACACATTCTAGGTATTCATATAAAGAATCCGTAGTATAAAAATGAATTCAATATTTCGAAAGACCTGGGGTGGGGGTGTGAGGGGGAAGGTGGGGGAAGCGTTTTAGACGAAAAATTTTGGTTTCTAGATCTCAGCAACCGCTTATGTTAGGAGACTAAAACTTGGAATTTCTATAAAGCTTTGATAGTGGACCCATCTGCAAAAAAAATTATGATATGGGTGAAGGGGTGTGGGAGTGAAGGGGAAAGCAATGCGTCCGAAACCCAAAAAGTCGAGATCGTGCACGTAATGCGAATAAAAGAAACGCAAGTGTTTATGAGTTCAGCGCGATAATTGCAAAAATCCTGTCCATAAAACTTATATTTTCTTTGAAATACGCGAATTGCGAAAAAGATGATGACGAGATTTTAGATATCGACTGGTCATCAATTCTTCAGGATCCTAATTCTGGCAATCAAAGTTATCAATCTATCAATGGCTATGAAGAAACTGAAATGGAGGAAGAAACCCTAAACGAAGTTGACGATGTTGATCACCATGTACTTTCGGAAGAGGAAATAGAAATACCAATTGACAATATATCTTTTAGATATTTTGCGGGATACTGTTGTTATAAATTAATGAAACAAATTGGAAATGCTTGGGAAAATTGTTTTCGGACTATAGTAAAACCGCGTAATGAATCCTTAGTGACAGCTTCTGAATTATTTCTTAAATTTAAGAATTTCAATGATGGAACAGATTTTGGAAAGCTTATTCCTCCAACAGACAATTTCTTTGAAATTTGCTTATTACTAATTTTAAATTTAAACGTCTTTTTAGTACCAAACCTGAAGTAGATAAGATTAAATCAGTAATTGTGGATAAGTGTGTCGAAGTCACAAATAAAAAATTTCCCATTTGGTTCAATGAAACCGACTGCTACGAGCATCGCATTTAATGTTTAAACTTCATGATACTAGTCCTTATTAGAAAGCATTGCAAATGGGAAGGTGATCAACTAAATTTGAGGAAAGCGGATACTAACCGAATACAAAAACTAAGTAAGCTAACCTACAAATAAAATATACCAACAGCGTTGCCACATTTCTACTTTTGTAGCAAAAATGTTACTTTTGCAACAAGATTTCGGCAACACTGCATACCAATCGTACGACACTCGATCTGAAACACACACATTGACGATTATGAGAGGCATGTATACATGTTCGTACATAGCAGGCGCGTAACCGGATTGTTCGTAGTGCGCAACAATACGATCATTAAATTCAACCAATTATAAAAACCATAAAAACAAAGTTTCATTCATTCGTAAAATTATGTGTAACGACTTCGTAGAAGTTTTCATATAATTCGGTCAAATTTGACGATCGTATTGTATTTTAAGGGACGAGCCTGTACCAAATATATGTACATATGGTCAATACATAATTCGATTATCGAGCTTACAGTTTGAAGCTTCCAGGGTTCGTGCATTAGATAAATTCTATTGCAAATGCTTACTTCATTTTTCATTTTTCATTTTTCATTTTTCATGTTTCATTTTTCATTTTTCATTTTTCATTTTTCATTTTTCATTTTTCATTTTCCATTTTTCATTTTTCATTTTTCATTTTTAAATTTTTCATGTTCCAGTTTTCATTTTTCATTTTCATTTTTCTTTTTTCATTTTCATTTTTCATTTTTCACTTTTCACTTTTCATTTTTCATTTTTCATTTGCCAGCTGAATTTTGGAGGGGTCGGGGGTAGAGAGGTAGGTGAGGGTGGTGGGATAAAGAAAGAAGATGAGGGGGAACAATATGTAGGGTGAAGGGTAGAATGATAAGGGTACACAGAGGAGGGATATACAGTGGGGTGGTGAAGGGTTGAATTTTGGAGTGGTAGGGGGTATAGTGGTGGTTGGGGGGGATAGAGAAAGTAGGTGAGGGGGAACAGTATGTAGGGTGAGGGGTAGAATGATAAGGGTACACAGAGGGGGGATATACAGTAAGGTGGTGAAGGGTTAAATTTTGGAGCGGTAGGGGTTAGTGAGGAGGGTGGGGGTGGGGTGGGGGATAGAGTGAGTAGGTGAGGGGGAACCATATGTAGGGTGAGGGGTAGAATGATAAGGGTACACAGAGGGTGGTATACAGTGGTGGTGAAGGGTTGAATTTTGGAGGGGTAGGGGAATAGTAGTGGTTGGGGGGGGGATAGAGAAAGTAGGTTAGGGGAACAATATGTAGGGTGAAGGTAGAATTATAAGGGTTCACAGAGGGGGGTATACATTGTTGGGTATACAGTGTGGGAGGGGGTGAAGAGTTAAATTTTGGAGGGGTAGGGGTTAGTGAGGAGGGTGCGGGTGGGGGATAGAGAAAGTAGATGAGTGGGAACAATATATAGGGTGAGAGGGGGGGGGGGGGTTATACAGTGGGGTCGAAGGGTTGAATTTTGGAGAATGGGGTGTAAGAAGAAAAGTAAGGGGTGTGAGAGGGGTGAGGGAAATTAGTACCACGCATGTGTTTTGTTTGTCTCTTTTTACTGCCGCTTTTTTTTCGATTCACTGTTTCCTGACGCTTTTTCGTTTCATCTCTCTGTTTCAACGAGTTTTAAATCACAACGTGGCTAAAGAAGTTTTCACTTAAAAAAAATTTGAATATTCATTGGCGTTCAGGAGGGGGGGGGGGGGGGCAAAAAAAAGTATCAGTATATATAAAATGCATATATTTTCACGATTTTCGTCATATTTACTAGGTCTTTCGAAATATTGAATTCATTTTTATTCTACGGATTCTTCATTTGAATACCTAGAATGTGTTAAGAGTTTGTTGTTCTTTCCGGTGTCAGTGGAGTGAAGCTCCAATACGAAATCCCCGACTGTTGATTAATCGTAGTACTTGACAAATTTGGAAAGAACTTTCACTGGAGAGGCCAGTTTATCATAAGATTTTTTGTTGGACTAGGTCCGAAGGAGCTGTTTCGTCATCGGAATGCAGAAGACTCTTCAAAGGGTGTATTCTAGCCAAATTTGTCAAGTACTACGATTAATCAACAGTCGGGGATTTCGAATTGGAGCTTCACTCCACTGACACCGGAAAGAACAACAAACTCTTAACATTTAGTATCTTCAATGGTAGCATGACCATGAAAGACTAGTAACATAAGAAGTATTGGTAAAAATAAGGTTTGCGTTGGACCCGCTGGGCCCCGGACTTTACAACAGATTTTCAAGTTTCATAGCCATATGGTTATCCAAGGTTACAACTGTTGAGTGCCGCCAGAATTTCGTTTCCGGTGCTTACGAGTGCGTTCGATATTTTTTTGCATTTGTGAGCACTGGAGCGAACAAGCGAACGACTGGAAACCGGCTTGGCGACGGGAAGGGTACCGCTATTCGGTAGATGCCGGGGTCGTGATCGCGTTGTCAATGAGGAGTTTGGTTTGTTTTGCTCTTCCCGGTTCCAAGATCTTACACGTCCAACTTACGCATAAGGGAGAAAATGCTGTCGCCACAATCAATTGTGGTCTGTTTGATTAGTTTCGCGATTATTCGTGCACCACTAAAGTGCTAGAATATTTAAAAAAAGTGAAATTTACACCGAACGAAATCGAACGCGTAGTACCGTACAACCTGTTAATTTCGCATTATTTCCGTGTTCGACGAAATTCCGTCGTCGCCCAAACCCGAGAGTCGAGAACTCGAACGGAGATCAACCAGGATCGCGAAGTTTGTGTAAAAAGGGAAAGAATAAAGAAATTGGTGAAAATTCGGCGACGACTTGCAATAGGAGAGAAGTGTTTCCCACCGTGACCTGCCTTTCGCATGTGTTTTTTTGCCATATCAAATAGTGTCTTTTCTTGAAATCTAGTGCATTTCTCTTCGAAGAATTTTCTTCGAAGTTGAACCCAACTTGAGCGAATTTGTGGTCAAAGTGCTGTCAAATTTACCCGGGCAAAGTCATTTTATGATTGCCGTATTGTCGTTGTCGTGCATTTTACCGTGATTCCTTTTGGAGATGCGATTTCAAATTATACAGCTTAACCGTTCTGATTTGGAAGCTATTGTGGCTTATAGACGCGAATTATTGTCAAGTTATCGGCGCGCAATTATCATCACATTCGGTGGGCGAAGATAAAGAAAAAATTGTCCTCACTGTGTTGTTCTCATTTGAGACCTCAAAAGGTCACCGGATTTGGACACGGGGTTTTGTTAGACCGAATTTAATATGTATGACGTAAAAATCGTGCGGTGTCAGCGCTAAATAAGTCGCCCCATTGCCTAGGTCATGGCCTAACGAGAAAATTAGTGCGAAAATGCGATTTTCTTTGACGGATTTCGCTAAGATAGTATGTATTAACTCATCATTGGATCGATCGTATGCAAATTTTCAACGACAAACTGGTGTGCGCGTGACATTTTTTTTTTAATTGTGTGGGCACAATTAAATTTCTGTTGGCATGATTAAAATGAATTAGATTGATTTAAAAACGAGAAAGAAAAATGAACAAATGAATGAGAAATGAAACTTTAATAGTTAATACGGGTTACTCTCTTCAACGCTGGCGGCCTTATTCGCCATTGGCGAGTACGATTTAACGGTGATGGCCAGTCGCTACGCGCCGAAGAGCTAATTTTCCGAGCAGAATCATAGGCGTTGTCTGATTTGGGCGGGCGCATGGATTTGTTGGTCGCGAACTTCCATATGCTGTTGGATGGCCTGCCAAACCAGTGGTACTGGTTATGGAGGAGAACCAACCCTGATTCGACTTAGTACTCGCTTAAAACCACCTTCCTGCAATACTGGGGCGACCGTAGCACCGACTTCGAGGTGCGGAAAAATATGATAACCAGACGGCAAGCTCCTGGTGAACCGTATTTGGTGTTCGAGCAAGAGATGACCAGGTTTCGAACGCAATTGCGAGTCCCATTGACAGACGCAGAATTCTTTGAGCTGGTCAACGGAAATCTACTAGGCAGTATTCAGCAGCTAATCTGCTTCCATGAGATACGAGACCTCGCACATCTTTGCGCTCTAGTGTCTCGCTACGAAGAAGTTAAAAAGGCGAATCGTGTAGCAACCTGGCAACAGCCTCGGGTTCACGAGCTGGAACCGCCGTTGGTTGCTACCGAAGAAGTCGAAGATAACGTAGATGTGGCCGGCTTATCCACTCCTCTTAAATGTTGAAATTGCCGTAAAGAGGGTCACGGATATCGAGACTGCGAAGAGACGCCAAGAAACATCTTCTGTTACGGTTGCGGGAAGGCCGACGTGATCATGCCGAAGTGTACTCGGTGTAATGCAAAAAACGGACCGAAGGACGAAAGGTTACCGGGGCCTTCTCGCCCAGTGACGGAAAATTCGAAGCAGGATGTCAGCGATTCCCAATCACCCTTTCATTTTGTTACTCCCAATAAAAACATTTTACCCCTTGTTAATACTTAATAATTCTATCTGAAACTTTGGACAATTTAACCTTTCGTAGACCCTGCTACGCAAAAACTAACTGGTCAAAATTTGCCAGCTTATTAAGTAGCGCTTTCTGTCTTACTGGGTTAGACCTAAGTAAGATTAATTCGCCCAATGAAATCGATAACATGATAGCATTCTTCACTTCCAAGATTGCCGAAGTAGCGGAGTTAAGTACTCCTATGGTTATTACCAAAAAAGTAGGTAGTATTAAATTGAGCGACAATATTAAAGCTGTCATTAGTCGACGCAATATGTTGACTTTTAATAGAATCTTCAGGAAGATTGGTTCGTAAGAAAAGGTCAATTATCCCTCAACTTACTGACAATAATTCCAAATTTAATACAAACCACGAAAAAGCTGAAGTGCTAGCCAACAATTTCCAGTCATTTCATTCTTTAACAAATAATCTGGGCGATGCCGCCACAACTAGTCAAGTTAAATCCACCTTGAGATATTTTCTCTCGTCTCCTACTGACCATTCCGAAATTCTCCTTTCCAAACCCTCTGAGGTTAAATATCAACTTCGTCGCTTGAAAAATAAAAAAGCACCTGGTGGCGACAATATCCCAAACGTGGTTATTAAGCATCTACCCAGGAAAGCCATTATATTTTTAAACTTTATTATTAATGCATGCTTAAAAATTGGCTATTTTCCTCAAAAATGGAAAGAAGCATCAGTGATCGCAGTACCTAAACCAGGAAAAAATCCTTCATGTCCTAACAGCTACCGTCCAATTAGTTTGCTCCCAACATTAGGTAAGATCTTAGAAAAAATTATCCTCAAGCGAATTGTGAATCACTTGGAGAGCAAGAATATCTTGTCATCTTTTCAATATGGCTTCAGGCCAGGCTTCTCTACCTGCGACCCACTTCATAAAGTCACCAAAAATATTAAAGATGAACTTTCACACAAAAACTCTGTTGCTTTTATTGCCCTTGACGTTGAGAAAGGTCTCATCCGCATTTTAATATCCTTTTTGGCCCATAGATCTTTCCAAGTTAAAATAAGTTCGACGTTGTCATCTGTAAGAGACATACCAGCAGGCCTTCCCCAAGGTAGTTGCTTAAGTCCAATCTTATTCAAAATATTTGAAGTGCCTGACTGCAAACTAGTGCTTTTTGCATCATCTTCAAATGATCCTGCAATTATTAATAATAAGCTACAAACTCAGCTTAGCTCTCTCAATGTTTATTTTAATAAATGGAAGATCAAAACGAATGCCGCAAAGTCCCAAGCTATATTCTTCACAAAAAGACGTTCCTCCAAATTTCTTCCTAACCGGCTGATTAATGTCTTTGGAGCCGAAGTTAAGTGGACTGACCACATCAAATATTTGGGTTTACTTCTAGACGTTAAACTTACCTTTCATTTTCATATTAGTTACGCAATAACAAAACTTTTGAACTCTATTCGCCCATTATATCCCCTTATCAACAGGAATTCCAAATTGTCCCAGGATAATAAGCTGCTTTTATACAAAGCCGTAATGCAACCACTATTATTGCATGGAGCCCCAGTTTGGAACAACTGTGCAAAAACTCACAAAAATAGATTACAAATAGCTCAAAATAAATGTCTGAAAATTATTCTTAATCAGCCTTGGCATTTTTCGACACGGCAGCTCCACGTTCTTGCAAAGCTACCAATGGTTCATGAAGTCACAAATAAATTACAACAAAAATTTTTGAACAAATTATTATTAATTTAGTTAATCTAAGGTTAAGTTTTATTGCTAGCACTTTTCTTATATTCTTTCCTTTTTTTTCCCCCCCTTTTTTCTCTCATTTTTATTTTATTTTTTTTTTTATTGTTAGTTATAATTATCTAATAAGGTTTTTTTTATCATTTTCCTTTAATCAATGAAAACTAATAATAGTATTTATCAAAATATCCGCCCAATGGCAAAAACTCATTAGCTAATAAGGTTGTAAAGATTTTTGTTTCTGATCCCCTGGCCATGTATTTAGAATTTAAATGACACATGTAACAAATTTTGATCAATAAAGTATGTATGTATGTAAAACCCATATAAATGAATTTCGATAAAAACAATAAAGAAGTAAATGAATTATCCTAAAATACTAAATTAAAATGAATTAAATAGTTAAATTTTAAACTAAAAATATAAATTAAAATAAAATCTATAAATGACATGACGAAGACTGAACAGGACGGCTTATAAAATGAAATAGTAATGAAGTGATAATTAAAATCTATAGTATATGGAGATTGTCAACAAAAAAAAATTGGGGTGAGTTTTTGGTTTTTTTTTTATCTTATGCTACCTTCTTTTGTTTTCAGCAATTTTGATTTTTGCGTAATTTTATTTTAGTATGTTGATTAAAGGCTAGAAGAGCCACAATAAAGTAAACCCGAGCGTTTAGCTCCTTTAGCCCCGAACCTCAATAAGGGGCCACGACGCTAAAATGTTTTGAGGACAGTCGTGGCTGAGGTAGGGTGGGCAGAACAGGGCGCCAACAACACCAGAGCGCCCTGACAAATCGCGGAGCCACGCCATCCAACCGCTTCTTGGTCTTTCACGACCTGTTGGGAAAATAGTCCCAATTTTGACAAATCCCTTAGATAAGTCGCTGATAATTTTTTTGTTGTATAGGCCAAGAGTTTATGGTCTGAGTTGGAGCAAGTACCCCCCCACACTGCCGTAGCTAGTCCCGGCCGCCAGCAAGAGCGTCGCACCAGCGAAAACTCAGCCACCAATTCGGACGTAGGTGGAGTTGGCCCTTCTGTCCGGAACCTTCCTTTCCCTTTCGGCTATTTTGACTTTTTCAAGTCGAAATAGTCCTTCCAAGGCCTCAAAAATAACACAACCATTTCATAGCCATATACGTCCCGCCTTTAGTATGAGGTAGATGTCAAGCAAGTTCCCGACTACATTCTTCGTGGAAATAAATTTGGATTACGATGTTGCTATATAGAATTTTCCTCAGCAGTTCCACCAGCTGTCAGGGTTGTTTGGAAGTTGGCTAGAATACACCTGAAGAGTCTTCTGCATTCCGATGACGAAACAGCTCCTTCGGACCTAGTCCAACAAAAAATCTTATGATAAACTGGCCTCTCCAGTGAAAGTTCTTTCCAAATTTGTCAAGTACTACGATTAATCAACAGTCGGGGATTTCGTATTGGAGCTTCACTCCACTGACACCGAAAAGAACAACAAACTCTTAACATTTAGTAGCTTCAATGGTAGCATGACCATGAAAGACTAGTAACATACCTAGAATGTGTTTTCAAGATTTTTTGAAATTCAACCCCGAAGAGGGTGTAAACTGGTTATATACTTTTTCATGAATTCCACCATATTTCTCAGGTCTGATCAGATATCGAATATCTTTTCACTTCTCCAGGCTTGTTTAATAATCACCTATTTTTAAGTTTTGTTTTTTTTTTCAACCTCTAGACCGCATCCCGGAATATGACCCAATTATTTAATTCATATGTTACACCCTTTTCTAACCGCTTCCCGAACTTTTTGTTAGGTTTTCAGTCACATAGTAACATACACCGCATCCCCGAATTGAACGTGTTCTGAACTTCTGCCGGAAAAATAATAAATCTGCGCCCAGACTGTTGGCAGATTTTTTCCTTTTCACCGTTCTCTACCCTCACCCCTTACACCCGGGCACCATAGTTTTCTGGCTGTTTCAGGCCCAATTCCCGTATTAACAGTAATCACTGGGCTATATATGATTGCGTGCAACGTCTGTTTTGAAGCCGGAGGTTTTCTCGCAAAGGACCGGCGATATTCACTATGCATCTATCAGCATCTTACTCACATATATGTTAAACCCCGGAAGAAAAAAAGTCCAACCTTTAAATACTAGGCTAATATTTGCTTTATACAGAAACGGAGTGCTGTCATCTCCGTTATATATAGCTCCATGATAGTAATTAATATCGAGATATGAGAACTTATTTTTTATAAAAACTCTTACTCACTAAAAAAATTATATTCAGAATTCAGATAACTCCAATTTGCCATCTTTAAAAATGAATCACTATTCATTTCTCTGGTTTAATTGGTTCGTAAGACATCGCAATGCAAGGTTTTCGTCTACCCAGCCACGCATTTTCGACCTCTTCGCTCAGTTCTTAGTCTACAAGCAAGTATCAAGTTAACTTTGTGACATTACCCGTTCAGGAGATGCCGATTTTAGAAAGTCTTGACCTAAGCTTTCAAACCTTTCGGACACATTGTTTTTGTCCGAACTCCCAAACCACTTAACTTATATAAAGATGTTTATTGAAAGTGGATAAGTCGATATAATATCATAGATCTATGTAAGTTTCGAATTTCAGCTTCCTAGCGTAACTGGTTGTTGAAACATAAAAACCAAAGTTTTTCGTCTAAAACGACACTCACATCACCGCTGTTCAACCCTTACCAGAAACTTTATCACTTGAAGGTACCCAATTAGTAAACTTAAATAGCTATAAGGGTTTGGGAGATGCATGTTTTGAAGTATTGTACGCACCAAGGCCGTAGCCAGAAAAACTTTTCGGGGGGGGGGGGGGGGGGGGGAAGTCCGTGGAGAAAACTATTATCCCCCTTAGTTTTTTTTAAATGAAAAACGGAGATATCTAGGAGTCTTTAGAAGCAATACAAAACTTATCAAAGTAAAATTTTCGTGAGCAGCAACCAGCATATAAAAACTATGGGCATGTAACATAATAATGAAAATGCTTTTAGTCCGAGTATATCATCAGTTGTTTAGACTATGAAGTTTCTTGGAAGGTTAATTTTGTTCTTTAAATAAAAAAAAAATCTGCCAACAGTCTGGGCGCAACTTTATTATTTTTCAAGCAGAAGTTCAGAACGTGTTTAATTCGGAGATGCGGTGTATGTTACTATGTGACTGAAAACCTAACTAAAAGTTCGGGAAACGGTTAGAATAGAGTGTACTATATGAATTATATATTTGGGTCATATTCCGGGATGCGGTCTAGAGGTTGAAAAAGAAAAAAACTTAAAAATCGGTGATTATTAAACGAGCCCGTGGAAGTGAAAAGATATTCGATATCTGATCAGACCTGAGAGATATGGTGGAATTCATGACAAAGTATACAACCACTTTACACACTCTTAGGGGTCGAATTTGAAAAAATCTTGAAATCGCATTCTAGGTATTCATATGAAGAATCCGTAGAATAAAAATGAATTCAATATTTGGAAAGACCTAGTAAATATGACGAAAATCGTGAAAATATACGCATTTTATTTTTACTGATATTTTTTTTTGCCCTCACCTTCAGAACGCCAACGAATAATCGATTTTTTTTAATCAGAATTACGCTTATAGTTAATTAACATATACACACCGAGTTTCATTTTTCTAGCATAAGCCATTCAAAAGTTAGGAAAAACACTCCCCCACCACCGTACCATACTACCCCTAAGAAAAAAATTTATTTTTCCACCATGCCACTAGTGTAGCTCTATCCAAATACCAAGTTTCAGCTTCCAATCACTATAGATTCTTAAGATATAAGCATCGGAACTTTTTCTTTCTCACCCTTCCCCACCCTCACCCTCTACACCCACACCCCCAAACTTTTTTTCTCTACTAGGGTTCTATTAGGCCTACTTCTGGTAAAAATTTGAAGCATCCATCTGACACTGTTATTGAGATATGAAACGTGTTATTTTTGAAAAATTCTTATCCCCTCCACTTACGTACTCCTTCGCCCCCTTCAAAGATTTTACTTTGAGCAATCTTTATTTATCAAGCTTTATATCCAAACCGAATTTCGTTTTTCTGGTGTCACTGGTTTGGGAGATATCGTAATGTTAAGTATTTCAACCCCCACCCCCGTACGTCACTACCCCCACTCAAAAATTTTGTTTCAATCTACTCTCCTAGTATAACTACAGATATTTGTTAAGTTTTAATTGCTTGCTATTAACTGTTTAGGAGATATAGATTTTAGAATGTGTCGATCTCGACTTTTTTGCGTTTCGGACGCATTCCTTTCCACACCCCTTCACCCATATCATCAATTTTTTCGCAAATAGGTCCACTATCAAAGCTTAATAGAAATTCCAAGTTTCAGTCTCCTAACATGAGTGGTTGCTGAGATCTAGAAACCAACATTTTCCGTCTAAAACGCTTCCCCCACCTTCCCCCTCACACCCCCACCCCTGAAAATAATGTCAATTCAAGAAGCCTACCCAGTCTATTCCTAGAAAAAAATTTAATTTAATAGCTCCACTGGTTTGAGAGCTACGAGCCTTCAAAGGATTTTGGCGGTCGAGGGCAGCAAATTTTTTTTTTTTTTTAAATCAATAACAATTTTGTGTTATTACTAATAAAGTAATATGACACTAAAGTCAGTTTTAGCTTAAAGCTAACTTTATGTCGACTATGAATAGCGGCCTATATTTTATTATATCTATTTTCAACTTATTTTATAACAGCTATGATAAAACTACCTGGCCAAGCATTCCTGGAAAATGAAAACTAAAATCCATTCCGTGTTTTATTACAGTTTAAATAGGCTTGGGGTATTTATTTATTTATTTATTTGGAAAGCGAAAATATGTACAGAATATAAACTCCAATAAAACAATGCGCCAAAAATAAAAAAAAAAAGGAAATAAAAATAAAATGAAAATAAGAATAATAAAAATAAATACGTAGTTAAAATTAAATTAAAGATTAAAAAATTAAAAATTAGATGTAACTAAGTGAGTATTTAGAAATAATGTATTAAAAATCAAATATGGATTTCAAGTGAATTTTTATTGTGCGCAAACTGTGGCTCTGAAAACTAAGAAAATTTTCATGATAAGATCGAGGTAGACGGAGGAGCGGCGAATTTAAATAGGCATTTATAGATGCAAATGGAATGATAAAAGTGTCTTGTGATCTGGAACGGTGATTTGTTGCCCTGAATGTAAGTTCAACATAGAGAGTACAATTAAAGATAAATAAAACTTTGTATAGGAACAAAATATCTAAGTAAGATCTTCTGTCCTTCAGAAAAGAAAGTCCAAGGTGTTGTAATCTAGCATCATACGGAACTTCTTCGAAATTGAGTCTGCGAAAGAATGATCGTGTGAAACGTCTCTGCACTGATTCCAATGCTGCTATAAGATAAGAATAGTATGGGGTTCACACAACTGAGCAGTATTCAAGGTGACATTTGACAAGACTGTTGTACAGGTTAATATAGAGATCTAAGTTACAGAACGGATAAGCAGCTCTCAAAATAAAACCACATAACCTATAGGCCCGTTTGCATATTTCCATAATATGTACATCAAATTTTAATCGAGTGTCAAATATAACACCTAAATCCTTAAGGTAGTCTTCTTCCCCGAATTATAGACGGAAGGTTAATAAAGGACAAACAACATGCACACACGCAATTTTACTTTATCCCCAACTACAATATAAATCGGAGTTCAGTATTCATCTAGAGTATTATACGATTGGCATGCAGCCGATCGTGACTGCAGTATGTTTATGCTTCTATTGAAAACCCTTCCAATATGTACATATGTTCATAGCAAGATTATTAAACGAAATCATGTGAGTTGCTACGTGCAGTTTTCAGAAATATTACCTTGAATTCGGTTTTATGCTATTTTGTTATTTAAACATTTAAGCTTTGAACTCACCCAAGAATAGTCCACTTTACACTATCTTTTCATGTTACTCATAAGCATATAGTATGTGCACATATCAATAAGCACACACTTGGCTAAACTATAATTTTCCAACACTAAAAACTCAAGGGCTGGTATCATAAAACCACCGGAAACATTATTATTATGGAAACTGAACTACCTATTAATTTACTAGTCATAAAAACTAGAACATTCCAGAGTTATAATTTGTTTAATATTTTGTTGTTTTGTTCTTATACGAGTAAGTATTATACCTTTGCATTGATATAAACACGAATTAGTTATTATCAAACGAGCTAGTATTTTTATAACCTGCAACTGCTTTCCAATTATAATAGCAACAAAATTTCTTTGCATGACCACTGTTAATAAAAGAAATGTCGATCCATAAGTTAATGCTCACAATCATGCCATCCAAGGAGCGGCCTTAATTCACAGTATAAGAAAACAACCTATCAAATTAGTTATGGTTTTGTCAGAAGTTAAAGATGTATAGTAATAAACAAATTTTGTAACATTACACCATTTAACATCAATTAAAAATCCACTTCTCGTAGTTAGTTCGTCGTACTGTTCAGTTCAAACCTAAAGCCTATAGGTAGATACTCTTATCTTTGGCTCCTAGACTACTACTTTTTATTTTAATAATACAGTATTATTATCGATTTATATAGGGTCTTTCAATGGGGACGTTAAATTTTTTGATGTAAATTCAAAGGATATTTTATGGCATTAAGTATGGGATATAACGTCTTTAAAATGTCCGCTGGCTTTGATTATCGACACATATTCGAGAGGTTTAATTTTCGACCACTTTGTCGCTTAAATCTGGCGTTATTTTGACGTAAACGTCATCAATTGTCTCCGGATTATACATATCGGCCTTCAATTTAAAGGGCACCATACACTATCATTTCTGCATGTCATGCATGCATGTCATGATTGAATTTTGATTTGCCATACACGTTCATGCCAACCAGTCTCGCTTCAAAACTCGAAGTGAAATGGTCGACGTATAGTGGCTTGTGCTCTCCTACTCGATAAAATTTTGGTACGCAAAATAGTTTGAAAGCGCGTAGCTTCCAAACCCGTTGAGATATTGACATGAAATTTTTATGGTTGGTAGATTGGATGAATTCCAACGACTGGTTTCTTTTGGAGTTGTGTATGGAAGGGGGGAGAGGGGACGGTTTTTGGCGAAAAATTTTGGTTTCTAGATCTTAAGAAAGTACTACGATAGTGGACTCATTTGCAAAAATAAAATGGTTAATAAGGGTTGAGGGGTGTATAAGTCTGGAGAAAACAATGAGTCTGAAACGCATGAAAGCCGGGATTCAAACATTTTAAAATCCATATCTATTGAACAATTTATGTCAAAAGTTTGAAACTCTATTCTTGTCCTCACGTATTCTTCAAGATTAGACTAGGGATAACATTTTTAAGGGGGGGGGGGGGGTGGTGGTGGGGTGTGAGGTTGTCGGTGGTGCGTTGGGGGTGGTGAAATACTTTGGATTACAATATCTTTCGAACCAATTACACCAGGAAGAGAAAATTTAGTTTCTCTATATGGGACCACAAGAGGAGTCTACTGAAAGTACAATTTTAGAGGGGACGAGAGGGTGAGCGCTATAGTGTTTGAGACAGCAATTTTTCAAAAAATGTAATTTTTATATCACTGAAACCGTATTAGATATGATCTTGAAAACTTTACAGGAGCTGTGGTGAGGAGGCATTTTTGGGGGTGGTGTTGAAAGGGGGTAGAAAGGAAAATATTCTGATTTTTATTTCCCGAAAACCGTAATGATTAGAAGGCTAACAATTTAGTATTATTATAGAGTTCAATAGGGGTAGCACGATACGGCGGTGAGGGGTGGTTTGAATCTCAGAAGCGGTTTAGGCCAGTAAGTTGAACACATAGGTATGTAGATGCAATACTAGAGTAATTAAACCAAAAAAATCTTAGATTTGGTTTATGTTCAGAGATTGAGTAAAAAAAATGTATGTATTTTCACGAACATCTTTAAAACTTTTAGATATATCGAGCTATTTTACTTTTGCGGGTTCTACATATGTACATATATGCTCCAAAAAATATTCTTCTAAATTTTTCGATATATAGCCCCTAACGGGATATAATGCGGTTCTGTACATATTCACGAATTCCTATATATTTCTAAACCAGGAAGCTTTAATGAACGGTATTTTTTAGGTTGTCAGGTGCAAAGTAACCTACATCGATACAAAACACGCAACGCGTCCCGAACTTCTACCGAAAAAATAATAAAGTTGCGCCCAAACGGTTGGCAGATTTTTTGTCTGCGTCGATCCACCCGTACCTGACTAGGTGCCGACATGGCGGGGTTTTATGGCAAGTGAAAACCAAGGTGCGAAACTTCGTAGTTCTAGTGCAATAACACGATCTTGAAATTCAAAGAATTCTATAAAATCGCAAATTTTATTCAGAAATAAGACTCGATTACTAAATTCCTAGAAGAAAACCAGAAATTGTGAGTAATTTAGCCCTATGAAGATTCACGCAACCCACATGGCAATGAGATATTTGTTTTCCGTTAGGATACGGAACAAAAATCAAGGAAAATATTTTTCTACCTTCAATGAGCCGAATTTTACGACTGTCCTTATATCTTTGTAGCCTGCTGATAAAGAGATTTGTTCTAAATCGAGTTAAAGTTTAAATATTATATTTAATATTTAATTTGAATAATACAAGGATATGGGTAATAAAACGAATTTGAGGAATAAAAAGTAAGGACACAACAAATACTATAAGCCGGACATCAAAGGATTTTTTGTCTCATACAATCTACCCGTACCTGACTAGGTACTGACATGGCGAGGTTTTATGACAAGTAAACCTTCGTAGCGCTAGTGCAAAAATACGATCATAAAAATCAAAGCATTCTGTAACCATAAAAACGTACCTATGTACATATGTTTCATTCAAAATTAAAATTTCGATTGCTTAATTGCCAGGAACAATTCTAAAAATTGTGCGTAATTTAGCGATCATATCAGTGCGCTAGCCCTATGAAAATTCACGCAACGCACCTGGTAAAAAGATATTTCTTTACCGTCAGGATACGACACCAGAATCAAATCGCCTTCAATGAACCGTCATCCGCATTCGAAAAATGTAAAGATGGAATGACGATCACCATAGACCATCATGCATTTCGTCATGCGCGTTGGCTCCGCCCACAAAAATCAAAATTTTTTGATTTTCATCATGCCGCAGACGGTCGGCATGAAATGCCATCATGCAGCCCCATACACGAGAGATTTTCGAGAAAAATTCAAAGCTTCGTGCATGCATGACATGCAAAAATGATAGTGTATGGTGCCCTTAAGATACCCCGAAAGACGTTAAATCGTACGATCACGGTGGCCAATTCACGTCGCCCTTCGAGAGGTAACGATGCCCTCATATCGTTCGTGCCGATTATTCATCGTGACATGCACTGTGTGGTACGTAGCGCCATCCTGTCGTTTAGGGATCTTCATTGCGAATTTCCTAGCGAATCCGAGCTCCGGATTTAAGTAAAGTCTTTATCCTCTAACGGGTTACATTCCCTATACCGCCCGAGTATGCAGCTGTGCCCGCCAGGTCTGGATACCCAGTTACATCATTCTCCTAGTCGTACGACACTTTTTGCGTGTTACACACTTCCCATAAATATTCAGCGGTAGAATATACAGAAACATCTCGAGTGCCGCTGTAGGTGTTCTGCTAAGTACGCCTGTTGCTCCTGTGAAAGCTAGACGTTGAACATTGGTGAGTTTTTTTTTAAAGGTAGATGAACTTCTCCAGCACTACCCACCACGCTAAAATTACGTAAGTTGCAATAGGCCTGGCTATGGCCGTGGATATCCAGTAAGCCAACGCTGTCTAAATCACCCACTTTTCACGAACATATTTTTGCAAGCGTAAAGAGCACCTAAAGCCTTCCCCAGTCGTTCGACGATATTCTTACTCCAGGTTAGTTTCCGATCCAGAACTATAAGCAAGTATCCACTTATTCCTTCATATGCATTGAACATGGCATATTAACGTTACATTAGGTGAGACCTCCAGAATATCTCCCTAAAAGGATTTTTCAAAATTCGAATCATTTTTAAAGTTATAGTCATTTTAGTGTCATAGCACCTATTCTATTCTATGTGCGTTTAGTTTGAGTTTTCAGTTCTTCAAATGCTTCAAAAGAAGGAAGAATTGCTCGTTTTGCGGGAAAAAAACGCTGAGAATCAGCAATATGAAGTAGAAGAAGGTCCGATGTATGGACCTGAGATGGCTGATTAAAAAAATGTAAGTTATATGTACGCATCTATCAGTTACACTGCCTGAAACTAACGTCAAACTTTAAACGCGTTTTTCTCGAAACTACTTTTTTCGATACGGTTGACATAATATCTCAAGTTCTAATCGACCGATTTACTTGAAATTTGGCATGAATATTCTTAATGTATGCTTCTATCGTATGAACCAATAAAAACTGGAAATTTCATTATCAATATTTTTAAAAAATTCGGGAAAGTTAAAAAATTAGTGGGAAAATCGACCTAAATTTTTTAATAAGCCACCATTTTGCGAAAAATTTTTTTTTTTTCAATTTGTATGGTTCATACGTAACTGGCATTTATACTGATCCAAAATTATTCATAATTTTATTTTTCAGGTAACCAGAAAGGTAGATATCATGACGACCGGGACACGACCTTTTTTTTTCCCCCCTCTACTTCAACGACGCATAACTTACTGAAATTTTAATATTTTATTTTTTTATTTTTTTATGTACTTTTGAGATATGAATAAATAAGCCATAAAAAAAAGGATAGTAAAAATATGAATTGCTTTTTTTTATAAATCCTCAAAAAACGCACGCATTTCGGGCTTCTAGACTAGAATACCGCCTTAAGTTGATGAATGGTTTGGATCCCCGCTAAAGCGTCGATTGGGAAATAAAAAGCGACCCAGGTATAAGAAAGCGATGCACCTGAGAATGAAAGTTGATTGATCTAGAGAAAGCAGACGTTGACCCCAGAAAACGGAAATTAACTGATTAAAAAGCTGGCACGAGTTTTCGCGGAAGGAAGGACACCGCACCAGAGGCGCCCAAAAATCTAAGAAAGTAGTGATTGTAGCGATACAGGAAAGTAGGCAGAGCAGAATCAGAGCTGGTAAATTCGTAATACACACGTGATTATATATAAAATAAAAATACGAGCTAGAATTCTCTTTAACTTTTCTTTTCAATATTTGTGTAAATTTTGTGACGTGTTACAGTTTCTCCTTATCCGGGGAAAAGTGCAGAACGGGTCCTTAAGGGGCAACACCACTGTAACAATCTAAAAAAAATGCTCTTCTTCGACAATTTTTTTTAAATGAAAGGAAAAAAATTAGATAAATAATATTTTGGGAACTGAATAACCATATACTTAAATATATAATAAAAAAAAAATTAGGTCAAAAATTTACAAAATGGCGGTACTAAAATCATTCTCCCGAGGCATGTTAAATTTTATGCGCTCTGCGGCCTGCAGTTTTGCTTGCGTAAATTTGGATCTAGCATAACGAAAAAAAAATCACTGAATTTTCATGAGTATAGCTGGAGAATGATGTACGGGAATTTAGAAATATTGAGTTTTGTGCGGTTGGCGAGTATTTGAATAATTTTTTTCAATTTTCCACCAAAAACCGGACAGTTATTTGCTAATAACTATTTTTTAAATCAACGTATCAAAAATTCCGTAAGCCATTCTCTTAGGAATATTATTTTAAAGATATGGTAAAAAATTCAAATGAAAAGAATGAAAATTGTTCGAGATAAGTTGCAGGCCGATTTCGAAAATCGTGTTTCGAGAAAAACGCGTTCAAAGTTTTGAAATGTGTTACAGACATGAACAAGTAAATAATTCTTGTTTTAATTATTTTTTACCATCAATCTGCAACTCCAGGACCATGAGCTGTCCTTCTAAGTTGAAATATTCCTCTTCAATCCCTTTCTTCGACGATTTAATGGTGGTGGCGCACCTTTTTTGCAGCAACTGTCAATAAATTCTCAGCGTACTGGATTCGCTTAGCATCGAACTTGACACAAAAAGTGTAGCATTAGACGCCAATATCCACATCCAGAACCTTCGTAATCCGTGGTATGTTAGTCAGTCCATCATTAAAATTGCATACAGCGATATCCGTTGCTATATATAGGATTTTTACCTTTTTGTACATGAACTGAAGCTATACTAACGAAATTCTGTGTGAAAATACATCAAATGGAACAAAAAACCTTTTTAGCGATATCTATTAGTATTATCCAGAAGTTAAAAACCAACAGGTAAATCATTAGGCAGTATCTTCTCAGATGGATACCTGATGCGACACAGGTAGTCATTTCGAAGCAGCCTGACGCGCTCTCTAAAGAGCTCCAAATTTCAGGATAAAATTCATTTTCATGATTTAAAATTTTTTCCCCATATTCTTCAAAGTTTAAAGAATTTTTTGAGCAAAACAAAAAATTGATTTTTCCAAATTTTTACAATGGTGTTGGGCCTTAAAAGGGGATCACTGGCGCCCACGATCCTTCTTTGGGATGGCTAGGCAAGGCCCCGTTCGCCCTTTTTGTTTAGGGGTTCACTGCGTTTTTCCGCGGCGAAAACGGTAATAAGCTGTCCGCCCACACGTTGAGAGCACTTTCCAGCAGGCAGAAAGGTATTCTATAGAAAATAATAATTACGTGCAGTAAATGGTATGGCCTAAAGGTCCTGAATTGTGAAAGGTGCAAATAGGTAAAATGTATGCTCACGTAAGCAGTTTTAAGAATCCATCTTCAACCCCTCGCAAGTTATCGTCGTTTATTATCAAAAACTTCAGAAAATGTTCCTTGCAACCAAAGTTGCGGTTAATCCCTACTGAAAAAGCAGTGAGGAATTAATGAATTCATAACACGAAAGTTTGTGAATTGTACGGATCTAAGCCTATTATAATATCCTTGAAAAATTTTCTCGAAAAAATAATTATCTTCTTTTGGCGTGTTTCTTTAATCAATTAAAGGGTAACCTAACTTTTTAGGGACTAGCAATCGCCTATGAAAAAAGAACAATGCTAAAGCCCCTTGAAAAATTATGTCATCCTGTTTTGACACTTTAATTGGGCTGTGGCACTGAGCTTTAACTTTCTGTAAGAGCATCATCTGCTCTCTTATCCATCCGTGCTTCATTATTTCTTTTGTGTTAAAATATTTTGCGTCGTCACTTGAACGGTAGATAGAAAGCCCATAGGAATATTCTTATAACCGGGGGAAAAAAAACCTGAAACTTATGGGAAAAATGGAAAAGCAAAGAAAATTATTGACAAAATGCTCTAATTACGATTTGTAATTCTTTTTAGTCACAGATGGTATTTATTATGTATAAAAGGTCTTTTGGCAGATTGGAATATTTTCTAGCAACATTTTTGAAAATATATCAGTTAAGTTGTTCCGAAATACGAAAGATTTTAGGTATTATGTTTGCCTGTATATGTTTTATAGCCTGTATATGTTTTTTAGCCTGATTATGTTTTTAGAATTTATTTGGGAAATATTGCGTGTTTTGCCGTTTACTTTAATTGTCACGTAAAATGGAATAATTCAGTTTAGGTCACGAGATTCGGCTGATGGTGGTCAAATCGATTAAACTTGTGTTATATTTTATGGATTAGAGTCTTTACTTAGTTTATTGAACTCGTTTTTAGCCACGAAATATGTTGCCAATGTATGTATGTAGGCAGTGGCGTAGCTAGACATGATTTTCGGGGGAGGGGGGGGTGGGTGGGTCAGCAAAAAATTTTTAATATTGACAAATTTGAACTATAAATTGACCAGTAAGGTTCGATATTATCTACAAGTAGTTATTAGTAGTAGTAGTAGTAGATATTATATACAAAAACTAAAAAATCTATCCAAAAATAATGTGTGAAATTTTTGAAGAAATCGGTTCAGCCGTTTTTCGAAGATTTTGGGAACGGTCTTTGAAAAGTAAGTTTCGAGATAACCGCGTTTGAATGACGTGCTATATAGAGAATTCACGAAGGGCCCATCCCGGTTAATTGCCCATAACTTCCACAATTATTGAAACTTCAATATGAAATTTACAGAAAACATTCTTAAGACTATAAACTTTAAGATAAACAAAAAAAAAAATGTTTCTAGTCATTCCTTAAAGCAAAGAGATGGTCTAGCACCCATGCTTTTCAACTTGGCACTAGAGAATGTCATCCGAAAAACCCTTGTCGACACTAATGGGACCCTACTATTCAAGTCCACCCAGCAGCTAGAACACTTCCTGTGCAACTGCCTAGCTCTCGCTAGGAGACGGCTGAAAGGCCTGGGTGCTTCGACCTTGGCAAACCTTAAAGAAGTCTCTTTTAACAGCATGCAGAGTCTAATCAACTTTGCTATGGTTACAGGGACCTTTGAATTAAACGAGGAGCTCTCAACACAGATCGAAACGCAAGCGGACCTATCATAAGTACATTGGGTCTCCTATTTTTTATGTGGTATCACTATGGACCCACGTTGGTCTATGTGAGGCCTTTGGCCGCCACTGAAACCGAAACCTTAACCTAACCACCCAATAGCATAGGCTGACGATATATGTAAGAATGTAAACATCCACGCAAGATCCTTCCCTAGTGCTGAGGAGGTATTTGTCAATCTTGACTCTGCCATATACCAATTTTGGAGTATAATTTAGAGAGTAGGGGAAGGTGCTGTACCTCGGTCCAGATTTTACATTAACCCTTAAATCTATTAAACCAATAACAAATGAAAATTAGTAAATAGTACATATGAAAGCTTATTTGTTTAACCACAAAATTAATTATAGCTGGAACTGCTGTTAGTAAATTTCATGGATCCAGAAACTGTTTTTGGAGTGAACCTCAAACGGACAAAAGTACAACTATAGGTTGTACCTCGGTCCGCTGCTAGTTGTACTTTGGGCCTTATCAAAAATAATTCAATTTTAAAGTCGAAATCCTGAGTAATAATATAAGGTTCTTTTATTTAATTTAATTTATATTTTTATTGGAAAAGAAAAATCTAGTAAAGCTATAAATTTAAAAAAAAACAAGAAAAATTCATAATAAGAATAAGCAACTATAGAAAATGGTTTGTCTTGCTGAAATAAACACTAGTGTAAAAGAGGATTCACTGCTGTCTGCTTCAAAATTTCCCCACTACCTCTGCGGGTGTAATATTAGGATGAAAGTCCCATTTGTCTACAAATTTTGTTCTAATGTATGTAGTTTACATAGTCCAAGGTACAACCAAAAAAACTGCCCAAGGTACATGCGATCACCCATTACTACAAACACATTTTTTAAATTATTTCTAATAGTAAGGAAGGATTAAATTTAACGGTCAAGACCACGATGAATTAATTGTCTTACCAGGTAAAACTGCTATATAGTAGAAATAACTATACACGATTTAGAAGAAAACAATAACTGAACTAACAAATAAATACTTTTATGTCCAAAAATCACTTCTTTTGTTTTATCTTAATCAATTTATCTTCTAGGCTCGCTTTAATAAACTGAAACCAAAGCCTACACATTTGGCAATCTTTCATTCAAGAACCTTTTTTTTTCCAGCAGCTAAAGTTTAATTGCAATTGACATTGGACTGAGGTACATTCGGTCCAAGGTACAGCCCCTATAGATAATTTCATATCATATATCTTGAGACTAATCTAGGAAAAAATGGCTACGAAACGGACAAAATCAATCGACGATGATTCATCGATAGCAAATAAAACGTATTATACTCGGTTGAGGAAGATAGCAAAGCTATCTTACAACTTAGCTACTGCAGGACGAGAACTTTAAATCGAGACGGTTTGAGGTGAAGTATTTAGGAGACCAGGATTTAGGATCTCAAGGGGATCGGAGTTAAAAAAAATTTTTTATTATTATTAAGAACTATACTAACCTTAATTGAGAATCACAGATTTTCTTAAATTTTTTTTACCACGATCCCCTAGTTTAGATTGAGATATTCAAGGGAAAGACAAAGTCGTTATCCTTAAAAAAAACTTGCAAGAATAAGTTGTATTCGTATTATTTTTATATTGCGACAACCTTGTACTTTAAAATAAGTCCTTCTTCATTATTCTACGATAAAGACTAAGTACCAGAGATATGCATTTTCGAAGAGCACTCGGACACCATTTTTGTGAAATCTTTAACATACTATAACTAACAAAAAAATGAGATAGAAAAAACATTGAAATCATATTTTTTTCTTTACTAATTCTTCGAGTACATAAATTTTCAAAAGAATCGGCGATGGTAAGTCACAAATTTTGTCATTTTTGGTGATTCTTGATGGAAGAACCCAAACGTTTGAATTCATAAACTTTGATAGTTAAAACCATAGAGATATACATATGTAGGTAACGTAGATGACGAGCAGCGACTGTTTTGAAGCTGGAGGATTTATCGCAAAGGACCGGCAATAAACAATATGCTACTATCAGCTTCTTACTCACATGTATGCTATGTTATATTCTGGTCTTGAAAACAAAAATAGCCAAACCTTTGAATATGTCCTAGACAACTATTTGCATTTCACTGCCACCTGGCATGAAACGCTTCATACAAAAACGTATAATTTTGATTCAATACATTTGTTTTGAATTGAAGCATTATTATTGTTCGTAGAGAGATTCAACGTTTTTTATCGATCACCGGTCCATAATTGATGGTGATCAGTAGATAATATCTGTTATTTTGAAGTCATATTCACAAACTTACTATATAGTACATCACATACTATACACACTGTAGTACATATATTGGAGACTAACAATAATTAAGCAGTATTAAAATGGCTTCACAAACATTCGCTCTACGCTACTACATTCTAGCTTTTTCGTGCTGATATGATTAAAAAAAAAATATAACTTACTAGGTGAGCTAATCATTTCGGGGGGGGGGGGGGGGGGGTTTGTCCCCGTTCCTACGCCAGTGTATGTAGGTATATGTATATGCCTTGAATTAGTTTCTTTAAAAATAAGTTTCTTCTCTTGGCGTGTTTCTTTAAGCAAATCTATGGGAATTGAATAACTTCTCGCTGTTTTTTGTGTGAAAATTAATGCTGTATTTAAAAAAAAAAATCTACCAACGCAAAAAATAAGAGAAGCGGTTAGAATAGGGCATAATATATGAATAGAAAAATAGGTTCATATTCCAGGATACGGTGTAGGGGTTGAAAAAGAAAAAAATTTAAAAATAGGTGATTATTAAACAAGCCCGGGGAAGTGAAAACATATTCGATATCTGATCAGACCTGAGAGATATAGCAGAATTCATGAAAAAGTATACAACCACTTTGTACCCTATTAAAGGTCGAATTTTAAAAAATCTTGAAAACAATTTCTAGGTATTCATATGAAGAATTCGTAGAATAAAAATGACCTAGGAGATATGACCAACATCGTGAAAATATATGCATTCAATTTTCACTTATCATTTTCTCGCCCCCCACTTCCGAACGCGAATGGATATTTGAATTTTAAATTACTTCTGTAGTTGATTCACATATACGTACCGAGTTTCAACTTTCTAGCATAAGCCGTTCTATAGTTAGGAAAAACACCCCCCACCCCTGTACCATACTTTTCCTTAAAAAAAAAATATATATAGGTGTTGTAGCTCTATCTAAATACCAAGTTTCAGCTTTATATCATTATAGGTTCTTAAGATATGAGCAGCGGATCTTTTTTTTTTAACCCTCACCCACCCTCACCATCTACACCCACACTCTCAAAATTTCTTCCCCTACTAGGGTTCTATTAGCGCTAATAATAATATTCAATGGCGCAACAGCCCAAATCGGGCCGAGGCCTTGAAGTAATGCTAGAGTTACTTCATTGCGAGACCAACGGAACACTAGGAGGTGAAGTAGTCAGCTACACGCTCGCCCGTGATTCTTACCCCAATTTTTACTCAGGTACTCATTTTCAGTTGCGTGAACTGGTAGTCCGGCATCCAATCCCATTTTCGAAAATTACTTGTCACCAAGGAGATTCGAACCTGGTACGAGATGCACCGAAGGCAAGTATTCTAGCCACTAAGCCACCCAGACTACGTATTAGCGCTACGTCTGATAAAAATTTTAAGCATCTATCTTACACCGTTCTTGAGATATGATACGAGATATTTTTGAAAAATGCTTATCCGATCCACTTCTATGCTCCCTTACCATCTTAAAAGATTTTACTTTGAGCAATCTTTGTTTTTCAAGCCTTATACTCGCACGGAATTTTATTTTTCTAGTGCAATCGGTTTGTGATATATCGTAGTCTAAAGTTTTTCAACCCTGTTGAGTGACTGCAGTATCCCCGGATACTATAGTCGAATTTGAGAACAAAAATTTATAATGAAGTTTTCGGCTTCGGCGTTCGTTACATTATTAAGTTCAGTAAAGCCTGTAGAAGCCTTACTGCTTCTCGAACTTAAGTAAAGGAATTCCGAAGCTCTCCTAATTGAGAAGGTCAGAAATTTCTTTGACTGTCTAAGTCCTGAAAGGGAGTTCCAATAATCTTCCACCTGAAGATTTACCCACTTTAAAATGCCGTCCTTAATAAAACCCTTACCTACTTCACAGAATGGTTCCGGGCCTATCAATGGTGAGTTGGCTCCCCGCTTGGCTAGCTAGTCAGCCGATTCGTTACCCGGAATACCCTCATGTCCTTACACTCACATCAGGGTTAGACTATTATGATGGGCCAGCTTTTTAAGAAGAGTATGACAGTCCCACACAAGCTTAGAGCGGAAACAGTAAGATTTCATCGCTAGCAGTGCCGCCTGGCTGTCAGATAAGATAAAAACTGTAGCGCCTTTTGGTTTATTCAGTAGATGTTTATCTGCGCACAGCTCTTGAACACACTGGCTGTTTGTCCCATTGCCATCCATATTAAAACATAAGCACCTTCCCCAAAATCTGGTAGACCTGATTGCCATGATACACGATCTCCCAGAGTCACCATATATGGTTTTCCAAAATCATATACCCTTGGCATGTTATCGTTTACTGAGTCGGTAAGGTCCTTCTGATTAAATTCCTGTAGAATTTTAAGGTGACAGACAAGGTCTCCTGCCTTGAATTTATTGTACTGTTGTAGCCTTATGGCCTCTCTTAGAGCCTCCTTTTTATACTCTAGATGAACATATAGAGTATTATAAGTTTAATCCAGCCCGAAAAGTTTGTAACGCATAGAACCGAGCCTCGGACGAAAAAATTTTGTATATTATTTTGTGTTTATTTTTGGCCAAAACCCCCAAATCCGTTTGCTGTCCGTCCGTCCGTCCGTCCGTCCGTCCGTCCGTCCGTCCGTCCGTCCGTCCGTCCGTCCGTCCGTCCGTCCGTCCGTCCGTTAGCACGATAACTCAAGAACGCGTTGACCTAGGAAGTTGAAATTTTGTCACAACTTGTAAAATGGAAAAAGTAAGGCTAAGTTCGTTAATGGGCGACATCCTTCCACTCCTTCGGGTACCTCCCATACAAGAGTCCTTGAAACACGTTTTCCCAGTTATTGCTCGAATGCTTCAAGTTAGGAACTTGAAATTTTGCATACGGATGGTTTAAAATGTTTGAATTGAATGTTCTGAATATGATGCAAATCGAATGAGTCCTTCGTGTAGCAGCCTAGAAAAGTCCTTCAAAAATGTATGCTTTTTACTGAATTCACTATAACTCCAGAACGAGTTAGAGCAGGAATTTAAAATTTTACAGGAATTAGTTTTATACCAAAATCAAGACGGAGTTCAATTATTAGCGCCATCGGTTGACTCCTTCGGGTAGCTGTCATACAAAAGTCCTTAATAAACATATTCACCAATATTGCACGATAAGTTTAGAAAGCTTTCATTTACGACTTTGAAATTTTACAAACATTAATTTTATAATAGTCGCAGCTGAAACTATCAATTTGAAAAATATCCCATGAGTCCTTCATGTAGTTGCCATACAAAAATTCTGTAAAATGTCCTAACTTACTTTATGGAACTCACTATAAATCAAAAAATCGACCACTATACAAAAGTTTCTACCTGTAAGTAAAAGGTCATGTAATAATTGCTTGTGCTCTCCTCATTCTTTTGATATATTTCCAACTAAAATATAAATCGGAGTTCAGTATTTCATCTAGAGTATCATACGATTGGCTTGCAGCCGATCGTGACTGCGTTATGTTTTATCTATAAGTGTAATGCGGCCAAGTTTGTCAAGGCTTCCATTACAGCAGTGGGACATGTTTTAAGTCCCCCAGTAATGCTAAAAACAGCACGCCTCTGAATTTTTTGCAGGAATCTTTCTGCGGGAATTCCGAATTGCTGTGACTTGTTCAAACTTTGGCCACCACACCATAGCGGCATATGTGATCATTGGTATTATAATAGACTTGTAGGTCCAGTATACTATATTTGGTCGAGACCTCAAGTGGTACCACAGAGCCTACGACACGCCATAAAAGATAATGTTACTCGTGTGGAGATGTTTTTAAGATGTAAATTCCAACTCAGACACTTGTCCAAGGTAATTCCCAAGTATTTGACATCGGAAGAGAATTCAATTGTGGTTCCTCTCACAATCAGGGGCCTTAAGTTTACCTTCCGTCTTCTAGTGAATTGTACTATAATTGTTTTACTTAGATTTATACTTAATCCCTGTTGGTGATCTACTATCTCTAGGGCATGCGGTCCGAAATGACACAATCATGCTTAACTCTTACAGTGATCTCCAGGTCATCAGGATATGCTTGAGTCTCAAAACTTTGATGCTCAGTTCCTTAATGAGATCATCTACAACAATGCACCACAGTAGTGGTGAGAGTACGCCTCCCTGAGGGCATCCTTTCACCGCTCGTACAGTGAGACCTTCACCTCCGATCTGAGCCGAGATTCTGCGGAAATCAAGCATCGCTACTATCCATCTCGTTACCGTTTCTTCAATTCCCATTTTACGAGTGAGTAATTCGATGGATTTGTACGAAGTGTTGTCAAAAGCACCTTCAACGTCAAGAAAAGAGCACAATACTATTTCCTTGGCTGCTAACGTCTTCTCAATGTTTCGCACTAAATTGTGAAGGGCGCTAACAGTCAATTTACCAGATTGATAAGCGATTTGGTATTTGTTGAGTCGGCTGAAAGCAGCTGAGCTCCTTATGTATCTGTCTAATACCTTCTCCGTGGATTTAAGTAAGAAAGAGGTTAGACTGATTGGGCAATATGAAAGTCCAACATCTGTTTCCCACTTTTGGAATAAAAGTCACTGGCATGGAGAGACGTTATCCATGCCAGTGGCACGTAAGCGTATTCAGAACTGGATTTGAATAATTTGACCAGTATGGGAAGAAGCACATCGAATCCTTGTTGCAATAATGCAGGAAAGATGCCATCAGCTCCTGAGGATTTAAATGGGAGGAATGACATTACCGCCCATTCTATTGTGCTTGTAGTAAAGATTCTGCCGGATAAGGCCCTAGTTCTGTTATTTGGCCTAGTCCCATAGGTCTAATTTCATCTGTATGACACCCTATCTCCTCCTAGCCAGGAAAATGTGTTTGCATCAAAACTTGCACAGTTTCCTCGATACTAACGGTGTTGCCATCTTGCTTTTGCAAGAGTTCAATACCGCGTCTCTTTAAATCCCTAATTTCTTTATTATATACTGTTAGAGCCCTTTTATACTCAGCTCAATTATTGAACCTTTTAGCTTTATTGGACAGTTTCCTAACTCTTGTCCGGAGTTTTTGAAGTTCTCCATTCCCACCATGGCACATCTCTCTTTGCCTTGGTCTTCTTGAGTAGAGAACTAGCTTCATAGCTATCAAGTTTTACTCTTTGTACCGTGGAGGCTACTCGATCAGCTTCCCATTCATTACTGATAGGGCCATAAAGACTGACATTCGGGAGCAATTCCTCCAAGGTTTATACACAGACCAATTTGTACATTTTGGAATGCTTCTCTCGACATCCCACGACTGACTGATTTTGATGTCAAAATAGATATGCGCATGGTCCGACATAGATGGTTCGTCGGAAACATCGCAATCGTAGATGTTTTGAGCGGTTAAAGGGGCACTGAGAGTCATATCTAAGACTTCTTCCCTAATAAAATTTCTAAAGGTTGGCTTATTACCTTCATTAATTCACTAGAACACCACAAGTTGAAACCTTATAAAGGCCATCGTCACCAAGAAAGGAGGCAGATTAACCCAGTTTGAGTTTGCTATAAAATAAATTAATTGTTAAGTTTTACCTGCGGACTTAAAACAAAAGTTGAGTAGTGAAATAACTCGCAAAGTACTCCCGTTGATTTTACAAAATGACTGACAATTAAACTAGACATCGAATAACTTAAAAACTAAAGATACGCAAATTTTATCTATTATAAAGTCGTTCAACTAATTGAACAAGCGAAAAAATCGCTAACGAAAAGCTTGGCACTTTATTGTCGGCCCACAAAGAGCGCAAGCGTTGCGTAAAAATTGCCGTTGCACGGCCGTAAGCAAAAGCAAAACAGTAGCCCAACCATTATCATTACCTTTGGCCAGTAACACATACCATAGAAACGGTAACGAGATGGAGAGTAGCGATGCTTGACTCCCGCAGAATCTCGGCTCAGATCGGAGGTAAAGGTCTCACTGTACGAGCGGTGAAAGGATGCCCTCAGGGAGGCGTACTCTCACCACTACTGTGGTGCATTGTTGTAGATGATCTCATTAAGGAACTGAGCATCAAGGGTTTTTAGATTCAAGCATGCGCTGATGACCTGGTGATCACTGTAAGAGGTAAGCATGAGGCCCTAGAGATAGTAGATCACTGGTGCGTCCAACAGGGATTAAGTATAAATCCAAGTAAAACAATTATAGTACCATTCACTAGAAGACGGAAGGTAAACTTAAGGCCCCCGACTGTGAGAGGAACCACAATTGAATTCTCTTCCGATGTCAAATACTTGGGAATTACCTTGGACAAGTGTTTGATTTGGAATTTACATCTTAAAAACATCTCCACACGAGTAACATTATCTTTTATGGCGTGTCGTAGGCTCTGTGGTACCACTTGAGGTCTCAGACCAAATTTGGTATACTGGACCTACAAGTCTATTATAATACCAATGGTCACATATGCCGCGATGGTGTGGTGGCCAAAGGTTGAACAAATTACAGCACAGAAGGCACTGCAAAAAATTCAGAGGCGTGCTGCTCTTAGCATTAATGGGGGACTTGAGACATGTCCCACTGCTGCAATGGAAGCCATGATAAACTTGGCCCCATTGCACTTAGAGATAAAGAAGGAGGCTCTGAGAGAGGCCATAAGGCTACAGCAGTACAATAAATTTAAGGCAGGAGACCTTGTCGGTCACCTTAAAATTCTACAGAAATTTAATCAGAAATACCTAACCGGCTCAGTAAACAATAACATGCCAAAGGTGTATGATTTTGAGAAACCGTATATGGTGACTCTGGGAGATCGTGTATCATGGCAATCAGGTCTACCAGATTTCGGGGAAGGTGCTTCAGTTTGGTACACGGACGGCTCTAAAACCTATAGTGGAACTGGAGCGGGCGTATTGGGACCCAATTGTAAAATATGGATGGCAATGGGACAAACAGCCACTGTGTTTCAGGCTGAGGTACACGCCATAGAGCTGTGCACAGGTAAACTTCTACTGAATGAACAAAAAGGCGCTACAGTTATTATCCTATCTGACAGCCAGGCGGCACTGCTAGCACTGAAATCTTATTGTTTCCGTTCTAAGCTTGTGTGGGACTGTCATACTCTTCTGAAAGAGCTGGCACATCATAATAGTCTAACCCTGATGTGGGTGCCAGGACATGAGGGTATTCCGGGTAACGAATCGGCTGACCAGCTAGCCAAGCGGGGAGCTAACTCTCCATTCATAGGCCCGGAACCATTTTGTTTAGTAGGTAAAGGCTTCATCAAGGACGGTATTTTAAAGTGGGTGAATCTTCAGGTGGAAGATTATTGGAACTCCCTTTCAGGACTTAGACAGTCAAAGAAATTCCGGACTTTCTCAATTAGGAGAGCTTCGGAATTCCTTTCTTAAGTAGGTATGACGCACGGGTTATAATGGGATATTTTTCAGGACATGATTTCCTCAATTATCACCTTAAAATCATCGGTAAGGTATCACTAGATACATGTCGATTCTGTGATATGACATCTGAAACCACGGCACACATTCTGTGTGATTGTGATGCAGTGGCCAGATCAAGAAGGCAGATTCTCGGTGGATTTACCCTCACCTATGAAGACCTGTCGAAGACTCCCCAGCGTAAAATCATTTCCTTTCTCAAGGAAATAAATATGGCCTATGGAGTAGTTTAGAGCCAGGAACAAAAGACCTATCAGGTCGCGGTTCGAGAAGCGGTAAGGCTTCTTTAGGCTCTACGGAACTTAAATAATAATAACACATACCATATTCCGCCATGTCACTAAAAAAACAAATCATGTAGAATCCTCTGTAATTCAAGTACCACGACGTCACAGTACTACGGGTCAGGCCGAGCATTGACTTACCCTGATATGGTTGAGTCATTGTTATGGTTGGGCAATAGCAATAGCATCTTGAACGACTGGCATATTTTTTTCGTTAGCGCGAGAGGAGAACCAATTGTTGCAAGTCGGATGCTAATTGGGAGCTGGGCACAACATCCCTCCCCCTCCCCTTGAATTTGGTTTTACTCTCACGCATATGACATTTATGTTTGTATTTGTCATGACAGATATGAGTTTCTTAAAAATACTAGCAAGCTAATTTGTACGAAATATTATACTATATACTATAATTTTGTATGAAATATTATATACCATATCATATTTTTGTATTAAATATTATATATTATAAATTTGTATAAAGTATTATACAGTAGAAGCTCGACAATAAGAAAAAAAAAGTTTAACCCAATTCTAGTTTTCAAATTTTTCTAATTTTCAAGAGTTTTATTAGGTATTGAAATAAAAGGCTAATTTATATTATATTTGTATATATTTATGTATTTTATGCGCAATTAAATAATATAAATTCAAGAAAAAAAAACAGCACTTCAAAATAAAAAAATTTATATCTTAAAGTAATAATTTGGAAAAGTAATTGGCAGTGCATATCTTATTTAAACAATCATTTACAAGCAATTGTTTGTGACGTGTCTTCACAAGCATATCGACTGCTTTCTCAAGAAATTTTTAATTTTAATGCTTAAATTTTTAAGATACGTTCCTACGATCGTTAGTTACGTTCTAACTGGAACTTTAACTGACATATTATTTTCATACAAGACTTACAGTTAAAGTACTGGTTAGAATTTAACTGACGATCGCAGGAACGGGCCTAAGGGCCAGTTTCACAGTAGAAATTTGAACTTAAGTTTAGTCAAACTTAAACTTAAGAATAATCTGCACTTTAAATTTTTAAACCTGACTCGATTCCACGGTAAATAAAAATCCTATGATTAACTAATCTGAAATTCGCAATCATTGTGAACTAGTTGAAATGAATTAAACTTTTTTACCTTTTTTGCCCTGCCTTTTCTGTAATTTTATTTCGTTGTAATATTCAAAATTTATAATTATTGACTATGACGGTTACTTTGATTAGGGTAGAATCGACTGCTGTCAAAAACATTAATCCGAGCTATAAACGGAAGAAATTCTACAGCTTAGCTTAATCCTATCATTAAAACAAACTTGTGTTTTACGTCCGCCCAGCTGGCCCCCCCCCCACTTCCTCCAAACTTAATGAAAAAATTACAGAATTATGCACTATATGCGCTCTCCAAAAATCCAAGAAAAAAATTGTTGCACTCCTTTCGTTTAGTAAGGATAAATCATTTAAAGGTGGGGGGGGGGAGGCTGAGTGGGCGGCAAGCTAGCCCCCCACCCCTAAAATTTAAAAAAATATAGAAAATAAATACACAGGAGTTATGCACTTTTTATGCACTCTCAGAATTCATTACAACTGATTTTTGCACTATGTCCTTTCAAGGACCTTCCATACAAATCGCAGGTCGAGATTCTCAAAAAGCAACAATTACACCAAATAACTATACCACCTGAATCAATGATTTATGCGCTCTTAGAATCTGCAACTCGTGATTTTTGCACTGCGTCCTGTCAAGGACCTCCCATACAAATCGTCAATTCCGAAACAGTAAAACAGAAATGCCTACTCGACCAATGTGAAATCGTACTAAATAATCATGTACGATCGATACGTGATTTATGCGCTCCCGGAATTTGGTACATTTGATTTTTGCACTATGTCCTTTCTAGGACCTCCCATACAACTCGCTGGTCGAGATTCTCCAAAAGCATATATTACATCAAATAACTATACCAGCTGAATCTATGATTTATGCGCTCTCAAAATCCGCTATTTGCGATTTTCGCACTGCGTCCTGTCAAGGACCTCCCATACAAATCGTCAATTCCAAAACAGTAAAACAGAAATGCCTACTCGACCAATGCGAAATCGTACTAAGTAATCATGCACGTCTTGACCTAGGTCGGAATTTAATGCTATTCAATGCTGCTTTGACATTTAATCGCTGCCAAGCTTTACTATCCACAACTCATTGTATTTTCATGTATCATAAAAGTCTCAATAAAAAATTTCTGAATCAGAATCTATGTATGTTTGTTTTATGTTGAGTAGAAATTGAATTTTTATGTTTAGTTAAAATATTTTAATGAATGATTTTCGAATGAATGAATCTCAATTTAATTTTTTTTTTGAGAATAAAAATACTAAATTCATGTTCAATACGATTCTTGCTATAACTTTTGAACTCCACTGTTCGAAATCGAAAACAAAACACTTCACTCTTATATTTTACAATATCTTTAATTTACTCTATTTGCAATATGCATTTCTGTTTTTCTCCCAGTTCGTAAATTATTTATTGTTTTGTGTCGTTGGGGTTTTTTTATTAAAGAAATTGTGAATTAAGGACCTCTGGGAAGACAAATATACCTACGCTTCTAAAGTGTGCATTTCGTGACGGGAAAACGTATTGGAAAATCCGGTATCAGTTTTGCAATGTTTTGAATTCGAAAGCTTACCTTTTTTATAGAAATGAATAGGAAATGGAAACAGGATAAAATTGAATGAATGCTTGGGGAATACTCTTGAAGATGGTCAAAATTTAAATGCAGTATACCATTAACCAATTTATTTATATTTTTGAAATTTTTGTAGTTTATATTGGTGCTATTGTTTGGTTACAGATAATGTATAATTTTTATAAATAGTATCGAAATATTGTATTTTTGAAGTGTTTTTACAGGGCCTACAGCCCCCTTTTTACAAGAGCTGAGAGCAGGTAAATTTCTGGCTAGAAATATATTATTATTAAAATCTGCGAGAATCTTACAGATTTCTCAGAGATATGACGCTCTGTCTGCGAGAGTCTCCGAGACGTTATATGAAAAAAATACATGTATCGAGACAAATGCGCACCGAGATTCTCGCAGATTTTACCAACTGGGATGTTTCAGAATTAACGATTTGTATGGGAGGTCCTTGAAAGGATGCAGTGCGAAAATCGAAAATTGCAGATTCTATGTAAGAGCGAATAAATCATAGATTTAGCTGATATAGTTATTTGGTGTGATTTTTGCTTTTGGAGAATCTCTACCTGCGAGTTGTATGGGAGGTCCTAGAAAGGACAAAGCGCAAAAATCAAATGTTTCAAATTCCGGGAGCGCATAAATCACGTATCGATCGTACATGATTATTTAGTACGATTTCGCATTGGTCGACTAGGCATTTCTGTTTTACTGTTTCGGAATTGACGATTTGTATGGGAGGTCCTTGACAGGACGCAGTGCGAAAATCGCGAATAGCGGATTTTGAGAGCGCATAAATCATAGATTCAGCTGGTATAGTTACTTGGTGTAATTTTTGCTTTTTGAGAATCTCGACCAACGAGTTGTATGGGAGGTCCTAGAAAGGACTGTTACAAGTGCCCTGAAACGAAAGAAAGGAATAGAGTTAGTTTAAATTTGAGTGAATAAATAAAATAATGATTACCTTTGTGGTCTCCTGAATGCACCCAATGTGACGTCCATGGACGTGGCACCTTCGCTCTAAAAAGACAATTGTACGCACGCATTAGAATGTTGCCGGTAAAATTCAGGACAAGACGGAAGACAAGCAGGTTAACGAAGAAATAAATGTTAGAAGTAGTTAGGATATAAGGATGTAAACGAATATTAGAAGTAGTTAGGATTAGTTTGAATTAGGTGAAGGAAAATTATTAATAAGTCGTTATTAAGTAATAGGTTTAGGATAGTGTAGGAAGTAGGAATTAGCAGTTTAGGTATCTAGAAGGCGAAGAAGCTACCGTCAACCTGGAAGAGCCGGAACTCAGCTACTGACGAACCGCCTGCGAATATATACTTACACTAGCACTACAACGAGACGAATGCAGATTGCTATCTATACTCACCTGTAGTTGCTCGGGGCTACGCCACCCACGGAAACTGTCCACATCGGACCGCGCACTCACAAATTACGTTGACACCAAACAAACGTAAACAACACCGGACCAGAAACGTCATTCCGCCGATGTAAACAACTAATATGGCAGATAACTGCGCGAACAGCGAGAATTTGGAAGTTGATAAGATCGCAAGGGTTTGAGGATGTGCTAATGCGTCGTTTGGAGAATAAAAAGACACCAGGAGAAAGAAGGTTAACGTCCTCAAAGGTGAATACGTTCACCCAGTAGCGGCAAAGTAAGCACAGGTAACTGTCCCGAAAAGCTGACCGAAGTTTCGCGGCAAGTAGGGACCCGAAGAACGGGCTCTTTTGAAAAGTGTGATCGAACGGAGAAGGTGTGCGACGTGAATATCGCGAAGAATTGCAGCAAGTCGGAATTTTAAAAAATCATCGAGGAACCCGATCACAAGTCGGTGACGGAGATCTTAAGAAGGAGAGTGATCATCAACTACGTGACAAGATTGCAGCAACGTTAGAGTTATCCTGGGGAAGTACCGTCGGAACGAGCGCCATCATTAACATCGTCGAGGAGATACACCAGAGGCGCCCTAGATATTAAGGAGTCAGGTAGATAAAGAAATTAGGTAGCGATTTATATTTAGGCTAACGATTTCATTAATAATTGCTAACTGTGACAAACTTGAAACCGAATTAAACGTTGGAATTAGAAGCAAAAGAATTATAATTTAAATTGAGAGTTAATTAGATCCATTTCTGTGCGATATCTGTGACGTTGAGCAGTTTGTCTTTCGAGCTCAGTTAACGTAGAGTGATTTTCCCGAAATCGTGATGCGGTCGGAGAAAATCTTAGAACGGGTCCTTAAATTAAGGATCACTGGCACCCACGACCCTTCTCTGGGTTCGGCCGGACAAGGGTCAGTTCGCCCCGTTGTTGTGAGGGGTTCAAACAGTTTTTCCACGGGGAAAAACCGTAATAGGACATAGTGCAAAAATCAAATGTACCAAATTCCGGGAGCGCATAAATCACGTATTAATCGTGCATGATTATTTAGTACGATTTCGCATTGGTCGACTAGGCATTTCTGTTTTACTGTTTCGGAATTGACGATTTGTATGGGAGGTCCTTGACAGGACGCAGTGCAAAAGTCACGAGTTGCAGATTCTAAGAGCGCATAAATCATTGATTCAGCTGGTATAGTTATTTGGTGTAATTGTTGCTTTTTGAGAATCTCGACCTGCGATTTGTATGGGAGGTCCTTGAAAGGACATAGTGCAAAAATCAGTTGTAATGAATTCTGAGAGTGCATAATTCCTGTGTATTTATTTTCTAAATTTTTCAAATTTTAGGGGTGGGGGGGGGGGCTAGTTAGCCGCCCATTCAGCCCCCCACCCAAATGATTTATCCTTACTAAACGAAAAGAGTGCAAACATTTTTTCTTGGATTTTTGGAGAGCGCATAAAAAGTGCATAATTCTGTAATTTTTTCATTAAGTTTGGAGGAAGTGGGGGGGGGCCAGCTGGACGGACGTTTGTGTTTTACAACATATGTGAAACGCATTATTCGTTTGATCCTAAGTTTAAAGAAAATTTTTGGTTTAAGCTTCGACTGTGAAACCGGCCCTAAATGTCGCAGAACAAAACGGCGCTTAAAATTTTGCAGCCCTCCATCGACTTATTTTGCACCGAAATGTAATTTCTAAGAGTATCTTTTGTTTTATGTAAAGTCATGGAAGAATACCGGTATTTTAGTTTTTGCGTGTATAAAATATGGTGTTGTTCAGACAAAAAATTATTTGGATGGGAGGGGGTTTTCAGACAAATTTACGCGTCGAGTATATGTACATAAGCTATATTTAGTTATGCGCTTGTAATTATATCCTTAGGGGGGGGGGGAGGTTGACCCCAAACCCCCTCCCCTGCATTCGCGCCTGGTTTACTGAATAGTTTTCACTAAGAACAGCGATGCACTTGCACAGATGTCGCTTAGCGAATAGCTGATAAAGAATCTGCAAACAGTCTAGCGCAACTTTATTATTTTTCCGACAGAAGTTCGGAACTTGTTCAATTCGGGGATGCGGTGTATGTTACTATGTGACTGAAAACCCATCAAAAAGTTCGGGAAGCGGTTAGAATTGAGTGTAACATATGAATTATTTAATTGGGTCATATTCCGAGATGCGCTTTAGAGGAAAGAAAAAAAAAGAAAGAATTTAAAAATAGGTGATTATTAAACACGTCCCTGGAAGTGATAAGATATTCGAAATCTGATCAGACCTGAGAGATATGATGGACTTTATGAAAAAGTATAAACACTTAACACCCTCTTAGGGGTCGAATTTCAAAAAAACCTTGAAAACACTTTCTAGGTATTCATATTCATATTCATATTCAAGGATCCGTAGAATAAAATTCAATTCAATTTTTGGGGCGAGCTAGTAGATATTAGAGTCACTGTATAAGAACTAACACAAACATCCACTATCTTGAGTACGGACAATGACCGCTTTTGGTACCTTTTTAGTACTCTTGAACCCTGCGAACTCCAAAGTTCGCAGGTTTCTTAAATGGCATAGTTTTAGTGTGTATACGTGTAGCAGATGGATTTTGATTAACGTTTCACGGAATCGAGAGACATATGTCTCATGAAATGTCAACTAAATACAGCGTTTATCCACTTTAGTGGAGATAAAAATGAAAAATCGGACAACTGCAAAAAAATTTCAAATGTACTGGTTTCAAATGAAACACACATATTCCGTACTCAAGATAATGGATGTTTGTGTTAGTTCTTATACAGTGACTCTAGTAGATATGTCGAAAATCGTGGAAAAATATGCATTCTATTTGCACAGATATTTTTTTTTGCCCCATTTCCAAACGCCAGTACCTATTTGATTTTTTTTGTAATCAAAATTGCTTTTCTAGTTGACTTACATATACACACCGAGTTTCAACTTTCTAGCATGAACCGTTCTATAGTTAGGAAAAACACCCCCGACCCCCTACCCCCGTACCATACTACCCCTTAAAAAAAATTATATTTTTCCAATACGCCGCTACTATAGCTCTATCTAAATACCAAGTTTAAGGTTTATATCATTACAGGTTCTTAAGATATAAGCTTCGGAACTTTTTCCTTTTCAAACTCCCCCACCCTCACGCTCTACACCCTCAACCCCAAAAACTTTTTTCCCTACTAGGGTTTAATTAGCGCTACTTCTGGTAAAAATTCTAAGCATCTATCTTACACTGTTCTTCAGATATGAAATGTGTTTTATTTGAAAAATTCTTATCCCCTCCACTTCTATGCTCCACCGCCTACTTAAAAAATTTTACTTTAATCAATCTTTATTTGTCGACCTTTATACCCAAACCAAATTTTTTTCTTTTTCTAGAGCAATTGGTTCACGAGATATCGTAATCTAAAGTCCCCCGTACCCCGTCTATTCGTAAAAAAAATTTCAATTTAATATCTCAAAGCGTTTGGGAGCTACGACCCTCCAAACGATTTTGCGTACGGCGTACGGCGGACAGATCGATCACAATACTTAATTATTAAAATAATAAAGTAAAATGCAGGAGAGAGAAAAAACACCATTTGTGTATGTACAAACAGGGGAATTACCTGTTTATATCAACTGAAACAGTGTGTTCTAAGAGTACCGTGTTATACGCGGGTTGACACAGTTTCGGTACCGTGTTATATCGAAATCGTGTTCTAAGAGTACCATGTTATACGAGGGGTGTCGCAATTTTAGTACCGCGTTATATCGAAATCGTGCTCTAAAAGTTCGTGTTATACGAGGGTTGCCTGTACATACCTGTCAATGTTGGCAGCAGGACTGAAAAATCCCAGCCTATTAGTAAATTTCTACATCGGTTTCGGCGTCACAAGATCCTTCAATATCGCGGTTACTTACAGAAACTTCCACTAATTCCGCACTTGAGTCTTTTTTGTAAAAAGCTGAAAGTACAACAAAAACACGTGCAAACAATTCAAGTAAAAAACGTGAAATGACGAACAAAACGTGTTTTAAGTACTACCAATATTATGATCGATCGGTAATCGAAATAGGCATGCCCCATTTCACATTGTGATGGCGGGAACAATTTGAAATATGGAAAAAAAATTTTCAAATTATTGGTAGCTTTTAACAGTCTCACCTATTTACAAATATCGTCAGCACCATAGCCATTTTTTTACCTCTAAATAAACGCTATTAAGAACCTTTTTGTTTGAAGCACAGAGGCGCGTGCGAATTCAATGGAATTCATGATTGAATCGTTTTCTAATCACTTTGTTTTTGTAACATGTCATACTAATTTTTCAAAATAAATGGGCATGTGTTTGAATTATTGATTCATCACTAAAGTGTTATCTTTTTAAATTTTTAATAAGCGTGTACTATTGATTTTAAGTAAAACATGAAGACTACTTTTCTCTGAGTGTAGCACCCAATTGAGAGTCCTTGTTAAATGGCAAACCACATGCGTCTCCTTATTGTACTTTATCCCCACCTACAATTAAAGTTAGAGCGCAGTATTTCACCTAAGGTACCTATTATACGATTTGCTTGCAGTCGATCGTGACTGCAGTATGCTTTTTAATTACAATTTATTGCATATTGAAAAATATATGTACTTAACAACCAACTCGACTCTGCTAGTACTAGGCGAGAAAAATAGGCGAAAAGAGTATGCGTGACAGGCGAGAATTGTGATTTCACGAAATCGCTTTTTCTCGCCAGTTGCTCAATTTTGTGGCAGAATGGCAGGCATGTCCATCAAGTAAGCCCTTTTTTTTCGAAAAAATGTAATTTCTCAATCGTGCTAATTTGTGCTCACTTTGTGCCGTTTGTGCTAGTAAAAAGAAATTATTTTACTTTCATTGATAATTAATTATGACCAAAATACTTAACCCGCTCTTTTTCGAAAAAATATAATTCAGAAATTTTGCTCGAATTGTGTTAGAAATAAATTATTTTACTTTAGTCAAGAATTCCGATGATGTACTAAGAATTATGTTAAGTTAGCCCTGTCATTTTGGAAAAGTAGTAATTTCGCAATTGTGCTAAAATTGCACCGTACTGTACCATGAAGGTAAAAAATTATACTTTAGTCAATAATTACTTACTACAAAAAATTATGTTAGCCCTCTCGACGCGGCTTTCCAGTGGTAAAGCTAAGATAAAATAAATACAGTGCAACCCGGATATAACGTACCTTGAGGGGACCACAAAAGTAGAACATTATAACCAGTAGCACGTTATAACCAACATAGGAACTTTTCACATTTGCGAATGGGGATTCAGAAAAGGTACGTTATAACGAAAAGTACGTTGTAAAAGTGCACTTTACAAGCGGGTTGCACTGTAATATGAAATATGTCATACGTATCATAGTGTTACAGGTAAACCAGGCAACCGCGCTACTCGATCGGTTTCGCAGAACAGAAACAGCAACAACCGTATACCTAATGCAAAGTTAACCAATCAAAAGCGTAGTTAAAGTATAAAAGGGCGGAACAAATGGAACGGTAACACCTTCTGATCGAATATTCTCGTATGCACCATAACATCGCAGAAGATCAAGATCGAAAGCTCCCAAGCTCGCTAGAACATTCCACATACACCACCGAATGAAGATTCAAGAACGGTCTAGACTAGAGTCACTATATAAGAACTAACACAAACATCCACTATCTTGAGTACGGACAATGACCGCTTTTGGTACCTTTTTAGTACTCTTGAACCCTGCGAACTCCAAAGTTCGCAGGTTTCTTAAATGGCATAGTTTTAGTGTGTATACGTGTAGCAGATGGATTTTGATTAACGTTTCACGAAATCGAGAGACATATGTCTCATGAAATGTCAACTAAATACAGCGTTTATCCACTTTAGTGGAGATAAAAATGAAAAATCGGACAACTGCAAAAAAATTTCAAATGTACTGGTTTCAAATGAAACACACATATTCCGTACTCAAGATAATGGATGTTTGTGTTAGTTCTTATACAGTGACTCTAGTCTAGACTAGACCGCCAACATAGTAATTTTTATTACGTGGGCAGTCGACTAGTACGCGACCGTATTGGTGGAAAGCGTTCGCTAGCGTGTGATCAAGTGCTATACAAAAGCTAGCGGTATTGCCATACAGTGCGGATAGTGTGCGAATAGAATTAATGTGCGACTAATAAATTATCACTTGTTTTGATTTTAAACGAATTTGTTTTACTTGAAATTCCGACGAACTTCTAGCTCGCAACTATATTAAACATATCTGATGTATAAAAATATATGTAGATGCAAGTTTTGGAGAACCAGACGGTGGTAGTACACCACTATATCCGAATACCATCTGAGGTCAGCAATTTAGCCATGGTATCAATAAAATATGTTTAATTTTAGTATTTAAGTAACACTATGTATGACAAACTATCCACAAACTTAAATTTTTACTGGTACATATATGTACGTATACCGTTCGGGTCCAAAGGGATGTTTTTTTCTAGTGCGTTTCTGTTCGGTTTCTGGAAACTGTGATTTAAACACTGTTGATTATAATATTTACTGGCAATCTGTTTCTTACTTACTTTCATGAATTCTGCTAGCATTACTGGCATTATTGTTCGACATATGTATTTCTACACTCTGAGAAAAGTTGACGTCTGTGAAGTTCACTGGTTGCAAAATTTGAGAGTTCTGTTTGCCCCCCTTATAGTTCTATAGTTCTAGAGCATTCTCGGAAATAGTTCCGTTGATTAAAGTAGTAAAATATTGTAAGAAAGTTGGGGGCCAACTTCACAAAAGTGAAATTTCAATGCGCTTTAACTTCTTTTCCTTAACAGTTAGCGTAAATGTAAATAAGGTGTAATCGATTGAACTTTTTGGGGGGCAAACGGAACTCTAATCAGAACTACCCCAACCCCCATGGAAAAATTTATAGTTTCGAAAATGCGGCAATTCATGAACGAACAAGACATACTTCATAAAAACCAGCACACTCAGAGAAAAATCATGTTGATTTTAAAAAAAACACGTATTAGATTAACAATTTTTATATTGAATTTTGCGCCGAAAACAATTATTGTTTGTTTTTTATTGTGTGTTTAAGCCTAACATTTTTCGTACTTAATAGCACAAATTATTATTTTCAAGCCAAATAGCAATTTATTTAACTTAAACAAAATTGCATATTTATTTTAACTGTTCTAGGTCTTGACTCGAATGTATTTAAAATTAAACCACCTAGATAGTTTAATCAACAAAATTTTTTCCTTCACTTAAAAAGATAAGCTTTTATTATACCTCTTAATTTCTTTCAATACAAAGTACGTATTCTGGCATTTCAAAATGACACAAGAATCGCCGACTTTCAAAAATGATTTCAAATCACCTTTCCATACTTGCCTCTTACTTCATTATTACCGTAATAATAGATTTTTTTCTATTAATTCCAGTTTTCCTATATTCGTAATTTGCAAAAACAACATTATGTTCAATTTAAATAAATTCGTTTATTGTTAAAAGTGTACATATAGGTATATAAAATTGTTAATGTTATATATAGGAAATAGCTATGTAAAGAACACATATTGAGTGTATTTTAGAAATTCTATGGAATTGGTAAAAATTTGCAACATTTTTGACTAAACATAGATATGTCGCTGTTTCAATAACATTTCAATGATCAATAAATAGCAATTCAATGGCGTGCCTCCAAGGTACGAGACTAATCAGTTCTTGACTAAAACTGTTGGCTAGTCTCGCGCTGAAAGAGCAAAAACAGTTTTAGTCAAAAACGTTTTTGACTTAAACTGTTTTTGTTCTTTCAGCGGGAGACTAGCCAACAGTTTTAGTCAAAAACTCATTCGTCTCGTGCCTTGGAGGTACGCGCCTAATCAGTGCGCTCTGATTGTTGAATTGCCATTGAAACAGCGACATATTCATGTTAAGTCAAAAATGTTTTTGACTAAAACTGTTTTTGCTCTTTCAGTGTGCTGCCAGCCTTAGAGCTAGAATATTCATGTTCAGAACAAAATATTTTATGTTTGAATGAAAGCGTTTGAATTTTGATCGCAGCGATTAATCTCTTAAATCAAATATTAGATTTTCGAGACACCGGCTTAGACGTTTAAAATGTATTCAAACATGAGTTGTGCATGTCGAACGTTTAGTTTTGTTCAATTAAAAGTTATGATATTCGTAGGAATGAAAAAATTTTTTTGGTTCAAAGATAAATTAAATATTTCAGTCAAACATACTTTTCAACAATGCTCATATATACACATTTCGATCACCGCTTTGGAATGAAACAGTTTATTTTTGATTTATAGTGCAAAATTTTTCATTCAAATATTTTATAGCGAAAAATGCAGAATATTATTTTCAAAATTATAGATTTTTAAACTAAAAGATTGCATTTCTCTCAATGCATGGTTTCACACCCGGACGATCAGTAATTTCTAACCTATCACTAGACAACTGGGTTCGAAATTTTGATGAAAGGCTACTGATGTTTTTTATCTGGATTTTGAAAAGGCGTTTGATCGTGTTCCATTCAACAGACTTCAGGCGAAATTAGAACACTTAGGATTTCGAGGATCTCTCTTAAAATGGATTAAGGCATTTGTCACCGAGAGGCAATTTTCAGTGAGAATCGGAGAAACATTTTCAACTACGCATGAAGTATTAAGTGGCGTACCACAAGGCTCAGTGTTAGGTCCTTTGCTGTACATACTGTACACAGCTGACCTGCAGTATTGCTGTCAATCGCAGTTGACCACTTTCGCAGATGATACAAATGTTTTCGGAAATCCACTGGCAGCCAGTGTTGAGTTACAATCGGACTTAAACAAAATAATAGAATGATCAAAAAAATGGTGTATAAGTTTAAATTCTTCAAAGTGTTCAGTGCTCCATACCAATCCAATCCCCAAATCCAGTACTTGTTAAATGGAGCTATACTCGCGTCAGTGGACAGTGTAAATGATCTTGGAGTAACTATTCGAAGTGACTTAAAATGGGAAGACCATATAGTAAACATAACGAAAAAGACGAACTCAGTGCTATTTTTGGTTAGAAAAACATTTAAGAATATTCACCCGTATTGCAAATGTCGCGGTCACGTCACTTCGATGCCGATGCGAAGTGTCATGTCGATCGAAAAAAGCGATTGTGTAACTCCATCGACGTGACTCAATGGCATTGCCATATTAATATGTATGTATCAGCTGTAAATTGTGAATTTAAGTTCATGTATGCTTTCGTTTACAACTATGACGTTATTTTTCTGCAATATCAAATGCTACATTCAAATTTAAATGCGGATAATGCCTTTTTTCTAAAGTGGAAAGGCAATACATCTTGTTCGGCCTATTTGTGGCTCTCACTTCTGCTTGCATCTCGTGACGTCAGTGCCGAAAATTGGAGCCATATTCCTTTAATGTGTGTCGATCTAAACCGCTTTTAATGACGATTACTTGTTGCGAATCCATCAAAATAAGGAAAGAAACATCTTTTTGTCAAATATATACTTGCATTTTTGCTTTGACGCTAATTTTCTTCAGGCGTCACGGACTCGGAATGTCATCGACGAAAAATGACGATCAAAGTGACAACTGTCGATTGCAATCGACATTCACAATCGCCTTTTCATGCGTCGATATCAAATCGGCATCGAAGTGACGCGACGTGACAATCACAATACGGTCGATTAATTAGGACTTGTTTCTAAAAATCTACAAAGCTTACGGTAGACCAATTCTGCAATTTGCGTTCCAAATATGGAATCAATATTTTAAGAAGGCCATATACCTACTAGAACAAGTGCAACGACGTGCGACAAAAATCCCTTGAGAAGTAAAAAACTTGAACTATGATGAAAGGTTGCCTTGTAGTTGGCTGGAGCATAGAGTAAGTACTAATAGAGAGACAACTCTCTAACATTGTCTGATTCGTTACTTATGGGTAACAAAAGCGACTTTGGGGGAACAGTAAGGAGGTTACTGTTTTCGTACTTGAAAGCTTTATTCAATGCGTACGATTCCCCTTCCTTGATATTTTAAATTTTCGTTTAACGGCTACTAGACCTCAAATTTTCGTTTGTTGGCAGGATAGCTCATGAGCGGATAACGGTGACATATTTTCACGATCAAATATGTTTTGTAAGACTAAGTTAATTTCATTCCTTTCTGTATCTCTTATACCTAAGTCCTTAAACAAAGTCCTTAGACGTATTAACGATTCTTCAAGTTAGGAGATTAGTAACATTATGCATTCTTTAATATTTCAATATTAAAAAACTTAAAATCAGGCAAATCGAACGATAAATTACTGTTACAGAATTCCCAATCAGGGTGCAGGTGGTCAAAATTATGAAGGCTCGAATTTTTTTTAAGAATAGTTAAATAAAAAATGTCAATGACGAGCAAACCAAATACATAGGTATAGAGGTACTAATGGCGAATCATTATACTCTAGATGAACATATAGAGTATTATAAGTTTAATCCAGCCCGAAAAGTTTGTAACGCATAGAACCGAGCCTCGGACGAAAAAAAGTTATATATTATTTTGTGTTTATTTTTGGCCAAAACCCCCAAATCCGTTTGCTGTCCGTCCGTCCGTCCGTCCGTCCGTTAGCACGATAACTCAAGAACGCGTGGACCTAGGAAGTTGAAATTTTGTCACAACTTGTAAAATAGAAAAAGTAAGGCTAAGTTCGTTAATGGGCGATATTCTTATAATCCTTCGGGTACCTCCCATACAAGAGTCCTTGAAATACGTTTTCCCAGTTATTGCTCGAATGCTTCAAGTTAGGAACTTGAAATTTTGCATACGTATGGTTTAAAATGTTTGAATTGAATGTTCCGAATATGATGCAAATCGAATGAGTCCTTCGTTTAGCAGCCTAGAAAAGTCCTTCAAAATGTATGCTTTTTACTGAATTCAATATAACTCCAGAACGAGTTAGAGCAGGAATTTAAAATTTTACAGGAATTAGTTTTATACCAAAACCAAGACGGAGTTTATTAATTAGCGCCATCCGTTGACTCCTTCGAGTAGCTGTCATACAAAAGTCCTTAATAAACATATTCACCAATATTGCACGATAAGTTTAGAAAGCTTTAATTTACGACTTTGAAATTTAACAAACATAAATTTTATAATAGTCGCAGCTGAAACTATCAATATGAAAAATGTCCCATGAGTCCTTCATGTAGTTGCCATACAAAAATTCTGTAAAATGTCCTAACTTACTTTATGGAACTCACTATAAATCAAAAAATCGACCACTATACAAAAGTTTCTACCTGTTAGTAAAAGGTCATGTAATAATTGCTTGTGCTCTCCTCATTGTTTTGATAAATTTCCAACTAAAATATAAATCGGAGTTCAGTATTTCATCTAGAGTATCATACGATTGGCTTGCAGCCGATTGTGACTGCGTTATGTTTTTTATTAAAGGTTAGTGAAGAGCAAAAATAATGAATATCTATTATATTTTTTGTACTTTTATAATATCTTACATAATACTATAATAAAAAGAAGCTTATTTAGGTAGTTTGATACATTGGTGAATATACGTGTTATTTTAAAAGAACAAGTTCAACAAAAACGGGAAAAAAAATGTTTTTTTTTATACCGCTATACCTATACTTTTATATTATAGATGAATAGGAAAAATCGGCTATTATTTTAAACATCTAATATACAAAATGAATAAATAAAGTTATGTTTCTTGCAAACAAATAAGAAAGACCAATGACCAGCGCATACGTAAATATTATGAAATAATGTGCTAATGTACATAAATTGCAAATGTATTAATAAATTAATGTTTTTATAGTAATAAAAGGTTAATGAAGAACATTTTGAACAAAATTTCGTGATTAATAATATCTTCTGTAATATAATAATAAAAATTAAACAATATAGTTAATAGGTTCAATACATCAAATTAAAAAAAAACTAACAAAAGCCATTATGTGATAAAAAAACAACAATGTGGCTGTCCTATTTCGAACCCTAGTACAGTGCAACCCGGTTGAACCGTACCTTAAGGGAACCACAAGAGTAGAATATTATAACCGATACTACGTTATAGCCAACACATAAACGTTTCAAATTTATGCAAGGGGATTGAAAAAGGTACTTTATAACCGAAAGAACATTATAAAATTGCACTTTATAACAGTAATTGTTCTTTTTAAAAAAAATTCCCTATTAGTCAGCCGTCATAAATAAATGTTGATATCCCGATATATTTTAGTTCTCTCAGGTTTTCTTGAAGAACCCCCATATATCGAATTATTAATATGTACCTACATATATGTATATTTATTTTTGAGGGCTGAGTAAAAAATTTTTTTTTTAAATTCTTCTTGAACATTTTTAGAAAAGTACTTACATATTATGCTTTGAAAAGGGACAGCCGAACGAAATATTATAATAATATATATACATATGCATCCAAAAATTAACTATAATAATATAGGTATATTAGTATTTTTAGTTTTTAGAAGTTTATTATCATAATAATGACAAATCAATCCGCTTAGTTTTATAAATTTATATCAGTAATTTTAGTTATATTTCTTAATTGTTCTATTCCGTTAATTGAGTTGATTTAGTTCCTTGATTTTATTGTTTTGATTCCGTATAATTCCGCTTCGAAGACGAAATATTTTTTTTTGGTGGTGATGGATGTGGGAGGGGGTCCACGCAGAATATCCGTGCAGAATGGCAAACTTATCAATACTGGCCTTGCGACTTCTAGCAAATATTCAAATTCTAAATTTGTGCGTCGGTTTAAGAAGATTTTTGGGTTTTGGCGCCAATTGAACAAAAATATTAAAAACAAAAAACTTTCATAGGCCGAGCAGAACAATTCATTCTTGAAATTTATCTAATGAACGCTCACGTTGTTCCATCGCCCCTGTTACTCCCGTCTTTCACGTTGATCCCGTTTCTCCGGTTGATCCATTGGTTCTGTTTCTCGCGTTGCTTCCATTTCTCCCGATGATCCATTGCACCTGTTTCTCCTGATGCTCCTGTTACTCCCGTTGCTCCCATTTCTCTCGTTGCTTCCTGTACTCCACCCTCTATCCGCAATCCTCCATCCACCATCCCTAATCCTTTATCCTATCTACCATCCCCCATCTTCCATTCTCCATTCGTTCAACGTTACCATTTAGTAATAGAAACGCAAAACTAATACCTGTACCCTGGATGAGTGGCTTAGGAGCCTATACAGTACAAACAAACATTCATTTTTATATATAGAGATTAAATATTCACGGAATCACTGCTTTCATTCGGGCGTAGAATTTTTTGAACATTCCAGGAAATGAACAAAAAATATCGCGAAACTTAACGATTATTACAATTACAAAAGTTGGAACTAATGTCGCATTGGAAATGTGCGATGAAAGCGAGTTTTGGCGATAGTGGAAACACCACATTCGTGATCATCGCACATCGCATCATCCAATCAATGCACATGAAGTTTATAGTGGAAACGTGGCATATGTATATTACCGTCATTAGCCTCATATTTACATATGTATTTATGTATGTAGCTAAAAACGATGTCCCTTTGACAATCCGAATAAAAAAACCTGTGTTCGATAGTCCAGTTCCTGGCTAGTGGACTGTATTTACTTACCTTCTGCCTCCCTGCAAAAAGCCACTTAAAATGAAACACCGTTTACTAGATTCAAAATCACTTTTATTTTATTCCAATCCAGGCTCACCCATGCGACCTCCTTCTTCGCGATCTTGATCGATACTGCCTCGCATTCGTTCTACTCTCGCTCCACCTCTCCCTCTCTTCTTCGCTCCGCCATCCCGCTCTCAGCCTTCGTGCCGCCTTCAACACACTGCGCCCTTGAAGTCTCTGCTTCAATCTCCACTGGAAGGCGGCACAACTTCTGCACTGGTCGCTCCAAGAATTGTCGCTTCTTTTTTTGTCCTTCTAACGGCATTTGTAGCCGAATATTTCGCACCAGTCTATCCGGCCCCGGAAATACCTCGACCACTCGAGCTGCTTTCCACATTGTTGGTGGCAAATTTTCGTCGCATACAATCACCAAATCACCGATCCGTATGTTCTCACGCGCTTTTTTCCATTTTGGGCGCTGCTGCAACTCCTGTAGGTAGTCTCGCTGCCATGCCTTCCAGAACGTTTGGCTCAATTTTTGAAGAAGCTGAAGATACCTAAGTTTATTGTCGGGAATCTCGCCAAAATCTGCGCCAAATGGCTGCACGATCGGTCCTCCAATCAAAAAATGGGCTGGCGTCAGAAATTCCAAGTCCTCTGGATCGTTTGATAATGCTCCCAGCGGCCGCGAATTCATAACTGCACTTATTTGCGATAGCACGGTACGAAAGTCATCAGCAGTTAAATGTTGCGCTCCCACAACTCGATGCAAATGAAACTTCATAGACTTCACTGCCGCTTTCCAGAGCCCTCCTTGATGTGGCGCATATGGTGTTGTGAAACGCCATTCGGTGCCCAATGCTTGTAGCTTCTTGCCCATATCGGCATTTTTCCAGGTGCGCAACGCTATTGCTAATTCCTTCTCTGCCAATGTGAAATTCGTTCCATTGTCACTCCACCTTCGAGTGCACGGTCCTCGGATGCTTGTAAATCGCATGAATTCTTTTGCGAAATCATCCGGTGATAGTCCTTCGACAAGTTCCAAATGAACCGCCTTCGTCACCATACATATAAACTTAGCCACGTGCATCTTCTCAAATATATTGCACCGACCTTTCCGCGCCTTTATCCGAAACGGTCCAGCATAGTCCACCCCTGAGTGTTCGAATGGTTGGCAGGGTCTGACTCGATCAGATGGCAATTCACTCATCATTTGCTGCCCGCTGATTTGTCGTTGGCGTGTGCATTCGATGCATCCATGATTAATGGATTTGATGGCGCGCGGAAGCCTCGTGATCCAGAATTTCTTGCGCAGATACGCTATCATCTGGCGCTGCCCGCCATGTAGAGTACGCGTGTGCGCCTGCCGAATTAATAACTTGGCCAGCCAGCTTACATCCGGTAGCAGCGCTGGATGACGTTGCTCATATGCTAATAATGAACGATTTAACCGTCCGCCAAGACGCAGTATTCCCCTTTCATCTATAAATGGATTGAACTGATAGATTGCACTTGATTTGTCCACTCCGTTACTTGGCATATGCCGTAGCGCCCTCAATTCCTTTGCATAGAAATTAGCCTGCTCTTCGTGCACCCAAAACTCCTGTGCTGCATTCACTTCCTCGCCGCTCAGCCCTCCTTGACGACGATCCTTCGGTGGTGCTCCTTCCGGCACTTTGAAACGAGAGAAGGCGTTAAAGCTGAAACGAAATATCCATGCTGTTAATCTCGCTAATTGGTTTGCGCTAGACGCGCGTGACAGCAGGTCTGCATCTCGCAACCTAATGCTCATAGTGGCGATGTTCTTCATGGTTGGACGCAATTTCGCATTTTCTACGTCTTCGCTGCATTTGGATTGCCCAAAAGCCCGCTTGATACTGGTTTTCTATCATTTGGCCAATGCTCTAATGACTTGGACAGCCAAGACGGCCCATGCCACCACAGCTCAGATGTAATCAATTCGCTCGCTGTTGTTCCGCGACTCAAGAGATCAGCTGGATTATCACCCGACGATACATGCAGCCAGTCCTCTGCGGCTGTTAGCTGTTGAATTCGTTGCACACGATTGTTGACAAATATTTTTAGTGTAGCTGGTTCCTTGTTCAGCCAGGCCAAGACAATTTGGGAGTCGGTCCAAAGCTTCGTTTCGTACCGCGATGAGGTTGTGGATCGCCGAAATGTATCCACTAATTCGCTTAACAGCAGTGCTGCGCATAACTTCAACCGTGGTATTGTAACCGTTTTGATCGGCGTGACTCGAGACTTTGATGCGGTTAGTGTACATTTGATGCCGGCAGCGGTCTCGACACGCGCGTATAGTACTGCTCCATAAGCTACCATCGAGGCATCCAAAAACCCATGTAGTGATGCCTTGCATTGCGCACTGAGACCCAACCACCAAGGCACTCGAATATCTTTAACGCACGACAATTGCTGCTGAATTTGCTGCCATTTATTATGAATTCCCTCCGGTACCAGTGCATCCCATCCGACACGCAGCTGCCATATAGTTTGCATCAGCATCTTGGCTACCACAATCAGCGGTCCGATGTATCCATTTGGGTCGAACAGTTGTGCAATCTGGCTCAGCAATTTACGTTTTGTCATTCCACCCGCTTCTACCAGTGGAGGTGGCTGAAACTTGAACACCAGTTCATCGGATTCCGGAAGCCAGCGCAAGCCTAGAACGGTTGTATCGCCAAATTCATTTAATTCTAGTTCTTCGCTCGTTTGCCTGACCGTGCTGTTCGGCACAACATTCCGCCGATTTGAGCGCCATTTGTTCAAAGCGAATCCACAAGAATCCAAGAGATCATTCATTTCATGGCATAAAAGATTTGCACTTTCGGTGTCTTGAGCACCCGTGAGGCAATCGCCCATATAGAAGTCGTACTCGATCGCAGCAGCACCCCGCGGAAACCGGAACTGAAGATCTCTGGCACCCTGGATCATGGCACGAACGGCACAATGGGGTGCAGATGACATTCCAAACGTGACCCAAGTTAGCCAATATTCTAGGATTTCATCGGCTGGTGATGGCCGCCAAAAAATGCGCTGTAAATCCCATTGGTCAGGGTGGATCTTCACTTGCTAGTACATCTTCTTGATGTCTGCCGTAATCCCCACCGGATTACATCGGAACCGCATTATGAGCGGTGCCAAATCTTCCTGTAGCTTTTCCCTTACCAATTGCACATCGTTCAACGAGATGCCTTTATCGGTTCGATATGAAGCATCGAAGACGATGCGAAACTTCCGCAATATCGGGTGGTGTGGGATATGGTAACACCAGCCTTCTGGTTGCCGATCCGCCAAGCGCATTTGATTATTGGCCAGCATTTCCTCGATGGCCTCACAGTATTTCCTTTTTAGGTCCGGATCTCGCTTGAACCGCCTTTCCTCGCTGGAATCGGTGCCACGCTACTGCTCGTGAAGTTCCTATTTCGTCCACCTCATTACGTAGTGGAATGACCACCTGATATCGGCCATCAGCAAGCCGATTGTGCGTTGATATAAATATCTCCTCGCATCTCTCTTGTTCCGCGGTGCGGATGCGTTTCATTGACACTTCCTCCAACTTCCGGAAATTCCGCAATAGGACATCCAGTTCAGGCTCCTCTGATGTTTCGCTCACGAATCCGCATGTGATTCTTTGACCCGTCTGTAGTCCACCACCGTACATTAGCCAACCAAGCCGAGATGGCTGCAATGCAACCCCCAGCTTATCTACGTGCGCACCGTCTAGTGTGATCATGGCCCAAACGCCGGCTCCCAGCAATATTTCGAATGGTGCTGGCGTACACAAATTCGGATCGGCTAATTTTTCTTTGATTTCATCCGGTACCAGACTATCTGGTACTGCTGACCTCGGCAGCCACATGTCAGACAGCTGTGGCACTGATATTAAGTCAATTGTGGCCACTGCTCGATCATCGAAACGGGAGAGCAATTTGCATACCAATTTTTTCGTATGCAGCCGTCCATTGACCCCATTGATACTGTTAAGTCGGGCATAACACTGCTGCGAAGGCCATTTCTGTTGCTTCAACACCTCATTCGATATCATGTTTGCCTGGGAACCACTGTCGCATAGCGCACGCATGGGGGGCGATATTTCTCCATTTGCGCGTAACCGAACCCTAGCTGTAGCCAACAATGCCACCGAAACATTCGCTGCTCCGTCCTGCTCGATTTGTTCATTAATTAGCGCCCTGCCTGATTCTGTAGAAGTGAACGCACCGAGGTCACTGCGTGCGCTTGATACTGCTAGTGGCTATAACCTCGCTGAAGCACTCGCCCTTGCACTAGTGTCCGTGGCCTTGACTGCTCGACGACTCCCTGCTAACAGTGGATTGGCGGCTGATTGGCCCGCGATCCGTATATTGACTGGGCATAAGCAACTATTGTGCGGTACACGGCAGCGTGGACATTTTCTATCCGAGCATTGGTTTACCCTGTGCCGGAGACTGAAGCAATTGCCACACATTTGCCTATCATTCACATATGCCCATCGCTCGGATAAAGGCAACATCTTGAACCTTACACACCTAAATGGCCAATGACGTTCCCCTGTGCAAAGCCCGCACTCCGGCCGTTTCGAATTCCATCACGCCTAGCAACGTGCTGGCGCGCAATTCCAGAAACTCATATAAATGCTCCAATGTCGGCAAGGTAGTTGGCAAACGGCGCAATGACCATTGAGATAAAATTTCGGAATTGAGCAATCCTTCGATACGATGCATCAATAAATGCTCTGAGAGGCTCTCAGCACTGACTAACACCTGAAGCTGCCGCTGCGCCCCACGCACCGTGTCAAGTACCTCTCGAATTGCCCGGCAAGATGGTTGCTGAATTGGTCTGAGTGCATCAATTTTGCGCAGATGTGACCGAATGGTATTGAAATCATTGTCATAAGTATTGCATAAGCTCTGCCTTGCCAATTCATAGCTCTCGCCCTCATCTGGCGTCCAACTGCCTAAAATATGCCGTGCTCGACCTTCGATTGAGTTTAACAAATGGCGCAATTTCTGTGAGCTATTGAGGCGTAGATTGCTGTGCACTTCTGAAATGAAGGAACCGCGAAAGCGTGCCCAATTTTCATCTCGACTGGAGAAACGTGGTACTGATATCGGCTCTGCTAGCTGTATCTGAATAGTTTGACCAGCTGCGCCTATGGCCACCGCACTTGATCCAGCTGCCTGCAGCAATGTCGGACCAGCCCCGGTCTGGGCTGCCATACTACGGGTTTGTAATGCCATTTTCAACCTCATGTACATGTCTGAGTGAAGGGCATATTCTCGGCCGATTCGCTCTAGCGCTCGCTCCGATTGCAAATATGCGCGCACTTCTCGCCATTCCCTTTCGATTTCTGTCCACACCTTTTCAAGCTGCTCCAGATACACTTCAATTTCCGGCAGCAACATTGCCGCTATCTCCACCTCCGACCTTCGATTGAACAGACTTGCCAATGCAAAAAAAACCTGTTGCATTGTCGATGGTACCACGAATAGATTGCTTGTTGAGCGTCCTGCATCGTTGACTTGCGTTCGTCGACTGCGCTTTGAGCTATTCGCCTCCTCCGTCTCATCGCTATCTGACCCGCATTGCTGCCCAGGCCTAACGTGCACAAACCTCCCTGGCGAGTATGGTTCTGAAACAAAGAAAATTGCGCTCAGTAATTTTCCAACTCTCTTCCCCTGCATTGCACCTCATCCGAATGATATTTCCGATACCGCCTGCCAGTTTTTGCGACACGATTTATTGTGCATTCAAACGTAATTGCGACGTATTGCGCATACGTCACCCACAATTTCATTAATTGCGCATACTACAATAGTTAAGTCGCGATTCATTGCGCATTCAATGTAATTGTGACGTATTGCGCATACGTCACCCACAAAATCATCATCATTGCGCTATCGGAATCATGCCACTCCGAATGGAATGCGTTTTCCCTCTTCCGCACTCACCCTCGATCACCATGCCCTCACTGCTCGAGCCGCCGCTCGGACTGCGCTCGTTCGTTGAATCCTGATCGCTCATCTGATCCTTCTGAAAGACATAATTAAAATTAACATCCACTTAGGTGTCGCCATCTTATCATTCTCAACAAGATTCACAACTCATTAGCCCGGGTAGGTTCGAAATCTCCTCGACATGCTGCACCGAAATCTACACAAAATTTTGCACAGAAGTCTAGATTACATTTCCCGCTAAAATCCGAATGACCTTCGCACCGAAATTCCTCCATCAACCCCCTCATACATTCCTCGATGCGCCCTCGAAACGAAATCCACTCAGAATCGATGTCCGACACCGACAAGGTGGAGGGACCCCAGAACAAACTTGATCCATCTCTTCGCCCCTGCACCGCGCCGAACAATCGCGATCCGAATCACGCGCACATATACAGGATGCAGCCGGCATGCTGAAGGCTGAACCAAGTGTCACAGCACACTCTCTCAACACACATTGCGCAACAGAAATAAAAGAATGACAGCCCGCGCTCGCACCCCCGCTCCCGACCAGCACACTTAGAACGAACATCATACCGATAACATTTTTCGCCGCACACACTGCCAGCAAACAACCCTCGGCGGAAAACAAAGAAATGATACACTGCGCCCGTGCTACCGACGAATCGTCAATTTATACGCATTAATATAGAGTCGAATTATCGACGGTTCGCGTTCTAAGGGTTAACCTCGTATATTACTGCATTTTTAATTTTTAAAAGTATATTTTGTTTTCTTTCTAATTAAATTATTTTTTTCGCAAAAGGACCGAGTAGAAGGATTTTCCAAGCGAAATCTCCATATACAATGCTTTCGCAATAATACTAATATAGTATAGTCCACAAAATTTCTAATAGGTCTAAGACATGGGTACTTTTCATAGTCAGTACTAGTACTTTTAGTTGTGCTAAAATAAAACAAATGGGATTTTGTTGCTGTAAGGCATTCATTTAAAATGTGTGCTTTAATATTTCGCATATGAGGAGTATTATCGAATGTTTGTTTGAAAATATTTAATATTACATCAAAAATTTTCATTAAATAGTCTGAAGGATTTCTTAAATACAATTTATGCAGATCATTTTCATCTGTTTCTTGTCCTTCAATGGGTGTTTTATATACGACTTCATCGAGTTGGCATTCTTCATTTCTCCCATAGTTTCGGTAATATAATAATTTTTCGGAGGGATTTGATGAGTTGATGTAATCTTTCATAGATCTTTGTTCGCAAGCCTCGCAGTTGTGTTTATGGAAAAATTTATATAAAAAAAAACCAGCAAAATATGTCCTAGAACCAATGTCAATAGGTTGTGGAATAACTTCAATTTCAATGTCTTCTGAATTTAAAATTTCTGGAAGAATATCATCAATATAGTTTTGGGAAGGTGGGAACGTGTTGTCCGACTTTCTGCATTCAGCATTATCTTCGCCAAAAGAGCTACTACCTGCGTTTGAGGATGTGTCTACATGAGGCAAATTTTTTTCTTGCATGATCTCATGCCAATCAACATTCAAGAACTCGTCCTTATCGACCTCACAGTTGGATCGAGCAGAAGGTCGAAACATACGTACTGACGCAATTTTACCCATGATGTAGTTGAGTTCACTAACCGAAGGATTTGGATGGTTACCACACATTGATTGGATCAGGAAAAATAAATTTTCGACAGCGTCTTGATTGACTCTATTGAGGAAAAGGTGTTCAACATTAAGGTCACCCAAATTTTCCAACAGTAACAAAATACCGTTAATGGTTTGAATCAATCCTCTTTTCCATGAAGAAATATTTTCGGCATCCTGAACGTGGATATTACGGAGATATTCCTTCATTTCAACCAGATAAGCATAATGGTTTCGTTCCTTTAGCAAGTGGTTTTGCCATTGGGTTATTTGTATGTATAGTCTTGCTGTTTAGTACATCGAAAAGACTATTCATTTTTTCTATAAAATAAGCAGTACTTTTCGGTACATTTTTTGGAACGGTCTTGAAATGACCTAAGTCATTATGCGTAAGAATAGAAGCCGCCGTAGATCCACTCAATGTTTGTACAGCCACTGAAACAGACATTTGCTTATCTCCTATCGGGTGAATGTTAGATCAATTTTGTTGCAGATTTCGTTGGGCAATGAAGTTCTAACTCGTATAATTGAACTATAACGTCCCACATCGCCATTACTTCTCCTCGTACATGATGTCCTTTGGTTTCGCCCTTCCATACAAAATTATGTTTGAACAAGGACGTTCTACAATTTTTCCATATATGAGCCGTTATATTTGAAAGTGGAATAAGTCCATTTTGAAAAAAATATTTTTTGAGACATTGTAACATTATTCTATACAACACGAAGCAACTTTCTGAGAAACTATTGATGCAATTGTTTCATCACACTTTTAACAAATACAAGTAAATTTTTCTGAAAGATGGATAAATATTTTTAAACATGTTAAAACGTAAACAGTTAAGCATGTCGATTTAAAAATGAAATGGACTTATTCCACTTTCAAAAACAACGGCTCATATGTGGAATGTCGTACAAACTAAAATTTTTTTTATCTTTATAGATGAAATATGGTGAATGTTCTGTAATCCTTAAACTCTTGTACAGAGCTCTATTATTACTTCCTTGGTCACACGTTATGCATACAATATTAATACCAATATTTTTGGCGTTTTCTATTACTTCAAACAACAATTCCTTAAGCCTATTGCCTTATCCCATTGACGGATGCAAAATACCCGAGAACATGTTTCCACGGCTTAAGCAAACCACGAACCATGAAAACTAAAACATGTTTTGCCAATTGGTTTTTGTCGTTCTTTACCATCATCATAAAATCCTTCTACTTGGTCAGCATTTGTATTATATTTAAGATCTTGTCTACACTTCATCGAAGACAAGAACACCGAATAATGCTTTAAAATCCATTTCTTCTAATGTTCGCGAAATAAAAGGATACAATTCTTCATTGTGCCCAGCTTGGGATGCTTTATAGGGACCCAATTGGTAAGAGATGTTTTACAAGGAAGATTTAATTGTTAATCATTTTTTATAAATCGGTAGCATGTTGGAGAACGTTAAAAAATAATCAATGCAACTGTTCTTTCATCGTTGGAATAAGGAGCATTTTTTTCCCCCTTCAATAGTTTTAGAATTGTTTTTGTATTTTTGTTATAAGCCTTGAAAGTGGAATCTATATAATTTGAGTTATGTTCTTTGAATGTATTAGATGCCTTTCTTTTTGAGTTGATTATTTTTCTTTTGAAAATTTTATTTTGTTTGGTTAATGCGACTTGTTCTTTTTTAAGTTTGTTAATAGACTGAATATAAAATTTTACAGTTTTTGCTTATTTTTCGCAATTTGAACAAGAAGCTTCGATTTCGTCGTCGCAAGAACTCCTGCGTAGTTTTTCAACTGGGGTCCGACAGCGAACTTGTGGTCAATTTGTAGTTTGATAACTATTTTCTTCCCCTACTTGAATGTCTTCTGGATTTCTAATTTCATATAAAGAAGGCAGATTTAATGTTGGCAGCGTATTTGCATATAACCGGTACTGTCCAGGAAATGAATGAGTAAAATGATTTTCGCAAATGTAAAATCGCTTCGGAAGATTATTTTCATTCAAAAAACAAAGATCAATCCATATTTTTCGTTTCTCTTTAGTTTGAGTACTATAAAAATGTAGTTTCGGGTTATCATCTTTTGCAATGTTGCAAGTAGGAACTGCACATTTGATACCAGTTCTCTTCTTTTTGTTACTGATACTGTCCATTATAAGCTAAAAAAAAATTTCCAAATAACATTTCAATAAAAACATTCCGCATTCAAGATAGGGCCGAATCCAATCGTGTCATACTCTTGATCGCTCCTATAGTAATTATAATTTATATTTTTAGTTATGGAAAGAAACTATAATAGAAAGTATATGATCTCAGAGTCAGATGCCATATTAGGAATCAGGTGAACTCGGACTACTTTAACTAATCAGTATGCTTAAGGGAGAGTGGCTATTATTTAAAATTTTTGTTATGCTACCCCACAATAGTTTTAATTAGTATAAAAAATGTTTTGGGCTCAATTTATTGTACTCTCTTATTTCATCTAGAGCATAAGCACGATTTCATGCAGGCACAGACGAAAATTTTGGAGTCAATAATCAAATTTTGAAAGAGGTTTTCTGAAAACCAATTCAAATTTAACGTAATTAAGTATCTCGTTTTAAGAAATGAAATTTCTGTTTGAAAGTTGTGAATATTAGTAAAATTAAGGATGAGGCTTACATCTAATTCGTGTTCACACCGAATCATCATCAATGGCGCGACAGCCCAAATCGGGCCAGGGCCTGCAGGATACATTGTCTGAAGTCATCTCGGTTCAGCGCCCGCGTCCTCCAGTTTGTGCATCTAAGAAGCGATTTGCAATCTGCGTCAACTGAATCCTCGTATATTTTCCGCGGTTTTCCCACCGGTCGCTTGCCATGGGCTCTACCTTTCAATGTGCGCTTGGGAATTCTTCCGTCCTCCATTCCCTCCACATGTTCTGCCTATTGCAGCTTACGGAATTTTATAAGAGTCGATGCGGCTGGGTCGTCATAGATGTTATACAACTCGTTGTACCGAATACGCCATTCAGTGCCTTCTCTTAATGGTCCCAAAATTCTTCGAAGAATTCGTCGTTCAAAAGCGTCTATTGATTTTTCAGACGCTTGGGTGAGAGTCCACGTTTCACTTGCATATAGTAGCACAGGTCTTATTATGGTCTTGTATATGCGAAGTTTGCTCAGCCTGTGCACTTTTTTTTGATTTTAAAATCGGGAGAACCGTGAAATATGCCTTATTTGCTAGTGTTGATTTACTTCGTCCCGTTCGTTGCCGTTTCTTACAAGGTGTGATCCCAAGTATGAGAAATGATCCACATTCTCCAGGTTGTAGTCCCCCAAGGTCATATTTTGTCTAGTTGGCGCGTTTCTTCTTGTTTGGGTCATGAACTTGGTCTTACTCTCATTGACCCTTAGCCCGACCTCCTTTGCTGCTGAGTCTAGACAGTGGAAGATTTCCTTTGCGTCTGGAACAGATCTGGCCATGATGTTTACGTCATCCGCGTACACCACTAGTTGAGTGGACTTGATTAGTAGGGTACTTCTGGTATCAACGGGTACCTTTCTGATGACATATTCCAGGGCAAGGTTGAAGAGCATGGGAGCGAGTCCATCTCCCTGCTCCAGGCCGGATTCTGTTCGGAAGCTTTGGGTTAGCTCGTTTTGTATCCTTACTTGGGATTCAGTGTCAGTCATGGTCATTTTTGTTAATCGGACGAGTTTTGATGGGATTCCAAAGTCGAGCATTATTTTATATAGTACATTACGGTCTATACTATCGTATGCCTGTTTGAAGTCCACGAAGATCTGGTGCACGTCAATGTTATACTCCCAGCATTTTTCTAGCACTTGTTTGACTGAGAATATCTGGTCAATAGTAGATCGTCCGGTTCTGAAACCACCTTGGTATTCGCCGATAATACTTTCTGTATAAGGCTTTAATCGATTATGAACTACTATCGTCAGTATTTTGTAGGACGTACACAACAATGATATGCCTCTGTAATTTTCACATCGCAGTTTATCTCCTTTCTTGTAGATTGGACATATAATGCTCTGGCGCCAGTCGTCGGGTATTTTTTCTTCAATCCAAATTTTTGTCACGATTTTGTGTAGGAGATTGGCGAGGTACGGACCACCTCCCTTTAGGAGCTCTGCTGGTATTGCATCAACTCCGGGTGATTTATGTATTTTTTGGTCGCGCAGGGCTGCTTTCACTTCTCCGATAGTGGGTACCGTAGTTGATGTCTGCTCATCCGATGGTGCACTTGATGTTATAATTGCGTCGGTGGTCGTCACTCTGTTAGGGTTCAGCAGCTTTTTAAAGTATTCAACCCATCTTTGTTTAATTTGTTCTGCGTCACTAAGGATATTTCCTTCCTTGTCTTTACAGAGGTTTGTTCGTGGCTTATAGCCTTGTCTTATTTGTTTGACGGCAGTATATGCGGATCGTAGATTATGTGACTTCATGTCAGTATTTAGGTTTATAGTTATGTCATTGTTGTGTTTTCGTTTCTTTCGTCTGCAGATTTTGTTTGATAATCGCCTAAGCTCGTCGTATCCTTCCTTTTTGGCTCTCGTCGGTCTTTCAATGTACGCCTTGTAAGCTTCATTCTTTTTCGTTATTGCGTCACTACACTCATCATCGAACCAGTCATTATGTTTCTGCTGGGGTTTTAATCCAATGATCTTTTCTGCTGTCGTTCTGATTCCATCTCTCAACTGTGTCCACTCTTGATCGATGGTTGTCACTTCGTCAGTTCGTGATGCTTCAAAGTGATTTTGTAGCGCTGACTTATAGGCTGACGCGACAGTCTCGTCCTTTAGTTTATCGATGTCAAATTTGGCTGTCCTGCCCTTTTTGGAGTACCCGCATAATGCCACTCGACATCGATATTTCACTTTTACGAGATAGTGGTCGGAGTCGCAGTTTGCTCCGCGAAAAGATCTTACGTCTAGAATGCTGGTCGCAGCCCTTCTCTCGATCACACCGAATACTACCACACTATTCCGTTCATGAAATAAACTCGCAAGAATTGGACCAGATTTAAAAAAAAAAACCGATATAAATAATTCTTATTATGTCTGTTGAGACATCTTATTAATCTTATATGTATTTTCGTGAGTACGTAACGTGAAATATGCTATATGAACATTACCTACGCACAAAAACAGCGGATGCAACACTGTATGAGCCGTTTGTTTTGAAAATAGAATAAGTCCATTTCGCCTTTAAATCGATATGCTTAATACTATCGAAATTAGTGGTGTACAAAAAATAATTATTCGTTATTAAGTATTCGGTACTTGAAACGAGTACCGAGTATCGAATACTACTTTACAAAAGTATTCGTTACTAGCCCCACCAAAAAAAAATTCCCCCTTCTGAGCGGATAACTTTTTTTTTTCACATTGTCTTTCGTACTCAAATCCCAAAAATTCCCTCGTCTGAGCGGATGACCTTTTTTTGAAAGTATTCAGTAATTATTCGTTACTCCAAAGTAATCGCTTTGCAAATCACTAATCGAAATGCTGTTTAAAAATATTCATGCCAAATTTCGGGAAAATTTACTTGATTCTCAGAAAGTTCCTCCGTGTTGTATCGTTACAATGTCACAACAATTTTTTGTTTTAAAAGTGACTTATTCCACTTTTAAAATCAACGGCTCATATTTAGAAATAAAAAACAATTACAAAATGAATAAAAGTCTATTAAACGGAAATCCGTAAACATTTACTCCAATTGTAATGATATTACTGCACCACGTAACTTCAAATATTTCTCACCCTCTTTTTATCCTATAAAATAAAAATTTCACCAGAATTAAACTGAAACAACAATGAATGAACTTAACATCATTTAAAATTGTTCCCCTGTTCAACTAAACTCAAGCTTTTGCAACATGTGGGTAGGTAAGCTTTTTTATACGAAAGAGCTTTCCAGGCCAAAATTTTTAAATCGAATGTATGAAAAACGAATCAGTAGAGAACGGCTATGGGTTTGTTTCTCTATTAGGTCTTTTTCTATGGCTGGAGCATAGACGTCAACGCGGCGATATTATCGAAACTTTTAAAATTTTAAACGTACACTACAACTGTGAAGGTATTACGCGGTTGTATACTAAACATACAAATTGTCAGCTAAGAGAACATAAAGATAAAATGAAAAGGTCAATCTAAAGTTCGAGTACAAATCCTTTTCGCAATTTTCTATCCAATCGAGTAGTGGAAATATGGAACAACCTACCAAGTGAAGTAATCAGTGCATCAACCACTATGTATCAGCTTTAAAAACCGTTTGGTTAACTACAACTCTTTCTTTAATGATACATAGTTTTTATTTATCTCTGGTCAAAATATTCTTTTGAAATTGCATTTTAAATTCGAATTTTTATTTAACTTTTTCTTAATTATTTTCATTACACTTTTTTTTGGTTTCTTCTTTATTTTACTTTATAATTTATATCATTTTATCTATGTAAATCTAATCTATCTAATCTAAATCTATCTATCTAAACTATGAATTTGCATGTCATACTGGATATTAGGCATATTAGCATGCTGCCTGCCTAATTATTTCTTACTAATAATAATAAAACAGTCATTTCTTATTTCAAAACATAATTTAAAATGGAGAATCTAACCCGATCTTCTATAAAGCTTTTTATCGGAAGGCACATGTAACGCCACACCAAGCAATTCAACTCACAACCTTGGTAAACTCTTCCGTGTGCGGTGCGGTTATTTCGGGCAAGCCCAGACAATTAAGCTATTATGTTCTTAACATTATAAATTAGAAAATGATTGGCATTTTCTTCTTATGCCTCTAATTTTGATAGGCATTTTCTTATGCCTATCATTTTCTACATATATAATATATTAATATTATATTAAATTCTTAATTCATTAATAAAGCCTCAATAACGGCTGTACTACTACCTAAGTTTGTTCATACATCACCACATACGTGAGAACATACGGCCAACAGAAGCATGTTGGCACTGAAAAATCAAAACATTTCGATGTTTGAGTGAGTATGTTTGTGCAAACCACTGTTGCCATTTCTACCGATTTGTCGGATTTCTACCGATATTTTTGGGTTAAAATAGGGGTATTCCGATTTACGACTTTTCGCTCGAAATGATCAATTTCTACCGACTTTTGGCCAATCCCAATTTTACCCAATTTATATTGTGATAATAAATTATTTTGTTTATTTAGAAAGTGAATAATATTTTGCTCACAAAGAAATTGAGCAATACAGTTTAACAAGCGCAACGCTCTCTATTTAAATTCCAAAGCATTCATATTTTATAAGTAGGTTTGCAGTGAGATTCTTATCAAATGCATATGTCACAGTGGAGCTTTCGCGGCAAATGCAGCAGTTAAAACAATGCCAACATACTTAGAAGAATTCTTGAGATCAGTATGTACGTTCACAACCGGCAGCCCTAAAAGATGTGCAGAACTTGCAGAAATGCAAGAATCTTGCAAACATGCGTTTGAAAAGGTTGTTAAAATTTTGCGTAGCGTGTTGGCTAGCTATACAACACTGCATTTGTTGAGTACTAGATTTGTGGGACGTATTATATTAATATTTTTTGTACCTTAATTTTGAAGAAAAGCTGCTAACTACTCAGAACATTGTAGATCATCTTGGAACATTTAAAGTAAAAGCACATTTTTTATTTTTGAAGTACAGTCTCGATAAATTTAATAGTTTGAACGGACTATTCCAATCAAAAAAGTTACTTATACATAAATTACAGACGGAATCGGAAAAAATATTTTTACGTTTTGCGATTAATTTTATTATTCCATCGAAAGTAGATATGAATGTAGACATATTTGATGAAGAAAATTATGTTGGTATTGATAGCGTTTTTTTGGGAAGTGAGTGTGAACATTATATAACTTCGAAAGAATTAACGCAAGAAGATATACATGAAATCAAGGACAACGAGCTTAAATTTTACGTTACAGTTTGCAACGAAATTCAACTCAGATTTCCAATCTATAAAGATCTTTTTAAACAATTTCAGTTCATTGAACCTCTAAATTAAATATCTCACAACAGTCCAAATCATTTAATATCATTATCCACAATAGCAAATTATTTAAAAAAATACATAAATGTATTTGAGATTCAAAATGAGTGGAAAAATATTTTTATAGAATTTAATGATGAGGACAAAAATGCATTAGCTAGTATGGAAATAGGTCAGTTTTGGTCAAAGATTCAAGAATTGAAATCATATGACGACGTTGAAAAATATCCCAATTAAATATGTTTAGTTAAGATGGTACTAGCGCTTCCCCATTCAAATGCAGAATGTGAACGCATTTTTAGCATTGTCACTGATGTAAAAACCAAAAAACGGAACAAGCTCGAAAACAAAACTTTAAATGCTATAACTACTATAAGGTCTCATTTGAATAATCTTAATATAAGTTGTGTTGAACTGAAGCCAGATAAAAAATATTTCGAGAAAATGAAAACTATTTATGCGGAGGGATAGGAGAGACCGAAAAATCACACTGAAAACAAAAATAAATGGTATTAAGATCCGGAAAATATTTATATTATTCGTATTCTATTTTTGTTGCTTTCTTAAATAATGATATTTTTGTATATGTATATAAAACGACTGAAAATAAAAATATAATGTTAATATTCAAGTTTAAAGTCAATCAATTTTTAAACACCTTTCCTACAATCCAACGATTGTTCCAAGAAAATTGTGTATAAATCGAAATCTACTGATTTCTACCAATTTTTTCATTTCAATTTGCCGATTTTTTGATTCAGATTTCTGGCAACACTGGTGCAAACTGCCAACAATGCCATACACGAGCGAATCGGTTCGCTAAATATCAACTTCGTCGTTTAAAAAATAAAAAAGCACCTGGTGGTGACAATATCTCAAGCGTGGTTATTAAGCAACTACCCAGGAAAGCCATTATATTTTTAAACTTTATTATTAATGCATGCTTAAGAATTGGCTATTTTCCTCAAAAATGGAAAGAAGAATCAGTGATCGCAGTAATTAAACCAGGAAAAAATCATTCCTGTCCTACCAGCTATCGTCCACTTAGTTTGCTCCCAAAAGTAGGTAAAATTTAAAAAAAAATTACCCTCAATCTAATTGTGAATCACTTGGAGAGCAAGAATATCTTGTCTTCTTTTCAATATGGCTTCAGGCCAGGCTTCTCTACCTGCGATACACTTCATAAAGTCATTAAAAATATTAAAGATGAACTCTCACACAAAAACTGTGTTGGTTTCATTACCCTTGACGTTGAGAAAGCATTTGACACAGTATGGCATGATAGTTTTATCGTATCTATAAGCTGAACCAAAATAAATTTCCTAATTATCTCATCCACATTTTAATCTCCTTCCAACGCCTTATTTATAAATATTTTTAATGTAAATTTTGGAAAATGTAGTTTAGATGTTGTATTATTATATAAAAATAAAATAAAACAATCCAGCATTACCGGTATCGTCTGAAAAAATTCTTGAAAATATGCCTTATTTTCACCGAATTAACCTTACCCCGCCCTTAAACTTACCTTTCTTTTTCATACTAATTACGCAATAACAAAACTTTCGAACTCTATTCGCCCATTATCAGGGCCACCTTATCCTCAGGGCAAAATGGGCCATAGCCCTAGTGTGCAAGCCTTTTACTATGTTTTTAATTTCTAGAAAATTCTGGCCACAAGAACGCAGAAATGGAATATTGTATTTTAAGCTATTTTCTGATATAGATAGATATTAATTTGGAAGATTGTAGAGGACTGTCTTATGATAATGCCTCTATATACAAGTACAGCGGCTTCCAAGCGCGCCTTGAATCTAAACAATCTTGCCATTTACAAACCCTGTACAGCACATTCTTTAAATTTAATTGGAGAGTCGAGGCGGAATGCTGCGTACAAGAAATTAAATTATTTCTATTTCTATAGGTTTTAGTTTTGAGCCTAGTCGGAGCCTCGCAAGTCACTAAACATTCCCTAAACAACCTAGATTTCTAAAAAACTTGACTAGCTTATCATGATGCCCTACAGACCTCAGGTCATTGGTGGATTCACCGAATTTTCTAAACATATACATATGTACATACTTCAACGTTCTCTGATTTTTTTTACTCACTGCAATGTGGACTGCAATTAGCACTTACTGTATGTAGTTCTACGGTGCAATAGGGCCATTCCATCAAAAATTACCAAAAATGACGAAATTTGTGACCTTACCATCTCTGATTCTTTTGAAAATTCTTGTACTTGTAACTAGTGAAAAAAATAATTGAAATTCAATTTTTTTTTATCTCATTTTTTTCATTGGTTATAGTATGTTAAAGTTTTTATCCTAGAATAATAAAATATGGCTTATTTTAAAGAGGAAGGTTGTCGCAAGAAAATTATCCTTGACATTTTTTTTCATGGGTAATGATTTTGTCCTTTATTCTTGAATATCTCAAAACGTTTTTTTTATATTTTGTAGGTTATACTGTTTTTCAAAACATACCAAAAAATTAACTTGCCCTAAATTAGTAAATGAGTTTGATATTAAGCGTATGTTTTGATAACATAAGATAGACCTTAGTAATTTCTATTGACCTTACTAATTTTTATTCAAATAATTAAAAATAATAAAAATATGTTCACCCTAATAAAATATATAATATAATTTAATGATAAAGATAAAAATCTTTTTCAAGCTACTATTAATATATAAATTTATCATTGCGATATCTAAGTAATGCTCCACGAACTCAAATAAACATAAAAGAAATAAAAACCAATTCTAAAATACTTAAATCTTAATGGGATCTGGGTTAAAAAATTGAAGAACACTATAGTGGCTCTCAACTATTTTATAGAAAAAGTGTTATTTAATCTTGAACCGCCAAAAGTGTGACCTGATCTTCGCCGATTCTTTTGAACATTTGTGTATTTGAAGAATTAGTGGAAATAAAAACTATTTAAATTTCTTGTCTCTATCTCATTTTTTTTTGTTAATTATAGTATGTTAAAGATTTCCCACAAAAGATGTCCGAGTCCTCTTTGAAAGTTCATATCTCTGGTAATTTTTATCCTTGAATAATAAAGTGAGGCTTATTTTAGAGATTGTTGTTGTTATTGCTAGAGATAAACACAAAAACTTCAATTTCAATTATTTTGTTCACTAATTCTTCAAGTACAAAAATATTCAAAAGAATCGGAGATGGTAAGTTCACAACTTTAGCGATTCTTGATGATTTTTGATCCCGTCATAAGATGACCCTTTTTTGCTAAGTGCAGTAAGCTTGATCAAGCTTACTGCACTTATAGCCAAATCAAAAAATAAATAATATAATATAAAATAGCCAATTAAAAAAAGTTGTAACTCACTGGCATTATGGAGCCTAATGTTAAAAATCATAAATACTATAAAACTAATATATCACATCAAAAAGTTGATAGATACTACAAATGAAAGCATTATTTAATTATACGCATCTTTAGAAAAATTTGTACAGTCGAAACGAAATACAGAATCATTCAACCTTTACAATTCCGAAGGTGTAAAATTATCAAGTTCTGAAACTGTAATATTTTGAATTTTCCGCTTCAACTAGCCATCAAAATTGTATTTTTTTATGACTAGGGACGCATTTTTTTAATAGCCCACGGGCGCCGAATATCTTAAGACGGCCTTGCCCATTATATCCCCTTATCAACAGGAATTCCAAATTGTCCCAGGATAATAAGCTGCTTTTATACAAAGCCGTAATGCAACCATTATTATTGCATGGAGCCCCAGTTTGGAACAACTGTGCAAAAACTCACAAAAATAGATTACAAATAGCCCAAAATAAATGTCTAAAAATCATTCTTAATCAGCAGTGGCATTTTTCGACATGGCAACTCCACGTTCTTGCAAAGCTACCAATGGTTCATGAAGTTACAAATAAATTCACAACAAAAATTTTTGAACAAATTATTGCTTGCTAGTTATTAATTTAGTTAATCTAATGTCAATATGGCTTGTTTCTCATTTTTTTTTTTTTATTTTTACTTATAATTATTATATAAGATTTTTTCAGTTCATTTTTCCTTTAATTCATGAAAATTAATTATATTAGTTATCAAAATATCCGCCCAATGGCAAAAATTCAATAGCTAATAAGGTTGTAAAGATAAAATTTTTTATTTCTGATCTCCTGGTACTTATTTAGAATATAAATGACACATACTCGTATAACAGATTTTGATCAATAAAGTATGTACTATATGTATGTAAATTTCTCCAGGTCACTAGACTCCATAATTTCGAATGAAAGTAGCGCTTCGTATATTATCTTAAGAAATTACCCAATTATCGTAATACCATTGAGGAATTTCCTTTACTGGGCCATGTCAATACTCAAAACTCATTAATGGCTCAGGATGTTAACTTCCGACGAAGGGTGCCTACTTAGCTTGAATTATGTTCCCATACCACCTTGTGGTTTCGGGTACCGTTATAAGTGAAATCATGGCCACCTTACCGCCCAACAATAAATGAGTGTTATGGTGTTAACGTAATATCAAGACACAGCAGGCTTCATAGATGTGAGCGGTCTAATCTATTTGCATTTTACCTTAGTGCTCGTCACCTGGCAATAGCATTAACCCTCATATAACCACTACCATGGTAAATAAAAACATCAAAAAGGACGACGTATATATCGGCAAAGGTAGTGCCAACGATTCGCATCGACCGATAGATCCAGGACGCCACCGGCGTAAGTTCTTCGCTATTACAATAGCTTTTCGACTCGCTGCTCAGTTGTACTGGTATGGCACAATTGAACCGATTTAAAAATTTTGCAAGGTAAACATTGAGCACTTTGACTTCCTTCCAGCACACTAACATTTTCAATTCGTACTAATGACACAGTCACGATTGTAAAGATTCTGCCTGCTTCCGTGGAGGAACTATTAGCAATACACGCAATCTTGGCAGCCCTGGATTCCGTAATTACGCCTTCAAGTACGCTTTTACCAACTACACTTTAATACAAGGCTGCTGCTTGAATACTTGCTGTTCCAGCAACTGGTACACTATCGTGGGATGAATATTTAATGGGATTGAGAAGGGATCATATTATAGCTGTTGTCCCTTGAATCCTTGTTGTTAGTTTTATACCCCAGGAAGGTGATTTACGAATCGAATAGCGAATAGTATGCGGATCGATAGCATAACTATCGTACAACACTATAGGGATAATTTAATTTTCTGTCGTTACAAGTGTTCATTTCCCCTGTTGATGAGCATCTTTCAATTAATGGGAGGTGTATATAATTAGATTGAATCTAGTGACTAATGAAGTGACCATTTCGAACTGATCAGAAATGAACTAATTTGATTTATTTTATTTTCCTATCAAAAGGAAATTAAGGGAAAGATGTTTCCAAAGAATGATCTATGAGAAAGACGGAATATACTGAAAATCTTACGTGTACAATTCAAATCGATATTCAAGATTTGTTGGCATATTTGCGGTTGTTCGGCCATCTGGATCCATTCTACTTTATTATTTGTATACTCCAGATTAAATATGAGAGTATCATAAATTTAGTCCAGCCCAAAAGTTTGTAGTGCATATAACGGAGTCTCGGACGAAAAACCTTATACCTACCTATAATATTATAATACTTTGTGTTTGTTTATAGCAAAAATTCCAAATCCGCTTCACGTACGTCCGTCCGTCTGTCTGTTCGTCTGACAGTCCGTTAGCACGATAACTCAAGAATGCCATAACCTAAGATCTTGAAATTTTGAATCTGGCTGTTTGTTCGAATTTTAGAGCTATTTTCACTAACGTAAAAAATCATCCTACTTCTTTGGGTAGATGGTATACAAAAAGTTCTTAAACCATGTCTTCAAAAAGGTTGGGTCAATAACTTCTGTTAAAAAAAGCAACTTCGTTGTTTATCGATTTCTTGAGTGATAATAAGGCGTTACATTTTAACTTATACCATTTTAAAACATTTTCAATAAATAGTTGCAGTTATGAAAGTGGATGAAAATGAAAAAAAATCCATTAGGTCCTTCGAGTAGCTGCCATACGAAAATTCAGTAAAATAATACACACTCAATTTACAAAACTCACTATTACTCAAGAAATCGATAAGCCACGAAGTTGAAATTTTTTACGAATTAGTTTTGAGAAAAAATAAAGTTCTCGTTCATTAGTGTGTAAAATGTGTTTACTCCTTTGGGTAGCTTCCATACAAAAATTCTCTTAAAACACATGTTAATGAATATTGGCTGATAACATTAGAATGGTTTAAGCAACGGCGACAATTTTTATGTATGAATTATCCAATAGTAAGAGCTAAAGGTGTGATTAAGAAGGAAATTTCACTAGTTCTTTACGATCAGCCACGAATTCGGAATTTGCACAAATTATATATATATAATTATATATATATATATAATAGTTCCAGAAATGAAGTTGAACACTGATAGTAATAGTCTTTTACTTTCGAGTGCCAACTAAATAATAAAGGACAGACTACATGCTAAGTCCTACCGACAGTATACATCGAAGTTCGGTATTCCATTTAGAGTCATCTAGGCTTGCATGTAGTCTATCGTGTCTGCAATATGTTTTAATGGTAGTTTTAATGAAGCGGTCGCAATTTAAATTATACCACGTCACCATTAAAGGTGTAAAAGTGAAGAACTAGTCGAGTCGAACGAAAAATGGATAATCATTGAATTAAGAGATTTGAGAATAGGCCCTGAGGAAAATTGTAGAAAATGAGAAATGGAAGTGAATCAAGATGAAAGGTTGTGCAGTATTTAAGTAAAAAGGAGGGGGTCTAGGTTAGTAAATAGCTAGACAAATAAGCTATTTGGCTCAATGAATTCAATAATAGAATGCAAAGAAATGTGGTTAACACATCGAAGATCTTTTTTTTTTCGTTGTGTACAATCATATTGAACTCATATTTGTTGTTAGTGAGAAACTAATAACTTATTGGTTGAGCTGGTTGCCAAATCACAAGGGAACAAGTGTTTACACCAATTTAAAATTAATGTGATAAAATAAGATACTACCGTAATCAGAAGATCACATGTGTGAACTAAGGAACCGGAATTTATTTATTTTTTATTTAGTCATCGAAGATCTGATTACTTGTAAACTCTTATGCCGTAAGTACATACGCGCCTTCACTCGCATTGCCCGATGCGAGTTAACGGAAATGTCTAGGCGCGTGTGGAAAGGGTACGCACGAGTGCTACAAGCGAGTCCCATCGAAGCGAATGTTCAATGCGAGTGTTTTTGGCAGTGGTGGGGGCTACCAAGTGTTCAGTTCGGTCCCAGCGGGAATATGAGCAATGCATTATGTACTGTATGTAATACTGTATTTCTATGCAAGATTATTGCAATATGTCTTCGCATTCTGAAAAATGTATAGAGGAATCATTCCTTCAGCTTTACAGAAAAAAATTAGTATGAAAAGTATGATAATTCTTCCATTCATTGAATATTAATGTTTACGAAATGCATACTTACGAGGCCTTTTTCCCGCTGCATGCAATGCGAGTGAAGGCGCGTGTGGAAAGGGCACACGAGTGCTGTAAGCGAATCCCTTTGAAACGCGTCCAAACAGTGCCAGAGAGACAAATGTACGCGCATCTCAATTTCATGCGCGAGCTAACGCGAATGGCCCTTCCCACACGCCCCTCGCGCTAACTCGCATCGGTCAATGCGAGTGAAGGCGCGTGTGTACTTGCGGCATTAAAAACTGTTTTAGTTTGCACATGCTAATGTAATTAAAATATTAGAAAAAAAAAAAAAAAATAAATAATGGAAATAAAAATAGGATAAGAAATAAATAATAATCATGGAGCATGCATGCATTCTGGCCCCAGGACGCGCCTATAAGTATCTTACATCAACTAGCACTGTGTCTTACTACAGTGGTCGCGTTTACGTACAGACCAGACTGAACAGACTAAAAAACGAGTTTGGTCTCACGCATAAACACAAACTAAATCAGTCCATTTGGACTGATATCATGCCTACACTACGCCACCCCCATCAGGCCATTGCAAACCGATTTTCGTCGACCGTATTCTTTGCTTTGTTAAAAGCAATTGACAATCAACATGCCTCTGCGGCGCCACTTGCCTAAAAGTGCGAAAGGTACGAAACGACAGAAATACGATGGGCTACGAATTGTGTGGTACCACAGCTCTATTCTATGGGTGTATACATATGGAAGCGTGCGTCGAAGAAAAGTTGAGAGTTAGAAAAAAAATTATGATTCTGCTAAAATTAGCAGACTTAACAGAATGCTTTTCATCCAATTTCTGCTAACAATAATTTTCAAAAATTATTTTGCTAAAAATTCCGCTAACGATCATTTAGTAAAATTTGTGTACTAAGTATAATTAATTTTCATAAAATCGTTGATTAATTACAACGGTGAAAATGCTAGCGTAATAGCTAGCGTACAAGCGAAGAAGTAATGTAAAGGCTCGTGTCCACTAGAGTCACTGTATAAGAACTAACACAAACATCCACTATCATGAGTACGGACAATCACCACTTTTGGTACATATTTAGTACTAAAAACCTGCGAATTTAAAAAATCGCAGGTTTCTTAAATGGCATAGTTTTAGTGTGTATGCGTGTAGGAGATGGATTTTGATGGACGTTTCACGGAATCGAAATATGTCTCATGAAATGTCAACTAAATACAGCGTTTATCCACTTTATTGGAGATCCTTTAAATGAAAAATCGGACAACTGCAAAAAAATTTCAAATGTACTGGTTTCAAATGAAACACACATTGTCCGTACTCAAGATAATGGATGTTTGTGTTAGTTCGTATGAAGTGACTCTAGTGTCCACTAGCAAGCAAAACTTGTTAGAGTTGCTCTATGACACTTATTGCTGCATGTGTACACGGTTCCGAGAGCGCATTTGCCCAAGTTTTTGCTCTAGCCAGCAAACGCTTGCCTTTTCAAGAAAGTTGTGAATGTACACGCTAACTTGCGAGAGTTGAGATCTCGCAAGAAAGTTCCAAACGGTTCCGAAATTTTTCAGCAAGTCAGTACAATTACATTGGATGTGAGGTTAAGTTCAGTTTTAGGAGTCGTAGTTCCACAGTTTATGTGCGAAATATGAACGGAAATCCAAGTGGAGCTCCGAGTGCACGTTTTTGCTCATTTCCAATGTGGAACTTTATCCAGAGTTGTGGTAATTTTCTTTTTCGTTTTGACAGTTCAACGAAACTTTGATGATGAAGTGTATACGGAAGAGTAAGTTTTACTTGCAAGATTTTTGTAGAGCTACTTGCTAGAGTAAAATTGCTGCAATTTGACAGATAGTGTACACATCGCACCAAATTACTCTAGCAAGAAAAGTCGCAAGTTACTTGCCAGTGTACACGAGCCTTAAGAAACTTTCTCTATTTTTAAATTAAACTAAACTTTGATATGTTTTGATTTAAAAATTTTACCTCACTCAGTACAGTTCGAACTGCCATGACGGTTCCATTCGACATTTTTCTTACATATAAACGGGAGAAAGGGTTTTTAAATCCCTTTAGTCCCGTAGGGATGAGCAATAAGTAGTTGGAACGTAGCGTGCGTCAGCAAAACGCGAAAAGGGAGTTTAAATCCATTTAGCCCCGCTGGGTCGCGCAAAAGGTAGTCTGCGCAAAGCGCCTGTAAAATAACGAGCCTTTTCGTTATTGATTCTGTCCTGAAATTATGAAAGGGTTAAATGCTGCAAAATAAAACTCGTTGGTCAATATTAATAAAACAGAATAAATTTATTGATACCTATTTGTAGCTTATATAATAAAAAAAATGCTTACAGATTAACTTAAGGCTAATTCACTTTGGCCTACTAATTATGATCGCGACCGAAAGTGCATATTAAGCTAGTTTAAAAATTACACATAAATAGTGACCTACATAATGTGTCGGTCATATACCTTATGAAAAAATGCATACTCGATGTACTATTGTTTGTTGGTGCCAGTGACTTGCACAACAATAAGAAATGCACCGATATGATGCGTCGGCATCGATCTAGTTTGAGGTCGAAAAATATGACGATTATGTGGAATCATTAACAGCGCCCATTTGCTGAACATGACATAATCGCGGCTCGAACTGGGTGAATAAACAGGACTATTCAGGATCGAGACACAAGTCCCAAAGTAGGTCGATAGTCACAATTTTGTATTAGTTTTGAATAAATTGTGACTTTCCACCTACTTTGTGACTTGTGACTCTAGTCCTGAATAGGCCTGAAAGTCAAAAAATTTTAAATCGGTTTTACTGTATTATTTATAATTTATATAATTTTCTGTTTCTAGATCTCAGGAACCGCTTGTGTTAGGAAGCTGAAACTTAGAATTTCTATAGAGCTTCGATAATGGACCCATTTGCAAAAAAAAAAACAGATATGGGTGAAGGGGTGTGGGAGTGGAAGGGGAAATAATGCGTCCGAAACGCAAAAATGCCGGGATCGACAAATTCTAAAATCCATATCTCCTAAACCATTAATAGCAAGCAATTAAAACTTAACAAATATCTGTAGTTATACTAGGAGAGGTGATTGAAACAAAATTATTGGGTGGGGTAGTGGCGTACGGGGGTGGGGGGATGAAAAACTTTAGATAACGATAACTCACAAACTAATTGGACCAGAAAAACAAAATTCGGTTTTATTATAAAGATTGATAAATAAAGATTGCTCAAAGTAAAATATTTGAAGGGGGTGGAGGAGCACGGAAGTGGGAGGGATTAGAATTTTTCAAAAATAACACGATTCATATCTCAATAACAGTGTAAGATGGATGTTTCAAATTTTTACCAGAAGTAGGCCTAATAGAACCCTAGTAGGGAAAAAAAGTTTGGGGGTGTGGGTGTAAAGGGTGAGGGTGGGGAAGGGTGAGAAAGAAAAAGTTCCGATGCTTATATCTTAAGAATCTATAATGATAGGAAGCTGAAACTTGGTATTTAGATAGAGCTATAGCAGTGGCATGGTGGAAAAATACATTTTTTTTAAGGGGTAGTATGGTACGGTGGTGCGAGGTGTTTTCCCTAACTTCAGAACGGCTTATGCTAGGAAGTTGAAACTCGGTACGTATATGTAAATTAACTAGAAAAGTAATTCTGATAAAAACAAATTCAAATATTCATTGGCGTTCAGAAGGGGGGGCAAAAAAAAATATCGGTTAATATGAAATGCATATATTTTTTACGATTTTCGTCATATTTACTAGGTCTTTCAAAATATTGAATTCATTTTTATTCTACGGAGTCTTTATGTGAATACCTAGAATGTGTTTTCAAGATTTTTTTAAATTCGACCCCTAAGAGGGTGTAAACTGGTTGTATACTTCTTCTTGAATTCCACCGTGTTTCTCAGGTCTGATCAGATATCGAATATCATTTTACTTCCCCAGGTTTGTTTAATAATAACCTATTTTTAAGTTTTGTTTTTTTCAACCTCTAGACCGCATCCCGGAATATGACCCAATTATTTAATTCATATGTTACACCCTTTTCTAACCACTTCCCGAACTTTTTGTTAGGTTTTCAGTCCCATAGTAACATACACCGCATCCCCGAATTGAACGCGTTCTGAACTTCTGCCGGAAAAATAATAAAGTTGCGCCCAGACTGTTGGCAGTTTTTTTTTATAGTTTTACGTTCCGAATGTCAAAAATTTGGGTTGACCACATACTAAAACATATTAAAGTTTAGTTTATAAAGTAATTTAAAAATAGTGAAATTTTTTTTACATAACAGCATTTTTTTCCTAATTTTTATTTATGAAAAATTAAAATCTTTTTCGTTTTCGGAAAAGTTTCAAATTAATGTACTAAGTACATACCTATATACGAATGAAGAAGAAAAACTATTATTTCCTCTCTTTCATGGTTGTTTTTTGACGTCAGAGGAGTTTCTAGTGCGAAACTATAACACGAAAGCCCGACAACGATAGATCGCTGTTCTAGCTATAGTACTGCCAATGTTGAGTCAATATCATCTGATGACGAAACAGCGCCTTCAATTCTAGTCCAACACAGTGTTAAACTTGCTTCTTCAGTGAAGGAATTTCAACTCTCATGTCCTCATTGACAGTAGTCATGACAGCGATTGATCCCATTCGAACTTTCATGTTGCTGTTTCGAACCAAAAACTTCTCTGGCGGCGAAAAATAACCAAAAAATTCTTAATAAAAACAACGATTTTAGCAGAATCGGCAGAATGGGTTTCCTTTCAATTCTGCTAAAAGTTCTGCTAAGTTTTTGCCGAAAATTTCCTCTGCTAAAAAACATTTTTCCCTGCTAAATTAAGCAGAATTTCTGCTAAAATGGCAGCACTGCATGTGTGACTGCACGAGCCATTTGATTGGTTGATTTTTTGGCGGGGATAGAGGCTCGTCGCAAATGCTCAGTGTAAATGCACCATGAAACCAAACCAACCCAGCAAACAATTTCACGAGCGTTTACTAAAAACGATCGTTTCGCGATAGTTATATCGCACATATAGGACATGAGCTGCGCGTAAAATGATAATCGAACGATCAGCATACAGCGATGAGCTCGCACAATGGCCATACAAGGAATGTGCGGTATCGTAAGCACCGAAATTCCCTTGAATCTAATTTTTTTCTCTTTTTTCTGTTCTAGTTTCGCATCGAGAGTCGTCAGTCAAACATATGTAATGTTTTCCAATATTTTGCCTCAATTTTTTTTTTTTTAAGTTATACCTAGTATGTTAAAGTTTTATCAAAAGTGGTGTCCGAGTGATCTTTGAAAGTTCATATCTCTAGTAATTATTAAAAAAATAACTTACTTATCCCTTGAATCTATTTTTTTTGTCTTTTTTCCGTTCTAGTTTCCAACCTTGTAGTTCGCACCGAGACTCTCAGTCGTCTCTTCATCGAGACTCTCAGTCTTCTTTTCATAAGAGAATCATTTTTAACGAGTATATAGTGTGTATGTTTTTGTACTCGCTAAACCACATTTATTCTAATTCATGAATGAGTCGTAAACGATGACTCTTCTCGGATGGCTATTTTGGTATGCCCAATGAGTCGTTTTTAATTCATTTGCGAACTCGTAAACGAGTGAAGGGCTTGTAAATTATGACTCTTTTATGAATTAATTACGATACTTTTTGTTTGCTGGGAAGTCTCCGTACTGTGAAAATGCGCACATATTCATATGGTACATAAATGCTAGACCGAAAAATATCAAACCGGTCTTTGTGGACTGGTCAGGTCTGCACGTAAACGCGACCAGTGTGACTAATGAGTGAGACCTCAGTCCTGGCCGGTTCCTAGCTAATACGCTACACTGAGCTACAACCGACCTCAGATTATTCTTAGGCACATTTTTTCAAGCTTAACAATTCAGTTTTTAGTATTTCAGAACTCAATTGTTGCAGGTGATAAAATTTCGTATTCTAAATTCACAAATTCTTCAATATTCTTTAACTAAAATCAGGAGAACATAACTTCGACCCATGAATGCTTGGAACGACAAGTGTACACTACTGTCGTATATAAAAATTTGAAAGACCATTTATAGTAAAACACGTCCTTTCTAAGAACGTCTGGCCCATAATATGAGACAATGTTTTGATAAAAAAAATTTAATGAATGCTGTCATTATCAAGCAATTTAAATTCAAATAGTAACATAACCTGAATTTTTTTACATACAATGAAATAGAAAAACACTTAAATGGTTGCTGATGTGTTCTATTTATGGAACGCTACCTACTTGACGAAAAACATTGAGGACGAACACATCTACCTTCCTTATGCTTGAATGTAAAAAGTATGAAGTCAAACAACAGGTGTCTGCCAATTTATTGAACGCAAAGTCTGAAATCGATTTGAAACCCGAACAATGTGGTCCAATGCCTTCAGAAAAGGAGTGCAGAAACCTCTTTTGGTTTCGTTGATATCCCTTTACAGCTCTGTATATTTTATGACAGACAAATAGAAAATTGTCTATGCGACTATAGTGTTGAATATCTCCCTGGAATACTATGGGTTGTTCGACTAGACTATAGACCAGTACGACTATCTACAGTGCTTCTTCGGTCGATATTTGACCGCTGATAGATTCTCGCAAAAGAAACCCTAAAATATAATATTGTAAAGAAGGTGGGGTTGCTTTCCTACTTCAGTGTTTACAAATGATGAATTTCTTAATGACAGGTAGATTTTGTAGCTCTGATCGATTTTGACATGGAAATTAATTTGTTTGCCCATTTAATAAACATGGATCGAGTGCTGTCATGTCAATGTCTTTGAGTCAAAAATAAAAATAAACACCTTTATTCTGGAACCCATTGGAATCGCGGCACGAAAGCGAACTGTTATTCCCCAATTTTAAATCATTCAACATAATTGAATGATCAACCTGCATAATAAAATCAGAACGTGAGTGAACGTGAATTAGATATCTCATTAGACCTAAGATATAATCGTATATCGAAATTGGCCAGATTGTACGAGCGTTCGAAAAGTAACTTAAGTTGCACACACAGAGCACGCGTGTATCAAAAAGTCTATGATGGCTGTTAAGTTCAGTCTTTTGTATGAGTGCTGTTAAAATTTCAGCCATTTTGGATGGTTAGTTTTATTTTGGTAGTTGATTGAATACGACGTGTTTAGTGTTTTTTAAAAATGGGGAAAAAAGAATTTCGTTCAGTGATAAAACATTTTTATTTGGCAGGGAAGAAAGCGACCGAAATTCATCAGATTTTGCAAGAAGTTCATGGCACATCTACTCCTTCGTTACCAACAATCAGTTTCAGGGTAAACGAATTTAAACGTGACCGTAGTACAGGCGCGAACGCAGAAAAATATTGGGGGGGGGGGGGTTTCATACAAATTTACTCGTTAAGTGCTAGTTACATTTAGTTTTGCGTATGTAACTACATCATTTCGGGGGGGGGGGGGTGTTTGAACCCCCAAAACCACCCCCTGCGTTCGCGCCTGCCGTAGTAGCATCGATGATGACCCCGCCCTGGACGTCCAAAAACGGCCACAAACCAAGAAATGATCAATAAGGTACATGATATCGTATTAGTCGATTGACGACTGAAGGTGGTCGAGATAGCAGAGGCTGTGGGCATCTCAGCCAACAGCGTCTGGACAATCCGACATGAGCATTTGGGTAAGTCAAAGCTATTGGCGAGATGGGTGCCGCGTTTGCTGACTCCGGACCAAACGCTAAATCGTGCCGTTACTTCAAAAATTATTGAATTACGCTACGAGTTGCTTCTGCATCCACTTTGATTTGAAAAATGAAAATATCACAAATTTGTATACAAGTGTAAGTGGAAATATTCAATAGAAAGAAAACCGAATCTATGAATATGATCTCTTTTTGTTGAACCTGACACCTTTTTTTTACAGTTTTTAAAATGATTTTTTTGAAGTGAAACTTCTTTAGCGGCGAGTGCAATTTCAAGGCCGCGTCACGTTTAAGCTTAAGTCAAGCAGCATTAGGCGCAGTTAGTACTTAGATGGAGGACCACTTGGGAACACCGCGTGTTCTTGGCATTTAAAAAAAAAGCGACACTGAGAGAGAGTGGTATTCCCTTCTGACTACACTCATAAGGTTCGCGTCCACCAGGGTAGGCGGGCCGGTCCAGGTCGCATCGCCTGCCATATTTTGTGTGGAAGTGCGTCCACTAAAGGCGGGTCGCATCGGTACAAGGCGGATTTTGCTGTCGGATCGCTTTGCGAGCGGATTTCTTGTCGAGCAGAATGTCGCCCCGGCTCGTCCCACCTCGTCTCTTCATAGTGGACTCAGCGAAACAGATGGGCTCGGCATTTTCCGTCTCTCGTGATCCGTCCCAAGTGGACGCAGAAACAAAAATCCGTCCCACACCGTTGCGATGCGGCCCGCCTCTAGTGGACGCCTACCTATAGAATTTGAAATACTACTCCTATCTCTTCCCCCTCTTCACCTTTTCCTTTTTAAACAACTGATTTCCCTCACCCCTCCCTCACCCCTCCCTCACCCCTCCCTCACCCCTCCCTCACCCCTTACTTTTCTTCTTACACCCCTTTCTCCTAACTTCAACCATTCACCCCCCCCCCCCACTGTATACCCCCCTCTGTGTACCCTTATCATTCAACCTCTCATTCTACATATTGTTCCCCCTCATCTACTTTCTCTATCCCCCTACCCTTCACCATCCTCTCTACTTCTTACCTTCCTTCTACAACACATTGAAAAGCTCAGAAAATGCAAATTTTGTATTATTGTATTTATTTTGAAATGCTTGTAGCGGGTATCCGAAATCGGATTTAAATTGGTAAATAACCGCTAGGTTTTCGTTTGGATAATTTTAGAATTCGTTTTGGCTAAAATTGTACTTTAAAATTGTTGCTTCAAAAGGGCTCGCGGCAGAAGCGTTTGGATGCAATCAATAGGAAAAATAAGCCATAAAATCAACCCTCCGGTAAATTGATGAAAAGGCAGCGAAATATGAAGCCGAGTATTAAAATGTTTAAAAATGTATATGAGTATGTATTTGTAACCTTAGGCTAAGTAGGAAATGAAAAGTAGAAATAAAGTTAGTTGAATTTGAAAACTGGAACAAGCAAGTTGTTTAATTTAATAAATAATAAAATATGGGTCTGCACACCCATATGCTCTTTCTCTCTGTCTCTCACATTAAATCTCTCTTATTCTTTTTCTTTATTTTTCAAGAAGTTTCACTTTTATCATGTGCACAGTGCTGCCCACGCTGTTTTTAAAATATATATCACTTCTTTTTGTTGCCCCTCTATCTCGAGCATTATACCTACTTATGTTATGTTGTAATATTTTACTACATCATGGAATCCATTTGTTAGAGACCATGAAACATTCCACTACTATTGCTTCAGGTAAATCCAACTTGCAGCTACTCTCTTTTAAGAACGACACAATTTTCACGAATTTCGGCATATCTACTTGGTTTTATCAAATATCGTGTGGGCTATTACTCTTACGAAATGTTTATTTTTACTCTTTTTTACTCTTTTTTTACAGCAGTGAATATTGTTTCTTATAAGGGGCAGAGGTAACCTATTCCGAAAAGAAACTTGAAGGTGTCATTTTTTTTTTTCTCTACCTGCTAAACACAGATTTTTATGCGGAGGGACTGTCATTGCCATGGTCCATTGACATAATGCAAAATCGAGAGAACGTTACAAATTCTGTTATACAACGAATTCATCACTTCGCTAATTTCGTAATAAAAAAAATATGTTTGACTCAATTTGTTGGAACCTTAGTCAGTTTTTTAAATTGCTCCAAAATATTCCGAACATATAGAATATAACTACTTTGCTTGTCTATGAAGGTTGTTACACCAACGCCTAGTACAGGCAACCCTCGCATAACACGGTACTTTTAGAACACGATTTCGATATAACACGGTACTGAAAATGCGACACCTTTCGTATAACATGGTACTCTTAGAACACGATTTCGGTATAACACGTTTCTGTAGTTGCGTCAACCCTCTTATAACACGGTACTCTTAGGTCGTTTCTCAATTCCTTGCTTAAGTCTACGTCTACGTATAGTTATAACAGTTATGACGTCAGACCTAGCAAAAGCATGTCTAGATTTCTTGCTGGTTTGTATCTTGGCTATCAGTCAATCAAAAGCTTGTATTACACTGTTTGACCATTTGGTCAAACAGTGTAATACAAGCTTAAGGAAACTTAAAAAAAATTTCAAATTTTTGATTTTTGCAGTGTCATATAAGCATCAGCTGATCCATTTTGAGCTTTCTATAAACTGTTATAATAGCAATGCAAAGCTGTGACGTCAACAAAGACTTAGCAAGGAATTGAGAAACGACCTTAGATCTGCTTCGCAAGTAATAACTTGTAAGGTTTTTAGGCAGATTTGCTTACCTGTAATCGAACGTCAAGGGTCCGCTGTTTTTTATCACATTTGCTCGGATGTGCGCCATTCGTTGTGATCGCGGTAATCAAGGAGTCCAATTCTTGACCAGCGATTCGATAGCACGCTTTGTAAATCCATCGCTTTCGCCGACCTGACGATGACACTAAAGTACCACACAGAACACGGACTTCGACTTCGACTTCGATTTTGCCACTTGCCTACTATACCGAAGTCGAAGTTGAAGTCGGTGTTGTAGGCATCACTATATAATCCTGTGTGTTCTAAAAGACAGGTACTTTGAAGTCTAAGTTGAAGTCCGTGTTCTGTTTAGGCCAATAAGAGAATGAACTAAGCCCAGGCATGCGTCATCCGAGATTGAGGCCGTTGTTGGCGGCGGCATAGAATTCATCTCGACAACTATTAACGCTATAAAAACACAACAAAAATCTGCCAACAGTCTGGGCGCAACTTTATTATTTTTCCGGCAGAAGTTTGGAACGTGTTCAATTCGGGGATGCGGCGTATGTTACTATGTGACTGAAAACCTAACAAAAAGTTCGGGAAGCGGTTAGAATATGGTGTAACATATGAATTATATAATTGGGTTATATTCCGGGATGCGGTCTAGAGGTTGAAAAAGACAAAACTTAAAAATAGGTGATTATTGAACAAACCTGAGGAAGTGAAAGATATTCGACATCTGATCAGACCTAAGAGATATGGTGGAATTCATGGAAAAGTATACATCCACTTAAGACCCCCTTAGGGGTCGAATTTCAAAAAATCTTGAAAAGACATTCTAGGTATTCATATGAAGAATCCGTGGAATAAAGATGAATTCAATATTCGGAAAGATCTAGTAGATGTGACAAAAATCGTGAAAATATATGCATTTTATATTTACTGATAATTTTTTTTGCCCCCTCTTCTGAACGTTAATGAATATTCAATTTTTTTTTAATAAGAATTACTTTTCTGGTTGATTTACGTATACGTACCGAGTTTCAACTTTCTAGCATAAGACGATCTAAAGTTAGGAAAAACACCCCCACCCTCGTACCATGCTACCCTAAAAAAAAAAATATTTTTTCACCATGCCACTATTATAGTTCTATCTTAATACGAAGTTTAAGGTTTATATCATTACAGTTTTTTAGGTTATAAACATATGCACTTTTTTCTTCAAATTTCAAAATTCAATTTAATAGCTCATAGGGTTTGGCAACTATAATTCCTCAAACGAGTTTGCGTACGGCGGACGGCGGATGGCGCACAGACATAGTGAAATTTTTTTTTGCTTTTTTGGCGTTTATTAGTCATAAAACGTATAAAAAAAAATGTTCAGGGTAGCAAATTTTTTTAAAAAAAAAATCGATAACAATACTTTACTATTAAAATAATAAAGTAAAAATTGGTTAGGCTGACCGCATAAGAACAGAATCACCGGGACTGCTTCTACTCACTACATTCGCGTAAATGTGACCCAAATTAAAAAATTTTCTAAGAATAGACTGGGTAGACCCCTTGAATTGGCATTATTCTCAGAAGTGGTGGTGTGAGGGGGAAGGTGGGAGAAGCGTTTTAGACGAAAATTTTGGTTTCTAGATCTCAGCAACCGCTTATGTTAAGAAACTGAAACATGGAATTTCTATAGAGCTTTGATATTGGACCCATTTGCAAAAAAATTACTGATATGGGTGAAGGGGTGTAGGAGTGGAGGGGAAAATAATGCGTCCGAAATGCAAAAAAGTCGAGATCCACACATTCTAAAATCTATATCTCCCAAACCGTTAGTGGCAAGCAATTAAAACCTAACAAATATCTGTACTTATACTAGGAAAGTAGATTGAAACAAAATTTTTGGGTGGGGGTAGTGGCGTACGGGGGTGGGAGTTGAAATAGTAAAGATTACGATAACTCACAAACCAATTGCACCAGAAAAAAAAAATTCGGTTTGGGTATAAAGCTTGATAAATAAAGATTGCTCAAACTAAAATCTTTGAAAGGGGCGAAGGAGCAAAGAAGTGGGGGGATAAGAAAAAATATCACTTTTCATATCTCAATAACAGTGTAAGATAGATGGTTCAAATTTTAACTAGATCTAGGCCCAATAGAACATTAGTAAGGAAAAACAAATTCAAAGGTAAGTGTGTAGAGGGTGAGGGTGGAGAAGGGTAAGAAGGAAAAAGTTCCGATATTTATATCTTAAGAACCTGTAATGATATAAACTTTAAACTTCGTATTTAAATAGAAGTTTAGTAGTGGCATGGTGAAAAAATTACTTTTTTTTAGTGGTAGCATGGTACGAGGGTGGGGGTGTTTTCCTAACTTTAGAACGGCTTATGCTAGAAAATTTAAACTCGGTACATATATGTAAATCAACCAGAAAAGTAGTTCTGATAAAAAAAATTTTTAATATTCATTGACGTTCAGAAGGGGGGCAAGAAAAATTATCAGTGAATATTAAATGCATATATTTTTACGATTTTTGTCATATCTACTAGGTCTTTCCAAACATTGAATTCATTTTTATTCTACGGATTCTTCATATGAATACCTAGAATGTCTTTTCAAGATTTCTTGAAATTCGACCCCTAAGAGGGAGTAAAGTGGTTGTATACTTTTTCATGAATTCCACTATATCTCTCAGGTCTGATCAGATATCGAATATCTTTTCACTTCATCAGGCTTGTTTAATAATCACATATTCTTAAGTTTTATCTTTTTCAACCTCTAGACCGCATCCCGGAATATAGCCCAATTATATAATTCATATGTTACACCATATCTTAACCGCTTCCCGAACTTTTTGTTAGGGTTTTCAGTCGCATAGTAACATACACCGCATCCCCGAATTGAACACGTTCCAAACTTCTGCCGGAATAATAATAAAGCTGCGCCCAGACCGTTGGCCGGTTTTTTTTCTTCCAACCGAATCCACAAATTCGTACGCGCCGCGATGTGGTGCAATCAAAATATGACAGATGAGTCAACGTAAGAGCTTTGGGAAATGTTCACTCATGCGGGTGTACTGCCGTCTGGTGCTTAGGATAAATACTTACATAGTAACCAAACTCTCTATCTTCACCATTGTCCACAAAAATTTTCGCATAAAAAAAGCATACCTCTCTAATGGACGATTTTGATTGGCCGTACCTTTCAAAATTTTAAACAGCTGATGACTGAGACAAATCCTTTGTCTCTTTCAATTACATACGCGCAATAAAGCTTTAACGCTTTTCAGTCTGTTTTGGTTGTTTTTATGCATACTTCGTGTATTGCCATATCCCTCACCCTCACGTCATTTTCCCTAATTACTATTCCATTAATACCGAATCGTGCAAAAGAAACAGAAATGTGTGCCAGAGTAATCGCCCATGACTGAAAGAGAAGAGAAGAAGCTTCCGAATTCGTGCAGATTGTACGTAGTGTGTTTACGTCGAGAATTTTAGCTGAGTTTGGATACAATGTAAGTATTTATACTATGGTCTGGTGGTTATTTTTCTTAGGACAGTTCTCGACGGCTAAATAGAAAATTTTAAAAATTCATTCGAGCTTTCACGCATAGACATGCGAAAAACATATGGAGAGCTCTCATGTACTCAGCAGACAGATTAAACCGCCGTGTCCATGTGAGTGAGCTCCAGTAAAAGAACGTAGCAAATGATTGGGGGTGAACTCGACAAGAACTTTCAACTGAACGTTCTGATTCTTATAGTTAAAAACCCAATCGTGGACCCACTAGGTTAAAGTGATGGGTGGATGTAGGTAGATGGTAGGGGAGGTACGGGGGGAGAAAGGGGTGAAGTAAATCAAGTTTTAAAAAAGAGATAGGTGAAGAGGGGGAGGAGTTATAAGCTGCTTTTGGGTCTCACTAAGGATCGGAATGCCTCTGGCGGGAATAGTTGTAAAGCCAGGTTTTCGATATCTGACTTCTGACATTTTCATCTGACTTGAATTTTTTAAAAATTCATTCGATGTTTCACGCATAAGCCAGAAACACATGTGCATATTTCTGCATGCAGCGCGGCAAAACTGATTAAGAACGCTTGAGTTTTAATGCAACGAAACACACGCTTATTCTGCATGCAGCGGAGCGCTGCAAGATGTCTCTACTTCTACTTTTGCGGTGCAGCGGCAGTTTTAAAAAAGAGGGGTGAGGGGTGAGGGGTGAGGGGTAGAACGAAAAGGGTGCACATAAGGAGGGTAAACAGTGGGGGGGGGTGAGGGGTTGAGTTTATGGGAAAGAGGTGTATGAGGAAAAGTACGGAGGGTGAGAGGGGTGAAGTAAATCAAGTTTTAAAAAAGAGATAGGTGAAGAGGGGGAGAAGTTATAAGCTGCTTTTGGGTCTCACTAAGGATCGGAATGCCTCTGGCGGGAATAGTTGTAAAGCCAGGTTTTCGATATCTGACTTCTGACTTTTTCATCTGACTTGAATTTTTTAAAAATTCATTTGATGTTTCACATTTGAAAAATGTATGAGAAGCTCTCATGTACACAGCAGACAGATAAAGATGCCGTGTCCATGTGAGTTGGGCCCAGTAAAAGAACATAGCAAGTGCTTGGGGGTGAACCCGACAAGAACTTTCAACTGAATGAAAATTCCCTTTCCCACCCGAACTAAGATATCCTTTCAAGCTCATCATAAAGTTTATTGTTTTTGAGTGGGGTTGTAAGAAAATTTTCAACCTTGGCATTTGCAAGATCTTGTAAAAGTGGGCTATGGAGAGGGCTCTCAAAACCTCCAAAAAGTAGAATAATTCATCCTTTATCCGGATTCCATCGCTAGGACACGAGCTTGAGCGAAGTCTTTCCCTATAAACTTAAGAAGAGTGCAGGCCCAGGTGATTTAGGTAATCTTTTCACTGAATTATACATACAGTTGCTCACAAAATTATTTGGTCACCTGGGAATCCGAGCTAAATTCGTCATTTTAAGACACTAAAATGCAATATATGAAAAAAATGAAAACTAGGATTTGATCTTGGATCTTGTTAATAAACAGCCAATATGTTTTATAATTTTAAGTAGTTGAAATAAATTTATTAAGTTAAAAAGAAAATAAAAGGTCGAAAATTCATCTCACAAAATTATTTGGTCACCAGTTTATATTAGTTTTAATACATTTTATTCTTCTTAACTAAACCTATTTAATACTTGGTGGGGTATCCTTTGGCTGTAATAACAGCTTTTTGTCTATTCTGCCTATTTTTTACTAAATTAGTAGTGGTTGAAACAGCTATTTCTTCCCACTCCTTTTTTAAAATAGTTTTCAGCTGATTTTTTCTTGTTATGTTATGATCCTGAACCTTTTTTTTTTAAAAATTGCCCACAGGTGCTCAATAGGATTTAGGTCCGAGGACTGTGGTGGCGTTTTGAGTTGTTGAGGTACGTTGTACAGCAGCCAACTTTTGACTACCAAAGCCATATGCCTTGAGTCATTATCTTGGTGAAATTTCTAGACACGTGGCATCCCCAATTTAATAGCATTATCTCTAATATTTTTTTTTAATATGTCTAAATACACCCATTTATTCATTATTCCATCAATAAAGTGCAGGTGTCCCACGCCGTTTGCCGCCATACAGCCCCATAGCATGACCGAACCTCCACCATGTTTCATTGTTTGGAATAAGTTTTCTTTATTCAGCGAAGTATTTGTTTTTCCCCACACTTTTTGATTTTCAACTGGGCCGAAAATATTGAATTTGGAGTGACGAATAGTTTTCACTTTTTTCGTATATTGCATTTTAGTGTCTTGAAATGACGAATTTAGCTCGGATTCCCGGGTGACCAAATAATTTTGTGAGCAACTGTACATGATATGCCTATCGTTCGGAAGATGGTTGAAACATATTTTATTATGGTGATGGATTTTAAACGTACACGTTTTGCTTGCTGGGCAATTAGTAACTCAGAACAGAACAGAGTTCAGTGGAAAAATAATAAATCGATGAAATATTTCAGTGAATGTATGTATTAAACCATTTTCTCTTCACGTGAACGTCCTAAGATTTCCCGGTACAGCGTACAACTACATACTTATATGTATACATATGTATGCACCGAAAACGAATAAATCGGAAAATGAAACTAACTTTTACATGTTATTTTGATCCAACAATAAAAGAAACAAAACTTTTGAATTTCTATGAAACGAGTTCTGCCATCTATCGCCATTATGTCATTATATCTATGTATACAGGGTGGTCCATAAATTATGAACATTTTTTGTCATAGTCGGTTAGTTTTTCCGATTTAATAATTTGTGTACTCTATTTAAATATCCATACCTGCCTGTTTTCGTTTTATGATAGCCTGCGATACCTGTCAAACATGGGTGTGTTCAAGATGCGTGCTATAGCTGCTTCGAAAGCATAGCATAGCAAGACTGTAGCAACTGTCAAATTAAGCCATAGCAAGAATTAGCTTCTTCGGTTTTTGAACAGCCAAAAGCAGCTTGCATAGCTCACAACAGCTGTTCGACACATACATACGCAAGTAGCATACCATATGACATATATTATAATAAAATAAAGTGAAAATGAAAATGAAAATGAGCACTACCAGTAGTGTCTTTAAATTTTTCACTTTTTCTATTCTTAATAAAACATTATTTTCCATTTTAAACATTCAAAATGTCGTTAAGACGAAACTAACAGCTACACACACATTTGCATATTGCAATAGCTGCTTTCTGGCTACAGTCCCGAGTGTGAGCAACCAAAAGCAGCTATAGAAGCAGCTTTTTGAAAATCTTGAACAGATCTAGTGTCAAGTAGCAAGCACAAGAAAGCAGCTTTTTGGTTGCATTGAACACAAAAAAGCATAAAAAAGCAGCTAATAGCAGCTATAGCAGAAATCTTGAGCACACCCCATATTGTATAATGATATTTGTTCGCAATATATCCCTAACTGCCAAAAGCGGAATAATAACCAATTTGTCCATTTACATCTAAACACATTAACTACTCAACAAGAAAAATGGGCTTTTGAAGTTTTATTAAATACTATTATAACATTAAATATATTATTGCAAAGCAGAAATACTTTATAGGGAAATGTAGAGTAACCAAATAGCAACCAAATATGCCATCAAAAGTTTTCCCGCGCAGCTCTTGTTACAGATGTCACTGCTAGCTCCACTATTAAGATAGCAGTGTTCCGTTTCTAGGAAAAGGAGTTAAGCAACAAAATACTTTTTAAGAAATGCAGGGCAACAAAACAGCAACAAAATATGCCATCAATAGTTATTTCGCGACGCTCTTCTTTATAGTTGTCACTGCTAGCTCCACTGTTAAGCTAGCTGTGTTCCGTTTCTAGGAAAAGGAGTTGAGCAACAAAATATTTTTTTTGAGAAATGTGGAGCAACAAAATATGCTATCAAAAGTTTTCTTGCGAAGCTCTTATTTAAAGATGTCACTGCTAGCTTAACTGTTAAGCTAGCAGTGTTCCGTTTCCAGGAAAAGGAGTTGAGCAACAAAATTAATTTTTGTGGAGCAAAATAGCAACAAATTAAGGTTCCCACACACTGACGCGAATTATTCGCTGACGCTGCGATTATCTTGCAGCGGTCATTCTCATTACCCAGCAAACAAAAAGGTTCGGAATGATCTTAAAAAGATATCTGTAGAAGATATCATCTATCGTGTGAGATAACTTTGTCTGATCGATTGCGATACGATAAAGTGCAAAATGTCCATTCGGTGCGATATCTTTCTAAAGATAAAAATGGGTGAAGGGGAAATTTTTGATTATGTTCATCCGGCAAAGTAGTTTTCATATAATATTTATTTTTCGGAACCTAAAATACATAGTAGGTTCCTCTTTAAAATATCGCAAAGATGACAATTTTAGAATAACTCGACTAAGCATCAATAATTATCTCGTAAAGTACGTAAATATGTACAATTATGTATGTTTAAAGATTCACTGAACGAACCCGCAGTTGATAGCTACCAATTAAATACTAAACAACGTTGCTTCTTCAAACTTTAAACTCAAACCTTATAAGGATGGTGTAATCTGCAATAGTATTTTTAGTCAAAGAAAACCCGCCATCTGTATGTCAGGTACTTTTGGAGAAGTCATCTTACTTCAAGGTATTATTTCACTAATTGTGATTGAAATAAATTACATAGAAATTTATTGAAAGTGTATCCTTTTTCTTATATTCTCGACTGTATAAATTTCGGATGTAGTCTTCCCATCCTCTTCACTAAGGACTGTTTCGCTTTTCCTCAGTTCCTTGGAAAGCTCAATACTTTGCCACAGAGCTTTTCAAAAAACGAGCACTAAATTTCACGGAGAATTTCGTCTGTGCAGGGTTGGTGTTTTTCCTTAAACCTGTCGCTGCGTACAAACACAGAGACAGAGACTGCCGTCGTAATACGGAAAATTTCACCCGTCACTTTGATTCAAAGCCGTGGGAAATTCTCAACAGTTGGTCGTCAGCTCGTTACCCAGTTAGTTGTTGTTTCGGTGTTGCGTGTACATTAAAATAATAATAAAATAATAATTTAAAAAAATTAATTGTGTTTAGTCGATTAAGTTATAAAATAATGAAATCGAAAAAAATAGTTACCTAATTAAAAATAAGACATACCGTATAAAGTGCGTGAATATATTTTAATGTTTTCAGTCGGATCATAGTGTATTTGAGTCCTTTTCATAATATTAAGAACATTTTTATATATCATTAATGTCATAGTGATTTTTTTTAAATGCATCACAAACTAGTGTTTTAAAGTGTTCGACTACTTTAAGGTATTATAATAAAGAAGCGTAAATTAATTACAACGTTTTATAATTCTCAACCTCTATAATAATTAAGAAAGTGGTCACATTTTCAATTTCTTCGATGCATTGCGCGCTAATCTCGACTTATCCGTAATGAGCTTTTAATAGTGCCAGCAATGTGATTAAGTGAATGAGTGGCCTGAAAAAAAAAATTAAAACGAATGCAAATAAAAGAGATTGAAATTTTTTTTTTATTCTTGGATTAACCCAAAGAAATCAATTTTTTCGCGTGACGAAAAAATCCTATGCATAGTTAAGTAGATTGTGTACGGGATTCCACGTGAATTATACGTACACATGTTGAAAACAAGAATTTGTGGTGATAGCATTAATGACATATTTTTCTGTGTAATTTAGTTGAAACATTGATTCTTCTTGACTCTTACACTAATTAAAGAAGGGTAGTCTTTATGAAGAGCAAAGTAGTTTCAGTATACTGCTTCGATCCTATTTGAACCTAACAGAAATATTATATACTAGTTTCATTCCATTAATCGCAAAGTACTTTAAATAATTCGTTGGAAAATCCTGGAACCATAAAGAGATGATTGAATTATAGACTCTGTCTATTAACCAGTAAATTCGATGATCTGTGGTATTGAGAAAGATCGCCATTATGAGCATTTTTGAAGTCATACTAGCAAACTACCTTCCATAAGGCCTTACCGAAGCCCTGCCTTATAGCCTCGGTAAGGCCTTATAGAAGGTAATTTGTTACTAGGGATGCTTTTGATCATGACAGAATAGTTTAAGTTAAGTATTTAGAATAACAGAAGAAAGCCACACTCTAGACACCTCAAGGAATAATCGTGATATAATGAACAAATCGTTGAATTGATTACACAAGCCTGTTGTTTAGAGTTGTAAAAAGAAAAGATCCTAACTGATCTCTTGAGATTACCTATGTTTAGCAACAGTTATATTTAAATACACTCCGCATTAAGGTTTACATTATTATATGAAGTATTTTCGACCAAACACCAAAATAAAGATTTTGAGCGTAATTGGGATAGATCAAACTTTTTCTCGTGTGCCATTCATGAGTGAACTACTATTAAAGAATACTTTGTTGAAGTGAGTAAGTGAAGCAACTCAGTCATTTTGATGACATGCAGTTCAATCCGAATGAGAATACCAAAAAAATAAATACATAAATCAAACAAACAAAGGTAGGATGTAATCTATTACTTCGTTCACGCGGTCAACGACGTTCTGCTACGTAGCACACCCACGTGATCACACGAAATTTTGCTACGGAGTCGTTTTTCTACAACATTGCAAAAACGTGTGGTGTAGTGTAGTGGATTTCCTAATCCTTCCTACGAGAACAGTTGCCGTTGCGCTTCGTAGCATGTACGAGTGAAATGTCAAAGAGCTGGTTTGAATTTTCTCGGCGACTATATTAATAGCGCATTTAATGATTCCATTTTATTAAATAATAACAGAAGAAATTATATATAAAAATTAAAACGACGAATGTAGCATTCTATTTTCACTGAACCTTTTTTTTGCCTCATTTCCGAACGCCAATGGACATTCGAATTTTTTTTAATCAAAATTACATAAGGTGCATAAGAAAAAACACCCCACCCCCGTACTATACTACCCCTGTAAAAAACTATATTTTTGAACATGCTACTACTATAGTTCTATTTCTATCTAAGTAGCAAGTTTCAGCCTTAAACCATTATAGGCTCTCAAGATATAAACATCGGAACCAGAATCGCTGCTTAGTGTCATAACAAACATGACAGCTCCTTACAAAAAGCAACAATTTTGTATGAAAATCACGTTTTCAATTAATGTGCAAGATTTTGTAAGGCAAAGCAAAGTGAAATAGTTTATAAACATATTTAAAAATGAGAATTAGACTAGTTTTCTCATCTGGAATTGAGTTTTCATAGAAAAAATTAGAATGAAAAAAATATCACATAAAACACTGTCGGATTGGTTGAAACATTGTTTTGGTTTTTTTCGAGTTCTAGTTTTGGTTTTCCGTGCTTTCTAAAGCATGAACAAAACAAAAACTTTACTTGTCTGTTTAGTGGAAAACCGGCATAAGAACTCACTTAAAAGTGACTTTCGTAGTGTACTTCTTATGCCGTTTTTCACCGAATAGACAAATCATAACTCTACATATAGTACATACATATATTTATTGGTATGTTAATTATTACAAGGCTTAGATGCAGTTAAGAAAAATTCAAGTGATTAGACTACTATTGTCTTTACAACTTCAATGTTGAATACAATTTCCTTGTTTACAACTAGTTAAGAAATGCCTTAGAGCTAGTACAAATCTTTTTAGGGAAAAACTCTCAAAAACCTAGCGATTTCAGACATAACACAACACAAATTCGTGTCGAAAAAACGAATTTCCGAGATTTTACCAACTTCTACAAACTCGTGTTTTTTCAAATGTTTCTATTTTGTTCTTCGTTTCCCGATCAGAAGTGTAACTTTAAAAGGTTTCGGTGTGTTTGCAAACAGAATCTGTTTCGAGGAAACACAGAAGTTTTGTTTTGTCCAGTTTGTGTTTTTCGTTCGATCAAAAATCGTTCATCTTTCAACTTAAACTTATTCGTTTGACAGTTCGATTGAACTAACTTGCTTCGTTCAGTTGAAACGTGGTCAGACCAGACGTCAGACCGAAAACAAAACTGCGACAAAACAATGTCGGTTTGTTTAAAACAGTATTATTTGGTCAAGTTGGAGTTTCGGTTTTCCGTTTTTCAAAAACATGAACAAAACAAAAAGGCATTTGGTTGTAAACCAGAACAGAAAGATTAAGTTTTAAGCTCCCAACCGACCCGCCATAAAGATGTTATTTTTCCAATTTTCCTAAAGTATTTTCATACTAGTTATAAATTTTAGTGTTCTAATTTGAGCGATCCCAAAGATATAATTTTCATAATGTGCAGTTTTAAAGTGTAAGCATTTCTTTGGAGTTTTCGATTATTGAAAAATATAAATCATAATTGGAATTCCAAACTTACATAAAAGAATTCAGACGATATGAGAAATCATATGGTGAAATCATGCACTTCTGGTACACTGTATGTCACTATGTCAAATATTCGACTATTCTGGCTGGCAAATGTAGTCAGATTTTGCTTTTTGTTCTATTTTGACATAAAAAATTCAACTGATCTTTTCGTCAAACTTTTCTTGTCTATTTGACAGTATGGCATACAGTTTATTACTAGCTTCACAAATTTTACTTTGAATTTCGACGTTGACTTGCACCATATTAAATAATTTAAGTGATCTCACAATCTAAAGGAAAATAGTTATAAAATCTCAATACTTTCATATATTGCTATCACCTATACAAAAACCTAAGTAAGATAAAAAGACTATAATTCCTCTTTGGTAATGGTACATTTGTATATAATATAATAGATTAAGTGTTTCGACAAGTTTAGTGATCTGTAAATATCTGAATAATTATGATGTTGTGATTAATCTGTCAAGCTGTGCACACAAACTAATAATCAGTAAACCATGTGCTTATTTGTGTTTTGATTTTGTAGACAGGACGTTAGTAATGGAACGATTACCAAGTGGTTTTCAATAGATTAACCTTAATTTATATTTACTATAATCAATGAAGAGGATGTGTGGCTATATTTAATTGAAATGCGTATCAGAATACAATAATTGGAGTTAGTACTTCTTTGCAGTATTGCTCAATACCAATAAATAAACATAACTACTCGAATTTAGGCTAATTAATTTCTTAATTTCAGCACATCACAGTTGATAATATAACTTTAGGCGTTCGTCAAATGTATTATAAAATTGCTTAATATTCTCTTCTACATTCTTGGAAAACTGCCATGAACGAATTCAAAATGAACTAGTCTAAACCAAACAACTATCACAAAACGGATTTAACTTTAATAAATTTTTTGTTCGTCAGCTTCTGGGATTCTATTTATTCTGGTTTTCCCTTCTTTAAATATTCTGATCTATGGAAATTTCCAGCGTATCTTTACCTTACTATACTATACAGTTTTTAAAATCATTGTTTTATATAGAAATGTGTTTGTCGTGGCCAAACATAAGTGTTTCGAATTAAAATTGAATTTAAAAATGAAAAATGCTATGCTTTTATGAAATAGAGGTCGATAGTGCAGTCCTTCACCTTCTAATCGGACTATACAGTGCTCTTGTCCCTAATCTCAAAATCATGGGCACCAACCAACTCCAGAATTTCTGGTAAGGACACTAAGGATATCCAAGTAATTTTTACTGTAAACAACTTTACAGGAAGAAAAAAATCTCTGTTTGTCCATATATGAATTCTTTCCTCAGACTGTGGATTATTACATTGAATATAATTTATAATGTACCTGGCTTTGTCTGAAAAATATGTGCTAAATGCACCTTTGACTTTAATACATTATAATAAATTATTGAAACTAATTTGTACAAAATTCCGAAATTAAGTGAAGACATTTTGACAGGATGTTTGATTTGATTGTGTAATAGGATTTTCTTCATAATCATACATTTTACTCCAACCATTGGAAAAATAGCATATACAAAATTTAAAAGACGTAGCATAAGCCCTTCTGAAGTTATCGACCAATATTTTTGAACACGTCTTAGAGCCATTTTGTATGGCAGCTACCCGCAGGAGTAGGACGATTTTGGTTGTGGAAGTTAGGAACTTAGGACGATTCAACCAAATATGGAGATTCAAAATTTCAAGATCTTAGGTAAAGGCGTTATCGTGTTCACGGATACGGACGGATGGACGTCAACGGATTTGGCGTTTTTCCGCCACAAATAAACAAAACATAATGTTTAACTTTTTATTGACCGAGGCTTAGTTCTATGCGTTACAAACATTTTTTACCAGTTCGCTGTAAAGGCTAGTTGCCTTTGACTAAGCTTGCATTTTACTTTATTATTTGAATATTGAAGTTCTGTTTTTGATTTAAAAAAAATATTCGTAACCTTCCACGCTTTGATACGGTAGCTAAGGCTAAGGATAGCACCAAAATTATTTTGCCAGTATCAGGTATCCAAGGATGCCAAGGGATCTTGCGTGTCAAAAACACAGTAAACTAATTATGTAGGAATATTTTGTTGTTTATTTTTATTGGTTGTCATGGTACCCTAAACGGCTTGGATCTTAGATCATATGGCGTAGCGAAATAACGTTACATTTGGGCCATCCAAAAGCGTTACAAAGGTGAACATTTCGAACATATAACTGCACTTGGAAAAGAAATATTTATCAAAATATACATTCCTGTACAAATCCTTTGTGTCGAAAGAAAGCTTTTCGATGGCTAGTCTACCTTGAGTTCACAACAATATAACCTTCTCATTAAATTAGTACTATGAAAAATAAGTCTGTCGAAATATCGAAATTCGGTGTTTCTCAAAAAAGTACGCATTTGATAAAGCTACTCGTTTTTGGTATTTCGACGAGATTTCAATTACAGAATCGTACCACATCTTAGGTAAATATGTAAATATGTAGATATGTAAATAATAAAATAACATGCATCTGTAAAGCATACATACACACATATGTATGTAGATTACAAAGAGAGTATAATAAGTTTGATCCAGCTCAAAAGCTTGTAACGTTTAGATCGAAGCCTCAGACCAAAAAAAGTTAAATGTTATTTTGTGCTTATTTGGGGATAAGATCTCTAAATGCGCTTGACATCCGTTCGCCCGCCCGTTAACTTGATAGCTCAAAAACGCCTTGGCGTATGGTCTTGAAATTTTGAATCTGGATGTTTGATCGAATTTGTAAGGCTAATTTCGTTAACGGTCAAGACCGTAGAGTATAATACGATTAGTTTGCAGCTGATCGTGTCAACTGTAGGTTTATGCAATATATATATTTATTACATGGAAAAAAAATTAAAGAGCCCGCCAAAATTTTTGCCCCTAAAATAATCAGTTACGTAATCCAATGCAGCTTTTACTTCGACATGCGCATAGAAGAATATGGCTATTTTTTATTGGGTATGTCCAATCCCCTTCATAATCTAAGCTTCCATAGATACAAAAATGCAGTCCGTCTGTACGCCGTACGCAAAATCATTTGAAGGCTCAGACATCCAAAACGCTTTGAGTTGAGATTTCGATATTTCCCGAACCAGTCGTGCCGGGAAAATAATGTTTGGTTTATGTATACAAGTTGACAAATCAAGTTTGCTAAAATTACATTTTTTAAGGAGGCAAATAAGCATTGAAGTGAGCCAAGTATTTTTCTTAAAATTCACGTTTCATTTCCCAAGAACGGTTTAAGGTCCCATGATTCCGGTGCGACAATTTTAGATCCAATTTTTATTTTTCTTTCTTGACAGGGAAAAAGTCAATTTAAATCGGTTTTCGTTCATGTAATTTGGCGTAGACGTCTGCGTCGTTTGCTGTGTATAAGCGAATTAATTTTGAATTTACAGAATAAATAGTGTTACAGGTTTTCAAATTATTTGCAACGCATAACTATTAAAAGTCAATAATTTTTTCTTTGATTTATCTTCTAGATATACAAATTAATTATATTATCTATGATACTTTTCAATGACATGCGGTTTTCTTATGTAATTTCTCCCTTGAAAATCGTGGAAAATTACTTCAGTTTGACTTCATATATTATTAACAAAAATGAAAATTTTTTGTAATTTGCTTTAAGGAAGAAACTCTTTAAGATTTATTTTTTCTATTATATTAATGAAAATGGCATGTTAGCCATTCAAGAAACAGGTAATAAATGCACACAAAGAACTCGGATTTACACGTTGTTAAAAATGTTTAAGGGTTGTTCCTCTAATAGCTGTTTTTTAAAATACAATTTTGAATTTTTTCACTTTTTTTCAATTTATAAGATTATAAGCAAAACACATGTTCATAATATGGAAATAAAATCATATCAAATCAAATGATATATAATTTTGAATTTTTTCTTAAGGGCTCATATCACCCTGAAAATCGTTTTTCTTACAAATTTTTATGTCTTATATTTTCAAGAATTATAAAAAAAATTTGAATTTAGAAAATCCACTCCATCACAAAGTTATAGCACTAAATGTAACCATACATCGATTTAAAGTGGCTTCCTGGCTCTTTGCCGCGTTACTCTCAACAGCAGCAATTAACCGAGTGTCATAGAAAACCAGGTCATTCATAGGACCATCTGTGAAAAACACGAAGATAAAAGAGGAAGAAAGCGTACAGTACGAAGCTAGAATGGGAGACTAGCTAGCCGTAAGGTAACGTTTTACCTATCAAAAACTTTAAACACATTTTTCTCAAAACTATGTTTGAAGACACGGCACGATAACTCAGTCAGTTTTCAATATTTTTGAAATTTTTTTTTACATTTTGATAACTATTTTCTCTATAGTCTATCGAGAGCTTTTTCAATTTTTTGCTTGGAACTTTTTTTTATATATTATTAAACGCAAATTTTTCTTAAAAAAAACTGATTACTAAAGTTTGAAATACTGTAACTTATTTATTTATGTCTTTGATAGGCTTTAACTACTACATTCTTTCTCATTTTTGCAAATTAAGTTATTACTTTATTATTTTAATAATATTACTTTATTATTTTAATAACATTAAAATAATAATAAAGTATTGTTATCGACTTTTAAAAAAAAAAAAATTTGCTACCCTGAAATTTTTTTTTTACACAAACTCGTTTGAGGAATTATATTTGCCAAACCCTATGAGCTATTAAAATGATTTTTTTTTCCTGAATAGACATGGTAGACCCCTTGAAACTTTTTTGAGGGGTGAGGGTGTGAGGGGGAAGGTGGGGGAAGCGTTTTAGACGAAAAATTTTGGTTTCTAGATCTCAGCAACCGCTTATGGTAGGAAACTGAAACTTAAAATTTCTATAAAGCTTTGATAGTGGACTTATTTTCAAAAAAAATTGATGATATTGGTGAAGGGGTGTGGGAGTGGAGGGGGAAATAATGCGTCCGAAACGCAAAAATGCCGAGATCGACACATTCTAAGATCCATATCTCTTAAACCGTTAACGGCAAGCAATTACAACTTTACAAATATCTGTAGTTATACTAGGAGAGTAGATTGAAAAAAAAAATTTTGGTGGGGGTGGGTGGTGGCGTGCGGGGGTGGGAGTTGAAATGGTAAAGATTACGATATCTCACAAACCAATTGCACCAGAAAAACAAAATTCGGTTTGGGTATAAAGCTTGATAAATAAAGATTGCTCAAACTAAAATCTTTGAAGGGGGCGAAGGAGCATAGAAGTGGGGGGATAAGAATTTTTCAAAAATATTACTTTTCATATCTCAATAACAGTGTAAGATAGATAGTTCAAATTTTAACTAGAACTAGGCCCAATAGAACCCTAGTAAGGAAAAACAAATTTAAAGGTAAGGGTGTAGAGGGTGAGGGTGGGGAAGGGTGGGAAGGAAAAGGTTCCGATGTTTATATCTTAAGAACTTGTAATGATATAAACCTTAAACTTCGTATTTAGATAGAACTATATCAGTGGCATAGTGAAGAAGTAAAAATTTTTTTAGGGGTAGCATGGTGCGAGGGTGGGGGTGTTTTTCCTAATTTTTGAACGGCTTATGCTAGAAAGTTGAAACTCGGTACGTATATGTAGAAAAGTGATTCTGATAAAAAAAATTTCAATGATCATTGGGGTTCAGAAGGGGGGGGGGGGCAGAAAAAAATTTCAGTAAATATAAAATGCATATATTTTCACGATTTAAGTTTTTTTCTTTTACAACATCTAGACCACATCCCGGAATATGACCCAATTATATAGTTCATATGTTACACTCTATTCTAACCGTTTCCCGAACTTTTAGTTAGGTTTTCAGTCACATAGTAACATACACCGCATCCCCGAATGAAACACGTTCCGAACTTCTGCCGGAAAAATAATAAAGTTGCGCCCAGACTGTTGACAGATTTTTTTTTGTGAAGTTATGATGCCGACCAGCAGGTGCCAAGGTTTTCATGAGTAGTCCATTTATACCAGTAAAAACAATGTTAATGTTAAAAAACAATGTTAATGTTAAAAATCAAAAAAAAAAATTTTTTCTTTCTTATGTTGAATATATAATAAGATATGTGAACTCAACAATTTAATTTTTTTTCTCCAGATAACCTTCATAATAATTTTTCAAATTTACTCGATTTTCTGGGCGTTCAAGGTTATATGAGCCTTTAATAAGCGACCTAGTTTTCATACAGCCATGATAAGACCCATCCTAATCTATGCATCAGTGGTTTGGTGGACTAAGTCCTAGTGTGCATACATCCGAGCTAGTCTCGCTAAACTAAAGAGGACTGTCTGCTTCAGTGTAACAGGTGCTTTGCGTACCACACCTGGTGTGGCTCTCGATGCGCTGCTCAATTTGCCACCGCTTGATATTGTTGTTCAGGCAGAAGCAATGAGAGCTGAGAAATGGCCTGAAGGTTGTCTGAGAACTCCATCTTCGATATGCCTTCGGATGCTATGACTTCAACATGTATGCTCAAAAGAAGTTATCAGGTGGAGACCCCGAGGAAGGAAGAGTAGGTAAACCAATCCGCTCTGCCTAGCGTATTCACTGATGTATTCTATACGGACTGCTCAATGAGTGAAAAAGGGTCTGGAGCTGGAATGTACCTGCAGATTGAAGATCTCAGGTACTCTTTCGCCCTAAGAAAACATTCTTCGGTATTTCAGGCTTAAGTATATGCGATCCTTAAGGCAGTAGAGTGGATTATAGAGAGAAGATGGAGAGGCAGGATGATCTGCATTTGCAGCGACAGTCAAGCTGCTCTACAATTTTTTTTTTTTTTTTAAGGACTCGATGAACAGAAAATGTAAATATTCCAATTATACAAAAAGTCAATGATAAAAAATAAAATAAAGTAAAAACAAAAAATAAATGAATTACAATATTAAAATAGAAAAATATAAATAAAGAAAAATGAAAATTAATTAGAATTCAATATAATGTACAAAGTTATTTAATTGAAAACATGAATCTTATACCTATACAACTTAAAAGATTGTAGACTGAAGTCATGAAAACTAAGGCAAGATTGATTGAACATTCGAGGCAGCATAAGTAAGGGAGAGTGAGAGTGAGAGTGAGCCGCGCATATGGTACAGCGAATAGAGTTTGTGATCTGGTATTTCTTACATTAGTATGCAATTGAAGTTCATCTTGAAGATTAGTGTTAAAAACGAAATTTACTTTAAATAAAAATACAATGTCCAAATATAGTCTTCTGTCCTTTAAACTTGTAAGGCCATGTACCTCTAATCGACTCTCGTAGCAAGTATAAGATAAATTCAGCTTTCGGAAAATAGATTTGGTAAAACGTCGTTGTACTGATTCCAACGCAGTCACAAGATATTGGTAGTGAGGGTTCCACACAACAGAACAATACTCTAGACGAGACCGAACCAGACTATTAAACAAATTCATATTAACATATATATTATGGAATGGATGTGCAGTTCTTAATATAAAACCACATAATCTAAATGCATGTTTGAAGACTTCGACTATGTGCTGATCAAACTTTAATCTGTTGTTAAACATTAGTCCTAAATCCGTTATGCGTGAGGCTTCAACGAGGAGAGCATTATCAACATGGTAGTCAAAGTTAAGGCTACAATCCTTGTTATATTATTTTAAAACATTTTTGAGTGTTCAAACGGAGGTTATTCAGCTTACACCATTCGTTCAATTTATTAATGTCATCTTATAGGATTTTACTGTCAGAAATAGACTTCACGACTCTGAATACCAATGTTCACCAATATTGAACGATAACTTTAAAACGCTTTACGTTACGACCTTGGAATTTAGTATACGTTGATTTTATAATAGTCGCAGCTTAAACCATTAATATGAAAAATATCCCATCAGTTCTTCATGTAGTTGCCATACAAAAATTCTGTAAAAGGTCCTAACTTAATGTATGGAACTCACTATAGAAACCGACTCAAGAAATCGACTAGCCACTATACAATAATTTTTTTGTACCTGTTAGTAAAAGGTCATGTAATAATTTCTTTGATACATTTTCAACTAAAATACAAATAGGAGTTCAATATTTCATCTAGAGTATCATACGATTGGCTTGGAGCCAATCGTGACTGCGTTATGTTTTTTTATGATTTTTTCTATGTATTTAATCGTCAATTTTTAGCTGTCCCTCATTTGCGGTGACAAAATCAGAATTTTTTTGCTTTTCACCCCTTTCAACCAGCAATATTTTTTTTTCCGCATGAGATCTTTTGTCACTAAGAGGGGAGATTTAGTGCGGTTCTTAAGATTAACCGATTATAACCGATAATTAGTTAAAGTAATGTCCGAAGGATACTAAACCTTTTTGGAAGTAACAGAGTTACCTATATCAATAATGTGAAATGGAATTTTCGAATGTGTTTATCCCATATATAGTATAATTAACCTTAATCTCATTCATATGTCATTTGGTGTAGTCCATGTCTCTCACATTTTGATGCCTATAGTTGAGTACGTATATATATATAAATTTATTTAAGAATATGTAGTGTGCACCGATGGATGACGTACTTCGCATTATCTTTTAAATCTGTATTTTTAACTCGCTTATCATCGTGGTATTTGTTATCAAGAAGATACACGTATTTAAGTACGAACATGGAATGTAGTAGGTCGACAAACACTAAAAAAATCTGCCAACAGTCTGGGCGCAACTTTATTATTTTTCCGGCAGAAGTTCGGAACGCGTTTAATTCGGGGATGCGGTGTATGGGACTATGTGACTGAAAACCTAATAAAAAGTTCGGGAAGCGGTTAGAAAAGGGTGTAACATATGAATTAAATAATTGGGTCATATTCCGGGATGCGGTCTAGAGGTTGGAAAACACAAAAATTTAAAAATCGGTGATTATTAAACAAGCCTGGGGAAGTGAAAAGATATTCGATATCTGATCGGACCTGAGAAACATGGTGGAATTCATGAAAAAGTACAGTACACACCCTCTTAGGGGTCGAACACATTCCAGGTATGCATATGAAGAATCCGTAGAATAAAAATGAATTCAATATTTCGAAAGACCTAGTAGATATGACGAAAATCGTGAAAATATATGTATTTTATATTAACTGATATTTTTTTTGCCCCCCCCCCCTTCTGAACGCCAATGAATTATTTAAATTTTTTTTATCAGAATTACTTTTTTAGTTAATTTACATTTACGTACCGAGTTTCAACTTCTTAGCATAAGATGTTCTAAAGTTAGGAAGAACACCCCCCACCACCGTACCATACTACCCCTAAAAAAAATTCCATTTTTCCACCATGCCACTACTATAGTTCTATCTACATACCAAGTTTCAGCTTCCTATCATTATAGATTCTTAAGATTTAAGCATCGGATTTTTTTCTTTCTCACCCTTCCCCACCCTCACCCTCTACACCCACACCCCCAAACTCTACTCTCATTCTGGTAAAAATTTGAAGCATCCATCTTACACTGTTATTGAGATATGAAACGTGTTATTTTCGAAAAAAACTTATCCCTTCCACTTACGTACTCCCCCGCCCCCTTCAAAGATTTTACTTTGAGCAATCTTTATTTATCAAGCTTTATATCCAAACCGAATTTTGTTTTTCTGGTGCCACTGGTTTGGGAGATATCGTAATGTTAAGTATTTCAACCCCCACCCCCGTACGTCACTACCCCACCCAAAAATTTTGTTTCAATCTACTCTCCTAGTATGACTACAGATATTTGTTAAGTTTTAATTGCTTGCTATTAACGGTTTAGGAGATATAGGTTTTAGAATGTGTTGATCTCGACTTTTTTGCGTTTCGGACGCATTATTTCCCCCTCCACTCCCACACCCCTACACCCATTTCATCAATTTTTTTGCAAATGGGTCCACTATCAAAGTTTTATAGAAATTCCAAGTTTCAGTCTCCTAACATGAGTGGTTGCTGAGATCTAGAAACTAAAATTTTTCGTCTAAAACGCTTCCCCCACTCACACCCCCACCCCTGAAAATAATGTCAATTCAAGGGGTCTACCCAGTCTGTTTCAAGAAAAAATTTTAATTTAATAGCTCCTCTGGTTTGAGAGCTACGAGCCTTCAAAGGATTTTGGCGGTCGACGTACAGCGTACGGCGGACAGACGGAGTGAAAATTTTTATTGCTTTTTTCGTGTCTACTAGTCATGAAACGTGGACAAAAAAATTTTGAGGGCAGCAAATTTTTTTTTTTTGAAAATCAATAACAATACTGTATTATTACTAATAAAGTAAAATGAGAGTTTATTTATCCTTGCGAATGTGTGTAATAAAAATGCTTGCCGGCATGTCACTAAGGCCTTTGTAATCCGCTTGAACAGTTTTCAATAAAATGTGCTATTTTCTAATTGATTAAATAATTTTAATCCAGTAACTGTCAACGTTCACCCTCAGGATACTATTTCGCTATTTGACATTCGACTGCAGCGTAATACTCCTATTTAAAAAGCTTTGAAATTTAAATTTTTTTTTTCCTTGTCTGTACTATGCATTCCTGTTAGCGTAATGTTACGTGAAATATTCGACGTTCCTTTTGAAAGATCTCATACATGAAGGATGTCTAATGTGAAGCCGGCAGGCGAATCTTTTCCCTGCACGAACGTTAGGAAATTCTATCCTCATGTGGTTATGTTAGCGATTTTCCGACATAGTTCTCCGGGAACCTGGCTGGCGTATTGACTATCTCGAAAATATCCTTCATATATATAAATTCAGCTTTCTGGTTCAGCTTTCTGTATTTGGAAACTCGATTCGAACTTGCGAGCGGTTAGCATGCTGGAATTTGCCTTCAAGGCAAAATGTTAGTTTAATCTAATAAAGAGATCTGGAAATTGTATTGCAGTCGATGATTAAAAACGAATAGGAGTAAGCAAGGATATGCTTGGGTGCAGTATACGTCTCGTATATTTATGTTTGCTTGGATGTTCATATCATGGCAGTACCTTGTACGCAGTTCCTTTTGTCGGGATTCTTAATTAACAGGGTTGACGGATAGTACAGAATACTGTACAACTAAGAGATACATATGTAGACAGCATGGAAAAGGATAATTTTTATTGACTGGTAAAATTAATTATTCGTTACGAATACATAACTTTAGATATCCGCAAAATTGTTACTGGAAATAACAAAGATTTCAAAGAGTTTAATTATCTGAAACATCCGGAAAACAGCTGACCTTTTGGCCTTTATCTTTTATTATAAAGAGATATATCTTCTCATGGCGGACTATTTTCTTTTTTCCGACAAGAATCGATATTTAATGTGCTTAAATTTAAATTTTCACTTTTATGGACTCATTAATTGAAGTACACTTAAGCAACAATGCTAATACTTCGTAGCTCTTATATTGCGCTCAAAACTATAGGTACTCACTTTCTCAAAGAACTTATCCTGAGCGCGAACCTGTGGTGCGTTATACACTACCTGTGTTGTATTCCAATTTTAACCACTTTCCCGATAATATCACAATATTACTTTTGCACCACAACTTTTACCGATTCCTGGGCCATGCACCAAAAAACTACATATAAAGTTGAACCAAGATTAATCTAAAAAGTATCTGGATACACCAGTGTAGTTAATACAATGTTTGAGTATACGTTTAGAGTATAAGCAACTTAGACTTAAGAACTCTGTGTCTAGCCCTAAGATTATTAACCCAAGTCTCTCTAACAATTGTTATAGTACGGAATTCCCAAATTTAAAAAGTTTAGTACTAAAAACCTGCGAATTTAAAAAATCGCAGGTTTCTTAAATGGCATAGTTTTAGTGTGTATACGTGTAGCAGATGGATTTTGATGGACGTTTCACGGAATCGAAATATGTCTCATGAAATGTCAACTAAATACAGCGTTTATCCACTTTAGTGGAGATCCTTAAAATGAAAAATCGAGACAACTGCAAAAAAATTTCAAATGTACTGGTTTCAAATGAAACACACATTGTCCGTACTCAAGATAATGGATGTTTGTGTTAGTTCGTATGAAGTGACTCTAATCCAGACGTAATCCATTTGCACGGCGAATAAATTCGGATGCTTCAAAAGAAGAATTGTTCTCCCCAGAATCACTCAAGCACTTACCACCGATCTAATTAGCAAACTTAGTTTAGTTGCAAACTTAGTTTATGTAAAACAAAGGAATAATAAATAAATAAATTTCTATTGTGGAATGCTCAAAGTCTAAGAAACAAATCGCTCGAAACACTTGGTTTTCTGTCTGAAAATGAAGTAAATGTTTTTATTGTTACTGAGACTTGGCTGAAACCATCAAATAAATTATACGATAGTAGGTACAATATTTATAGAAACGATAGAAAAGATCAAACTGGAGATGGCGTCGCGACTACCTCCAAACGTTAGACCTAGTTATTAGTTGAGGCGTCATAAAAATCACGCAACCAACCACTTTACATGAGCTCTCTTCTCCCCATCTCCCTCTTGAGTTTTCGACTATTGATAAACTCCAGCTAAACAACTTTGAGGACAATGTTCTTAACTACTCAAAAGCTAACTGGACCAAATTTAAAAATTCACTGATATCCTAACTGCTGCAACAAAATCCACTCCTGCAATGAATTCTAAAAAACCATCGGTTAATCTTAAATCCACACACAAAATGTCTAATAACCGAACGCAAAAGACTAAGGCGACTGTGGTAAAGAACAAAATTACCAAATCTAAAAACAGAAGTAAATAAACTACAGAAACTAATCAACGTGGAGCTTAGTTCTACCAAGAATTCTAACTGGAATAATCTTTGTCGTATTGACAAATTTCATATATTCCTCGACAAAAACACACTGTTGAGACAACAAAAAATTTTTGTTGAATTGGTAAAAAAATTATCATAACCACAAAAACTAAAAAAAAATTACGTAACAATTTTTTCTCAATTCAACAAAAAATTTTGTTGTCTAGACAGTGTGTTTTTGTCGAAGAATATATGAAATTTGTCAATATGACAAAGTATTTTGTTGGACGTATATTGACAAAATTTTTGTCGAATTGACCTGCATTTTTGTCAATGCTACCAAGGTTTTTCTCTGAGTATACTAAAAGACTTTGATAAGGGCTCTGTACAGTTCTGGAAACTGAACAAACTACTGAAAAGAAGGGGACACACAAATTTTTGGAAGCTCACCATATAACATTTCACACCGTCTCTGACATCGAACCAATAGTTAACGAAACTGTAGAGGGGTTTTCAAATACCTTAACTGACCTCAGTCTGTTTTTCAAACCAAATGACCAGGGCCTGAACAACATTCCAATGATTTTACTCATAAATCGTCCTAAGAAAGGTCTTGTCTATCTAAATTATATTTTCAATAGTTACTTGCGGTTGGACTACTTATTGCAAAAATTGAAGGCAGCGGCAGTTATCGCTCTTCCCAAGCCGGGGAAAAACCAAACAGATCGTAGCAGCTACAGCCCAATAAGAATATTGTCAAGTATTGGTAAAATATTCGAGAAGCTGATTCTCAAAAGTATGAATACTTTTCTGGAAAACTGAAAATATAATGTCTCTTAAGAGACATAATCTCGATGGTTTGAGCCTACACGGAAAGAAAATCAAAGAAAAACCTTGTTTAAATTTGCCTCAAACAATGAAATAGGTAATATTAAACAAGTGTAAATAGTATAATGACTACGAAAACATAGTTGAAGAAACTCTTAAAAATTGTTTGTTAATTGTAATTAATTCGTTTACTATTCATAATGTTACCCTCACCATTTCAGTAGTTTCCCTAATAATACTACCGTACCTATTGCAAGCACGCTTCAAATCTGTAAAATAAATAATACTATACTTTTGAATCATTCTCTCTTCGTATGTAGAAAAGTAGATGTATACACTGCTCTTCATACGTAGATACTCTTGAATAAAATCTTGTAACTGTATTAAGACATAAATTTCAATTGGTACTATAAAAAAAATATTTATTTAATACAATTTTAATACAAATATTAATGTAAACAGTATTGTATTTATTAAGTCACTTGGATAATATTAGAAATAAATATATGTGTCATATGTCAATACGTAAATACTAATCTAGTTTTTAATCTTTTCAATAAAACACACTTTTTTACTATGAGTAATTTAAAACATTGACGAAAAGTAATTAACAATAAATGCTTTATTAAAAACACTTCCAAACTACATATTTTGATTAACTTCAACGTACCATATTGCAGCTACTAAATAAAATGAGTTATTTTGCTCGCAAAAGCATTTAAATCCAGTATTCCTTCCAATCGATCTGCTATTATAAAGTGAACAATATAGCGAGCTGAAAACATTTGGTTTGAACTATAGCAATCAAAGACAGAAAATCATTTAAGAATTAATTTCCTCATGCTAGAAATTAGCAATCATCATCATCATCATTACAAATCTTACACAAGAAAATAACTTACGTTTTTCAGGAACTTCAAAAATTGAAATATATTATTCAAATTGTCTTGTAACTCTACCCGCACTTATGACTATACTTTACTGCGCGTGTTATTTCTCTGCAAAATGACAAAGATTTAACAATCACTCACGTACCCACCGCTTCTTTGACTACGATCCTTATTAAAATTGAATACTACAAACAATATTAGTGTTTAAATTACTACTAATCATTGTTCAATTTGACGATCTTATTCGTAGTTTTTACTATTTATAATGTCAGATAACAATTTCGTAGTTACCGAACAACATAATTAATTAAATCAAACAATATCGTCAACTATTCTTCTGCTTTATTGTGGTACTATTTTTAATTATTTAATTTAACTATTTCTTAGTTGTTCGGTCCAAATATTAAACTATTTGAACATACTATTTCCATTGAAATTGAAAGAATAGAATTTTGACAACGGAAAATAGTTAAACTAACCAATGATATTTTTTTCCGTGTAGGAATCATATTGCTTATCTTTTTTCACCACTAGATAGAAAGAAATAGCAATAAAAACATGTGCTCCCACCACGATCTATTTGTAATGCAAAAAACAGCCGCATCACTCCGAGCGCTGGAAATGTCATCCACGACTTACACGATGAAAATTAAATACGCAAAAAGTTACAGTTCATGTGCGGTTACAATAAAACGACACAAGTGTGACGTGAAGTGATTGGAAATCATTGAATGTGTCAATACGTTATTAGTGTTTTTGTTATTTATTATATTGCAGCCCCAGCTTGCACGTTTCATTTTATAACCCCCTTTCTTATTTCCAGCCGATGTCAATCTCCGAGTACGAACTTTTATCACAACACGCTAGCACCAAACAGATGGCGCTACGATAAACAAAAATTTGCTATCGAGACATTTGCAGACATGTCTTCGAGATGTCGGGCGCATTTGTCTCGATACCGTGTATTTTGTCCATAAGCCGTCTCGAAGATTCTCGCAGACGCGACCAACTGGGTATATCTTCCTTTTTATCATCGAGATTCTACCAAGCGAAATTAAAGTTACATATTTCAAATAAACGTGGAATACCTGCAGGTGTACCGCAAGGATCATGTCTCAGTCGTATTCTATATTATTTGTTCACTTCTGACCTTCCTAAAATGGATGACTGCGAAATCGCCTCCTTTGCTGATGATACGGCCTCATACTATAGCTCAACGGACCCCAGTATAATCATTTACAACCTTCAACTACAACTGGAAGCCTTTTCAGAATTCTTCAAAGATTGGAAAATCAAAGTTAATGTGGATAAAACGCAAGCTATTTAATTCACGAAAAGAAGAGCTAAGAGATACCTTCCCCACCCCTCCATTAATGTCTTGGGCCAAATGATAAATTGGCGCAATGATATTAAATATCTTGGCGTTTACTTGGATAAGAAGCTCACATACCACCAACATATAGCCCAACCGGCCTCTAAAAAAATGAAAAGTATTAGAGTAGTATACATCCCTTCATAAACAGGAAATCGAAACTGTCCCTGAAAAATAAGTTGCTAACATACAAAATCGTGATGCAGCCAATGCTGCTCTATGGCGCTCCTACTTGGAGTTGTTGTGCCAATATTCACAAGAGAACTCTTCAAATTGTGCAAAACAAATGCTTGAAGATTATACTTAATAAACCCTGGGGCTACTCTACGCGATTACTACACGAAAATGTGAACATGGCTTTGGTTTACTTACAATCATTAAACAGCGTTTCTTGCTTCGATGCACAGCCGCGGTAAACCTTTTGATCCTCTCTTCGCTTCAATCATAGCAAGAACCTCTACGTTAAGTTTTTATGTACTAGTTAAGTAGATGTTAGTTTAAGTTAGTTTAGTTATACGCAGGAAGGTTTTGCTTCATTTTCCTTCAGAAATACACAATCATTATTAGAGACGTGCTATAATGTAATAACATTTGATGTAGAGACGAAAGTCTGAGCACTGATTAATAATAAGTTTGCTTAAGCGCTAAATATAATAATATGGAGTATGTACAATGTAGACTAAAGTATTATTATTATTATTATATTTACAATAACAAGCATATAAATATACTTTATTATTACACTAGTTACAATGACCATCGGTTTAGACTAAAGCAATTTACTTGCAACAAGCTAGAGGTTCGCAGGGTTTTCCAGTACAACACAATTCTATTAAAATCAATAGACATGATAACACTTTATTAATTCGTTTTCAATAATAACAAATAATCGCACTACCGGCAACGCTTTCTGCATTCATGTACCACTCGAGCTCAGCTACGGATCAAAATCACTTGACAAACGCTTTCGCGTATAGCTTAATATCGTATAGCTTTCACATCAATAAGACTGATTTATGTGCAAACTCTGCGGCGCTTATGATCATGTGTTGGCTGTTGAGATTTCCATGCCGTGATGTCATAATAAATGTATGTAAGTGCATAAGTTTAATCCAACCCAAATGTTTGCAACGCATAGAAGCCTCGGATGAAAAAAAGTTATATATTATTTTTTGTTTGTTTGTATCCAAGAACTAGAAATCCGCTTGGCGTCCGTCCATCCGTCTGTCTGTATGTCCGTGTACGCTTTGACCTAGGATCTTGAAATTTTGAATCTGGATGTTTGGTTAAGTTTGTAAGGCTAAGTTCCTTAACGTGTAAAATCGTCCTACTCCTTCTGGTAGCTGCCATACAAAATGTCCTTAAACCACGTGTTCAAGAATATTGACCAATATATTATCTATTAAAACTACAAATTGTTAACGATTGTCTATTGCAAAATTTTGCAATGATTATAAGTCGTGCATTGACCATTGGACCATGCTATTTAGTCGTAATAACCGATCCGTCGTTAAAAGCGATGTCGTTATATCCGGTTTTGACTGTACTTAATAAATATGTTGCAAGAAATCCTCAGCGTTCTATTTGTACTCTCTTTGTGATGCATCATCATCATACGTTATAGTATTAAATAATTTCCAATAATTAATAACATTCTTTAAAGTCCATTCATCTATGTTACATTTAAATTGTACAATGCTTATGCTCGTATATTGTAACTTCTTATCACACGAGTTCAATTAAGTTCATGTTATGTATTCCACTTTATTGAATTAAGCCAATATTGTAATGTTAGCAATAAGTAGATATATGTAAATACTGTCAATAAATTATACGGAACTCAGATTCAAACAAAAACTCGTACTATCAACATACTCAAACTCTAAACATGTTCCGTCGAGCCCTACGGAAATTTTGAATAAATAGACGGGACTAAGCCTTAATATCCTAGGTGAGGCTGCCTAGGCGTCTATTAACTATTCAAGCATTTTAAACGAACCAGTCTACGGCGAAAACAGAATTCTACAAAGCTGCATCTACACCTCAGTAAAGCCAGAAATACATGTGCATATATCTGCATGCAGCGCGTCAAAACTGAACTGACTGCGACGAAATACACGCTCGCACTGCATGCAGCGGAGCGCTGCATCATGTCTCTACTTCTACTTTTGCTGTGCAGCGTCAGTGGTACCACAACTTGAAGTTGAAATTTACCAACACAGAGAAATAAAAAGGTGTTTTGAATTACATTTAAGTATGTAATATAGGCAGCGTTCAATAATATCACATTATTGATAAAATCAAACTTCACTAATATCATTTTATGAAACTATAACTGAAACTACCCAGTAAATAACGTAATCATTATATAATCCTTAATTACGTACAATCTATTCCTTAGTGGAAAAGGCCTATGCATTGTAAGGGAAACTTGAACGCAAACGAATTACCTTATATTATCCCTGATTCTAACATGGGTCATGTCATTGGCAATCAGGTATAGAGTGGATACATTAGTATGTACCTTATGATCATGCTTGTATAAGAATTAGGTTAAGCCTTATACTAAGCTTGACTTTTGTTACTGATCTGGATTAATAAAAGGATTAGGTTAAGCCTTATACTAACCTTTACTTTTGTCAATGGTCAGGCTTAGTAATACGATTAGGTTAAAGATTTTATAAGAACGATGTAATGATTTTCTTTTCCGTTTCTACTACTTCTTGAATACTTTTCTCGAAGTTCTCGTCCAATGATTAAGTAATTACATTATTAAAAACACCTTTTATGGGTTGTGTTGCTGTAAGGGAAGTAATAATAAAAAAATAATACGAATTTCAATTAAAAACTTCAACTTTCATAAAAACGGCGTATTCCATACGAAATTGAATTTATTCTGTAGCTTATTATTTCTCCACATTTTTAAAAAAAATTATGTTTTCATTCTTAAGATTAATATACATATATATCACACATTATAATATAGATAATATATCACTTTATATCACTTTATTCCGCTCCACTGCAAACTGAAAAACTCAAACTCAACAGTTGGCACTTGAATGACAAAACAAAATAGCGCATATTCTCGGTATTCTTGATAATTGGACGGTATACCTTAGAATAAGCCTTATTTAAGCATTAGTATGGATATTCAATAAGACTTTCGAATTTTTTTATATTCTTGGTATTCAAAACCTTACAGATACCTTAAAATAAGACTTATCTAAGCCTTGGTATGGGTATTGAATAAAATTGTCAACTTTTGTTATATTCTTGGTATTCAAAACCTTAACCATACCTTAAAACAAGACTTATCTAAGCATTACTATAGTTATTCAATAAAATAATCGACTTTTCTTATAACGCGGTATCCCTTACTTATGTCTTAGCCTGATATACCTGACGCGATTTTTTGCTGGGTAGGGATGTTCGATTTCGATTCGATTAATCGACTAATCGATTAATTTTTTCCAAAAAATCGATTCTATCAATCGATATGAGTTATGTTGATTAATCGACATAATCGATTAGTAAACGTTAACTAATCGAACAAATTTCAACAGTAAAAAGATTTAACGTTTAACAGAAAAAAATTATACATTCATGAAGAGATAAGTAGATCGAGCAGCACACGTTTGGTACTACAACCCAGGTAGCAAAATTTTGTTGGGAAATTCGCTTCCTATGTCAAATTATTGGACTTATTATACTACTGCTGTATTTTCGGTCTCAAATGCGGAACTGAATCGCCAACTCTAGCTAAAAGTAAGTACATCTACTTACTTTTATGCTTATCTTCTTACCTATACTTATTAGACACCTCTTCACTTGCTTTATAACAAAATTCTAAATTGTGTCAATTACCAGTCAATTATCATTATTATCCACTGTACATAGGTACCAAAATCGGCCAATAGTCTGGGCGCAACTTTATTTATTTTTTGGGTAGAAGTCCGAAACATGTCAAATGCTGAGATGCGGTGTAGGTTACTATGCAACTGACAACCTAAAGAATAACCATGAGGCTTTTGAAATGATATTGTTTAGATTGTCAGTTGCATAGTAACCTACATCGCTTCTCAGCATTTAATGCGTTTCAAACTTTATTGCTCTACACCTTTTCAACATGTATTTCAGATTATGTAAATTGTATTTCAGAATAGTGAGTTGTATTTCAGATTAGGTAAATTGTATTTCAGAATAGTGAGTTGTATTTCAGAGTACGTAAATTGTATTTCAGAATAGTGAGTTGTATTTCAGATTATGTAAATTGTATTTCAGAATAGTGAGTTGTACTTCAGATTACGTAAATTGTATTTCAGAATAGTGAGTTGTATTTCAGATTAGGTAAATTGTATTTCAGAATAGTGAGTTGTATTTCAGAGTACGTAAATTGTATTTCAGAATAGTGAGTTGTATTTACAATTTATATAATCTGAAATACAACTCACTATTCTGAAATACAATTTACCTAATCTGAAATACAACTCACTATTCTGAAATACAATTTACCCAATCTGAAATACAACTCACTATTCTGAAATACAATTTACATAATCTGAAATACAACTCACTATTCTGAAATACAATTTACCTAATCTGAAATACAACTCACTATTCTGAAATACAATTTACGTAATCTGAAATACAACTCACTATTCTGAAATACAATTTACCTAATCTGAAATTAATATTATATAATCTGAAATACATGTTGAAAAGGTGTAGTAGCGCATCTACATACATATAGTATATGTTATAAGTTGAAACTTGCTAGCATAGGCCATTTCTACCTAAGATATAAAAAATCACCCTTTGCCACTGTATTTTGCTACCCCTATCAAAATCCCTAAAAAAATCTTCTAGGGTGTCTCTATAGTGGTTTTATTTTTAGCTTTCTATTCATTATAAATAAAAATCGGAATGTTTTTCTTTTTACCTCTTTTCACTATCACCCTCAGCACACACACTAACAAATTTTTTTTTCTCCACTAAGGTCTACTTACTCCAACTCCTGTAAAATTCTTAAGACCATGTCTGGTACGGTTTTTGAGATATAAAAATATTTTTTTTTTTAATTATCATCATTTTCGTGTCCCACCTCCCCCTTAAAAAGTTTACTTTCAGTAGACTTTAGTATATACCTACATAAATCAAAATTTATATTTCTGGTGTAACTGGTTCGGAAGATATTCTAATCTAAAGTTTTTCACTCCCACCAGCAGACTTCACCACTTACCATAACGATTTTAGCTCTTGTCTAAACTTGAAGTATCCCTAAAGACATCCAGAAAGTTTCAACCTTCTGACATAAATCGTTCAGGATATATGGATTTTAGAATGTTTCAATCTCGGCATTCAAGCGTTTCGGACTCATTACTTTCCACCCTACTCGCACATCCCTCCACCTGTACCTAAAATTTTTTTGCAAAAGGGTCAAATATTATAGTTCTACATAAGTTCCAAGTTTCAACTTCCTAGTGTATTTGGTTCCTCAGATCTAGAAACGAAAATTTTTCATCTTAAACGCTCCCTCCACTCCCATCCATCAAAAAGATACAACCGGGGTTCAACCAATCTACCTACGATAAAAAATTTTACTTAATATAGTAACGGTTATGTCAACTACACGCCTTCAAATGATTTTGAGTACGGTGGACGGCTGATGACGTCTACGGCGGACAGATGGACATTTTTTTGCTTTTTTGGTGTTTACAAGTTCTAACGTGTAAATGCAAAATTTTAGGGTAGCAAATTTTTTTTTAAATTTCAGGTCGATCACAATACTTTATAATTAAAAAATAATAAAGTGAAATTAACAAGAAAAGTATTTTAGGGAGAACTATACAAAGGGACATTGAAATGACATTATTGTTGAAGATCATAAATTACAAAATTTGATGATGAGTTTAGACTTTTATTTAAAAAATAATTATATGCAAACAATAATTCTAATGTAGAAAAAGACATAGAAGTGTTTTGGCAAGATCTTTTCTATATCCAGAAGGCTTTTGTAACCTCATGAAATTTTGTATTTAATCCTATCGACATTAATCTGCAAATGTCGAAAATGGTTTTTCATAACCTTATAAAAACCAAAGCCAGGAACTTCATTGGAAATTTAACGGACACTTAGCTCTAAATGTAAGATAGTGGGGGGAAGATGGAGAAATCCTTTAATCTTCAATTCTTCAATCAACTTATAAAGTCTACAATACTGGGACAAAAGTTACCCGATTAATCGATTAATTGACTAAAAGGCATCAATTAATCGATTGATCTTAATCGAACATTTTAAAATAATCGATCTTGTAACAATCGATTGTTGAGCAATCGATTCCCATCCCTAACTGAAACTGAAACTAACAACCCCCTATCGGAAAATGCGGTGATTTGTGACAAATACGACCAAGAGAACTGTCAAAAATTCTGCACATCTGTTTCACATGCAGTGATGCCTGCATTGCTGCGTGCATATATTCTGCACATGTATTTCAGGCATATGTAACGACATAACAACTACAACATGGAGGAGTTGGTAGCCCGCCAAATCGCTTGCTGTGAAGCCATCCAACGGCTTAAAACAAACTACAGAAAAGACTCCGATTCAAGGAAGACCGAGATATACTTGGAAACACGGCTTCAGAAATTGGAATCCTTGTGGATGGACTTTTCGGATCAGGATCTTCTAGCAGCCGGAAGTCAAAGCAGACCATAACTATTTTTTTAAAAACTACTTTCAGGAAGTTGAAGCTTTATATGAAAGCTTCAAAGCTGTGCTGCAGGAGAAGCTCAGTAAAAAATCAAAAGACCACGAACAAGATCAGGTCACAGTCCCTGAAGTCGAGGATATCACCATAAGGCTCTTGAAAATGCAGAAGGAAAATATGCGATTGCTGAAGAGAATTCTTTGCAAACTTGATCAGGAGAACGTACAACAGTCAGCATTCTACTACCAACAACACCTCAACCTTATTCAAACGTACTGGGAAAAAATTTCAATGAGCCATTCGGACTTAGTGGCGTCATTGGACAACTCTCATGAGTACAACCGTGATGATTCTTTCACAGGCTTGGAAGATCATTACCAGAAAGTTTATATATCTTTGCAGGGAAAGATGCCCTCAACACAACGATCAGATGGTGAAATCCGCCTACCGCCGCTCGTTATTACAACCTTCGAGGGGGACTACCAATCTTGGATAGCCTTCCATGATATTTTCGTGAAACTCATTCACAACAACCCCCGACTAGGAAATGCGGAAAAAATGCAATATCTAAAAACGCATTTAAAAAAGGAAGCCTCTATATTATTACAAAATTTAGATATTTCAGATGCTAATCACACTACAGCATGGACATTGCTGAACGACAGATACAACAACAAACGCAAATTAGTCTCAATTCATCTACAGGTCTTGTTCTCACAACCTAAACTGGAAACCGAGTCAGCATCAGGAATACGAAATCTTCACGATAAAACAAAAGAGTGCCTGCATGCCTTGACCAATCTCGAAATCGATACAACAACATGGTCTTCAATAGTCGAACACTTAATCTTGCAGAAACTTGACTTCGAAAGTCACAAGCTATTGGAACACGGATTGAGCGATCCTACGAAACCTACTGAGTCCGACGAGCTCTTTAAGTACCTGGAAAACAGATTTCGATCCCTCGAATCATTGAAAGAACAGCCCAAGAAAAAAGACAGTCCTTACTCTGCACAACAATCTAATCGAGGTAACGCTAACAACTACAAACTATATCCCTCTGCGACCACAAAAATAAAGTGTCATTATTGCCAAGAACCACATAAGTTACATACTTGCACTAAATTTCAGAATTTGAGGATTACAGACCGATTGGATATCGTACACAAAAATTCACTCTGCGTAAACTGTTTAAGTCATGACAAGGAAAAAACATGGTATAGCCGATATGTCAGCAATCGCATCACAGTCTATTGCATCAGAACACAATCAACCCAAATACATCGCCCGAAGTAACCAGAGTTGTACACATCTCAACCGCTGCAGAAAACGTTCAGGCTCTAAGTGAGATAACGACAGGGACTCAATCAAGCGGCAATTCGGTAATACTAGTACTAGTAACTGCTCTAGTAAAACCAAGAACTCTAAATGTCACTTATGAATACTTACGAGCGTTAATTGACACTGGATCGCAAGCTTCATTCATTACAGAACATGCTGCACAAGCTTTGGCTATTCCACGTGAAAACATATGTGCTGAAATATCTGGTGTCGGCGCTTCGAAGGCTGGAACATCGCGTCATAGAATTACGACCTAGACTCCCATCAACATTCAGCATAAATTTCAGAGTATGTATTTTGCCTAAACTGACTAAATTGTTGCCTGACCATAGGTTGACGATCAATGACTGCAGCTTGGCGTTGAGTGATATACTTGCTGATCCAACTTATGATACACCCGGACCTATAGATCTACTTATAGGTGCCGATGTTCACGGAACCATAATTCTAGATGTACTACAAAAAACGAATGTCGGCATAATTGCACAGAAAACTGAATTTGGTTGGATACTTTCAGGTCAATTACAATAAAAACAAGCATGCGCACGTGTCACGATTACCAGCATGATTACAAACATTGAGTTGGAGGAGTAACTTAAACGATTTTGGGAAATCGAAGAGATGGAGCAACCTACGATCATGTCAGAAGCAGATACTTAATGTGAAAATCTATACTGAGACTCACATTCGAAACAATGATGGGACATACACAGTAAGAATTCCTTTTAAAGAAATGCAACCAGATTTGGGTGATTTAAAAAAAAAAACGATTGCCAGACTCCTTCAAAACGAACGTGGTTTCGTAATCAACAAGACGTTGGAGAAAGAATACAAGAACTTTATGAAAGAATATCTAACTCTAAAACATATGATTCCAGCAACCACTAAGTCAGACGAAGGGTTCTATCTACCACACCAGGCAGTCATTAGAGAAGATAGCAGCACAACGAAGTTACGCGTTGTGTTCGATGCCTCATCAAAAACGGACAACTCGATTAGCCTAAACGACACAATGCACACAGGGGCTAAGCTACAAATCGACCTCACGGATATCCTAGTAAGGTGGCGCAAACATCGATACATTCTTTCTGCAGACATCGAAAAAATGTATCGCCAAATTAAAGTTGGCAATGAGGACTATAAATATCAAAAGATATTATGGTGGTTCTCACCCACTGAACCAATCCAGGAATACTATCTGACTACCGCCACTTATGGTACGGCCGCCGCACCATTTTTGGCTTTACGAACGTTACAACAACTGACAGAAGACGAGAATACCACGTATCCCCTCGCCTCAAAAATCCTGCGCAAGGATTTCTACGTTGATAATTTACTGACTGGTGCAGACACACTACAAGAGGCAAAACACATTCGAAAAGAGGTAATGAATCTTCTTTCATCAGGAGGATTAATTCTTCGGAAATGGGCTAGCAACCACCAATGGTTTCTAGAGGACATCCCAGACACTATGAAGCAATCAGGAGTGAGATTTTTGGACGATGAAAACACTATAAAAACACTGGGCGTCCATTGGAATCCATCCAGCGACACTTTCCAATTTCGAGTCAAAAGTGATTCAACAACTCAACTTTCAACGAAACGAACAGTATTATCTGACATAGCTAAACTTTTTGATCCACTAGGTCTGCTTGCACCACTTATTATACAAGCTAAGTTATTAATGCAGGAACTGTGGTCAGCAAATCTAACTTGGGATGAACCACTACCCAACACACTGTCAGATAGATGGACGAAATTCAAAAAAGAGCTTCCTCAGATAAACGGAATTACTATACCGAGGTGGGTCAAATTTAAAAAAACGATAAGAGAACTGGAAATTCACGTATTCGCTGACGCTTCAGAGAAGGCATATGCAGCAGTAGTCTACAGCAGAATTATTACAGACAACGGTGAAATTATCGTCATTTTAATCACCGCAAAAACGAAGGTCTCCCCAATTAAACTTAAACCAACCTTACCACGATTGAGCTCTGTGCAGCTGTCTTATTATCACAATTACTTACGAAAACTATAACTTCACCCGAAATTCCATATGTAAAATGCTACGCCTGGTCAGACTCAACAATTACACTAGCATGGATTAAAGGTGATCCCAACAGATGGAAATGCTTCGTGTCACATCGCGTACGCCAGATTACACAGATGATCAACCCAGAAGACTGGCACCATGTCACATCAGACAACAATCCAGCAGATTGCGCCTCCCGTGGACTGTATCCCTCTCAACTAAAAGGTCACTCGTTATGGTGGACTGCATCCAAATGGCTGAATACACATAAAGAAATATGCCCAACAAAAAATACAACTTTTCTCACCGATCTCGAATCCAAAAACTCAGAAAACGACATTTATGGTGATTTCTTTTCTGAAAAAAATGTGACCCATTTAGATGCAAAATTATTGCAGTTCTGCCCTCTTTTTTGACAGTTCCGTCCGACAGGTCAATTGACAATAGAACGCTTTCAGGTCAAAAAGCTATTATTGAAATTTAAATATATTTACACTACACTCCGTATGATTTCTAATTACTGTATGACCCGTTTGGCAGTTTAATTTATGCTTTTAAATCGGTTGCCGCTGTTGTCATAGGATATATTTTTCTTATGTTGACGCACATTTGAGGTTAAAGAAGTTGCACCGCCGAAATTTTCGGGGCAAGAAATGCGAGTTTTCAGGGCAATTTTAGCCACGGACTCGAACCCCTTTTTCTAGAGGTCAAAATTTTTTCCACAATAGAACGGGCGGAACTGCTAGAAAAAAATTGAGGGCAGAAACGGGTCACATTTTTTTCCAGAAAAGAAATCACTATTAGTACAACAATTTCTTCTCCGAATATCGACATAAGCAAGTACTTATCTCTACGTAAATTACTTCGCGTGTATGCATATGTCAACCGTTTTATAACGAACTGCAGATTTCCGGCCATTCGATCAAAATCCCATCATTTAACAGCCGTCGAACTACAACAGGCAGCAACAGGGATCATTCGCACGGTGCAACATGAAAGCTGCCATTTAGAAACCCAAGATATCTCTAATAAAACACATATATCAACCAAAAGCTCACTTTTATCACTTTCGCCTTTTCTAGACGACAATAGCCCTGACCAGAATAGACTTAAGGAATCTTAACAACTTTTCGTCAAACGCCTTAAGGCACGTAAAGTTTGTGGCAAAACTTAATGAATCTTATACCCAACCACAATAGCCTTAAGGTAAGAGAAGTTTGACAGCTAAAAAAGTCAAATATCGGCCGTCAAATACTCATCAAGAGAGTGTAAATTTAAATAAATTTTTCTTTTTTAAAGTGGAGTTAACTATAAATCACAAGTCTGAAGTCACAAAGTACAAAAATTTCGGAAAATCTGTGAATAAATGTCAAACGCATAAGTTTGCTTAAGTTTCTACGTACACTTAAGTACACTACGTACACTTAAGTTTTAACGAAAGTTTGGAAAAGTCAACGAAAGATGCCTTAAGTCCATTCTGGCTGTCTACGTGCATTTCTATACAGTCGCAGAAAAACTTAAGCTGCCTTAAGGTGCCTTAAGTCTATTCTGGTCAGGGCTAATATGGAATCCTGCGTGTAGGAGGAAGATTTGAAAACTCGCTCTTGTCATTTCAAGAGAAGCATCCTGTAATCATACCACACACTCACCATTTTACTACTCTTCTAATACTAGACGCTCATCGCAACACTTTACATGGTGGGCTTCAATCTACCTTCGTACATTAAACGAAAGGCTTGTCTTCAGACGTCTATAGTGATTGCGGCACCACATTTGTTGGAGAAAACAACGACCTACAAAAACAATTTATGATATCTGTTGAGGTTATTTCTTGGAGCAAATGAAAACGACCGCTTGCTCGCGAAGTTGAATTAAAACAGAACGTTTATTAAGCAGAATTCAAATATACAGCGATAAGTCAACGGTAGTTCAATTGGTGTTACCATGACAGTCAAATTAAATAAACTACTTTAACACTCCCACTTTTGATAAATTTGACAGTTTTACAAAAAAAATTATGTTACTTTATACATAATGTTACTCGAATAAAATGTAATTCAAACATATTTCAATTCAGATACAATGTAATTCAAATATTTAACTCAAACGTAATGGAATTGTAAATTGTAATTCAAATATTTACAACTCCAATTAATGATCCTAATTTCTCAAATTTATATTTACTTAATGGTTTTGTAAATATATCCGCCAATTGATTCTCAGATGTAACGTACTGGATCTCGAAGTCCTTGTTGTTATATTTCTCACGAATGAAATGGTAGCGCACGTCTATATGTTTTGTACGCCGATAAAACTCTGAATTTTTGATAAGTCGAATGGCTCCTTGATTGTTCACATTCAGTTTCGCTAAGCAGAAGCTGTGTGGAACTAATTCACTCAACAAATGTTGTAGCCAAATAAGTTCCTTTACCGCCTGCGCTGCGGCCACAAATTCGGATTCCGTTGTGGACAACGAGACACATTTTTGTCTCTGCGATGACTAGGAAACTAGAATGTTGTCAAAAATGAATCCAGTAGTGGAATGTCGGGTTGTCCCCAGCGTAGTCAGCATCACTAAAACAATTCATAGAAAAGACTTGACATTTTTGAAAAAGAATACCCATTTTTCTTGTTCCGTTAATATACTTGTAAGGACGGAAATCTTTCGATAAATTTCCGCTTACAACAACGACAGTACTGTAGAGCCAAAATACCGAATAATTCGCAGCCAGTGCATGTTCTGGCCAGTATATAGTCCAAAACGATCGAACACAAATGGAGCAGTCAGCGGCGTAAGTGAGTAGCCGCGGGTCGAGGTAAAACTCCTCCCAAAGCGAAAGCTGACGCCAATTTTGAACGAACTGACCTATGTTTGAGTCTGTGGCTTATAGAAGTCCGTCAAATACATAGACTCAAAGTACTTCAGAGGAGCTACGACGCTACGGTTACTCCTGGCCATGCTGAAGAAATCTAAGGTCTGTGGCTTATAGAAGTCCGCTTAGATCAGCCAACCAGTTCCCGTGAACATAACCACGGAACCGTGCTCCACCAGGACCAAGACGCGGGGAGAGACGCAAGACGAGGAAGCGGCGCGACCGAGGATCCCAGGCGGAACGCAAACGGCCACCCGAGGACGATGACATAGGAACCCGAGCACCTTAGAGGACACCAGCGGTGACACCGAGCAACGCACGAGAAATAGGACGCACGAAACAATGCAACGCAGAGCCACGCAACGCACAGGGCTACGCCACGCAACGCAGCGCCACGCGACGCACAGAGCTACGCCACGCACGAGCAACGCAACGCAGCGCCACGCGACGCACAGAGCTACGCCACGCACGAGCGACGCAACCCACAGAGATACGCAACAACGCCCAGCACGAAGCTTCGCAACGCACCGAGCACCGCAACGCAACGTAGCCAGCAACGTAACGCGACGGGCAACGCAACCGAACAACCCAGCGTACAGGGCAACACAGTAGACGCGAACAGTACAATAGTGATAATACTAAGTTAATGATATTATAACCTCTAATTTAAGTGAAACAAATGAATTAAACTAGAACTAAGTTAAACGATAGAATAATAACGCAATCTAACCTAAGTGAACCTGAAGTGAATCGGACTAGGACTAAGTCAAGCAACCGAATATCATAACCTCTAACTAATATGAAATCGGAAATGTAATAATAAATATAAATATTGAGAAAACCTGAATAAATAAGTTGAAGTCCAACTAAATAAATTTTTGTAACGAACCCTTGGCGCCCGATGAGCCTACCCCGGAAATCGAGTCGTTACATACTTCAGGATGCGTTTCACTGCATTTACATGCTCTTGGGTCGGCGCGTCTAGATTGCGTGAAACCACTCCCACTGCAAATGCAATGTCCGTGCGAGTAGCCACGGCCAGGTACACACTTCCTACAGCCTCTCTGTACGGAAACTTTTATGCACTCCGAAGATTCGTTGTCAGCATTGGTTGTGTTTTCAGCTGGAGTCGAAACCGTTTTCGATGTGTCCTTGTTGAATCTCTTTAGAACGCGATCGATATAAAGCTCCTAATTAATGTGAATCGAACCATCAGAATTCCTTTTAATTTCAATCCCAAGAAATAGTTCCGAATTCATAGTGGTTTTCTCGAACTGCTGCCGTAGAAATGCAATGAGCTTCATCGCATCTTCTTCTTTAGCTGCTATAAGTCCGTCGTCAATATAAATGGCCAGTATCATCCTTCCTTTGACGCTATTGCTAATGAATACGCAAGGATCCATTTTGCTCACAATTAGGTCAAACTCTTTCAGAACCCTGCTGAATTTTTGGTTCCAGCACTGAGAGGACTGTTTTAAACCATATATGTAGGCTCTTATGGAGTTTACAGACTCGACGTGAACCATCGTCGAAACCTTCCGGTTGCTGCATATATATCTCCTCATGAAGGTCGCCATTAGGAAATGCTGTTTTAACGTAGAACTGAGTGAGGTGTAGTCCTTTATTTGCCGAAATCGCAAGTATCGTACGTATCGAAGTGAATTTCACAACCTGACTGAATGTCTCATGGTGGTCCATTCCATATTCTTGAGGGAAACCTCGAATAACAAGTCTGGCTTTATATCGTGGTAGATTTGGACTTAAACTTTTCAATTTATAAATCCACTTATTATCAATTACTTTCCTTTCCTTCGGGTGATTGACTAAATTCCAAGTATGATTTTTACGAAGGCTTGTCATCTCCTCCATCATTGCAGCCTTCCAGTGCACGCTGTCTTTGCAACTGCATAGTTCTTCGGTTCTCCTTGGGCGAGAAAAGCATGTTTTTCTATTAAAATATACATACCAACATAATGGCATTTTTCTCCTGTCTGTTGCGCAGTCTAGCTTTGATTGGCAGTTCCTCAGACTCAGTTTTAACACGCTCAACTATATTGATGTTTTCAATTTCAGCTACACTATCATCAGCTGATGGGAAGTCGTTGTCGTCGTTTGTATCTCGATTCTTATCTTCGTCTTCAAAATTAGTTGAAGTAATCTCCGGAACATTTGTATCAATTGAACTGCTATCGAAGAACGCAAAGTCAACAGCTTCAGTTGGGTTAACGGTGATCATGTTTTGACAATCGTCTAAATGATCACTCTTCTCTTTAAACACCACGTCCCTCGATGTTTTCAGTTTCCGTGATCAAGGTATCCAGATACGATATCCTTTGGTGTTTTCCTCATATCCGACGAAAATTCCTTTCTCTGCCTTTAAATCCCATTTTTGGCGTTTTTGTTTTGGAATATGAATGAAGGCTTCTATTCCAAAAACCTTGAAGTCACTAATGTTGGGAACTTTTCCACACCATAACTCATACGGGCTTGTTCCTAACACTGAACTGGTACCTGTGCAATTCATGATATGCACTGCAGTATTAACGGCCTCCAAAATTCCTTGGACAAATTTTGACCGTATAACATTGTGCGAGCTGCCTCAACGATTGTGCGATTCTCTCGCTCGGCTTTGCCGTTTTGTTCAGGTGTGTATGGCACTGTGGTTTGATGGACAACTGAATGTTTCGACAAAAGGGAATTCATATCTCCATTAACGAACTCACATCCATTGTCAGTACGAAGCTTTTTCATGGGATATTGACTTTCACTTTTGGCATGATTTAAAAATTTCTCGGTCACACTGCAAACTTCAGATTTGTTTTTCAGGAAATAAACTACTTTAAAGTGAGAAAAGTCGTCCTTAAATAGTAGAAAGTATCGTGATCCATTTAGTGACGTATGCTCCATTGGACCACACGCATCTGCGTGCACAAGATCTCCAGGCTGCTTTGCTTGGAAGTTGCTTTTTGGAAACGGCAGACGGTGATGTTTTCAGAATATACAAGCATCGCATGATCTGGTTTAGAACGGATTTGATGTGCCTGACATTTTGGTGTCCCTCATGCGCTCATGCCACACTTTCAATGGCAAAACTTCCTTCGTAGCCGTATTAGCCATAGTTTTACTAAACTTCACCTTAAAGCACATTTTGAATAGTTGCTGATCTCGTTCACCTACCGCCACAACTGAACGATCGGTTTTCTTATAGAATTTGCACGATTCACTATCTGAAACAAATTCCAGCCCTTTGTCGAGGGCTCGGCTTTGTGAGAATAAATTCATGGAGATTTTGGGCACAAACAACACATTCGACAGGTGCTTTTTCCATTGTACGCCAAAATATTGACGTCTCCAACGCCTAAAGCTTGAATAGCTTCTCCACTTCCGAGTTTGACGTTAAGATGTTCCGTAAGCTCCTTGTAGTTAGCGAACCATTCTCTTCTATAAGTCATATGGTCACTTGCTTTCGAATCAAGGTACCAATCTTCGCCATTCTTCGATATTTTCATTATCAAAGCGTCACATATACCATAAGTGCTTCGCCTTTCGATGCACTACCAGTGGTTTTGCGATCAGCTGTTTCCCTTTTGGAAGGACAGTCTCTCTTCCAGTGTCCCATTTCATGACAATTGTAGCACTTTCCCGGCTTCGAAGGTTTCTTTGCTTGCTCTTGCTTTCTTGTCTTTCCTCTGGATGATACTAGAGCAGTTGATCTTGACATATGTGTCGATGACGTCTGATTCAACCGCGCTTCTTCCATTACCAAGCGCGAGGTTAGATTGTCTAGTGTTTGTTGCTCCACATTTGCAGATTTCCATGCAGAAAAGAAATGGCTGAAAGTTTTAGGTAACGTCATTAGAATTTTCGTTATTACTATGCTCTCTGAGACGTCCTCGCCAATATCTTTGAGTTGTCTGACGATGTTCTCCAACTTTGATATGTGCATCGCTACATCGTCTACTGGATCCTTTTCGAACGCGTAGAAACGCTGCTGTAGCATATGTACGTTCGCTTTAGATGACAGCTCGTACACGGTGCGAAGTTTCCGCCACATTTCTGCTGCAGTTTCGCAATTGACTATATGTCGAAGCGATGTAGCCCCAATGCTCGTTGCAAGAATTCTCTGCGCTTCGCTGTCTAATTTATTCCACGCAAGAAGATTAATATCAAACGTCAACTGCGTTTCACCTTCATCTTTCACCGGTGCTGGTCTTGAGCCATCAACGTATTCGAACAACCCGGACGCATTTAGCAAAATCGTCGCTTGAAATTTCCAAACAGAATATTGTTCGGAGTTTTGCAACTTTTCAATCTTGTAATTGTCACTATCCATTTCTGGTTCCAAAAAACGAAAAAGTAAAAACACGAAAAAATATTTATTCCCGCGTACCGAAATCGAAGACCTTTATAATTCGCCGTGCGTTAAATTACAAACTTTTATTAGATTCCGCGCGTTTTTCGAAATTACCTTTTTCTATTAGCCGACTCGTGGTCTGGGCCCATAACCTGTTGAGGTTATTTCTTGGAGCAAATGAAAACGACCGCTTGCTCATGAAGTTGAATTAGAACAGAACGTTTATTAAGCAGAATTCAAATATACAGTGATAAGTCAACGGTAGTTCAATAGGTGTTACCATGACAGTCAAATTATATAAACTACTTTAACAATATCAATCCAGCAAATTCAGCGCGATGCCTCTCCAGATTGGCTATCCATGGAGTAAAATGGAACTTTAGCCCGCCAGCTGCCCCACACTTTGGAGGACTCTGAAAAGCTGGAGTCAAATCAGTGAAACACCACTTGAAAAGAATTTTAGGCGACATCATCTTGACGTTCGAAGAATTTGCTACGGTACTCTACCAAATTGAAGCGTGTCTAAATTCGCGACCTCTCTGTCCACTCACCAACGATCCGACCGATCTTACCGTTCTCACTCCAGGACACTTAGTTATCGGTAAAGCGCTATTGGCACCACCACAAAGCAGCCAACTAGACCAAAATATACAACACCTTACGCGCTGGAAACTCATAAGTAAACTCTAACAAGACTTTTGGAAAATCTGGTCGACCGAATACCTTTCCAGACTACAGCAGCGGCCAAAATGGCGCGAGAAACAGGACAACATTAAGATTGGTGACATCGTCCTCATCAAAAATGAAAATACTTCACCTACTAGATGGCCACTTGCGCGGGCTACAGAGTTACATCCTGGTAGTGACAGCCTTATCAGAGCTGTTACTCTTAAAACCGAGGATAATATCCTAAAGAGACCAATCGTTAAAATCTGCAAACTACCGCTCAACAAAGAACCAGCAAGTATCAATCCCGATCACCACCAATCCAATTCTACTCCAAACTCCAGTTCCACTCCAAACTGTTCATATATATCTGCAGCTCGAAAGAGAAAAATTACAATTCATCCAACAACCACACCCATAAGACCAGATATTAAAGAGTTGAAGAAAACACGATTGACTCAAGCTAAGAATAAAAACCCGCTGGCTTTACTATTAACGGCTTTGATAGTGCTAAGTACATCCATCCCCGCGAAAGCATCAGATATCGTTCCACACTCAACCAACCTGGTAGAGATAACACCGTTTGACCATAATCCAGGTATTTATTTTGAAAATTTGGGTTCTGTTCATCTCATCAATAGTTACTGGACAACTATCATATACTACAACATGGATGCATACTTCTAATAGCTGCACGGATTTACAAGCTGCCTAAAACAGCTGTCAGACTTGTGTGATCAAACCATCACGCACAACTATTATTGCAAAGCAGTCCATGAAGAACTCAAACACAAACTTGACAGCATGATAGACACTAACTCCATACTGAACGAGAAGGGCGGCAACAACAAACAGATCCATAACCAAAGACGCAGTGCACCTCTCAGTATCATAGGGTCTATTCAGAATAGTCTCTTCGGAATCCTGGATGAGAAACATGCCGACCATATCAACGTGGAAATAGGGAAGCTTACTACGAACCAAAAATATCTTCTGACACTGGCTAAAAAACAAGTATCAGTCACGGAAATGACAAGAAATATTTTACATAAGACAACCAGTCAAATTGAGAAACAATTTCAAGTGTTTAATGAACACATACGCACCACGTTGCAAATAGTCTCCAACAATGAACGATTGACTCATGAATTTGCATCATTTACATAATAATGCATAACTTCGAGAAACTACAACAAGAACTCGTAAAATTAGTAATAGGCACTAATCACGGTAAAATTAGTCCATTCTTATTACCACCCCATCAACTCCGAGAGCAGATTCAACACATCAGAGACAACATTTCACCTTCATTAACGATCTTCGAGAATGGACGTCCCTCTGAGATACAACAACTTTATCGGCTCATAACCATCAAAACACGAGTGACATCCAACAACATAATTTTTCGAGTGCTCATACCCCTTCTCGACAACTCCCAATTTCAAATATTCAAACTACATGCTGTGCCATTTACCTATCAGGACAACTTTATGTTCATTCAACCATCATCGGAGCTTCTGGCGGTTACTCTACACCGGGACTGGTACTTCCCCATGTCCACACGCGACTTACAGTTATGCATCGCAATGAACAACAACAGTTACGAGTGCCACCAGACGCAACCAACGTATACGGCAAAAGCCATCCCTAATCGCTGTAAATTGGAATTACTTAACCATCATCCAACTCCACTATCCTTTTGTAATATTAAAAAGACTGAACGATCACAATATTGGTTACCATTACAGCAACCCAACCATTGGATCTATTCTGTTCACCGTAACACAACTCTCAACATTGTATGCGGTACATCAGTTTTAACCAAAACACTACACAGTAGCGGACTCATCAGCTTGGCACCAAATTGTGAAGTGCGACACTCATCAATGATGTTAAGATCTCAAAGCAGCCAAATCGATGTTCTGAAAAGTCCTTTTCACCAGCCACCAACCTATCTACGCTACTAGCGGGAGGCCATCTGCCAGCGGCCAGCGGCCAGCGTAACCAACCTCAATCTGCTGCGGTTCAACACGGAAGAACTGGAGAGCATCCGATTGCCGGGACCACCAGATCCTCTCCCAACAGCACCGGAATTTGGTCATCATATCCACCACTATGTCAACACGTACCTCATACACGGTACAGCTATCATACCAGCGATCGTCCTTTGGTATAGACATCACCAAAAGAAGTACGTCGTCACTACAACAGAGTCCGACTTCAACGTAAGACCCATTACACCTACGCCAGCGAAGAGATCCACCCTTCACATTGAGGCCCCGGCAGTATGATGCATCATGCATCATGTACATGTAGTCTGGGTGGCTTAGTGGCTAGAGCACTTGCCTTCGGTGCACCTGGTACCAGGTTCGAATCTACTTGGCGACAAGTAATTTTTGAAAATGGGATTGGGTGCCGGACAGTTCACTCAGCTGTAAATGAGTACCTGAGTTAAAATCGGGGTAATAATCACGGACGAGCGTGTAGCTGACCACTTCACCTCCTAGTGTTCCGTTGGTCTCGCAATGAAGTAACTCTAGCATTACTTCAAGGCCTAGGCCCGATTTGGCTGTTGCGCCATTGATTATTAGTATGATGCATCATCATCATACGGTATAGTATTAAATATTTTCCAATAATTAATAACATTCTTTAAAGTTCATTCCTCTATGTTCCATTTAAATTGTACAATGCTTATGCTCGTATATTGTAACTTCTTATCATACGAGTTCAATTAAGTTCATGTTATGCATTTCATTTTATTAATTTATCATTATGCTTATGCTCGTATATTATAACTTCTTTTCATACGAGTTCAACTAAGTTCATATTATGTATTCCACTTTATTGAATTAAGCCAATATTGTTATGTTAGCAATAAGTAGATATAAATACTGGCAATAATTATACGGAACTCAGGCTCAAACAAAAACTCGTACTATAAACATACTCGAACTCTCAACACTTTGAAAATCAAATCCTGTAAATTTTCTTTTTTTTGTTAGTTACATAGATGTAAGTACCGCCTTAATTTACGAAACTCAATAAAACTCAAGTAATCGTTTAGCTACGAATGTGAAATTTTGTACTAATAAGTTTTGAGTGAAAACAAAGTTCATGGTTACTAGTCAGCGAAATCCTCTTACTCCTTCAACAATATTTTCCGATAACTTTTGAATGCGTTAAGTTACGAATTTGAAATTTTGCACTCATTCATTTTACTTTATTATTATTTAATAATAAAGTATTGTGATCGACCTGAAATTTCAAAAAAATTTGCTACCCTGAAATTTTGTATTTTCACGTTCAGTAGACCTCAAAAAGCAATAAAAAAAAAATGTCCGTCTGTACGCCGTGCGCCGTATGCCGTACGCAAAAATAGTTTGAAGGCGCGTAGCTCCCAAACACGTTGAGGTATTATCATGAAATTTGTATGGTGGGTAGGTTGGGTGAACTTCTACGACTGGTATCTTTTAGAGGGGTTGTGGTAAGAGGGGGGAGGAGAAGGGAGGATTTTAGACGAAAAATTTTGGTTTCTAGATCTCAGCAACCGCTTACGCTAGGAAGCTGAAACTTGAAATTTTTATAGAACTTCGATAGTGGACCCATTTGCAAAAAAAATTATTGAAATGGATGAAGGGGTGTGGGAGGGGGGGGGGAATAACTCGTCCGATTCAAAATTTCAAGATCCTAGGTCAAGGCGTTCTTGAGTTATCGTGTTCACGGACAGACAGACGGACGGACGGACGGACGGACTTCAAGCGTATTTGAGGTTTTTGGCCACAAATAAACAAAAAATAATATATATATTATTTTTTTTTCGTTCGAGGCTTGGTTCTATGCGTTACATATTTTTCGGCTGGATCAAACTTATAATAGCTGTGTTTTTTATTCCCGGTTAACCATAAAGCTCGACAAAATTGCACGGCAAAACAACAACAGTGCGGTTACGGTAACCGGTTAACAGGTTACAGGTTACCGTAACCGCACTGTTGTAGTTTTGCCGTGCAATTTTGTCGAGCTTAATGGTTAACCGGGAATAAAAAACACAGCTAATACTCTATATGATTTCATCTAGAGTATAAAAACCAAGATGTAACGTTAACATGCTCTACGGCAACCCTTAAGGCCGAGACACAATAAAAGCAGAAAACAGCAACAGAAACAGAAACAGCAGCGTCGTCTGTGCTGCTTTTTGCTCTGCTTTATGAATGTTACTAAACGCAGAAGCAGAGAAAAATGTGTCCATGCTATTTACCATCGAAGGTAGAAGCACGGGATAATGTGTTCATGCTAAAGCTTAGTACTGTGTTCAGCGAAACGAACACGAACGAAAAAGTCACCTTCGAAGTAGAGTGAAATATGTATATCTTACTGGTGACTACTAGATGTCAGTAGTTAGGGTTTTTGACTAGTGTCAAATGTCAATCGTGACATCGCTACAATTGTGACATTTACATATGTGTGTGATGTATGATGAGTTCATTGAAAAAACGAATTATTTTGGGATGCGCGGCCAGTGCACTTTTTTGTTTTCTCAACAGGCGTGTAGCCTCAGGGGTAGCGCACTTTTTTTCGGTATGGCCAGCGCTACCTCTATGCGGTTTTCTTCTGGAAACGCACGAAACTATATAAGTCCGTGCTGTCGTTTTGGTTTCGTGCGTTTTCAGAAGAAAACCGCATAAAGATAGCGCATATTTAGTAGTGCGCTACCCCTGAGGCTACGCGCCTGCTTTTCAAGTATAAAAGACACACTAAACAACGCGCCAAACTGGACACATATTTAAAGGACCGTCCTCGGAAGGGCCGATTTGTAAATGACGTACGAACAAGAAAAAATTAAGAAAACAAAAAATTATTGATTTTATAGTTTACAGATTTGCGTTTAATTTGCGTTTTATCGGGGAAAGTTGACACGTAAACATCACAAAAGAACCGAAATTTAAATTTTTTATGGTATCCCGTACACACATACCATTTCATTTTTAATAAACTTTAACACTTTTTTGTCCGACATATTGCTCAAAACATACACTTTTCACTCAGAAAATAAAAGAAAAACCGAAACGAAAAAAAGGCGTGTATACAGACAATAGTCAGCTGGCAGCGAACGATGGAAAATTTCGAATTGTCAAATATTTCGCTTGTCAAAAAGCCTTCCGTACCATAACTGTCAACAGTCATAAGTACATGTTTTATTTTCCCGTTTGAGCGGACGAAAATATTTTGATTCCGTTAATTTTTCTGAGCTTTCAGTTTAATTGATTATTAAATACAAGTATATGGACGCATTTAACATTTCCATTGTTGACAAAATTGCCAGTTCTTACGGGATTTACGCTGGCAGTACTGAAGCAGGGGCAGAACTTTAGAATTTAGAACGAAAAAGCAGTAATGTTTTCGTCTCTGCTTCTGCCGCTACTTTCATTTAAACAGGCGTCATGTGATTCATTGCTTTCTAAATCAATTCCGCTTCTGCCGCTGCTTTTTGCTTTTATTGTGTCACGGCCTGTAAAAAAAAAGATTCTAGCAAAGAATTTGGAGTACGATTAAAATTTTCAGGAATACTCCAATTTTATCCACATCCAGAAATGGCATAGGATGTTGCCGCCGGTTTCTGGGGTGAGCGGTTGAAGGACCTTAGCTTTGTACATACCGTTGATTGTACAGTCCCTGAATACAGTCGCCTGCGTATGGGCTGAGACGTAAGTAACCGAGGCGCTGGTCCAGTAACGATGGTCGTCCATTAAGGATACTGGCTAGTCTGGTGTTGTAATGGCGTAAGGACCATTCCAGAAATAGGTTCTGGTTTCGCTATGACATCTGCGTTCAGGAGGGAAGTATAAGAATAGGCGTCAGTTCACACCAGCTCTGATAACAGCTATTCCGCCAGCCTCAAGGGGCGACCGATGATCGTACACGTCAGTTTGCATCAGGTCAGTTAAGATTCATGCCGACAGCGTCCAGGAGCGAGCCATAATAGTGACCCTGATTTTAGTGAGCTCTGAGATGAGATTATACTAAACTAATTATTTATTTTCCTACACTATTTAAACTATATTTTAAAGCGGTTGGTGCTGGACCTAATGGGGACTATTTCAATGTTTTGTGTGTAGTTTTTAGTTGACAGAGGAATCCATATAAAATTGCCCACAGAAGCACCTCAAGAATCCATAAATTACCTAAGTTAAAGTTTGAAAATAGAGGTTTTCCGGGTTAAATACTGTTATAACTTTTTTTTATGACGTTTCGGCCTCGACTGAGTCCTTTATCATACTAAATAAATTATAACAGTAAATTATGACTTTTCGGCCTCGACTGAGTCCTTTATCAAACTCAGTCATGCAAAACAAATTATAACAGTATTTAACCCAGAAAACCTATATTTTCAGTAAAAATGTACAGTAAAAACATTCACCAAAAAAGTAAGTTAAAGTTTCTTTCACTTATTATGATAATTATGTGGATTGTATATGTTCGGCCAGTAGCTAAGTCAAATAATATGAAACCCATTTATGTACTAGATGATTCAAAGAACTGCACGAATTTGACATTACACTTAAAAAATTCCCCTTCTGATAGAAACATTCAATTATTGCCAAGGAAAAAAAAAATCAATTAAATTCAATCGATAACTAATTGACCAGACCATGTGGACCCTGTCCAAATATTCTTTATAAACATAAACACATTCCAGGATATCCTTGACCCTTTCGCAATACACACTTTGGTATTTTCTTGACGTACAGGGTACAGTAAAAAATACCCGTATTAAAATTTTGACCATCCACTTCACCACCTTTGCTTACCTTAGCTTGTCAAGGTCCAACAGTTTCTATCGACCACACGACCAACACATTTGAACAGTTTTCATTGAGTAGAAAAGTGCTTTATACGTCCCCAACCCTTAATTTTATAGGTACATAAGCGTACTCCATCGGACAGGTAACTGGTGGCCTTTTGAAAGGAAAACAGTAAAAATCGAAATAGTGGAAAATGGGGCAGCTATTAAAGAAAGATTGCAATTTTGCAACTTTTTCACCAAGCACGAACCGATAAAGTGAAATGTCCCATGGACTTTGCCCTAATCGGATCAATAGGAAATAGGTCTTTCGAATCTGGCAGCATTTTAAAAGAGTTTGCCACGACTTTGGGGGTTATACTCGTATTCATAAACTGCAGAACAAATTAGCCGAATGATACCGAACTAGATTATATGGCCGCCAGCTTCGAATTTTTAACGAAACCGATGAAAATTCTTATTGGTCGGTCCTGGACGCATCGGGTAAGACGTTTGAAGAGTGGTGGCAAAAAATCAATTTCAATTTTCATTTAATTATTAAATAGCCAAAAACGTGCTCTGGATATAATGGCCGTAGAAAATGGGATGATTGCGTGAGCTAAACCATATTCGTGAGAAATGACCTACTCCGCGTATATAGCTTTCAATTAAGGAGTGTTGGCAAGTTCCAAATTAAGGAGTGACTCTAATATTTGAATATACGAGAATAGGTACGTGATCCAATCATTGATTGTAGGCACATATTCAATAACTTACGCTTTGATACAATGGTAAGGATACTTAATACATGTGCTGGCTTTGACGACAAATAAATATCTGTGATCATCAGATGTGGTCTAGCAATAAAATAACGGTCAATGTATTTTTTTATTATCAGTTTTTTATTTGGGTTCACTAAAGTTATATTGAATGAACGACAAATAAAAAGAAAAACTGTCAGATGATATCATAAGTAGTACATTCATTTGGGCTAATCAAACTGAATTCTTGCTTCAAAGTAATTGAAAATATTTTAATTAAATTACAATTAATATGAGACGAAATACTCAACTCCGATATATATTCTAGTCGGCGATTAAGGAAACTGTAATAGGAATACCTTTGAAAGTAAAATTAACATCAGTCAAGGACTATTAAATGGTAGATGCAGGAAGGACTCGCACGATTTCTTGAATAGTTATCCTTTTATCTACTTGTAAAATACTGCTGGGATTGGACTCAATTGAGAAAAAAAACAAAAGATGGGCAGATAGTATTACATGTCACACTGCGAGACAGATCTGATCATGAACTTTTTGGTGATCTCGCCGCATTAGAGGTCGTGAGAATCGAACGCTTCATTACAACCCCAAAATGGTTTGACGAGTAGGACCGGATTCGATCATCCTGCGGCAGGCCCGTGCGCAGGAAAGTATGATGGGGGGGGTTTTATCAAGTTCCCCCATACTAAATGTCATGACCTAAAAAAAAAAAAAAAAAGGTCCTCACTTCCCCAAAACCCCCCCCCGTGCGCACGGGCCTGTCCTGCGGTATCACAACGGAACTTTTAGGTGTGAGTCTGTTCGTGCTCTTACGGGCAGCCACGCGAACCTACTTCCCTTTTCTTTTATCTGTTTAAAGATAAATTTCAATAAATTTCAACTTAATATCCTCAAGTGTTTAAAAGTTATCATAAAATATTATTGAATACGTGTTTAAGGACTTTTCGTATGAGAACTACCGGAAGAAGTAGGAGGATTCCGCTGACAAGTAAACTTGAACTTTAAGTTTAATTTGTTCAAAATTTTGTGACTAAACGATTTCGGGAGTTATAGTGAATTTAATAAACTGAGTGAGGATATATTGTATGGTATATTAGCTACTCGAAGAACTCATAAAAACTTTTCATATTCTTACTTTTAAATCCAACTATTTCAAATTTTCAAAGCCGTATGTTAAGTCGTTTGTTTTGACGTAATTGGCCAATATTCTTTAACAAGTATCTTAAGAACCGTTTGTGTGGCAGCTACCCGAAGGATTACACTAATTCAAAATTTTACCATTATAGATCAAGGCGTTCTTGAGTTATCGTGAGTAAAATATAACACAGTCAGGATATGCCGCAGCCGATTTCATGATACTCGAAATTAAATTTTAAAGTTTAATTGAAGCCTTTGGTGGAATAAGGGCTCAGCTCGTTTTTGAAAAACATGAAAGGGATTGACTTTTCTGACCTCTAACTGTTTTCGGAGAAAATTCATCTAATGCAGTTAGCCCCTTTTGATTTAATATCTATTATCCTTAACAATTTCAAAAAAATATAAAAACATAACGCAGTCACGATCGGCTGCAAGCCAATCGTATGATACTCTAGATGAAATACTGAACTCCGATTTAAATTTTAGTTGGAAATACATATATCAAAAGAATGAGGAGTGCACAAGCAATTATTACATGACCTTTAACTTACAGGTACAAACTATTGTATAGTGGCTACTCGATTTTTTCATTTATAGTGAGTTCCATGAAGTATAGTAAGTTAGGACATTTTACAGAATTTTTGTATGGCAACTACATGAAGGACTTATGGGATATTTTTCATATTAATAGTTTCAGCTGCGACTATAATAAAATGAATGTGTATAAAATTTCAAAGTCGTAACTTAAAGCGTTCTAAAGTTATCGTTCAATATTGGTGAACATGTTTATTAAGGACTTTTGTATGACAGCTACCCGAAGGAATCAACGGATGGCGGTAATTAATGAACTCCGTCTTGGTTTTGGTATAAAACTAATTCCTGTAAAATTTTGAATTCCTGCCTTAACTCTTTCTGGAGTTATAGTGGATTCAGTAACCAGCATACATTTTTGAGGGACTTTTCTAGGCTGCTACACGAAGGACTCATTCGATTTGCATCATATTTGGAACTTTTGATTCAAACATTGTAAACCTTCCTAACTTGAAGCATTCGAGCAATAATTGTGAAAACGTGTTTTAAGGACTCTTTTATAGGAGGTACCCGAAGGAGTGGAAGGATATCGCCCATTAACGAACTTAGCCTTACTTTTTTCATTTTACAAGTTGTGACAAAATTTCAACTTCCTAGGTCAACACGTTTTTGAGTTATCGTGCTAACGGACGGACGGACGGACGGACGGACGGACAGCAAACGGATTTGGAGGGTTTGGCCAAAAATAAACACAAAATAATTTATAATTTTTTTTCGTCCGAGGCTCGGTTCGATGCGTTACAAACTTTTCGTGCTGGATTAAACTTATAATACTCTATATGTTCATCTAGAGTATAAAAATTCAGTAAAATAATCTGAAACCAATAAGGCTTCAGACAAATCAAATTACGCATGTTATTGGAAAAACGAGTTTACCTCTTATTCCACCAAGTGGAAGTGCTCTAATTTATATTATTGCTGCGGAACAGACACAAATTTAGGTACTTGATGGATCCAAAAAAAATTATTTTTTATATTACTACTAGAACGTTGAGCAATGAAAGCACCTGTATTTAAAAAACTTATAGCAGTTTATACTTAAAGGAAGACCTTGAACCCTCTGTTTGAACCTTCGAACTATCGTGTTATGGGCACAATAACACATTGGAGAATATGGGGCTTAAGGACCAATATTGAGGCTTAACAAAGGCTAAAGTGCGAAAAAAAATTGAAACCGATTTCCAGATGTAGTTGAGAAAGTAAATATTTGTTCATCCATATGATTAAAAAAAACAAAAATGTGCAAAAGACGCCCAAATTTCTTCTCGCAACATGAGGCTAGTGAGGCTGATCCTTACCATCTCCATTTGGAATATCAAAATTAAATAAATAACTAAATAAGAGTAGGTCTTATATTAAATTGTTACGTTCTTAGTTCTTACAGTTCATTAAAACACGAGAGCAAAGATTATTACCAGCAACGATTTATTCAGCCTTTAATTACAAGAATTTAGAATATGCCCGATATAAGTCAGAACAAGTGCAGCGTGTCACCTGTTACCGCACGTAGAAGGTTCTCGCTCATCGCCGTTCTACTTCCTCCTACTGCGACCAACGTCATTCCGCCTTTTCAGTTGTAACGGCCGACTGTTACATCTGAAAAGAAAAATAATGTCCACATTACTCACATGTTTATGACTCTAGGAGGTCGATCAAATCAAGCCGGTCCACCTCCTCTCCTAACTCACTAGACGTACTAGAATTGCCGTGTACACTAGTATAACGTATAAGTTATCTACAGCCATAGCTTCCGAGAACCGTTTGTATCCTCTTACGCCTTTCACCGCCTCAATCAGGTACCGATCATTCGGCCCATCGTATTTATTTGACAATTTTCGACTTATGCCCACACTCGCCTTACTCGTGGGTGTTCGCCCCCAAAGTACTAATTCACCCACCTTATAACGAGTTGCAACTTTCCGCCGTTTATCGTACTTTGCCTTCATTCGTTTCGCAGACCTTTTGATATTGACGCCCGCCTTTGGACGATTCGCCAGTAACTGATCTCGCCTTTTATCAAACTGAGTTGTGGTCCCGATTAGGTCGTCACATGATCGATCCCCTGGAACCATCGCCATTCCATCTTTTGCCATATATCCATCTGTCACCGCTGATGCTCCGACTTTCACTGTCCCTGCATCATCATTTATGTCTGCCACCCCAGCATTTTGCGTACCCACCACGCTTGCCGAACTATCACCAGTTCATGCTTTGCTAGCTATCTCGCCATCCGACAGATCAGCTATCATGCTATTTCGATGTGTGAACATCAACTGTGAGGGCACCACCTGTGTGCTGTCATTCACCGTATTGTAAAGACCCCACATAATCTCTGGTAACTTTTCGTCCCAGCGGCCCTTATCCTTCGCGCTTGTTGCCAACGCCTGTATGATCGTTCGGTTTAACATTTTCACATGGCCATTCGCCCTTGGAGCAGCAATCGCATTTAATACGTGTCGTATGCCCTTCTCTGACACAAATTCCGCAAAATGCCTACTCGTAAACGCCAGCCCTCGATCACTAATGATACGCCTTGGATAACCATATTCGCCACACGCTTCCCTAAGTTTCACTACCGCCTCAGTTGTCCTCAGCGTCTTTGTTGGCTTTGCCAACACAAACTTAGTGAACCCATCCACTATCACCAAGAGATACGCAAACGGGATCGGCCGCCACTCGATCGGGTGCAGATATCCTTCGCCTCGCCCATTTTCTTTGGCAAACGCGCAATGCACGCACGCCTTGACATATTTCCACATGAAACGCCACATTTTTGGAAACCAATACGCCTCTTTCAATAACAATAAACATCTCTCAACTCCCGGATGACCTATTCCATCATGATGCTTATTCACAAGACCAAACCGCGCTATTGTAGGTACATATAACCGATCACCATTCAAAGTTATCATGTATAATCGCCCATTCTTGGTCTTATAACTCGACTTTATGTCTTTCGTAGCTCGCCCCACAGTTAGCGCCGCGACAATCTCGTGAGCCTTATTGTCTTGTAACTGAACCGTCAAAAACCAATCGCTCTCTTCTATAGCTATAATTCTCACATAATCAGTACGCCCACGACCAACCATCACCACAGGGTTTCTACTCAACGCATCTACGTGTGCCATCCGTGTTCCTGGTCTGTATTCGACATTAAGGTCAAACTCTTGTATTGCTAGATATATCTAGCGATTCTCGGCACCAGATCCCTTTTCACCCTTTTCACGTTTCAAGTTCGTAGCTGTGATATGCCTGTTCACTACTCGTTGTGGCTCGACTGAAATACTCGACTGAAATACTCGACCGGGCGCTAAGTATTATCACCGTCAGTCTTTTGCATCAGAACTCCTTCCTGCCCCATTTGCTTGCATCTGTATGCAATTTAATGGCTCGTCCACTATAATACATTGCTAACACAGGTAGATCCGCCAAGCTCTCTCTCAATGTGTTAAATGCCCTGGTCTGATCTTCGCCCCAACTCCAGACAACGTCCTTCCTTGTGAGATCAGTCAATGATTTTGCTAGTACTGTAAATCCTCGTACGAACTTCCTAAAATACGAAGCAAGCATCATGAACTGTCGTACTTTGTGTACATCGCTTGGTACTGGGAAGTTTGAAACCGCATCAATCTTCCTTCTTCCTGCCTAATGCCTGCAACCGAGATAGTGAATTTCCTGCACGAGAAACGTGCACTTCTCTAAATTCAACTTAACGCCCGTCCGTTCTACCAATTGTAACACCCTTTCCAACAATGTCAACCCTTGTTCTTCATTCGACGTTGGGATAAGCAGGTCGTATATATATGCCAAGACCTGTTCATACCTCAACTTTCCCAACATGGTGTTGATAACGCTTTGGAACACTGCCTGTGAGTCTAACTGATCTGCAATCAATGGCAACGGGAAACGATCTTTCACCGTAAGTGCATTTAACGCCCTATAATCCACACAAAGTCTCAAATCGACAGACTTTTTGGTCACCAATACTTTAGGGCTTGTGTGTGCCGAGTTAGATTCCCTGATAACTTCCGCCTCCATTAACGTCTGAACTTTCTCCCCACCACCTCTCTTTCCTTCAAGACAAGCCTGCATGAGCCATGATATAAAGGAACATTCGTAGTCAACTCAATGTTCATTTCCGCCAAATCTATCAACCCTATATCAGCCTTACCTGATGCGAAACAATGCGTCTTTTGTCGCAATATTTGGAACAACTTCTTTCTAACTTCGACCCCTACTTCGCCTACTTGTACCGTGGAAAATCTATGCTAGGTATCTCACTAGTTTTTAGAATTCTTACCTCACCTTGTTGTTCGTCCGGTCGTGTTTGCACCCAACATGGTTCCGCCCTGGCGATTTCCTGATCCTTCTCCAGTTTCGGGCTGCCTTTGTCCAAATGTGAGATCGCCACCTCGTTGATGATGCCACAAATGACTAATCGGCCTGGTATCGCTACCATAGCGTTTCCTACCTTAAAGGTCCTTGCTGTCGTTATCGCCGTTTGACTTTGTACACTGTCATCCACCTGGACCATTACCCATTCTGTTGACTTTGGACGACATATGTCATCAGTCACCATGCGAACACACACCCTATTCGCCTCGGATTCGAATTTCAAACTCCTCAGCAACTCGTTGATGTCTTCGTTTTTACACAGAGTTGCCTTTCTATTCCGTACCAATAGTGTTACACCTGGGCTACTAATTGCTGGCTGCCCCAACAATAATTCAATTTTTTCCATGCTGCCAGTGTCTAAATACGCCTTTACCGGACTACCGCCCATGTATCCAACATGTCGAAACATTGCATCATCCGGCTGGAGCAACAGAATCACCTGCTTCGGAATATCTGGATTTCGCACACTCTGGTGCCACACGTCCAGCATCTCTCCGCCTTCGGCTTGGGCTTCTTTACTCCCATGACAGCCTTGCTCTTGACAATTGTAGCATAGACAAATTATACATAGATGTCCATTCCTTTACAAAAAATTCTTCCTATGGAAAGTGGTCTCGAAAAATTCTTTCAAATGAACCTAACATGTGTGTGTCAGTTCATGTCTCTCTTCAGAGTTGCGGCCGATGATCGGAAAAGAACGAAGCCACTCTCTTCAACACGATGTCAGAATTCTACAATAACAATTTTGCTTTACCGAAATTTAAGAAATGTTTTATTGCCCTGAAATTATGTGTTCGAAGGAAGTAACATATGCGGAAAATAACATTTTAGAAGGTGTTTTTGTAGAAGAAAAATGCAGGTGATACAGATTGTTTTTAGAATAACATCACATATCCCAAAAACTATTTTAAAAAGGATTTTAGAACTTAGACAGGAAGTAGACTCAATATCTGCAGACATATTTTTAGTGTAGAAAGCAAAACATGCTGATTTGAATATCTGCAGATTCATTTTTTATATAGAGAACTTAATGCCAGTATTTACAAGTATTAAAAATAAGTATACTAGAAAGTTTAAACCGTACATGTAATATGGTACTTATAAAAGAAAACTAATATCAATGAAAATAAATATAGATTTCCGTTGAAGTACAGAGGTGGGATAACAAATTATGTGGTTAAAAAGACAATTTAAAATACCGTCTACTTTGCATATTTTGGGGTTTTCCAAAATCCTTTCGTCCTTTAATGAATATATATATATCCTTTCATTCATTCGTTTTCAGATCTCTGAACACCATATGTACCTGCTGCCCAAAATTGTTTTAATCAGTGTTTACGTGGTTTTCATTTCCTAAACATTATATACAACAAACAGTACAAAAATCTGCCAACACGGCTCTATATATTCTTCAATTTTTAGGTTTCTATCCTTTGATGTTTTCAAGAAATATCAGTGACACCTCCAAAAATTTTCTATGCTAGAAGTCCATTGGGCTTTAACTCCTGTAACAATTTTAAGATCATATCTGGTAGATACGGTTCTTGATATGTAATAATTTAATTGTTTAACAAATGGCTATCGCGTAACTTTTGTGCTACCCCTCCTCCGACCTCACAACTCACTACCCAAGAAGATACCACTCGTAGGGGTATCATCCAATCTACCCATTAACAAATTTTTTACTTAATATCTCTACGGGTTTGTGAGCTACGCACATACAATCGTACCCTTAAGGAAAAATTTTCCAATGGTCTGGGCGCAACTTTATTTTTTTCCGACAGAAGCTCGGAACGCGTTCAATTCTAAGCTGCGGTGTAGGTTACTATGTGACTGAAAAACTTGATATGATCATACTCCGGGATGCGGTCTAGGGGTTGAAAAAAGAAAGAACTTAAAAATATGTGATTATTAAACAAGTCCGTGGAATTAAAATGATATTCGATTTCTGGTCAGACCTTAGAGATATGGAAGAATTTATGAAAAAATATATACCAAGTTTCAGCTTTTTATCATTATAGGTTCTTAAGATATAAATATCGGAACTTTTTCCTTTTCACCCTCCCCCACCCTCACCCTCTACACCCACATCCCCGAAAATATTTTTCTCTGCTAGGGTTCTATAGCGTAGGCCCACGCTTGTTAAAAAATTTGAGCATCTATCTTAAACTGTTCTTGAGATATGAAACGGGATTTTTTTGAAAATTTCTAATCCCCCCCATTCCGTGTGTCACCACCCCCTTAAAAAATTTTAGTTCAAGCAATCTTTATTTGTTAACCTTTCTACTCAAACCGAATTTCATTTTTCTAATGCAATTGGTTCGTGAGATAACGTAATCTAAAGTTTTTCACCCCCACCCCCGTACGCCACTACCCCACCCAAAAATTACTTTTCAATCCTTTCTCCTAGTATAGGTACATTTATATGTTAAGTTTTAATTTCGTGCCATTAACGGTTTAGGAGATATGGGTTTTAGAATATGTCGATCTCGCATTTTTGCGTTTGGGACGAATTATTTTCCCCCCACTCCCACACCCCTTCACCCATATCAACAATTTTTTTTGCACATGGGTTCACTGTCGAAGTTCTATAAAAATTCCAAGTTTCAGCTTCCTAGCATAAGCGGTTGCTGAGGTCTAGAAACCAAAATTTTTCATCTAAAACCCTCCCCACTCCTCCCCCTCACACACACACCTTTCTAAAAGATACCAGTCGTAGAGGTTGACCCAACCTACCCACCATAAAAATTTCATGATAATTCCTCAACGGGTTTGGGAGCTATTTGGCGTACGGCGTACAGACGGCAATTTTTTTTTTATTGCTTTTTTGGGGTTTACTAGTCCAAAAACGTAAAAATACAAAATTTAAGGTTAGCAAATTTTTTTAAAATTTCAGGTCGATCACAATACTTTATTATTAAAAAATAATAGAGCAAAAAAACCCACATTCCGTGTGATCGCAGCCAACATTCATAATCGAATGTGCTAGTACACTTCAGGAAGCTTCAAAAACAGCTCCGATTCACATCACGATCGCATTCGTTTATCTCATAGCGAAATGCCTCGAGAGAGAGAGAGTTCTTATAAGTGTACAAATGTCGATAATTTCCTTAGTGTTTGTAAGATTAGGCCGGCATTAGGTGTTAGGCCCGAAAAAGATGTACCCGAATTCTTAGCATGGAATGGACTTCTACTTATGTGTAATTTGTCTATGATTGTAGCATCTAAATTCCCATAATGCTGCCACTTTTGTTCTCGCCGCTCATACCTTTCAGTTGTCTTCAAAAACCTGACGCCGTAGGTTTCCAACCCCATCAAAAAGTGGTGGTACAGCGCCTCTGGTGCACTACACCCTGCCGCATACGCATTCGCCTTTAGCTCGTCCGGCAATCCTCGTATTATGCAAGCTGGATAGCTGCCCGAATCTTTGACGACAGACCACTATCCATTAACTGTTTCACAGTATCATGGACTTCCGTCCGTACACCTGGCACAGTCCTCCTTCTAAATGCCGATTCTCGACGTAAAGTAGCTCGCCCTGGAATTGACATATTGTCCTCGTTCCTCGTGGAATGACATAGCTATCCGACGACTTTCCGCCTCTGTCAGTCGCCATTCCGAACCTGTCGTGTTCGTCCGCGTAATTCTTGTTCACCAAATGTGTACGTAGTTCAAACGCCCGACACTAGTATGCAGCGGGCACTTTTCTTACACTTCGCGCCGAGTCACGCACACTCGTCTCTGTGTATGTGCGCTGCACATCAGTCGCGGCTCGCCGCGGAAAGCTAGTGAGGCTGTGCTTTAAGCTTGTGTTACACTGTTCGCTTTTCCCCAGTTTTTTGCATAGATTTTCGTGAAATGTATGGCGAGCTTGTAGAAAACTCTCATTGATCATACAGTGTAACGCAAGCTTAAAGCGCAGCCTCACTAGCTTTTCGCGGCGAGCCGCCGCTGCTGCACATACACGGGAATGCACTTCTTGTTCTCGCCGAACAACACTGTGAGCAATTTAAAACGCACAATCGCCAAAAGTAAAACGCGTTTTGTTCCTACAACGCTCGCACGCAGTTATGCTTGAGTCAGATACAAAGTAGAATGTGGCAGCACGGCGCAGCTTGACGCCTCCAATAAATCATCAAGTCAGATAACTATTCACTCTCTGCGTCAGTTTGAGTTTTAAAGAAATATCAAATTTTCCAAAAAGCGTTCGTATTCGTGCATACGACGCAGCGAACAACTAAAAACGATTTTTAAACTAATTTTAATTCAGTCCGGTCAGATCAAGTAACCATTCGACGTTTTAAATAATAATAAAAAAGTTACTTCTCGATTTTGAGGTTAACTAAGGGCTACGGAAAGTTGAAAGTTGACAAACTTCTCTAGATGACTGCGTAAAGCTGCCTTTGGCTCCGTTCGTTCTGTCTACCTCAAAGGAAATAAACCGTGCTTAACTTTTTGACAGCTTATCCGCCTCGGATTGCGTTGCCGTTGTGACTTGGGGGTTACTCTATCCCACTTCTGATATGTTACGTTCTTACAGTTCATTAAAACACGAGAGTAAAGATTATTATCATCAACGATTTATTCCGCCTTTAATTACAAGAATTTAGAATACGTCCGATCCAAGTCAGAACAACAACACAAGTGCAGCGCGTCTCCTGTTACCGCACGTAGAAGGTTCTCTCTCGCCCATCGCCGTTCTACTTCCTCCTACTGCGACCAACGCCATCTCACCTTTTCAGATGTAACAAAATATTAATTTCATAAGATATTACCTAAACGAGGGTATTGATAATACATACTATGTAAAATTCGCAGTTTTTAATGCTCAGCTCCGTGTCAGCCTTACCTGTTAACGATGTAGCCCCAGCTTGTTCTCTTTTCCCGCTACTTCATATCAAGTCCACGGAGAAACTTTTATCTCATGGCAGAGAAACTTTTATCTCATGGTTTATTAAATTTTTTATACTCTAGATGAACATATAGAGTATTATAAGTTTAATCCAGCTCGAAAAGTTTGTAACGCATAGAACCGAGCCTCGGACGAAAAAAAGTTATATAATATTTTGTGTTTATTTTCGGCCAAAACCCCCAAATCCGTTTGCTGTCCGTCCGTCCGTCCGTCCGTCCGTCCGTTAGCACGATAACTCAAGAACGTGTTGACCTAGGAAGTTGAAATTTTGTCACAACTTGTAAAATGGAAAAAGTAAGGCTAAGTTCGTTAATGGGCAAAATCCTTCCACTCCTTCGGGTACCTCCCATACAAGAGTCCTTGAAATACGTTTTCACGTTTATTGCTCGAAGGCTTCATGTTAGGAACTTGAAATTTTGCATACTTAAGGTTTACGATGTTTGAATCAAAAGTTCTGATTATGATGCAAATCGAATGAGTCCTTCGTGTATCAGCCTAGAAAAGTCCTTCAAAAATGTGTCCTTGTTACTGAATCCACTATAACTCCAGAACGAGTTAAAGCAAGAGTTTAAAATTTCAAAGGAATTAGTTTTATACCAAAACCAAGACGTAGTTCATTAATCAGCGCCATCCGTTAATTCCTTCGGGTAGCTGCCATACAAATGTCCTTAATAAACATGTTCACCAATATTGAACGATAACTTTAGAACGCTTTAAGTTACGACTTTGAAATTTTATACACTTTCACGTTATGATAGTCGCAGCTGAAACTATTAATATGAAAAATATCCCATAAGTTTTTCATGTAGTTGCCATACAAAAATTCTATAAAATATCCTAATCAAAAAATTGAGTAGCCACTATACAATAGTTTTTACCTGTAAGTAAAAGGTCATGTAATAATTGCTTGTGCACTCCTTATTCTTTAGACATATTTCCAGCTAAAACATAAATCGGAGTTCAGTATTTCATCTAGAGTATCATACGATTGGCTTGCAGCCGATCGTGACTGCGTTATGTTTTTATTATAATTTCAGGTAAATCACAATACTCATAGTTACACTAGTTCTTTAGATATTTACGAGTAGTTAAGTTTCTTGCATGATCCGGTCCTACCGCGTCTCCTCCATGTTCTGACGCTTCTATTTATCTTTGACTTGATGCTTTATGAGCCTTATTACACTATCTTCTATGAATGGAAAAACCTTTCAATTTCAGTTTACTTCTGCGGTTTGTAGTAAACCTTCTGTATCTATGTAGATGCCGACGACTTATTAAACTCTGTTCATATTTTACGTATGTTCACTGAGAAAAATGCAATCATTTATTTTAAAAATCTATAATTTTGAAAACAATATTCTGCATGTTTCACTATAAAATATTTGAATGAAAAATTTTGCACTATAAATCAAAAATAAAATCTTTCATTCAAAAGCGGTGATCGCAATGTGTAAATATGAGCATTGTTGAAAAGTATGTTTGAATGAAATATTTCCTTTATCTTTAAACCAAACAAATTTTTTTATTCCTACAAATATCATAATTTTTAATTGAACAAAACTAAACGCTCGATATGCAGAAATTATGTTTGAACACATTTTAAACATCTAAGCCGCTGTCTCGAATATCTAATATTTGATTTAAAAGTTTAATCGCTGCCATCAAAAATTCAAACGCTTTCATTCAAACCTAAAATATTTTGTTCTGAACATGAATATTCTTGCTCTAATGGTTTTCGCCCGAATAGTGACATTTCTTCATATTCGTTTTATGCAAAACATCGCGCGTGGTGTAAGTGAAGTGATTTAATAGTTTTTTGTTTTGTACTGTAGTACTTTTATTATTGTTCTTTCATCATTAAGTAACCTGCAATAATCTATACGTGAGTTGAGTAACCAATGTGAGACATTACAGCCTTTTATAATTGTTGTTGGCAACGACATTACTAAGTTAAGAGAATTTTGTTTATATGTCGATTCTAAATAACTGAAATTCTCATCATTTTTGACATGTTTGGACACTTTAAGCTGTATCAAATTTTGAACTTAAAATATCCTGCATTTTGCTGTGGATCTTGGCTTTTCATACAGCAATATTTTTTTGAAATTAAGACTTCGTACGATAAAAAGATTCCAAAGGTGTCTGGGCTAATAAGCTACTTGAAAAACATTAAAAATTAATTAGGTTTAATCCCAATAGAGGCATCTCAATATCAACTCAATATGTGTTCTTTAAATGGCTATTTCCAATATATAACATTAACCATTTTATATATATGTATGTATACTCTTAAATATAAACGAATTTATTTAAGTTGAACATAATCTTGTTTTGGCAAATTACGAATATAGGAAAACTGGAATTAATAGAAAAAATCGATTATTACGCTAATAATGAAGTAAGAGGCAAGTATGGAAAGGTTATTTGAAACCAATTTTGAAAATCGGCGATTCTTGTGTCATTTTGAAATGCCAGAATACGTACTTACAGAACCAAACAATAAGAAATAAATCAAATATTTTATATACTTAAGAATAATGAAAGTTGTTTCGTATTGAAAGAAATTAAAGGTATAATAAAAGCGTATCCTTTTAAGGGTCGGTTTCACAGTCGAAGTTTAAATCAAAAATTTGGTTTAAACTTAGGATCTTACGAACAAATTCCAAAATTTTAATCAAATTTTTGGTTTAAACCTCGACTGTGAAACCGGTCCTTAGTGAAGGAAAACATTTTTGTTGATTAAACTATCTAGGTGGTTTAATTTGAAATACTGGAACATTCGAGTCAAAACCTGGAAAATTTAAACTAAATATACAATTACGTTTAAGTTAAATAAATTACTATTTGGTTTGAAAATATTAATTTGTGTTATTAAGTACGAAAAATGTTTGGCTTAAACATATTGGCCGCTATTCACAGTCGTCATAAAGTTGGCTTTAAGTTAAAGCTGTCTTTAGTGTCATATTAATAATACTACACTAAAGTCAGCTTTAACTTAAAGCCAACTTTGTGACGACTGTGAATAGCGGCCATTGTATTTAATATTACAGTTTTTCATTGTTAATGTTGAACATTTAAATCAACAAATTGGTAATATTCCATACAAAAATAATTATGTTTGGCGCAAAATTGAATATAGAAATGGTTAATCTAATACGTGTTTTGTTTAAAATCAACATGATTTTTCTCTGAGTGTATGTATTTGTATAATACCTCGCGTTGTTGTTCGCGTTGTGATTTGCGATAAGTTTTCTAATCGTCTAACACCTTATTTTGTGTGCGTACGCTTTCGAAGGACTAACGATAGTCTTCCTTTTGTTGGCTGATCGATACAAAGGTGGTTAAAAACTTTCCTTAGGCACAAGTCTCGTTACCGCTTTGTATTCGAACTGAAACTTTCTGGATGTATTACCGACACCGATTCACGCACACAATTTCGTGCAAATAAAGCTGTTTTAAAAAACGATATTGTTATGACGGGAAATACAGCTCGAATCACCTGCTCGGTGGAGGCGTTAAAGACAAATGAAACGAGTATGTCTTATCAGGAGAATACCTCACATAAATGTTATAGGTAGCTTGAAGCTTAGACGCCTTGTAGAGTAGCTACTTAGTACAGCGAAATATGCCAACGAAATGCGTTGTGCCAAATCGCTTCAATCAATCATCATCAAAAGGTGTTGAATGCAGACAATCTACCTGTTACGTACTGGATATACACGTATGTTTGCCGTTACAATACAAAGCGGTATTATAGATGGATACGAGTATAAGCCCCAAGTACTTACTGAATTCAGGCTCAACCGAAATCCGAAAATGATCAATATTTTACTGCTCCGCCAGTTAAAGTCTGGGTCGTCGAGGTTTACCCGATTTATCCATAGTCTATACAACGAAAAAGCGATTTCCTGGACGTCGTTTCAATTATGTAACAGGATCCTTGCTGCTGAGCGATTGAAGCAAGACAGTTATAGAGATTGATTAGGGAGGCGAGAAGTAGCTTAAGGTTTTATCGAAAATTTACAATGAATTGAAAGAAAGAAGACGTCTATTTAGGATTCGATCGTAAGTACTTACTTATGTGTCCGTATTGATTTCATTTGGGATTACCTTAATAATAAGCTCAAATTTGTATCTACATTATAACGTGATGTATGTATGTGCCTTATAAATATTTAGTTAAATTAGCTTTTAATCCCAGCATAAGACAAACATTGAATTATTTATCAACGAAATTGATAAAGATTTGGCTTCATGCCAAAAATCTGAAAGGTCCACAATTGGATTATTTTAGGAACCATTCGTAAATTAAATGGTTTTCGGACTTAAATCGTTCAGCATCTCAATATGTCATTTGAAGTTGATTGCTTTCCTTCCAGTCTGTGCTCAACCTTACTAATTACTTTATTATTTTAATAATACAGAATTGTGATCGATTTAAAAAAAAAAAAATTTGTTACCCTAAAAAATTTTGTTTCCACGTTTCATAACTAGTAGGCACGAAAAAAGCAATAAAAATTTTCAGTTCGTCTGTCCGCCGTACACAAAATCGTTTGAAGGCTCATAGCTCAAAAACGCTATGACATATTGAATTGATTTTTTTTTTACGAATAGACTGGGTAGGCTCCTCGAAGGGACCAAATTATTACGGGTGAGGGTGTGAAGGGGGAGGAGAGAGTCAAAGACGAAAAACTTTGATTTCTAAATCTCAGCAACCGCTTACGCTAAGAGGCTGAAACATGGAATTTATATAGAGCTCCGATAAAAGATCCATTTGCGTAAAAATTTTCAATATGGGGGGGGGGGAAATAATTCGTCCGAAACGCAAAAATGCCGAGATCGACACATTCTAAAATCCAGATCTCGTAAACCGTTGATGGCACGAAATTCAAACTTAACAAATATCTGTACCTATAAAGGGTTTTCCAATAAGGACTTGACAACTTTTTTTCAAAATAATATAATTTAATTTGCAGACGTTGTTCCTTCGTGTACTTTACCATGATAAAAATGTTAAGTTTACTGAATAAATTGACAGTGACAGTTCGATGATTAGTGAAAGGGTGCGTTCACAAATTGAATTCAAAGTTGTCAAGTCCCTATTGGAAAACCCAGGGTTTCCAATAAGGACTTGACAACTTTTTTTCAAAATAATATAATTTAATTTGCAGACGTTGTTCCTTTGTGTACTTTACCATGATAAAAATGTTTAGTTTATTGAATAAATTGACAGTGACAATTCGATGATTAGTGAAAGGGTGCGTTCACAAATTGAATTCAAAGTTGTCAAGTCCTTATTGGAAAACCCTTTACTAGGAGAAAAGATTGAAAATAAATTTTTGAGTGGGGGGAGTGAAGTACGGAAGTGGGGAGTGAAAAACTTTAGATTACGATACCTCACAATCCAGTTGCTATAGAAAAATGAAATTCGGTTTGAGTAGAAAGGTCGATAAATAAAGATTGCTCAAAGTAAAATTTCTTAAGGGAGTGGTGGAACATGGAAGTAGAAAAAAATCAGGTTTCATATCTCAACAACAGTATAAGATAGATGCTCAAATTTTTTACGAGACGCAGGCCCAATAGAACCCTAACAGAGAAAAAAAATTGGGGGATGTGGGTGTAGAGGGTGAGGGTAGGGTAGGGTGAAAAGGAAAAGGTTCCGATATTTATATCTTAAGAACTTATAATGATAAAAAACTGAAACTTGGTATTTAGATAGAGCTATAGTAGTGGCATGTTAGAAAAATATTTTTTTTTAAGGGTAGTATGGAACGGGAGTGGGGGTGTTTTTCCTAACTATTGAACGGCTTATGCTAGAAAGTTGAAACTTGGTGTGTATATGTAAATCAACTAGGAAAGTAATTTTGATAAAAAAAAGATTCGAATGTCCATTGGCGTTTGGAAGGGGGGGGCAAAAAAAATGTTCAGTCAAAACGGAATGCATATATTTTCACGATTTTCGTCATATCTACTAGGTCTTCTAAAATATTGAATTCACTTTTATTCTACGGACTCTACATATGAATACCTAGAAAGTGTTTTCAAGATTTTTTAAAAATTGACCCCTAAGGGGGTGTAAAGTGATTGTATTCTTTTTCATAAATTCTGCCATATTTCTCAGGTCTGATCAGATATCGAATATCATTTTACTTCCTCGGACTTGTTTAATAATCACCTATTTTTAAGTTTTTTTGCAACCCCTAGACCGCCCGCATATAGAGATGGCAATTAAAATAAACTAATCGATTAATTAATCATTTGATTAATCGGAATGTGAAAATCGATTTACGATTAAATCTGTAGAAAATAATCGATTAATCGATTTATCGGTTAATATCGCCTTTATAGCTAACAATATATTACCACATTATATTTCATTACGAAGGTACCATGAAATACTTGAAGAAATTGAAGAAAACCAAATCTTGATCCATAAATCCGTACCTCAGAGGTAAACTGTCGTAAGTGACATTTCGTAAGATGTTCAGTAGACCATTTTATAACTATACATTTCCTCTATCAATACAAGGCAGATACGATTAATAATCATTGATTATTTTGGTTTCCTTTAGCTCTGCGGATGCCATCATTTATCACTTAAAAATATACATTCCAACAATGCAATTACATTAATAATCCCAAAAGCGAAAATTTGGTAGCTACGACAGTTTACCTATGAGGTACAGAAATATGTATAATATGTATGTATTTTGAAAACGGTAATAAAGATAATAAAAAATAGGATTGATTTCACAGAAATATAATAGTAGATAATTCAATTAAGTTTTAATTGCACAGAAATGGGAAATTCATATCTTCTTGTCAGTACTCTTAAGCCATGAGCTCAAAAATAACATCTTAGACAATCTTTTGGTAGAAAAGATGTTTCAAGTTAGGCGCTGTACACATTGCATACGACCGAACGAATTTTCCGATCCAATTTCTCGTTTTTCGACCTATTGTGAAATCTTTAGTTAATGAAAAATTGGCTATAATCGTAAATTATTACATTTTCAAGAATACTATGGGAAAAAATCTCCAGGAATTTGTAGTTTTAATTAAAAATAAAAAGAGAAATGAAAACGTCGTACGACTAAAAATATTCGTATCGACAAACGGACTTTTTTTTTAATATTATCAATAAAAATTCAAAAATCTTGAAATTTTCTCTTGTAATATTCTTAAAAATGGTATTATTAACGATTTCAACCAATTTTCTAGAACACAGTAAAAAATTTCAGAAAAAGTACTATTTTTTGTATTGTAATTTTTACTGTTGATCAATGTAATTTTACAATTAGAACGTAAATGTAAAGAACTAATATGCTTATTTGCTATAAAATGTGTAAATTGTGTAATTTCTGTAAAAATTACATAAAAGTACGTACGTTGTGCAGAATTCAATAGCGTTGTGTACACAGTAAGCGAATTTATGTAAAAGTACTATTTCTTATATAGTAGTAGGGTTAATTTACGTCATTCTTGGCTATTCTTGATGATTTAATTATGTTTCAGAAATGCTCAGGTGGTCGAGTGGTAGCGTATCGGACTTATGTGCGACGGGTCCATGGTTCGAATCCGAGAGTGTGCATTCTAATTTTTCAAACAAAAAAAAATAATTTAAAGGAAAATAAATTCGTAGCAAGCAAGCAGGAAAAAAAAAAAAAAAAACAATTTTTTTTAAAATATACAGAATCAGCATGTAATTAAAGTTTACACACTATTGTGTAGCGTACACAATGCAGTGTAATTTTACTATAATTAAAGTTGGCATCCCATTGCCTACTTTTAAAGTAGTAAAAATTTTTTACTGTGTATTACAAAATTTGACTTTAAGCAGAAAAACGAAAATTCGTATCGGAAAATTTGTTCGTTCGTGTGCAATGTGTGAAGAAATATTTTTTCTGCCTGACCGAATTTCCTAGCAGTTGCGTAGTGATAAATTATTTTTTCCAACTGTTAGCGCCCGTAGAAAATAATCGGAATTATCTGGCTCAACGCGGAATCGGGGTAATAATCACGGACGAGCGTCTGGCTGACCAATTCACCTCCTAGTGTCCCGTTGGCCTAGTAATGAAGTAACTCTAGCATTACTTCAATGCCAAGGCCCGATTCTGGCTGTTGCGCCATTGATTATTATTATTATCTGGCTCAATATACCATACTTCTCACCACTGATTTGATTCGCCATGTCTTCCAATGGTCGCAAAATGGAAAGTATGTCCGTTGTGTCTTCTTTTTCTCTTGGAATTATCATGGAAGGCGCATCTACATGATTTGCATATGTTATCTGTTTTATCAAACGCTCCAACATATAAAACCAGGATTTCCAAGAGAAGCTTCATTATTTTTCTCTCCGGTTGATTGTTTTTCGATTATTTTAAATGTTGGCTTTTCGATTTTTCACTACATAAAAAATAAAACATGCGCGGATTCGGATCACATCCATTTATTCTAAGTTCAACAAATTACACAAACGTTTAAGAGGATCGTATAACCGGTACGATCGGTGCAAGCAAGACTAACAGATTTAAATTCGATTTTAAGTTCCGACCCCGGCTCGTAACGAGCAACATGAAAAACGCAGGTACCTTTTTTATAGACAATAAAATAATTCAGTTCAGTATGAACGGTTGTTATCGGTCGTTACGAGGCAGGGTCGGACTTCACATAGATGTCTGCATAATAGTTCTAACATCCTCCTGCGTTCGGTTGCATTTTACTAAGCTCGTCATTAGCATTAACGTGACATACCTATCATCCCAATAACAATATTTCTGCATTTGCCGATGAGCTCCACCACCTCGGGAATTTTCAAAGATTTTTCACACATAAGATTTAGTGTATGCGCAAAACAAGGTACCTACATGTTTCTGCTTACTAAATTGGCAACAATCAAAACAAATTAATCGATTAGTCAAATGATTAATCGAACCAAGAACATCAAATGATTAATCGAACAATCGAAAGATAATAATCGATTATTTCAATCATTTGATTAATCGTTGCCATCTCTACCTGCATACCGGAGTGTGATCCAATCATGGTATTCATATATTACGCCCTATTCTAACCGCTTCCGAACTTTTTATTAGGTTTTCAGTCACATAGTAGATTAGATTAGATTAGATTTCATCGGAGGCGGAGGGATTCCTCCAAGCACCGCGACCATTGATCTATACCTCATTGATCTTCCTCCAGTTTCAGCCTAGAGGTCCTCACTTAGCTTTATTTCTCTAAGGAATTTATCTAGTTGGTTTAGGTCTATTTTTGCAATGATACTATGGCCCACAAAGTGTTCTCCGAAACACTTGTGGCGCTGAGCTGCGACTGCCTTACAGCAGCACAAAATGTGTTCAGAGGTTTCAGCCTGCAGTTGGCAGAACCTGCATTGGCAGGCCCGTGCGCACGGGGGGGGGGGGGTTGAAACTCCCTCCATTGGCCTATTTTCATAGGGAAGTGAGGACCTTTTTTTTTAGGTCATCACATTTAGTATGAGGGGGAACTTCATAAACCCCCCCCCCCCCCCCCATCATGCAATCCTGCGTACGGGCCTGTGCATCGGTTATCAGTTATGATTCCTATTCTCTTAAGATGATCTTTCAAGTGCGAATGATCCGTGAGTATTCCGGTTATTACCCGTACTTTGTTTCTGTCAAAATGTAGAAGCTGTTAGCTTCTTTTAGTTGAGTTGTTCCATATGAATTTCTTGGCTTGTCTCAGTCTAGGCAGTGTGGCCCCGTGTTGGCATTTCTTGTGTTCCTCCCATACCCTTATGCTCATTTTAATGGAACAGGTTGAGATTCCACAGAACGGCTCTGGTCCAGTTGGGCGGACCGCTGTTCCGTCTCTTGCCAGCTGATCTGCTATTTCATTACCCTCAATGCCCTCGTGACCGGGCACCCAGTGCAAGAGGACTCTGTTGTTGGTACTGAGGATGCACACTTTTTCTTGGCACTCCCACACCAGTTTTTAGTTTACCGTGTGAGCAGTCAAGGCTTTTATTGCTGCCTGACTATCTGTGAGAATGACTATGTTCTTATTGGAGTAACCCCTTTCGAGGCTTATTTCTATGGACATGGATATAGCATGGACCTCCGTTTGAAATAGACTGGGTAGGCTCCTCGAAGGGACCAAATTATTACGGGTGAGGGTGTGAAGGGGGAGGAGAGAGTCAAAGACGAAAAACTTTGATTTCTAAATCTCAGCAACCGCTTACGCTAAGAGGCTGAAACATGGAATTTATATAGAGCTCCGATAAAAGATCCATTTGCGTAAAAATTTTCAATATGGGGGGGGGGGAAATAATTCGTCCGAAACGCAAAAATGCCGAGATTGACACATTCTAAAATCCAGATCTCGTAAACCGTTGATGGCACGAAATTCAAACTTAACAAATATCTGTACCTATAAAGGGTTTTCCAATAAGGACTTGACAACTTTTTTTCAATATAATATAATTTGCAGACGTTGTTCCTTCGTGTACTTTACCATGATAAAAATGTTAAGTTTACTGAATAAATTGACAGTGACAGTTCGATGATTAGTGAAAGGGTGCGTTCACAAATTGAATTCAAAGTTGTCAAGTCCCTATTGGAAAACCCAGGGTTTCCAATAAGGACTTGACAACTTTTTTTCAAAATAATATAATTTAATTTGCAGACGTTGTTCCTTTGTGTACTTTACCATGATAAAAATGTTTAGTTTATTGAATAAATTGACAGTGACAATTCGATGATTAGTGAAAGGGTGCGTTCACAAATTGAATTCAAAGTTGTCAAGTCCTTATTGGAAAACCCTTTACTAGGAGAAAAGATTGAAAATAAATTTTTGAGTGGGGGGAGTGAAGTACGGAAGTGGGGAGTGAAAAACTTTAGATTACGATACCTCACAATCCAGTTGCTATAGAAAAATGAAATTCGGTTTGAGTAGAAAGGTCGATAAATAAAGATTGCTCAAAGTAAAATTTCTTAAGGGAGTGGTGGAACATGGAAGTAGAAAAAAATCAGGTTTCATATCTCAACAACAGTATAAGATAGATGCTCAAATTTTTTACGAGACGCAGGCCCAATAGAACCCTAACAGAGAAAAAAAATTGGGGGATGTGGGTGTAGAGGGTGAGGGTAGGGTAGGGTGAAAAGGAAAAGGTTCCGATATTTATATCTTAAGAACTTATAATGATAAAAAACTGAAACTTGGTATTTAGATAGAGCTATAGTAGTGGCATGTTAGAAAAATATTTTTTTTTAAGGGTAGTATGGAACGGGAGTGGGGGTGTTTTTCCTAACTATTGAACGGCTTATGCTAGAAAGTTGAAACTTGGTGTGTATATGTAAATCAACTAGGAAAGTAATTTTGATAAAAAAAAGATTCGAATGTCCATTGGCGTTTGGAAGGGGGGGCAAAAAAAATGTTCAGTCAAAACGGAATGCATATATTTTCACGATTTTCGTCATATCTACTAGGTCTTCTAAAATATTGAATTCACTTTTATTCTACGGACTCTACATATGAATACCTAGAAAGCGTTTTCAAGATTTTTTAAAAATTGACCCCTAAGGGGGTGTAAAGTGATTGTATTCTTTTTCATAAATTCTGCCATATTTCTCAGGTCTGATCAGATATCGAATATCATTTTACTTCCTCGGACTTGTTTAATAATCACCTATTTTTAAGTTTTTTTGCAACCCCTAGACCGCCCGCATATAGAGATGGCAATTAAAATAAACTAATCGATTAATTAATCATTTGATTGATCGGAATGTGATAATCGATTTACGATTAAATCTGTAGAAAATAATCGATTAATCGATTTATCGGTTAATATCGCCTTTATAGTTAACAATATATTACCACATTATATTTCATTACGAAGGTACCATGAAATACTTGAAGAAATTGAAGAAAACCAAATCTTGATCCATAAATCCGTACCTCAGAGGTAAACTGTCGTAAGTGACATTTCGTAAAATGTTCAGTAGACCATTTTATAACTATACATTTCCTCTATCAATACAAGGCAGATACGATTAATAATCATTGATTATTTTGGTTTCCTTTAGCTCTGCGGATGCCATCATTTATCACTTAAAAATATACATTCCAACAATGCAATTACATTAATAATCCCAAAAGCGAAAATTTGGTAGCTACGACAGTTTACCTATGAGGTACAGAAATATGTATAATATATATGTATTTTGAAAACGGTAATAAAGATAATAAAAAATAGGATTGATTTCACAGAAATATAATAGTAGATAATTCAATTAAGTTTTAATTGCACAGAAATGGGAAATTCATATCTTCTTGTTAGTACTCTTAAGCCATGAGCTCAAAAATAACATCTTAGACAATCTTTTGGTAGAAAAGATGTTTCAAGTTAGGCGCTGTACACATTGCATACGACCGAACGAATTTTCCGATCCAATTTCTCGTTTTTCGACCTATTGTGAAATCTTTAGTTAATGAAAAATTGGCTATAATCGTAAATTATTACATTTTCAAGAATACTATGGGAAAAAATCTCCAGGAATTTGTAGTTTTAATTAAAAATAAAAAGAGAAATGAAAACGTCGTACGACTAAAAATATTCGTATCGACAAACGGACTTTTTTTTTAATATTATCAATAAAAATTCAAAAATCTTGAAATTTTCTCTTGTAATATTCTTAAAAATGGTATTATTAACGATTTCAACCAATTTTCTAGAACACAGTAAAAAATTTCAGAAAAAGTACTATTTTTTGTATTGTAATTTTTACTGTTGATCAATGTAATTTTACAATTAGAACGTAAATGTAAAGAACTAATATGCTTATTTGCTATAAAATGTGTAAATTGTGTAATTTCTGTAAAAATTACATAAAAGTACGTACGTTGTGCAGAATTCAATAGCGTTGTGTACACAGTAAGCGAATTTATGTAAAAGTACTATTTCTTATATAGTAGTAGGGTTAATTTACGTCATTCTTGGCTATTCTTGATGATTTAGTTATGTTTCAGAAATGCTCAGGTGGTCGAGTGGTAGCGTATCGGACTTATGTGCGACGGGTCCATGGTTCGAATCCGAGAGTGTGCATTCTAATTTTTCAAACAAAAAAAAATAATTTAAAGGAAAATAAATTCGTAGCAAGCAAGCAGGAAAAAAAAAAAAAAAAACAATTTTTTTTAAAATATACAGAATCAGCATGTAATTAAAGTTTACACACTATTGTGTAGCGTACACAATGCAGTGTAATTTTACTATAATTAAAGTTGGCATCCCATTGCCTACTTTTAAAGTAGTAAAAATTTTTTACTGTGTATTACAAAATTTGACTTTAAGCAGAAAAACGAAAATTCGTATCGGAAAATTTGTTCGTTCGTGTGCAATGTGTGAAGAAATATTTTTTCTGCCTGACCGAATTTCCTAGCAGTTGCGTAGTGATAAATTATTTTTTCCAACTGTTAGCGCCCGTAGAAAATAATCGGAATTATCTGGCTCAACGCGGAATCGGGGTAATAATCACGGACGAGCGTCTGGCTGACCAATTCACCTCCTAGTGTCCCGTTGGCCTAGTAATGAAGTAACTCTAGCATTACTTCAATGCCAAGGCCCGATTCTGGCTGTTGCGCCATTGATTATTATTATTATCTGGCTCAATATACCATACTTCTCACCACTGATTTGATTCGCCATGTCTTCCAATGGTCGCAAAATGGAAAGTATGTCCGTTGTGTCTTCTTTTTCTCTTGGAATTATCATGGAAGGCGCATCTACATGATTTGCATATGTTATCTGTTTTATCAAACGCTCCAACATATAAAACCAGGATTTCCAAGAGAAGCTTCATTATTTTTCTCTCCGGTTGATTGTTTTTCGATTATTTTAAATGTTGGCTTTTCGATTTTTCACTACATAAAAAATAAAACATGCGCGGATTCGGATCACATCCATTTATTCTAAGTTCAACAAATTACACAAACGTTTAAGAGGATCGTATAACCGGTACGATCGGTGCAAGCAAGACTAACAGATTTAAATTCGATTTTAAGTTCCGACCCCGGCTCGTAACGAGCAACATGAAAAACGCAGGTACCTTTTTTATAGACAATAAAATAATTCAGTTCAGTATGAACGGTTGTTATCGGTCGTTACGAGGCAGGGTCGGACTTCACATAGATGTCTGCATAATAGTTCTAACATCCTCCTGCGTTCGGTTGCATTTTACTAAGCTCGTCATTAGCATTAACGTGACATACCTATCATCCCAATAACAATATTTCTGCATTTGCCGATGAGCTCCACCACCTCGGGAATTTTCAAAGATTTTTCACACATAAGATTTAGTGTATGCGCAAAACAAGGTACCTACATGTTTCTGCTTACTAAATTGGCAACAATCAAAACAAATTAATCGATTAGTCAAATGATTAATCGAACCAAGAACATCAAATGATTAATCGAACAATCGAAAGATAATAATCGATTATTTCAATCATTTGATTAATCGTTGCCATCTCTACCTGCATACCGGAGTGTGATCCAATCATGGTATTCATATATTACGCCCTATTCTAACCGCTTCCGAACTTTTTATTAGGTTTTCAGTCACATAGTAGATTAGATTAGATTAGATTTCATCGGAGGCGGAGGGATTCCTCCAAGCACCGCGACCATTGATCTATACCTCATTGATCTTCCTCCAGTTTCAGCCTAGAGGTCCTCACTTAGCTTTATTTCTCTAAGGAATTTATCTAGTTGGTTTAGGTCTATTTTTGCAATGATACTATGGCCCACAAAGTGTTCTCCGAAACACTTGTGGCGCTGAGCTGCGACTGCCTTGCAGCAGCACAAAATGTGTTCAGAGGTTTCAGCCTGCAGTTGGCAGAACCTGCATTGGCAGGCCCGTGCGCACGGGGGGGGGGGGGGGTTGAAACCCCCTCCATTGGCCTATTTTCATAGGGAAGTGAGGACCTTTTTTTTTAGGTCATCACATGTAGTATGAGGGGGAACTTCATAAACCCCCCCCCCCCCCCCCATCATGCAATCCTGCGTACGGGCCTGTGCATCGGTTATCAGTTATGATTCCTATTCTCTTAAGATGATCTTTCAAGCGCGAATGATCCGTGAGTATTCCGGTTATTACCCGTACTTTGTTTCTGTCAAAATGTAGAAGCTGTTAGCTTCTTTTAGTTGAGTTGTTCCATATGAATTTCTTGGCTTGTCTCAGTCTAGGCAGTGTGGCCCCGTGTTGGCATTTCTTGTGTTCCTCCCATACCCTTATGCTCATTTTAATGGAACAGGTTGAGATTCCACAGAACGGCTCTGGTCCAGTTGGGCGGACCGCTGTTCCGTCTCTTGCCAGCTGATCTGCTATTTCATTACCCTCAATGCCCTCGTGACCGGGCACCCAGTGCAAGAGGACTCTGTTGTTGGTACTGAGGATGCACACTTTTTCTTGGCACTCCCACACCAGTTTTTAGTTTACCGTGTGAGCAGTCAAGGCTTTTATTGCTGCCTGACTATCTGTGAGAATGACTATGTTCTTATTGGAGTAACCCCTTTCGAGGCTTATTTCTATGGACATGGATATAGCATGGACCTCCGTTTGAAAAACGGTGGGATATTCACCGAGAAATTCCATGATCCTGGCGCGGGGTCCGCTTATGCCAGCTCCGGTGCCTTCAGTCATCTTAGATCCATCGGTATACCATATAATGCTAACTGGTCTGAACTGCGGTGGGTCTCTTGCCCAGTTCTCTCTGTCGCAGACTAAGAAAACGAAAGGGATTTCGAAGCGATATCTCTTTATCATATGAGCCACTGGCAGGTCTAGCATTTCAATGCAGGATCTCATTGCTCCAGTCGTGTTGATACATGCCAACCGTTGCACATACGGGTATTCGAACGACCTACGCGGCCAAAGTTATTTTAATGTCTACATCGATTCTAAAGCTAAGTGTCCACGATAGCGAAAAAACATAACGCGGTCACGATCGGCTCCAAGCCAATCGTATGATACTCTAGATGAAATACTTAACTCCTATTTATATTTTCGTTGAAAATATATCAAAGGAATTATAAAATGACCTTTTACTTAGAGGTACAAACTATTGTATAGTGGATACTCGATTTCTTGAGTTATAGTGAGTTCCATACATTAAGTTAGGACATTTTACAGAATTTTTGTATGGCAACTACATGAAGGACTTATTGGATATTTTTTATATTAATAGTTTCAGCTGCGACTATTATAAAATCAACGTATGCAAAATTTCAAAGTCGTAACGTAAAGCGTTTTAAAGTTATCGTTCAATATTGGTGGACACGTGTCTTAAGGACTTTTGTATGACAGCTACCCGAAAGAGCTGACGGTCTTGCTTTTGATATAAAACTAATTGCTGTAAAATTTTAAATCCCTGCTCCAACTTGTACTGGAGTTATAGTGGATTCTGTAACTTCCATACATTTTTGAAGGACTTTTCTAGGCTTCTACACGAAGGACTCATTTGGTTTGCATCATATTCTGAACTTTCGCTTCAATCATTGTAAACTTTAAGTATGCAAAATTTAAAGTTCCTAACTTTAAGCATTCGAGCAATAATTGTGAAAACGTGTTTTAATTAATCTTGTATGGGAGATACCCGAAGGAGTGGAAGGATATCGCCCATTCCATCATCCATCCACCATCCGCCATCCTCCATAATCCATCATCCACCCTTTATCCTGCATAATCCATCCTCCATCCACTATCTTTTATCCACCATCCATAACCAATTCACCGAAAACGAACAAACTATATGAAATACACTCAAATGTTGAAATAACTCTCGTACCACCAATTGTTAACGCTGAAATCTTCGCGGGCGTGCCCTCAACAAACCACCAAAGTTTTATCGCAATTAATTAATTAATTAAAATCACCTCAACTTAGCAAACCAATTTCAAATGCCAAATCGTGCTCTATATATTCTCAATATCTCGGCGAGTCAAAAGAGTGTAGCGCGTGGACACGCCATGTAGTGACCTACGAAGTACACTACTCAAATTTTCACTACGGACACTCTGTGATGAGAAAAATTATTATAGAGACGTCACCTCGTGAACACACTTTTCGTAGATAAGATTTTTTTTTCAGTTTTTTCTCTATCGTGGACACTTTTATATCATTAAGGAAAAATAAAAATTTGTAATTTTGGATTTTGGTCTCCTCTCAAACTTTTACCTAAAGTAATAAAGGAAAATCTACATTCGCACTCTATGACTTTATCCCCAACTTCAATAGAAATCGCAGTTCACTATTACATCTACTTTTAAATGTCTATCACATCAATTTCGTCCTCTACCTTCTCCCCTTAAAAATTTTTCAATCAAAAGAATCCACTAGTAATTCTATATATGTACACAAACCAAATTTTATTTTTCTTGTACAATTAGTTCGAAAGATGTTGTAATTCAATGTTTTTTCAATATTTTGTATCATAGTGTTGGAGACAGATAAATTTCTCAGTCTGGCGATGTTCTTAAATAAAATCTTTATTATTCCGCCAATATTACCACTAAAAATTTCGTTTGATGTCCCTATTATGAGACAGACAATACAATTCAATTAATATTATAGTATTTACAATTCAATTAATAGTAGTATATTTATAATTTCTTACCCTTATTTTAATTGTTTTAATTCACAAGTTTTACAAGTTTTTAAAGATTTAACAATTATGATTTGATTTTAATTTTAATTTTACTTTCTCCATGCGGCCCTCCACCAAGTTACGCCAAGAAAAGAAAAGAAAAAGAAGTAGTGGCAATAGAAGAATAAAAAAAGGAACTTCAAGTAAAGCAAAAAATAACCTCTACTGGCCACTCTGCCCTCTATACGCTCGTGCCAACACTCTCCCCCTCGGTATGTTGGTTGTAAACCATCGTACCAGAACCCTCATTACCAATTTTATCACCTTTCCTCACATCAAGGACGGCTAATTTCACTGCTGGACGGGTTAGAACTGTGCTGGCAGTTTGAACTGTGGCTTGTCGCACCTGACTTGCGAATGCCTCAATCACAATACCCTTTCTCCACGTATTTCTTGGTTCTTTCTCATCTATAATAATAACAACGTCGCCGGTTTGCAGGGGTTTTACTGGTTCGAACCATTTTGTCCGTCTGGTTAAATCGGGCAGGTACTCACGTACCCAACGTTTCCAGAATGCGTCAGTTACTTGTTGCGATATCTTCCAGTTTTTTCTCAGGACTACAGGACTTGCAGAAAGATCGCCTGGTGGTTTTCGACCATTTGAGCTCCCTAGTAAGAAGTGGTTGGGTGTAAGAGCTTCTTGGTCAGGGGTTTCAATTGGGACGTAAGTCAGTGGTCGTGAGTTAACGACGTTTTCCACTTCCATTAGCATGGATCTAAGAAGTTCGTCATTTGGGTTTCGTACAGGCATTATTTGCTTGAGTGTTTTCTTTACTGACCGGATTAATCCTCCCCATATGGGGTGCAGCTGGTGGGTTAAAGATCCACTTGAAGGACGTACCTGGAAAGGTTTCGTCTTGTATACGACTTGAATTTATTTGCAGAAGGCATTGACGCAACTCTTCATCAGCACCACGGAAATTGGTCCCATTATCGCTATAGAGTTCCTTTGGGGCTCCTCTTCTAGCGGCAAAATTCCTAATTGCAAGAATACAGGAGTCAGTGGTTAAACTGTACGCTATTTCCAAATGAATTGCTCTCACTGTGAGGCAAGTAAAGAGAACGCACCATATTTTTTCTAGATGCCTTCCTACAGTTACGTTTATGGGGCCGAAGTAGTCTGCCCCGACGTACGTAAAGGGACGTGTAAAGGAACTTAGGCGGGCGTACGGTAGGTCCGCCATTTGTGGAGGTAAAGGAGTTGCTCGCTAGTTTTTACAAGTTTGGCAAGACTTTATAATCTTCTTCAACTGGGTGCGAAGGGCCGGTATATCATATTTCTGCCTCAACTCATTGACTACAGTCTCATTATTATGATGATGGTATCTTTTGTGGTAATGTCGAATTACCAAGCTTGTAACCGGGTGATCCTTAGGAAGCAGTATAGGGCGCTTAGTATCGTGTGCGATGCCAATGGTTGCATCGATGCGACCTTTCACCCTTAGGATCTTGTGATTATCATCCATGTAGGGTGATCGGCTGTATATTGGGCTAGATTTTTCAATCATAGCTTGATTGTCGGGAGTGCGCTCTTGGTTTCGTCGCAGTATACGGTACTCATTAGAGTAAGAATGTGCCACTTGATAAAGCTTATTCTCCGCAATCTCATATTCATTAGGGTCTATTACTCCTATTTTGCGTTTAGAATTGCGTTTAGTGTTGTGAATAAATCTTAACACATACGACATCATGCGAAGTAGACGAAGCCAATTTGAGAGCCGCTCAAATTCGATAAGATCTCGTGTAGAGTTCTCTTTATGGAATGAATGGGTTTGTATCTCTTCCTCCTCCTCATGGATAGGCTTAACTTCTTCTGTTGGCCAGTAAGATTTTGGTTTCGATAAGAATGGAGGACCTGTGAACCATCGACTAGATGAGTCAAGCTTTGTGCTAGTTTCAGTCCACCTGGTTGCGTCATCAGCAACATTATCCTTAGTTGGTACCCATTTCCATTCATTAATGGTTGTAGTCTCAAGTATTTCGCTAATCCGAAATGCGACAAACTGTCGATACTTAAGGGGGTCTGATCTTATCCAACTTAGGACCGTTCGTGAATCCGACCATAGAGAGAGAGTTTTAATTTTTATGGAATGACCTTGGATAATATCGTTAGCTAGTCTTGTCCCAAGAACAGCAGCTTGTAGTTCCAGTCGAGGGATAGAGATTACCTTATTAGGTGCAATTTTTGGTTTTGCTGCGATTAAGGAGCATTGAATATCCGAATTCCTTTCAATTTTAAGGTACGCAGCTGCAGCTGCAGCGTAGGCGTGTGCGCTAGCATCCACAAATATATGTAGCTGAAAACTTTCATCAGCAATAGGCTTTACTCGTAAGTAGCACCTTGGAATTCTAAGTTCCTTTACTCTTGAGAAGGACTGAATCCATATCAACCATTTGCAATGAAGTTTTTCAGTAAGTAGATCATCCCACTCCAGATTCGATCGCCAAATATCATTAAGCAGTATTTTACCGCATATTACGAATGTGGACAGGAGTCCCAAAGGGTCGAAGATAGACATAAGAGTCCTTAAAACTTCTCGCTTTGTTGGACAACGTTTTCCAGAGATAATTTCATTATTTATTCTGTTAAACGCAAACGAATATTGAAAACTGTCCGTGGCCTTTGACCACCACATTCCAAGAACTTTGTCTGTGCAGAGTTCTAGTTTGTTGTTTATAATTTTGGATTTTGTTCGGTCTTTTCACCTAAAGCTTCTAAGACTTCTGGGCTATTAGAGGCCCAGTTCCTAATTTCAAAGCCAGCCTTACTGTGAATGTATCTCACATCTTTTGCAATATCAATGGCTTCTTGTATTGTATCTACGCTACATAATAGATCGTCAACATAGTGGTTATTTAGAATAGCCTGGGAAGCTTTCGGATATTCACTAGCATAATGTTCAGCATTTAAGTTTTTTATAAACTGTGCAGAGCTCGGTGAGCAGGTTGCACCAAACGTCATTACTTGCATGATGTAAACGTCTGGTTGTTTCTGACTCGGTTCGTCTCTCCACAAGAATCTTTGTGCATGTTGGTCTACTTCACGGATCAACACTTGGTGGAACATTTCGCGTATATCACCAGTTACGGCAATAGGTTTTTCCCTGAACTTGTAGAGAACATGTAATAATGGCGTAAGCTGGTCTGGTCCCTTCAGTAGTACAGAATTCAAAGATATTCCGTTGATTTTTGCTGCGGCGTCCCAAACTATTCTCTTTTTCCCGGGTTTATTCGGATTAGTTACAATGAATATCGGTAAGTACCATACGCGAGGATGTGGTTCTTCTAATTCTTTCGCTGTTAATTTGCGGATATACCCTTTTTTTTCATGATCACTAATGATATTACGAATACATTTATTTGAGTCTGGGTTTTTTGCCATCTGTTTCTCGAGACAGATTAGTCGGCGATATGCCATAGAATAACTATCAGGTAGAGTGAAATTATCACGAACCCACAGCAGTCCTGTTTCGTATCGATTACCTTTCTTACGAGTAGTTGATTTCATAATATCAAGGGACCGCTTGTTTTCCTTTGATTCAGAAAGGCACTCTGGAATCTTAACCGCGAGATTTTCTACCGAATAAAAACTTTTGACGAGTGCGTTCAGTTCGTCGGACTGACAGTCACATATGTGGAAGCTATGATGAACGTAGCTACCGTTGCAGTTTCGATCTAGAGACTCTACTCCTGCGTTACAATGGCCATGTATAGCCCATCCAAGACGGGTTTTTGTGGCCACGGGTTGATTAAATTTGCCTTCTCTCACTTCAAGTGGTAAGGCTATTTTTCCATTGTCTATGCCTATCAGTATGCGTGGTATGGCATTACTATATGGTTTAATTGGAATATCTTTAAGATATGAATATTTCTTTTGAAGATCCGATAATGGTAGAGATTGGGTAGGTAGACTAAGTTTCTGTACCGTTCGCACGTCGTGCATTCTGTGTTTAGCTGCACCTTCGTGAACGCCAGATACATATAGTGAAAGCCTCTGCGAGTCTGGCTCAAGACGTACAGTGTCCGCTGTCCATCGCAAGCATAGATTTTGCTTTGTACCTTTAAGGCCCAATTCCTTGACCAAGTCATCCTCTATAAGAGTTAGTGACGATCCTTCGTCAAGGAATGCGTACGAATTTAGAGTGACACCTTTGCCATATAAAATTATAGGTACAACTCGAAAAAGAATTTTATGATCGGGTTGCCGATGTGTATTGCAGCTGGACTGCGCAGGGGTTTCGCTGTTGTTGCTTCCCTCCCTGTTCGTCTGAGCAACCATATTGCTATTGCTGTTATGCAATAGAGGGTGGTGTCTAAATTGACAGCCATTTTTGCCACAGACGTCACTTTTTTTGCATCGCGAATAGCCATGATGTGTTAAACACGTTCGGCATAATTTATTTTGTTTGATTACTTGCCATTTTTCATCAAGATCAAAGCCTTTGAACTTGAAGCAGTCTTCGAGTTTGTGGTTGTTTTTGTTGCAGATGACACAATTTTTGGAAGGCTCTTTATCTTTATCACCTTTTGGTTTGGAAGATTTACTACTATCGGCGTCTGAGGAGTTCTCCGTGTGCGCGTATAAATGATTACGTTCCTTGGAGTTGCGTTTATCGGGTTTATTCTCCTGACGACCGGTATCAATTGTTGGTAATGTCACTTCACTCGCGGCTTGCGCTAGTTGAAACAACCAGTTACCGAGGGTAGCAAGGTTTACGTCGGGTACACCTTGCTTGAAAAAGGACCAAGACAACTTAAGTTGCGCGGGTAGTTTGTCTATAAGCTCCTGAAGGAGATACGGGTTGCACAAATGTGCTACGAGACCAGATGCTTCGATTGTGGCAACTAAATTCTCCACTGTCAATGCGAAATCGATCACTGTTTGCAATCGTTCCAATTTGGGCGGATTTTGGCTTTTTATTGTTTGAAGGAGAGAATTTATAATTATCTCTGGTCTTCCAAACATAAGCCTAAGGGTCTGAATCACACCCGGAACACCATGAGGAACTAGTAAACGAGACCGCACTGTTTCTAGAGCTTTCCTCTTAAGACACTTTTGAAGCCGGATTAGGTTTTCATGGTCCGTAAAGCCACATTCACGGGTTGTACCTTCGAACGCACTAATGAAAATAGGCCAATCATGGGGATCCACTAAATGTGGGTAAATCCCTTGGCATTTCATGCCTTGCGGCCACTTGATTTGCACTTAACACCGATTGGGTTTGATACGTTTGGCTAAAGGTTGGGTTAGGGTTGGCACGATCGGATATTGTTCAGGGCAAATTCGCGGTACTATTACACGTATTTAACATTGACCGCGGTGGAGCCGAACGAGCACCGGTTTGCGAAATTTCATTGGATACTGTGGGGAAAGTTGCGTAAGAGAATAACAAATTACTATTAGCTATACCTGATACTGTTTTGTTTTGAAGGTTGATGTTCTCTGCTGCAGTTTGTAGTTGATGCGCTGGGATCGGACGATTGTACGACGAAACTGTACCTGTATTTAGGCCAGTCCAGGCGTTGTATGTTTGTGGAATTTGGCTGAAGAATGTTGAACTCACAGGTGCAACACTCGCAGCTGATGATATAAACGGCGGGTTTGAGCCCAATGATGATATCAACGGATTAACCGTGTTGGTTTCGCTGTTATAGCAGCTGAGCGTGGATACTTGCGGTAGTGCAGTCTGGTACGTCATTCTTACTGTCGATTCGGTCGGCTTTGTAGATGAAGTACCGGCTGATTGAAGCCACTGTTTGACAGGGCCTTCGATGTCCGTAGTATTGGTTTTGGGATGTATTGGATCGTCGTCGTCGGACTGTAGGTCTTCGAGAATGGCATATTTATGGTCGATATATGCGTTCTCCAACTTGCGTTGCTCCTCCAACTTTAGAAGTTCTAGGCGCTTCCTTCTCTTAGAGGACGCCTTTGAGGATACGCTGGATCGATCGTCGAAAGTGGGTTGTGGCGAAATACATTTCATGCATATGAAGTCCTTTTCCGCGATGGATTCTGAGACATCCACGCATTGAAAATGAAACCATAGGTCGCATTTATCGCACTGGACCATGTCGTCGGAATCTAATTCCGTGCATAGCTGGCAGTTATTAGCGCTCGTTTGACTTTGTTGCCCTGGTGGAGTTCTGAGGGTCTTATTTGAAAAAGCCGCTGAGTTCATCTTTGATTTTTTTTTTTTTTAGGTTAGATTCCCACGGGGTGAGCTCTGATGTTTTAGCAATTTTGAGCTTGCCACAAAATATTTAGCGATGATGAACTTTCGTAGGAAATTTTTAGCTTTGTTGGAGACAGATAAATTTCTCAGTCTGGCGATGTTCTTAAATCAAATCTTTATTATTCCGCCAATATTACCACTAAAAATTTCGTTTGATGTCCCTATTATGAGACAGACAATACAATTCAATTATATAGTATAGTATTTACAATTCAATTAATAGTAGTATATTTATAATTTCTTACCCCTATTTTAATTGTTTTAATTCACAAGTTTTACAAGTTTTTTAAGATTTAACAATTATGATTTGATTTTAATTTTAATTTTACTTTCTCCATGCGGCCCTCCACCAAGTTACGCCAAGAAAAGAAAAGAAAAAGAAGTAGTGGCAATAGAAGAATAAAAAAAGGAACTTCAAGTAAAGCAAAAAATAACCTCTACTGGCCACTCTGCCCTCTATACGCTCGTGCCAACACATAGTTATTCAGAAATTCTAAGTTCCAGCCTCCCTACCATAAGCGGTTCCTGAGATCTAGAAATCAAAATTGTTCGTCTAATACACTTCTTTTACCTCCATCATCATACCACCACCCCTCAAAAGACGGAGCTGAATATTTTACTCATCAAATACAACAGGAATAATGTGTAGAGCATTTGATTATTCAACGCTTTGAATAGATTTTAGATTTTTTTAGATTCGATGTATGTAGATCGTTAGAGTAAATTAAAACGTTCCGTCTACACAACAGAGAAATTTCGTATAGAGGAAATTTATTTCTCACTATGTGGTGTGTACACGTATTTTGCGAGAATTGTCTTTAACTCTATTGTTTTACTTTATTATTTTAATAATTAAGTATTGTGATTGATTTTAAAAAAAAAAAATTTGCTACCCTCAAAATTTTTATTTTCACGTTTCATAACTAGTAGACGCGAAAAAAGCAATAAAAATTTTCAGTCCGTCTGTCCGCCGTACGCAAGACCGTTTGGAGGCTCGTAGCTGCCAAACGATTTGTGATATTGAATTGAAATTTTTTTAACGAATAGACGGGGTTGGCTCCTTAAAGTGACCAAATTTTTAGGGGTGGGGGTGTGAGGGGGATGGAGTGGGAAGTGTTTTAGACCGAAAATTTTGGTTTCTAGATCTCAGTAACCCCGTATGATAGGAAGCTGAAACTTGGAATTTTTATAGAGCTTTGATAGTTGACCCATTTGCAGAAAAATTGTCAATATTGATCAAGGGGTGTGGGAGTGGGGGGGAATGTAATGCGTCCGAAACCCAAAAAAGGTGAGATAGACACATTCTAAAATCCATATCTCCTAAACCGTTAATAGCACACTATTCAAACTTAAAAAATATTTGTAGTTATACTAGGAGAACAGAATGAAGAAAAAATTTTGGGTAGGGGAAGTTGTGTATGGGGGTGGGGGGTGAAAAACTTTAGATTACGATATCTCATGAACCAATTGCTCTAGAAAAATAAAATTCGGTCAACAAATAAAGATTGATCAAAGTAAAATTTTTTAAGTGGGAGGTGGAGCATAAAACTGGAGGGGATGAGAATTTTTCAAATCAAACACATTTCATATCTCAAGAACAGTTTAAGATAGATGCTTAGAATTTTTACCAGAAGTAGCGCTGATTAAACCCTAGTAGGGAAAAAAGTTTTGGGGTTGAGGGTGTAGAGGGGGAGCGTGGGGGAGGGTGAAAATGAAGATGCTTAAATCTTGAGAACCTGTAATGATATCAGCCTCAAACTTGCTATTTAGATAGAGCTATAGTAGCGGAATGTTGGAAAAATATAATTTTTTTTAGGGGTAGTATGCTACGGGGGTAGGGGGTGTTTTTCCTAACTATTAAAAGGTTCTTGCTAGAAAGTTGAAACTCGGTGTGTATATGTAAATCAACTAGAAAAGTAATTGTGATAAAAAAAATTTGAATACTCATTGGCGTTCAGAAAGGGGGGCAAAAAAAATTATTTGTAAATATAATAAATATAAAATGCATATATTTTCACGATTTTCGTCATATCTACTAGGTCTTTCCAAATATTGAATTCATTTTTATTCTACGGATTCTTCGTATGAATACCTAGAATGTGATTTCAAGCTTTTTTGAAATTCGACCCCTAAGGGTAGTGTGGTACAAGTGGGGGGTGTTTTTCTTATATATAGAACGGCTTAAGCTACAATGTTGAAACTCGGTGTGTATATGTAAATCAACTAGAAAAGCAATTTTGATTAAAAAAAAATTCAAATATGTTTTGGCGTTCAGAAGGGAGGCAAAAAAAATTATCTGTGAAAATAGAATGCATATTTTTCCACGATTTTCGTCATATATACTAAACTCGGTGTGTATATGTAAATCAACTAGAAAAGTAATTGTGATAAAAAAAATTTGAATACTCATTGGCGTTCAGAAAGGGGGGCAAAAAAAATTATTTGTAAATTTAATAAATATAAAATGCATATATTTTCACGATTTTCGTCATATCTACTAGGTCTTTCCAAATATTGAATTCATTTTTATTCTACGGATTCTTCGTATGAGTACCTAGAAAGTGTTTTCAAGGTTTTTTGAAATTCGACTCCTAAGGGTAGTGTGGTACAAGTGGGGGGTGTTTTTCCTATATATAGAACGGCTTAAGCTACAACGTTGAAACTCGGTGTGTATATCTATCAACTAGAAAAATAATTTTGAATAAAAAAAAACGAATATCTATTGGCGGTCAGAAGGGGGCAAAAATAATATATGTGAAAGTAGAATGCATATTTTCCCACGATTTTCGATATATCCACTACCTCGTTCCAAATATTGAATTCAATTTTATTCTATGTATTCTCCATAATTGACCCCTAAGGGGGTGTAGAGTGATTGTGTACTTTTTCATAAATTATTCCATATCTCTCAGATCCAATCAGATTTTTACTTCCACGATCTTGTTCTTTTTGATAGGTTTTCAGTTACATAGTAGCCTCCACCGCATTTCAGAATTGAACGCGTTCTTAACTTCTACCGGGAAAATAATAAAGTTACGCCCAGATTGTTGGCAGATTTTTTTCTCTATCGTGTACACTTATATAGCTTAAACGATATTACTAAATAAAAAATCTGCCAACAATCTGGGCGTAACTTTATTATTTTTCCGGCAGAAGTAAGGAACGCGTTCAACTCTGAAATGCGGTGTAGGCTACTATGTGACTGAAAACCTATCAAAAAGAACAAGATCATGGAAGTGAAAATCTGATTGGATCTGAGAGATATGGAATAGTTTATGAAAAAGTACACAATCACTTTACACCCCCTTAGGGGTCAATTTTCAGAAAATCTTGAAAACACTGTCTTGGTATTCATATGGAGAATACATAAAATAAAATTAAATTTATTATATGGGACGAGGTAGTAGATATGTCGAAAATCGTGGGAAAATATGCATTCTATTTTCACAGATAATTTTGTTTGCCCCCCTTCTGAACGCCAATAGATATTCGTTTTTTTTATTTAAAATTATTTTTTTAGTTGATTTAGATATACACACCGAGTTTCAACATTGTATTAAGCCGTTCTATATATAGGAAAAACACCTACCACTTGTACCACACTACCCTTAGGGGTCGAATTTCAAAAAACCTTGAAAACACTTTCTAGGTACTCATACGAAGAATCCGTAGAATAAAAATGAATTCAATATTTGGAAAGACCTAGTAGATATGACGAAAATCGTGAAATATATGCATTTTATATATTATATTTCCAAATATTTTTTTTTGCCCCCCCCCCCCCCCCGCCCTTCTGAACACCAATCAATATTCAAATTTTTTTTTATCACTATTACTTTTCTAGTTGATTTACATATACACACCGAGTTTCAACATTGTAGCTTAAGCCGTTCCATATATAGGAAAAATACCCCCAGTTGTACCACACTACCCTTAGGGGTCGAATTTCAAAAAACCTTGAAATCACATTCTAGGTATTCATACGAAGAATCCGTAGAATAAAAATGAATTCAATATTTGGAAAGACCTAGTAGATATGACGAAAATCGTAAAAATATTTGCATTTTATATTTATTATATTTACAAATATTTTTTTTTGCCCCCCCCCCCCTTCAAAACGCCAATGAATATTCAAATTTTTTACATATACACACCGAGTTTCAACATTGTAGCTTAAGCCGTTCCATATATAGGAAAAATACCCCCAGTTGTACCACACTACCCTTAGGGGTCGAATTTCAAAAAACCTTGAAAACACTTTCTAGGTATTCATACGAAGAATCCGTAGAATAAAAATGAATTCAATATTTGGAAAGACCTAGTAGATATGACGAAAATCGTAAAAATATTTGCATTTTATATATATTATATTTACAAATATTTTTTTTTGCCCCCCCCCCCTTCTAAACGCCAATGAATATTCAAATTTTTTTTATCACAATTACCTTTCTAGTTGATTTACATATACACACCGAGTTTCAACATTGTAGCTTAAGCCGTTCCATATATAGGAAAAACACCTTCACTTGTACCACACTACCCTTAGGGGTCGAATTTCAAAAAGCCGTGAAATCACATTCTAGGTATTCATACGAAGAATCCGTAGAATAAAAATGAATTCAATATTTAGAAAGACCTAGTAGATATGACGAAAATCGTGAAAATATATGAATTTTATATCTATTATATTTACAAATAATTTTTTTTGCCCCCCTTTCTAAACGCCAATGAATATTCAATTTTTTTTTATCACAATTACCTTTCTAGTTGATTTACATATACACACCGAGTTTCAACATTGTACCTTAAGCCGTTCCATATATAGGAAAAACACCCCCAGTTGTACCACACTACCCTTAGGGGTCGAATTTCAAAAAACCTTGAAATCACATTCTAGGTATTCATACGAAGAATCCGTAGAATAAAAATGAATTCAATATTTGGAAAGACCTAGTAGATATGACGAAAATCGTGAAAATATATGCATTTTATATTTATTATATTTACAAATAATTTTTTTTGCCCCGCTTTCTGAACGCCAATGAATATTCAAATTTTTTTTTATCAGAATTACTTTTCTAGTTGATTTACATATACACACCGAGTTTCAACTTTCTGGCATGAACCGTTTAATAGTTAGGAAAAACACCCCCTACCCCCGTAGCATACTACCCCTAAAAAAAATTTTATTTTTCCAACATTCCGCTACTATAGCTCTATCTAAATACCAAGTTTAAGGCTTATATCATTACAGGTTCTCAAGATGTAAGCATCGGAACTTTTTCCTTTTCACCCTCCCCCACCCTCCCCCTCTTCACTCTCAACCCCAAAACTTTTTTCCCTACTAGGGTTTAATTAGCGCTACTTTTGGTAAAAATTCTAAGCATCTATCTTAAACTGTTCTTGAGATATGAAATGTGTTTGATTTGAAAAATTCTCATCCCCTCCAGTTTTATGCTCCACCTCCCACTTAAAAAATTTTACTTTGATCAATCTTTTTTTGTCAACCTTTACACCCAAACCAAATTTTATTTTTCTAGAGCAATTGGTTCATGAGATATCGTAATCTTAAGTTTTTCACCCCCCACACAACTTCCCCCACCCAAAATTTTTCTTGATTCTGTTCTCCTAGTATAACTACAAATATGTTTTAAGTTTGAATGGTGTGCCATTAACGGTTTAGGAGATATGGATTTTAGAATGTGTCTATCTCGCCTTTTTTGGGTTTCGGACGCATTACATTTCCCCCCACTCCCACACCCCTTGATCAATATTGACAATTTTTCTGCAAATGGGTCTACTATCAGAGCTTTATAGAAATTCCAAGTTTCAGCTTCCTAACCTAAGGGGTTACTGAGATCTGGAAACCAAAATTTTCGGTTTAAAACACTTCCCCCTCCTTCCCCCTCACACCCCCACCCCTAAAAATTTGGTCCCTTCAAGGCACCTACCCCGTCTATTCGTTAAAAAAATTTCAATTTAATATCTCAAAGCGTTTGGCAGCTACAAGCCTCCAAACGATCTTGCGTACGGCGTACGGCGTACGGCGTACGGCGGACAGACGGACTGAAAATTTTTATTGCTTTTTTCGCGTATACTAGTTATGAAACGTGAAAATAAAAATTTTGAGGGTAGCAAATTTTTGTTTTTTAAAAAATCAATCACAATACTTAATTATTAAAATAATAAAGTAAAAACAGCTTTCTGTTATTGATCAAGACATATATATTGATAAAAATTTTTGACAAATTAAGACTTGACAAATTAAGATTTGACAAATTAAAATTCTGCATACGGTCGATTAAGTATTTACGGTCACAATTTTTCCAGAGGTACCTTGTGAACCTAAACCAAAAATAATTTTTTTAAAAAGTCTTTTAACTTCAATTAGATTTTTTGGACATTTTAGTCAAAAAAAAATCAAAGTACCGAAATAATACTTATCCGCGCTCTTCCGCGGCTATTTTTTTTATGAATAACTACTGAAAGCTTCAAACCTTCGACTTTATTAGTAATTATAGCAGGATTTAACTTGGAAGTATAAGAAATACATAATTAAACAAAAATAATAGCTAAAAAAATTCTCCACAATGCGTGTGCTTTCAAAACACTAAATCTAAACTGTAGAACGTTAAAAATAATGTTAATCCTAATATAGTAAGTGAGTTAATACCTGCTGTATCAGTATTGTTACAGGTGCCCTGAAACGAAAGAAAGGAATAGAGTTAGTTTAAATTTGAGTGAATAAATAAAATAAGGATTACCTTTGTAGTCTCCTGAATGCACCCAATGTGACGTCCATGTACGTGGCACCTTCTCTCTAAAAAGACAGTTGTACGCACGCATTAGAATATTGCCAGTAAAATTCAGGACAAGACGGAAGACAAGCAGGTTAACGAAGAAATAAATGTTAGAAGTAGCTAGGATATAAGGATGTAAATAAATATTAGAAGTAGTTAGGATTAGTTTGAATTAGGTGAAGGAAAATTATTAATTAGTCGTAATTAAGTAATAGGTTTAGGATAGTATAGGAAGTAGGAATTAGCAGTTTAGGTATCTAGAAGGCGAAGAAGCTACCGTCAACCTGGAAGAGCCGGAACTCAGCTACTGACGAACACCCCCCAACGCCGCCTGCGAATATATACTTACACTATCCCTACAACGAGACGAATGCAGCTTGCTATCTATACTCACCTGTAGTTGCTCGGGGCTACGCCACCCACGGAAACTGTCCACATCGGACCGCGCACTCACAAATTACGTTGACACCAAACAAACGTAAACAACACCGGACCAGAAACGTCATTCCGCCGATGTAAACAACTAATATGGCAGATAACTGCGCGAACAGCGAGAATTTGGAAGTTGATAAGATCGCAAGGGTTTGAGGATGTGCTAATGCGTCGTTTGGAGAATAAAAAGACACCAGGAGAAAGGAGGTTAACGTCCTCAAAGGTGAATACGTTCACCCAGTAGCGGCAAAGTAAGCACAGGTAACTGTCCCGAAAAGCTGACCGAAGTTCCGCGGCAAGTAGGGACCCGAAGAACGGGCTCTTTGAAAAGTGTGACCGAAAGGAGAAGGTGCGTGGCGTGAACATCGCGAAGAATTAGAGGAAGTTCTGATTTTGGAAATTCATCGAGGAACCCGTTCACAAGTCGGTGACGGGTTAGGAAGATTCCGGAGATCTTGAGAAGGAGAGTGCACGTGACAAGATTGAAGCAACGTTCGAATTAATCTGGGGAAGTCCCGTCGGAACGAGCATCGTCAGGATTAACACCGAGGAGATACACCAGAGACGCCCTAGAACGTAAGGAGTCAGGTAGCTCAAACTTAGGTAGTTATTGAGGCTTAGGCTAGTAAGTAATAATTACTAAATATTATAAATTGATATTGAATAAACTTTGGATATAGAATCAAAAACAAATTAGAATTTAAACTGAGAGTGACTTTGAGTCCATTTGTGCGCAATATCTGTGACGTTGAGCAGTTTGTCTTTCGTGCTCGTAGAGTGATTTTCCCGAAATCGTGATTCGGCCGGGAAAATCTTAGAACGGGTCCTTAAATTAAGGATCACTGGTGCCCACGACCCTTCTCTGGGTTTGGCCGGACAAGGATCCGTTCGCCCCGTTGTTGTGAGGGGTTCTAACAGTTTTTCCACGGAGAAAAACCGTAATAGTATCCATCACTTTTTTTTCCGAAATGAAGGTAGAATAATAAATATTCACTGTTAAAATTTGTTTTCACATGAACGCCGAGAACAGACACATACACCAAGTGGGTTGATCGAATTTCGACTGAACGTTAATACGCGACGCGCGCACAGAGGAAAGGCGAGAGGGGCTGAGTATTGTTCTTAGACTAGTCTACTAGCTCATGTAGTCTTTTGTTTTTAACCGTTTCACATTTGGTAAATTGGCTTTTGGCCGCATAGATTGTTCAAATACCCCACTGTGCGTTGGAGCTTATCCAGTTTGTTCCTGGCGCTTACTAGTTTTAGTTCTTTGCCACCATACTGATGCTCCGTATGCTATCATAGGTCTTACAATATCTGTGTAGGTCCATAAGGCTATTATGGGTTTCAGGCCCCAGGATTTGCCTACGACTTGTCTACACAAGTAGTGAGTAGTGGCTTTCTCTGATACTTTTTCTAGGTGCTTGTTCCATAAGAGTTTCTGATCCAGAGTTATTCCTAGATATTTTACTTCTGTCGAGAGTTTGATTTCTGTCTCGTACATTATGAGCGATTTTATTTTGCTCACGTCTCTCTTTCGTGCGAAAGGCACAATCGTGGTTTTGTCCGGATTGACCTGTAGGCCTTTCTCATGGCACCATGTTTGTGTTTTACTTAGTGCTTGCTGCATAAGGTCGCTGAGGGTTTCCTCAAACTTGCCCTTAATCATGATTACTAAGTCGTCAGCATATCCTTGGACTGTAAGGCCGCTATGACTGAAGTAGGTCGTCTACCACAAGGCACCATAGAAGGGGCGATAGTACTCCTTCCTGCGTGCATCCTTTGCATGCTTTGACCCTTGTGGTATCCGTTCCCAGAGAGGTGCGAATCTCCCGTGTGCTTAGCATTTGGTCGATCCACCTTGAAGTAGTAGAGTCTACTCCTCTGTCGACTATTGCCTTGTTTATACAGCCGTAGGATGTGTTGTCGAATGTTCCTTCTATGTCCGCATAGCGCAATTTCTTTATCGGAAATTGCCTTCTCCATTTCGGTTTGTAATTTGAAGAAGCGCTGATTCTTTCGATTTGCCGGATTGATAGGCAAATTGATTACTGTGTAGTGGTTTCTTGCTAAGCGCTTCGTGTCTCAGGCAGTGGTCTATTATCTTTTCCATGGTTTTTAGTAGGAAAGATGTTAGGCAGATGGGTCTGAATGATTTTGGATCAGAGTGCGATCTTTTGCCTATCTTTGGTATGAAGACCACCTTTGCCTGTCTCCACGTACTTGGGATATAACCCAGAGCAAAGCTCCCTCTGAAGATTTCCAGTAGGTATGGGTGCAGTTCTTCCATTCCCTTTTGAAGCAGAGCGTTAAGTATTCCGTCAGTTCCAGGTGATTTGAAGGGATGGAAGGAATGTATGGCCCATTGGATTTTGCCATAGGTGAACAGACTAGAGGCCCGGTGCCAGTCTGTGGTATTGGGGCGGAATGCTCCAGGGATTACCGGTGATGCCTCGTTTTCTGAGTTGATTATACGGCATCCTGGGAAGTGCGTATCTAGTAGCACCTTTGCTGTTTATTGCTCCCCCACGGTGAAATCTCCGTTGGGCTTTTTCAGTGTTTCCATATCACCGTCTTTCTTTTTGGATAGGATCTTGTGCAGCCTTGCTGCCTGTGATACTTCCTCGACTCCATTGCATAAGTCTCTCCATATCCTCTGTTTAGAGGCTCTTATCTCTTTGTTGTACTCGGTTAGGGTGGACTTGTATGTTGCCCAGTCCCCAGTGCGTTTTGCTTTGTTGAAGAACTTCCGTACTCTTGCTCTCAGCCTTTCCAGTTCCCCGTTCCACCAAGTCACGCTTCTGCTGTTATGTCGGGTTTTGAGTGGGCAACTTTCTTCGTATAAAGCGATGATTGCATTTGTTACTTCTGCAGTTGTGTTTTCCAGACTGCCGACTCCACGGACCACTTTATCGACTGATGCCAGCCGTTGCCAGATTGGTCCTATAACTGCCCCAGTCTGTTAGCTTCGAGATTCTGTCACATAGTAACCTACACCGCATCTTGAAATTTAACGCGTTCCGAACTTCTGCCGGAAAAATTATAAAGTTGCGCCCAGACCATTGGCAGATTTTTTTTTAGATACTATGCGATTAATAACTTTAAAATAATAATATTCCAAATAGCCTGGTTATTATTCAGGCACATACATTTAATTTGCATTCGTTCAGACTTAATTACAAAAAGTTTGGCGATTTTTCAATAGCCCTGTAGTGCCAAGATGTCGTACCCTGAATGGACATATAGTATATCATCAATAATCTGTATCTTGATGTGCAACCCACCATACACAAAATTGTGTTGAACGAAATGACATATTTCACATATTTTTATCAGAAATTTGGTCAAACTTCTTTCATTAATCTTATTCTGGTAACGGCATCCACCATACAAAAAAATGTATTGGAAATTTGAAAAAGGAATTTAATCCTTTCGTTATACCGACTCAAAAGCGTGGTGATCCGTCAAATATTAAGAATCTCAGACCTATATTGATACTAAATGCTCTCTCCATTATTTTGAAAAGTGTATCTTCCTACTAAATAATAATATCAGTCTCTTGCGCATTGTACCCAGTCAGGATGGTCTTAACCCGGGTCTACCCAATCTGTCGATGTTCATCGAGCTTATAACTAGTTCTATGGATAATCAAGCGCAGTAAATCTAATTTACACGAATTTTACAAAGGTCTTGAGAACCTAATCTCACGGTTCGTACAATTCTTAACGAATCAAAAGCCAAGTATTGTCTTAAATGGATGAATGTTTCGTGCCATCAGGAGTACCTCAAGGTCCTATTCTTGCTACTCTGGTACTTCTAATATTCATCAAGGAGTTTCATACTTTTTACAATTTTCAACGTATATCTTATGTTTCATGAAATATCAGATTTCTCGATTTTGTATATTCAACTCCCAAGGAGTGTTAATGGGTTGCATATGTTTATTTATTTAGTTATAATTAAACGGGAAATGTTCTCCAATTACACAGTTGCCACGAATATCGTATAAACAAAGAAAATATGTTACATGTAATCTTCTAATATATAAAAAAAGTCGCATAAATGGTCGGGCGTGATGGAAACCTACACCTGTGAACCGTTCCCTCCCAAATTTTGCAATTACATATTCCCGAAAGTTGTGGGTGGCGAGTTATTTCAACATTTGAGTTTTTTAATAAGTTCAATCAGTTGAACCTGGCTTAGAATTAGAAATTTACAACAGGCAGTCGTAGCCGAGCGGGTAAGGCGTCTGACTAGAGATCAGATGATTCCCTCTGGGAGCGTAGGCTCGAATCCTGCCGACCGCGAACATGTGTGATGTTTTTTTTAAGTTATTTGTTTCGATTTTACTACCGGCTGCGGACACGTGACGGGAGTAACAGGGACGATGAAAGATAATTATATACTCCCTAAATTGGTGGTTCGCGAGTTATTTCAACATTTGAGTTTTTTAATAAGTTCAATCAAATGAACCTGACTTAAAAATAAAAATCTGCCAACAATCTGGACGTAACTTTACTATTTTTCAGGCAGAAGTTAGCAACGCGTTCAATTCTGAGGCGCGGTGTAGGTTACTATGTGACTGAAAACCTATCAAAAAGAACAAGCCCGTGGAAGTGAAAATCTGATCGGATCTGAGATATATGGAATAGTTTCTGAAAAAGTACACAATAACTTTACACCCCCTTAGGAGTCAATATTCAAAAAATCTTGAAAACACTTTCTAGGTATTCATATGAAGAATCCGTTGAATAAAAGTGAATTCAATATTTAAGAAGACCTAGTAGATGTGACGAAAATCGTTAAAATATATGCATTCCATTTTGACAGAACATTTTTTTGGCCCCACTTCCGAACTCCAAAGGACATTCGTATTTTTTTTAGTCCAAATTACTTTTCTAGTTGATTTACATATACACACCGAGTTTCAACTTTCTAGCATAAGCCGTTACATAGTTAGGAAAAACACCCCCCACCCCCGTACCATACTACCCCTGTAAAAAATTATATTTTTCCAATATGCCACTACTATAGCTCTATCTAAATACTAAGTTTCAGCTTTTTATCATTACATGTTCTTCAGATATAACCATCGGAACTTTTTCCTTTCCACCCTCCTCCAACCTCACCCTCTACACCCACACCCACACCCACTCATAGGGTTTTATAGGCCTACGTCTGGTAAAAAATTTGTGCATCTATCTTATACTGTTCTTAAGATATGAAACGTGATTTTTTTGAATATATCTTATCCCTTCCACTTCCACGTTCCACCACCCCCTTAAAAAATTTTACTTTGAGCAATCCTTATTTGTTGACCTTTCTACTCAAACCGAATTTAATTTTTCTAGAGCAATTGGCTCGTGAGATATCGTAATCTAAAGTTTTTCACCTCCCACCCCCGTACGCCACTACCCTTACTCAAAATTTTTTTTCAATCCTTTCTCCTAGTATAGGTACAGATATTTGTTAAGTTTGAATTTCGTGCCATCAACGGCTTAGGAGATATGGATCTTAGAATGTGTCGATCTCGGCATTTTTGCTTTTCGGATGAATTATTTTTCCCCCACTCCTACACCTTTCACCCATTTCAATAATTTTTTTTGCAAATGGGTCCACTATCGAAGTTCTATAGAAATTCTAAGTTTCAGCTTCCTAGCGTAAGCGGTTGCTGAGATCTAGAAACCAAAATTTTTCGTCTAAAATCCTCCCTTCTCCTCCCCCCTCTTACCCAACCCCTCTAAAATACCGGTCGTGGAGGTTCACCCAACCTACCCACCATAAAAATTTCATGATAATACCTCAACGGGTTTGGGAGCTACGCGCCTTCAAACTATTTTTGCGTACGGCATACGGTGTACGGCGTACAGACGGACATTTTTTTCTATTGCTTTTTTGGGTTCTACTAGTCCTAAAACGTGAAAATACAAAATTTCAGGGTAGCAAATTTTTTTGAAATTTCAGGTCGATCACAATACTTTATTATTAAACAATAATAAAGTAAAATTTACAACTGGCAGTCGTAGCCGAGCGGGTAAGGCGTCTGACTAGAAATTAGATGATTCGCTCTGGGAGCGTAGGTTCGAATCCTACCGACCGCGAACATGCGTGATTTTTTTTTAATTTATTTGTTTCGATTTTACTACCGGCTGCTCTAATTAGAGCAGAGATATAAAAGCAATTAATATTAGCTTGAGGTACTTGAAATAAATATCGATTCAAACGCGCGTTCTAGGTTTAGGTCTTTATTATGTAGTGTCATCTGTGGGTGAACCTGTGTGGATCGGCAAAAGGTTGGCATTATTGGGATCCACACGAGATCCACACAAAAAAAATTTGAGTGCAGTGGATGGGTTTTTTTGAGAAAAAAGAAGAGTGACAGCTCGAAGAAAAATGGAGGTTGGAGTTTTTGGCGAGAAAAAAGTAGGAATTGAAGTGCGCGAAGAGAAAGAAAATGAAGTAGTTTTAGAGTTAAGTTAAGTTTATTGCGCACGGGCGGAAAAGAAAAGGAATAGATAAGTGTCCTGAAAAGTGGCGGACCGAAGGAATTTCCCGATTGAAAATATCACAAAATCTGTTTCTGTGACGATAGAACGCGAGTTTCGAATGAGTGCCTCGTAAAAGTTTTCGGCTAAATACAAGATTAAAAAGAATTAAAAAGAAAGTCAGAACCAGCACATAAATTAAAAGTAAAATGAGTAAAAACAAATAATTAATTAAAATTGAAAATGAATTCAATTTAAAGGGAAATCTAAATTAAAAATTAACTAAAGTGACGCAAAGAAGTCTTTGGCCACATATAAAAATAAACTGCGTAAATAAGGTCATCAACATATATGCAACAAATATAAAATAAATAAACTGAGATAAATTATTACATGTAAAGTAAAACATAATAAATTAAATTAGATTGAAAAATTAAATAAAAATAAAACTAAACAAATTATAATTAAATTTAAAATAATATAAGTAAATATCAATTGAAAAATAGTAAATTATATAAAAGTAAACGAATAACAAAATAACCTAAAAATAACATAGGTAAATTCATAGTTCAATTAAAAATAAATTAAAATAAAAATATAAAACATGCATGACTTAAACGAGACAGAAACTGACTTGGACTGATATATAAAAATTTGTTAATAAATTAAATTAGAAACGTCAACCTAATTATTTACATGCAGAAACAAGAGGTAATTGTTATTATATGGTTTGTTTTGGTTATGATTTGTTGTTTTCCTCATTGATTTGTACATAATTCGTGGTTTCTCTGAAAATGGCTGAATAAGGAGCCTATTAAGATGGATCTTCTCGGTTGAAGGCCTTCCGCCCCACTCATACCTCTCTCTAGGGGCCATATCGGCAATTTTATTTCAGGACAGATATGGCTATGGTAGGGTGGGCTAGACGGCGCACAATACCGGCGCCTGTCGAGTTGTTAGGAATGTTCTCGGTCTCTCACGACCGATTGGGAATCTTATCCCAATTTTATCACCCGGATAAGTCGGCGTGAAATTTTTGTTGTACAGGCCAAGGGTTTTATGGCCTGAAACGCGAACAACGTACCCCCCCACAGCCGCAGCTAGCCCGGAAGCCAGCAAGCACGTCGCTCCAGTTTGCGTTTCAGCCACCAATTCGGACGTAGGCGGAATTGGACCCCTCTTTCCCGATCCTCAACCTTCCCTTCGATTGTTTTGACTTTTGCAAGTCAAAATAATCACTCCAAGGCCTCCGTTCACAACAAAATGGCGCCCAACGTGGGGCTAGCCAAACCGGCGCGTAGTTCACAACGCGTGATGGAACAATATGCGAGAGTCGGAAAAATGCCGCATAAAAATTGTCACATCGAATGGACTTAAACTTTGTCTGATAGCGACACAAAATAACGCTTGCACGGCACCTACAAGTACAGTGAACAAGCTCTTTTGTTGCTTCACTTATTTCTAGTGTGATTCGAATTTTCAGCTGAACATTGTGAAACCTTTGTATTGACAGTTTTCTGTTGGCAACCTTCAGGCGCCATCAGAATTCCATATGGAGGGGAAGCCTTTTCTATCTGTGGGTTCGAGTTGGACTTGTTATGGGTTAAGTAGGGTCTTCAAGACCCATCAAACTGATGTATTGTAGGTACCCTTTTGAAAGCTGGGCTTGTCTTGACTTAGCGGGCAAGTCGTCAGACGATTGGGCAGACTACCTGCAATATATGTTTTGGATTGGTGAGGAGAAGTCAATACTGAAGTCTTCAAAAGAGTTCCTTATTTCCTTATTCCATCCTTTTAAAGTTCCTATAACGTAAAATTAAATTTAAATCATGTAGTATATTTTTTTTTTTTAAATTTTAAGTCTTAGGACAATTTTCCAATTTTTTTTATCTTAGTATTTTATTTTATCTTGCTTTTGTATTATCCCATTTTTTTTTTATTTTTCTCATTTCCAATTTTCCCTTGAAGTTGGAGAGGCTGAGATTTGCCTTTCAACTCGACCTAGCAGGAGAGAGGATGAGGTTTGGGAGGTTGATAGCGAGAAGATCCATCACGTTTTGATTTTGATTTTCGCTATAATGAAAATTGTTTGCTCTTGAAATTTTGATTTATCATTTTGATTTTTGCATTTGGCTTGGCTTTGTTTTTTTTGTTTTGCTATATGCTAGAATATTGGTTTAGCATCCGATTTTTTTTTTTGTATTGATTTTTTTTTTTGATTTCGAAGAATCGGATGTTATATTTGGCATGGTTTTTTTCTTATTGTTTCTTTTGCTATCAAATTTTATTTGATATTCGCTTTAATTTGATTGCTTTAAGCGCAAATTTGATTCCTTCGCTTCTTTCATGAATCATTTTCTTTTTTTTTTTTTTTTTTTGTTTTTTGTTGATTAGCTTTATATTGGGTACGTATTTTAGATCCTTAGTTTGAATGATTTTTTTTTATACTGTACGTAAAACTATGTAGATCTTTCATTTATAGTTTTTTTTTTTTTTTTAATTCGCATGTTAGGTTATATATTTTTCGTTTGCTTAGCTATTTACTAATTTTTTTTTCTTTTCATGGTATTATTAGCTAGGAATTATTTTGTATATTATATTTTTTTTTTTCAATTCTTGCTTTAGTATAATTTTTTTTGTTTTGTTCTAATAGCATATCTTGGTTTCCATTTGCATTGTTTTGTAGGACTAGTTAGTTTTTTTATTATTTATTACTTATACATACATATTTATCACTATTAAAATTTAAGCTTTATTATATTTTCTTTTAGTAATTTTCCTGTTAAGTTATAGTAATTTTCTAGGTTTAAATTTTTTTAGACTTAGGTGGTTTTTTTGTTAGGTAATTTTTCTTAGATTTAGTGTTATATTATTAGATTAAATTTAGTAGGTTTAGTTAGTTTAGTTTTTTCTGGGTGTGGTAGTTTAATTTATTATATAGATAGTTATTAGATAATTATTTTTTTTTGTATTGAATTTCTCGTTTATTTATTATTAGGCATATATATTTTGAAGGTTCATTATTTAGTTTTAGTTTCCTATTAATATTTTTCATGATGTGAAGACAGCTGATGGTGCTTCACAGAGGGTGGTGGGAAGTGTGACGACCGAAATTAAATTTCGTGGAGTTACACAACCTATTACCCTTTACATCGTGCCAAGTTTGTCTCAGGAGTTATATCTTGGGGTAGATTTCTGGCGAGCTTTTAATCTTGCTCCATCCATCATCAGTTGTGTCAACACACAAACCACCTCTTCGCAACATAATGCTACTGCGATGCACTCTTTAACGAGTAAAGATGTTGAACGTCTAGAGAACGTTAAGTCCAAGTTCCCTTCTTTCGAACTTCATGGTTTGGGAAGGACAAACGTTCTCGAACACGAAATCGACGTAGGAGAAGCGCGCCCTATCAAACAACGACACTACCCAGTATCGCCTGCGATTCAAAACCTCATGTATGGCGAGGTCGATCGTATGCTGGCAATGGGAGTGATAGAGACTAGTTTGAGTGCATGGAGTTCGCCGGTAGTACTCGTGAGGAAACCAGGGAAAGTCCGGTTATGTTTGGATTCTCGAAAGGTAAATAGTGTGACGAAAAAGGATGCATATCCACTTCCACATATCGACGGAATTCTTAGTCGATTACCACGAGCCAACTTCATAACCAGTCTTGACCTGAAGGACGCCTTTTGGCAGATTCCTCTCGAGACTAAGTCTCGTGAAATGACGGCGTTTACCATTCCCGGACGACCCCTCTATCATTTTACCCGGATGCCATTTGGATTGTGCAATGCACCCCAACGCATGTGCCGTTTGATGGATCGTGTTATCTTACCCGAACTGAAGGACCAAGTATTTGTTTACTTGGACGATTTATTGTTGATCTCGGAAGATTTCAATTCCCATTTGGTTTTGTTGGCGGAAGTTGCCGAATGTCTGGTGAAGGCTGGACTTACAATCAATGTGGGAAAAAGTAAGTTTTGTCTGAGGGAGGTGAAGTATCTTGGATACATTGTTGGAGATGGAGGCCTGAAGACAGACCCAGAAAAAGTCTCGGCTATAGTCGATTACCCTTCACCAAAATCCGCACGTCAGGTTCGACGCTTTCTTGGTATGGCTGGTTGGTATCGACGCTTCATACTCAACTTTGCAGCTGTGGTGTCACCGATCTCAGACACGCTGAAAAAGGCCGAACGATTTACTTGGACTTCTGAAGCAGAAACTGCATTTCAGTCTGTGAAGGCCAAGTTAACCGCAGCCCCTGTATTGGTAAATCCAGACTTCACTCGACCCTTCGTGATACAATGTGATGCTAGTAAATCTGGAGTGGGGAGTGTTATTTTCCAGGAGAATGATGATGGATCGGAATCTCCGATTGCGTTTATGTCCCAGAAGCTCAATTCCGCTCAACGCAATTACAGTGTTACCGAGCTTGAATGCTACGCCGCTGTGTTGAGCGTGAAAAAATTCAGAGCGTACGTGGAAGGGACATCGTTTAAGATTATCACGGATCATGCAAGTCTTAAATGGCTGATGTCTCAAAAGGATCTCAGTGGACGTTTGGCTCGCTGGAGTTTGAAGTTGCAAGGTTTCGACTTCGTGATTGAACATCGTCGTGGGAGCCTGAATATTGTACCAGACGCTCTCTCTCGCGTATACGAGGACGGATTAAACGCGCTGATTGACGTTGCACCCATGGTTGACTTAAGCTCGTCAGAGTTTCAGAATCCGGAATATCAGGATCTGAAGTCAACTGTGGAGGCAAACGCCTCTCGGCTTCCTGACGTATGCGTTAGAGATGGTTTCGTGTACAAGCGTACAGAGGCCTATAATGGTGACCCAATCACAGAGGATCGTGCCTGGAAACTTTGGATTCCATCGAGCTTGGCGCTTACTGCGATTGCTCAGGCACATGAAGCGGATACCATGGTTCACGGTGGGTTCGCTAAAACGCTAGAGCGCATTAGACGTTACTTATATTGGCCCGGTATATCTACACAAGTCCGCGATTTCGTTCTTTCGTGTCAGACTTGTAAAGAAACGAAGTCCCCGAATCGTCCGCTTAGAGCTGCAATGGGAGATGCCTTCAGAACGCAGAAGCCCTTTCAACATCTATACATTGATGTATTAGGACCATACCCTAGGACCAAAAGTGGGAAAATTGCTATCCTTGTTGTCCTGGACCATCTGTCCAAATTTCCTATCCTTCATCCCCTAAGAAGAATTACGGCGGGTGAGATTACGACGTTTTTGGAGAGGGATGTCTTCCATATGTTTGGTACCCCCGAGACAATTCTCTCCGACAATGGGTCTCAGTTCAAGTCAGCGACATTTAACTCCATGCTTTCTAAGTATGGGGTTAAACACCTATATACCCCAAAATACTCGCCTCAAGCGAATGCTTCAGAGCGAGTCAACCGGTCTGTTTTAGCTGGACTCCGTGCGTTCATCGTGGAGGACCAGACTCGATGGGACGAAAACTTAAGCAAAATAGCATTTTCTCTTAGGAGTTCAATTCACCAAGCCACTAAGTTTTCGCCCTATCAGGTTTTGTTTGGATCCCACATGATGTCGCATGGGGATGACTACGCTCTGTTGCATCGTTTGAAAGCGTTAGGTGAGGCAGACTTGCAATTGGGTCCCAGAGAAGGTACTCCTATCGTGAGGCAACTGGCACAGGCGAATATTCAAGTCGCACATGAGAACAGCAGTAGGCGTTATAATATGCGTACGGCTCAAACTCAATTTAGAGAAGGACAGGAAGTGTACAGAAGAAACTTTTCCCTGTCCACAGCTGCACACAATTATAACGCCAAACTGGCCAAAAAGTTCTTGAAGTGCAGGATTCGTCGTGTGCTGGGCAACTCGCGATATGAGCTAGAAGATCTCGGAGGCAAACGTGTGGGAGTGTACCACTCCAAGGACCTTCGTCAGTGACTGGAGCGAGTGACAAACTCTGACAGTGCCCGGTCGCTGCAGTCGTGAGCATGAGACGCAGACGGAGCTCACAGCTGCCTTTTTTTTTTAGCCTGTTCGGCGTTGTAGACAACGGCGATCAGGCTATGTTGTAGTGTCATCTGTGGGTGAACCTGTGTGGATCGGCAAAAGGTTGGCATTATTGGGATCCACACGAGATCCACACAAAAAAAATTTGAGGGCAGTGGATGGTTTTTTTTGTTGGAGAAAAAGAAGAGTGACAGCTCGAAGAAAAATGGAGGTTGGAGTTTTGGCGAGAAAAAGTAGGAATTGAAGTGCGCGAAGAGAAAGAAAATGAAGTAGTTTTAGAGTTAAGTTAAGTTTATTGCGCACGGGCGGAAAAGAAAAGGAATAGATAAGTGTCCTGAAAAGTGGCGGACCGAAGGAATTTCCCGATTGAAAATATCACAAAATCTGTTTCTGTGACGATAGAACGCGAGTTTCGAATGAGTGCCTCGTAAAAGTTTTCGGCTAAATACAAGATTAAAAAGAATTAAAAAGAAAGTCAGAACCAGCACATAAATTAAAAGTAAAATGAGTAAAAACAAATAATTAATTAAAATTGAAAATGAATTCAATTTAAAGGGAAATCTAAATTAAAAATTAACTAAAGTGACGCAAAGAAGTCTTTGGCCACATATAAAAATAAACTGCGTAAATAAGGTCATCAACATATATGCAACAAATATAAAATAAATAAACTGAGATAAATTATTACATGTAAAGTAAAACATAATAAATTAAATTAGATTGAAAAATTAAATAAAAATAAAACTAAACAAATTATAATTAAATTTAAAATAATATAAGTAAATATCAATTGAAAAATAGTAAATTATATAAAAGTAAACGAATAACAAAATAACCTAAAAATAACATAGGTAAATTCATAGTTCAATTAAAAATAAATTAAAATAAAAATATAAAACATGCATGACTTAAACGAGACAGAAACTGACTTGGACTGATATATAAAAATTTGTTAATAAATTAAATTAGAAACGTCAACCTAATTATTTACATGCAGAAACAAGAGGTAATTGTTATTATATGGTTTGTTTTGGTTATGATTTGTTGTTTTCCTCATTGATTTGTACATAATTCGTGGTTTCTCTGAAAATGGCTGAATAAGGAGCCTATTAAGATGGATCTTCTCGGTTGAAGGCCTTCCGCCCCACTCATACCTCTCTCTAGGGGCCATATCGGCAATTTTATTTCAGGACAGATATGGCTATGGTAGGGTGGGCTAGACGGCGCACAATACCGGCGCCTGTCGAGTTGTTAGGAATGTTCTCGGTCTCTCACGACCGATTGGGAATCTTATCCCAATTTTATCACCCGGATAAGTCGGCGTGAAATTTTTGTTGTACAGGCCAAGGGTTTTATGGCCTGAAACGCGAACAACGTACCCCCCCACAGCCGCAGCTAGCCCGGAAGCCAGCAAGCACGTCGCTCCAGTTTGCGTTTCAGCCACCAATTCGGACGTAGGCGGAATTGGACCCCTCTTTCCCGATCCTCAACCTTCCCTTCGATTGTTTTGACTTTTGCAAGTCAAAATAATCACTCCAAGGCCTCCGTTCACAACAATTATAGTTGATGGTTCAAGTGCAACTAACTCAAAGAGTACGAATACTAATACAAATACAAAAAACAATTTTAACAGTACTTTAAAGGTGGTGTTCAATCTTCGCATTTTTTATTTTAAATATATCTCATTACGCACACCTCATTTGTTCCCACAAAAATACTAATATTTTCTGCACACTAAATGTTTTTCCCACAAACCCAAATATCATGTTTCCATACATTCCCAGACATCCAAATATCCAATATCCCAAAGCACAACATGTCACGTGGCTAGATTGTACTGTATGCAGCCACTCCACAAAATGTATACCTATCGCTTTATTTTCCATAGACGTAAGCATAGTTTTAGTATATAAGATTTTGTAAATATTTTAATAATCATCAGATAAAATAGAAAGTTTGTTTTGATAAGTATTCATTAGAAGACTTGAATTAAACATTGGCGACCGTGACAGGACTAGTTAGTCCATAACAACTTAAGATTTTTTCAGATCATGGAGGACCTCATTCAGGAGTAAGTTGCATTGGGCAAGGACATTGAAAGGCTGATCAGCAATTACAATAAGGACTCACCAGACCGCAAAACCAAGCAGTATTTGGAATCAAAATTGGAGACAGTGAACCATCATGGGACCAACTTTGATCATGGTCATCGAGCTCTTCTGACCATCGGTGCTGACAACTCGGAATATTTCACCAGCAATTACTACGAGAGAGTCAGGCAAGGTATCCAGGCCATCGTGACTGACATCGGGGAGCAGCTAAAGGTGAAGTGGGGAGTCAGTTTGGACCCTCCGCTTAATAGTGACAACCTGCTGGAGATCAAGCAACCAGCCAGCAAATGGGTCCAGCAACTTAAATCCACGATCAGGGGAACTCGTGCCGCTGGTCCGAAGACAACGGGCCTTAGTCAACGCATTGAAACGGCTGCTTCAAGACATTGAAGGAAGATTGAGCTCTCCAAATTCATCAATCTACTATCAGGTGAAGATTGACGCGGTGAGCAAGTACTGGAACGACATCGCTGCTATCAACCAATCGATCTGGTCGGACTACGATGAACCAGAAACACACGGCTACGACATTGACGCCGTATGTGACACCGAAGCAGCAATACAGGACGTGTTAATCAAGCTGAAGGAACTGCTTCAGGCTAGAACGCCACCTCCACGAACAGCGCACACAGTAAGTTCAGCTTCAATAAAGTTGCCAAAAATTACTATTCCAGTTTTCGACGGGAACTATCTGGAATGGAAGGCATTTTCTGGACTGTATCGGCGTCTGATCCATGACCAACCAATCAATCAAACGGAGAAGATGTTCTACCTGATGTCCAACCTAGCCGGGGAAGCCAAACGTCTGGTGCAGCATTTTCCAATATCGGAGGCTAGCTACATTTCGGCTTGGAATACGTTGGTGGACCGCTACGATAATCAACGCATGTTAGTTACCACCATTCTCAACCGACTGTTGGGTCAACCAACAGCACAGCTGGACTCCGCTTCTAGTGTCAGGTCGCTGCATGATGTCACCAGGGAATGCATCCTGGGATTAGAAGATCTAGGGATATCAACCACATCTTGGGATGCATTTCTCACACATATGACGATCAAAAAACTTGATAGAACCAGTCACGCCTTGTACGAGCAAGCTTTGGAGCAGCCAAGGCAAGTACAGCGCATAGAGGAGCTTTTGGTTTTTTTGGAAAGTCGTTTCCAGTCGCTGGAGACGTTGGGGAAGGTTTCAACGCCACGGAACCAGACAGAAGGTCGAACCAAAGGGTCATCGATGATTGCAGCTGGCACTTCAGCATGTCCCATCTGCAATCATCCGCATGCAGTGTACGGATGACCGCAGTTCCTTAAAATGGATGTCAAGGCGAGGCACCAAGCCATCAGAAAGATTAAACACTGCCTCAATTGTCTACAGCATGGACACTACAGTAACCAATGGACTCTGGGAAACTGCAAGAAGTGTAGCAGAAAGCATAACACGCTGCTGCACGAAGATGCCGGTCCTAATGCCAAGGCTGGGCATAATAAGAAGACAACAACAGAAATTACTAGTGGTTCAGCGGCACTCACAACAAAAGCAACAATTCATAACAACTCAGAATCGACTAGTTGTTCGTCAGCACTTACATCCGGAGCAACAAACTCCGGAAAAACATCCTACGTATTTTTGGCGACGGCCGTCATCCATATCAAAGATGGAAATGGTAAATTAGTGGAGTGCCGAGCCGTGCTGGATTCTGGCTCCCAACTCAATTTCATTTCATCAGAGTTGGCAGGGCGTCTGCAAATACCTCAGACAGACTGCAACACCATCGTGGCCGGCATCGGAAATCATGGGCGCGAGGCGCAGCGACGGTTATACACTACCATTCATTCAAAATTAAATATTTTCTCGACAGGTATTGAGGTCATTATCTTACCAACAATAACCAGCGATCAACTGGCTCACGTGGTGGACATGAACCATTGGTCACTGCCCTCCAACATCAAGCTAGCAGATCCTGGATTCCAAAAACCTGGCAAAATTGATCTATTGATTGGAGCGGAGCATTTCTCGGAGTTAATGGCTATTGGACAAATTCAGATGGACAAAAATCTACCAACACTCCAGAACACACTATTTGGATGGGTGGTTTTAGGCAGAATCACCAGAAACGAAGCATCAATGCAATTCTGTGGGATCAGTACTGAAGGCGCTACTTACGCAGACATTCAGCGAATCTGGGAGCTAGAACGAGTCAGTAGCTCTACTACTCAACCTCGGACACAGGCAGAATATCAGTGTGAGAAATCGTTTGAGGAGAATACTTCCAGAGATGCATCGGGACGATTCTCAGTAAGACTACCTTTTAAAACGGAGCCAACAGTTCTTGGACAGTCCAAGGCAATCGCGATTCGCCGCTTTATATCTCTAGAAAAGGGGATGATGAAGAATCCAGAGTTGAGGATCCAGTAGGCAGAATTCATGAGTGATTATCTAAAATTGAAACACATGGTGAAGGTTGGCGAGCATGAAATAGGACCTTCACATTACGTTATTCCTCATCACTGCATATTAAAGCCGTCAAGTACTACTACTAAACTCCGTGTAGTATTTGACGCATCTTGCAAAACGACCAACAACATATCTCTCAAGGAGATACTGTATAAAGGACCTACGCTGCAGGATGACTTGTTCACCATTTTGACTCGGTTTCGGCTACACAAATACGTATTCACCGCAGACATCGAGAAGATGTATCGTCAGATACAAGTGAACCCAGCTAATCAAGACTTTCAGGTAATAGTCTATCGAAGTAGCCACCACGACAAAATAGAGTTCTACAAGCTCCAAACATTGACATATGGAACCACATCAGCTTCATACCTTGCAACTAAATGTCTACAAAGGTTATCTGATCGCGCAGTTCACACCCACTTGGCGCTGAAGTGGCAAGTCGAGACTTCTACATGGATGATGTCATGACTGGCAGCAACGAGTTAAGTGAAGCTCTACAAACGCAGGCGCAACTGAAGGGGCTTCTTAAAGGTGCCGGTTTCAATCTTCGGAAATGGTGTTCCAATCACCCCATGCTGTTGGCGACAGTACCTGATTCGGATATTGAATTTAGTTTGGACTTGGATAACAAGGATGACGAAGGCATAAAGACTTTGGGATTAACATGGCTGCCCAAAACAGACCAGTTTTCCATTCAAACAAATTGGTCAAAGGTAAAAAAAGTGACTAAACGATCTATACTTGCAGACATAGCCCACATCTTCGACCCGCTCGGCTTAATTAATCCAGTGATAGTCCGGTCAAAAATTTGTCTACAACGCTTGTGGAAATTAAAGCTGGAAAGGGATGCGGCGCTACCAGAAGAACTTCATACGAGCTGGCTAAATTTTCGAGACGAGTTACCACTATTGAATGAGCTGAAAATAACAAGGCAGGCTTGTATCACAGCTTCAAGGGGATTATTAAGTCCACGGCTTTTCTGACGCATCAGAAAAGGCTTATGGCGTTGCGATTTATCTACGCTCTATCGACGTCAACGGGAAGATTGCAGTCAGGCTTCTATGTGCTGCATCAAAGGTTGCACCAACCAAAACCATAACTTTACCGAGGCTGGAGCTATGCGCTGCTCATATGTTAGCTCACATGAGCCATCGGGTGAAGGAGATACTACAGCTGGCAGACGATCAACTCTTTTATTGGTGCGACTCAAAAATAGTTCTTCACTGGATAAAGGCGGAATCATCTTCGTACAAAATATTCGTCGCTAATCGGATAGCCAAAATTCAAAGTAAGGGGTCGCTTCAGCGTTGGAAGTACGTAAGTACGAGTTTTAATCCGGCCGATTTAGTCTCCCGAGGAACAAGTCCAAAAACATTAATACAGTCGGATCTTTGGTTTAACGGACCCGATTTCTTGAGAAAATCGTCATACGATTGGCCATCAGAAGACGCTTCCTTCGAGGAAGAAACATCGGAGCTAAAGCAAACATCGGTTTTATTAACCACTCAACAACAAAACAGCTTCATCCATCTAATCGACCATAGGAATTCTTTCAGACGTCTCACTCGCATCGTGGCATACGTAAGAAGATTTACAAAAAATCTTCAAACGGAACACAAGTTACTCGGTCCACTTACTACAGAGGAAAATCATGAGGCGCCGCTTATTATCGTTCGTGACATACAAGCGCGACATTCCGCGGCAGAATTTATAAAACTTACCCATGGGGATCAATTGGATAAACGTAGCAAAATCGCGAGTTTGGCACCCTTTATCGATGGAAGCCAGATTATACGCGTAGGAGGAAGATTACAAGCGGCCAACATCTCCTTCGACACCAAGCATCCGATGCTCTTACCGAGAAATCATGCTCTTACTCGACTGTTGGTCACTGATATTCACAAGGAAAACTACCATGCTGGACCGCAAGCTCTTACGGCCATAGTTCGACAGCGTTTTTGGCCACTTCAAGGCAAATTGTTGGCTCGTTCGGTGGTTCAGCAGTGTGTACGGTGCGTGAAGGCGAGACCCGTTATGTGTTCACAGCTAATGGGTAACCTCCCGGTACCAAGGATTCAACAGAGCCGACCTTTCTTACACTCTGGAGTTGATTTCTGTGGACCAATACAGATCCACTACAAAATCCGGGGGAAGCGTCCGCAGAAGGCCTACATAGCGGTATTTTGTTGTTTTGCCACTAAAGCCATCCATTTGGAGCTTGTATCGGACCTAACCACGGAGAGCTTCTTAGGGGCATTGAAACGTTTCTTCGCACGGCGAGGTAATTCCAGAAGCATATACTGCGACAACGCCACCAATTTCCTTGGAGCATACAATAAGTTGGAGGAGGTTAAAAAAATGTTGCAGACAAAGGAGTGCCAAGAAGACATTGCATCACTATGTCTTTCAAAGGGAACGGATTTCCATTTCATTCCACCGCGAACGCCACACTTTGGTGGAATTTGGGAAGCCGGAGTGAAGTCAGCAAAGAAGCTGCTTTTCAAAACCATTCATCCGGTATTACTGACCTACGAGGAGCTCGATTATTGAGATTGAAGCCATACTCAACTCGCGACCATTAACACCCCTGTCGTCTAACCCTAATGATTTAACAGTTCTCACTCCAGGTCACTTCTTAACAGGTGAAGCTCTAACAAGCATTCCGGAGGCGAGAATATCAACTGACCGCCCTGATCTACTTACACGTTGGAAGCTGTTTCAGTATGTTAAAACTGAATTCTGGAAACAATGGACGAAGGAGTATTTGAGTGGACTTCAGCAGAGGACAAAATGGACGCATATATCTCCTTACATTGCACCTGGCGATCTGGTCATTATTAAGGAGGATTCACTCCCGCCGTTACAATGGCACATGGGACGGGTAATTAAGGCCATTGAAGGAGACGATAAACTAGTACGCGTAGCTGACGTCCGTACTGCAACTGGTGTTTACCGCAGGCCAATACATCGTCTATGTCTATTACCCGTGCAGCATGAAAATTCTTCGTCAAAACCGCATGAAGAAAGTAACGATGAACATGAGGAATCCAGTAATAGGACTCGAACATCCATCAAACATAGAAGCTCAACGCAGTCCGCGGCAGTAGACCCTGGACCAAAAAACGTCGTCTACGAATTGGTCCACTGAGCGCTATCAGTACATTGTTGTTGATCCTGTTTCTACCAGCCGGGCATTCAATTCAAGTAGCTCCGCTCCTTTCGCCACCAGGACTCTACTTCGAAAATGTAGGAGTCACAAATCTCATTACAGACGAATGGAAAATTGTCGTGTATTATAATATGACAAACTATTGGAAAGAAGGTAGGGAGCTTGCAGACGAATTAACCAAATTAGACATGCTGTGCAAACGTCCGGAGAGCAATAATATTGTGCGGCTATACAAGAACAACTGCAGCATCAATTTGACCAAATTCAAGAACAAAACATGCTTCTCAACAGCAGCGAGCAAGGTATCCGGAAGAGAAGAGCCCCATTGGAGATTATAGGAAGCGTTGCTAGCTCTCTGTTTGGACTTCTGGATTAAGACTATGCAAAGGAGTTGAGCCAAAAAATCAAGATATTACAAAACAACGAAGCCCGCTTACAAAGCATGATCCAGACTCAAACACTTATCCTTGAATCCACAACAAATATATTGAAAAAGGGTGAGGAAAATATAAGAGAACAGTTCAAACACATGGATAGAGAGATAGAATCACTGAGAAATCAACTGCAGGTCCAGCAGCTACAGCAACTAACAATATCCGTGGCAATCCACCTCTCATTAATCATGCAGAATTACAGAAACATCCAAACCGCGCTGTTGGATGTTCTCTTCAACATTCATCATGGGATTATCAGTCCTCTGCTCATTACACCGGAGCAATTGGAAGCAGGAATGCATATGATCTGACCTCACCTGCCATTGACCCGGCGACTACCAGACTACGAAGACCATCTGAATATTCTGCAACTGTTCCAATTGATGACAATACAAGGCCGAGCTACACCTGAATTCATCATCGCAGAAATAAGAATACCTCTACTCACCAAGGAGCGTTACGATACATTTCGAATAACTCCAGTCCCAATGGTTATTAATAATACGAACGCACACGTCATCCCTTCAACAGACATGTTGATCATTGATCCGCACAGAGACCAATACTTGCCAATCACAATAGACGATTTCAGCAAATGTACCCAGCTCTTCGAAAGCGAGTATTTTTGTAGACAAACTTACCCTATCTTTCACAAAGGATCTGACCAAAGCCGCTGTGAAATTTATTTATTGAACAAAGGTGATATTTCAAAGGGTGTATGCAATTTAATCATTACAGATGAGCTTCGCAAATGGACGCCCCTTCACAGCCGTAATGACTGGATCTACTGTGTCAATAAGTCAAGCACCATCAACATCGTGTGTAACGACAAGCTGACCCAAATCACCTTAGTCAATTCTGGTGTCCTGACCATCGATAGTAACTGCATCATCAAAGATGAACACCTAACCATATCATCCCGCAACATGGTGTCCACGCGTGTCAACAGTTCATATACGCCAACTATTGGGCATGATCTCAACTTCACTGCTAACCCTTTTAGGCAACTATCAAGCAAACCAGAAGAATACCAGCCCAGGAACGAGGAAATCACCAATCTTCAGGAGCAGTTAAAGAGGCTAAAATTCAACAAAACCGCAAGACTAGAAAACACGACGCAGGAAGTTCATCAGCTTTCCATTGCATACTCAAGTCTTGTTCTACTATTGGCATTGACAGCATATATTCTATGGACAAGATGTACATTAAAGGCAGCTGCTCCAGTACCTGCACCCAGAAATCAGATTTATAATAGTAGTAGCCGCGGTACATCCACCATCCTCCATCATCTATTTCCATCCTCCATCTAAAATCCTCCATCCTCTATCCACCATCCTCCATCCATCATCTTCTATTGATCTACTACCATCCTATATCTATCATACCCATAACCATTAAGCCTCGTATCCACTGCAGCTCGCAAGCAGATCGCGAGCAGCATTTTCGGTCAACGCCTACTACATTTCGTTCCGTACATAAGCATTTGACCAGCATCCAGTTTTCAAATAGCTATATTTTCTGATTTCAGGTGGATCGCGGAGTGAAACCGATTGCAATCGGTGTAAACGGACATGGACTATTAATAAAAAAAATTTAATTTTAATTTTCAAGCGACGGTCCTTATATCGAACATATTCCATTTTAAGAATAAAATTAGTCTTGATTTCAATTTTGCACTCCTTGAATAACATCGGTGAGCTGTCGAGCGTCCTACGTTCAGAACGCGAGCACACAAAAAAAATCTATCCGTCAAAATTCTAAGCGTGCCGCAGCTCGCCAGTTATAAAAAGCAACGTGCACAATGGATACGATCCAAAAACAGATGATGCAATAGCACACGTGCTGCGCGACAAATGCTATGTACGGTGCACCATGTAGTAGGCATTGATCGAAAATAATGCTCGCGATCTGCTTGCTAGCTGCAGTGGATACGAGGCTTTCTAATTACGAAAATAATGTTATGATGTTGTTGACATGTTGTAACAGTAATTCTAAACTAAATCTATCCTCTAAATTAGGTACAGTTACCTCTACTCTACGATGGAAATAACGAAAAACCCTAAAACGCGATACGCAGCTTTCTATTACAAATGGAAAACAGACAAGCAGCTCGCCGCCGCCGCACATTGGGTCGTTTGCACGATCTAGCTGGCCAAAATTATTTATATTATCAATTCATCTTAAAATAAGGTTTTATTGAGTTATTATTCAGTAATAATAGTTTTGGAACATATTTTCCGGAAAAAAAAAATTTGGGGAAAAATTAATATATAATTTTTTTGTTGAATGTTTTCACATCATATTTTTAAATCAAAATACTATTATATAATAGTTTTCCGGGTAAGATACCATTTGATTTTTTTTTTAACATTTCGGACTCAAGTGACATTGGTTCAAGGCCTTTACCAAGGCTTGAGTCCTTTATCCTTGCTAAAGGAATATTCAAAATACAATTATTTCGAATTTCCGTTATCAACATAAGATAGGTAGGTAGGTACACGTGGCTGTCCGTGAGAACACGGACACACTTAGACCTTAAAGGTCCGTTGTGATACCACAGGATCTTCGACTCCGGTCCTACTCGTCGAACCATTTAGAGCTTATAATAAAGCGTTGGAGTCTCGTGACCTCCATTGTGGCAAGTTCACCAAGACGTTGAAGAAGTTGAAGAAGTACGCTCCGAGATGAGCTTTCCTTCTGACGGACAGAGCTGGACAAGTACAGAGAAGGTGAAGGACTGTCTCCTCCTCCTCCTCGTCCTGGCATCTTCTACAGAAGTCGTTTGAGAAAAGTCCAAGCCTTTCTGCATGCCGACCTATAAGACAGTGTCCGGTTAGGACACCGACTGTTTCGCTGATGTCAGCCCTTTTGAGCAGAGTCAGCCTTTTAGAACGATTAAGATCCAGCTTTGGCCAGATCTGTCTCGCAGTGTGACATGTTGTACCCTCCGCCCATCTTGAGTTGGTTTTCTCAATTGAGTCCAGTCTCAGTAGCAGTTTACATGTGGAGAGAGGCACACCCATATGATATACCGGCGAAGTATGAAGGGTGGTGCCGCGCCGAGCGAGTTCGTCAGCCATACAGTTCCATGGAATATCCATGTGTCCTGGCACCCAGCACAGAAGAATATTGAACTGTTCGGCCATCTCCTTAAGAGATGATCTACATTCTACGGCGACCTTTGATGTTGGCGAGGTCGATTCCAGGGATTTTATCGCCGCTTGGCTGTCTGTGAAAATGCTAATATCCCTAGTAGATATTACATTACACCTCAGCCAGGACAGGGCCTCCTTGATCGCCATAAGCTCCGCCTGATAGACACTACAGTGGTCCGGAAGGCGGAAAGAGCTGCTAATATTAAGCATTTCAGAGAAAACACCTCCACCTACCCCACCTTCAGTTTTGGAGCCGTCCGTATGTATGTGGGCGGACTCTTTCTTCGTTCGTACCAAGTCCCTTTCCCACTCTAGGCGGGTTGGGATGGCTGTTGAGAAGTTTTTATCGAAGTCATAACTGGGAGGGGTGTAGTCGGTGTTTTCAGGAATGTTGAAGTGACTCAAAATTGTTGAGTGGCCTGCACATATGTCAGTCCACAGTGTGGAGGCCTTTAGCCGAATGGCTGCACTGGCTGCCATTTGCTTGCCAAAGATGTCTAAAGGTGGCAGACTGAACAGCATGTCCAGTGCTGCAGAGGGAGTTGTTCTCAGAGCTCCGCTGATGCATATGCATGCTGTTCTTTGTACCTTTCCCAGTGTGGTGCGATTAGCCGCTTTGTCTAAGGCCGTCCACCAGACAACAACACCGTACATGAGTATTGGTCTGATGACGGACACGTAGAGCCAATGAACTATCCAGGGTTGCATACCCCATTCATTGCCAATGGCCTTTTTGCATGAGTAGAGCGCAACTGTTGCTTTCCTTACTCGATCCTGAATGTTAGGTTTCCAGTGAAGTTTCCTATCCAAAATAAGACCCAAGTATTTTGCACTATCGGTGAAAACTAGACTGGTACCATTCAGAGAGGGAGGGTCTACGTGAGGAATTTTGTATTTCCTGGTGAAGAGGACTAATTCTGTTTTGCATGGGTTCACGCCCAGTCCGCATTCAGAAGCCCAATTAGAAAGAATAGAGAGAGCATTCTGCAATATCTCACTCAGTGTGTTTGGGTGCTTCCCCGAGACGGCAATTGTAACGTCGTCGGCATAAGCAATCACTTTGCAGCCCGCCCCTTCCACTCTCAATAGTAGTTTGTTGACCACTAAATTCCACAGAAGAGGGGAGAGTACGCCACCTTGTGGTGTACCTCTGCTGACAAACCTTCGAGAGGAGGACTCGCCCAGCCTTGTGTTCACAATCCTGGATGTTAACATCAGATTGATCAGCGCGCCAAGCGAGGACTCCACTTTCAGGGTAGAAAGTGCGTCAGTGATTGCCTCTGGTCTGACGTTGTTGAAAGCCCCCTCGATATCAAGAAAGGCAACCATGGTGTATTCTTTAATGCTAAGAGATTTCTCAATGGAGCGCACGAGCGAGTGTAAGGCCGTTTCGACAGACCTCCCCTTCCATAAACTGTTATAAAATCTCGCTGAGCAGATATAATCAGGCATTTTTTTTACTACTTAAGAATGAATATTTGACCTTCATATTGCCACATAAATTTTAACGGAAGCGTATGGACTTAACTTTTTCAATTTTGAAAATGTAACTTTTCCAAAAAATAGATCTCAAATAATACCAAAATTAAAAACTTTCTAGTCTAGTTCAAAAACAATATATCCTTGAAAAACCATAAATGTTAAAAATCAAGTACATACCTGCTACTTCAATATCCATTTTTCAAAATTTCTTAATTTTCCTTTAAAATCACGAAAAAGTTATGTGATCACACTTAGTTTTTAAGATAGATTTTTCCGTTACAAATGATCTTTTACAAATGGCTACTTTGAACTGAGCCCACGGCTTTCATAGTAAATGTAGGTACAAAAAAAACCTTCTTAACACTCCTTAATTGGTTAAGATAATTCGGACATAAAATGCTGGTTAACATTTGCATGTTTGGAAAACCGAATTTTGGCCAGCTAGACCGGGCATACGCCCCACTGTGCGCCGTTCAAAAACAGGCGCGCTCTTGCTCTTAAACCGTATCCGTCAAGCATGACTGTGCGTTAGTAGATTTTTGCCGTTCTATTCACGGGATCGTAATAAAACGCTCAGTGGATACAGTTGACAATCGCAGAGCGCGAGCTGCATGCGAGGTGCACGTGAAGCTGGCGCGTTAGTGACGAGCTGAACGTTGAATGCAGTTTTTGGTGGATACAGCAATCACTTGCAGAGCGCGGACAATCTCAAGGCACCTTGGTCCAAAAATCGTGAAAAAATTTGAATAATGTTAAAAAAAACCTTTTGTTTTTCATTCGATCTGAACCAAACTTCACAGGAACCATCCCGGGACTACTCTACACGTTCCCTGAAAATTTAATGATAATCGGTTAAGCGATTTAGCAGTTCTTAGGGAAGATACATACATACATCCTCTTTTATATACCTATATATAGATTGCAGTCATTATTTAACAGTCTGAGAGTATCCTTGAGATTCAAGACTATTGAGTTTCATATCTGTACCTAAGTTCAGTAACTTAAGAATGAGAAATTTCTCACCAAAAAGTCAAAATTAGGACGAATTAATGCAGTTTTCTCTCTGTATTCTCACCAAATGAGAAAGCACCGTAATTGATTACGCATTTGGCAATCTTTCTTTTCTCATTTGGTGAGAATACAGAGATAAAACTGCATCAATTCGTTTTCATTTTGACTTTTTGGTGAGAAATTTTTCATTCATAAGTTACTGAATTTAGGTACAGATATGAAACTTAATAGTTGGGCCAAAAATATTGAGCATCCGTAGATCGAAGAAGAATGGAGTGATCAACAGTATCGAATGAGGAATCTGTATAAACTGTGTGAACATCAAAATGGTTCGCTGCGGATACAACGAAACCTGTAATGTAGTCTTCAGCTAGCTTATAGCAGCTAGCTTATAGCAATAGTTTGTATTGACGATTCATTAAGATTAAAATCTCTAGCAACATCAACTATGATCATTCCATTGCGTCATCTGTCTAGGGTATTACGCTTCTTGGACATTGCTTCCTAATCAGGGACGTCATTTGTGGGTCAAAGGGCATTTGCCACCCCTGACTTTTATGGAAATGTCAGTAATATTTTAACTGGTTCTAAACCCAACCCAACAGGAAAACTGCGACTGCTCCTCGGAGTACTGACGGGTCCCTGTATGCTGAGAATGCGATATGCGGCCAGGGGCAGCGGAGACAGACATGTGCGGGTTCTTCGCTGTACGCTGTGGAGGACATCACTTATATCTTGTGTGAATGCCCAGGTATCGCTAGAAGTCGGTTAAGTGAGTAGTCTTTTCTTTTTAGTTTATAAGGAAACAGGAAAGAAACTTATTATTTTTGTGTGCTTAAACATAAACCTAATCTAAAATGAAAAAGTACAAATACCTCCAGAACCACGAAACAAATGTGGAGCACTCTCAACAAGGAAAGAACTTAACTCTTGTTAACGCTTCCAAGGGTGCAATGCGCAACTTTAGTTGGCTTAATCACCGGCCATTGCTTGATAGGGGCTCATGCGTATAGATTGGGGCTGATTATAAACGATATCTGCAAAAACTGCAAACTTCCCAGGGTACGGGAAATGCTAGAACACCTTCTGCGCAACTGCCCAGCTCTCGCTAGGAGAAGGGTGAAAGCTCTGGGTGCACCAACCTTCGCAAATCTCAAAGAAGTCTCTCTCAACAGCATGCAGAGTTTGCTCAACTTTGCTATGGTCACAGGGACCTTCGAATTAAACGAGGAGCTCTCAACACAGATTGAAACTCTGGCGCACCTTCCATAAGTACATTGGGTCTCCTGTTTTTGTGTGGTGTCACTATGGACCCTCGTGGGTCTATGTGAGGCCTTTGGCCGCCACTGCAACCTAACCTAACCTATGCTCCTCAAACCCAACGAAACCACCAGGGAAGATTGCTATCGACTATAATTCATGCCTTTGAGACGATCATTGAAGGAAAATTATGTATTTGTATATATAACTACCCGCGTACCGTGGCCACGCTCGCTACGCTCACTTTATTCTATCACCCCTGTTACTCTCGTCTTTTCCGTTGATCCCGTTTCTCCGGTTCAACCTTTGGTCCTGTTGATCCATAGGTCCGCGCTACAATCACGTTGCTCCATCGCCCCTGTTACTCTCGTCTAATCCGTTGATCCCGTTTCTCCGGTTCAACCTTTGGTCCTGTTGATCCATTGGTCCTGATTCTGCCGTTGCTACTGTTTCTCCCGATGCTCCTGTTACTCCCATTTGCTCCCATTTCTCCTGTTGCTTCCGTTACTCCATCCTCTATCCACAATCCTTCATCCACCACCCTCCATCCTTCATCCGCCATCTCCCATTCTCTATCCACCATCCACCCTCCACCATCCACCATCCACCATCTACCATCCACCATCCACCATCCACCATCCGCCATCCATCTCCCATCTTTACCATTTAGTAATAGGAATGCATAACTAATGCACCGAAAACGAACGAACTGCTGCTTAATCATATGAAATACACTGAAATGTTTAAATAACTTGCAAACCACCAACTGTGAATAGGCGTACCCTCAACAAACCGTCAAAGTTTCATCGTATTCGGATAAGTAGTTTTGGAGCCTATACCAGACAAAGAAACAAACAAACATTCATTTTTATATATAGTGATATATGTATGTATATTTATACTTATATGGAAATATATCCATACCTGCATAACACTTTGCCCTCCCCCCCCCCCTCTTGAAAAAACTGAAATGACGTCCCTGTTACTAAAACCGTTGGAACTCATGGCTAATTCGCTCAAGAGCATATTAAAATTGATTGCTATAACCGTCCTGATTGCACTATAACAAGGGAGGATAGCCATAATTGGCCCACTGAAGCTACAGTAACTTAGGATTTCCGACCGTCCTCCACCTTTAAGAAAATCTACAAATCTATCTTCAGGAATTTAAATCCTGAAATAAACGAACAAATACCGAAACAAGCTGTAGGAATTTCGGCACAGTGCTACTTACAAAATAAAATTCTTACACAAACATTTTCACTTAACAAAAGGTTCATCAGCTTATTTTGTATCTCAAATTACCCAGAATGATGCTTTACAGTACAAAATATTCTCGGGCAACAAAAGATTTAGCATTTTTTTGAAATTAAGGGAATATAAAAGGGAATGTTTTTGTGTTTATATGGTAACGTTCGCGTACAGCGTATAGCGCAATAATTTTAAAGGGATGTTCTCGTTCATTTAAATATTTAGTAACTTCGCAGTTGCATAAAGCTCATTCTCAATTAGTGAGCATAATTATTTAAGTGAAAAGCGATGTACGGCCAATTGAAATTGTCAGACCAGACCACCCCTACGTAGAGCTTTATCTAACAATGATAAAATTCCAGCCAAGGAACAGACGAAAAGTACTGATGAGTTCGAAAATTTTAATCGATTGGGCTCGTTGCATTGTTGCATTGAATTAAGAAAGGTTGTTTTCAGGATAAATAAAGCATTATACATACTGAAAACAGCTAGTATTTAAATTATTGTTAGGTTTAATAAAAAAACATAACGCAGTCACGATCGGCTCCAAGCCAATCGTATGATATTCTAGATGAAATACTAAACTTATTTAAATTTTAAATATTTTTTTTTTTTTAAATATATCAAAAGAATGAGGAGTTCACAAACATTTATTACATGACTTTTTACTTACAGGTAGAAACAAGTGAGTGGCTACTCGATTTCTTGATTTATAGTGAGTTCCATAAATTAAATTAGGACATTTTACAGAATTTTTGTATGGCGACTACATGAAGGACTTGTGGGATATTTTTCATATTAATAGCTTTAGCTGGGACTATTATAAAATCAACGTATACAAAATTTAAAAGTCGTAACGTAAAGAGTTTTAAAGTTATCGTTCAATATTGGTGAACACGTGCCTTAAGGACTTTTGTATGACAGCTACCCGAAAAAGTCGACGGATGGCGCCAACTAATGAACTTAGACTTGCTTTTAATATAAAACTAAATCCTGTAAAATTTTGAATCCCTGCTTTAACTCGTACTGGAGCTATAGTGGATTCTATAACTTGCATACATTTTTGATTCGATTTGTATTATATTCGGAACTTTCACTTCAAACATTGTAAACTTTAAGTATGCAAAATTGCAAGTTCCTAATTTTAAGCATTCGAGCAATAATTGTGAAAACGTGTTTCAAAGACTCTTGTATGGGAGGTACCCGAAGGAGTGGAAGGATATCGCCCATTAACGAACTTAGCTTTACTTTTTTTATTTTACAAGTTGTGACAAAATTTCAACTTCCTAGGTCAACGCGTTCGTGAGTTATCGTGCAAACGAACGGACGGACAGACGGACGGACAAACGTACAGACGGACAGACGGGCGGACGGACGGACGGACAGCAAACGGATTTGGGAGCCTTGGCCCCAAATAAACAAATATATGTCGGCAGAACTACTTACGTACTAGGTAAAGGAAAATCGGGAAGAGAGCCACTGATGAAGTTTGTAACCGAATATTTCGTTCATTAATACTTTACTGAAGAACTACTATCGTACTAGGTAAGGTAGAATGTAATGCGCGACAGTTGAAGTTTTAGAAAGAACCCGATCAATTTGGTATTCTGTTGGATTCAGGATTCGTCATTTTGTTTTGTTCATTTCGTCAGTCGTTAGACTGAAGAGTGCGCATAGTGATGCGGTGAAATACCTTTTGTAGTTTAAAAAAATTAAAAAATTTTCGTTGAATTTATTTTTTCTATAAAAATTTAATATATAAAATAAAGTCACATAAATGGTCGGGTGGGATGGAAATCTACACCTGTGAACCGTTCCCTCCCAAATTTTGCATGGACATTCTCGAGAAAACTGGACACCTTGAGAACATAATTATATGAGCCGTTTATTTTGAAAGTGGTGCAAGTCCATTTTTTGGTTATTCCGAGATATTTAAAGGTTTGCGTTTCAATCAGTTTAAAAATAATGGTAAGCACAAATAGACATATTTTTTGCTTTTTGTGGTCTTAGATAATGTAAGTTTATTATCCAATAGTGTTTATAATGCTGGCTTAAAAAATAAAGGTTTTTTTCATACCTAAATGGACTTGCACCACTTTCAAAATTAATGAAGTGTTGTACTCGTTAATTAAAGAGTAATCAAGAATCGCCAATGTTGCGACCTTACCATCTCCAATTCTTTTGAAAATGTTTGTTATTGAAGAACTAGTGAAAAAATAATTGAAATTCAGTTTTTTGTTTCTATCTAAATGTTTTTGTTAGTTATGGTATATGAAAATGTATTTGCTCAAGAAAAGGTGTCCGCGTCCTCTTCGAAAATTTATATCTCCGCTAATGTTTATCCTAGAATAATAAAATAGGGCTTATTTTAAAAAGAAAGGTTGTCGCAATACAAGAATCTTACGTATAAAAATTTTACTTGAGATTTTTTCAAGGATACCTATCTTGTCTTTTATCCGTGAATATCTCATTTTCAAAAGAATCGGAGATGGAAAGGTCACAAATTTCGTCATTTTATAGCGATTCTATATTGAATGACTCTAAACGGATATAATTTTATCAGCCTTTTTTTAATAATAAAAACAAAATACTGTTTAATTTTATATAAGTTTTTATTAGTTTGAGAAAAAGTAAAATAAAACAAAAATAATAATAAAATAATAAAGTAAAACAATTCATTTTTATTATCAATTTCAATTAAATCTTTCATTTTCGTTAATCATTTACTTTATTCGTATCTATTAAATTTTACTTAGGATTTAACATTTTAAAATCTTCATGATGAACGGGAGGTATATATGGCAATAAGTCCATCATGTCCTTATATTTTTCGGATGTAATAGTTTTGCTTTTTTCATACAAATAAGGTAATTTTATATTTGAGAGATTAGTTGGTCTTCCTCGTTGTGATGGTGATAATTCGATAGTTTTGAATTCAGCATGTCGATCCACCGAAGTTTTGTATAATATTTTGTACGGGGTATTCCGTGTAACTCTGATCCAGCACATATTTAACCAATTCACAGATTCTCCATCGGTATTTTTCTTACTTTTGAAAAACATTTCCTCCAAAGGTCGAGCTGAAAAAAAATTTTCACGCTTCATTGCATGTAGTATGAACTTATTCTTTTTTCGACAATGTTGTATTACTTTATAGTAATCCTGGGGTATATACAAGGAATTGGTTTTCCGGATTGCCATTTCTACCACTCCAAAATCGCGATCGTTTGGCAAGAATGAATGTCCTGACAATAAAAATTTGTGGTCAATGATATTTATTTGATTGTCACTTGGACTGCACAATTTTCATTCACATTAAGGCCAACTTTAGGTTTCTATTTTGGCCAGTGCACATATCACTATAAGCTATAATATGCTTTTGAGTCACATTCTGTAAGTGCTTCAAACAGCAAGATCCAACTTCTTGTGAACCTCTGGATGCTATAGTTTCGTCCCAAACATACATACATATTTCCTTGATCATTATGAAAATTGTGGAAGCCTTGATTCAATACATACATATTCCTCTTATAATATGCATTCGATACTGTAAGCTTAGGATAAGGTAGTGCTTTTTGTAAGTCAAATGAAAATTCGAAATATGTTTCCGGATTATTTGCAGCCATATCTCTGTCTTCGTGCAAAGATTTTCTGGCCAGTTCGGCATTTGTCAAGTGAATATCATGTTGTTTTACTTTATTAGTAATAATAAAGTTCTGTTATTGATTTTCAAAAAAAAAATTTGCTGCCCTCAAAATTTTTTTGTGTACATTTCATGACTAGTAGACACGAAAAAAGCAATGAAAATCTTCACTCCGTCTGTACGCCGTACGCCGTACGCCGTACGTCGACCGCCAAAATCCTTTGAAGGCTCGTAGCTCTCAAACCAGTGAAGCTATTAAATTAAAATTTTTTCTAGGAATAGACTGGGTAGACCCCTTGAATTGACATTATTTTCAAAGGTGGGGGTGTGAGGGGGAAGGTGGGGGTGTGAGGGGGAAGGTGGGGGAAGCGTTTTAGACGAAAAATTTTGGTTTCTAGATCTCAGCAACCGCTTATGTTAGGAGACTGAAACTTGGAATTTCTATAAAGCTTTGATAGTGGACCCATTTGCAAAAAAAATTGATGATATGGGTGAAGGGGTGTGGGAGTGGAGGGGGAAGCAATGCGTCCGAAACGCAAAAAAGTGGAGATCTACACATTCTAAAATCTATATCCCCTTAACCGTTAATAGCAAGCAATAAAAACTTAACAAATATCTGTAATTATACTAGGAGAGTACATTGAAACAAAATTTTTGGGTGGGGGTAGTGGCGTACGGGGGTGGGGGTTGAAATACTTAACATTACGATATCTCCCAAACCAGTGGCACCAGAAAAACAAAATTCGGTTTGGGTATAAAACTTGATAAATAAAGATTGCTCAAAGTAAAATCTTTGAAGGGGGCGGGGGAGTACGTTAGTGGAGGGGATAAGAATTTTTCAAAAATAACACGTTTCATATCTCAATAACAGTGTAAGATGGATGCTTCAAATTTTTACCAGAAGTAGGCCTAATAAAATCCTAGTAGGGAAAAAAAGTTCGGGGGTGTGGGTGTAGAGGGTGAGGGTGGGGAAGGGTGAGAAAGAAAAAGTTCCGATGCTTATATCTTAAGAATCTATAATGATAGGAAGCTAAAACTTTGTATTTAGATATAGCTATAGTAGTGGCATTGTGGAAAAATAAAATTTTTTTTAGAGGTAGTATGGTACGGTGGTGAGGGCTGTTTTTCCTAACTTCAGAACGGCTTATGCTAGGAAGTTGAAACTCGTTCCGTATATGAACATTAACTAGAAAAGTAATTCTGATGAAAAAAAATTCGAATATTCATTGGCGTTCAGAAGGGGGGGGGGGCAAAAAAATTATCAGTATATAAAATGCATACATTTTCACGATTTTCGTCATATCTACTAGATCTTTCGAAATATTGAATTCATATTTTTTCTACGGATTCTTCATATGAATACCTAGAACACTTTTACAAGATTTTTTGAAATTCGACCCCTAAGAGGGTGTAAACTGGTTGTATACTTTTTCATGAATTCCACCATGTTTCTCAGGTCTGATCAGATATCGAATATCTTTTCACTTCCCCACGCTTGTTTAATAATCACCTATTTTCAACTTTTTTATTTTTCAACCTCTAGACCGCATCCCGGAATATGACCCAATTATTTAATTCATATGTTACACCCTTTTCTAACCGCTTCCCGAACTTTTTGTTAGGTTTTCAGTCACATAGTAACATACACCGCATCCCCGAATTAACCGCGTTCTGAACTTCTGCCGGAAAAATAAAAAAGTTGTGCCCAGACTGTTGGCAGATTTTTTTAAGGTTCTGTTGCTCTTTGATATTACAAGAAGTCTTAATTTTCATTTTAAGCATATCGCATTTTTGGCAGGTGTCTTTGCATCGATGGTGAAAATGCAAATCGAATTGTTTTTAAAAATATTTCTGTACATCCACTCATTTGCATAGGATTTATTGTTTTGTGTACATTGATCCACATATAAATTAAACATTTTTCTTATGTTTAGTGCAGGGCTTAAATATTTTCTCCGCATATTGTGATTCCTTGTGTAATGGCTTTCAAAGTGTGGAAAACTTGCAATGTTTTCCTTTATATAATTTATCTTACCTTCACTGGTTTTCCGGGAAAATCCTTTCCTTTGGACACGTAAATCTTTTCCCACAACTTCTGCTTTCAGAGCGCGATCCAATCGTCCTTGAGAAATATTAAAAGTGTGCAGAAAAAATGTTTTACATACTAAAATATATCTACGATTTGTCCCCAAACTATATTCAAAAATAAAATTCTTTGGTGTTCCTTTAAAATTTCTTGGGCGCCTTCTTTTCGTAGCCCGTTTGCGAGTTGTTATATTATTATTCTATGATGAAAATTAACAGAGATATGAATTTTCAAAGAAGAGTTGGACACCATTTTTGCTAAATCTTTAACATACTATAACTAAAAAAAAGAGATAGAAAAAAAAATTGTAATCAATATCCAATAATTCTTCCAGTTTACAAATTTTCGAAAGAATCGGCGAAGGTGAGGTCAAAACTTTTGCGATTCTTCATGTAATGACCCACTTGTTACTATTTATGAACGATTAACAATATCAAGGATAGATAGATAAAAACATCATACTTTTCAGTGATGTAAAATCAACACATCAGTGATGTAAAATCAACACATCGGTTTCACAATAGAACAACCTAATTATGCTATTACATATTCGGCTAAAAATAATTTCAACCTAAGGTGGACTTGCACCACTTTCAAAATAAACATATTTGCAATACAGTTAATAGCTAAAACTTACATCGCCTAAATATTAGAGAATTTGAATCTTTTGACTATAAATTGTTTACAGATAAAAAGATTGTATTAAGTTTTATCTTTTCTTTTTATTATCACCTTGGGGGACTACAACCTGGAGAATGTGGATCATTTCTCATACTTGGGATCACACCTTGTAAGAGACGGCAACGAACGGGACGAAGTAAATCAACGGATCACACTAGCAAATAAGGCATATTTCACGGTTCTTCCGATCTTAAAATCGAAAAAAGTGCACAGGCTGAGCAAACTTCGCATATACAAGACCATAATAAGACCTGTGCTACTATATGCAAGTGAAACGTGGACTCTCACCCAAGCGTCTGAAAAATCAATAGACGCTTTTGAACGACGAATTCTTCGAAGAATTTTGGGACCAGTAAGAGAAGGCACTGAATGGCGTATTCGGTACAACAACGAGTTGTATAACATCTATGACGACCCAGCCGCATTGACTCTTATAAAATTCCGTAAGCTGCAATGGGCAGGTCATGTGGAGCGAATGGAGGACGGAAGAATTCCCAAGCGCACATTGAAAGGTAGAGCCCATGGCAAGCGACCGGTGGGAAAACCGCGAAAAAGATACGAGGATTCAGTTGACGCAGATTGCAAATCGCTTCTTAGATGCACAAACTGGAGGACGCGGGCGCTGAACCGAGATGACTTCAGACAATGTATCCTGCAGGCTCTGGCCCGATTTGGGCTGTCGCGCCATTGATGATGAAGTTTTATCTATTGTTATCATTATCTAATTTTTTTGAAAAATGGACTTGCACTACTTTCAAAATAAACGGCTCATATATAGTTAGTAAATTCCCGATTGGGATGTTACGCTTCGGTCGATCGAATTGTATCTCCTCCACCGACCGCCTGGTCCCAGCCTCAAACACATGCTGTCCATCATTCAAAAGTTTGAAGTCTAGAGTCATAAGATACTTCATAAGAAATCTGCCCCTGCGATTTATATAATCGAGTATTAGTTGTATTACCGACTCGGGGAGATCCGAGATATCGGAAGTATTCCGAAGATCTAGGGTAACGGAGAATAATTAATTGAATTTCAGCGACCAGTTCTTTAATACCACGTTTAAAATTTAAAGTGCGGAACATTTGAGGCATGTTTAAGCCGTTTATTCCACAGTGTAACAGAGTTTTTTCATAAGTCTTTTTCCGACTTGTGATTCGAACGAAATGGGTACGTTAAGGGGTTAGGTGGGTTTCAAAGGCCTAAAAAAAGGGTATTTTCACTATTTTTTTTTTAATATATCTAATGATATATTTTATTTAAAAAGTTTAGTACATCGAAGATATATATTTCGTAAGTATTTAAAAAAAAAAATTGTTTAAAATTTTTGGAAATTCACCCGTTGGGACTTCATTTCCCTTGACCTCTCAAAAAAAAGTGCTCTTGGTGTGGACAGGATAACTTATGACTGGTTCATCCAAAATTAAAAAACCAAATATTCCGTTACTAAATGCATAAACCTCGTGCTTGAACAAAGGAAAAAACAAAATTTTGAAATTTGAATTTTTGGCGGAGCTGTGAACCAAAAATCCCATTTTTTGGTAAGATTTTCACCATGTATTGCCTCGTAAAATAAGCTGTAATAAAGATTAAAAAAAATCCTTCGTTCAAGCACTAGATAATGTTATTTTGAAGAAGTGTGCAAGATTTGAACAAGGTCGGTTCATAACTTTTCGAGAAATCGTGTCCACCGACTTCAAAAATAGAGTTTCGAGAAAAACGCGATTTAAGTTTTAAGTTGAGGCTAACGTGGCCCGGCCCGATGGGCGGAACTTCCGAAGGCTCCATCTCTTAGAATTTTACTCGGATCGATTTAAAATTTTGGGAGAATATCTAGACTTGTTGTATTATTTCATAAGACAAAAAACAAAAAATCTATTTTTAGAAATTTTCAAACCCACCTAACCCCTTAAGAACGCGGGCAAAACATAGCGAAGCACAGGCGTCCTCGACCCATCTCTGGTTTACTGCCAGGGGTTCATTTCGGGATTTCCCATCAGGGAATCGCCTAATAGGTTTCAAGGCAATTTTGTAAATGCATAATAAGTCTTCACTTAAAGGAGTCCAGCCAATAAAATTACTTAAAAAATATGAATATCACAGATTAAAGTGCTTGTGCGAAAGGAGCCTTCAAACACGTTTGGCTAGGGCGGACGACGTATGGTCTACAGACAGACAGACTTCACTAGTCTTAAAATGGAGTAGTCTTAGTTTGAAAATGGAGTAATGTATGAATATGCAATCTGAAACTCCGATTACTAAATTATAGTCCCTCTCTTTAATAAAGTTAATAATGGATATCAGATTGAAAATGAGAAAAGATATTTGTTGATTCTAAAGTATTTCAAAAGTTGTAAACTACCTGCTGGACAGAGTCATGTGAGGCGCACATACAGTTTCATTTATGCCGTGACACCGGAAAAACAACTAACATTTAATAAATTCGATGTTAAAAGAAAAAGAAAGTAAAAAAATGTTGAATATTTTTTTTTATTTTTTTGCTATCTATCGTACTTTCAAACTTCCATACATACGAAGCAATAACAGCTTCGATAAGGCCTTATACCTTTTATCAAATGGAAAAATGTGTATGGTAATACCTTATCGAAGCTTTATCGAGATGTGGAAACGACACATTCGTGATGTAAGCATATCCCTTCGATACGAGTCCAAACACCCCCATCTTCGCAAATGTATGCTATTCTCGATTTGATATGCATACTGACGCGAATGTGCCATTTTCACTTACGCATACGCACCAGTATGCCTCGTTCAATGCATATGAAGGCGTGAGTGAAAACGAGACATTATACCTTTCTTCTTTAACCGTATTAAATTATTTTCATTCTCAATAAAAAAAATCCATTAAACTCTTTGATAAATTTTAAATAATCACATAAAATATCTACCCGTCTTTTGTTAGAAAACTTCCTTAACAAAATGACGTCGTAGACTCAATCCAATATAAAAGATGGGTTTCTTAGCCCACCACATTTCGAAATAAACTTGCCAGCGGAGACTGTACCCTGGTACATTTTTAATGTGTTAAGTCAAACAAAACTGTTGATGGACTTGTGCTCTAAAAGGTATAATAAATTTGATTTAAAGTCTAGAAATAGGTTTCATAAATTATTAAGTACTTTGGTGTGCTCATTTACGAATGTTTACGGAATCCCCAGTCTCCGCAAATAGCATTTTCTGTGTGAGCATATGGCTTGCCAAGAGCTGTTGCTTCTCCAACTTTTCATCTTAATTTAAAAGGTTCCAAGGGTCGTTTGCTTGTGGAAAAGGGGTCATCACTTCGGTTTACTACTGCGAACGAAATTGACTCAAACAGAATGCTTGGTATTTATGATTCTGAAGTAAATTCACCATAAACCAACTCCTATCAAAGAAAAACTTTTTGTTGAAAAAGTTTAAAACGAAATTGAGATACGTTTTCACACCTTTGATTCAAATTCTTCGGTCACATGAGATAATATTGATGTTGGCTAATGTACGTAAGCACTCGCTATATGGTTTCACTCTTCATTTAACCCTTTAACTTAAGGTCAGAAGTCTTCATCATGTGCATATAAAGTAAACAATTTTTTATGGTACACCAATTTAATCCTTAAGCATCCCTTTGAACTCATTTGACTTTCGTTGGGTTAATCTGAAATGAAATTAGCCAGCGCAAATATAAGTAGGTATGTATGAAGGACACATAAACTGGCTCACAGTACATAATGTTCACATATGTAAATATATACCATACAATGTACATACATGGCTGTCAAGTGAACTGTATAGAAAAGGTGTTTTCAAAATATCTTTCTCTTTCCGAGTCTAGATGTAACATCAGATGGATTTCCATTTTCGTCGCATTTATGGCGTCGAACGCACATTTTTCTGCCACGCTTTTCAGTTTCGAGTTTTTGTTTGCAACGCAATTTCTCTAACGCACAGTGCTGTCAAATATAAATTGATAAAAAAGTTTATAATTGTTGAATGTTATAATTGTTTAATACTCTTGAGAGCTTAGATAAGGTCAATAAAAATATTAAGCAGTAATTTCACGGAAACTAGCGAAGGGCATCATACTTTACATTTTCAGAATCATTTTGAAATTTTTGTTTTGGATCAACCGCCTGCATGTAATCGTGGGAACTGCAGAGCGTGCGAGTGACGGACATTCTTTATGCCAACCCTGACAGCAGCGCCCCTGGTTTATATATATTTATAAAAAAAATTATTAGCGCACCTCAACATATATACTTTCGAATAAAACCAATCCGGATAAAATCGAGCAAATAGTTTTTGAGATAATAATTTCTAAAATTCACCCATTTTTTCTACTGTCTACTCAGATGATCCCATTTAAGAGAAGTGAGCTTGAACCAGGAACTTATGGGGTGGAGACTGCAGACCCATATTTTATTTATTTCAAATTAAGCTATCGGGTCGCAGGCCCACATTTGACTTTCTTTAAATTAAAACGACTTACTTCTTCGAGTTCCAAAATTCAACTAAATCTATTTATATATCAATTTCCTACTTAACCTAAGCTTACTAATCCTAATGTAACTACTTGAGCATTTCAACCTTTACTTCGCTATTGCTTCATATTTCGTTGTTGTTTTATTTAACCGGAGGGTCGATTTTATGACTACTAGTTTTATTTCTCTATTGGTTGCAATTCAAACTCTTACTAGGTATATGCCGTTAGGCTTTTCAAAATAACAATTTTAAAATACTGTTTTAGTAAAAATAGAATTTAAAATTGTACAAATAGATATTAGCGGTTATCTGCCAATTCGGTTTTTTGAAAGGAAAATGATTTATGATACCCGCTACAAACTTAAGCGTTTTCTTTTTCGACCACGTACTATATACAACAGTAAGTGTCCATTTGTAATCTTGCAATTGTAAAAATATATTGGAGCTACTAACAGTACTTTGGACCAATGCTTACGTTTGGTTTTTCCAATCGCATATTCTCTATACACCTAGGTGGTGGAAGTCTGTTTAGTGCTTTGCCTTATTTGACGAGACTTATTACTTATTTTTTTAAGCTATTTTGCTTGGTATCCTTCATCTTTCTCGCCAAAGCAGATAGAAAACTCTGTAGCAGATTCTTCAAGTTTTTTTTAGGTTATTTTGCCGGTTATCCAAATGATTCTTTTCTCCCAAAACTTTCCGCACAATGACCAGACCAGCAAGGTCCACCGAAGCCACTATAATATCGATAGCGTCCAAGTTGCGACAATTTCTAAAAATTGATTTGTATACGGGTCATTCCATCAAGAATCGCAAAAGTTGTGACCTCACCATCGCCGATTCATTTTAAAATTTGCGAACTTGAAGAATTAGTGGAAAAAAATATGTGATTTCAAGTTTTTTTCTATTTCATTGTTTTTGTTAGTTATAGTATTTTAAAGATTTGGCAATAATGATGCCCAACTCCTCTTTGAAAATTCATATCTCTGATAATTTTTATCATAGAATAATAAAGTATGTCTTATTTTAAAGGGGGAGGTTGTCGCAAAATAATAAAAATACTAATCAAATATATCCTTAAAATGTTTTTCCAAGGATAGCGATTTTGTCCTTTATCCTTGAATTTCTCAAAAATTCAATTTGTTTTCTTTTATTTTTTTTGTCTTGTGTGTTTTACTGTTTTTCAAAACATATCAAAAAATCAACTTGGGACCTCAATAGGATCGGGGTAAAAAAAATCGAAGAACATCAGTGCTTCTCAATTTACACAAAATTTACCTTTTTTGCGACTCTTGATGGCTATTCAGGTTTAGATAACTGGTCATAAGATACTACAAATAGTGCTTTCAGTATCGGATTCATGCTAAGGCTCGCAGATCTTAACTCCAATGAACGAAATAGGTTCCAGTAACTTATATCCTTATTAATTTCGTCAGAGCAAAAAACACCTACTAGATCATACAGGAAGTAATCAGATCAGGACATTCCACTACACATCAACTATATAGAGTCACTAAGGCCCGTTCCTACGATCGTCAGTAACGTTCTAACTGGAACTTTAACTGACAGATGTTCATACAAAACTTACAGTCAAAGTTCTGCCCATCCCCAGTCTCCGCAAATAGCATTTTCTGTGTGAGCATATGGAGTGAATCCACTTAACTAAAGTGCCATCCACCACATGTCTATTTTCAGCATCACACAGTGATTCAAAGTGTGCACTATCAAAAGCATCCTCAATGTCCACAAAATGGCCCAGCGCGTACTTTTTTCGGTTCAGCGCCTCTTCTATTCTGGATACCAGAGAATGGAGCGCTGAATCACAGGACTTTCCGCGCTGATACGCATGTTGTTGCGAACAAAGAGGATGCGCCTTGAGAGCCACTTCCCAATGCTTACTTACATTCCTTTATATTATTTATTCGATACAAGCACTTCAATAGATTTGTTTGTTTTAGCAGTAAGTTCAAAAATAGTTTAAGTTTAAATAGTCTAGGTTTTTTTTGCAATTTTCCTTTTATAAGCCTACACTAAATTTTTTTTAAATTACTATCCTACAGCCAAGCGCTAAAAATATAACTTAGTTGTACAGACATTGCCTAATCTCCAAAATAAGCCATACATGTAATACATAAAAAATATTCCTGGCAATAAAGATATTTGAAATCAAATTGTATATATAACATCGGCAGCCAATGCCAATAGTACGTTTATTAGTGAGCTTCTCCATCCAACACACATCTAAATGGAATTTCGGAACGACTAGTCACAGGCAGTGCTGCCATTTTAGCAGAAATTCTGCTTAATTTAGCAGAGAAAAATATTTTTTAGCAGAGGAAATTTTCGGCAAAAACTTAGCAGAACTTTTAGCAGAACTTTTAGCAGAACTGAAAGAAAACCCATTCTGCTAAAATCGTTGTTTTTATTAAGAATTTTTTGGTTATTTTTCGCCGCCAGAGAAGTTTTTGGTTCGAAACAGCAACATGAAAGTTCGAATGGGATCAATCGATATCATGACTACTGTCAATAAGGACATGAGAGTTGAAAATCCTTCACTGAAGAAGCAAGTTTAACACTGTGTTGGACTAGAATTGAAGGCGCTGTTTCGTCATCGGATGATATTGACTCAACATTGGCAGTACTATAGCTAGAACAGCGATCTGTCGCTGTCGGGCTTTCGTGTTATAGTTCGCACTAGAAGCTCCTCTGAAGTCAAAAAACAAGCATAAAAAAGAGGAAATAATAGTTTTTCTTCTTCATTCGTATATATGTACTTAGTACATTAATTTGAAACTTTTCCGAAAACGAAAAAGATTTTAATTTTTCATAAATAAAAATTAGGAAAAAAACCTGTTATGTAAAAAATTTTTCACTATTTTTAAATTACTTTATAAACTAAACTTTGATACACAAAGTAGGTGGAAAGTCACAATTTATTCAAAATGTGACTTGTGACTCGATCCTGAATAGTCATTTTTATTCACCCAGTTCGAGCTGCGATTATGTCATGTTTAGCAAATGGGTGCTTTGCGCAAACTACCTTTTGCGCGACCCAGCGGGGCTAAATGGATTTAAACTCCCTTTTCGCGTTCATGTTTTGCTGACGCACGCTACGTTCCAACTACTTATTGCTCATTTCTATGGGACTAAAGGGATTTAAAAACCCGTTTTCACGTTTATATGTAAGAAAAATGTCGAATGGAACCGTCATGGCAGTTCGAACTGTACTGAGTGAGGTAAAATTTTTAAATCAAAACATAACAAGGTTTAGTTTATAAGGTAATTTAAAAATAGAGAAAATTTCTTACATTACTTCTTCGCTTGTTCGTTATACAGCATTTCTACCGTTGTAATTAATCAACGATTTTATGAAAATTAAGTATACTTAGTACACTAACTTACTTACGATGGCGCTACAGTCCAAATCGGACCTTGGCCTCCTGATACTTAGTACACAAATTTTACTAAATGATAGTTAGCGGAATTTTTAGCAGAATAATTTTTGAAAATTATTGTTGGCAGAATTTTTAGCAGAAATTGGATGAAAAGCTTTCTGCTAAGTCTGCTAATTTTAGCAGAATCATAATTTTTTTTCTGGTGACACTGATTAACCGAGACACTGTACGGAGGGTGTTACGAGTTTAACTCGTATCTAGCACGGACCTGGAAGGAAAAGAACAATCGTGAGTTTTGGTGCAATTTGAAATAAAAGAAAGAAACAGGAAACAACAATATTGTGGAAGCCCCGATGCGCTAATGTACGCCTCTCCTGCACGGCTTCATCGTCGAGAATGACATTTGTACGCCAGCATTAGGATTTATTGAAATTTAATGGAAGCGGTACTCACGAGAGACGGTTCTTCGACTGCCCAACCAACAAGAGTAGTTCAAATATACGGAACCGTATCCGTAACCGCTCCCGAACTACACTACACCAAAATCAACTTTGTAGAATTAGTGACATACTTACGTTCACCGAGGGCTACTCCGTCCTGCGTAACCACTGACTCCGTCCTGCGTTCAGTGCAACCCTAAAACGAAGAAAGAAGGAATCACTTTAGTATAAATAACTGGAAGCAAACTAAAACAAACAAACTATCACCGAGGGCACGATAACAACTAACAAGCACGAACAAAACACAGGAAACAAGTAGCGGAAGAAATACGACGCAGAAAACAATAAACACAGCACAACACCACACAAATGTCAACACGAGTACTGCGCGAATCGCGAGAAAGTGAAGCCCGCTGTTTTGGACCCATGATGAAGGTATTAACAGCTAAAAAGTATTATTAGAGGTGTGAATTGCAAATAAACTGCACCTGAGTGAAAGGGGAAGCAACACGCGATCGTTGACCTTATGGAAAGCCAGAACGGAAATATAAGCGAGAAAACGGTGATGAATAAGCTTGACGAGATTTCGCGGAAAGTGCACCTGATCCCGTCAACTGACAGTTTTGGTGCTGAATCGATCAGTTTTCTTTTCCGCATGGCAATTAAAGTACCGAATTTGTTTAACAAATCTACGCCAATGATTGGTTTTTAAACGTCGGCGACCACGAAAAGACAAGTGAAAAGTCGCCGTAAACCAATGTCGAGCTTCAATAATTTGATGCCGAAAGTTTTGATTGGAATTACAGAATTGAAATACAGAATTCTTCTTTTGGAAATAAGTTTTTTGGAATAACCGACAACTCCGCGCCCGTGTCGATTAGAAAATTGCACTTGTTTTCAGAACAGCGCGCGAACAAACGGTGTGCAGGTTTAATCCGACTGTCTGTTGTAGTGACAGTCGGGTTGATTAGTTTTTTTTTATCGGTAGTAAACTTTGGTTTAAAATTACATGGACTTACGCATTTGGTTGCTTTTTCAGCGAAACGCGCATGATACCAGTAACTAGTGTCACCCGACTGCGCAGACGTGTTTTGTTGAAGTTTGGTATTCTTTTTATTATTTCGCGTGCGACTGCGACTGCGGTTCAAACCCTGATTACGATTAAAGCCGCGCATTTCTTTTTGCAATTCACTAATTTTCTTTTTCAAAGAATCAAATTCGCTATCACGGGTAGAAACGATCGCACTTATATTTGGTTCTTGCGCCACTTCCCACATTTTATCCGCGAGGTTAAGCTGTTGCTCGAATTTTTGGTCTTTAGCTACTGCTAAAGGGATAGACACTTTGGCCAGTAATTTGCGCTCCCAAAGCGTTCGGATAAGCGATTGGATGGCGGTAATATTTCCGGCCAAATTCGTCATGTGTGGGAACAGTTCCGAAAGTTTGTGATTGCCTAGGTCCTCCGAGCTTAATAACTGCTCTAACGTTTTTTCTTCCGATGCGCTATGGCGCTTAATTAATGTTTGTTTTAAGCTCTCGTATTTTTGCGACTCGGGAAGAGCGTTTGAAATATCTATCACCGAATTAATTGCTTCGACCGGTAATGAAGCTAAAACGTACGCGTATTTGCTTCCATCTCTCTTAATTATAAACAGATGGAGCCTTGAAGGTTGATCCTTGAAGGGTGATCCTTGTGGCACACCAGCCTCGATGGGTTTTAAAGAAGATCTCTCCCCATTGATCTTTACCCTGAAGGTCCTATCATTAAGGAAGGAGTTAATTAGTTGCACGAGATATAGAGGAAAATCATGGTCCGCTAGTTTGAACCATTGTGTCAGACCTTATCGAAGGCTTTTTCGACGTCTAAAAATACCGCACCAGTAGGTTTATTGATTTCTGTTGAACCCGTCCGTAACTTGTTCAACAACCCTCACTAATTGTGAGGTAGTCGAATGCCCAGATCTGAAACCAAATTGCTCATCAGGGAGTACCCCATTTTCATTCACATGAGCCTGTAGACGAGACAAAATAACTTTTTCAGCCACTTTTGCAAGTGCAGGAAGAAGGCTAATTGGTCGATGGTTATGAGGAAACAGACCATTCTGCCCCGCTTTAGGGATCATAATCACGTCAGCCGTCTTCCAAAGAGGTGGAAAATAGTCGCATCGTAATATACCATTAGTAATGGTTACCAATTGCAGACGATTGCGGCAACAACTTGCAAGCTTTGTTGTAAATACCGCAAGGTCCTGGAGCCTTCCTGACTTTCAGAGAAGTCAGCAGGTATTCGATCTCCTCAGGGGATACAGGATCAGGTGGAGGTTCTAGTTCAGATTCGACCAGGGTATATCGAACCGAACGATTCACGCGATCGATATGATCGAGATCAGCGTGGGTGTAGTGAGGCATGCACTGCTGCTCCAAAGATTTGGCAAAGCATTCCGCCTTGTCCTCATCCGAATACACAATGCCTCCGCTGCCATGGAGGGGGCTCGTATTTAACGACTTCTTGCGCAGAGTTTTAGAAAGTCTCCACATGTCATTGTCATTTTCTGAAACGAGTTCTAGTTTATTCTGCCATTGAGCCTCATGCAGATCCGCCGTAGCGTATCTGACTTCTTTATTTAATCGGTTGCATTCCCGTCTCAGATTGGGGAACGATCTACTGGCAGTTACGGATTCAACCGACAGCGTAGTGCAGTCTTGAAATGTTTTCACTACTCTGTCAATATCTGCGACGGTGTCAACACTTTCGACGCATTCCAGTGCTGTGTTCTAGCGACTGATCAACTGCTGGACACAGTGGAGTCCGTCTAAATGGCCCACAGCTCTAGAAAAATAAAATTCGGTTTGAGTATAAAGGTTGACAAATAAAGATTGCTCAAAGTAAAATTTTTTAAGTTTGTGATGGCTCATGGAAGTGTAGGGGATAAGAATTTAAAAAAAAAAAAACCTTTCATATCTCAAGAACAGTGTAAGATGATGCTTGGAATTTTTACCAGATGTTGCTCTAATTGAACCCTAGTAGGGTAAACAATTAGAGGTGTGGGTGTAGAGAGTGAGCGCGGGGTAGGGTGAAAAGGAAAATGTTCAGATGTTTCTACCTTAAGAACCTATAATGATATAAAGCTGAAACTCGGTATTTATTTAGATAGACAGGCCTCTTCAGGACCGAGTCACAAGTCACAAAGTAGATCGAGAGTCTCAATTTTGTATGAATTTTGAATTAATTGAGTCTTTTTTGATATGAGATTTTGATCCTGAATAGGCCTGAGAGATTTAGTAGTGGCATGTTGAAAAAATATAATTATTTTAGGTGTAGTATGGTACGGAGGTGGAGGGTGTTTTTTGTAACTATAGAACGGCTTATGATAGAAAGTTGAAACTCGGTGTGTATATGTAAATCAACTAGAAAAGCGATTTGTATAAAAATTCGAATATGCATTCACTTTCGGAAGGGGAAAAAAAAAACATTATCAATGAAAATAGAATGCATAAATTTTCACGATTTTGGTCATATCTAGTAGGTCTTCCCAAATATTGAATTCGTTTTTATTCTACGTATTCTTCATATGAATACATAGAAAGTCTTTCAAGATTTTTTTAAATTCGTTCCTTGAGTGGGTGTAAAGTGGTCGGATACCTTTTCATGCAATATCTCTGAGATCTGATCAGTTATCGATTATCTTTTCACTTTTCGACTTGGTTAATAATTACCTATTTACAAGTCTTTCCATTTTCAATCCCTAGACCGCATCCCGGGATATGACTCAATTATGTAATTCATACGTTAACTATTCTAAATGTTTCCCGAACTTTTTGTTAGGTTTTCAGTCGCATAGTAGCCTGCACCGCATCTCAGAATTGAACGTGTTCCGAACTTCTGCCGGAAAAATAATAAAGTTGCGCCCAGACCCTTGGCAGATTTTTTATTGTTCTTTCCTTTACCTAACACAAGGAAAATAATAATTTAAACATGAACTGAAGTTGTCCAATTAATAATTTCTTTTATATTACAGTATGGGTACCTTTAATACAAGGTCAACAGAAAAACTTTAACTAGACACCCCTCGGTTTGGTTTCTTTGATTTAAAACTCGCTGCAACCTTTTCTTCCGGAGTATCTAAAGAAGTAAAAGCTTTCTGGATGATATACTATATAATAAGCCATACTCGTGGATAAGTTGGGAACAACTGGACATAAAACCCCTTTGGCTCAATACACCCGTAGTATAAAAGCTATGAATTAAAAACGTGAAAAGAACGAACGTTGGGCATCAAATAAAATACATCCCTCACTGAATTCAATGAAGTCATTAAAAATATGAATTACATTCTTGCTCTATCTTTTGGACATAATACAGTGCAACCCGGTTATAACGTACCTTGAGGGGACCACAATATTAGAACGTTATAACCGATAGTATGTTATAACCAACATAAGAACCTTTAAAATTTGTGAATGGGAATTGAAGAAAGGTACGTTATAACCGAAAATACGTTATAAAAGTGCACTTTATAACCGGGTTGCACTGTAATGTGAGCTCACTAGTATGGTGTGATTAATTTAAACGAAGTATGTACATAGTTAGGAACAATACACTCAATGAGATCCGAAGTTCTAGATCTCCTCCTCAATATACTACTACAGCTCACTACTGGAATTATTAATTAACAAATATAGGTATCGGTGATGTGTGTCTACTTAACGAAGTCAATAATGTTTCGGTGCTGTAGCAACACCTGCTTAGAGAGAACGTTTCCATACACATGTGTACGACTTTATAGGCTCATTTTCCGACTCGTATACTGACATTCTGGAATTACACATGAATTATGTGAAGGACGAATGAATTTTTCGTGATATGTGTAGAATTGTAATTTACTGGTGTACATCATGGTCTTCAAACAACGAAAAATATCGTGTTTTACACATCCATACACCACCGTCAACTTTCGGCGTGGTATCGACCAAACTATAATTATGATACGCACTGAGAAAATATTCAGAGAATCATCGCCGTTAAGGTTAGTTACATGCTGAAACAGTTTTTTTTCATAAATGTAATTAAGTGGCCATCAAGCGAATAACAATCATGTAAACAGAAATTGAAACGTTATTTAATATGAGTGACTAAGCCCCATTGATAAAATCAAATCGCAACGTCTTTTTTACGCAACCAACAAATAAATATGATATGAATTTACTCAGTCTACTACGTAATAACGCCATTAGGGCAATTGGCTATTATGGTTACAGGGAAAAAATATATTTAAAGGCTCAAACTTGTCACACAAATATGACGTGGCAGGATAAATCGGCGTTCATCCCCTATAGTTTTTTCGCATTTTAAAATTAAGTTTACTTGGTGTCCTCCCTGCGAAGCTTGCTGAAGGAGCGACTTATTAAATTATAGTAGCACGAAGATACGCGCGGAGTACGTTATTGCAAGTGTCATAAGAAACACGCATGAAAGTACAGGGTGTTTCAATAAGAACGCTCGAAATTTGTTAGGTTATGCTGCCCATGTTGTTAAGATAGTACTCTGGTACTTTCACGTTTTTATAGGCTTTTATTCGGGAATTTTACTTTAGAAGAAAATGAAATTCTACCAATTTGAGTTTTTTATATGTTATTAAGGGCATTTTAAACTATACAAAAAACATTTTTATTTATTGCAGTTTTTTAACACGAAAGTTAGCTCTTTTTAAAAAAGGTGTGTGGCTAGCCCACCAGGTTCCTCCGCTTCTGGACATCTGAAAAAAAATATCATATTGTTATGTTTAAAATAACGTTTACTTAAAACATTTGGTTTATTACACAACGATTTATTTATTTATAAATTCTGATTATTATCACTTCGCTATCTATTGCACACGATTTATTATCACTGTTGTACTTGTAGTTATTTAATATTTGTACATTAAATAATGCATACGACTTAAAAAAATAGTCATTTTTCAATCAAATACATTAGAGATTAAACTATCAACTTTTAATTAATTATAACAGAATATTTTATTCCGTTTTTGTTTGATCGTAATAGATCTTATAGATTCAATAGTTTTTAATGAACTGAACTTTTTTTCATTCCATATTTTTTTTTAAACTTAAAATCCCGAGTACTTGATAATACATACATCGATCAAGTACTCTGATTACTCACAGTAAATATCCAAATTTGAAATGTGTAAAGTAGTGACAACTGCACCACCACAATACATTCGGTTGGAAACAGGATACAAAAATTTGGATGAAAAATAACAAAATGGCGGACTTAAAAAAAATAATTTAGAAATGGAAAGCTAGTGACGAAAAAAAAAGTTAGAGGTTCCTGTAATAGCCATTTATGTGTGGAGTAACATATCCAAATTGCAGCCCAATCGGTCGGATAGAAAAGCTGGAATGTGGAGGGCCAACCGAAAAAACGTTGTTTCGAGTAAATCGATTTTAAAGTTAAATGGGTTCGTGCTAAAAGGGCCTCAGTCCATTTTACTTTATTATTTTAATAATTAAGTATTCTGATAGATTTTTTAAAAAAAAAAATTTGCTACCCTCAAAATTTTTATTTTCACGTTTCATAACTAGTAGACGCGAAAAAAGCAATAAAAATTTTCAGTCCGTCTGTCCGCCGAACGCCGTACGCCGTACGCAAGATCGTTTGGAGGCTCGTAGCTGCCAAGCGCTTTGAGATATTAAATTGAAATTTTTTTAACGAATAGATGGGGTAGGCGCCTTGAAGTGACCAAATTTTTAGGGGTGGGGGTGTGAGATGGAAGGAGGGGGAAGTGTTTTAGACCGAAAATTTTGGTTTCCAGATCTCAGTAACCTCTAATGTTGGGAAGCTGAAATTTGGAATTTCTATAGATCTCTGATAGTAGACCCATTTGCAGAAAAATTGTCAATATTGATCAAGGGGTGTGGGAGTGGGGGGAAATGTAATGCGTCCGAAACCCAAAAAAGGCGAGATAGACACATTCTAAAATCCATATCTCCTAAACCGTTAATGGCACACTATTCAAACTTAACAAATATTTGTAGTTATACTAGGAGAACAGAATCAAGAAAAATTTTGGGTGAAGGAAGTTGTGTATGGGGGTGGGGGTGAAAAACTTAAGACTACGATATCTCATGAACCAATTGCTCTAGAAAAATAAAATTTGGTTTGGGTATAAAGGTTGACAAATAAAGATTGATCAAAGTAAAATTTTTTAAGTGGGAGGTGGAGCATAGAAGTGGAGGGGATGAGAATTTTTCAAATCAAACACATTTCATATCTCAAGAACAGTTTAAGATAGATGTTTAGAATTTTTACCAAAAGTAGCGCTAATTAAACCCTAGTAGAGAAAAAAGTTTTGGGGTTGAGGGTGTAGAGGGGGAGGGTGGGGGAGGGTGAAAAGGAAAAAGTTCCCATCCTTATATCTTGAGAACCTGTAATGATATAAGCCTTAAACTTGGTATTTAGATAGAGCTATAGTAGCGGAATGTTGGAAAAATATAGTTTTTTTTAGGGGTAGTATGCTACGGGGGTGGGGGGTGTTTTTCCTAACTATTAAACGGTTCATGATAGAAAGTTGAAACTCGGTGTGTATATGTAAATCAACTAGAAAAGTAATTGTGATAAAAAAAAATTTGAATATTCATTGGCGTTTAGAAAGGGGGGCAAAAAAAATTATTTGTAAATATAATAAAAATAAAATGCATATATTTTCACGATTTTCGTCATATCTACTAGGTCTTTCCAAATATTGAATTCATTTTTATTCTACGGATTCTTCGTATGAATACCTAGAATGTGTTTTCAAGGTTTTTTGAAATTCGACCCCTAAGGGTAGTGTGGTACAAGTGGGGGTGTTTTTCCTATATATAGAACGGCTTAAGCTACAATGTTGAAACTCGGTGTGTTTATGTTAATCAACTAGAAAAGTAATTGTGATAAAAAAAAATTTGAGTATTCATTGGCGTTCAGAAGGGGGGGGGGGCAAAAAAAAATATTTGTAAATATAATAAATATAAAATGCATATATTTTCACGATTTTCGTTATATCTACTAGGTTTTTCCAAATATTCAATTCATTTTTATTCTACGGATTCTTCGTATGAATACCTAGAAAGCGTTTTCAAGGTTTTTTGAAATTCGATCCCTCAGGGTAGTGTGGTACAAGTGGGAGGTGTTTTTCCTATATATAGAACGGCTTAAGCTACAATGTTGAAACTCGGTGTGTATATCTAAATCAACTAGAAAAATTATTTTGAATAAAAAAAAAGAATATCTATTGGCGTTCAGAAGGGGGGCAAAAAAAATTATCTGTGAAAATAGAATGCATATTTTCCCACGATTTTCGACATATCTACTACCTCGTCCCAAATAATGAATTTAGTTTTATTCTATGTATTCTCCATATGAATACCAAGAAAGTGTTTTCAAGATTTTCTGAAAATTGACCCCCAAGGGGGTGTAAAGTGATTGTGTACTTTTTCATAAACTATTCCATATCTCTCAGATCCAATCAGATTTTCACTTCCATGATCTTGTTCTTTTTGATAGGTTTTCAGTCACATAGTAGCCTACACCGTATTTCAGAATTGAACGCGTTCCTAACTTATGCCGGAAAAATAATAAAGTTACGCCCAGATTGTTGGCAGATTTTTTATAAACTGTTAGAAGAAAACCCCTGTAGACAACAGCGAAGTCAAATTTATAACAATACTCTACCGAATCAATAAAAGAGGTTATTTATTTTATAATTGTATTTTACAAATTTATCTATGCCGCGCGAATTTTGGCGATTTTTTGAAACCGGTGGACTGAGGCCCTTTTAGCATGAATCGAGTTAGCCAGAATAACTTCGTAGGTTCACTCATCATTCTCAAATCCATATCTTCTGAACGATCAATGTTAGACGGTTGACACTGTGTGGTTAAATTAAGAGATACTAGGAGATTAGAAAAAGGTTAACATTTTTAAGGGCGGGGGTAAGGTATGGGGGTGGGGGGTGAAAAACTTTGGATTACAATATCTTCCGACTCAATTCTACCAGGAAGATAAAAATTGGTTTGTGTATATAGAATTATAAGTCCAGTCTACTGAATTTGAAATTTTTGAGTGGGGAGGTGAAGAGCGGAAGCCATTTTTTTAAAAAATTTAATTTTCATATATCAAGAACTGTATCAGATATGATCTTGAAAATTGTATAGAAAGTGGTACTAGTGGACCTCTACCGGAGAAGGGAGTTGTGGCTAGGCGTATATATATGGTGGGTGTGGAGGGACTGGAAATAAAAAAATTCAGATTTCTAAAAGTCCCAAAAGATAGAAAGCTGAAAATTCGTATCTACAGTGGTGGCCGCGAATTTAGCACACTCGGTTTCTGTAACTTTCAAGTGCAAATATTTTCTACTGTTTTAAGTTTTTCTTGAGTTTTGCCCATGATGTTAGGATTAGATCACCTTTCTTTCCTTTGATTATTTTCTTCCCATTTTTTTCTATTTCAGTTTAGTTCTGAATAAGATGAAAACAAGCTGGACACGAGTTTAGCACAAAATGCAAAACTGGTTATTATAAACGGAAACAAGCAACCAATTTTAACGCATGAACTTAGTATTTTGTCGGATATCCTTTACGTTTAATTACAGCAGCGCATCTCCTCGATAGGCTCTACCAGGGTCATACAACGTTCCCTCGTAATTGCTTACCAAGCTTTTTTAATTTCGATTCAAAAATCTGCCATATTTTTAGGTTTTTTTTAGGTTTCTCGACATCATTCCACAAATTCTTAATTGGATTGAGATCCGGTGATTAGGCTGGCCACCTTAGAACATCAGTTCGGTTCCCTTCCAAGCAACTCTTCACAGCGCGCGAAACGTGTTTTGGATCGTTGTCATGCATGAAACGCCATCTAAGGGAGCATGTTATCATCAGCAAGTGGTATCATTTACAATTATGTTTTTGTAAACGTGCTGATCTATTCTTGTGTAAATTTTATGTATGGGCCAACGTCGTACCAAGAGAACGCAGCCCATACCATCACACTCCCACCACCGTGCTTAACTGTCTTATGAGTGAACTTTGGATGGTGCTGCGTGTTTGGTGGACGCCATATATACCGCTTTCCATCAGGTTCATACCGAAAAAACGTTGATTCGTCACTGCAAAGCATATTTTTCCAAAAAATCAAAGGTCATATCTCAGAAACAGCTTATGCTAGAAAGTTAAAACTCAGTACCTATACCTATGTAGATGTACCACTGTATAAATTAATGATAAGATGTGGTGGACCTCTAAGACTTCAAAACTAGTGAAATCGCAATTTCGATAAAAATTGGACTGAGGCCCTTTTAGCATGAAACCATTCAGTCTTAAGAACAGATTTATTATAGAAAAATCATACTTACCACTTTCACTATTTTCAGACTTTTACAAGATGTTTATGCACGAAATAACGAATGTACACTAACTTAATATACACAAAGGTATAGCATGCTCGAAGCACGGTCACGTGCAAACAATAGGGGGCCCGGCGGTTTACAACTTTCGTGCGACTCAGCGCGCGCAACTACGAGGCGCTCTCGTAGGTATATGTGCTATAACTTCGTAAATATTTCGAATTTCAGTCTGCATTTTGTACAGTATATTCTTAAGGCATCATGTGCACGTCAAATGCCATTTTGATGATTTATGACTGTTTTCTTACCAATATTTCACGTTAATGGCAACAAAAAAACAAAATAAAATTACACCATTTTATTAGCTGGTATGTAAGCTAGGACATCCATAAAAAAAAATTTAAATCTGTATTTGGAAAAAATGCTATTAGAACAACTACCCTTGAACATTTTTTAAAATGCGTAAATTCGAATTTTTTTAACGCATATTTTCTATTTCTTGAATAATTAACATGTCATTTTCATTAATATAACGCAAGGGAAAATTTTAAAGAAGGCCCCCCATAAAAAAAATTTTAAAAAATTTTCATTTCTGTTAATAATATATGAAGTCAAACTCAAGCAATTTTTCACGATTTTTATAGCAAGAACTACATAAGAATACCACATTTCATTGAAAAGTATCATTGGTTTTATAATTAATTTATATTTCTAGAAGATAAATTAATGAAAAAATTATTGATTATTAACAGTTATGCGTTTCAAATAATTTGAAAACATATAAGACTATTTTTTTCTGTAAGATTAAAATTAGTTCGCTGATAGACAGCGAACGATGCAGACGTATTGTCCACGCCAAATTACATGAACGAAAAACGATTTCAATCGATTAAAATCCTCTCAAGAAAGAAAAATCAAATAGGGACAACAAATGGTCGTACCGGACTCATGGCACCTTAATATGCAGCACTTTCGAATTATGTAAGAAAAAAAAGATTTTTTTTTTCAAACCAAGTTACCAGAGTACTACCTTAAAGCAGTGTCCGTCGAATTTGTAGTGAATTGTTTAGTACTAAAAGGCAAATCACCATGGAAAGTTATAGCGTTGAACAACGTATGCAAATCATAATTTTTTTTAAACCGCTCGAGAAACGTTTCGCATTTTCGAATGGATATCGTTTTGTTATCGTAAAGTTTCTCTTGCAGCGCCGACGCGAACTGGCCACCGATATCGTGCGACTTAAAGCCTGAAACACAATGCTCACGTTCCGTTCCGTCACTTTCAGCTGTCAAAGTAGACCCTATGGGCTGGCCATGTAAATGCACACAATGGTCGTAACGGAACGGATCGGACGAGTTCACCTAAATTCAACTTTTACGGATCACAAAACCTCACTTTTCGTGACGGAACGGAACGGAACGTGTGCATTGTGTTTCGGGCTTAATGCCTTAAGATTTCCGCATTTGAGGCTATATTAAATCGCAATTGATGCCCTCAAGGTCAAAATAACGAACGCTATTCAGTAAGTTCAGCTAGATTTATGCGACAAAGTCAACGAAAATTTAACTTTCCGAATACGTGCCTACAAGCAAAACCAGGACGGATATTTGAACGACGTTATGTTCCATACATAATGCCAGAAAATATTCTTTCAAATAAAACAAGAATTGGGTGGATATCTAACTCCTTACTTGTTTTATTCGTACATATAAGAATTGAACGTCCTTATTGAAATGCCCTTTATTATCTGATACTGTGGATGGAAGAGGAAGAACAATATTTGGCACTGTTCAGCGGATAGCGGAAAGAACTTTATAGACAAGACAGCAACTATTTTCAAAACGGATCTATTTAGGGCCGTTATTACGACCTTCAGTTAAAATTTAACCAGAACTTTGACTGTAAGTTTCGTATGAGCATCTGTCAGTTAAAGTTTTCGTTAGAACGTTACTGACGATCGTAGGAACGGGCATTAGACTAGATCTGCTTTGACCATCCTGGATAGTTTTATGTTTTAAGATGAGCCTTAACAAAACAAGCGAAAAAGGGATTTTATTTTCAAAGTGAACATGATATAGCATAGTACTATTTTAAGTTTTGGAAACTCCGGGATGTTGCACTCTATCGCCACTTTCAAACAGTTGTTTTCTGGTCTACCATGGCAGTTGTGGCTAGACGTATATATGTATATTGGTAGTCAGCGATTTAAGTCTGAATGCGATATACAAGTTCTCACGCCGCTAGTAGGTAGGTACTCTAAGATCCATAGGCACGACTGAACGTAATCTTCAGATATGTATGTATACTGATCGGTTATTGCTAGACGGAGCATAACGTTTTTTTATTCACTGTCACATACCATTGTAGAACCACCTTTCGATCTAAAATTACAACCTTAAAGGAAAGACTATCCATAAGAAGACTGGACATTTAATACACATGCATTTTGCTGTGTAAAAAAATAAAAAATCATTGTTGAAAACGAAACAAAGAAATCCGATTGAACAATCCCAATTCCATATTCTTATGGAAATTTACATGCGAAGAAAAGAGTACGCTAAAATGCAAAAACAAAATGCTTCTGTGTAAGTCGTTCTTCACAATGCATGTAATATAACGCATTTTGCAGCTGTTATATTCTCAAGTATTTCAGTATACAAATTGATTCGAACAATATCAGAAATAAAATCACATCAACACAGCTGAACAGAAAAGACTCTGCTCTGATTGATGACTTTTATTCTACTTCCAAAATATACAAATAGTTCGGGTAAAATATAATTCATAGTTCTGGAACAATCTATTACAAGCATCTGTGAGAATCGTTCTTCACGTTGCACGTAAAGCATTTTTTGCAGCTGCTCTATTCTCAAGAGTTTCAGTATACAAATTGATAGGAACACTAACACAGCTGAGCTGTGTGTGCACTTGATTTGTTGTCATATGTTTTATATGCGTTCTGTATATTGTTAGTCTTTTGACTATCCAGCTCGGGCTAAAGGGCTCTAGAAATTCGGCAGCTTGCCAGCACTGCCCACCTAGAGTCGGCACTCTTTTTAAAGCGCTGACCAATTTGCGCTTTGATGTCGCATGTCGGTGGACAAACTTCCTCCTCAACCATACCATTTGATCCCGATTCCGATCTCCAGTACGTCCGCTCTTCCGTTCCCTAGTATATTACTATGCCCTGGTACCCAGCAAATCAGTACTTCAGACTACAAAGTACCTTTAGCACTTCTTGACAGCGCTTTACTAACTGGGATTTAATGGTGACCGATTCCAGCGCCTTTATGGCCACCAGGTTCTCTATGTAGAGTGAAAAATTCTGATTGCATATCTCTCCCATTAACAGGATGTTCGTAGCCTGCATTACAGCCAGAATTTCCGCTTGGCAGTCCATTGCAGAAACTCCACGCCTTCGAGTTTCGTTATCCTAAATGTCGGAATTCTATGCTTCCTTGTAAATAGCAGCAATTCAGTTTTAGAAACATTCACTCCTAGCCGCTACTTCCAGCCAACTGACTGAGTGAATGGAGTGCTGATTCTAAAATGCTCGACGCGTATCCAAAAAATCTTCTTTGGCTATTTCCAAAATATCGTTTGCATATTCCATGACCTTTATTCCCTGTTGTTCAAATTTTAGGAGAACCTCGTTCACAACAAGGAGCCAAAAAAGGGGCGATTTCACCCTTCCATGATTTATCGCTTCCGCCTAATGTAGGCTCGGAGTACATGGTTCTTTGGAAAGTATTTTCCGTAGCCTTAATGCGTCGGCGTTTTCGCTAATAGATTCGCAGAAACCTTTCCGCGACTCCCCTTGACGCTTCCTAATTTCATTAATTTCTTGAGTTCGCCTTTTCACCAATGTGGATTAATGTCTTTGGGGCTGTGGGCAGTGGACAGCACCTTTCGAAAGCATTCACAAAAATAGAATTGAAAACCCTCACGCAATACATATATCTTCTCCACACTCCAGTTCCATCCGCCTCCGTAATTCTGTGGAACCTATCCCAATCTGTCTTCCTAAGATACTGTGCCGTCTGTATTGTCACCTGCTCGTAGTTAATTTCGAAGCAAATCCAGCAATGGTCCGCAAAAGATGGTGGTCTATCTGAGAGCTTCCATTTTTCAACTCTTAAAGTACTAGAGTTGTGGCTAGCGTAATATCTAGCACTTCCCTCCGATTTCTTACTATGAATGTGGGGTCTGACCCTGTGTAGCATATCCTAAAATTGGTATCCATAATAAAATCAATAAGTGACTTACCCCGTTCATTGATGCTGTTATTTCCCCACTGCGTGTAATGAGTGTTCGCATCGAACCCGATGACATTGCGAGCTCCCGTACTGTTGTTGCTGGAACATCCGCGCTGTCGTACGGTAGGTAAGCCGGCACCAGATACATTGACTTACCTTTCTCTGTCTATCTTTATTTCCTCATTACTGTAACTACAGGGTTTTTCAACGATAACTTTGCTTGGGCAACTCTGAAAAACGTGACAGTTTTGACATTTTGTTTATTGATAATCAGAAGTAGAAGCTTAGGCAATTTTTACAATGAATTCAATTTCGCTCGAAAATCGCCTTAAAATAGTAAAAATCCAATACGAACATGGTGGATCTGTAGAACTTACATTTCGTAAAATTCGTGGTATTTTCGGTCAACATAATAGTCCTTCTGAGACCGCTATTAAGAATTTGATCGATAAATTTGAGTCTACAGGATCGGTACATAATGTGTTGAGAAGCCTTTGCAAGCTGAACGTGTCACTGTATGGTGCGCTATGTGGTCTGGAGGCGTGATTGGGCCGTTTTTTTTTTTCAAAATTCGGCTGGAAATGTGGTAACGGTCAACGGATTACGCTATCGACAGATGTTAGCAACTCAATTTTGGCATATTATTGATGATATGGATGTCACTGACATGTGGTTTCAACAGGACGCTGCCACAAGTCACATAGCCATCGAAACAATGAATTTATTGCAAACCAAATTTCCCGATCGCATAATTTAACGAAATTCAGCTGTTAACTGGTCGGCCCGATCATGTGATTTAGCACTACTGGACTTTTTTTGTGAGGCTATGTTTAAGACAGAGTCTATACGAAGCCAATCGAATCGATTGCAGCCTTAAAACTCAAAATCCGTGACGTAATGAACGAAATAAACCCAAAATATTGCCAAAAAGTGATTAAAAATTTGTGACATTTGTCCGATATTATTTTTCTTTTATAGCCTTACCTTACTGTTTCTTATACAATAAAAAAAAATCTGCCAACAGTCTGGGTGCAACTTTATTATTTTTCCGGCAGAAGTTCAGAACGCGTTCAATTCGGGGATGCGGTGTATGTTACTATGTGACTGAAAACCTTGTTAATTTTGAGGCCTTGGAAGAACTATTCTGACTTGAAAAGGACAAAATAGTCGAAAGGAAAAGGAAGGTTCGGGACAGAAGGGCCAATTCCACCTACGTCCGAATTGGTGGCCGAGTTTTAGCTGGTGCGACGCTCTTGCTGGCGGCCGGGACTAGCTACGGCAGTGTGGGGGGGGGGGGTACATGCTTCAACTCAGACCATTAAACCCTTGGCCTATACAACAAAAAAATTATCAGCGCCAACTTATCCAAGGGAATCAAAAAAAGGTCGTGAAAGACCAAAAAGCGGTTGGATGGCGGGGCTCCGCGATTTGTCAGGGCGCTCTGGTGTTGTTGGTGGCCTGTTCTGCCCACCCAACCTCAGCCACGACTGTCCTATTAAACATTTCGTGTCGTGGCCCCTTTTTGAGGTTTGGGGCAAAGGGAGCTAAACGCTCGGGTTCACTTTTTTAATGGCCCTTTCTAGCCGTCCAACATCCTTACAAAACAAATAAAAAAAATGTACCGAGATATCCAAAAAAAAACCCATGTTAAAAGGAAAACAACCATCAAAAAAAATCAAAGCTAAACGAAACAAAAAAATTTACGAGGACATGTTATATAAGAAAGTATAAGAAAAAAAAAATTGTAAAACTAACCTCAATTTCTTTTCTGCCTTCTTTAAATTTTTATTTTCAAAAATTCTTTATTATTTAATTATTTCTGTCTGTCTGTCCTGTCAGTCTGGTCATTTATTAATTTAATTTTGAAATTAATTCACTTGTACTTTTTTTTCAATTTGCTACTTTCATTTCGATAATTTGCACATTTTTCCTCTAGTTTCAAATTTTAACTTTTCTTTCAATTTGCTTATTTCATTTAATTTCATTTCGATAATTTGCACATTTTTCCTCTCATTCCGATAATTTTCACCTTTTCCACTCGTTTTCAATTTTAACCTTCTTTCAATTTACTAAACTACACATTTACTTTATTATTTTAATAATAAAGTATTGTTATCGACTTTTAAAAAAAAAAATTTGCTACACTGAAATTTTTTTCTTATACGTTTTATGATTAATAAACGCCAAAAAAGCAATAAAAATTTTCAGTCCGTCCGTCCGTACGCCGTACGCAAACTTGTTTCAGGAATTATAGTTCCCAAGCCCTATGAGCTATTAAATTGATTTTTTTTTCTGAATAGACATGGTAGACCTCTTGAAGTGAGAATTTTTTCAGGGGTGGGGGTGTGAGGGGGAAGGTGGGGGTGTGAGGGGGAAGGTGGGGGAAGCGTTTTAGACGAAAAATTTTGGTTTCTAGATCTCAACAACCGCTTATGGTAGGAGGCTGAAACTTAGAATTTCTATAGAGCTTTATAGTAGACCCATTTGCAAAAAATTGGTGAAATGGGTGAGGGGGTGTGGGAGTGGAGGGGGAAATAATGCGTCCGAAACGCAAAAATGCCGAGATCGACACATTCTAAAATCCATAACTCTTAAACCGTTAATGGCAAGCAATTAAAACTTAACAAATATTTGTAGTTATACTAGGAGAGTAGATTGAAACAAAATTTTTTGGTGGGGTGGTGGCGTGAAATAGTAAAGATAACGATAACTCACAAACCAATTGCACCAGAAAAACAAAAATCGGTTTGGGTATAAAGCTTGATAAATAAAGATTGCTCAAGGTAAAATCTTTGATGGGGGCGGGGGAGAATAGAAGTGGGGGGATAAGAATTTTTCTAAAGTATCACTTTTCTTATCTCAATAACAGTGTAAGATAGATGGTTCAAATCTTAACTAGAAGTAGGCCCAATAAAACCCTAGTAGGGAAAAATAAATTTAAAGATGGGGGTGTAGAGGGTGAGGGTGGGGAAGGGTGAGAAGGAAAAAGTTCCGATGCTTATATCTTAAGAACTTGTAATGATATAAACCTTAAACTTCGTATTTAGATAGAACTATATTAGTGGCATAGTGGAAAAATAAATTTTTTTTTAGGGGTAGTATGGTGCGAGGGTGGGGGGTGTTTTTCCTAACTTTTGAACGGCTTATGCTAGAAAGTTAAAACTCGGTACGTATAGGTAAATTAACTAGAAAAGTAATTCTGATAAAAAAAATTTCAATATTCATCGGGTTTCAGAAGGGGGGGCAGAAAAAAATTTCAGTAAATATAAAATGCATACATGTTCACGATTTTCGTCATATCTACTAGGTCTTTCGAAATATTGAATTCATTTTTATTCTACGGATTCTTAATTTGAATACCTAGAAAGTGTTTTCAAGGTTTTTTGAAATTCGACCCCTAAGAGGGTGTAAAGTGGTTGTATACTTTTTCATAAATTCCACCATATCTCTCAGGTCTGATCAGATATCGAATATCTTTTCACTTCCACGGGCTTGTTTAATAATCACCTATTTTTAAGTTTTTTCTATCCAACCTCTAGACCACATCCCGGAATATGACCCAATTATATAATTCATATATTACACTCTATTCTAACCGTTTCCCGAACTTTTTGTTAGATTTTCAGTCACATAGTAACATACACCGCATCCCCGAATTAAACACGTTCCGAACTTCTGCCGGAAAAATAATAAAGTTGCGCCCAGACTGTTGGCAGATTTTTTATAAAACTTGCACATTTTTATCAAACTCTACTCTCTTCATTTCATTTCATTTCGATAATTTCCACATATTTCCTCTTCTTCATTCCGATAATTTTCACCTTTTCCACTCGTTTTCTTCGATCCCCGACCTCCAATCCTTTCCAACCGCGTACCACCTCCGATCCCAACTCTCCACACCACTCGCCAAGCTGAAATCATCAACCAAAAAAACTCCCAATCCGTAGCCCTGCTCGCATCAATACAACCGCCCCGACACGATCCGCGTTCATTACCAAAAATGGTAATCAATCTCTTCAAAAATCGCAAGGTCGTGGCTTCAGCTGATTGGTGCCGTCGTATTGTCTTTTGTTGGCATCACAGCCGCTCTCTATGTACTCAGTAGTGCACACAAAAAGAAACCGCGATGCCACACATACCAGCGCAACTTTCGTCGCTAAAGCGAAAACAATCAAGTTGTAGGGCACGTTGATTTGGTTTATGTACCTAATTAGGTTCATAACCAAAACCACCGTGCCGCAAAAAAATCTTTGGTCAGCTGCACGGCGACTCAACAACATAGGCGATTCGCCGGTGGTTTCCAGCGCCGAACCGACTAAAGAAAGTCGCCGTGCGGTAGAGTCTCGTGCACACGACTGAGTGCCGGGCAAAAGATGTTGTATCCCTCGGATCACTGCCTAAGATCCTTGGAGTGGTAAGTCTCCAGACGTTTGCCGCCTAAATCCTCCAATTCGTACCGTGAGTTGCCTAGCACACGACGAATCCTGCACTTGAGGAACTTCTTCGCCAGCTTGGCGTTATAATTCTGCGCGGCTGTGGACAAGGAAAAATTTCTTCAGAATACTTCTCTACCTACGCAAAATTGTGTTTGAGCAGCACGCAGATTATAACGCCTGCTGCTGTCCTCATGTGCGACCCTTATTTTCGTCTGCGCCAGTTGCCTCACGATAGGCATTTCCTCGCGAGGTCGAAGCTGTACATTTGACTCTCCCAACGCTCGCAAATGCTTCAGCAGCTCGTAGTCCTTCCCGTGCAATACCATATGATTTCCAAACAAAACCTGATAAGGAGAAAATCCAGTGGCTTGGTGGAGTGAGCTTCGAAGTGCACATCCAATCTTGCTTAGACTCTCATCCCATCGTGTTTGGTTATCAGTGATAAATGCTCGAATGCCGGCGAGGATGGACTGATTGACACGTTCCGAAGCATTTGCTTGCGGTGAGTAGCTCGGGGTGTACAGGTGTTTCACTCCGTATTTGTTCAGCATGGTGCTAAACACATTCGACCTAAATTGAGAGCCGTTATCGGAGAGGATCGTCTCAGGTGTTCCAAACGTATGGAAGACCTGCCCCTCCAAGTAGTTGGTGATCTCTTCAGCAGTGATCCGCCCCAAAGAATGTAACAGGGGAAATTTGGTAAGATGATCCAAGACGATCAAGATAGCGATCTTACCCCGTTTGGTACGCGGATATGGTCCAAGTACGTCGATATAAAGGTGTTGGAATGGCTGATCCGTCTGGAACGGTTCTCCCATAGGCGCTCGTAAAGGTCTGTTCGGGGACTTTGTCTCTTTACAAGTGTCGCACGCCAGAACGTAGGTGCGTACTTGTGTAGCCATTCCGGGCCAGTACAAAAATCGCCTGACTCGCTCTAGCGTTTTAGCATAACCACCATGGACCGTGGTGTCTGCCTCGTGCGCCTGAGCAATTGCAGTTGACGTAAGACTCGATGGAATCCATAACTTCCAGGCCCTGTCTTCAGCAATCGAGTCACCGTTGTGAGGCTCTGTGCGCTTGTACACGAGACCATCTCTCACGCATACGTCAGGAAGCCGATCGGCGTTCACATCGACAGTGGACACTAATTCTTTATATTCATTGCCAGAGAATTCTGGAGAATCCATGTCCACCATCGGTGCCACGTCGATCAGCGCGTTTAATCCCGCTTCGTATACACGAGAGAAAGTGTCGGGTACAACGTTCAGGCTCCCTCGTCGGTGCTCGATTGTAAAGTCGTAGCCCTGAAGTTTCAAACTCCATCTTGCCAACCGTCCTTGTAGGTCTTTCTGCGACATGAGCCATTTGAGACTTGCGTGATCCGTAATGACTTTGAACGCAGTCCCTTCTATATAGGCTCGAAATTTTTTCACGCTCAACACAGCTGCATAACACTCGAGTTCGGTTACGCTGTAGTTGCGTTGAGCGGAAGTGAGCTTCTGCGACATATACTCCACTGGAGATTCCGATCCGTCGTCGTTTTCTTGAAAGAGAACGCTACCCACACCTGCCTTACTGGCATCGCATTGAATTACCAAAGGCCTTTTAAAATCTGGATTGATTAATAAGGGGGCTTTCGTCAACAAGTCTTTCACTAACATGAAGGAAGTTTGTGCCTCTGTAGTCCAAGCAAACTGGTTGGACTTCTTTAGAGTGTCTGAAATGGTGAAACAGTAGCAGCAAAGTTGGGAACGAATCGTCGATACCAGCCTGCCATACCATGGAAGCGTCGAACTTGACGTGCGGCCTTAGGCGAAGGGTAATCGACGATGGCTGAAACTTTGTTGGGATCAGTTTTCAAGCCTCCTTTTCCAACGATGTATCCGAGATATTTCACCTCTCTCAGACAAAACTTGCTCTTGTTGACGTTAATTGTTAGACCAGCCTTTCGCAAACAATCTGCGACTTCTGCCAATAACATCAAATGTGAGTCAAAATCTTTGGAAATCAACAGCACATCGTTCAAATATACGAACACCTGCTCCTTCAGCTCGGGTGGGATGACGTTGTCCATCAAACGACACATCCTTTGCGACGCGTTGCATAACCCAAAAGGCATGCGTGTGTACTGGTATAGAGGCCGGCCAGGAATGGTAAACGCTGTATACTCCCTGGATTTGTTCTCGAGAGGAATCTGCCAAAAGGCGTCTTTGAGGTCCAGGCTGGTAATAAAATTGGCTCGCGGCCAACCACTTAAAATACCATCAATGTGTGGTAATGGATATGCATCCTTCTTCGTCACACTATTGACTTTCCGCGAGTCCAAACAGAGCCTGACCTTACCTGGCTTCCTCACGAGAACCACAGGCGAGCGCCATGCACTCTGGCTGGTCTCTATAACGCCTAGTGCTCTCATGCGATCGATCTCGTCATATAAGAGTTTTTGGATTGCAGGAGACACCGGATAGTGACGCTGTTTGATGAGACTTGCATCACCAAAGTCTATACTATGTTGTTCGACGTTGGTCACAGCGAGTCCGTATACTTCGTATGCTGGAAATTTGGACTTTACCATTTCCAACCTCTTTATATCTGTGGGCGTTAGATGGTGGGCATCCGGAGCTATCAGTTGCGATGCAGTATCGGGAGTATCGACCGCGCTGATGATGCTAGGAGCTAGTTTTAATGATCGCCAGAAATCTACCCCCAGGTACAATTTCTGCGACAGGCTTAGCACAATGTATAACGTGATAGGCTTGTTAAAACCGCAGAAAGTAATATCGGTGGTTACTGTGCCCAATACCTTTTGTGCTGCGCCATCAGCGGTCTTCACCTCTTAACAGACCGGTCAATAACTCACCTGTGCATCATGGAGACGTTGTAGAGCGTTTGCCCCCAGGCAACTGATGCTCGCCATCCTATCGAGGAGTCCTTCAACGTCCACTCCGTACAAGGATACCACGGCGTACGGACGTATGTCCAACGGATTGGTAATAATGGTGGATATAATCGCTTTCTTCTTGGCCTTCACCATCCTCCAGAATACTCGCATGCGCAAGGCTGATTTTTTTCGACTTGTTTCGCTTGCTAACTCGGATAATTCGTTCGCACGAGCGCTTGAAACAGTGCCAAAAATTCGCCTTCGCGCCTCCGCATACTAATTCAAACGTTGGTGGTACGTTTTGTGAAGATGAGGAGCACTTCTTCTTGAACCAGTTGGTTCTTCTCATGTGACCGGCTGTAAACGATTCGGTACCTCATCCGCGCCTGTTCTCTTCTGCAAGATCGTGGTAGGTTGTATTGGTCGTGTTAAAAAAATTGGTGGGGATGATTTTACTCTACTAGGGTTTACAAAGTGGATGAAAGTTTTTGGGTAGGTAAGTTGAAATTTGGAGGGGACTCTAAAGGGGTATTAAAATGTGATTAAATGTTTTTATTTGGGATAACTAAATCAAATTGGGATTGGGAAAGGGTTCTCTCACTACTCGAGTCGTTTACAGCGGTCGGGCTGGCTGATTTGACGTTGACGGGCGATGCGGTCCCGCTAACCTCTCGTCCCTCGTCACGGTTTTTGTCATGCATCGAGTGCATTTTGGCTTAATTACATCAGCCTTCCCGCACCCGTAGCAAAAGATTGTTCTTGGTGTTACCTCGCAATCAATATATCCATGCCCTTCCTGTCTGCAATTCCAGCAGGAGAGAGGAGTTGACACCGCAGTCAAATCTGCGCTCACGTCGTTCTCCGCTTCGACAACCAACGGCTGATCCAGCTCGTGGACTCGAGACTGTTGCCAAGCTGTCGAGCGAGTAGCCCTTCTGACTTCTTCGAACCTGGTCACCAGCGATCGAAGTTCGGACAAATTTCGCGTTTCGTGAAATCAAATTTGCTGCTGAGTGTTGTAACAAATTGTTTTCGGCACCATAAGCGCCTCCAATTCGCATCCAGATTTTGATGGGCCCCCTTGAACCTAGACAGCATAATCTGCCGACTGCTCAGGAGCCGGATGGGGGGGGGGGGGGGTTGAAAAAACTGTTCAAAAGGGCACCATCCTAGTAAATGCTGTCAAAAACCAAAAACTCGATGAGAACGAAGGGAGAAAGATTCAGGGAAAGACAGGAATCTAGCCGCACCACTACCGTCTTGAATCACTTAACAACCGCGAAAATCACGACGCGAGAGAGAGAAAGAGAGGCAACATCGGGAAAGCCTAAGGCCATCCCAGTCCGACGGAGCCCCAGGGCCCCTTTCTGTGGAGATCTACTCCATTATGCCGCTAGTAAACCGTGCGGAAGAAAAATTAGGTATTTTGCACCTCGATGTCGTCTTTAGTTCTCCACTCGACAGGATACCTGTACACGATGAGTAATTGGGAAAAAAAATATTGGGCAAATGCATGCAAATGAAAGAAAATTTTTCAAATGATAATTTGTAAAATGTGTAATTCAATTCTTCTAATTGGTAGGTTCGTGAATATTTTATTATTAATTAATTTTATTGATGCGTTTATTATTATGGTTCCGGAGTGAATTACTTGGCGAGCGCTGAGTCGTTGGGGCCCTTTCCGTATACCGAGACGTCTAGTACATATGTATGTATATAAAGAAAAATTTACCTGCCGCACAACTAGATTGTCTGTCTTTTTGAGTTCAGAATTCTGATTGACCTGATCACTGAGTTCAGCAAATTTTTCAACTTTCACAACACTCAATAGTTTATTCACCGAGATTTTGTGCCACTTAGGTCAAACTAAATTGTCTATTATTTCACTGCAGTGCATTAGCGCTTAAAACTTCGCTTTTGAGGGGGGAAAGAGTCTTTCCACTTTTCAAAATTAAAATGTTATTATATAAAAAAAAATATCTGAAGGTGGACTTTTGTCCCTTGAAAAATGACCTTCGTGCTCGAGCTCTCACACTACACACTCCGTCCCACAAGGAAAATTCTTCAATTTTTTTTCCAACATCGCCGTGAAAAAAACGGTCTTTTATGACGAATGCGATGTAGCATTTGCGCGGGAAGCGACGCACTCTTCGTTTTCTCCTCGTACATCCAGATGCCGCCAGTAGAGTATCCAAGATTCAAATCCAAATTTTCACTCGATGATTTTTAGAATTGACGATTTTATTTTTCTTTTATTGTTATTATAATTATTATTATTATGGTTAAAAAATATTTTTTTTTCGTTACTGAAATACAAAGGTAGCATGCCTTGTGGAGTGGTCGCGTCACGGAGGCTGGAGGCAATATCCTATCGAAACGATCACTGTAAGACCACAGCACAACACATTGTGGGTTTGAGACCATTCGCATAAGACAGGAACTAAAGTTTATAAGAAAGCAATTTTTTTTTTCCTTTTTACCCGAGGCTGCATTCGTAACAATCGTGGGGACGACCCAGACCCAGGAGAACCGTCTCATAAATTAGCCGGGCTTCGTACATAAAACCAACTCAAAAGAATAACTATTTCATTATTAGGACTTAATATCCTTACTGTGGTATATGCCAATGATGTTCCCGGCTTTATCCTCAAGTTGATAGGAGACATTTCCTATCTTTTCTCTTACCTTGGCCTCGATAAATTTCGGAGCAAACTTGGCAGCAAAACGGTTAACGGCACTGCTTTGTACATAGTTTCGCACATATACGGTTTGCCCTGGCACAAAGGATTTGTATGTGCTACGCAGGTTGTATGTATGCGCACTCTTCCTGGAAGCTAATTCCAGGTTTTGACATATTTTATCCTGTAACATTCGGATACGTTCGATATGGGGCGTTATAGATATATCTCCTTCTCCTAGTAAGTTTAAGGCCTGGAGGAGCTCATAGTCTGATCCATGACGTATTGCATGATAGCCAAACATCAGGAAGTGCGATGAATAGCCAGTTGAAGTGTGTACCACATTTCGAAGTGCTGACGATGTCTCTCTGAGATGATCGTCCCAATTCCGGTGATCAGTACCAACATATGAGCGTATAGCCGCCAAGATAGATCGGTTGACCCATTCAGAAGCATTAGCCTGTGGTGCGTAGAAGGGGGAAAGAATGTGCTTTACACCAAAGTTCTCCAAGAATATTTGGAATGCCCTGGCAGTGAACTGTCCGCCATTATCTGAGTGGATGCATTCCGGAACACCGTAGGTTAAGAAGACTTCATTACCCAAGAATTTAATGATACGGTCTGACGTGGCACTTGGCATTGATTTCAACCACACAAATTTTGTGAACTTATCCAGAACAACGAAAATGTATTTATTTCCGGCAATTGTCCGAGGGTAAGGACCTAAAAAATCAATGTATAAGCGTTCCATGGGACGAAAGACTTCAATTCGTTCACCCATTGGGGGACGCATAGTGTGGTTCGCGGGCTTGCTTTGTTTACAAACTACACAAGCTGCAACATACTTAGCAACGTCCTGTCGTAGCTTCAGCCAATAATAATACCTCTGTAGAAGCTCTACCGTCTTTTGTACCCCGCAATGAAACGAAATTGGATCATCGTGCGCCTTGGAGATCAGTTCTTGAATTGCTGGATACGGGACCCACAGTTTATGCTTTGGGATGTCAGTGTTTGTCTCAATTTTGGTATTAGTGCAGATATAGATTTTACCATCAAGAACGCTAAGATTCGAGTATCGGTCTGGAGATTCTGATATCTGAGAGATCAATTCCAAGTACGACGCATCCTCAAAAACTGTCATAGGCATGGCTTCGTCGACATAGAGCGGGAAATCTTCCTCCAACTCTAATTCACTACAGAACACTCGCGATAGTGCATCAGGAACGACATTCAGCGTGCCTTTCCTATGCTCAATTTGAAACTTGAACCCCTGCAGTTTCAGACTCCATCGAGCTAAAATCCCAGACAGGTCCTGTTGCTGCATGAGCCACTTTAACCTTGCATGGTCCGTAATTATTGTGAACTCAAGTCCTTCGACGTAAGCCCGAAACCTCTTCACACTCTGGACTGCAGCCAAGCATTCCAACCCCGTCACACTGTAATTCCGTTGTGCAGCATTGAGTTTCGCAGACATGAAAGCTATCGGATGTTCTTCACCTAAATCCGTCTTTTGGAATAAGACACTTCCGATGCCTGTGGCACTCGCATCGCACTGTATGAAGATTGGTCTCGAAAAATCAGGATTTATCAAAACTGGCGCTGTTATAAGGAGTTTCTTGGTTTCTTCGAAAGCCCGATTTGCAAAATCGTTCCACACAAATTCTTTCTTTCCCTTGAGTAGGTCAGTTAGCGGAGAAGTCACTGAGGCAAAGTTTGGTATGAATCTTCTATACCAGCCCGCCATGCCCATAAATCTACGCACTTCACGTGTGCTGTTGGGAATCGGGTATGCTGTAATACTAGAGATCTTTTCTGGGTCAGTCTTAAGTATGCCATCACTAACGACATATCCCAAGTATTTGATTTCCTTCATAAGGAATTTGCTTTTCTCAACATTTATTGTAAGATTGGCAGTTCGCAAGAGCTCGGAAACATGACGAAGAAGATCAAAGTGTTCTTCCAAAGTACTGGAGGTGATAAGCAAATCATCCAAATATACGAATACCTTATCGTGTAGTTGATAAGGAATGGCTTTGTGCATCAGCCGACACATTGTTTGTGGCGCGTTGCACAACCCAAAAGGCGTGACCGTGAATTGATAGAGCGGTCGCCCAGGAACGGTAAACGCTGTTTTATCGCGCGAAGATGGATCTAACGGTATTTGCCAAAAAGCATCCTTTAAATCCAGACTCGAGATGAATTTAGTGGCTTGCAACCGAGAAAGAAGAACGTCAATTAACGGAAGAGGGTACGCATCCTTACACGTAACTTCATTTATCCGCCGTGCGTCCAAACATAGTCTAACCTTCCCATTTACCTTACTCTTCAACGTCACTGGAGAACACCAAGAGCTTGAGCTCTCTTCAATTACGCCCAGCTCTAGCATCCGGTCCAGTTCATCGTAAAATTGCTTTTGAACGACCGGGGATACGGAATAGTGACGCTGCTTAACTGGTGCTGCGGAACCCACATCAATTACATGAGAAAGTAAAGAAGTTTTCCCCAAGCCCATACGGTTAAATGATGGAAACGAATCTGCAACCTCTCTTAATTTTAGTCTGTCTTCTTCACTCAAATTGTGTTGTAAGGAACTTGTAGGGGGTGGTTGACATACTATTTCTTCAACCTGCGTTGGAGCCAGTCCAAAAAGATCCCAGAAATCCATGCCTAGGTATAGAGGGTTTTTTAGTGCTGGGGCGACTAGAAATCGCATCATTCGACTCTTTCCTGCGAATGAAACCAAAACGCGAACATAGCCCAACACTTCACACTTTTGACCACATGCCGTAGATAGATGTGAATGCAGAGAATGAACTGGTAGTGAGAGATCTGTGATGAGTTTAGACCCCTCAGCCCCGGGTACGCTTGAACTGGCACCACTGGCACCACTGGCACAACGATGCCCTTTTATAAATATTTCAGCATACGGACGGTTGTCGCCATTTATTTGAAAAATTGATGACACATCGGCTTGTTTTAGATGTCGCCGAATTTGCCAGTAACGGATGGAACGTGATAAGCGGGAGCGTTTACGAATTGGTGGACTAGTCTGACATATCTGAGGTTTAAATTTAGTTGAAATTGAAAGCTGGTCTATATTGTGGGTTTGGGTGGCAGATCCGTATTGGTAGCCTGGTTCTGATTGGGACTCTCTGTAGGTTGGATGCGACTCGTCCCAGGTTGATTCGCACTCCTCTGACTGTTTCCCGACCTACGTTTGCATACCGTGCAGTTTGGTTTCACCACGTTTGGTGTACCGCAACCTAAGCAAAAAGTGTGTGTGATCTCCTTTGCACAATCAGAAAATACGTGCCCAATGTCCTTACAATTCCAACAGATTACCATCCCTCTCCCCGAACTGGGTTTCTGTTGTGCTGCACCTTTAGAGTATTGTGCCGTGCCTACGTGAGCATCAACTTGGATTTCGTTAACCTGTTTTCGACCAGAACAATTTGAATCACCATCATACCCAATCCTCTTCCAAGTATCCTCAATAGTGACGCATCTTCTCTTCAACTGCATTACGGTTTCGAAATCAATCCCAGCTAAATGTGCCTGCAAACCGGGACGCATATTGCGCCACAGAATTTGTTGCAACTGCTGATCTGACAAAGGTGAACGCAGCTGAAGAGCAAGGTTATCAATTGCATCCGCGAAATCTCGAAATGGTTCCTTAGCTTTTTGATAACGACTGTCTATCAACCTACGGACATCTAGATCGGTGTTTTGTGTGTCAAAGCGCTCTCGTAGAGAAAGACAAAATTCAGGCCATACAATATCAGGCATTGTTTCCCTCAAAGTCCAATACCACTCAGCAGCAGAACCTCTCAATAAGATGAAAATCTCCGAAAATAATTCTAATTCGGAAATCCCATTTGATCGGCCCAATGTCTCAACCCTGAAAAGAAACCTGTTGACGTTCATGCTCGTGCTAGATCCATCAAAGGTAACTCCCCACTTTGACATCGGAATAAAGCGCTTCTGCCCATGTGTTCCAATGTTCGTATTATGCGAACCAGGAGTACAATCCTGGCGAGTGCTTGAAAAAGGCCAATCAGGTGCTTGACAATTTAGCGGTGCCTGTTCGCGTTCCTGCACTTGTGCTGGGGGAATGTCCTTTCCTCTTTCCGGACTGTCACACCCGCCGATACTGATTGGGGCTTCTACTCCAGGACCCACTTCTTGAACCTTAAGGAACGTAGCTCTAACATCCAGAGAAGAGGTGGTACTGAAGTTTATCTCCGAGAGCTTTTGATAAAAAGTTTCCAGGGCTACCTCATCAGGCTTAACTAAAAGACCATCAGTCACCGAATTTAGCTCTTTGATTTTTGCTAAATGTTCCCGACTCGTAGCTTGAATTGTCCCCGAAGAACATTTGACTAGCCGCGTTAACCGACCAGTATAGTGATTGAGGCGAGAGCGACACCTATCCACATCATCCAATCTTCCCGACTTACATTCCCTTAAAATACTCGAAATGTCGTCTAAGCCCTCTTGACAATTTTCGAGTTCCCTTGGTAAGTCTTGAAGAATGATTTCCGGTAAATCGGAGTTTGGTCTCAAAACCGGTCTTTCCTTTTCCAACTTGAGTTGCGACTCAAGACTTTCCAACTGGGCCAGGCCCGTCCCACTGATGCCACGAATGATACATTGGAACTCATCGGGTTCCAAATGATCAACGGTAAGATCCATTGTACCGAGTAAAAATATATAATAATAACCAAAAAAAAAAACGATAACAAAAAAAATAAAAAAAAATAATATGCGCAATAAAGATGAACAAAAAAAATAAAATACCAAAATCCTAGACCGTATATCCCTAAATTGTGTACATGCGAATAATCGATAACCAAGTGTGTTGTGTAGCCGAAAAAAAAATCAAAGGGGTCCTGAGATCCATCAGACTTCGGAATGTAGCCTACTCTCTCTCTCTTTGCATAAAAGAAATTAGGGAAGAAACCCAAATAACAAATCGCTCCAAAACGACGCGGACGGTAGAGGGTACGACGAGCTATAGTTGTCCATACTAAATTATTTTAGAATGATAGAAATTTTCGGGAAGTTCATCGATGTGATTTCTTTATAAGCAAACGAAATTATTCGTTGAGCTGCACAATAATTGCTGCAACCGACGGGACCGTCCCGGATTAAATTCCGCGAGAAACCAAATCGAGTCTTAATTCGCGACACTGAGTAATGATCTCGTACTTACACAAGTATTCGATAGGTCATTCGAAACCGACGCAAATGCGGATAGCTTGTGCGAACACCACTAAACAATGTGATTTTAACAAGGGTTAAATAAAAACAAGTATCTTCGCTCAAAATAGCTCGGCACTTAAGGTACACTTGTATCCCTGATAGAAGAAAAGAAAATCCGCGCGGCAATAATTGAGAATGCCCAACCATAACTCTAAACAGAGGTTAAAGGGTGTGAGGTGCTATAGGTGAATATACTAAATTGTTTTAGGATAATAAAAAAAAATCCGGAAAGCTCATCGATGTGATTTCTGTTTCAACATACGAAATTATTCGTTAAGCTGCACAACAATTGCTACAGCCGACGGGACCGACCCGGATTAAATTCCGCGAGAAACCAAATCGAGTCTTAATTCGCGTCACTGAATAATGGTTTAATTCCTACATAAGTATTCGATAAGTTAATTGGAACCGACGCGAATGCGGATAACTTATGCGCTCACCACTAAACAGTGTGATTTTAACAGGAGTAAATAAAAACAAGTATAGTCGGCTTCAAAATAGCTCGGCACTTAAGGTGCACTTGTATCCCCTAATTGGAAAAAAACCGCGCGATAACAATTTAGAATACCCAACCATAACTCCAGACGATTACCAAGAACTTTTTACAAGGAATAGAAACGAAAAAGAAAGAATCTCCAGCAAAATAAATTGAACAAAAAAGTTCCTCATTAAGAATCGCAAAATTTCCTAATTAAACTCCAAAAGTGTTGTTGCAATATAAGCAAACGAAGGATTGCACATTGTATGATAAATATCCAGTCACAGTAAAAACAATTGGCTGTGCGAAGGTTGAAGGTGTTAAATTGCCTATTTCTAGGGTATTCCAATTTTATATTGATTGTTCAGCAACGTACTTAGTTAACTACATAGTAGCTCCAAGTCATCTCACTGTGACCATAACGCGGGTGAACCCGGAACGAATCCTCAAGTGGACCAAATAATTTTATTTAAAAAAAATTCCCAAAATATGCAATGACATCGTTGGATATATGGGCGCTATAAAATAAGGCATCAAAAATAGAATGCAAACCCGATTGCAACAACACCATAGAATTTCATTAGGGAAAATAGTAAAGTTAAGCGTAAAGTCATTCGCCTCTCAGCTAGAACGGAACTGGAACCGTACAATTTGAACGGGATTAGGAAGAATATCATATAATAATATATAACAGGAAAACTATAAAATTGATTTTAATCGTATAAATAGGGAAATTGGAAATATTGAATTTACAACAAAAAATATATGCGTATACACACGATTTGGGCGCCACTGTTACAAATTGTTTTCGGCACCATAAGCGCCTCCAATTCGCATCCAGATTTTGATGGGCCCCCTTGAACCTAGACAGCATAATCTGCCGACTGCTCAGGAGCCGGATGGGGGGGGGGGGGGGTTGAAAAAACTGTTCAAAAGGGCACCATCCTAGTAAATGCTGTCAAAAACCAAAAACTCGATGAGAACAAAGGGAGAAAGATTCAGGGAAAGACAGGAATCTAGCCGCACCACTACCGTCTTGAATCACTTAACAACCGCGAAAATCACGACGCGAGAGAGAGAAAGAGAGGCAACATCGGGAAAGCCTAAGGCCATCCCAGTCCGACGGAGCCCCAGGGCCCCTTTCTGTGGAGATCTACTCCATTATGCCGCTTGTAAACCGTGCGGAAGAAAAATTAGGTATTTTGCACCTCGATGTCGTCTTTAGTTCTCCACTCGACAGGATACCTGTACACGATGAGTAATTGGGAAAAAAAATATTGGGCAAATGCATGCAAATTTTTCAAATGATAATTTGTAAAATGTGTAATTCAATTCTTCTAATTGGTAGGTTCGTGAATATTTTATTATTAATTAATTTTATTGATGCGTTTATTATTATGGTTCCGGAGTGAATTACTTGGCGAGCGCTGAGTCGTTGGGGCCCTTTCCGTATACCGAGACGTCTAGTACATATGTATGTATATAAAGAAAAATTTACCTGCCGCACAACTAGATTGTCTGTCTTTTTGAGTTCAGAATTCTGATTGACCTGATCACTGAGTTCAGCAAATTTTTCAACTTTCACAACACTCAATAGTTTATTCACCGAGATTTTGTGCCACTTAGGTCAAACTAAATTGTCTATTATTTCACTGCAGTGCATTAGCGCTTAAAACTTCGCTTTTGAAGGGGGAAAGAGTCTTTCCACTTTTCAAAATTAAAATGTTATTATATAAAAAAAATTATCTGAAGGTGGACTTTTGTCCCTTGAAAAATGACCTTCGTGCTCGAGCTCTCACACTACACACTCCGTCCCACAAGGAAAATTCTTCAATTTTTTTTCCAACATCGCCGTGAAAAAAACGGTCTTTTATGACGAATGCGATGTAGCATTTGCGCGGGAAGCGACGCACTCTTCGTTTTCTCCTCGTACATCCAGATGCCGCCAGTAGAGTATCCAAGATTCAAATCCAAATTTTCACTCGATGATTTTTAGAATTGACGATTTTATTTTTCTTTTATTGTTATTATAATTATTATTATTATGGTTAAAAAATATTTTTTTTTCGTTACTGAAATACAAAGGTAGCATGCCTTGTGGAGTGGTCGCGTCACGGAGGCTGGAGGCAATATCCTATCGAAACGATCACTGTAAGACCACAGCACAACACATTGTGGGTTTGAGACCATTCGCATAAGACAGGAACTAAAGTTTATAAGAAAGCAATTTTTTTTTTCCTTTTTACCCGAGGCTGCATTCGTAACAGTGTGCCCCAAAAGATTACCGCGAATTAAGTCGACAAATTCTGGTTCCGGCATATGCGTTCGTAGCAGAGTGCGCAAAACCGTCAAATCCTGCTCAAAGGATAGATACGATTCGTTGGGAGCTTGCCGCCTCGCCAACATCTGCTTTCGTACCTTCCAATCGGAGCTACGTTCGCCCCAAGCCTGCAGGAACGTCGCCCTCAATGATTCCCAAGCAGTCTCCACGTTCAACCTCCTCCACAACCAATACCATTGGTTTGGTCTTCCGTCTAACAGTAGATGGAAGTTCTGGGCCAACAGATTAATGCGTCTGCCCAGATCCCCCCTAGCTAAAGCTTCGGCCCTAAAAACTAGCTCTTCTGCTCGCAATGCTTGGCTGTCGCCATTAAATTTTAGACGCCAATGGCGAATGGGACTTCCCAGATTGCGGATTCTCATGTTTGGGCCGTTGCCATTGCGATCGCCCAACTGAGCTGGCGCATGGTCGGTCGGCCCCGAACTTGCACGGATTCATTCCAGGCATTACGACTTGCCGGTGGTGGTGGAGGTGGCAAACCTGCGTTGGGCGGTTGTTGTTGTGACTGCAGTGTTAATTCCTCCCTCAATAATGTGCGTATCAATTGCCTTAGGTCGTCTACTCCCGGTTCAGTGCGTACCAAAGGTGGATTCGAGCGCGCTGGCGCCGGATTTATTGCAGCCGGAATACCTGCGTCATGTACGTCGGACCAGCGTGGCCGTTCGCATACTATCCTTTCTGGTGATTGCAGAATTGGATTCGCGAGCTGATCCACCCCCTGCTCTTGACCAATTGAACCGTCAGGGGCGTAAAAGACACCACCGCCGACTGTTTCCAGCGGAAAATCTAAATTTAACCGCCTTGGTGAAAGTCTGCCGGCCGCCGACTTAGTTCTGCTGCGACTCCGTCACGACTCCGGTTCTAGCGGTGGTGCCCTCCACGCCCCTGCGGTTCAAGTGCTTGACGACAATTGGGACAGGTTTTGTGGCGCAATACCCACTCCTCCACACAATGCAAATGAAAGGTGTGCCCACATTTCGTTCGCGCTTCGTCTTCGCCCCCCACGATATGTTGGCACATCGTACATATTTCTTCATTTCGCCTCAACGGCGACCGTGGCAGTGGCATGACTAAAGTGAATGACCTGGTGAATGTAGTATTGAGTGAGTCGGATAATGTGATTGAAGGCGATTGACTGAGTGTGTGATCGAATGAAAACCAAACGATAGGGTTGACTGATAAAAAAACTATTTATCGAACGAATGGTAGTTTTTTTTTGTACTTCGGCGAATTTGACCAACAAAAAAAAACGAATGAATGAGTGAATGTAAGTAAAAAAAATTATGAATCGAATGACTGAATGCGGTATGTCGAAACGATGCGTTGAATAACCGTTTTAGTGAATATATGTACGTGTTATTGTTAAGAAATCGCTGTATGCATGCGCTATTGTACGTGTAGATGGATGATCGACCAGGTGAAAGACTGAATGAATGAATGAAAAAAACTTGAGTGACGAATGAACAAATGTATGATTGGTTAAAAAAAATGTATCGAACGACGAATGAATGAATGTATGCATAAAAGAAACGAATGAACGATGAAATGAATTTTCGTGTTTGTATGTTTGTATGTGTTAATGAATTCAAAAAAAAAATCTGCCAACAGTCTGGGCGCAACTTTATTATTTTTCCGGCAGAAGTTCAGAACGCGTTCAATTCGGGAATGCGGTGTATGTTACTATGTGACTGAAAATCTAAAAAAAAGTTCGGGAAACGGTTAGAATAGAGTGTAATATATGAATTATATAATTGGGTCATATTCCGGGATGCGGTCTAGAGGTTGGAAAAGCAAAAACTTAAAAATAGGTGATTATTAAACAAGCCCGTGGAAGTGAAAAGATATTCGATATCTGATCAGACCTGAGAGATACGGTGGAATATATGAAAAAATATACAACCACTTTACACCCTCTTAGGGGTCGAATTTCAAAAAATCTTGAAAACACATTCTAGGTATTCATATGAAGAATCCGCAGAATAAAAATGAATTCAATATTTCGAAAGACCTAGTAGATATGACGAAAATCGTGAACATGTATGCATTTTATATTTACTGAAATTTTTTTCTGCCCCCCCTTCTGAAACCCAATGAATATTGAAATTTTTTTTTTATCAGAATTACTTTTCTAGTTAATTTACCTATACGTACCGAGTTTCAACTTTCTAGCATAAGCCGTTCAAAAATTAGGAAAAACACCCCCCACCCTCACACCATACTACCCCTAAAAAAAATTTATTTTTCCACTATGCCACTAATATAGTTCTATCTAAATACGAAGTTTAAGGTTTATATCATTACAAGTTCTTAAGATATAAGCATCGGAACTTTTTCCTTCTCACCCTTCCCCACCCTCACGCTCTACACCTCCATCTTTAAATTTATTTTTCCCTACTAGGGTTTTATTGGGCCTACTTCTAGTTAAAATTTGAACCATCTATCTTACACTATTATTGAGATATGAAAAGTGATATTTTAGAAAAATTCTTATCCCCTCCACTTCTATTCTCCCCCGCCCCCTTCAAAGATTTTACTTTGAGCAATCTTTATTTATCAAGCTTTATACCCAAACTGAATTTTGTTTTTCTGGTGCAATTGGTTTGTGAGTTATCGTAATCTTTACTATTTCAACCCCACCCTCGCACGCCACCACCCCCACCAAAAAATTTTGTTTTAATCTATTTTCCTAGTATAACTACAGATATTTGTTAAGTTTTAATTGCTTGCTATTAACGGTTTAAGAGTTTTGGATTTTAGAATGTGTCGATCTCGGCATTTTTGCGTTTCGGACGCATTATTTCCCCCTCCACTCCCACACCCCTTCACCCATTTCACCAATTTTTTTTTGCAAATGGGTCTACTATCAAAGCTCTACAAAAATTCTTAGTTTCAGCCTCCTACCATAAGCGGTTGTTGAGATCTAGAAACCAAAATTTTTCGTCTAAAACGCTTCCCCCACCTTCCTCCTCACACCCCCACCCCTGAAAAAATTCTCACTTCAAGAGGTCTACCATGTCTGTTCAGAAAAAAAAATCAATTTAATAGCTCAGGGTTGGCGTACGGCGAGTTGGCGTACGGCGTACGGCGCTCAGACGGACAGAAATTTTTTATTGCTTTTTTGTCGTTTATTAGTCATAAAACGTATAAGAAAAAATTTTCAGGGTAGCAAATTTTTTTTTTAAAAGTCGATAACAACAAAAAAGCAATAAAAAATTTCAGTCCGTCTGAGCGCCGTACGCCGTACGCCAACTCGCCGTACGCCAAAATGAACCCTCACGTCTTCGCAACCTTTCCCCTCCCCTCATATGCAGAACAAATAGCGAAGCCGATCTTGATCTTTCCCGACTCACTGGGAAAATCTGGAACGCGATGATAAAAAGCAAAAAAGTGGAAAAATTTAGCAAACAAAAGAAATCAAAAATCAACAATAAAAAAAAATCTGAGTTAAAATTTCGTCCGAAGACTTTATTTAAATTTAAGTTACCAAAAAAACTCTACGTTATTTCAAAAAAAATAATATTCTACGTTAAAAAGGGAACTCTAAAGGAAGGATAAGGAATTAGGGTACTTACCAAATCTTCAATGAAATTTCCTGTCACCAAGCTCACCAAGCTCACCAATATTTTACAAGTATTTATCCCAATTGTCTGACGACACGCCCGCCAAGACAGGGCATGCCCAACTCTCAAAAGGGTACTTGCAAAACAAAAGTGGAACGGGTCCAGAAAACTAAATTTGTCACAACTTACATCACATCAATCCCGTATACAGACAAGGTTTCCCTTTCCTATGAAACCGAATTGGCGCCTAGAGGTTGCCAAAACCGTTCGTCAATAGGATCGTTCCACATTGCCTCTACACAAGTTCGATTAAATGGTTTGCTGTTGAAAATCCGATAAGCTTGTACACTTGGACTTCGATTGCCGTTCATGCGAAAATTCTGTCGCGGAACGACTAAGTTTTAGACCCGTGCTCTGGTGTTATTAGCGCCCTGTTCTGCCCACCCTACCCCAAACCTCAAAAAGGGGCCACGACGAAAAATGTTTGAAGGACAGTCGTGGCTGAGGTAGGGTGGGCAGTACAGGGCGCTTATAACACCTGAGCGCCCTGACAAATCGCGAAGCCGCGCAAATCCAACCGCTCCTTGGTCTTTCACGACCTGTTGGGAAAATAATCCCAATTTTTTTGATTCCCTTGCACTGGCGTAGGAACGGAGGGGGGGGGAGACAAAACCCCAGGTGGCAGTGAAATGCAAATAGTTGCCTAGTACATATTCAAAGGTTTGGCTATTTTTTTTTTCAAGACCAGAATATAACATACTATACATGTGAGTAAGAACCTGATAGTAGCATATTGTTTATTGCCGGTCCCTTGCGATTAATCGTCCAGCTCCGTTAAAGATTTCACAAAAATGGTGTCCGAGTCTGTAACGAAACGCTTTCCGTGCTAGATGGATTTTGTCCCGTTTTGAGAATTAACGGGTCCCTTTGGGTCCTTACAACACATTTTTGCCGACTAATCAGGAACGTGGGAGTGGGTGACTAAAAACCTACGACCCAGAGGGAGTCACCGTCCTTGAGAGTGCTGTCTAAAATTATTTAAAGAGAAAAAAAACCTTAATGAAAAAATAAGAGGATGGAAAAAAATCTGACCGGGAATGACTCTGCAGCGCTCGCTATAAACCGCTGCGTTAAGTGGATTTCCCGCTCGTCATACCGCTAACATAAGGGAACACCAAATATACCTGAAAATGTGCCAAAGAAATGAAATGATCGATCCTCTAGGATTTCCTTAATATCCTCTAGCCAACCGTCATCCTTGCTCCCTTATTTCTCTAGATAAAATAAAAAAACTGAAAAGAAAACACCACGCTGAAACTAAAACTTAGCACATATCTTCACATACATACATTAAATAAAATAGCAAAACTTTTTTTTTTCTTTTTGATAAATGTGTATTAAAAAACTATGATATATATATATAAAGAAAATTCAAATGTCTTTTAAGAAAACCAATTCGTATGGCATTATTTAGGAGGATTATTTATGCTCTGACTAAAAACTATGGTACCTTTATAACGTTGGGGCCCTTGCTTGCTTCAAGTTTTCGATTACCTTAATTTTCCCAAATTCTTAACTAACTCTGATTCGGTGTGACTGATCACTTTTTCTTCTCGTTTTGTTCTCACGCACAATGTTCACTGTCTTTTTTTTCAATTCGTCTTCATTATTCTTAATTCACTTGTTCGTAAGCACTTTGTGTTAGGACAACTTTCTAACATTCTCAATTAAATTAGAAGTTAAATAATAAATCGAATCATTTCAATTTTAAATTATTTATTAAGTTCCAAGTAAAATAAAACGACTTGAACGCGCTAACAGATTTTTATTCGACCGATCACGCTAACGACAAATTTCAGAGTGAGAACTATTTCAATTTAAATTTTACATTTCGACGATTTTAACTAGCAAATTTACCGCTGGGTCAATGTCTATTGTTATCGAAATACAAATTGGAGACCAACATCGACCGAACGAAATTAAGCAATGCAATGCAATTAGAGGCAAGATATACCGTAAGGGTAGTCATAAAAATTTATGATGATGAAATTTAACTAGTTGAATTTAAAAACCGTAATATTTTGAATTTAAGTTAGCAACGATATTTTAAGAACAAATAAATATTTTTAGAATACAATAATTTCGCGTTTTGACGATTTTGAGTCTTAACACTTTGTTCACTATCTTTTTTTTCAATTCGTCTTCTTTATTCTTTGTTCCCTTGTTCGTAACCACACAGTAAATTTTTTTCAACTAGATTCTAGTTAAACACCACTAGAATTTAGCTCCTAGATATTCTAGTAAAGATCTAGAGAATAAGTATCCACTAGAAAATCAGGGAATTCTTTTACTGGATTTCTATCAGAATCCTCACAATAATCTAGTTAAATTTACTAGTTTTCCAGGAAATATTTTTACTAAATTTCTTACAGAATTTATCGATAATCTAGTTCTATTTACTAGTACTTGAGTTGTTTTGATAAAGAGGCAAAACACTGGTAATCTAGCAAACGAAATTGAGTAGATAGTAAAAATAGAAAGGTTTAAACAATAAGTGTACAAAATCAGACTGTTGTGAGTTAAGTGAAAGCTGAGATTCAGGTACCGAAAATTGTATGTGAGCTAGAAATTTGCAACAACCCCCTTAAAAAGTGTTCAAACATTTTAAAAATCGTTAACTAGTCTTACAGTTATCCAGAGCCGAAACAATAATTTGAACTTGATAAATATTTACACCTTCACTTTATTAACTTTTAAAATATGACTCACTTTATGCTCACTTTATGCTCATCCGAATGCATAGACAATAATGATGCCTAACCACTTGTCTTTATAACTGTTTGCATCTAGTTCTATTTTCACTAGATTCACAGTAAATTTATCCAGTTTTCTAGTTGAAATATTTTTTTCATAGAAACAGAGTGGTAAAGACTAGAAAAACAGTGACATTGACACTGCGAAATGTACTTCTAGTTATTTTCACTACATTTCTAGGGGTTGGACATTTTTCACTAGAATGTCAGAAGAAAATTTTCGCTAGATTGTCTCTAGTTGAACTTTACTAAAAACAAATTTGCTGTGGCACTTTGTTCACTGTCTTTATTTTTATACTCTAGATGAACATATAGAGTATTATAAGTTTAATCCAGCCCGAAAAGTTTGTAACGCATAGAACCGAGCCTCAGACGAAAAAAAGTTGTATAATGTTTTGTGTTTATTTTTGGCCAAAACCCCAAATCCGTTTGCTGTCCGTCCGTCCGTCCGTTAGCACGATAACTCAAGAACGCGTTGACCTAAGAAGCTGAAATTTTGTCACAACTTGTAAAATGGAAAAATTAAGGCTGAGTTCGTTAATGGGCGATATCCTTCCACTCCTTCGGCTACCTCCCATACAAGATTCCTTAAAACACGTTTTCCCAATTATTGCTCGAATGCTTCAAGTTAGGAACTTGAAATTTTGCATACTTAAGGTTTACAATGTTTGAATCGAAAGTTCCGAATATCAAGCAAATCGAATGAGTCCCTCGTGTAGCCGCCTAAAAAAGTCCTTCAAAAATGTATGCATGTTACTAAATCCACTATAACTCCAGAACGGGTTAAAGCAGGAGTTTTAAATTTTACAGGAATTAGTTTTATATCAAAACCAAAACGGAGTTCATTAATTAGCGCCATCCGTTGACTCCTTCGGGTAGCTGTCATACAAAAGTCCTTAATAAACATGTTCACCAATATTGAACGATAACTTAAGAACACTTTAAGTTACGACTTTGAAATTTTATACACGTTAATTTTATAATTGTCGCAGCTGAAACTATTAATATGAAAAATATCCCATAAGTCTTTCATGTAGTTGCCATACAAAAATTCTGTAAAATGTCCTTTTACTTACTTTATGGAACTCACTATTAATTAAAAAATCGAGTAGCCACTATACAGTAATTTCTACCTGTAAGTAAAAGGTCATGTTATAATTGCTTGTGCTCTCCTCATTCTTTTGATATATTTCCAACTAAAATATAAATCGGATTTCAGTATTTCATCTAGAGTATCATACGATTGGCTTGCAGCCGATCGTGACTGCGTTATGTTTTTTTTCTTAATTTAACTCATTCGAATATTCTTTGTTCAACGTTTTCTTTTTTTTTCAACTCGTCGTTTTTTTTCTTTATTCCTTCTAGGTCCACCCAGCTCAACTTTCCAAATGCTTCTCCCCCAAAAAAACGCGAAAATCCCCCAAAAAAACGCGAAAATCCCCCAAAAAAACAATTTTTCTTTTTCTCTCCTCATTTGATGCTCTATTCACCTCCAATGTTTTGGCGCGCAGTTCTACTCTCTAATCTATTACTATTTTTATTTAATTGCCTCACAGAGGGCACTAATATTTATGCCAGCGGTTTATTGTATTATTTAAAAAAAATTCTTTAATTTACACTGAAAAAAACTATAAGAAAAACTTTCAGGGCGTTCTGGTTTGAGGAAAAAAAAATACAAAGCTATGAATATAAAAATTATCTTAAAATAACAGAGCGAAGGACGGAAGTTATAATAAAAATTTTATATATAATAGAAAAAAAAAACTAGAAAAATAATAAAAAAAATAGAAAAAAAAAAAAAAATATGAAATTCGTTACAAGTCCTCTTCGAAAATGCATATCTCTGGTACTTAGTCTTTATCGTAGAATAATGAAGTAGGACTTATTTTAAAGTTCAAGGTTGTCGCAATATAATAATAATACGAATAAAACTTATCCTTGCAAGTTTTTTTTAAGGATAACGACTTTGTCTTTCCCTTGAATATCTCAATCTCAACTAGGGGATCGCGGTAAAAAAAATTTAAGAAAAGCTGTGGTTTTCAATTAAGATTAGTGTAGTTCTTAATAATAATATTAAATTTTTTGACCCCGATTAACTTGAGATCCTTAATCCTGGTCTTCTAAATTCTTCACCTCAAACCGTCTCGATTTAAAGACCTCGTCCTCCAGTAGCTAAGTTTTAAGATAGTTTTGCTATCTTCCTCAACCGAGTATAATACGTTTTATTTGCTATCGATGAATCATCGTCGATTGATTTTGTCCGTTTCGAAGCCATTTTTTTCTAGATTAGTCTCAAGATATATGAAATTATCTATACTCTCCAAATTATACTCCAAAATTGGTATATGGCAGAGTCAAGATTGACAAATACCTCCTCAGCACTATGGAAGGATCTTGCGAGGATGTTTATATACACATATCGTTAGCCTATGCTATTGGATGGTTAGGTTTAGGTTTAGGTTTCAGTGGCGGCCAAAGGCCTCACATAGGCCCACGAGGGTCCATGGTGATACCACATAAAAAATAGGAGACCCAATGTACTTATGGCAGGTGCGCTTGCGATTCGATCTATGTTGAGAGTTCCTCGTTTAATTCAAAGATCCCTGTAACCATAGCAAAGTTGATTAGACTCTGCATGCTGTTAAAAGTGACTTCCTTAAGGTTTGCAAAGGTCGAAGCACCCACAGGTTTCAGCCGTCTTCTAACGAGAGGTGGGCAGTTACACAGGAGGTGTTCTAGCTACATATTGGGTGGACTTAAATAGCAGTGTCCCATTAGCGTCTGCCAGAGTTTTCGGATGACATTCTCTAGTGCCAAGTTGAAAAGCATGGGTGCTAGACCATCTCCCTACTTTAAGGGGAATTATCTGAGTAGAAATTTTTTTTTGTTCATCTCAAAGTTTATAGTCTTAGGAATGTTGTCTGTAAATTTCATGTTAAAATTTCAATAATTGTGGAAGCTATGTGCAATTAACCGGGATGGGCCCTTCGTGAATTCTTCGCTTCACAGCTGCCAGGACACTAATAAATTATATATGTATATAAATTCTTAGAAAATCACTTCCATTTTCAATTCTGTAACTTGAACTTTGAAGAAATCAGCGAATGTCACTTTCGGTTGGCTTGCATATCGCACCCCGATAAGAAATGTAACATAACTCAAAAATGGAGTAATTGAGAAATAACACATTAATGAAATCAATAAAACTTATATTGGAAAAAACTCCATTCTTTTAAATTTCAGATAAGTATTTTTGACAAATAAATTTCATATTCATAATCTATTGAATAATACTATGGATCTGCAAATAAGTTCTTCTAGAATATTTGGCGGTACCAGGTAAAAATAGGTGAGGTCTCTCCGTTATGTCACTTTTCTTGCTCCTCTATTATTATTATTTTTTTGTTGACTATTTTGCAAGTTAGAGATGTGACGTTTTTCGTGCAAGTTAACATACATTAAGTTACATAGTAACATAACATTAAGTTGACATAACCTCAAAATAAGAAATTTTTTAGTAATGTCAATTTTCTTGCGGGGTGTCTATAATTTAGGCCACGGTCCGAATTGCGCTCACGGTGCTTACATTGCTAACAGTGCTTACAGTCGGTCTGAATTGTATGCACGCTTACGACACTTGTAATTCGGACCGATTGTGTACACACAAATGTCAGATATGTCAGTTCAAAATGAATATCGGAACCACATTTTTGATAAAAACAGTAATGGAGTAGCACTTCCACTATATTGTTATCACTCATTTTTCTTATAATTCTTCAATATCATAAACAAATTTAATTCGTTTAACCGTCAAGTGACAGATTGCAAAGCCGTACTCACAGGGCATATGCTCGAAACCGTGAGCAGTGTAAGCGCCAGAAAATGACCCCTTCATGCAAAGTGTACGCTTTGTGAGCGCAATTCGGACCGAGTATAAGCGCGCTAAAAGCGCAAAAAGCGTAATTCGGACCGCGGCCTTATGCTGGGGGTCCATATGCGACAATTTTCTGCGACAGAAATTTGTCACGACAAAAATGTGTCACGCTCTTCAGTCAAGGGTTTTATTTGTGACATTACTTGTGTCACACCTTCACGTAAATTGGTTATGTCAGTTGTCAGAAAAAGTGAAATGGCTGGAAAAATAACGAAATGAATGAAAGCGACAGTGCTAGGTATCGAAGAAAATTCGCACTAATGACAGAAGGTTAAAGACGTTGAACTGAAATTTTCGAGAAACCTTTGAACTGAAATTTTTGTCTCAAGAAAAGTTGGAGTATGTCCGACTAGCGACATGCGACAAAATTTGTCAGGGATTTGTGATCTGATTGGATAACTGATCTGCCACACATCTTGTTACTGAAAATTGTCCCATATGGAAACCCAGCATTATTGTGCAGGGGATATTGCCACATATGTACATAAGTATTTCAAGAAAATTCATGTGTTATCTATAATCTACTCACCTACTAGGTGATGCACCAAACCATCAAAACTCAGTTTGCCCCAAACTGAATCACAATAAAAATTTAAGCTTATAGCTTTTTTAAGTTAAGGTATATATTTTACTTCACTATTTTAATAATAAAATATTGTTATCGATTTTTTTAAAAAAAAAAATGCCTTCAAAATTTTTTTTACACGTTTTATGACTAATAAACGCCAAAAAAGCAAAAAAAAATTTCACTCCGTCTGTGCGCCGTGTGCCGTCCGCCGTACGCAAACTCATTTGAGGAATTATAGTTGCCAAACCCTATGAGCTATAAAATTTAATTTTTTTTTCTGAATAGACATGATGGACCCCTAGAAGTGGAGGGGGAAATAATGCGTCCGAAACGCAAAAATGCCGAGATCGACACATTCTAAAATCCATATCTCCTAAACCATTAATGGCAAGCAATTAAAACTTAACGAATATCTGTAGTTATACTAGGAGAGCAGATTAAAACAAAATTTTTTGATGGGGGTGGTGGCATACGGGGGTGGGGGTTGAAATACTTAACATTAGGATATCTCAGAAACCAATTGCACCAGAAAAACAAAATTCGGTTTGGGTGTAAAGCTTGATAAATAAAGATTGCTCAAAGTAAAATCTTTGAAGGGAGCAGGAGAGCAAAGAAGTGGGAGGGGTAAGAATTATTCAAAAATATCACTTTTTATATCTCAATAACAGTGTAAGATAGATGACTCAAATTTTTACCAGAAATAGGCCCGATATAGTTCTAGTAGGGAAAAAAATTTGAAGATGAGGGTCTAGAGCGTGAGGGTGGGGAAGGGTGAGAAGGAAAAAGTTTCGATGCTTATATCTTAAGAACCTGTAAAGATATAAACCTTAAACTTCGTATTTAGATAGAACTATAATAGTGGCATGGTGAAAAATAATTTTTTTTTAGGGGTATGCATGGTACGAGGGTGGGGGGTGTTTTTTCTAACTTGCGAACGGCTTATGCTAGAAAGTTGAAACTCGGTACGTGTATGTAAATCAACTGGAAAAGTAGTTCTGAAAAAATTGGCGTTCAGAAGGGGGGGGGGGGGCAAAAAAAATTATCAGTAAATATAAAATGCATATATTTTCACGATTTTCGTCATATCTACTAGGTCTTTCGAAAGTTTGAATTCATTCTTATTCTACGAATTCTTCATATGAATACCAAGAATATGTTTTCAAGATTTTTTGAAATTCGACCCCTAAGGGGGTGTAAAGTGGTTGTATACTTTTTCATGAATTCCACCATATCTCTCAGGTCTGATCAGATATCGAATATCTTTTCACTTCCCCAGGTTGGTTTAACAATCACCTATTTATAAGTTTTGTCTTTTTCAACCTCTAGACCGCATCCTGCAATATGACAAAATTATATAATTCATATGTTTGACCATATTCTAACCGCTTCCCGAACTTTTTGTTAGGGTTTCAGTCACATAGTAACATACTCCGCATCCCCGAATTGAACACGTTCCAAAGTTCTGCCGGAAAAATAATAAAGTTGCGACCAGACTGTTGGCAGATTTTTTAAATTGCATTTATACAGTGCTTAACTGAACAAATACCTACCTGTTTTGCGAGCCACTCTACAAACCATTTTGTTCTATCTGAATTTCCAATTTTCCTCTTGAACGAAAAGCCTTCTTAGCAATTTCTGAAGCGCATGAAAAAGCGATATAAAGCGATTGCCAGACGTTCTTTATTAAAAAATAAAATATCTTCGGTAAACTTAAGGTGAAACAATACAAGAGAACGTTGCTCGCAAAACGAGGAGGACGAAAAATCGAATTATATTCTGTTTTAATTTGGTATTTGATTTCACGAATTCACAAAGAAAGTGGAAATAACATTCCGAAATTGACGAGTCGATGTGCGATAAATCAACGCAATCGGTGGAGTGTGAATGAAGTCAAAGAAACTTCTTAATTTTGTGGAAGAAATTGAGAATTGAGGGTTTTCTTCGTTTTAAGATTTTTCGTTCAAATAATACTTACTTGCGATGTTTTATAGTGTAAAATATCACTATAGAGGAAATAAGACTTGGATAGATAGGGCATTAAAGTTTGGAAATTATATTAACTAGGTATTCCTTAACCTTAAGGGGCCATGGGTCCGGTACGACCATTTTTTGTCACTGTTTGATTTTTTTTTCTTGTGAGGATTTTAATCGTTTGAAATCGTTTGAAATCGTTTTTCGTTCGTTTAATTCGGCGTGGACAATACGCCTGCATCTTTCGCTGTCTATTACAGAAAAAAAAAACTGCCAACAGTCTGGGCGCAACTTTATTATTTTTCCGGCAGAAGTTTGGAACGTGTTCATTTCGGGGATGCGGTGTATGTCATTATGTGACTGAAAACGTAACAAAAACTTCGGGAAGCGGTTAGAATATGGTGTAACATATGAATTATATAACTGGGTCATATTCCGGGATGCGTGCTAGAGGTTGAAAAAGGTAAAACTTAAAAATATGTGATTATTAAACAAGCCCAGGGAAGTGAAAAGATATTCGATATCTGATCAGACCTGAGAGATATGGTGGAATTCATGAAAAAGTAAACAACCACTTAACACCCTCTTAGGGGTCGAATTTCAAAAAATCTTGAAAAAACTTTCTAGGTATTCATATGAAGAATCCGTAGAATTAAAATGAATTCAATATTTGGAAAGACCTAGTAGATATGGCGAAAATCGTGAAAATATATGCATTTTATATTTACTGATAATTTTTTTTGCCCCCCTTCTGAACGTTAATGAAAATTCGAATTTTTTTTAATAAGAATTACTTTTCTGGTTGATTTACATATACACCGAGTTTCAACTTTCTAGCATAAGCCGTTCTAAAGTTAGGGAAACACCACCCACCCTAGTACCATAATACCCCTAAATACGAAGTTTGAAGTTTATATCATTACAGGTTCTTAAGATATAAACATCGGAACTTTTTCCTTCTCACCCTTCTCCACCCTCACCCTCTACACCACCACCTTCAATTTTTTTTCTCTACTATTGTTCTATTGGGCATACTTCAGGTTAAAACCTGAAGCATCCATCTTACACTGTTATTGAGATATGAAACGTGTTATTTGTGAAAAATTCTTATCCCCTCCACTTACGTACTCCCCCGCCCCCTTAAAGATTTTACTTTAAGCAATCTTTATTTATCAAGCTTTATATCCAAACCGAATTTTGTTTTCTGGTCCCACTGGTTTGGGAGATATCGTAATGTTAAGTATTTCAACCCCCACCTCCGTACGCCACTACCCCTACCCAAAAATTTTGTTTTCAATCTACTCTCCTAGTATAACTACAGATATTTGTTAAGTTTTAATTGCTTGCTATTAACGGTCTAGGAGATATGGATTTTAGAATGTGTCGATCTCGACTTTTTTGCATTTCGGACGCATTGCTTCCCCCTCCACTCCCACACCCCTTCACCCATATCTTAAATTTTCTTGCAGATGGGTCCACTATCAAAGCTCTATAGACATTCCTAGTTTCAGCCTCCTAACATAAGCGGTTGCTGAGATCTAGAAACCAAAATTTTTCGTCTAAGACGCTTCCCCCACCCTCCCTCTCACACCTCCTCCCATGAAAATAATGTCAATTCAAGGAGTCTACCCAGTCTGTTCTTAGAAAAAACTTTAGTTTAATAGCTTTACTGGCTTGAGAGCTACAAGCCTTTAATGGATTTTGGGGCGGTCGACGTACGGCGGCGTACGTACGGACGACTGGCGTACGTACGGACGACCGGCGTACGTACGGACGACCGGCGTACGTACGGACGACCGGCGTACGTACGGACGACTGGGGTACGGCGGACAGACGGAGTGAAAATTTAAATTGCTTTTTTCGTGTCTACTAGTCATGAAACGTGGAAAAAAAATGTTGAGGGCAGCAAATTTTTTTTTTTTAAATTCAATAACAATACTGTATTATAAATAATAAAGTACAGTACTCTCCCGGTAACGTGAACAGAATAAAACCGGACGCGTTCACACTAGCGGGAGTGTTCACATTAGCGGTAGTTTAAAATCAAACGCAATTTTAGACAGAAAAAGACTTAAGGTTGAATTTCAAGTGTAAGTTGTTAATTTATACTTTTTATACATAACAACACTAAAAGAAAGGCATTTTACTTTTATTTTTCCCATTTTAACTATGAAAACATGAAACACTACTTCAGAATTTGCACATGGAAAAATAACTTATACACATTACATTAGGAACAGTGGCGGACCAAGCTAATTTGCCGCCCGGAGCAATCCATCGACACTGCGCCCTTACAGAAAATTTTTACTTAACAATTGCTTAGTAACATTGATTTCTCAATCGCACATTTATAATATGTAATTGCAAAGGAAGACCACATGGAAGAAAGGAGAAAAACTTAAGATTTTAGAGTTGTCCATAGCGATCAAAGCTAACTTAAGTTTCCTGGAAAATTAAGATTTGTGAAGTTAAGATTTGTGAGGTTCTACTGTATACTTCATACATATACCATATGTGACCTGGTTTATGAAAAGGGGGCTTACGTGTCAAAAAATTGTTCCCTTTTTTGCCGATTCGGATAGAGTTTGGGACGCATGGTGAAATCCGGAAAATCATAATTTGTTTAAAAGTTTACTAAAATTGAAGAGAAAAAAGAGTACAGATACGAAAAAACTGTTTTTTTTTTTAAAGTTGTTTAACTTAGATATCTCTTTTCTCGAAAACTTGTTTTCGCGTAAGCCCTCTTTTCATAGACCAGGTCACATATGATGAAAATCCGTACTAATTTAGTAGATTGACCTTTCTAGCCTTTTCCTTGGCGAAATTTAGTATTAAGTCATCATATTCTAAGTCCTCAACTAATTTTTTTTCTATGTACATCATTGCTAAGCCAACTAACCGCTCTTGACTCATTGTAGTTCTCAAATAATTTTTTATCAACTTCAACTTCAACTTCGAAAAACTTCGTTCACCAGAAGCAACAGTTACTGGCAATGTTAATAAAATTCGCAAAGCAATAACTGTGTTTGGGAAAGCTGTTTCCAACTTTTTGAAGTGCAATCCGTTTAGTAGTTTTTCTCAAGCAATCATTTTTCTAAAAAAAAATCAGGTTTTGAGTTCTTAGATCGGTGTTGGGCCGGGCGAGCTCCGAACAATTGCTCCATTATACGGTTATTACTTTACAACGACTTCGAATTCGGAAAAATCCTTTTACATACATAATCGTTACATAAATCTGAACCATTTATATCTGCAGAACCATCTTTACCCGTTAAACTTTTTTCTAAAAATTCACAACTTGTTTTTAGATCATGAATCGGCTTTTGCTTTATTGCATATATATCGTATAAAATTCAAATAATTCATTATGTGCATTTATTAGATCAAACCTTTTATCAATAGAACATATTGCTTGATCCAAAATTCTATAATAAAAATCGATCTTAAATTTTTCTTTTGGATTCAAAATTGGTTCATCACTTGCCTCATAATCAAATATTTTTTTCTTTCTACGAGATCGTAGTGTGGATGGAGGTGGAAAATCGGTTGCCTAACTCAGTTGCTAATTTTGTGCCTGATTCAATGTAAGAGTGAAATTTTTCTTCATTTCTCATATCTTCAATGCATTTTACTTTATTATTTTAATAATTAAGTATTGTGATTGATTTTTTAAAAAAAAAAATTTGCTACCCTCAAAATTTTTATTTTCATGTTTCATAACTAGTCGACGCGAAAAAAGCAATAAAAATTTTCAGTCCGTCTGTCCGCCGTACGCCGTACGCCGTACGCCGTACGGCGTCCGCCGTACGCAAGATCGTTTGGAGGCTCGTAGCTGCCAAACGCTTTGAGATATTAAATTGAAATTTTTTTAACGAATAGATGGGGTAGGCGCCTTGAAGTGACCAAATTTTTAGGGGTGGGGGTGTGAGGGGGAAGGAGGGGGAAGTGTTTTAGACCGAAAATTTTGGTTTCCAGATCTCAGTAACCCCTTATATTAGGAAGCTGAAACTTGGAATTTCTATAGAGCTCTGATAGTAGACCCATCTGCAGAAAAATTGTCAATATTGATCAAGGGGTGTGGGAGTGGGGGGAAATGTAATGCGTCCGAAACCCAAAAAAGGTGAGATAGACACATTCTAAAATCTATATCTCCTAAACCGTTAATGGCACACTATTCAAACTTAAAACATATTTGTAGTTATACTAGGAGAACAGAATCAAGAAAAATATTGGGTGGGGGAAGTTGTGTATGGGGGTGGGGGGTGAAAAACTTAAGATTACGATATCTCATGAACCAATTGCTCTAGAAAAATAAAATTTGGTTTGGGTGTAAAGGTTGACAAAAAAAGATTGATCAAAGTAAAATTTTTTAAGTGGGAGGTGGCGCATAGAAGTGGAGGGGATGAGAATTTTTCAAATCAAACACATTTCATATCTCAAGAACCGTTTAAGATAGATGCTTAGAATTTTTACCAGAAGTAGCGCTAATTAAACCCTAGTAGGGAAAAAAGTTTTGGGATTGAGGGTGAAGAGGGGGAGGGTGGGGGAGGGTGAAAAGGAAAAAGTTCCGATGCTTATATCTTGAGAACCTGTAATGATATAAGCCTTAAACTTGGTATTTAGATAGAGCTATAGTAGCGGAATGTTGGAAAAATAAATTTTTTTTAGGGGTAGTATGCTACGGGGGTAGGGGGTGTTTTTCCTAACTATTAAACGGTTTATGCTAGAAAGTTGAAACTCGGTGTGTATATGTAAATCAACTAGAAAAGTAATTGTGATAAAAAAAAATTTGAATATTCATTGGCGTTTAGAAAGGGGGGCAAAAAAAATTATTTGTAAATATAATAGATATAAAATGCATATATTTTCACGATTTTCGTCATATCTACTAGGTCTTTCCAAATATTGAATTCATTTTTATTCTACGGATTCTTCGTATGAATACCTAGAATGTGTTTTCAAGGTTTTTTGAAATTCGACCCCTAAGGGTAGTGTGGTACAAGTGGGGGTGTTTTTCCTATATATAGAACGGCTTAAGCTACAATGTTGAAACTCGGTGTGTATATGTAAATCAACTAGAAAAGTAATAGTGATAAAAAAAATTTGAATATTCATTGGCGTTCAGAAGGGGGGGGGGGGCAAAAAAAAATATTTGGAAATATTATAAATATAAAATGCATATATTTTCACGATTTTCGTCATATCTACTAGGTCTTTCCAAATATTGAATTCATTTTTATTCTACGGATTCTTCGTATGAATACCTAGAAAGTGTTTTCAAGGTTTTTTGAAATTCGACCCCTAAGGGTAGTGTGGTACAAGTGGTAGGTGTTTTTCCTATATATAGAACGGCTTAAGCTACAATGTTGAAACTCGGTGTGTATATCTAAATCAACTAAAAAAATAATTTTGAATAAAAAAAACGAATATCTATTGGCGTTCAGAAGTGGGGCAAAAAAAATTATCTGTGAAAATAGAATGCATATTTTCCCACGATTTTCGACATATCTACTACCTCGTCCCAAATAATGAATTTAGTTTTATTCTATGTATTCTCCATATGAATACCAAGACAGTGTTTTCAAGATTTTCTGAAAATTGACAACTAAGGGGGTGTAAAGTGATTGTGTACTTTTTCATAAACTATTCCATATCTCTCAGATCCAATCAGATTTCCACTTCCATGATCTTGTTCTTTTTGATAGGTTTTCAGTCACATAGTAGCCTACACCGCATTTCAGAATTGAACCCGTTCCTTACTTCTGCCGGAAAAATAATAAAGTTACGCCCAGATTGTTGGCAGATTTTTTTGTTGCTTTCAACATAGCAACTCCAGTAGCAATGCTTATTTTTGGATTTTGTATATATTTGCTTGTGATATTTATTTGTTTTAATATGTCATACCATATAAGCAAGGAACATATGAATTTGAAATCCATTATTTTATTACCTAGGGATTCAGCGATGCATTTACTTTCCATATCAGCCTTTTGCGTTAACTCGATCAAGGGCTCATAAAGATTCCCCAACTGAGTCTTAAGTGGTCTTACGGCGTCTATTCGGCTAGACCATCTTGTAGCACTAAGAGGTTTCAATGATAAGTTTTGCACGTTTGCCTTTAAAATATCCCATCTCTTAGTGGAACCCGCAAACAAAACGTATATATTTTGAATAGTGTTAAAAAAAGAAATGGCTTCAATTGTCGAAGAAGCTGCATCGTTGACAACTAAATTGGTTGAATGCGAGGCACATGGAACAAAAAACGCTCTCGGTTCCAATTCCCTAATGCGGATTTGCATTCCAGAGTGCTTTCCCTTCATATTGGAACCGTTATCATAACCTTGCCCTCTACAGTTATTAATAGAAAGACCCAAATCATCTAAATCCCGTAACACCAAATCTTTTAACCCCAAGCCAGTAGAGTCTTTGCCTATAAGGAATCCTAAAAAGTGTTCGCGAATTTCAAAAGACTTCTCATTTTGATGGACAAATCTGATAACTAGTGTAACTTGCTCTGTGCGACTTTTATCCGGAGTGGTGTCAACTATAATAGAATAGTACTTTGCAATCTTTACCATATTTTTAATTTTGTCCTTAACTGACTCTGAAATTATCAGTATAAGTTCATTTTGAATATTTTTGCTTAAGTTCCTATTATGAGTTTCATGGCATGTTATTCGACGTAGGTGTTCTGCCAATACCAAATCAAACTTACTTACACACTCCACAAGTTTTAAGAAATTTCTATTATTGTGATCATATAAAACTTCAGATGTACCACGAAAAGCCAGAGATTGAGTTCCTAAAAATTGTACAAAAATTAGAAGCCTTCGTAAAACTTCCCTCCAATGTTGAACCTCTTTGCTATAATTTTTAATTATAACTGAATCTATAGTACTGTTTTTGTGTATGCCATGCTCCAACGATTTCCATGATTGAAAAGCTTCGATGTGATTCGGGCTAATTTCATGCGCTTTGAGCAACCTGGTTAAATGGCTCCAATCACCAAAGCCATTTTGTGACAAATAGTCGTTCTTATTCTTTGTGAAAATCTTACAACAAAAACAAAAAACCACGTCATTTGAAATTGAATATGCCAACCAAATCCTAGGTACTACATCGGCATTTGCCATAATTCTATCATAATGCATAGTTTTAAATTTTCTGTTTTTGCGCGTTGGAAAAATATGTGAATTTATCTGTATCGGACCTTTTTCGACAATTTTTTTAATTATTAATTGATTTAATGATGGCCACTTACCGGGGTCGTCGAAACATTCGATGATGATATCATTTGAATGATTGTCATCAGCAAGATCATCTGAAACACTTACTGCCGGTCTGTCGATCAGGTTAGCGTTTATTTCAATTATTTCTGTAGCAGAAATTTGTGATTCGACCGCAGGAGCTGGCACAGAATGAACTTCGCTTGGCAAATTAAATAAATTAATTGGACTTACCGATATTGAGCTGGATGCTTTAACACCCAGGAACCTACGTAAAGTACCTTCTTGATTTCGAGTGGCCTGTTCTTTTATTTTTCGCAACTTGCGATACTGGCTTCCCGATAACTTTTTTCTTTTTAAATGTTCAGACATGATTAAATAAACAATATCAGCAATAAAAATAAACTTATTATGAAAGAATACAAAAGATAAACTACAATGTGCAATTTCACACCTGAAATTTCGCGCCATACACTTTGGTGTGGGTTAATTTTTCATACGCTGCCCTTGTTCCTCGTAGCTAACCTAACCCAACACGTCTCCATACTCTGCCATCGCCACAGTTATCGTCACGTCATCGCCTCAGTTATCGTCATCGCCTGCGGGAGCAGAGCGCCCTAGTCTATGTATTGGCAGGGTGGCTTTTTTTCTAAATAGCAAAAACTATAACTATATTATGCTTTTGTATGCGTTTATAATTCACCTACATTCATACCCTAAGTATGCGGTTATATAATGCATGGCGCAGATCGCCCTAATGTATGTATTGGATGGGGCGAACATTTTTTTTTAGATTTTTAGGCCTAGAAGTGATCGTGGGAGACAAAATACAAACAAAAACGACAAATTCAGAGGGCATGGTTGGGTTTGCACATTGCAGTTTATCTTTTGTATTCCTTCATAATAAATTTATTTTTATTGCTGATATTGTTTATTTTGGAAAAAAAAACTTTTGAATCTTCTATAATGCCGCCCTTGGAAAGTGCCGCCTGGCGCGATTGCTCCACTTGCACCTTAGTAGGACCGGCCCTGATTAGGAAACAAAATAACGGGAAACAAAGGATCAAAACGCAAAAACAAAAGAAGACCAAAACATGTTCATTTGCCAGTATTAATCAATGAAATCTACACTTGATTGATTTTGTTCACGTTTGACGTCACATTTTTGTTAACGTTGTAGATTAGTCAATAGAAAATATTTGCAGTTCACAGTATCGGTATGTTCACGTTAACGCTTGTTCACGTTACCGGAAGACTACTGTAATTGCCCAAATGGCGTAATCAAGTATGTGCCCGAATGGAGTAATCTGTTATGTGCCCAAATGGCAGTTAATTTAATTTAAATTTTGGGCGGGTTGCTCCTCGCCAACACCATTCTTCAGAATTTCGATCAGTCAAATTGTAACCCGGGTTGATTACATCCAGCGTTACCGTTTTACGACACATGTAGCAGATTCCCTACCTTTTTTAATTTACTGCACTTCTATTTCAAGTCATGAAACAATACGTTTTGCTCTAATTATTTATTGAAAGTCAAATTGAAAACAGCACAAGAATGCAATCCATTATTATTTTACATTACTCCTACTACTTTAATGTTAATGTTACTACTTTAATGTTAAGCTTATTTTTTGTATTATTACTAAAATTCGATTTCTACTACCACGTTCTTGAAAAAAGTAGCAGATTTTGCTACACCAAAAAACTCGCCTCGCGGTAACACTGACCAACAAAAAGTGATGATATTCACAGAGTCGGTTTCCTTTCTACTAATATTAATACTAAATCGACAGTGTTTTATCGTAGTTTTGTTTTGTTTCAACTGAGTAAACAAAGGTTTGTTAACCGAACTAATACTTTTTGGCTACTGTCTCTATTTATTAAAGACATAAACTAGACATTTGTTCCCAATCAAGATTCCGCCTCATTTATGTTGTTATGCATTAATAGGTTTGTCTTTTTCAACTGGATCAAGAACATTCGTTTTAAATTGAAAACAACAACAAAGAGATGATCCAAAATCAAAATGGGATCATTGATGGATCAATTTTGTTCTTTTAAAGCTTATTTAAATGTCAACTGTTTTAGCAATTTCACAGATGCCGCCATGCGATTTAGCACTAAATTCAATTTGTAGCAGGTATTTGCACCCAACAGGCAGAATATGCTCATCGAGAAGTCGTTGTAACGCAATACATTTTGTACAGAAATGCAAGTCCATGTGTAAGATAGAGACAGAATATAGAAAATTATTGAAAAAGGCTTTGTTTGCATGACCTTTGTACAGTGCCGCTTCGTCGTATAGTATGCAAAACTTTGCCGCCAGGTCAGGTGACAGCTTATCCGAGGCATAGCTAACCCTGCTAAAGTAGCTTTTGGGATGATCCACGTCGTTTTTTTCAATTTGCTTTGATCCAGTTGAAAAAAACGCACCTTATTTCGCCGTTGAAAACGATGCTAATATCTGCTAATGACGACTTATTAGAATCGATTTATTTAATTTTTTTTGGATTCGCTGATAGCTTGTGGGCATTGATCCGAATATTGATTTTATCGGAATCGCAATTAATATCATTCTGTAGTGCATCAATGTCGGGTGCAGCGTAAGTTAAAGCTATATCTATCATCTGCATACAGTGAAATGTTGCATTTTAGATTTAAGTTTGTTATGGAATTTGTATAGATGTTATACAGGACAAGCCAAAGAACACTTCCTTGTGGGACACCACTGCTAACGGAAAGAAGAGAGCTATTCATGTTGTCAATAGAGCAGTCTAGAAGAAGTAGCTCTTAAACCAGTCATACGGCGTTCTTCTTGTACCAATCGCAGATAGTTTCCTTAGCAGAATTTCGTGGTTTACTGTATCGAACGCTTTTGGTAGGTCGATAAAAACCCCAACGGTAAGTAGCTTTTTCTCGTATGAGGACTGAAGTTTGGATACGACATCAAAAAGTGCTGCTTTGGTGTCCGACTGCGTCCTAAACCCATACTTCTTCAGAGATATAGCTGCATGTATAGTTAGGCACTCTTATAACTGTGTCTTGACAATTACTTCCATTATTTTATTAATATTCGATAGTATGTTGATCTGACGGTAATTGGAACACTTGCTTTTAGAACCTCCTTTGATAACTGGGACCATCTTGCTGACCTTCCAGTGATCTGGAACAACTCCTTCGATTAGAGAAGAGTTGATTATTGCGGAAATCGGTTCAGATAGAAAATCCTTGCAGTCCTTCAGTAATTTGGTGGGTATCTTATCGTAGACAGTAGATTGGCAGCTTTTGAGGTTTGTGATGAAAGTTAAAATCTCGTTTACAGTTGTGAGCGCAAATTCAAATAGAGACTTTCCTGTGCGATGCTCGTGTAGGGGCACCGAAATTTGTCCCGGCACAGGAATTCGGTCAATTACAGAAATAAAATAATTGTTAGTGTCGTTAATTACTTTCAATTTAGATCGGGTGCACTTCGCAAAAGGTCTTATTCCTTTTGAGGTACGTTTTCATTGTACATGCACTCCTTTATCACACGGCAGGTAGCTCTCGGATTGTTAATGGTATTCGAAAACGTTTTTGCGAAGTAAGTAGTTCGCTTACTCCTCTTCAAGCTGGTGGCTCTGTTTCTCCAATAGTGGAATTCTCTGCGCATATTGAGGTTTCCCAGATCCCGGGAAAGCTTGTTGTACCAGTAATTCCTTGTGGCGAAGCATTCTGTCAATTCGGCATCTATCCATGGCTTGGAATAGACCTTGTTGGCCTTACGAGGTTTTATTAGTTTTTGGCTGACCTCATGAACGAGTCCAACATAACATTAACTCTTGCTGTCGCATTGATAGAGATAGGAGATTCCCTTAAAGACTGTATAAGTTTTTTGTAATAATTTTTTTTGACAATGTTGGGTAAGCACCGATCGAAATTGCGCTGTTTACCATAAGTCACATTTTCCAATTCTATGAATATCATTTCGTGATCAAAGAGTTTAAACGGCACTAGTTGAAGGTTCACTATTTCTGTCATGTCATTGGTAAGCACTTGATCGATATTCATGTTGGAGGCTGGTCTAGTTATGTGTTGTGTTTTACAAAAGTAAAAATTGTTGGATGAGACCGTGTTAGTATAGTTCTTATTGTTTGTGTCAGTCAAATTTAATAGATCAAAATTGAAATCATCCACGATGATGGGAGGAGTATTAGGGCTTTTAAGTCTGCTGTCTAGACTACAGAGGAATTCATTGACCTCAAACGAGTTTTTACGTGGCTCTCGGTAGTATCCAATAATATTAATATGCATGTTTGCAAGTGCAACAGCAACTGCAATACCGCTGTCGTGGTCGTGGTATCTTCAAAATGGAGATGATGCTGCAAGTTTTCGTGTACTAGTATTGAAACGCCACCAGCGGTTCTGTTTGGTCTGCAGGAGAAATAGCAGGAATAATGATCAATGCCAAAATATTTACTTGTGATCATATTGAGCCGGGTTTCAGCGATAACGGTTACATGTATTTCTGATTGCGCGAGAAAAGATATACAAAATTTCAGGGTAACATTTTTGTTGAAATTTCAGTCCGATATCAATGTCTAATCGTTCAAAATAATTAAGGAAATTAAAAACTTTTAGATGTCTGTAGTAGCAACTCATGGCCCATAAAGCCACTAGGGACTGGTGTTTATAGTAATACGAAATTTCCGAAATTACGGCTGAAATTTCATTAAATTCTATTGAAATTATGGAATATATAGTAATGGAGCTTGGATTCCACTATTATATAAAACTTCAATCACACATATTTAAATCACAACATTTCATTAATTAAATAATGATTCAAGAATATTATACTATATTCATTTTAGTATATTTTTCCAAGTATGTGTTTTCATATTAAAATTCTTTTTCAACTGTCATTTTATAATTTACATTTTTAATTTAAATTTGTGTGTACTTTGTTTATTTATGAGTGTTAGGTGTTTTTATGTTGAGTAAAGTATAGTGTTGAAATGAAGTGTGTTATGTAACTACGCCACATAACTCCCCCTCCAGTGATGAAGTCACGAAAAAATTTTAATTTGGGGCCGTAGTTCGAACTTAACTGTTTTCTTATGTTTATTACTATACCACCTGATTCAAAGGACAAATTACTTACAATTTCTCCTTTGAATATTTTCTATGCAGCTAATGGTTCACAGATTAACACTTATGGGCAAAAAACGTTATCGGTTTCCCTAGGTCTGCGTCGGAATTTTCAATTTTTTTTCACAATCGCTGACGTGACTAGACCTATTATTGGAGATTTTCTGAAACATTTTAATCTGATGGTCGATCTCAAACGACACAATTTAATAGACTCAACAACCAACATTAAAACAACCGGTTCAGTTGAATCAAAAACTTGCGACGAATTTAACATTACTACTTTGACCACAGATAGCTCAATATTTTTCAGCAATGATTACGAAAAATTATTGAAGCAGTTTCACGACTTAGCTTTGGCTACAAACAAACATAATACAAATTTAACGGGTATTTATCACTACATTGATACGACAGGTCCTCCAGTTTTTGCAAAAGCCCGCCGTTTACCACCTTACAAGTACGATTCTGTAAAGAAACAATTCGAACACATGATGGAAATTGGCATTTGTAGACCGTCGAAATCACCCTGGTCAAGCGCATTACATATAGTAAGCAAGGAGAACGGAACAGATCGACCTTGTGGTGACTATAGACGTTTTAATTCAGTCACTGCCCCCAATCGATATAATATTCCGAATATACAAGATTTCTGTTAATACTTATAGAAACTGAAATAGAATACACCTTTAGCACTTGACATTATGTTATTATTATAATCAAGTATGCTGAGGATTATTACTTGTAACTGTTTCTGATTAATAAATGTATTCCAAAAGGTTACTGCGTTCTAACAATTTCTCTATTAATCTTCACGGTTGTAAGGTTTTTTGAAAAATGGACCTTACCCGAGCTTAACACCAAATTTCCGCACATAAATCAGATATTCCAAAGAGCTATTGTAACACCTTTTGGATTATTTGAATTCGTACGAATGCCTTTTGGTTTACGTAATGCTGGTCAACCATTTCAACGTTTTATTGACCAAGTTTTGATCGGTTTACCTTTTGTTTTCAAATACTTGGATGATGTTCAAATTTCTTCTAAAACTCATGCTGAACACATCCAACATTTACAAATTGTTTTCGAGCGTTTTCGTGAATACGGACTCAGGATAAACGTATCCAAATGCGAATTCGGAAAATGATAATTTTTGTATTAAAAGCTGGCTTGTTGTTGATGATGGTGATAAGATTGCTGCTGATAATCCATTTAATGTTGTTAAGAAGTTTTTAATGTTACTGATGGAGCGTGTGTGCTCATTTGGAATATATAGTAATGGAGTTTGTATTCCACTATCATTTAAAACTTCAATCACACATATTTAAATCACAACATTCTATTAATTAAATAATGATTCAACAATATTTTATTATATTCATTTTAATATATTTTTTCAAGTACATATGTGTTTTCATATTACAATTTTTTTTCAACTGTCATTTAATAATTTGAATTTTTTAATTTAGATTTGTATGTACTATGTTTATTTATAAGTGTTAGGTGTTTTTAAGTTGAGTAAAGTGTAGTGTTGAAATGAAGTGGGTTATGTTACTACGCCACAAAATCATGACCATACGGTTCAGATCCACCATCACCACCTCCACGAAGCACGAAAATTTGAAAAATCCCTAAACATTTTTTTTTTACTTGGCGGCAGCATGACTCCCTTAGTCACAACACTCTAATACCACTGACTGGATTTCTCTTTAATGAGATCTTTTTCACTTAGAGCCATCATCATCAAGTTACCCATATCGTCTTTTGCGTAAAGTTTCTTCTGCATCATCCAATGTAAAATCGTTATCTCTTTTACCAAAATATATTGTTCCTTATGCTGTCGTCCTTAATCTTCGTCTCGTACCCTTAGCGCTGGTTAATAACTTTATTTGCTTGAAGAACTAATCCGAGATATACTGCAGAGTGTGCAGTACATTTTATTGCAGTACTGTAAGAAATTAACATTTGCCTGATATCCTGTATTAGGTTACACTACTGTAGTACTGTTTTTAGCAAGCTCATTCATAAGAAGGGCTCTGCATAGCCCCGGGACTTACTTTTCATCAAATTTTTTTTAAAAAAACTTTCACAACAATTATATAAATAGTAAGAAGTTTCTCCTAACTGTATATGCAGTAGCCTTCTATACAACAACCACCTTTTTAAGGGAGTATTAGTGCTCCATATAGAGCACTTACTTCCCGCATGTCCTAGATACGAGTCCAAAGATTAAATCTAACAATCACTAGCAAGCCGACGTCGATTTTATTTGTCCGCATGCTAAGCATGTGACATTAACGAATTAAGAATGCCCTTCACGGAGCGTCAGTTAGCTATAAAGACGCGTGTTCCAGGTAACTAAGGATCCATAGGTTTATTGTGTATGGAATGACGATATTGTTCCTGGTTTTATGGCCAATTTCAACCTAAGGAGAAGCTCATTTGCATGAGTCTAAGCGTTTACTTTAAGCATACATATTTTTATGGAGAAATAAAGGTTGAACATATTCTTAGATAAAAGCTTGTTCGGAACTGCTTATGCATGACCTCGAGACTCCAATAAAATTGTGTTTTAGCGTGATGTCAATGAACTGGTTACGTTGTCATGTTTAATGACCCTAACTTAGAAAATCTCATTGCAGGGCCTGCAAAATATAGCCTAATTCGGCCTTTGTAGGTGTATGTATAATGCAAAGTTTTGTGCCTCAGTTAACATCTAAAATTAGAACGTCGGTTCGCGTTTCCGCGATAGTATTTTCTAGTTTTAGTACTTAAATAGTAGTTTTTAGGTTAGTTAAAGTGGTGTGAGAGTGAATGAAGTGTGTACTTAAGAGCTTAAGAAAAATTTAATGTTTAAGCTCATTGAATCGGTTTTTTCGCGGTTTGAGTTTCTTTCATATTACCTACAAAAGAAGTTGCAACCGGTGGAAGTTCCTGGTCACACGACCGAATGAATCTTCCGATACGGCTCATCCTTACCAGATTTTTGTGAAAACTTAGTTATTGATTGAAAAATTAGCTATGATTGTTAATTATAACATTTTTAAGAGTACCATATCGAAAATATCTACAGATTTGATAACAATAAGAAAAAATCTGACAACAATCTGGGCGTAACTTTATTATTTTTCCGGCAGAAGTACGGAACAGGTTCAATTCTGAAATGCGGTGTAGGCTACTATGTGACTGAAAACCTATCAAAAAGAACAAGATCATGGAAGTGAAAATCTGATTGGATCTGAGAGATATGGAATAGTTTATGAAAAAGTACACAATCACTTTACACCCCCTTAGTTGTCAATTTTCAGAAAATCTTGAAAACACTGTCTTGGTATTCATATGGAGAATACATAGAATAAAACTAAATTCATTATTTGGGACGAGGTAGTAGATATGTCGAAAATCGTGGGAAAATATGCATTCTATTGTCACTGATAATTTTTTTTGCCCCACTTCTGAACGCCAATAGATATTCGTTTTTTTTATTCAAAATTATTTTTTTAGTTGATTTAGATATACACACCGAGTTTCAACATTGTAGCTTAAGCCGTTCCATATATAGGAAAAACACCTACCACTTGTACCACACTACCCTTAGGGGTCGAATTTCAAAAAACCTTGAAAACGCTTTCTAGGTATTCATACGAAGAATCCGTAGAATAAAAATGAATTCAATAATTGGAAAGACCTAGTAGATATGACGAAAATCGTGAAAATATATGCATTTTATATTTATTATATTTCCAAATATTTTTTTTTGCCCCCCCACCCTTTCTGAACGCCAATGAATATTCAAATTTTTTTTATCACTATTACTTTTCTAGTTGATTTACATATACACACCGAGTTTCAACATTGTAGCTTAAGCCGTTCTATATATAGGAAAAACACCCCCACTTGTACCACACTACCCTTAGGGGTCGAATTTCAAAAAACCTTGAAAACGCTTTCTAGGTATTCATACGAAGAATCCGTAGAATAAAAATGAATTCAATATTTGGAAAGACCTAGTACATATGACGAAACTCGTGAAAATATTTGCATTTTATATATATTATATGTACAAATATTTTTGTTTGCCCCCCCCCCTTCTAAACGCCAATGAATATTCAAATTTTTTTTTATCACAATTACCTTTCTAGTTGATTTACATATACACACCGAGTTTCAACATTGTAGCTTAAGCCGTTCTATATATAGGAAAAACACCTACCACTTGTACCACACTACCCTTAGGGGTCGAATTTTAAAAAACCTTGAAAACGCTTTCTAGGTATTCATACGAAGAATCCGTAGAATAAAAATGAATTCAATATTTGCAAAGACCTAGTAGATATGACGAAAATCGTGAAAATATATGCATTTTATATTTATTATTTTTACAAATATTTTTTTTTGCCCCCCCCCCCCCCCTTCTGTACGCCAATGAATATTCAAATTTTTTTTTATCACAATTACTTTCTTAGTTGATTTACATATACACACCGAGTTTCAACATTGTAGCTTAAGCCGTTCCATATATAAGAAAAACACCCCCACTTGTACCACACTACCCTTAGGGGTCGAATTTCAAAAAACCTTGAAAACGCTTTCTAGGTATTCATACGAAGAATCCGTAGAATAAAAAATCTGCCAACAATCTGGGCGTAACTTTATTATTTTTCCGGCAGAAGTAAGGAACGCGTTCAATTCTGAAATGCGGTGTAGGCTACTATGTGACTGAAAACCTATCAAAAAGAACAAGATCATGGAAGTGAAAATCTGATTGGATCTGAGAGATATGGAATAGTTTATGAAAAAGTACACAATCACTTTACACCCCCTTAGGGGTCAATTTTCAAAAAAATCTTGAAAACACTGTCTTGGTATTCATATGGAGAATACATAAAATAAAATTAAATTTATTATATGGGACGAGGTAGTAGATATGTCGAAAATCGTGGGAAAATATGCATTCTATTTTCACAGATAATTTTTTTTGCCCCCCTTCTGAACGCCAATAGATATTCGTTTTTTTTATTCAAAATTATTTTTTTAGTTGATTTAGATATACACACCGAGTTTCAACATTGTATTAAGCCGTTCTATATATAGGAAAAACACCTACCACTTGTACCACACTACCCTTAGGGGTCGAATTTCAAAAAACCTTGAAAACCCTTTCTAGGTATTCATACGAAGAATCCGTAAAAAAAAAATGAATTCAATATTTAGAAAGACCTAGTAGATATGACGAAAATCGTGAAAATATATGCATTTTATATATATTATATTTCCAAATATTTTTTTTTGCCCCCCCCCCTTCTGAACGCCAATCAATATTCAAATTTTTTTTATCACTATTACTTTTCTAGTTGATTTACATATACACACCGAGTTTCAACATTGTAGCTTAAGCCGTTCCATATATAGGAAAAATACCCCCAGTTGTACCACACTACCCTTAGGGGTCGAATTTCAAAAAACCTTGAAAACGCTTTCTAGGTATTCATACGAAGAATCCGTAGAATAAAAATGAATTCAATATTTGCAAAGACCTAGTAGATATGACGAAAATCGTGAAAAGATATGCATTTTATATATATATTATTTTTACAAATATTTTTTTTTGCCCCCCCCCTTCTGAACGCCAATGAATATTCAAATTTTTTTTTATCACAATTACTTTTTTAGTTGATTTACATATACACACCGAGTTTCAACATTGTAGCTTAAGCCGTTCCATATATAAGAAAAACACCCCCACTTGTACCACACTACCCTTAGGGGTCGAATTTCAAAAAACCTTGAAAACGCTTTCTAGGTATTCATAAGAAGAATCCGTAGAATAAAAATGAATTCAATATTTGGAAAGACCTAGTAGATATAACGAAAATCGTGAAAATATTTGCATTTTATATTTATTATATTTACAAATATTTTTTTTTGCCCCCCCCCCCTTCTAAACGCCAATGAATATTCAATTTTTTTTTATCACAATTTCCTTTCTAGTTGATTTACATATACACACCGAGTTTCAGCATTGTAGCTTAAGCCGTTCCATATATAGGAAAAACACCTTCACTTGTACCACACTACCCTTAGGGGTCGAATTTCAAAAAACCGTGAAAACACATTCTAGGTATTCATACGAAGAATCCGTAGAATAAAAATGAATTCAATATTTGGAAAGACCTAGTAGATATGACGAAAATCGTGAAAATATATGCATTTTATATCTATTATATTTACAAATAATTTTTTTTGCCCCTTTTTCTAAACGCCAATGAATATTCAAATTTTTTTTTATCACAATTACTTTTCTAGTTGATTTACATATACACACCGAGTTTCAACTTTCTAGCATAAACCGTTTAATAGTTAGGAAAAACACCCCCTACCCCCGTAGCATACTACCCCTAAAAAAAATTTTATTTTTTCAACATTCCGCTACTATAGCTCTATCTAAATACCAAGTTTAAGGCTTATATCATTACAGGTTCTCAAGATATAAGCATCGGAACTTTTTCCTTTTCACCCTCCCCCACCCTCCCCCTCTTCACCCTCAATCCCAAAACTTTTTTCCCTACTAGGGTTTAATTAGCGCTACTTCTGGTAAAAATTCTAAGCATCTATCTTAAACGGTTCTTGAGATATGAAATGTGTTTGATTTGAAAAATTCTCATCCCCTCCACTTCTATGCGCCACCTCCCACTTAAAAAATTTTACTTTGATCAATCTTTTTTTGTCAACCTTTACACCCAAACCAAATTTTATTTTTCTAGAGCAATTGGTTCATGAGATATCGTAATCTTAAGTTTTTCACCCCCACCCCCATACACAACTTCCCCACCCAATATTTTTCTTGATTCTGTTCTCCTAGTATAACTACAAATATGTTTTAAGTTTGAATAGTGTGCCATTAACGGTTTAGGAGATATGGATTTTAGAATGTGTCTATCTCACCTTTTTTGGGTTTCGGACGCATTACATTTCCCCCCACTCCCACACTCCTTGATCAATATTGACAATTTTTCTGCAAATGGGTCTACTATCAGAGCTCTATAGAAATTCCAAGTTTCAGCTTCCTAACATTAGGGGTTACTGAGATCTGGAAACCAAAATTTTCGGTCTAAAACACTTCCCCCTCCTTCCCCCTCACACCCCCACCCCTAAAAATTTGGTCACTTCAAGGCGCCTACCCCATCTATTCGTTAAAAAAATTTCAATTTAATATCTCAAAGCGTTTGGCAGCTACGAGCCTCCAAACGATCTTGCGTACGGCGGACGCCGTACGGCGTACGGCGGACAGACGGACTGAAAATTTTTATTGCTTTTTTCGCGTCTACTAGTTATGAAACTTGAAAATAAAAATTTTGAGGGTAGCAAATTTTTTTTTTTAAAAAATCAATCACAATACTTAATTATTAAAATAATAAAGTAAAATGAATGCATCGTACGACAAAAAATATTCGTACGAAGGACAAACAATTTTCTTAATATTATCAATTAAAACTACAAATCTTTTGAGATTTTCTTTTATGATATTCTTAAAAATGTTATAATAAACAATTACAGCTATAGATTTCACAATAAGCCGGAAATCGTATCGTGTCGGAAAATTCGTTGGGTCTTGTGTAATTGTTTACAGCACCTTACTATTTATTTTTAACAATAGTATTGTAGATTATATAACTATCAGGCCACAGTCACAATTTTGTATGAATTTTGAACTAATTGTCACTTTTGTGACTTGTGACCTTGGTGTAAAGTATAGAAATACTCGAAACTATTTTATTTTTCGGGTCAAAGTTCGAGAAGAGGTTAAAACAGGGTCCCGCTAATATTTCTATATAGCCTATAGCGGTCAAAGTCAGACTGTACCATCAGTTCGTGATTAGGAGGTATTTTGGAAAGTTAATTTTGTCCTTAGAAGTGAAATGAAAATGTCTAAAATAGAGATTTTCATCCGATCAAACATATAAAAAGCCAGTGTGACGAATCAAGATTTTCATCACTTCTGCTAGGTCTTTCCAAATATTGAATTCGTTTTTATTCTACGGATTCTTCATATGAATACTTAGAGAGTGTATTAGACAAATTTTTTAAATCGACCCCTAAGCGGGTCGAAAGTGATTGTATACTTTTTCGTGAATTCTGCCATATCTCTCAGGTCTGATCAGTAGCTCTGTTCTGTAACTTATGAATGAGAAATTTCTCACCAAAAAGTCATAGTGAGGACGAATTGATGCAGTTTTCTCTCTGTATTCTCACCAAATGAGAAAGCACCGTATTGACTACGCATATGGCAATCTTTCATTTCTTATTTGTTGCGAATACAGAGAGAAAACTCCATCAATTCGTCCTCACTATGACTTTTTGGTGAGAAATTTCTCATTCCTAAGTTACAGAACTGAGCTACAGATATCGAATATCTTTTCCCTTCCACTGGCCTGTTTAATAATCATCTAATTTTAAGTTTTTGTCTTTGTCAACCCCTAGACCGCATCCCGGAGTATGACCCAATTATGCAAAGCATATGTTACTTGTGGCAGCGGCGTAAGTATACTACCGCGACCCTATTTTAATCGCTCGCCAAACTTTTTGTTTTTAAATAAAAATAAACCATCGTTATACCTATTAATTTGCTTTTTTGTTTGAATTCTTACGCAGGCTGTTCTTCTTGCCGGGCCTTGGCTCGGTTTCGTCCTTCTGATGATGGAGTAAAATGGACCAAAATTTTATGTGGCGTGTGCCCGAAATTTTGAATTTTCTGTTTTGTCGATTTGTAGCCGAATTTTGCATTTCTCGCTAAAAATGGGATGAACCATGTTTATAGAGTATTAAATTTTCAATCTTTTTCATCTGATCAACTTTTTTGTAAAATAGTTCTTTATTACTAATAATAAGCGTAAAGTGTAAAAAATTAGGAAAGTGTAAAAAATTAGGAGGTTTTTTAAACTTTTGTACCATTTTTATTAAAAATAGGTGACACATTTACATGGTAAAGTTGTAGAGAATTAAGTTCTCAACAAGTTTCGGGTAAACCAGTTTTTCGTACGACGAACGGATCAAGAGCGAGAGCACGGTAAACACACCGACATGGCGAAATATGTAGCGTAAATACGTGCACAAATGGAAGGTTACAAACCAGTCTTAGGATTTTCTGATGCTTATCCCAGATGTTGGTGTAAATGGGTTGCATATATTTTCACAAATTTGTACACAGGTATTTCTTAGATCTGATGAGATATCGAATCGACTTTCATTTGCTAATGCTCCCTATATAATCGCCAAAAATTTGATTTCAGGTTTAGGTTTGATGAGATATCAGATTAATTTTTACTTAAACAGACTTTTGATGAAATCGTCTACAAATCCATTTCCCAATTTTTTTTTATATTAGATTGCGTTCTTTTCTAGGACGCCAACAACGAGTTATCTCGTTCTGTGTTAACTTGCCATTTTTGTGCAACTACGATTAAACTCGAAATATCTGCACCGTTTTTGCAAAAGTTGATATGTCGGGTTTTAAAAAAAAAAAATTGTTATCTTAATATGTCTATTAAGACTTTCTGAACATGTTAGCAAAATATAATATGTTTGCGATAAGTGGAAGGTTGTTAAACGGCATTCTAAAAAGCTGGTATGTCCTAAAATATTTAATTTGTGGTACGCCAGAACAATATATGTCCCATATCAACGCTTCTTAAGGGGTCTGGCCACCTTGGCTGCTTGGAAAATGGGTTTTTTTTCTAAATTCATAAACTCTGAAGTTTAAATGATTTTTATTTAACTTTTTTTACACAATTTAGACTATACTTTAAGGAATCTCTGACATTTTTTTTATTCGAAAATATTAAAAATGGCGGCGCTGTATATATTTCCTCGGAGGCCCTCCACACGAAAGGAGAGCCGTCATCGATTGCTCTGTTCATATGCATCAGAAAAGAAAAAAGAAAAAATGGGCTTGTTCGTGGGTAGTGTAGCTAGAATGTAGCGTAGGATTTTTAAGATTGCTACATCAGGTTTTTTTTTTATTGACGTTTTTCGACATTTTTCTTAGGAAAAATGCAATTTTTTTTTCTTCAGCTCACCGAAATTTCAAAAAAAAAGACTTGGCAGAAGTTGATATGTTACATATCAGGTTTTGCTACAATCGCACTGAGGGTTTTGTAGGGTGGATAAACACTTCTTTGTCAAAGACACCACATGATTGATATGTCGTCTTATCAGCTGTTATCCATTCAAAAATCAAAACCCGCAATTCATCTGGTGTGGCAGAACAGGATATGTCAAAAAACCTGGTATGGCAGAAGTTGATATGTCGGGTAGTAGCGTGAAAAATAAACCGTACTGTATTAAACCTCTTTAATTTCAATTTTAAGATATTATGGTATCTGCAAAAAAAATAGCAAAGTCCCACATGAGCTAGCACGTAAATCATGAAATTTTGACAAATCAACTTTTGCCAAAACGGTGCAGACTTTAAGTCCTAAAACAATTTTGCGTACGGGGGCAAGCGCGGCGGACGGCGCACACGGATTTTTTTGCTTTTTTGGTGTTTTTTTAATTATAAAACGTGTAAAAAAAATTTCAGGGTCGCAAATTTTATTTTTTTCAAAAATCGATAAGAATACTTAATTATTATTAAACCTTTAAACATAGGATATGTTTTTTTTTTAAATTATAGATTATCACAGGCCAACCTGCAACTCGAGTACCGATTTCTTGCAGGAATGGCGCGTGCTGCATATGTACAGATGCCAACCGATTTAGGCCTTGGAAGGATTATTTTGACCTGAAAAAGTCAAAATAATCGAAGCGAAAGGTAAGGTTCGTGATAGAAGGGCCAATTCCGCCTACGTCCGAATTGGTGGTTGAGTCTGAGCTAGAGCGATGCGCTTGCTGGCGGCCGGGACTAGCTACGGCAGTGTGGGGGGGGGGGTATTTGCTCTGGACTCAGACCATAGACCCTAGGCCTGTACAACAAAAATTATACGCGCCGACTTACCCAGAGAATAGTAAAATTGGGATTATTTTCCCAACAGGTCGTGAAAGACCAAGAAGCGGTGGGCTTGAGTGGCTTCGCGATTTTTATGGGTGCTGTGGTGGTATAGCGCCCTATCTGCCCACCCTACCTCAGCCACGACACACATATGCAATAACCCAGCAAACATAATGATTCGATATCAATTCAACATCAATTCGAGAAAGCGAACTACTTTCGTTATTGAATCCTCTATCGAACCGATTTCGGCACCAAAAAATGGAGTGTATTTCTCGACACGAAAACAGATTTGATATCGAATCGAAATTTGAAGAAATCTTAAACTCTTTTTAAGTATTTGTATTTTTATGTATTCGAAATTGGTACGATAAATCGAATATTTCTCGAAATAGTTGCGAGATGTACTATAGGGCCGCTGTGAGACATAGTTCGAGAATTTTAACGGATAGAATCATGGAAGTGCTTATAGGTATGTATAGGTACTCGTAATAAAAAAAATTTAAAAATAAAATATTGGTGGGAAATTATGAAATAAGTTTATATAAAAAAAAAAAACATTTCGTGTTGATCCAAGAAAACCGAGGAGTCCGAGACAATGTTTGCTGGGAAACATTAGCAGAACGCGCCTTCCGACTTACGAGTAGCAAAGCTTTTAGTTGTTTTTCTGCGTCGCGAAAATATTGGCGTCGACTTCCGCATTTCACTCGGTAACTACCAGGTAACGTTACCCAGGAGTAAAGAAGGTAATAGAATGAGGTAGATAATTACACGCATGTACTCCGATACGAAGTATAATATGTATGTACATATATAAGTTAATTTGGTCCCGAGGCGCATTCTTTTTAACTGAAAGATTACTGGTGAGTGCTTTTTTGCTTACGGTATGTGTGCCAAACCTAGAAATACTGACTATTTGGATATTAGTCTTAAATCCTTAACGGTTTAACAGTCTATTCTTTAAATCTACTAAACATATGACACCAAATCGTAAACTGATTATTATTCCATAATTTCACCTGTTGAAAACATATTCCGTAATAATCCGAACGAAATATCAAACAAAGGAAACATACAATCACTATGACTCCTTTGTATCCATAATCGCGCCGGATTTAAGGAAACCAATTTCACTTCTGAATAATTCATTAATGGGGTTAGAGGTAATAATGGTAAGGTTTAAGGTTCTGCTACACTTAGTAGATTACTAAGCCCCTAATACTGTAGCTGCGTTATAGAATTTTTACTACCGAACTGGAAAGACAGCGAACCGTGTAATTGAATTCTTAGAGAGATGCAATCTTATCGTTTCGAATTATTAAAACCTGAATTTACTTTACGAGGTAAATTAAAGGTTCCATCAGGCAATTAGTGCCCAAAAAACTTTTCTACGCTCCTGAGTTAGGAAATATTTTCCGGCGGATCGTTTGAATATTTGATAAATCATTTCCTAAGTGATGTTGCGACTCCTAAGCCTCTTACTGCCATTGCTGTATAGCAGAAAATTATCATCTGATCAATTCTAAGATAAAAGTGAATATGAAATTGCAATTTAATGGATTTGTAATGTGTTTTATTCGCTGGTATATGAAATGTACATTTTATGAATCATTTCCCTTCTTTTTAATCGACTTCGGAAATATTACGTTTCACGTTTATTATACTATCAGCCAATTTATTTCATTTCAGTTCATTTCTAAAATTTTAGAATATGAAGTTGGGGTAGGTGAAAAAAGGGACAATACGTGGCCACTATTATTAGTCCGTACACCTCATATTTTCCACACTCAATATGATGACATTTTATAGTGGTGACACAACATGAAGGAATTAAATCGATCGTTAAACTGTACAACGAACACCGCTCCCATTCGTATGAACCCCTTAATATTGCGATGGAACCTTAAGAAAATAAAATTGAAAAATAGAATCCACCAAAAATTACATCAAAAATTCCAGGCTTTTTAAGTTATTAAGTTATTTATGAAGCCTTGGTCACGCCCGATCTTAAGCTCGGCCATTAATAAATTGATTAGAGAGAACCTTAAATTGTTTGTAATGTTTCAATAGTAAGGTTCTAGTTCGAAATAAGAATTAGAAGTAACGAATTCATGGCCGAAACTTTTTCGAATTTTTACGACTCTTTTCAGTTAGAGCACACGATATTTATGGCATACCTGCACCAAATAATTTCCGGGAAAAGTTTAAAGGTCCATTCTAGAGGATTCCAGTTCCAGTATCGATTAAATGCGACCGGTAAAACATTCCTTTCAAGTAATAAAGACGAATTTGCGACTGTAGATGGCTGGTATGCCTACTTAAATCTCGATTAAAAGATTTTACTATAATTGCTTGGGTATTAGTTAATTGAGTTCGGTGAAATGTTTATTGCTACGCTTGGAAAATAGGAACGGGCAGTGTTGTGTTTCGTACGCTCAGCTTAACACTCGTAAATTTTTAGTACGAAATTTATTGGATACGAATCGAAGATCGTAAATATCTCAGCGTGTTTCATTCAATGGCGTCGATAGTGGAAGGAAGCTCAAAGTTCAACAGGAATAGCTCAAGGAGATGTTTTGGCTTATCTGAGTCAAAAAAGCTGCTGAAAGTTGAAGGGTGGAAAAGAAAAATTTCCGATTAATATAGGCTTGAGAAGTAATGGGTAGCTGAAACTTGTAGTCTCACTAGTTCTTCAAGCAAATTTTTTTTCAAAAGAATCTGCGATGGTAAGGTCACAACTTTTGCGATTTTTGATGGGATGGCTCAGGTAGTATAATAGTTGTTGAATGTCGTAAGAATTTAATATTTCTTGGGATAGTAGGGTAAACGGGTAGGATTTGTTTTGCCTACCTATAGTATAGCTCACGCTTGGAAGTTGAAACTTGCTATGTACATATGTGTACATCTACTATGAAAGTAATTTATATGTAAAAAATCTTACCTACGTCATAGCATGCGAGCCCTTTATGAATCACACTTTATATGTTCCGTCAAATTTCAGGTCTATTTCCTAAAACCACAATCAGGTAAAGTAATTTATATAAAAAAAGGAAAATTTTCTGTTGAATTGTTCGAACATCACGAAAAAAAAGTTTTATATTATTTTTTGTTTATTTGTGGCCAAAAACCTCAAATTTGCTTAACGTCTGTTCGTCCGTCCGTCTGTCTGTCAGTGAACACGATAACTCAAGAACGCTTTGACCTAGGATCTTGAAATTTTGAATCTGAGTGTTTGGTTGGGTTCGTAAAGCTAAGTTCGTTAACGGGCAAAATCGTCCCACTCCTTCGGGTAGCTGCCATACAAAATGTTCTTAAATCACGAAATTTTGAGTGTGTTAATTTTTTAATATTTGGAGCTAAATGTATGATTATGAAGAAAATCTTATTAGTCCTTCGAGTGGCTGCCATACAAAAATCCTATTGAAATACCTTCACTCATTTCTCGAAACTCACTATAACTCTAGTAATTGTTTAGCTATGAATTCAGAATTTTGTACAAATTAGTTTTGAGTGAATACACAGTTCAAGGCTTACTAATCAGCGAAATCATTTTACTCCTTCTGGTACCTTCCATATAAAATGTCCTCAAAACATGTGTTCAACAATATTTTTCGATAACTTTTGAACGCTTCAAACTACAAATTTGAAATTTTGTACACATTAATTTTTGAATAATTCCAAGGAAAAGGATGAATATGTAAGAAATCGAGTGAGTCCTTGCTCCACCTCCCATATGAAAGTCCTTCAAAAAGGATATTTATTTTCCAGTTCAAGATATGAAATTAAACAGTGAATATTGTCATTTTGTTTTGAGTAGCAATTTAATGGGACTCCTTAATGAAGGACATACAACATGCACACACGTAATACTTCTTCATCCCCAACTTCATTATCCATCGGAGTTCTGTATCATCTAGAGTATTATACGATTGGCTTGCAGCCTGATAAGCTTAGTCGCGTTTTTCTCAAAACGGTATTTTGCAAATCGATAGACACGATATGTTGAAATCGATTGAACGAATTCCTTTGAAATTTGGTAAGCTTATTCAGTAGGCACTTGTAATGACGGAAATCTTGTAGCAAATTTCCGCCCACAACAACGACAACGCTAAGGACCAAAATTCCGGTAAAGAGGGCTGCAATGTGAAAACTTCATATATTTTTTATATAGCCGACATAATTCGCAGTCAGTGCATGTTCTGGCCAATATATAGCTCAAAGCGACCGACCAGAAAGCAAGCAGTCGGCAACGAGCAGCCGATAGTGGAGGGTGAACGTTAAATTCCCCCTAAACGAAAGCTAATCGTGGTACTCGTCGAATCGACCTATGCATTTGGGCCTGAGGCTTTGTAAGACCGCTGAATCATAGACTCGAGGAAACAAACCGACTAGGTACGGCTTCTACTGGTGATGCCAACTTTTCTTTAAGGTCTGAGGCTTCGTAAGTCCGCTTAAGAAAAAGGCCAATCAGTACCCGTGGATATACTCACGGTGCCAAAACCTAAGCGACTGGAAGAGGCTTCCACTAACGATGCCACTTACATTAAGGTCTGAGGCTTTGTAAGTCCGCTTAAGTAGGAGGCCAGTTAGTGTACGTGTTCCTAAGCACGGTGCCGAACCCATGGGAGCCTGAGGAGCCAGAGAGAGACGACAGAGGATCGAGCGCAACCAGCAAGGACCAGACAGACGCAGCGACGACGAAGTCCGGACGTGAGCAGCAACGAAGAGACGATATCTGACAGGAGGAGAGAGCAACGACGGGCCGAGACGCAGGCAACGAAGACGACCCGAAGAAACTCAGGCAGCAGGAGCGTAGACGAGCGACAACTAAACGAAGGCAGCGAGACAGGCTGTCCAGTGACGAAGGGCTGAGACCGAAGCCATACCTCCGAAGGCAGGAAGGGCAACGACGAGACGACGCGAAGGAAACCGAGGTCAAGACGTGGGACGACGCGAGACAAAGAGACCCCGGCGACAGTAGCATACGCGAGCGACAACGTGTAACACAGGAAGCAGCGAGACAGACCCGAACGCATGATGAATTAAAACCCACGATGAATTAAATATGGATTATTAAAGAAATGAAGTACATGAAACCTGATATTTTTACGAATAAATTGAAGTCTAAACAAAGAAATTGTTTGTAACGAACCCTTGGCGCCCGATGAGCCTACCCCGGAAATCGAGTCGTTACAATGGCGCCCGAGCAGGGACTTCACAAATAAAACCAAAGAAAACTGGCAGTGAAACTCAGTGAACAAACTAATAGTGAATTAACAATTAAAAGCCAAAGATAGTGAACAAACAGTAGGATGAACAAAGACGTCATCGAATAACAAACTAGGAGACAGACAGTGCAGTGAACAGTGGAAACTCAGTGAAACAACCACCAACAGTCAGAGAACAAACAGTGAAGTTACGAAAGACAAAGAAAGCAAACAGTGAAGGTCCGAAAGTGAACAGTGAAAAAACGAACAGTAGGAAACATGGTGAGAACCAATTGGATTTACGGGTTGCGGAAAGAGGACCTTCTCAGCTGCATGGAGGAGTTCGATATGGACAGTACCGGAACCGTAGAGGAACTGAGGAAACGTTTCGCCTTGTGGATCAAGGACAAGAGAGGCATTCTGCACGAACAAAGACTCAAGGAACTGGAATTACGACACGACAAGGGCGGGACATCGAAGCCTTTAGATACACCCGAGGAAGAGACCCAAGACGGAAAGACCACGGATGAAGGGACCCAAACGACACCACAGGAGGAAGAAGAGCCCACTACAGCCATCTCCGGAACAGGCCAGATTGCGTCCCGGACGCATGCTACCATCGCCGATCAGATCCGAAAGTGGTCGCTTAAGTATGACGGCGGGAAAGAGCCACTGAACTTCCTTGAACGAGCCGAGGAATTAGCCGAGGTGTATGACATCCCGAAGGGTTGCTTGCCGAGGACAATGCCGGAACTACTCCGAGACAAAGCACTAACGTGGTTCCGGAATAACCAGCGCCCATGGCACCGATGGGTTGAGTTTAAGGAGGACTTCTTGAAATTCTTCCTCCCAACACGATACCTCGAAAACTTGGATGACAAGATCCGGCAGAAACAGCAACAATCGGGAGAACTCTTCAAGGACTACGTCCTGGATCTGCAAAACCTGATGCGCCTAGCGAACTACTCCGAGGAACAAAAGCTGGAGCGGATATTCCGAAACTGCCATCCCAGATATCAGCTATACATTCGACGAAGAGATTTCAACACATTGGAAGGATTAATCGCACTAGCCGACGACTTTGAAAGCATCCAAGGAGAAACGGAACTAAGTCTCCGACCAACAAGGATCAATGAAGAACGACGTTGTGCCGTAGCTCAATCTATAGAATCTCCAGTCAACACCAGAACCGCATGCCGGAATTGCAGTCAGGACGGCCACCAGGCACGAGTCTGCCAAAACCCTCGAGTTTACTTCTGCTGGGATTGTGGCCGTCGAAACACCCGTACGATAGACTGCTGCAGACGCCGATCGGGAAACGAGCCGGGAGCCGACCAGTCGCGAGGAACGCCGGTGTCTCAACCAGCCGATCCTCGCAACGCATAAGCCTCCTCTACCACGAGGACAACCACCTCTTTGCCAACATTAACATCGGCAAAGAGGTGATAAAAGCCACCATAGACACCGGTGCAACAAAAAGCTTCATGAGCGAATCCTTCGCACTCAAGTTCCGGACCGCCGGACGAATCATCCAACAAGAAGTAACCGTCAAAATGGCAGACGGGTCGACACGCGAAGTGACAAAAGCACTGTTCACGACCATCCAGTTAGGCCAGAGTACATGCGAAGTTCCCTTGCTAATTCTTCCGGGAATCATCGAAGATATAATTCTCGGAATGGATTTCCTACAACACATCGGGACCACGCTCAGCTGTGGGGGCCAAACCGTCGTGCTGCGAAGCAGAGACGTCGCCCCAAAACAAGGCAACATTAGCACATGCACCGTGATACAGGATGAGATGACAGAACGGTTGGATAGCATCAACGCATTCTTGAACCAAGAATTGGACGCCTTCGAGCAACTTAGCGGAGTCACGAACATCACCAAACACTAGATTATCATGCAGGACGATCGACCCTTCAAACACTACGAGCAATCCCGTCACACAGGCCATCATTAATGCCGAAGTGGATGAGCTACTCAACAAGGGTTGCATCGAACCATCGCATAGCCCTTATAGCTCTTCAGTGGTCTTAGTCCAAAAGAAAAACGGTAGTTGGAGGCTCTGCCTTGACTTTCGACAACTCAACGCTCGCTCCACACCAGACGCGTATCCAATACCACGAATACAGTACATCCTGGACCATCTGCGAAACGCTAAATACATCAGTAGCTTGGATCTAAAAAACGGATACTGGCAAATTCCTATGGACGAGAGTAGTAAACAATATACAGCGTTTACCATACCTGGCCGCGGGCTATTTCAATGGCGGGTCATGCCCTTCGGTTTACACTCGGCGCCAGCCACATTCCAGAGGGCTTTGGACCAAGTAATTGGCCCTGAGATGGAACCATATGCTTTCGCATATCTAGACGACATCATCGTCACGGGAGCTTCGTTCGAAGAACACATGAAGAACTTACGTGAAGTATTCCGGCGATTTCGAGCTGCCAACTTGAAAATTAACGTGGAGAAATGTAGATTCTTTAAGGAGACAAAGTACCTGGGACACATCGTAAGCGAACAAGGAATCCACACCGACCCAGACAAGATAGCCGCAATCAAAGCACTACAACCTCCAACGAACCTTCGAGAATTGCGGAGCAGCCTAGGAGTGGCATCGTGGTACCGCCGTTTCGTGCCCGAATTCGCCACGTTAGTACACCCGCTTACCACCCTTCTAAAGAAAGGAAAGCATTGGAAGTGGCAAACCGAACAACAGGACGCTTTTGACGCGTTGAAACAGAAGCTCTGTGATGCCCCGGTTCTAGCCTGCCCAGACTTCAAGCAAAAGTTCACACTACAAACTGACGCCAGTGATTACGGTTTGGGAGGGGTACTAACCCAGGAAATCTATGGTCAAGAACACGTGATAGCCTACGCCAGTCGCCATTTGAACCCGGCCGAACGAAACTACTCGCCGACAGAAAAGGAGTGTTTGGCAATCGTCTGGGGAATTCGTAAGATGCGACCCTACTTAGAAGGATATCAGTTCACAGTCATCACGGACCACATGGCGCTAAAATGGTTAAACTCTATCGAGAGTCCATCAGGACGAATCGCGAGGTGGGCATTGGAACTCCAACAATATACCTTCGACGTCCAATATCGCCGCGGAAAGCTAAACGTAGTGCTGATGCACTCTCACGACAACCGACCGACACACTCTACACGATTACTAGCGAGGCATTAAACGAATCAAATTGTAAATGGTTGAGTAAAAGGTTATCGGAAGTTAAAAATAACCCAGACAAGTACCCCGACTATGTTATCGAGGATGGCAGGATGTATCGGCATATCCCACACCAATCAAACGACGAGGACTGTGCGCCCTGGAAGCTCTGCGTAGCCACATCATTGCGGAAACGAATATTGAAAGAAAATCACGATAGCCCCTGCGCGGGTCACCTCGGCATCCGGAAAACAATCGGCCGCATCGCTAACCTGTATTACTGGCCCGGAATGTTCAGAGAAATCAGCCATTATGTTCGATCGTGCGAGTCATGCCAAAAATATAAGCAGAGTCAACAGAAAGCAGCTGGAAAGATGCTCACTCAGATCGCTGAAGAACCTTGGACAATCCTATGCACTGACTTCGTAGGACCACTACCACGCTCGAAGCACGGTCACACGATGCTCCTGGTTTTCTTCGACAAGTTTTCGAAATGGACGGAAGTAGTTCCCCTACGTAAGGCGACAAGTGAGGGGGTAATAAAGGCGTTCCGGGAACACATCCTAGCCAGATTCGGGGTACCAAAAGTTCTGGTCTCCGACAATGGAACCCAGTTCACCAGCAGGGTATTCCAGAGGTTCATGCAAGAGATGGGAATAAGGCACCAGTTTACAGCCCCGTATACCCCCCAGGAGAACCCCACGGAACGAGCCAATCGAACCATAAAAACGATCATGGCACAACTGACCGGCGAAAAGCATAACTCTTGGGACGAACTACTCCCAGAAATCACCTTAGCGATAAACTCTGCCACCTCCGAAACTACCGGGTATAGCCCAGCATTCCTGACGCAAGGACGGGAGCTCCGTTTACCACGGACCCTGTACGACGAAGAAACTTTTGGAACCGGTAACCTACCACAGACACCATCCGGAAAGGCGTCGAGGTTACAGGAAGCCTTCCAGATCGTACGGCGAAACCAAGAACGAGCAGCCCAGGACCAAGGGCGACATTATAACCTGAGAAGGCGTCAGTGGAACCCCGCGATAGGACAACGAGTTCTAGTCAAACAGCACCATCTCTCCAAAGCTATCGATGGATTCACCGCAAAGCTGGCTCCGAAGTTCGATGGCCCATACAAGATTACGAATTACATCTCACCCGTGATTGTTCAGGTCCAGCGGGAAGACGACACTAGCACCCGGACCGTCCATATTAGCGAGTTGAAGGCATACCACACCACGGATGAGGACACGGCCATACCTGGAACGCCAAGTCCTTCTACACCCAAGTAGGAGTGAAGTGTAATGACGGAAATCTTGTAGCAAATTTCCGCCCACAACAACGACAACGCTAAGGACCAAAATTCCGGTAAAGAGGGCTGCAATGTGAAAACTTCATATATTTTTTATATAGCCGACATAATTCGCAGTCAGTGCATGTTCTGGCCAATATATAGCTCAAAGCGACCGACCAGAAAGCAAGCAGTCGGCAACGAGCAGCCGATAGTGGAGGGTGAACGTTAAAATTCCCCCTAAACGAAAGCTAATCATGGTACTCGTCGAATCGACCTATGCATTTGGGCCTGAGGCTTTGTAAGTCCGCTGAATCATAGACTCGATGAAACAAACCGACTAGGTACGGCTTCTACTGGTGATGCCAACTTTTCTTTAAGGTCTGAGGCTTTGTAAGTCCGCTTAAGAAAAAGGCCAATCAGTACCCGTGGATATACTCACGGTGCCAAAACCTAAGCGACTGGAAGAGGCTTCCACTAACGATGCCACTTACATTAAGGTCTGAGGCTTTGTAAGTCCGCTTAAGTAGGAGGCCAGTTAGTGTACGTGTTCCTAAGCACGGTGCCGAACCCATGGGAGCCTGAGGAGCCAGAGAGAGACGACAGAGGATCGAGCGCAACCAGCAAGGACCAGACAGACGCAGCGACGACGAAGTCCGGACGTGAGCAGCAACGAAGAGACGATATCTGACAGGAGGAGAGAGCAACGACGGGCCGAGACGCAGGCAACGAAGACGACCCGAAGAAACTCAGGCAGCAGGAGCGTAGACGAGCGACAACTAAACGAAGGCAGCGAGACAGGCTGTCCAGTGACGAAGGGCTGAGACCGAAGCCATACCTCCGAAGGCAGGAAGGGCAACGACGAGACGACGCGAAGGAAACCGAGGTCAAGACGTGGGACGACGCGAGACAAAGAGACCCCGGCGACAGTAGCATACGCGAGCGACAACGTGTAACACAGGAAGCAGCGAGACAGACCCGAACGCATGATGAATTAAAACCCACGATGAATTAAATATGGATTATTAAAGAAATGAAGTACATGAAACCTGATATTTTTACGAATAAATTGAAGTCTAAACAAAGAAATTGTTTGTAACGAACCCTTGGCGCCCGATGAGCCTACCCCGGAAATCGAGTCGTTACACACTCATATAGACAGTTTACAAACTGTGATTCATCAAGCCGTTTTTTCGCGACCTGAAGAAGTTAGTAAAAAAGAAGTAAAAAAAAAAACACCAAAATTGACGATAGAAAGTTCAACAAGTTGCCAAGAATTAAGTGTTCCATATTTTTTAATAATCCTAATTATGAAACTGGTTCCAAATTCACAGATGCCGTTTGATTTTTTCATTTGTGTATCCTCCCTTGTTATATAATATATATAATTTAATTATCAAAAACTTTTAATGTGCTCTTGTGTGAGTTAAACATGAGTTCCAATGGTGTTAGTAGGCATTAGGCAATGTCCAAGAATTCGGAGTCTTCTCTGTGAAAGGTTTTCACAGTAGCATGGAACGTGCCCTGAAGTTTCCCTTCTTCTTCCCATAATTTGCAAATATCGGCTAAATTAGTCCAGTCGAATGCAGATGCCTTTTAAGCTAACAGTATCTTGTATTTAGCGGAATCAAGCGCCGAACTTGATTCTAACTCATTTTGAGCAAATCGAATATTCGTTTCTTGAAGTGACTTTCCGAGGATAGGTTGCACCTGCCTGCACCCCACCGTCCAATAGAGGCATTGGTGGCTCGCCACATGCAGCTAGTAAGGCTGAGCTTTAAGCTTGTATTACACTGTTGTGAGTTTTATTTGTATTTGCCTACTTCGCATTGCATATTACTGCAATTTGAAAACGTGGTCATACAGTCTAATACAAGCTTAAAGCTCAGCCTCACTGGCCGCATGTGGCCGTGGCGAGACGTCACAGAAAAGACAATAGAGAATAGAGGTCAGCTATTAGCTTAGCCAGTGGCGACTCGCCGCAAAAAGCTAGTGGGGCTGTGCTTTAAGCTTGTGTTACACTGTATGATCAATGAGAGCTTTCTACAAGCTCGCCATATATTTCACGAAAATATATGCAAAAAACTGGGAAAAAGCGAACAGTCAACAGTGTAACACAAGCTTAAAGCACAGCCCCACTAGCTTTTTGCGGCGAGTCGCCACTGGCATAGTCCTTAGATGTTAGTTAATACAAACCACATTCATTGTCATTCCACGGAGGGGTACTGGTCTTGTGAATTTTTAGTTCAGCTTTTTTTTGCTAACTGGTCCGCAGACGCATTGCCTACTATAACACTGTATCCAAGAACCCAGACTAGTATAACTTTATTTGAGTTCGATAGCTTTTTGAGTTCTTGTAAGCAATCTCACGCTATGTGGGACTTAAAGGAAAACACTTGAAGAGCAAGTAGTGTTCCTCTGTAGTCAAAAGGAATGTTAATGTTGTGATTCTTGTATCCTCTTCTAATATTTTCCCTAAAGCATAGTTTAATTGTAATAAATTAAATTTCTGCTTTGAAGATCGTATTTGTTTTGTTGAGACTGGCGTGTATTTCGACACTTGGTCTGTGTCAATAAACTCCTGCTCCAACTCCATCATTTGTCTTGGGAGCCATTATGTAGAAGGTTTTGCGCCACTATACAGATGACATATGTGATCACTGGTGTGACTCTATACGTATATACCCGCGTTGGCGCTCAACCATCCCTAGAGTTTATTATTAGTCCAGGTGCATCTAAATAAGTCAATCACTTAAGATATTTGTCTAAGCAGCTTGTATCCCAATATCAGCAACCAAAACTTAAAGAAAGGATATTTTCAATTTAATCGTTATATGAAACATATAAAATATTAATTCTGTTTATGTAAAATATGAGGAATGTAATAGATTTGGTAAATAAAAAAATGAATGATCGAAATTAATTTCTATAGCCACACACAATTATTTAATTACTGCAGTAGCTATTAATCTCCAAAGTGAAATCTTTATAATAGGATACACCGATATTATTTATAAAAAATAAAAGAATAATAAAGTCATAATGTAAAAGTTAATAATTTTTAAAAGTGTGCGTATTGCAATCACAACGGAAATTTTAAACGAAAATAATTGTGATAGACTCTACCAACATTTTTGGATACCCAAAAGTGAACAAAAGCAAGAAAAATCATCTAATAAAAACAAAAGCAATAAAAATTAAAAAATATACCCAAAGGCAATACTATAATAATATCAGTAAATATAAGGTTTTAATAACTATCAGTTTGAACACGTTAAAATTTTTATAACTTCACTCGTCTCTAACTGTGATATCTAATCTAACTGAAATCTCTACACCAAAAAAAGCGGAAATCTCTGTAATTCAAATATTAATAACTTAATTGTTTGTACAAGTGTAAAAATCATGTTCGATTATTTCACGAAAGAACCTTCAAGCTGGCAACACAATCACAATTAAATTTTTTAAATGTTGTTGGAGCTGCAAGCCACGATCAGTTCTTCCGAATTTGACGCTTTCCAATGGACTCGAAGGCAACGTTTGACGAAAATTATTGCCATAATCAACGAACATCGACCACGAGATGATAGTCTTACCAGCGTGCAATTGAAAACCAAATGCTGTCCGTAGTATTTGGCACTACAACGATCGCCATGAATCGCGGAGAGCAGGAAACTCTTTTTAGGCAGTCGCACAATATACGGCTGCAACAGGAGCAGGCGAAAGCCGCTCGTCATCAACTTCTTCCCGTGACGACGTCCGGAACGAAAATGGCGGCTGGTCATCAACGGCATCGTCACTATTCCTACGGGAATATTCATCAAGTTAGTAATTTACATTCGCAAGCTTTCAACTCCCGATCGTTCGGTGAAGATCGTCCTTTCGCTTCCGTTCCGTGTGACGATCTTGTACTGTCCGTGCTGAAGACGCCGCTAAAAGAAAGTCCAACATCACAGACAACGCCGAGCACACATTCCTGCGCATATACCGCCCTCCAAGGTTCCGAAGATGAACTAGTCGATGACGTCGAATCGGCCAAGGATGCACCGGAAATTATCGAAGTGACAAAATCGCCGTTTCAATTTTTGCGTCGATTTCGAGCTGGACGCGGTACACGTTTCGAAGCACATCATCGACGCGTACCAACACCGATGCGAACAAAAAGTCGCAGCCAAACTCGATCGAATGCGGACATCTTGGACGGAGTATCGCGCGGAACTGAAGGTAAATCGCTATTATGGTTGAAACAGATAACTGGAGCTTGGCGACAATCGCACCACGAATCACGTAGTATACTCTTGTCGCCAAACTTCCCAGTATCTGTTTCATATTTGGTTACCATAACTTGGAATTGGTATTTCCTATGTCTGATATAGAATCTTTGGTTTCAGATGACCTTGCAACGGACGATGCGGACGCAACACTGGCAGGCGATCCAAGCGAACCACCGGGTGTACCAGATCCTTACTATCCAATCGCTTTGCCTATCGATCAGGCGTTCAAAGCGAAATACGTTTTCCATCATCGACGCGGCAAAACTTTCCAAGAGCGCCTTTATGTGTTCTTAGAACATCCTGGCGGGTGGTTGTGTTTCATCTACCATTTCACAGTGTGAGTCGAGTAACTTTATTTCATTTTGCTATTATTAAATCGATGTTACAATTATGAAACAGTTTTTCAAGTTAGATATCATATGAATGTGCGCAAACATTTTTTTATTTAGCGCATATGCATTTCAGGCAGGCAAGTAATTACATTGCCAGGCGTAGCAAAACCACATGGCCCTCCAGTTAAAGTTTTGTTACATGTAAAGGCCGGTTAAAATGACGGATGCAAACATGTTTTGTTGAGATTCTGAGGAAGAAAGAAAATCTCTTATGAGAAACTGATCAGGAGTGAAACGAACAGATATTATGTTCAGCTGAAAATAATGACGATATTTCTGTGAATGTGTGGGTGACACTATTTTTTGTTGCCATAAAAAGTTCCGAACTGAAATATTTTTATGGTTACTGTTCGTAATTTTCTATTGTGGTATCCTTGTTCGCCATAAATTCAATAGGTGTAGCTACCAGCAACACGAAATTTCTGTATTATTTTGTGGTTAATTTGACGTTCACATTTAACGTGCACATTTTATGTTTTTTTTTTTTTTAAAGGTTCATCCCTTTTTTCGTGTTCAAACTCAGAGTCTTCAAAGATAATATTAACTAAAAATTTAGTATCTTCTTCGGGAATCATTTTTTTATTTTAACGCAAATAGTATACACCAGGGGTCGGCAACCTTTTGAGGCGGAAGAGCCAAAACTTACAATTTACTAAATTTCTCAGTTCTTAAAGAGCCACTAACATTGCTTCTAACCCATTGAAAATTGGATAAGCTAGCTCCCTCGCAATCTCAATCAAAAGTGTTTGCACCCGCCATGAAAATCGGCCTTAAACCTGGTAGCCGCGCAACTTTTGCATTATAGAAACAGCAACCACTGAATATCTAGCTGGATCTAATTAAGTTAGGTTAAAATATTAACATATTGGCGTGGCAACAATTTTTTTTTTGTGTTTTACTTGAAATCACGGTGAATCACTGGCTAACCAATCGCAGATGTTGATGGATTTCAATGTTTTTATTCTTGTACTTATTGTATCGACGTTGACCTCAATAATTGTCCAACCAGTTGGCAGTGGCGATTATATTGGTTTTCAACTACGAAGAAAAATATGAGGAAATGAAGTTTTGAGAGAAATGAAGCGGAAATGGAAATACCGCACGCATACTATTGTAACGTATTAACGTATTAGGTATCGAACATAAGGATAGGGGTAAATGCCGGTAAAATAATAGAAGCATTTCAAATTAAGAAATTCTATCCGATGAATGTAAAAATATTCGCTTTGAACACAGAGAAGTGAAACAAAACAGGGTCGTTATATAAAATTGTTGTTGTTTTGCGTGTTTTAAGTGTCCCGCTTGAGTAAGAAAAAACGTGTAAGTGAATTAGATAATATCTGCTTTCAACTCAATCGCTGCTTGTCATCTCCAGTATACACATCTCTATGCCATAGAGTAACAAAATTTGTGGTTTTTCGATTAAAAATAAATAAACAAAAATTATACATCTCTCCTTTTGGTTTTAAGAATTATGGTTTTTCATAGTACATTGATAAAGGCTACAGTTGAGTTTAAGAATTTACTCAAATAAAAAAAACAGCTACATTTTTTTTTTTAATTTTCTTTCCATTTTGTTCACTTTAATAATTCCTAAAAAAATGTTCTAAGAAATCTGCGCATTACCTTACAATACTTAAAATACGGATATGCGTAGGTGTAACTACCAAACTCCAATTTTCTGGCGAAACTAGTTTCCTTTAAAAATAGTGAACAAGATGTGAACCGTCGAGCAAAATTTTAATTTCTTATATAATTACAATCATTGTTATTATTTATATTATTACAATGAAAAGAACACACTCTTTCGAAGCATCCATACCCTGGATGACTCGCACTAAGACCATAGCTTTACACTATTTCAATCTTAAGCGTTCACTACTAGGCAAACTGAAAGTGGAATAACTCTTTTTCAAGTTTTTAAATCGACATGCTTAAGGGTTTGCGTTTAAATATGTTTAAAAATATGCATTCCAACTTTCTGAATAATTTACTGGTATTTGTTATATGTGTGATGAAACAATGGCTTCAATACATTTTCAAAAAGTTGCTTTGTGTTGTATAAAACATCGTTACAATGTCACAACCATTTTTCCTTAAATCTACTTTTTCCACTTTGAAAATCAACGGCTCTTATTGTGAACCCCCGATCTTTAAAATTAAGTGCGCCTTTCGCAAAGCAAAAGTAATCATGGCCGATGCTTGTCAACTTGGGCTTTATTGGTTACCGAAGTCGAATTTCGGTAATTTTTCACCTTTTCTGAATGAAACAATCATTGCATTTGCCAGGATTACTCTACCTTATTATATTACGCTTACCGGAAAAAGAAACTCCCGCAAATTTTAGTTTTACTTGAGTTCTTAGGCCGCTCACAATGCACTTCATTTTAATCGTTTTTGTCCGTATTTCTGAAAAACACCAACGAAAACTTGCTGTTTTTCTAAAATATATGCACTTGTGCACCTCACACGTAACTAACTTTCCGAACCTTTATGCACTTTTTCATTCACTTTTTCACAAATTATTTCGCTCGGCATGAATTTCTTTTCTTCGGTGATCTTCGGAAATGGGGTTGGGTGAGTTATGTACAGAGCTATATACAAGATGTTTGACATTCTGGGCTGTACATAGTGGGATGTATACCGACAAAATTTCAATGTGTGCGCGTTTTTTCGGTAGTTGCTAAGGCAAAGCGGGGCTAAGAAGACAGGAGAAACCGGTTAGAGGGAATACGTGTAAAATTACTTCATCAATTTTATGTGTATATATACGGTATTACATCCGCCTGGTTTTCAAAGAGGGGGACCACTGACGTTTAGTAGGTACTGTAGAGAGACGAGGAGTGGTGGTTAGCTGCTAGTATAGTGAGGATGGATATTGTATAAATGTTATAGTCGGGGTTCTTACTGCTTGAAAATAATTTTCCGCATCTAATAACAAATTTTTTTAACACCACTAGAAAATAAATGTATTCAATTTTTAATAGTTTAACTTTCATATACCTATGAAATGATATGATTTGATGAAACCGAAGATTGGGTATTGCAACCCGAAGCCTGTATCGTACAATCCAAAGACTTCAGGCCGACTTCGAAGAATTGATCACCCCAGTTATTAAGTTATCCAACATTTTGTATGAATGGAATTTATAAATTTATTAGTATATCTAATATATAGAAATAAGACATTTTTTTGGTCGGGCTCGATTGAAATCTACACCTGTGAACCGTTCCCTCCCAAATTTTGCATGTACATTCTCGAGACTACCGGACAGGTCGGGAACATAATTATATATTCCTGAAATTGAGTGTTTTTCATATGACTTAGCGCCAGTTTGTTCATTTTCGGTTTAATTTTGCGTTCCTATTGCTAAATGGTAAAGTTGGACTAGGGATAGTGGATAGAGGATAGTGGATGAAGTATGGAGGATAGTGGATGGTGGATAGAGAATGGATAGGGATAGAGAAAAGTGAAGAAAAAAAAAGTGAAAAATTAAAACTTAAGAATTAAAAACTAAAAAATTAAAAATTAAAAATGAAAAGTGAAAAAAGATGAAGGGAAACAATATGTAGGATGAGGGGTAGAATGATAAGGGCATACAGAGGGAAGTATACAGTGGGGGGGGGGGGGGGGGTGAACGGTTAAATTTGGGAGGGGTAGGGGGTATAGAGGTGGGTGGGGGTGGGGGATAGAGAAAGTAGATGAGGGGGAACAATATGTAGGGTGAGGGGTAGAGAGGTGGGTGGGGTGGGGAGATAGGGAAAGTAGATGAGGGGGAACAATATGAAGGGTGAGTGGTAGAATGATAAGGGTATACAGAGGGGGGTATACAGTGGGGGGGTGAAGAGTTGAATTTTGGAGGGGTAGGGGGTAGAGATAAGGGTGGGGGTGGGGGGAATAGAGAAAGTAGATGAGGGGGAACAATATGTAGGGTGAGGAGTAAAATGATAAGGGTACACATGGGGGGTATACAGTGGGGTGAAGGGTTGAATTTTGGAGAATGCGGTGTAAGAAGAAAAGTAAGGGGGTGAGGGAAATCAGTACCACGCAGGTGTTTTGTTTGTCTCTTTTTACTGTCGCTTTTTTCGATTCACTGTTTCCTGACGCTTTTTCGTTTCATCTTCTTGTTTCATCTTCTTGTTTCATCTTCTTGTTTCATCTTCTTGTTTCATCGAGTTTCAAATCACAACGTGGCTAAAGAAGTTTTCACTTCAAAATGAAAAATGGCATTAATGTCTCCAGTTCCTTGTAACGTTAGTAATGTATCAACGGCAGAAACGGGACCAATGGATAAACGGGAGAAACAGGGGCGATGGAACAACGAGAGCGTAGCCGCGGTACGCGGCTAGTATATATCTATAATACAAATAGAACAATACTTTCCTTATGGATGTCCTAATGGAATTTCTTCCCGAAAACTTCGATTAGAATTGGATCATGTTATAAAATATTTTAGTATAGGACAAGCACGGCACGTAAGCCTTATTTCTTATCGATAAAATCCTAGCCCTTATAAGTCCATTCTCGTTATCAATTTGTGGTCGAAATTATTTTTTTTTAATTTGTTGAAAACAAGCTCTGACAGCGTTCCATTCTAATGGTATTACAACAAATGTGAGCACATAAATTTCAAAGCCCAAGGCATTATATTCCCACAAAACCATTTGCCCTGTCTCTATGATGGCTACACTCCTTTCTGTTTGCTTGTGTAAAATTGGAAAATCTGTCAGACGCTATTTCGATGATACACTCACAATATACGATGACACTTTATTTTCGTCAACTATGCTAAGAGAGGGCCTCTGGTGCGTGGTTGGTACTACATCACATTGGGTTTGTTATGAATAACTAATAAAGTACCCGCGTATTTTGCATTAGAGACAGAGCTCTGATAAATGACCATATTTCCAATTCGCGATGATTGTGTTTCAAATTAGCCATCATATTATTCAAAGAAGCGTTACACATTTATGAATTTCCAAAGCATAACGATGGCGGATGATAAATGCATTTCACTATGATTAATAATTACTGAGTCCCTTGATATAAGCTTGTACCGGTTTCAATTGCAAAACAATCCCTTTTCTACCATGGGCGTCAAACATAAATAACTTAATTAAAAATGACTAGTAAAATATTTACACTAAAATTTGGAATTTAATTGGAGGTATATAATGCCATGATTAGTCCGTATTTACGTTGCATTTTAAAGTTTGTGAAGAACTCAAGCTGTCAACTTCACACCATTTGCAATTTGCTCCTCTTTGTAATTTGTAAGTTTAAATTTTATAGAGTAAATTGTTGCTGAGCTATATTAACTAAATTGTATTGTTTGAAGACTTTACACAGTGGCACAAACTTACAAAGTTAAGAATGTAATTTGAAAAGGAATAAAATACCTGTTGGAATCAGTGGCGGCTCGCCGCATAAAGCTAGTGAGGCTGAGCTTTAAGCTCGCCATACATTTCACGAAAATATATGCAAAAAAACTGTGGAAAAAGCGAACAGTGTAACTCAAGCTTAAAGCTCAGCCTCACTAGCTTTATGCGGCGAGCCGCCACTGGTTGGAATGCGAAACACCTAATCATGAAGTCATTATTTGGGAAGATGAAAACAAGAATTCAATGAACATTTGAGGGAGGTAATGGTGAAATAGTAAAGAGAACTTTTCTTCCACAAGGCACTAGTAACCAAGATCATCACGTATTTCACAACCTTCTCAAGGACATATGTACATTATGAAAATGTATACTGTTAATATTCTCTAAACGGACAGAACAATCGTAAAGTGTAACAAGAAATCTTGCAATGCGGGAACATTCTTGGAAACAACCCCAGTTAAATCAGCAACAGCATTGTAAAATTGTATTCCCACCCCAAGGCTCATTATGGACACTGGATATAAATAATTAAATTGATCGATCAGTCAATCACCTCCTGTCCGAAGGAATGGATGCATTTCTACTCGTGCCTCTCTCCCAGGATTAAGTCGAAGCTATTTTATGTAGCTAGCCTTGTGAAAAGGAAGGCTCCAGGGCCATGTAGTATTCACAACACTGCATGGAAGTTGGTTAGACACTTATACTTAATACAGATGTCGGAAATAAATGTCATTCTCCGTTACGGTTACTTCCCTACAGTGTATAAAATAACAGAGTGGTACTGATTCCGAAGGCTGGTCAGAGCAGCCTCTTCCAACAAAATTGTCGTCCAATTTATTGGGTTCACTTGGAAAAGTTGCAGAGAAAGGTTCTCTTAAACGACTTCTGGAAACATGTTGATGACAAGAGCATCCTTCCTGATGATCGATTCGGCTTTCGAGCCGAACACTTAACAGCAGTCCAAATGGTTCGGATTGTCGAACACATCATATGAACTTAGCAAAATTAGATGGGGAAATATTCTTGGATAATGAATGTACTTTATCGTAGTCTGGTATAATGGAACATCAGTTTCCAATCAAACTAGTGCGATTAGTCAGCTCCTACTTGAATAAAAGAATGTTCAAAGTTTTTGCAACACTGAAAGCCTTGGAGCTGGAGTGCTTCAGGGCTTGACTTTATATCTCTTACTATTCTCTGTCATTAGGGCGGACTCACTAGGCACGGTTTCTGCATTTCACGCAGACGATACTACTTTTATGTATCATTTTTGGAGCCTGACAAAACCACCGATAACTACAAGCCTGCAACTAGGTTGTGTGCAAGTACGCGTAGGGGCCGTGAGTTCTTTGCGTAACAAGTGAAATGCTATGGCGGTTAAGGTTCCACGAACGTTTTAAACGTACTTAAACTATTAAAAATTGTATTTTTTAAAAAATAAACGGAAACGTCTTTCACTGAAATCTTTTTGCTAATTGATCATGATAAATTTTAAAAGTTTAGTGCAGAGAATCATTGCGATTTAATGAAAAATAGAAATTATGTGAAATGGCCAACAATCACAACGAAATACACATCTCACATCTCGAACGTCGGCCCCCTTTGCTCTCGAAGTGTGCGTACGAGATTCCCTAGTTGCAGGCTTGTAGTTATCGGTGATTTTGGGCCTGATGGTACATTTACACTCAGCGTTTGCGACGAGCCTCTATCCCCGCCAAAAAACCCACCAATCGGATGGCTCGTGCAGTCACACAAGTCCATCAGCTCTCAACTTTTCTTCGACGCATGCTTCCATATGTGTAGGTACATCCATAAAATAAATCTGTGGTATTACACAATTCGTAGCCGATCGTATTTCTGTCGTTTCGCACTTATAGGCAAGTGGCGCCGCAGAGGCATGTTGAGTGTAGTTTGCTTTTAACACAGCAAAGAATACGGTCAACGAAAACCGGTTTGCAATGGCCTGATGGGGGTAGCTTCTCGCTTCGAGGCGAGCCTCTAGGGTGAGTGTAAGCGCACCATAAAACTTAACCCTTGTTTATATTACATCGCGTATTAAATTGATAAATGTTTGCATATAAGAATGAAGCTCACATGGTTCAACTTATAAAATTAATATGTACGATCGTTTTTAACGAAGCCCGCAATGATTTTACCGTACCTTTACGGAACCTTCGCGACTACAATTTTCCCGTCTTTTACCAGCACTTGGGTTTTTAGATCCCATTTCTGAAATAGACACAAGACTTTATTAATACAGGATTTAATTGATATAACCATCGATTGATAAAAGATTTTATAATTTTTACGACACGTCCGAAGCCGTCGACGATCTCGCTTGAACTGCGTCTCTATTCAGAGTTGACAGCTCATCTCCGTCTCGATTCCAATTTCCAACCGTGCTGCGACCCCGCACTATTCGCTAGTTCTGCGGACCCGTGCAAAATTATTGAATAAATTAGCAAATCCCTCGAGCAAATCGGTTGCTCTTTGGAATAAAGATGCGTTTCCTCCTCCGCCGTTTAGCGTCGCCGACTCGGGTATCCCGTCACACTTTCAATATTATCGTTTCCATCTGCGCCGTAACGGTCGACGCGACGCTGAGAAGTTTTCAGTCTGTTTCCTAGGTAATTTGAGCTCATCGTCCAGTTTTGACTTTTAATTGACTTTATTATTTTTTAAAAAAAAAAATATTTTGGCCGTCACCATAGGAACGTAGTTTGGATACAAACCAACCTTTATAGAAGGCACATTAGTATCGGCTCTCGCCGAGAAAGTTGAAATTGAGTCAACTTCAGACGATTGCCTCGGCGCGTCACAGAGCTAGTTTTTTATGTATGTAGAATCTAGCCGGCGCCGCAAATCGGTGGAGATGGAAACGCACCTCAATACTATTAAATATCTTGGTGTTTATTTTGACCAAGACCACCTATACTTCCAGGCCATGAACTACCCCAGTCGGACCAGAAATGCTTACAGCTTCAATTCTGTAATCATTATTATGCAGTAATAATGGATGCTTTTCGCATTACGGTATCAATGATTTTAACATTGCGATGTCCTAGGCGGTAGCCGTACTCGCTGCATTTCGCAATGCCGGGAAGCCGGTTGCGGAATCAATGCTTCAGAATGCATGGCGTCATTGATGTAAAACAATTGATGATAGAAATCAATGATGGGAATATATGAGTTCATATATGCTTCGGTATTGATGGTGCATTTGATGTCAAAAACATTATTGATAACTGTCAATTTTGAGAATTGATTCTTTCATATTTTCTTTGAAATGGATGAAGTAATTGATGTAATGAAATTGCTGAGATTAGATTTTCCAAATAAATGGGTTATTCTTGTAGAATAACGAGCTCGCACTAACACTTTCAAGAGGGTATGTAGTTTGAAAATTTTTTCTCTTCATTTGAGCTTTACTTCGAGTTTTTTCTTTGGAAAAGATTGGGATTGAAAGCGGTAAACGAAATAAACAACAAATATTTATAAATAATAATACTTATTTAATAGTAATAATAAGAATTGAGTTTGTTAAAAGGAAAAAAATACAACAAAGTAAATTTCAAAATTTAATTAACAGACTTATGTACATATGACGAAAAATAAATATATTCTTTCCAGAATTCAATAATATAATTAACAAATAAAAGTAAAAAAAATTTTAATTGCTAATGAAAGATAAATATTTAATAATGCAATAAATTTCTATTAATAGGTAATTTAATGTAAAAAATATAATATGTTTGAATGGAGGTTCAGACGAGCGTGGGTAAAAGCCGTGATATGAGGACGCGCCAGTCACGTCGATGATCATGCCGAGACAGGAGCCAGGCTTTCTGCAGAGGGAGGAAGGTGGTAACAAAAGAATCTAGTGAGTGACAGCCAGTTGGGGTACCGACAACCAGTTGAGTGCTCGACCCATAGCCGATTGACCCGCAAAACTTACTTGGGAAAATGCGGATTCCGATCCAGGTGAATAATCGAAGTTAAGGTCCGCAATGCAGCCGCACGTATCTCGACCAGATGAACGTCCTTCATCTCGAGCAGCTCGACCAGTTCCTCCAGGAAGCCGGGATACAGCAGCGTGTGAATGTTCTCCTGGAGCGAATTCGAGTAAACGAGCACCGACAGTGCCTGGAGTCACGCCTGAACAAACTGCAATCGGGCCGGATATCGTTGAAACGAAAGCGACAGTCGACCCGCGTGAAGATGTGCATCTGAGACGGGGGGAGGGAATGGGAATGAGACGAATTAAGGGGCCGTGTTCTTCTTCATCTGATCTTTATCTTTTGACCCTCGTCCAAATCGTCGATCTTCTGACAAATCTCCTTGGCCAGTTCGGCCGCCTGCTTAACGCACGGATCCAACGCCGGAACTTCGATCGTTTGAAGCGTTCCCTCCTGGTCGTAGTATTTGTAGAAGAAGGTCGAAGCGGACGCGGGTACAGTTGGCCAAACCGAAACCGCAATCTTTGCCGGCCCAGGTCTTTTTCAAAGGGAAGATAGGATAAAAAAAATGGGATTTCTTCAGTCGGGGGTGGTACAAACCTCTGTAATGTGATTGAGCCGCGTCAGTAGCGAGTTCTTCTTGCCGCTATTCAATCGCGAAATAAGGTTGCTTCGCTTCGAGATCATGTACATCAGATTTAGGATGCCCAGGTCAATCTCCATAGTACTTGACGACAACAAACGCGTCAAATGTTCTACCGAATTGTACAGATGGCGTGAAAACAAATGTTCGATGAGGAGCGTCGTAAAGTTAAGGACGTGGAGCAGCAGGCGCTGGTTGTCCTCGTTGAAGGTCTGATCGCATGCCAACAGCCAATCGTTTTGTTCTTTGATTTCCGTCGCCTGGTCGAGAATTGCGTCGAAAATGTCGAGTATATCGATCCAGTGGTAGAGTTCGCATTTGCCGAAAGTCCACGTCTCGGTTTTGGTTAGCTCTTGGATCAGTTCGGGGTCAGGTGCATTGGCGCAATCGATCGATTAGGTATTGACGTTCGGGCGGAACTTCCGACGTGCCTTTCTTTAGGCGGCTTGTGTCGACTTTCATTTTGTTTCGTCGGTTGGATTTCGGGGGCGACTGATTTCGACAGACTGAGTTCCAAGAGTTTTACTCCCCCACAAACGACACACATGTCTGGTTTTTAATCTGTGGCGGCTTCTAAAGACCACACCTCCACGATCCGAACAAAAAAAAAACCAAAAACCATGAAAACAAGTGCAATTTCGAGCAGACTTCACGACTTCGGTAGGGTAGTCTGCTCGAAATTGCACTAGACTGACAGTTCCGCGGCGAATTTTTCAGACTACATCACACATACACAAAATGTTTGTGCATGGGCTGGAAGTACCTATAGGTGGTCTTGTTTTGACACATAAACTTACTTTTTACAAGCTCGTTTCGGAAGCTTTCTCGAAAGTAATGAAAAGGATCGCAATATGGTATCCGAATGTCAAAACTATAAGTAATTAATATTTTACTGAAGTACTTACGGCAACTGTCAGTTTTATTTGACATTTGTGACTTAAACATATGCAAAATACACGACTACAAGCCCCGGATTGCTATACTACACACTGGTAAAATACCAAGACGTTCAGCCGGTAGCTTCGAAGAAACTGGAACAACAGGTGACGGAAGAGGTGACGGAAGAGGTGCCAGAAGGTTCCGGTGTACTCTTTCCGATGAGAATATTGCTGCTGTGGCTGACGATGTCGCAGATGAGTTATCAAGGTCGACCAAACGACTGCTAGGTAATTGGGTATGACACATTCGTCTCTCCACCGCATCTGGCGCACTGAGCATTGCCACCCCATGCAGTTTCATTTTTAGTAGAATTAGGTTCTAAAAGTAGTAGATTAGAAATTAATGTAGTATAAATAAACTTCCACTTTCTTAGGCTATATGACATTACTTACATAGTAAGTATTAAAGATTTTCATTCTTCATTTAATTATAGAGATTCAAAAGCACAAAAACAAGCTACAAAATTTTACTGTGTTATATTAGATGGTATACAAGTCATTGGTTTTTTCCATACAGATATATATATTGCAGGTGCAGATGAAGCAGCGACAGCGACATTCACTTTCTCACTTACATTTATTTTAGGTCCCACTCTTGAAACATGCTTAACAACAACAATTTGACACTACGAACCTATGTTGTCTCACTTCCTCTGAATTCAAAGCACTTTATACAAAACCGGCAGCTTGTCGTCTCCAGTATCTCTATGTTTTTTTCGATTATATCAGTTAGAATAAACATGTCAATGATTCATTTTGATTCACAGACACATATTTATAATAGTTAACAAAATTTTATTTATTTAACATCAAAAATGTAAATTTTAAAGCAAATGTCACAATATCATATAAGTTCGTATTTAATTGGTGGGTTTTTTTCAACTGGATCAAGATCAAATTGAAAAAAACGCTGTGGGATGATCCAAAAAAATCAATTTAAACGGTTGGTATTCCTGCTAGAAATGTCATATATTATGTGTGTATTGCAGTTGAGTTGCAGGGCGACAACTATGTAAATGTGAAAATTTTGTTGAATTCAGAAGCAGCTTTAGTGATCAAACTATGATCCCATTTTGATTTTAGATCATCTCAATTGTTGTTGTTTTCAATGTAAAACGAATGATCTTGTTCGTGATCCAGTTGAAAAAAACACACCTAATGTACAGTGGGTCAAAAAAGTCTGCGTACAAGGTCGGAAGGAGTGGAAAACCCAAGGAAAATGATACTAAAACGAATAAATCCAACTTAAATTTATTTTTATTTTCATCAGCTATTGATACTCTCTCAAGATACAAATACTTTAAAAAAATATAATATGTTCTTCATATTTATAAAAAATAAAAAGTAATTATAATCCGAAATTTCTCTCAAAAAAGTCTGCGTACAGATTGACAAAATGTTGGAAAAATCAATGAATTCTATTATTTAATATCAAGTTGGAAATCCTTTACATTTGATAACATCCTTTAGCCTATTATTTATACTTTTTGCTAAGTTTGTAGTTTCGTTAACAGTTATTTTATCCCATTCTTCTTGCAAAATAGCTCTTAAGCTACTCAAGAAGTTATGGAATGTTTTCTCAAGTGCCATACCTAATAATTCCCATAAATGTTCTATGGGGTTTAAATCTGGCGATTGTGGAGGGGGTGTAGTTGTTTGGGTACATTATACAGTAACCACTCCCTTGCAATATGTGCACAATGCTTGGGATCGTTGTCTTGTTAAAAATGTATCTGCGGTTGAGCCGCAACTTATTCGCAGAGCTCGATAAATTGTTTTTTAAAATGTTGAGATACTTCCATTTATCCATGATACCATCTATACAATGCAGGTTTCCTACGCCTGATGACGCCATGCAGCTCCAAACCATCACATGTCCACCTCCATGTTTGATAGTAGGACACACATTTTTTATGTTCATCTCTTGATTGGGTTTTCTCCAGACCATGGTGCTTTCATCACTGAAAAGCATATTATTCCAAAACTCAGCCTGTTTTCCCAAATGCTCTCTAGCAAAGGAAAGCCTTTTTTTCCTGTTAATCGCACCATGGTCTGTAGAAAACCCAATCAAGAGATGAACATAAAAAATTTGTGTCGTACTATCAAACATGGAGGTGGACATGTGATGGTTTGGAGCTGCACGGCGTCATCAGGCGTAGGAAACCTGCATTGTATAGTTGGTATCATGGATCTCAACATTTTAAAAGACAATTTATCGAGCTCTGCGAATAAGTTGGGGCTCAACCGCAGATACATTTTTAACAAGACAACGATCCCAAGCATTGTGCACATATTTCAAGGGAGTGGTTACTGTATAATGTACCCAAACAACTACACCCCCTCCACAATCGCCAGATTTAAACCCCATAAAACATTTATGGGACTTATTCGATAGGCGCTTGAGAAAACATTCCATAACTTCTTTGAGTAGCTTAAAAGCTATTTTACAAGAAGAATGGGATAAAATAACTGTTAACGAAACTAAAAACTTAGTAAAAAGTATGAATAATAGGCTAAAGGATGTTATCAAATGTAAAGGATTTCCAACTTGATATTAAATAATAGAATTCATTGATTTTTCCAACATTTTGTCAATCTGTACGCAGACTTTTTTGAGAGAAATTTCGGATTATAATTACTTTTTATTTTTTATAAATATGAAGAACATATTATATTTTTTTAAAGTATTTGTATCTTGAGAGAGTATCAACAGCTGATGAAAATAAAAATAAATTTAAGTTGGATTTGTTCGTTTTAGTACAATTTTCCTTGGGTTTTCCACTCCTTCCGACCTTGTACGCAGACTTTTTTTACCCACTGTAATAAGCCAATCGTTATGTGAATGTTTTCATAGTAGGTTTTTAGCTGAATAGTTTTTCGGGTAAAATACTGTTTATTTTAATGTTGTGTGACTGAGTTTTATAATGGAATCAGTGGAGTCTGAAACGTCATACAAAATTTAATTGCACTTAAGTCCCGTTAAGCGCACACAGCAGTAGTTATTAGCCTTTAAAACAATTTAAATTTAAAAATGATTGTCACTTTCGGAAGAAAACGAGCTTCTCCAATCACTAAGTCCTTAAATATATTTAAGGACCTTTCGAAACCTGTGCAAAGTCAAGCTGTGCCACTGAAATACCATTAAATCCCGCACGAACACGTTACAAAACTGAAACACACCACTTGCTATGAACAAAACCTAATCGCAAAGAAATGTGCCGTTGAGTACAAGTTGCCTTGCATTTTGAATCTCTTCTTCGTCATTCGTCAAGTGAGCCTGCCGTAGGCTAGAGGTGGAAAAATATCGATAGTACTATCGATATATCGATATTTTTCCATTAAAGATATTTTATCGATTGCGGCCACTCATATCAATATATTTCGATATTGCAAGCGAAACCAACTTCATCTCAATTTTGTCTTTATTATCTCCTTTCTTTAAGTATCTACTGCAATTCGTACATGAATTTTTTCATATATGTCAATGCCAATACACCAGTGGCGGTCATATTGCTCTTCCAAGGGGGGGGCCATTGAAGTTCAGTGGCTACTGTATAGAAAATTGGTGCAGTATCCCTTATCAGCGTGGATGGAAAATGTGCAAATCCTATGGTAGCTTTGGCTGGTACCTACTGCTTAAAAATATCAACTTTTCATTTTCGCATCTAAATCGCAAGATTTCGGCAACCGAATTCAGAATATTAAAAAGCATTAACATAGCTCTGAAGGCATTTCTTGAAAATCGTTCAATTTATTAGCTGATTGTATAGTATGATATTAAAAATTTAAACCTGTTTTTTATGATAGCAGGAACTAGAAAATAAAATTAATTGATTCCAAAGCTTAGTGAAAATAATTTTTGATTTTAGTAGAAGTCGATGCCGGTCTTGATTTCTACAAAATTTAGAAGCCCAAACAGACAGAGATCTCTCATACTGTATGAAAAATCTAGAAGATTTTAAGAGTTTTCATAAAAATTTCGAGATTTCGCCAAATCCTATTTGAAATCTTTGGATGTAAATTAGCTGTTTTTTGAGACCATCAGAAAAGTAGTATACTTAATTTTTATTAGTTCTTCTATCATACATATTTGGTAAAACTGAATATTGCGCATTATGATCCGAACTCTACATCTCATAATAATTTATTAGGTATGTATAGGGGAAGGTGGAGCAAAGTGAGCCCCCTAAGGTTTGTACCGAGATTCTGTGAAATGGGTAATAGTTATAAAATCCTTTTCGTGCAAACTCGATAGCTTAGGATGTTAGCTTAGTCATGTATTCGTGAAATTAAATTGTTGATGCTGATAAGAAAGTTATCTACTTCTTGCTATACAAACTTCAAAGGGCCCACTTTGCCCCACTACTGGGGCAAAGTCTACTGTTCTAGCCATGTTAAAATTGTTATTTTAAATATCAAATAAAATTATATTGGCATGCGGTAAAATTTGCCCGGGGTTCACTTTATCCCGAATGAACACTAAATAGTAAGCATCTGCTGAAATTTATATACTTTTTAAATAATCATCAAATCTTACTTTGCAAGTTTCACAATCCGTACCCCGATCTCAAGGATACTGTTCCAAAAAAATCCTCAATCGCTAACATGTTTTTTTAATCCAATTATTGAACACTGATATTTACATGAAATAGTGCCAAAATCGTAATATGAAAAAATTCGGGGAACTGTAATTAAAGTGGATTTCTTTTATAGTGCATTGTAATCAATGCTTGAAGCTTTATTAAATAATTTTTTTCCGAAGATTTTGCGCTATTGCAAACTAGAAATTTTAACTGGGCCCACTTTGCCTTGCTGGCCCACTTTGCCCCACCTTCCGCTACATATTCACATAGTCTCCTTACTGATTAGATCTATAGTTTAGATGACTACCACCATAACCCAACCTAACCTACTCTCCTAATTTAATAATTTTAAAAAGTTAGAAATTCTCTAAAACTATTTTCAATTATTATAACTACATAATAGCAGTATCTTATACCTGTAGCTCAGTTCTGTAACTTATGAGTGAGAAATTTCTAATCAAAAAGTCAAAATGAGGACGAATTAATGCAGTTTTCTCTCTGTATTCTCACCAAATGAGAAATGAAAAATTGCCAAATGCGTAGTCCGTATTTCGGTGCGGTCCGTAGTACGGTGCATTCTCATTTGGTGAGAATACATAGAGAAAACTGCATTAATTCGTCCTCATTTTGACTTTTTGGTGAGAAATTTCTCACTCATAAGTTACAGAACTGAGCTACTGATTTCAATCGCATAATTTTGGCAAGTAGATTTTGAAATCTCGAAAAGAGTTTACAACAAAATTACTAATTTATTTTGTAAGAGTTAACTTTTGCAAACTAGGACATTTAAATTGAATGAACAGGAGTCGAAAGCTTGCATTATCATGCAATTTGAAATTTTGTAATATTTTATACAGGTAGTTGTGGTGACAGATAATTTTAGAACTGTTTAGTGACTATTATTTGTATTGAAATTTACCTCTTATTATGGTTCTAATTAATGTAAAAAATGCATGTTTTAAGTTTCACCCCGAACAGAAAAAATAAAAATAAAAATTTGAGATTCCGAAAAATTAGCCCCGATGTATTGATAAAACGGGGATAAATCTTGATAAATCTGGGGATGATTGTAATTTCAAACACTCGTATATGGGTTACGTACCATCGGAAATACCATCTAATGGTCGTAATGAGAAAGTGAAGTTTTTCATATTCAATCGGTTTCGACTGTATTTTGATAATGGTTAATAATACGAAGCTAGTATAGTGGACAAAAATATCTGTTTTCTAATACTCAATATTATGTTATAGAAAGAAAAAATGGTTCAGAAAGTCCTTCACTATGTACTACATAAAAGCTATAATGAATTAGGGATTAAATGTTAAAAATCATCGTTTTCTACCTAGCTGAAGGACTTTTTTTCACAACATTGAGCACCTACTTATGTCACTAACTTCGTGTCGTTTACCGTTACAAAGTTACGCTCAAAAATTTATTTTTTAAGAAAAACTTCAATTTCTGAATTTTAGCATAGATGGCATTTTCGATAGTATACCAACCACCTATATATTTAGAGTTATATCATCCACAGAATGATGAGTTTACGGAGTCTTACACATATGTATACAATTTTGGTTCTTTAAGGTTCTTGAGGCACGTAATACCCATTGTCGAGATGAAACTTCAAACGAGTTTTTGTTTTTGATGGGTACTGTGAAAAAATTAAAAAATTTTAAATGGAGTTATTAGCTTTAACTAGGATTTGAAGAATCCTTTTTCCCTGAGAAGATTTCAAATTCATCCAGATATGGGAAAATTAGTAGAATACCTAATGAAAACTGTCCTAGAATAATCCAAATCCAAATTTTTCAAAATTAGTTTGAAACAGTACATAAATACTTTATTATTAAAAAATAATAAAGTAAAACTCAATCCTTAACATAACCATAAGATTGGTTACATATTTATATTCGAAATGTTATTACTTTCTTTTCAATCAGGAGACGAAAGACAAAAGAAGATTCAAGAAAGACATAAGAGAAAATCAGATTTAATAGCATCATATGTTACTTTATTAAGTGTATCCTTTAATCTAATAGTCTCATATAATTTTTCTTTAAAGAAGACGTGATAAAATAATCATGTGTGACGGATCTGTTAGGGGGGCCATGGCCCCCATGGCCCCCCCCCGTATGACCGCCACTGCAATACACTATACAGTCTAGTCCGGAATGGCACACAAAAATAAAAATCTGACAACAGTCTGGGCGCAACTTTATTATTTTTCCGGCAGAAGTTCGGAACGCGTTCAATTCTGAGGTGTGGTGCAGGTTACTATGTGACTGAAAACCTAACAAAAAGTCTGGGAAGTGGTTATAATAGGTGTAACATATGAATTATATAATCCCATGTACGAAAAGCAGAACGGCACAGCACAGGCTTAGTACTGGTGCCAGAGTTGCCAGTACTGGCAAATGTTTCAGGTCCAGTATGTGCCCTAGAACCAAATCAGTGCCGAGCCAATGTCGATTTGATCACACCGGTCCTACTCTTGGTGAAACTCTGGCCCAATGCTGGGGTGTCAGTAAAAAAAAATTTAAAAAACTTTTTTTTATGTTTTTGTGGTTTTTTTTTTTGTGTGTGTGTTTTTTTTAAACTACTATTTTATTTCCCTGTAAATATTTATTTTTTTTAAATGCGAATTGGTTTTTCTTACATGCACACTCTTGAATTCGAACCGTGGTCCCGCCGCACATAAGTCCGCTACTCTACCCACGAGGCTAATCTGAAACATTCTCGTTGTAGTGTTAAAGCCGAATCTAAATTAATTTTGAGAAACAAAAAATATTTTTGCCAAAGATGAGCCCAATACAGAGCCGACAGTCGAGCCAATGCCGAAAGAGCTTAAACGCCAATAATAAGCCAATTCTTGGCCCGACACTGGTCTGGCAGTTTGTCTGTGCCAAAAGAATACCGATCCACAAGTCTTGGCGGACTATACGCTACCAATTCTGGGCAGTGTGCACAACTCCGTCGGACTCTGGCATTTCGTACATGGGATTGGGTCATATTTCGGGATGTGGTCTAGAAGTTGAAAAAGAAAAAAACTTAAAAAAAAGTGATTGTTAAAAAAGCCCGAGGAAGTGAAAAGATATTCAATATCTGATCAGACCTGAGAGAAATTGCGGAATTCATGAAAATGTATACAACGACTTTACACCCCCTTTAGAGTCGAATTTCAAATAATCTTGAAAACACTTTCTAGGTATTCATATGAATAATCTGAACAATAAATTTGAATTCAATATTTGGAAAAACCTAGTAAATACGACGAAAATCGTGAAAATATATGCATTTTATTTTCACTGATCATTTTTCTTGTACCGAGCTTCAACTTTCTAGCTTAAGCCGTTCTAAATTTAGGAAAAACACCCCCCACCCCCGTACCATACTACCCCAAAAAAAAATTTATTTTTCCACCATGCCACTACTATAGCTCTATCTAAATACCAAGTTTCATCTTTCTACCATTATAGGTTCTTAAGATATAAACATCGGAACTTTTTCCTTCTCACTCTTCCCCACATTCACCCTCGACATACGGCGGACTGAAATTTTTTTTTGCTTTTTTCGTGTCTACTAGTCATGATACGTGGAACTAACATGAACAACTTATGGGATATTATTATTATATTAATAGATTAAGCTGCAACTATTATAAAATCAACGTATACAAAATTTTAAAGTCGTAACGTAAAGCATTTTAAAGGTATCGTTCAATAATGGGCAACACGTGTTTTAAGGACTTTTGTATGACAGCTACCCGAAGTAGTCGACGGATGAAGCCAACTAATGAACTCAGTTTTGCTTTTGATATAAAATTAATTCCTGTAAAATTTTGAATCCCTGTTTCAGCTCGTACTGGAGTTATAATGCATTATGTAACTTGAAAACATTTTTTAAGGACTTTTCTTGACTGCTACACGAAGAACTCATTCGGTTTGCATCATATTCAGAACTTTCCCTTCAAACATTGTAAACTTTAAGTATGCAAAATTTCAAGTTCCTAACTTGAAGCATTCGAGCAATAATTTTGAAAACGTGTTTTAAGGACTCTTGTATGGGAGGTACTCGAAGGAGTGGAAGGATATCGTTTATTAACGAACTTAGCCTTACTTTTTCTATTTTACAAGTTAAGACAAAATTTCAACTTCCTAGGTCAACGCGTTCTTGAGTTATCGTGCAGACAGACGGACGGACAGCATGCGGATTTGGCGGGTTTGGCCCCAAATAAACACAAAATAATGTATAACTTTTTTTCGTCCGAGGCTCGGTCCTATGCGTTACAAATTTTTCGGGCTCGATTAAACTTATAATACTTTATATGATTTCATCTAGAGTATAAAAATAAATCAATCTTCTAAATTTGTAAAAAAAAATAGTTTTTCATTAAGTACTGCAATTTATTCATGAATTTTTCCATATTCGTCAATGCCAGTACACTACATCGACATCAGCCGATCTGATTCTGGTTTTCATGATAGCTATAACGTTGTATCCATGAAAGTTTCTGGGCTAGTTAAGATGAAAACTTCTGAACCTTAAAATCGATAAATTGTGGGAAAATATCGTCTCATATCGATTGAGACGACTATCGATATTTTTCCACCTCTACCGTACCCTGCAAACATTATGATTCGAAAACGATGTGCTAGCAAACCGTAATCTCTGGCTTAAACTTCGATATCGAACTCGATATCGAACGGAAAACAGACGACCGGCGAAGGAAAAGGAACATGATTCTCGACCTTTCTCGACTTATTAACCCGAGATTCTCTTTCGATAGCGAATTGCGGTAGGTTCGAAGACGAACCGAAAGTGATGTGAGAACGAAGTTAGGTGCACAATGCGGCTGTGGTAGTGGTTGTATATATTGCTTATATATTAAGAGAAGCGAGCTATTCTCGTGTCGTAAGCGATTCGCGCAGAGCGAGGTTGTACGGACATTTCAGTAGAGCCGTGGAATTGGACATTTATTAATGTTAAGCGGGAAATAATGTCCGTGGACAGTATTGTCATCGGCAATACATGGCATCTGTTACGACTGAGTTGTAGAAATAAATAGAAAGCAGAGAAAAATAAGGTAGAAAAATATTTATTGTCTTAAATGTATGACATCCATATTAACAGTTCAATATTTTTTACTCCACTTTTTATTGTTTTTTACATAAAATAAATTTAATTGCGTACACTTAATTAATCAATTCTAACTCAACTGAACATATGTATCTGCGCGCGTGCCACTAAACAGTAAACAGATCAATGCGTTCTGTTTCGAGCATTATCAGGACCATAGTAGAAATACTTACATAGGAAGCAAACTCCGTATCTTCCTCATTGTCCACAAAATTTTTCGCATAAAAAAATTTTACCTCTCATATGGACGATTTTGGTTGGTTGTACCTCTCAAAATTTTAAACAGCTAATGACTGAGCCAAATCTTTCGTCTCTTTCAATTACGTACGTGTAATATAGCTTTACCGCTTTTTTTGTCTGTTTTGGATGTTTTTATGCTTATTTCCTGTATTGCCATATCCCTCACCCTCACGTCATTTTTCCTAATTACTATTCCAAACATACCAAATCTTGCAAAAAAGAAAGAAATGAGTGTCAGAGTTATCGCCCATGACTGAAAGAGACGCAGCTTCTGAATACGTGTAGATTGTACGCATATTGGTGGTTTTTACATCGAGAATTCGAGCTGAGTTTGCTTACTATGTAAGTATTTATACTATGATCAGGACAGTGATGAGTCATTTCAATTGTACTCAGAGAAACGAAGAAATCTCGCAGTAAATTCGAAGCATAGCTGCACGTAGTCTCATTTCTTTGTAATTCCGCAATCAGAGAAATGTCGAAATCTCGGGCACAAAGCGGAATTGTAGTGGTGGGCTCTCTTTTTTCTTCACATATGTAACAGCATCAGAGACACGAAGGAATCTGGGGAGAAGCTCGAAATTCTCATTTCTTGCTCCATTTCGAAATTACTTCGCGAAAGCGAGTTCTTCGCTAAAATGTTTGCAGGGTAGGCACGTATCGCTTTTGTTTTCTGAAGAATTTTTCGCTTTGGTATTGGTCGTTGTCGACTATAGTTTTGATGTCAATGTTGGGAACCAGAGTTGCTGCCCATAGCTAGAGATGTAGTTGAATCGCATCACTGCGTAGTATATTTTCCAGAAAAGGAAATGTAGTAGATCTACATACTACATATGTAGTAGGGTGGCAATTTGAATTTTAATCACTCTCGGATAGCCTTTGCATCGACTCAAACGTCTCAAAGTCACTATGCATCGTGCGCCATTTACACTGGAGGTGTCGCGGACGTGTCGTGGGTTATTGTGACTGTTGACCGATACAAAACCATGATCAACAAGTTATTGTTACCGCAAATTGATGCGACTGGAGGTCATGCGTGGGCTACTGTGACTGTTGACCGATACAAAACCATGATCAACAAGTTATTGTTACCGCAAATTGATGCGACTGGAGGTCTTGCGTGGGTTACTGTGACTTTTGACCTATACGAAACCATGATCAACAAGTTATTGTTACCGCAAATTGATGCGACGCATGCGCTTCCAATAAGACAGTGTAACTTCACACAGAGCTCGCACGACAAACAACATTTTGAAGGATGCGTTTCCGGTTTGCTTAAGCCAGAAATACATATGCATATATCTGCTCCGCTTGAGTTTAAATGCGACGGAACACACACACACACATGCAGCGGAGCGCTGCAACACGTCTCTACTTCTACTTTTGCGGTAGTATCATAACTTGAAATTTACCAACGCAGAAACATAAAAAAGTGATTCGACAGTTAATGTTTAGTAGTAATAGTACCTGTAGAGTGGAATATTAATGGAAGAGCGTTTCATCGAACTAAGAAAAAACAACAAATTTTTATTCGATAAAACCAGTTGAAATTAATAATTTTTTGTCAATTAAAACAAATTCAAACTCACAAGCAGCTATCGGAAAATGCGGTGATTTGGGACAAATCCAATCAAAAGATCTGTCAAAAAATTCTGCACATCTGTTTCACATGCAGGGATTACTGCATTTCTGCGTGCATATATTCTGCACATGTATATCATGCTTAACACATTAGAAGCAGAAAGCAGCGGCAGAAGCAGCAGCGGCAGAAGCAGCAGCGTTATCAGTGCCGCTTTTACTTTATTAGTAAACATACAGTATTGTTATTGATTTTCAAAAAAAAAAAATTTGCTGCCCTCAAAATTTTTTTGGCCACGTTTCATGACTAGTAGACACGAAAAAAGCAATACAAATTTTCACTCCGTCTGTCCGCCGTACGCCGTACGTCAACCGCACAAATCCTTTGAAGGCTCGTAGCTCTCAAACCAGTGGAGCTATTAAATTAAAAAATTTTCTAGGAATAGACTGGGTAGACCCCTTGAATTGACATTTTTTTCAGGGGTGGGGTGTGAGGGGAAAGGTGGGGGAAGCGTTTGAGACGAAAAATTTAGGTTTCTAGATCTCAGCAACCGCTTCTGTTAGGAGACTGAAACATGAAATTTCTATAGAACTTTGATAGTGGACCCATTTGCAAAACAAATTGAAGATATGGGTGAAGGGGTGTGGGAGTGGAGGGGGAAATAATGCGTCCGAAACGCAAAAAAGCCGAGATTGACACATTTTAAAATCCATATCTTCTAAACCGTTAATAGCAAGCAATTAAAACTTAACTAATATCTGTAGTTATACTAAGAGAGTAGATTGAAATAAAATTTTTGGGTAGGGGTAGTGGCGTACGGGGGTGGGGGTAGAAATACTTAACATTACGATATCTCCCAAACCAGTGGCACCAGAAAAACAAAATTCGGTTTGGATATAAAGCTTGATAAATCAAGATTGCTCAAAGTAAAATCTTTGAAGGGGGCGGGGGAGTACGTAAGTGGAGGGGATAAGAATTTTTCAAAAATAATACGTTTCATATCTCAATAACAGTGTAAGATGGATGCTTCAAATTTTTGCCAGAAGTAGGCCTAATGGAACCCTAGTAGGGAACCCTAGTGGGGGTGTGGGTGTAGAGGGTGAGGGTGGGGAACGGTGAGAAAGAAAAAGTTCCGATGCTTATATCTTAAGAATCTATAATGATAGGAAGCTGAAACTTGGTACTTAGATAGAGCTATAGTAGTGGAATAGTGGAAAAACACATTTTTTTTTAGGGGTAGTATGGTACGGTGGTGGGGGTGTTTTTCCTAACTTTAGAACGGCTTATGCTAGGAAATTAAAACTCAGTACGTATATGTAAATTAACTAGAAAAGTAATTCTGATAAAAAAAAATTCGAATATTCATTGGCGTTCAGAAGGGGGGGGGGGGGCAAAAAAAATATCAGTTAATATAAAATGCATATATTTTCACAATTTTCGTCATATCTACTAGGTCTTTCGAAATATTCAATTCATTTTTATTCTACGGATTCTTCATACTAATAACCTAGAATGCGTTTTCAAGATTTTTTGAAATTTGACGAGGGTGTAAACTGATTGTATACTTTTTCATGAATTCCACCATGTTTCTCAGGTCTGATCAGATATCGAATATCTTTTCACTTCCCCAGGCTTGTTTAATAATCGCCTATTTTTAAGTTTTGTTTTTTTCAATATCTAGACCGCATCCCGGAATATGACCCAATTATTTAATTCATATGTTACACCCTTTTCCAACCGCTTCCCGAACTTTTTGTTAGGTTTTCAGTCACATAGTAACATACACCGCATCCCCGAATTAAACGCGTTCTGAACTTCTGCCGGAAAAATAATAAAGTTGCGCCCAGACTGTTGGCAGATTTTTTGGTTTGCTTTATGAATTTAAATAAATGCAGTAGCAAAGAATTTTTTTGATGTAGCTACATAGACAGCACTTAGCAAAAAAAGGGTCATCTAATGACAGGATCACATTGTTTTCATCTTATTGTGGGTCATTCCAGCAAGAATTGCCAAAGTCGTTACCTTATCATCTCCGATTCTTTTAAAAAATTTTGTACTTCAAGAACTAATGAAAAAAATAATAGAAAGTCAAGTTTTTATTTCTATCTCATTTTTTAACTAACAAAAACAACAAATATCTTTGAAATAAGCCCTACTTAATTATTCAGGGATAAAAATTACCAGAGATATGAATTTTCGAAGAGAACTCGGAGAACATCTTTTTTGGTAAATCTTAAACATATACTTTAACAAAAAAAATAGAAACAAAAAATGGAAATCATATATTTTTTCACTAATTATTCGAGTACACAAATTTTCAAAAGAATCGGTGGTGGTAAGATCACCCTGATAATACTTGTAACTGAACTTATAATATGTATTTTACAACTTACATACGCATTTAATGCTAGTATTGCAAATCAATAGTAGCGTGGGTGGTACAAAGGTAGATCGGACGAATAATGCTAACATGAATTATATCCGCCAATAATTAAAAACTACTATAATATTACTACAGAACTTTTCGACTTTTTTGACCCCGATCCCATTGAGATCCCAAGTTAATTTTTTAGTAGGTATGTTTCGAAAAACAGTATCTATATCCTACGAAATATAAAAAAATAACCATTTTGAGATATTTAAGAATAAAGGACAAAATATTTGTCCATTAAAAAAATTGCAAGGATAATTCTTATAGCAACAACCCTCCTCTTTAAAATAACCTACATTTTATTATTCTAGGATAAAAATTACCAGAGATATGCATATTCAAAGAGGACTCGGACACCATTTTATTAACATTGCCAACATAACTAACATATCTATACTGGAGTCACGATCAGCTGCAGCCAATCGTAGAAAGGACTCACTCGATTTCTTATATATTTATCCTTTTTCCTTGGAACCATTCAAAAATTTTGTACAAAATTTCAAGTTCGTAACTAAAGAATTACTTGAGTTATTAGTGAGTTCCGTAAATTATGTGTACATATTCACATGATATTTGTATTTCAGTTACACAAAGGACTGAGAGGATTTTTTCATAACAATAAATTTAGCTTCCGCTATTGAAGAACGAACGTATACAAAATTTATAGGCGTTTATAGGCGTTCCGAAGTTATTATATATCAATATTCTTGACCACGTAATTTAAGGGCTTATGCGGGTCTAGAAGAATTATATAAATTTAACTAACTGTATATAAAAGTACACTACAGTTAAACAACATTCTGTGGAAATTTCGAAGGAAAATACCAACAAATCAGCCATTGAGAGTCTCGTGAAGTTGACCATGCCAAAAAAGTGCCCTCATGGAAGTTACCGTAAATCGAGGGCATAAGCCCTTAAGAACATTTTGTATGGCAGCTACCCGAAAGAACTCAGCCTTACCAATAAAACCAAACAACCAGATTCAAAATTTGAAAATTGTAGGTAAAGGCGTTCTTGAGTTATCATGCTAACGGACAGACTGACGGACATCGGACGTCAGGCGGATTTGGAGTTGGAGTTGAACTTTCGTCCAAATTTTAGAAATTATTATCTCAAAAACTATTTGCTCGATCTTATCCAGTTTGGTTTTATTCGAAAGTATGTATTTATGTTGAGGTACCCTAATAATTTTTTTATATATATATATATATATCAACTAGGGGCGTTGCTGTCAGGGTCGGAGATGATTAGTTTACAAAGTTCGTCATTTTTGGTGATTCTTGATTCTTACCTACGCAATATGTTGTCTTGTAGTATTTTCATCACGTTCTGTTTACTACAGTAAATGCTAATTACAGTCAACATTGCAGTAGAGTAAAAAAATTGGAGAATGAATCGAGTATGTATGTATGTTTAGAAAATTTGGCATCGCTCTTGGGGAGCGGTCGCCCCCTCTGCCCCCCCCCCTCTGTATCCTCCATGGCATGAGCTTCTTAAATTCAATGTATTCCATAGTACCCTTCCGTTCGAGACCCAGCTGCATTAAAATCGTTTCTATGCCTTTCTATAGAAGTATAATGTAAAATGGCTTAGCAGCTAGAGACATGAATTCATATCCTTGTTCGCAGCTATTTGAAAACTGCTGAATAGTTTGACTTGAGTACCCCAGTTCAAGTAAAGTTTCGGAGCATGGGAAAGTCAGTGGCGGTCATAGAGGGGGGCCATGGCCCCCCTCTCTTTTTTAACAAATTTTTCAAAAAAGTTTGATTAATCATTGCTTTAAAAGAAAATTTTAGGAGACTATTAGATAGGTACACTTTATAGCAGTGGTGGTGGTCATACGGGAGGGCCATGCCCCCCTTAACAGATTCGTCACCCATGATTACTCTATCACGTCTGTCTTAAAGAAAAATTATATGAGACTATTAGATTAATAGATACACTTAATAAAGTATAATGCAATTAAATCTGATTTCTTCTATGCCTTTCTTAACTCTTCTTTTGTCTTTTGTCTCCTAATTGAAAAGAAGACTGTACTAATTAAAAATATTTGAATCGGAAGGTAATAAAATTTTGAATGTAAATATATAATCAATCTTTGGGTTCCATATGTTTAGAATTTAGTTTTAAGGTACTGTTTGATACTAATTTTGAAAAATTTGGTTTTGGATTATGCTTGTACAATTTTCATTATGTGTTCTAATAATTTTGCCATATTTGGATTAATTTGAAATCTACTCAGGTAAAAAGGGAAGGTCCAAGTCCCAATTAAAGCTAATAACTCAATTTAAAAAATTTTATTTTCACAGCACCCATCGTAATGGCTCGAACTAGTGTAAAAAAACACGTTTTCAGTTTCATCTCTATAATATATGGGGGTAATACGTGCCTCAAGAACCTTAAAGAAACCAAAATTGTATATGTGTAAGATTCCGTAAACTGGCAAGATATCGACATAGGGCCTATATAGCATCATTCTATGGATGATATGTAAAACTTTAAATAAATAGATGGCTGGTGAACTATCGAAAATGCCATCTATGCTTAAATTCAGAAATTGAAGTTTTTCTTAAAAAATAAATTTTTGAGCGTAACTTTGTAACGGTAAACGATACGAAGCTAGTGACATCAGTAGATGCTGAATATTATGAAAAACAGAAAAAAAGTGCTTCAGCAAGGTCGAAAATGATGATTTTCCTTTATTATTTTATAATAAAGTATTGTGATCGACCTGAAATTTCCAAAAAATTTGCTACCCCGAAATTTTGTATTTTCAGGTTTTAGGACTAGTAAACCCCCAAAAAAAAAATAAAAAAAATGTCCGTCTGTACGCCGCACAGTGGGGCGTTTGCCCGATCTAGCTGGCCAAAATTCGGTTTTTAAAACATGCAAATGTTAACCAGCATTTTATGTCCTTATTGTCTTAACAAATTAGGGAGTTTCAAGAAGGTTTTTATTTTACCTGTATTTGCTTTAAAAGCCGTGGGCTTAGCTCAAAGTTGCCATTTGTAAAAGATAATTTCTAACGGAATAACTTTTTCGTGAGTTTAAACTAAAATTAAGAAATTTTGAAAAATGGATATGGAAGTAGCAGGTATGTATTTCATTTTTACCATATATGGTTTTTCAAGGATATATAGTTTTTGAACTAGATAGTTTTAAATTTTAGTATAATTTGAGATCTATTTCTTGGAAAAGTAACATTTTCAAAATTGAAAAAGTTATATAACTTCGCACGACTCCGCCAAAATTTATGTGGAAATATGAAGGTCAAATATTTATTCTTAAGTAGTAAAAAAAATTTCCTGCCTTTATCTGCCCAGCGAGATTTTATAGCAGTTTATGTTGATAGCGGAAATTCGAAATATTCGTACTTTAAATTTTAGTCCTGCTACATTTTTTTTTCCTTTCTTGTAGGATCATCTGGAGTTACACTACTGACAATGAATTATTTATACGATGTGATGGAAGGAAGCGGATACCGCGATTTTAACAAAAAGTTGGAATTTTTGGAAAACTACCTATTGGAACGTGCGAGCTTAGCGGAGAATTTTCTGGATCCATTTAAAAAAAAAGTGCACAACTTAAGGACGAAGTTCAAGAGTAAATGGGTAGCTGCAAACAGGACGGATAGTACGTTCAGGAAAAACAACGAAGATTGGCTGAAAGGAACCTTCGAAATACCCAAGAGCACTTTTCATGCAGGACGACCGACTAAAATCTTCAAGGAATCAAGCGATCGAACAAAACGAAGGAAAATGAAAACAGTGTGTGAAAAGATGAGCACGGATGAATTGACGTTTGCTGCCCGGATGAAACTACGATCTTCATGAAAGAGGGATCTTACAGGATATTACGTCGAGTCCAACTCGAGCAACTAAGTACAAGAAAGCCTACCGCACCAGCTTGGAAAAAAAGGACAAACCACTGCACCCTGTACATGGCCTTGCAATATTCGTTGAAGCAGATTTGAGCAGAAACCAGTATGAAATAATTAGAAGTGGTGCTCTAAAGGCTTACCCCTGCTACAAAATTTTACAAAAGCTCAAGAAAGATTGTTACCCTAGGCCAGAATCATACCAAGTATCAGCTACTTCTGCAGAAATGAATCTGCAAGATCTATTGGATCATACAAGTGCAAGATTAATTGAATACCTCAGTGAAGTAGTAAGTTCCTTGAACGAAGAAGAAGCTCAATCAATGCAGCTGATAACAAAGTGGGGATGCGATAGATCACAACAGACAGTATATAAACAAAGATTCGAAAATAACTCGGACATTGATAGTAACGTTTTCCAAGGTTCCATTGTGCCGCTACAATTGAACTGTAAAATAAATAACGGGATTAAAATTCTTTGGCAAAATCCTACACCGTCTTCTCCTCGATACTGTCGTCCGATTAGAATAGTTTTTACAAAAGAATCTACGGAAATTACTAATAAGGAAATTAAATACATACAGGATCAAATTGACAATTTGGAAAAGTCGATGGTTGCAGGAAACAGAACGCTAACAGTAAAGCACGTACTAACATTCACTATGGTAGACGGTAAAGTATGTAATGCTGCTACCAATACAACATCTTCGATGAGATGTTACATTTGCGGTGCGACTTCGAAAGATTTTAATCACCTGTCTCTACAAAAAGAAGTTACTCCATCAGCACTGACATTTGGTCTTTCGATATTACATGCCAGAATACGCTTATTCGAAACCTTATTGCACTTGTCATATAAATTAGATGTAAAGAAGTGGATAATAAAGTCTGAAGATGACAAAACTGCTTTGTATATTCGAAAACACAGCATAGAAAAAAAATTTCGAGAAAGATTAGCCCTCTTTGTTGATATTCCCAAGCAAGGATTTGGCAATACCAATGATGGAAATACCAGCCGAAGGTTTTTTGCGGTTCCAGAGTTATCGGCTGAAATAAATGGAGTCGATGTTAATTTGACACAAAGATTTAAAATAATCCTCGAAGTCATATCTTCTGGACACAAGGTGAATACCTCGAAATTCGCAACCTATGCTATGGACACTGCAAAGTTATATGTGAACCTATACCCATGGTATCCCATGACTCCCACCATGCATAAGATTTTAGTACATGGGCCGACAGTGATCGAAAATGCTTTGTTACCAATCGGGTAACTGTCGTAAGAAGCAGCTTAGGCGTGCAATAAACACTTTCGCATATATCGACTCAACAAGGCATGAAAGTTTACCAGAGATTCCTGCAACAAGGATGTAATAAACAGACTTTTGCTTACCTCGGACCCCCTTATAACAAGCATGAGGCCAGCTCCCAAAAAAAAAGCAAACCATTTTCGTCAATAACTTTGGAAATGATGTTACCTGGTAACTATAGATATACTACAGCTGATGATATAGATGAAACTGAAGAATCAGACGAGGAACCGATATCTTCAGAATAATTTTTATTGTTTTGATATAAAAAAAAATAATCAATTATGTACAATAAACTATATTTATTATGAAAATAAACAGTATTTTGCTCGGAAAACTAGTAATTTCCGTTAAAAATGTGCTCTGAAAAGATACACCAAAATAAATTTTACATCTATTTAGTATTCAAAACAATTTTTTTCAATATAGTAAATAGGTTTCAATAATGTTATTACTTCATAATAACATTATAATACCTTATTTTCAGTTGAATCGACAATGAAAATAATTTTGGCCAGCTAGATCGGGCAAACGCCCCACTGTGCGCCGTACGCCGTACGCAAAAAAAGTTTGAAGGCGCATAGCTCCCAAACCCGTTGAGGTATTATCATGAATATATTATGGTGGGTAGGTTGGCTGGTATCTTTTTGAGGGGTGTGGGTATGAGGAGGGGGGAGTGGGGAGGGTTTTAGACGAAAAATTTTGATTTCTAGATCTGAGCAATCGCTTACGCTAGGAGGAATTTCTATAGAACTTCGATAGTGAACCTATTTGCAAAAAAAAAATTTTGATATGGGTGAAGGGGTGTGGGAGTGGGAGGGAAAATAATTCGTCCAAAACCCAAAAAAGCCGAGATCGACACATTCTAAAATCCATATCTCCAAAACCGTTAAAGGCACGAAATTCACACTTAACAAACATCTGTACCTATACTATGAGAATGGATTGGAAAGCAATTTTTAGTAGGGGTAGTGGCGTACGGGGGGGGGGGGGGTGAAAAACTTTATATTACGATATCTCACGAACCAATTGCTCTAGAAAAATGAAATTCGGTTTGAGTAGAAAGGTCGACAAATAAAGATTGCTTAAAGTAAATTTTTTTTAGGGGGTTGGAAGTGGGGGGAATAATTTTAAAAAAAATCACGATTCATATCTCAAGAACAGTATAAGATAGATGCTCAAATTTTTAACCAGACGTAGGCCCAATAGAACTCTCGCAGAATGGGATGTGGGTGAGGGTGGGGGAGGGTGAATAGGAAAAGGTTCCGATGCTTATATCTTAAGAACCTATAATGATAAAAAGCTGAAACTTAATATTTAGATCGAGCTATAGTAGTGGCACGTTGGAAAAATATAATTTTTTATAGGGGTAGTTTGGTACGGGGGTGGGGGGTGTTTTTCCTAACTATGGAACGGCTTATGCTAGAAAGTTGAAACTCGGTGTGTATATGAAAATCAACTAGAAAAGTAATTTGGATTTAAAAAAATTGGAATATCTATTGGCGTTCGGAAGTCGGGGCAAAAAAAATTAAATATTGAATTCACAATTATTTTACGGATTCTTCATATGAATACCTAGCAAGTGTTTTCAAGATTGTTTGAAAATCGAGCCCTAAGGGGGGTGTAAAGTGATTGCATACTTTTTCAAAAATTCTTTTATATCTCTCAGGTCTGATCAGATATCGAATATCTTTTCACATCCACGGGCTTGTTTAATAATCACCTATTTGTAATTTTTTTCCTTTTCCAACCAATCGACCGCATCCCGGAGTATGACCCAATCATGGTTTTTATATATAACGCCCTACTCTAACCGCTTCTGAACATTTTGTTAGTTTTTCAGTCACATAGTAACCTACACCGCATCTTAGAATTGAACGCGTTCCGAACTTCTGCCGGAAAAATAATAAAGTTGCGCCCAGACCATTAGCAGATTTTTAACATTTAATCACTAATCCATAATAGCTCTTATGTCGTACTTAGTGAAGGCCTTTCTGAACCGTTCTCTCTTTCTATATATAACATAATATTGATAATTAGAAAACAGATATTTTTGTCCACGATACTAGCTTCGTATTATTAACCATTATCAAAATACAGTCGAAACCGATTGAGTATGAAAAACTTCACTTTCTCATTACGACCATTAGATGGTATTTCCGATGGTACATAACCCATATACGAGTATTTAAAATTACAATCATCCCCAGATTAATATTATTTGGCCGTTTTGTCAATTCATCGGGACCCATATTTCGGAATCTCAAATTTTAATTTTTATTTTTTTGATCGGGGTGACACTTAAAACACATATTTCTTACACTAATAAGAACCATAATATGAGGTACTGTGGAATCGCTTGGGAAAAAATTTTCAATACAAAACTAGTCACTAAACAGCTATAAAATTGTCTGTCACCACAACTACCTGTATAAAATATTACAAAATTTCAAATTGATATGATAATGCAAGCTTCGATTCTTGTTCATTCAATTTAAATTTCCTCTTTTCCTAAAGTTTGCTCTTACAAAATAAATTAGTAATTTTATCATCAAAATTAAATCGCATTATTCAGTTATAAAATACTGCTTATGAAGCTATAATAATTTAAAAAAAAGTTTTAGAGAATTTCCGACTTTTTAAAATTTTTAAAATAGGAGTAGGTTAGGTGAGGTTATGGTTAGTCATCTAAACTATAGATCGACTCAGTAAAGAGACTGAATATGCTTATATACCTAATTAAATCATTATGAGATGTAGGGCTCGGATCATAATGCCCAATATTCAGTTTTACCAAATATGTATGATAGTAGAACTAATAATAATAAATCTATTACTTTTCTGGTGGTCTCAAAAAATAACTAATTAGCACTCAAAAATTTCAAACTGGATTTGGCGAAATCTCGAAATTTCAACAAAACTTTTAAAATCTACTAGATTTTTAATCGAAAATTATGTTCACCAAGCTTTGGAATCAATTAATATTATTTTCGAGTTCCTGCTATTCAATTTTCTATTACTTAAAGACTTACAATCCCACAAATTTTACTTTATTATTTTAATAATTAAGTATTGTGATTGATTTTTTAAAAAAAAAAATTTGCTACCCTCAAAATTTTTATTTTCACGTTTCATAACTAGTCGACGCGAAAAAAGCAATAAAAATTTTCAGTCCGTCTGTCCGCCGTACGCCGTACGGCGTCCGCCGTACGCAAGATCGTTTGGAGGCTCGTAGCTGCCAAACGCTTTGAGATATTAAATTGAAATTTTTTTAACGAATAGATGGGGTAGGCGCCTTGAAGTGACCAAATTTTTAGGGGTGGGGGTGTGAGGGGGAAGGAGGGGGAAGTGTTTTAGACCGAAAATTTTGGTTTCCAGATCTCAGTAACCCCTAATGTTAGGAAGCTGAAACTTGAAATTTCTATAGAGCTCTGATAGTAGACCCATTTGCAGAAAAATTGTCAATATTGATCAAGGAGTGTGGGAGTGGGGGGAAATGTAATGCGTCCGAAACCCAAAAAAGGTGAGATAGACACATTCTAAAATCCATATCTCCTAAACCGTTAATGGCACACTATTCAAACTTAAAACATATTTGTAGTTATACTAGGAGAACAGAATCAAGAAAAATATTGGGTGGGGAAGTTGTGTATGGGGGTGGGGGTGAAAAACTTAAGATTACGATATCTCATGAACCAATTGCTCTAGAAAAATAAAATTTGGTTTGGGTGTAAAGGTTGACAAAAAAAGATTGATCAAAGTAAAATTTTTTAAGTGGGAGGTGGCGCATAGAAGTGGAGGGGATGAGAATTTTTCAAATCAAACACATTTCATATCTCAAGAACCGTTTAAGATAGATGCTTAGAATTTTTACCAGAAGTAGCGCTAATTAAACCCTAGTAGGGAAAAAAGTTTTGGGATTGAGGGTGAAGAGGGGGAGGGTGGGGGAGGGTGAAAAGGAAAAAGTTCCGATGCTTATATCTTGAGAACCTGTAATGATATAAACCTTAAACTTGGTATTTAGATAGAGCTATAGTAGCGGAATGTTGGAAAAATAAAAATTTTTTTAGGGGTAGTATGCTACGGGGGTAGGGGGTGTTTTTCCTAACTATTAAACGGTTTATGCTAGAAAGTTGAAACTCGGTGTGTATATGTAAATCAACTAGAAAAGTAATTGTGATAAAAAAAAATTTGAATATTCATTGGCGTTTAGAAAGGGGGGCAAAAAAAATTATTTGTAAATATAATAGATATAAAATGCATATATTTTCACGATTTTCGTCATATCTACTAGGTCTTTCAAAATATTGAATTCATTTTTATTCTACGGATTCTTCGTATGAATACCTAGAATGTGTTTTTACGGTTTTTTGAAATTCGACCCCTAAGGGTAGTGTGGTACAAGTGAAGGTGTTTTTCCTATATATGGAACGGCTTAAGCTACAATGTTGAAACTCGGTGTGTATATGTAAATCAACTAGAAAGGAAATTGTGATAAAAAAAATTTGAATATGCATTGGCGTTTAGAAGGGGGGGGGGGGCAAAAAAAAATATTTGTATATATAATAAATATAAAATGCAAATATTTTCACGATTTTCGTTATATCTACTAGGTCTTTCCAAATATTGAATTCATTTTTATTCTACGGATTCTTCTTATAAATACCTAGAAAGCGTTTTCAAGGTTTTTTGAAATTCGACCCCTAAGGGTAGTGTGGTACAAGTGGGGGTGTTTTTCTTATATATGGAACGGCTTAAGCTACAATGTTGAAACTCGGTGTGTATATGTAAATCAACTAAAAAAGTAATTGTGATAAAAAAAAATTTGAATATTCATTGGCGTTCAGAAGGGGGGGGGGGGCAAAAAAAAATATTTGTAAAAATAATATATATATAAAATGCATATCTTTTCACGATTTTCGTCATATCTACTAGGTCTTTGCAAATATTGAATTCATTTTTATTCTACGGATTCTTCGTATGAATACCTAGAAAGCGTTTTCAAGGTTTTTTGAAATTCGACCCCTAAGGGTAGTGTGGTACAAGTGGGGGTGTTTTTCTTATATATGGAACGGCTTAAGCTACAATGTTGAAACTCGGTGTGTATATGTAAATCAACTAAAAAAGTAATTGTGATAAAAAAAAATTTGAATATTCATTGGCGTTCAGAAGGGGGGGGGGGCAAAAAAAAATATTTGTAAAAATAATAAATATAAAATGCATATATTTTCACGATTTTCGTCATATCTACTAGGTCTTTCCAAATATTGAATTCATTTTTATTCTACGGATTCTTCGTATGAATACCTAGAAAGCGTTTTCAAGGTTTTTTAAAATTCGACCCCTAAGGGTAGTGTGGTACAAGTGGTAGGTGTTTTTCCTATACATAGAACGGCTTAAGCTACAATGTTGAAACTAGGTGTGTATATGTAAATCAACTAGAAAGGTAATTGTGATAAAAAAAAAATTTGAATATTCATTGGCGTTTAGAAGGGGGGGGGGGGCAAACAAAAATATTTGTACATATAATATATATAAAATGCAAATATTTTCACGAGTTTCGTCATATCTACTAGGTCTTTCCAAATATTGAATTCATTTTTATTCTACGGATTCTTCGTATGAATACCTAGAAAGTGTTTTCAAGGTTTTTTGAAATTCGACCCCTAAGGGTAGTGTGGTACAAGTGGGCGTGTTTTTCCTATATATAGAACGGCTTAAGCTACAATGTTGAAACTCGGTGTGTATATGTAAATCAACTAGAAAAGTAATAGTGATAAAAAAAATTTGAATATTCATTGGCGTTCAGAAGGGAGGGGGGCAAAAAAAAATATTTGGAAATATAATAAATATAAAATGCATACATTTTCACGATTTTCGTCATATCTACTAGGTCTTTCCAAATATTGAATTCATTTTTATTCTACGGATTCTTCGTATGAATACCTAGAAAGTGTTTTCAAGGTTTTTTGAAATTCGACCCCTAAGGGTAGTGTGGTACAAGTGGGGGTGTTTTTCCTATATATAGAACGGCTTAAGCTACAATGTTGAAACTCGGTGTGTATATGTAAATCAACTAGAAAAGTAATAGTGATAAAAAAAATTTGAATATTCATTGGCGTTCAGAAGGGGGGGGGGGCAAAAAAAAATATTTGGAAATATAATAAATATAAAATGCATATATTTTCACGATTTTCGTCATATCTACTAGGTCTTTCCAAATATTGAATTCATTTTTATTCTACGGATTCTTCGTATGAATACCTAGAAAGCGTTTTCAAGGTTTTTTGAAATTCGACCCCTAAGGGTAGTGTGGTACAAGTGGTAGGTGTTTTTCCTATATATGGAACGGCTTAAGCTACAATGTTGAAACTCGGTGTGTATATCTAAATCAACTAAAAAAATAATTTTGAATAAAAAAAACGAATATCTATTGGCGTTCAGAAGTGGGGCAAAAAAAATTATCTGTGAAAATAGAATGCATATTTTCCCACGATTTTCGACATATCTACTACCTCGTCCCAAATAATGAATTTAGTTTTATTCTATGTATTCTCCATATGAATACCAAGACAGTGTTTTCAAGATTTTCTGAAAATTGACAACTAAGGGGGTGTAAAGTGATTGTGTACTTTTTCATAAACTATTCCATATCTCTCAGATCCAATCAGATTTTCACTTCCATGATCTTGTTCTTTTTGATAGGTTTTCAGTCACATAGTAGCCTACACCGCATTTCAGAATTGAACCCGTTCCTTACTTCTGCCGGAAAAATAATAAAGTTACGCCCAGATTGTTGGCAGATTTTTTAATATCATACAATTCAGCTGATAAACTGAACGATTTTAAAGAAATGCCTTCAGAGCTATGTTAATGCTTTTTAATATTCTAAAATTCGGTTGCCAAAATCTTGTGATTTAGATGCGAAAATGAAAAGTTGATATTTTTAAGCAGTACCAGCCGAAGCGACCATAGCATTTGCCCATTTTCCATCCACGTTGTATCAAGGGCTACTACACGAATTTTATATACAGTAGCTACTGAACTTTAATGGCCCCCCTTTGAAGAGCAATATGACCGCCACTGGGGAAAGTTCACATCAGTTCGAATTATTTCAGCATAGTCTGTATGAAGGGGCAAACAAGCAAGAACTCAATGAAGCTAGTAATTGATTGCATTCACTCAAAGAAAAAAATGTCGCATGAAAAACCAGAAAGAACTTCAAGACAGGAAATTGTTGAAATCGATTTTCTCGTTGTCGGTCGATAAAATTGACCTTTGGCCTCTTTTTTCGCGATAGTACACTTCACTGTAATGGCCTCTGAACTTTTTTTCACATGATATGTGCACGAATGATTTTCAAGGGTAATTGCCATCACTACACCGGCTGCCGCTTCTACGCTATGTTTTCAACTGGCCAGTCAGGTCGCGGTACCTTATTTGAAAATTGCGTGACGATTATCGAATTAAATTACGGGGAATTACAAAAGGTCGGAAAATGTGATTGAAGTTGAAGATTGTGTCATCTGAGACGATAAGACGAAGATGAAGTACCTAATTTAGACTATAGGTCGGGCGTATCTTATTCTAGGAGTGCCACACTTCCTGTATAAAATATTAACATCGATGCTTTTGTGAAATCGACTGTTGAAACGGAAGTAAAGAGTTGTAGATTTAGCAATAAATAAACGATAGGATATTGATTGCTTGAATTCAGGGATTCACAGTTCACTCGTAAATGGTTCTTATTTAATAATTTTTTGGGATCGTCGATAAGAAAACAAAATGACTTTCGAATAACAAGTTTTATGTAAAGTTCACGCCAATAAAAGTTTATGTGTAGAAATAAAAGGTTTAACGAACGGAAGCACCTTTGTAGCATTGAAAACCCGCGACATTAAACGAGATCGGTGCGGATTGAATTTAATCACGCAACACTAGAAAAATGAAAATCAAAATATGAGATGTCTCCCGTCCTAAAAAATTCGTGACCCTGATTATTTTAACACGTCTACTTCAAAAAACAATTTTATGAGACTACTAGGTTTAGATACACATAACAAAGTATAATGCATTTTTTCCTTTTCATCCCCTTAGAGGGTATAAAAGGGTTGAATACGTCTTCACGAATTCCGTCATATCATATATGTATCTTAAGAGTGATAAGACCTTAAACTCGTTTATACTTGCTAGGGCTTTCTATCACGTTTTCACAATGAGATATCAAATTGACTTTCGTTTGAGCAAAGTAAAAAATTTGGTCTTAAATGCTCTCCCCACCACATCACCTTTGAGGGACGGGGATACCACTCGTATGGGTTTGTCGTAGATATTAAAGACTCTTGTTTGTTTAATAACAATAACTTTATTAATATTTGTAAATTAGACGCCCCTAAATTTTTTTAAAACTTTGTTGGGAATGCCGTCAGGACCTGACGAAGATTTTCCAGAGATCAGAGAGAAAACGGTATCAACCTCGTTTGGTGAAGTGAAGAATTCTGTGAAGGGGGGCTGAATGGGGCTGGAAGCGACATTGGAGGAGGAGAAAATTTTTAGAAGAAAACCTTTATGGCAGGGACGTCATTTCAGTTTTTTCCAGGGGGGGCAAGATGTTATGAATGTATATATTTTTATATGTAAATATACATATTTTATATATAATATATGAAAATACAAAATTCAGGGTTTGGGGAGGGCAAATGCCCTCCCTGCCCCCTCCCCACAAATGACGTCCTTGCTTGTCAACAAACGTAATGCTTCCTTGTGCTTCACCACTATGAACTATTTTGGAACAAAAATGACGACAACTAAAACAAAACACAGCATTCTGATTATTCAATCCATGTAAAATGTTCAAAATAACTGCATTGAAATCGGCGCTTCGTTATCGGGGGGAGGGGGGGTATTTTTTTCAGTATTGGCTGAACGAGGTAATTGTGATAAAAACGTGATATATCAATAATTGACACATCATTTTCTGGTAATGCTTCTGAATGAGCTTTATCTTTTACATTTTTACTTGTAGATGGTTTTGCATTAACTGATTGCGCAGATTGGAGGGAGTCGGGTAGCTTCTTACTACCATCAATGGTTTGCTCGGAGTCAAGAATTTGTTTTTATCTGTTTCATCTGGGTTCGGTACACTCTTTCTTTTCAAAAAGTTATACATCGACGACTGTATTGATTTTTTTGACAATATCAGTCTGAAATAGACAAAAGTAAATACCCGAAATCTTTTTATACTCTAGATGAAATCATGCTTATAAAGGTATCGGCCAATATTCTTGAACTAGTGTTTTAAGGACTTTTTTGTATGGAAGGTACGAGAAGGAGTTTAAGGATTTTACTGACTAGTAAACTTGAACTTCGTCTTCACTCGAAACTAATTTGTACAAAATTCCGAATTCGTAGCTAAAAGATTACTTGAGTTATAGTGTGTTTCGTAAATTAAGTGAAGTCATTTTTACAGGATATTTGTATGGCAGACTCTCGAAGGACTATTATAAGTTTGATCCAGCCGAAAATTATGTAACGCATAGAACCAACCCTCGGACGAAAAAAAGGTGTATATTATTTTTTGTTTATTTGTGGCCAAGAACCTCAAATCCGCTTGACTTTTTTGTATGGAAGGTACGAGAAGGAGTTTAAGGATTTTACTGACTAGTAAACTTGAACTTCGTCTTCACTCGAAACTAATTTGTACAAAATTCCGAATTCGTAGCTAAAAGATTACTTGAGTTATAGTGTGTTTCGTAAATTAAGTGAAGTCATTTTTACAGGATATTTGTATGGCAGCCTCTCGAAGGACTATTATAAGTTTGATCCAGCCGAAAATTATGTAACGCATAGAACCAACCCTCGGACGAAAAAAAGGTGTATATTATTTTTTGTTTATTTGTGGCCAAGAACCTCAAATCCGCTTGACGTCCGTCCGTCCGACTGTCCGTCTGTCTGTCCGTGAACACGATAACTCAAGAACGCCTTGACCTGGGTGTTTGGTTGAATTTGTAAGGCTAAGTTCGTTAACGGGCAAAATCGTCCTACTCCTTCGGGTAGCTGCCATACAAAGTGTCATTAAAACACGTGTTTAAGAATATTGGTCGATAACTTCAGAAGGGCTTAACCTAGGTCTTTAAAATTTCGAATGTGTTATTTTTCCAAAAGTTGGAGCTAACTGTATGATTATTAAGAAAATCCTAATAGTCCTTCGAGAGGCTGCCATACAAATATCCTGTAAAAATGACTTCACTTAATTTACGAAACACACTATAACTCAAGTAATCTTTTAGCTACGAATTCGGAATTTTGTACAAATTAGTTTCGAGTGAAGACGAAGTTCAAGTTTACTAGTCAGTAAAATCCTTAAACTCCTTCTCGTACCTTCCATACAAAAAAATCCTTAAAACACTAGTTCAAGAATATTGGCCGATACCTTTATAAGCATTCAAGCTACGACTTTGAAATTTTGTATGTGTTATTTTTCCAAAAGTTGGAGCTAGCTGTATGGTTATGAAGAAAATCCCAATTGTCCTTCGAGGGGCTGCCATACAAATATCCTGTAAAAATGACTTCACTTAATTTACGAAACTCACTATAACTCAAGTAATCGTTTAGCTATGAATTCAGAATTTTGTACAGAATTTTGTTTTGAGTGAAAACAAAGTTCGAGTTTACTAGTCAGCTAAATCCTTTTACTCCTTCTGGTACCTTCCATACAAATCCTTAAGACACGTGTTCAACAATATTTTTCGATAGCTTTTGAACGCTTCAAACTACAAATTTGAAATTTTGTTCACATTAATTTTTGAATGGTTCCAAGGAAAAGGATGAATATGTAAGAAATCGAGTGAGTCCTTGCTCCGCCTCCCATATGAAAGTCCTTCAAAAAGGATATTTTTTTCCAGTTCAAGATATCAAATTAAGCAGTGAAACTCCTTAATGAAGGACATACAACATGCACACACGTAATACTTCTTCGTCTCCAATTTCAATATCCATCGGAGTTCTGTATCATCTAGAGTATTATACGATTGGCTTGCAGCCGATCGTGACTGCAGTATGTTTTTATTTTATTTTTAATTTCTTCGCAATATAAACACAAAAATATCTCATTTCTTTAAATTAAATTTTTTTTTTTAATTTCTCATGCATGGAGGAAACAATATAAAACTTTATCTTGTTCGAGGTCCGATCTATGCGTTTCTAATTTTTGGGTAGAATTAACTTAATACCCTCGGATTTCATCTAGAGTCTAAAAACCTTAAAGAAATACATTTTTGACTGCAAGCGGTCAATTTCATCTATTTGCAAAAGTTACATTATAAAAAGAAGAAATTAAATTTATATATATACTAAGGGCTCGTGGACACTAGTAAGTAAATGAACAAGCTTGCGTGAAGATCGAATCTCGCAAGAAAGTTGGGATCGATGGTCTGACGATATTTTTTTGAGTCAGATTTGACTTTGACGTAGGAGGTGCATTTGTCGCAATGTTTAATTGTTTAATTTAATTGTTTATAAGATTTTTGAAGTGAAAAACGCAAAAACCACTAGCAAAACACTTGTTAGAGCAGATTCCTAGAACAATTTTGATGCAATTTGCTAATGTAAACGTTATGGAAAGAAACGTCGCAATTGCTAGTGTACACGAGACTTTAGAAACTTTAAGATTTAGAATTACTAAGTTCGAAGAATTCGAAGAAATTCAAGAATAGATAAAATTATTTATTTTATTTTCGATCAGTTTCAGTGGAAAAGTTGTGTATACTATTTTTAATAAATGTTGATAACTGAAGGCAGTCATCCCGTGTGACGGTTTCCAAAAATCGATTTTTTTTCTTTGCATAAATTACATCCAAATATAATGTTGAATATGTGAGCGGAGTGATATTCCGATATTCGAAGCCGTTCGGAAGTTACAGGGCGTTATATTCACAAACCTCCTATGTTGTTTCGAATATAATGAAAAGTTTAGTCGCGTTTTTCTCAAAACCATGTTTTTCAAATCGGTAGACTCGGTATCTCAAAATCTATCGAACGAATATCTTTGAAATTTAGTAAACTTATTCACTACTAATATATAGTCTCCAAACTAGGATAATTGTGATTCATCAAGCCGTTTTTTTTTTGTCGACCTGAAGAAGTCGTAAAAATACATTAAAATTGACGACAAAAAGTTCAATAAGCTGCCAAAAATTCACTGTTCAATATTTTTTGATAATCCTAGTTCCAAGGCTAGTTCAAACTTCACAGATTAAAATGCTGTTTGATTTTTTTATTTGAGATAAACAGAACGCCCGCAATCGTGTCTACCGAAAACAAGGTTTTTTGAAAATGGGTGGCTAAGTTGCCACGTGTCTCAGGAATGACCGACAATTTGGGGTTGAAAAAATTCTTAAGTTTGCTCAACATGTGCATAAATATATGGTAAAAATTTCACAGTTCTATCATTATTAAGTTTGTCAGAACAAATTCCCAAGTATGGCGTAAAAAAGCCTGCACACGGGATGACCCCCTTAAGCAATAGTGAATATTAAAATTTCTATTACTTTATTATTTTAATAATAAAGTATTGTTATCGACTTTTTTTTAAAAAAAATTTGCTACCCTGAAATTTTTTTTTTACACGTTTTATTACTAATAAACATCAAAGAAGCAATAAAAAATTTCAGTCCGTCTATGCGCCGTACGCCGTCCGCCGTCTTCCGTACGCCGTACGCCGTACGCAAACTCATTTGAGGAATTATAGTTCCCAAACCCTATGAGTTATTGAATTGATTTTTTTTTATGAATAGACATAGTAAACCCCTTGAAGAATTTTTTGAGGGGTAAGGGTGTGAGGGGGGAGGTGAGGGAAGCGTTTAAGATGAAAAAATTTGGTTTCTAGATCTCAGCAACCAATTATGGTAAGAAACTGAAACTTGGAATTTCTATATTTCTATCTTTGATATTAGACCCATTTGCAAAAAAATTGATGATATGGGTGAAGGGGTGTGGGAGTGTGGGAGTGGGGGGGGGAAATAATGCGTCCGAAACGCAAAAAAGTGGAGATCGACACTTTCTAAAATCCATATCTCCTAAAACGTTAAAGGCAGTAGTTATACTAGGAGAGTAGACTGAAATAAAAATTTTGGGTGGGGGTAGACGCGCACGGGGGTGGGGGGTGAAAAACTTTAGATTACGATATCTCACAAACCCACCAGAAAAACAAAATTTGGTTTGGGTATAAAGCTTAATAAAAAAAGATTGAGCAAAGTAAAATTTTTGAAGGGGGCGGGGGAGCATGGAAGTGGAGGGGAGAATAATTTTTCAAAAATAACACGTTTCATATCTCAATAACAGTGTAAGATAGATGCTTCAAATTTTTACCAGAAGTAGGCCTAATGGAATCCTTGTAGGAAATTTGGAAGTGGGGTGTAGAGGGTGAGGGTGGGGAAGGGTGAGAAGGAGAAAGTTCCGATGTTTATATCTTAAGAACCTATGATGATAGAAAGCTGAAACTTAGTATTTAGATAGAACTATAGCAGTAGCATTGTGGAAAAATACAATGTTTTTTAGGGGTAGTATGGTGCGAGGGTGGGGGGTGTTTTTCCTAACTTTTGAACGGCTTATGCTAGAAAATTGAAACTCGGTCCGTATATAAAAACCAACTAGAAAAGTAATTGTGATAAAAAAAAATTGGAGTATTCATTGGCGTTCGGGAGGGGGGGGGGGCAAAAAAAACTATCAGTAAAAATAAAATGCCTATATTTTCACGATTTTGGTCATATTTACTAGGTCTTTCCAAATATTTAATTAATTTTTATTTTTTAGATTCTTCATATGAATACCTAGAAAGTGTTTTCAAGATTTTTTGAAATTCGACCCCTGGTTGTATACTTTTTCATAAATTCCACCATATCTCTCAGGCCTGATCAGATATCGAATATCTTTTCACTTCCACGGGCTTGTTTAATAATCACCTATTTTTAGGTTTTTTTCTTTTTCAACAGACCGCATCCCGGAATATGACCCAATCATATAATTCATATATTACACCATATTCTAACCGCTTCCCGAACTGTTTGTTAGGTTTTCAGAGACATAGTAACATACACCGCATCCCCGAATTAAACACGTTCCGAACTTCTGCCGGAAAAATAATAAAGTTGCGCCCAGACTGTTGGCAGATTTTTAGTAATAGATGTTGGGAAAGTTTTACTGAGACAGTTTAACTGAGACACATTTGTCAGAATATGCGCGAGCTTTGAAGGGTTAGATAGAGAATGTAAAAATATTTCTTACCTTAAAGCAAAAAATAACGAACAGCACTTAGGTATAATGTATGACAAAATTTCCAGCTACTGCTTATAATAATATAGGAGGCGAGAAAAAATAAAACACTTTTTTATTAAATTAAAAACTGATAAAAACTAAATCTCAGATCTTTGATCAGAACATGCGTTAGAGCTATAGAAGTACACTTACACGAGTTTGTGTTCTTCTTTATGATCTCGCTTTGTTTTGTTTTGCTTTTCGGAGTTTTGCAGAACCTACAATCAACCGAACGAACAAGACCACCAACACAGCCGCGAAACACCAGCGAAATTCTTTATGATTCCGTTTTTTTTTGTTTTGCTTTTCCGAGTTTTCCGGAACCTACGATCAACCGATCGAAGAACACCGACAACACAACCGCGAAATTACAGAGAATTTTTCGTCTCTAGTACAATTCATTTACTTGGTTGACATCATAGTTTTATACAGGGTGATCCAAGTCGATAGGATTAAAAGTTTTCTCAGATTTATACCCTTAAAAATTTTTCGTTGTTGTCATAGTCAATAAAAATATTTCTGAGGTTTCAAATTCGGGGGGGGGGGGGGGGGCAAATGACACCCCCTGCCCCCCCTGAAATGACGTCTCTGCTTTATGGCCAACTCTGAAGCAATCGACAGTTGATTGAGCTCTATCTTGAAAAGAGCTGTTGATTGAAGACCGAGCTCTGAACAGCTACATGCGTGCGGGGTGCGAGTTTCGGGTAGGGATCGCTTGATAGCGAATCCGCCTATGTATTAGTGATGTGCAAATTACTTTTCAGTAACGAATAATTACTAAATACTTCAATTTAGTATTCGTTACTTTATTGAGTACTTCGTACTTCGTACTTCGTAAATATCACAACAGTACTATCATTTTTTTACGAGGGGAACTGCACACTTTAGTGCAGCTTATACTTTAAGTGTAATACACTTTACACTGAAAGTGTAGGGTGCAGATCGCGCTAAAAGAACGGGTTAGGTCCGGTATTTCAATATAAAGTTAACTCGAGTGGTTTTGATTAACTGATAGTTAAAATATTTTCCGTATATAGGTATCTATCATATAACCAACAGATTGTTAGTAAAAGTGACTTTCAAGTTAACTCATACTTCAGGTATCAGTTAACTTCTGACAATTGGTAGTTGATAACCTTAAAAATTTTAAGTAATTTCTAAATTGACCAGATAACCAACAAAGTGTTAGTAAAAGCGACTTTGAAGTTAACTCATACTTCAGGTATCAGTTAACTTCTGACAATTGCTAGTTGATAACCTTAAAAATTTGAAGTAATTTCTAAATTGACTGTATTTGTTTCTGTTTGTTGAATTTATTTATTATCAATTAACTGTTAAGCATTCTTACTTACTAATACTGTTAAGTACACTTACTTACACACAATTGATAAACTTGAAACCAAACGTTCTTGTTTAATAATAAGTTAATAAGTTAACTACCAGTTAACTCCCAGTTAATTCCCAGCTAACTCCCAGTTAACTCCCAGTTAAGTTTTTGGCATTAGTCACGAAACTTACAAGTTAACTCTACATTGAAATATTGGACCTTAGTTTATAAACGTGACAGCTAAAACTCCGAACTTTTTTATTTGCTTTATTCTTTCACTTCTATCAATGCAAATTTATTATCATAAGTTCAAAAAGTCATTTTTATTTGCATACAGTTATTAATTTTGGCAGATGGTAAAGAAGAAGAACTTACACCTGCTCCGACTCAGTGGAAAGGAATCGCCCATTTTGCATGGAGGGACTAAATCTATTATTATTTTTATTAAAGTGTACACTGAGTACACTACACCCGACAAAAAGAACCTCTGAGGTCACACTGACAAAAAGAACAATAAAAGAATGAATTACTGTGAAAAGTGTAAAAAAAATCTGGGAAAAAGAACCAAACTAATACAGCAGCGGTTGTGACAGCAGTGTCAGCAGCGCAACTTTCTTCTCTAATGAATGAATTTAATTGAAAGCAGAAGCAAACAAAAAAGTGTCTGTGCAAACTTTCAAGTGTCAACAGTCTCAATTATTTAGACTCTTGTTTGAGGTAAAAAAAACATTTTGTTTCATTTCAGTTTTATGAGATTTTAATAAAAATTATTAGTAAATACAAGTATATGTAAAAATTTTGACTCCTTCATCACGTCTATTGCTTTTAACAATTCCAATTCTTAAGGGATTTTGGAACTAAAAATTTGCATAGCTTTCGTGGTATTTACAAGCAGAATTTTTTTTAGAAAGTACATATCCTATGGCTCCTCGCTCCTGTTTAAATGAAAACAGCGTCAGGAGCAGAGACGGAAACGATGGTGCTTGCTCCTTCTAAATTCTAAAATTCTACTTTCGGTGACAGTTACCATGGGCACATTCATCTTTGCTGCTGCTTTTATTAAAATGAATTAAACTGACCAAAAAGCAATTTTCTAATCCAGTTGTCGAGGTTTCTATACTCAATGTTTTCGGAATTTAGTAATTGAAAAAAATACTGTAGTGTACCAGTTTATCGATTGCATAAGGATTGCATAATCGACGTGAATATAAAATTGTTTTTATTTACATTGTGAAATACTTAATGAGTTCTGATATTAGGTCCGTTCTTTTTTCCATGCACTTTCTACACTTTTTTGCACTTACTATTCTTAACAGCATTTGACGTCACAGCAATGACAGAAACTTATACTAAAATAGTAGGCTTGTCCCTCCCCCCATTCATCTTTTACAAAGAAATTATAAAAAGTGCATGCAAAAAAAACAGACCTATTATTAGTTATATTTACAAATTAATTTAAAAAACCTAAGAAATTTGATCCAATCAATGCATGGCAGTAAATATTCCGGAATGGTACTCAATTTTTGCTCTGTGTGTAAATCTTGCATTGAACATTTGCTTCGATGGCGGTTTTTGACGCAGATCAAAGGGATATGCGTGTAGCATATGCTTGCCGTTTCCACATATGCCTAGACACTCGTGCTCATCGCATATGCCCTACGCATATTAAGGCATAAGCTGTCACATTTTTTCATCCGAAATCAATAAGTACGAGTTGAATTGGAAAATTCAGAATCACCTGTTGGTTCTGTCTCAAAAATTTTGTGAATCGAGCGAAGCGAGTACAAAATTTTAATACAAAACAAGTTTTTATAAAATTTGAACGTTAATAAAAATATTTAATTACAAAAAATATGTTTTATTAGAAATTATACTGTTCATGATTTCTAGCAGTATTAAGAATATTGTCGGCCTCGGCAATGATTCCGGCTTTAATTGTGTATATTTATATACAGATTTCCAGTCATTAAAAAAATGTTGACTGTAGACGGTAGCATTTTCTGAAATATTGGCTATATATTGATCATTAAATGTTAATATTAAATTTCCAATGTTTCCTTGAAATCAAGTTCTTCGTCAACCTATTAATATATACCATTTATTATCATATTACAAAATAAATATTTGAAAAGTACAAAAAAACAAAATAAAAAAATATTTTTCGCCTCACCAAGGCTCCACAATTCTCTATTAAGCACCGACAATAAACAATTATAAAATAATATTTAAAAAAAGAAAATATTTAGCAGCCCTTCAATGCAGTGCTGCAATGATTGAATCATGGGCTTAACAGTAAACTTTCAATACATTTCCCATGTATCATATCATCTGTTATAAAAATTTATATATTTCACCATTTTGACAGCTAAAATGCAGTACTGAAACCACAAAAAAGCGATGCACAAAAACCTAGCCTACTAAGTCAAAAATGGTCGTTACGAATGTTTTGCAGAAGAATAGAGATATTGGTTCGTATGTTTACGAAATTTTTCACGCTGGGTAAAAATTCTGTACAAGAGTTGCGATATTGCTATGTACATATGTCCCCGAAATTTTGGACGCTGGGTAAAAATGAACATTGGAATGTTGATTAGGAGTTAGTTATTCTTTCCGGTGTCAGTGGAGTGAAACTCCAATACGGAGTCCCCGACTGTGGACTAACCGCTATCCCTGAGGAAAGAATAACTAACTCCTAATCATAATTGCTTCTGTGGCAGCTTACCACGAAAAATCTAATAACAACAAATATTGGTTAAAAAAATAAGTTGCGGCGGACGGGATTTGTTTCTTCGCAGATCAGATCCAAGGTTACAACCATTGTAAATTTCACAGCCATGAAGCGCTGACCATATCCAGGGTTACAACCAGAGAATAGCCGAAATCAAGAGAAAAAAGCTTCTCAAAATACACGCCTGTAGCCTAAGGTAGAGGACGCCTTTCTTGACCATTAAATTCTTCTCGGTAATAAATTTGGAATGGGATGTGGCTATATAGAATTTACCTCAGCGATCCCACCAGCTGTCAAGGTGTTTCGGTTAGTAGGCAAGAATACACCTTCTGAAGAGTCTATGCCCTCCGATGACGAAACAGCTCTTTCGGACCTAGTCCAACACAATCTTATGATGAACTGGCTTCTCCAGTGAAGTTTCTTTCCAAATTTGTCATATCCTCAGGGATAGCGGTTAGTACACAGTCGGGGACTCCGTGTTGGAGTTTCACTCCACTGACACCGGAAAGAATAACTAACTCCTAATCATAATAGCTTCTGTGGTAGCTTACCACGAAAAATCTAATTACAACAAATATTGGAATGTTGTAAATCAGAAGTTTTTCGTACTAAAATCTGTTTTTGGTACGTGAACATAAACTGACTGCTTTGATCTACTGATGTCGTTCTATAATTCCCCAAAATTCCTCGCAATTCCCCACAAGTTACCCAAACTAGCCTCAATTCCCCACATTTATCCATTCCCCACAAACACCCCAAACAACGTTGAAATTCCCCAATTTTGGGGAATTCCCTACTGATCGGCAGCCCTGCCGATTTTACCCTGTAGAGAGAGCACGTGTTGAAAAAAACAAGGAAGGCTTTACTCTTGTTTATAATGTGGCTCGGCTCTCACAGAAAAAAAAAAATCGCTGAAAATGTGAACGCAAAGCTGATACTACTTCTTGCTAATAATCAACTGTCGATGATGATTAGGCTCGCTTTGTTCGAACCTCGAGGAGTCTCTAATCAATTTGAAACCGCTAAGGCCAAACGAGATAGCACGAAATCGCTGATAAAAACACAAATAATATTTCCGAAACAACACCGGAGAAAGATCGAAATAGGTACACTCAGAAAAATTTCCTCTTTAAATTAATTAAAACCATGTTAATTTAACACGCTTTTCCTATGATATTCAACCGATTATATTACTATTTAAAATTATAGGGAAAATACTGTTGATATGAAAAGAGTGCTTCCATGTTGCGTGAACCAATTTTTTGTTTGGAGTGACATATTTCTTATGTTGAGGCAAAAGTTTAAAACTTGTTAGAAATACCAGACACATGTTAAGAATACGATGGTCGTCTCGGTCAAACCAACAAAGCTGCATATTGATCTAACGATTTATTTATACACATATCTATATGTATTTTAATTTTACGCTCCTATCAAATTGGTCATTCTCCTTTCTTACACGTTCTTACATACATGTATTCATAAACTATTTGAATAGTGAACCCCTGAACAATAAAGTAAAGATTTCAACTAATACAAATTATTAATTCATTTATTTTGTATATGGTACATAGCTATACTTATATAAATTTAGAACTTAAATACTATACTTAAATGTAGATTTAGAACTTATAATATATTAGAACAAATAATGCATTTTTTGATGTAAAATAGAAGCCTCTGAAGAAGAGAAGACTCTGATAAAAAAAAACCAAACTCCATTACTTTTAACAGGAAATTCCAAATTAAGAACGTAAAAGTATTTAAAAAGCGAATCTAATGCTTTTACAAAACTATCAAACATAAATCTGTTACCATCCAAATCAACATATATAGCCTCTATGCATTTTAGATCTGCGGCGACCACGATTATAAATGGCTGCAAATTCAATTTAGCACTTTGGTACAATTTACGCTGTGCTTCGACTTGCCGATGGATGTCACTTATTGTTGAAACAACCAACACACAACTCTTTTGCGAGTCACAGATTGTCGGCTTCCACTGCGTTATTTTATTTGTACCTTCCACTTGCTTCTTAAATCGGATGTTTGGTTTAACAACACCGTGTAGTAGTAGGAATATTATGATATCCGCAGAATCTATCAACGAAAATATATTGTATACGTATATGACGAGTATTATATTTTTATATTCTTACTTTTGCTGATATCGCCTTGCAACTCCTTTAATAATGCTTTGCAAGCCGAATCCTTGATGTTGGCTTCAATAGCTCTTTTGAGTATATCCTTCTTCGCTTCCCAAGCGCCTAAAAATAAGTGCTCCTTGCCAGAAAATAATTCTTCAAAGTCAATTTGCAACTGAAAGAAACAATAACTGTAAGAAGTAACTATTTGACATAACGACGATTTTAAGCATACTACAAATGAATGAAAGTGAACATTTTTATAAATGGGCAATTGGTCCAAAATTAGATCAGTAGTACCCTTTCTCGTAAATATTTCCTTTTTTCTTAAAGTTAATGTCTCAATCCACCTCTTTTTTAGGTCGTGTAATGCTATGTCGTTTATATTAATGTACTTTAAGGTGTTTTTAATTGCAACTAATTTGTCGATATTATTTTCCTCTAACGAAAAATATTATACACATTTATGTATTGTCACGATATAACATTTGAAATACCTGAAGTTTGTAAACCTTCCGAGCTATTCCCTGCAGACAATGTAGAAGTAGATGTTGGTGTAGATGCAGGTGAACTTAAAAATCCAGATTTTTGCAGCTTTCGCTTCACGTTGTTATACCGATTGTACAATTTTCCACTGGGATTTTTTTTATTTAGATTTTCGCCAGACAGAAAGTATGTCTCCTAAAACCCAATTTATGGAAGTAACAACAAAAAAATAGAAAACATGTCATAAACTACCTTTCTTTCAGTCGGAAATATTTTCACAATTTCATCCCCTATCCACTCCATATCATTTGGTTTTAAAGCGATGTCATGCTTGAAAAAATACCCCACTATAATGTCAGCCAATAATTGCTGGTGCTCCCCAAATAATACATTGTGTTTTGTGTATTGACTTTGTACTGATATACACAGACGATTTTAACACGGCTTCCAAATCGAAATTCTGCAATTTTTAATAATTCATTTTAATTGATATTTTTTTCTTAATTCTAATATTTTTAACCGATATGAATTTTACCTTAAATGCAGCTTTATCGTTTGTATTCTTGTTCGTCGGTGATTTTTGTTGGTCCAACCAGTGGTTTACGTCAGAGTTCATTGACGCGGTTTCTGTATGCAACTGAAATTTTAAAGGCTATTCAAAACCATATACTAATTGTTTTTTTTAATAAATCTGGAAATTACACTTGGGCGCCTCCACTTTTTTAATTCGTCCTTAAAAATTATTCTGTCTCCAATATGGTCACCGGAAATGAGATCGTTAATCTCTTCATTTTCTATTATTTTTAAATGGCGAATACCGATTTTATTTCCTAATTTGGAAACACTTTAATTTAGTGATATTTATCAAAACAATATTTAAACTCACTTATGCACTGCTCATACACGTATTCAGCATCATCAAAATTCCACGATTGAAGCAAACTTTTTAATTCTTTATCACAGTAAGGGACCATTAAATCAGTATCTTCACTACTGATTATATAATTAAATAAAACGTTTTCCTCCATTAGAAAATGAAAACAAAATACCAAAACAGCACTTAAATATAAATCGCACGTGCACGATTTGAGGAAGAAACACGCAAATGACAAATTTACAGTATTTTGTAATATAACATACCAAACCTGTTGGAAGAACAATTCAGTACATGTCAAAACAATAAGCGATCCTATCCTAATAAAAAGACGCCGATCATTCTAAAAAACAAAATAATTTTTTTAATTTGCTTGCATGTCGTTTCAACATGCATATTGTTCAGCTTGACGAGTTTTATTGACGGTACTTTTCATGTTAGGTCGACATGGAGGCTGAGTTATTTTAACAAAAGATAGAAAATTATTTTGACAGTTAGCATGTTAAGCGTATAAGTTTTTTGTTGAAATGATCAGAATATATTCTAACTGACATGGTTTTCATGTAACTTCAAAACAACTGGAAAAGCTATTTAATTTAAATACAAAGATTTCTCTGAGTGTAGTAAAGTGATCGCAGAACAACTCCTGCATACAAAGGCCCGTAATCACCCCGGGCCATGAGCGTTTGTCGCCAACACTGATCCTCGTGCTCTGGTGAAATAAAAATAGATACTACGTGAAGCACAAGGCTCCAAAATAGCTGATAAAGCTAATAAAACAAAATGAATTGCTAACTAAGCACAGATGTTTATGATAAAGGATGATAAAAATAATTATTCAAGAGACGAAAATAGCGTAAAGACTTTTTTAGAACGATCCGAACACTTTCCGGTGTCTTCATCTCCAAAAAAATCCACAGGTTCACTTAGTGTTGACACAATACAAATTTCAGCTTAATATCTCAACAGGCAAACTACCTACCATCCAACACTTTTCCGTACGTAAGAAATTGTTGGCCTTTTCTGGTGTTTACTAGTCCTAAAACGTGCAAATATGAAATTTCAGGTCGACTGTAATTCTTTATTATTAAAAAATAACTAATAAAGTAAAATATTAATTTTGAAGGCTCATAAATCACTTAAGGATTTCTTCTTTAATGTCACTGAGTTAATATTCTTAAAATATCGGGACAGTTTTAAGAAGTCGATCTAGTATAATAATTCGCTGGCTTGAAAACATGCCAATTGTGCCCAGGGATAAGCCGAAAATCTAAAAAAAAAATTCACGTAGAAAATGTTTAGCTAATGTCATGTACTCCTTAGTCGATATTAATAACAAACATCACGCTCTTTTCTCAACAGCTTATAGCAATTGTGATCTTTTCGTTTCTTAATCGAAAACTGATAACTTAGCTTCCCTAAACTAACTCTTCCCTATACTAAAGAAAACGATACTTGGTAAATTTTTGAACTATTCGATTTAAGGCTAACCTAAAACGGTATGCTGAAATCTTACCATATTTCTTTATCACATTTCCCGAAATTTATTTATTTCGTCCTTTTTGTTAAATGTTTGATGAGCCGAAATAAGCCTGCTTTTTCCATATGTTTCTTCTGCATGCTTTTTTCACCATTCTGGGTGATAGAACTTCTCGCTTCACTTAGTTTTCTTTCGGAAGTACCATACTGGACTAACACACCTTTTCTGAGTTGATGTCATATGTATCTTAGAACTTGATTTTACTGTCACCATCGGTAGAGAAATAGGTATTCCCTTTCTCTATTTTTGGACTATTATAAATGAAGATAGTCTGACCGTATATTATTATTTTTTCGAACAAGTTTTTCTTTTGTATTGCATACCTAGTTTCTATGTGCTCTCGGATTTCGCGAAAAATTCAGTTCCGCCATCAGATAATCGCTCATCCGTTTCGAAATAAAGGCGGCTTCAACTGAGTATGTCAAAGTTACAGTTGAATATGCCAGTAAGAATGGAACTTAGCCTGTTCTTCAAAACAAAAGGGTAACAGGCTAAACTTTGAAAAGTTACTGTTTATAAGAATTGGCTTTTATGCAATCAGGCAGGGTTGCATGGCTACTGTCATTCCATCAAGAATCGCAAAAAAAGGCCAATTTTGTGACCTTACCATCGCTGATTCCTTTGAGAATTTGTGTACTTGAAGAAGTAGTGGAAAGAAAAATATAATTTCAGTTTTTTTTCAATCTACTTTTTTTTGTTAGTTAGTATGATAAACATTTGGCAAAAATGTTGCCCAACTCCTCTTTGAAAATTCATATCTCTGTTAATTTTTATCATAGTAGTATAATAAAAGAGTTATTTTCAAATTTATCTTTATTCGAGGATAAAGGATAAAATCCTTATTCTTAAAAAAAAAAACTTTCAGGGATAAATATTCATATTATTATTCATATTATTTTTATATTACAACAATTTTCAAACAAAAATCTTTAAAGCAAGTACTTTATTATTTTAGGATAAAAATTACTAGAGATACGAATTTTCAAAGAAGACTTGGCCACCTTCTATGCTAAAGATTCGCAAACTATAACATACTATAACTACTAAAAAAATTAGATAAAAAATGTATACCATATTTTTTTTTTCATTAATTCTTCGAAAACATAAATTTCCAAAAGAATCGGCGATGGTTCCAAGCTGATTTTACTGTATTATTTATAATACAGTATTGTTATCGATTTTTAAAAAAAAAAAATTTGCTGCCCTCAAAATTTTTTTGTCCACGTTTCATGACTAGTAGACGCGAAAAAAGCAATAAAAATTTTCACTCCGTCTGTACGCCGTACCCCGTACGCCGTACGCCGTACGCCGTACGTCGACCGCCCCAAAATCTTTGAATTCTCGTAGCTCTCAAACTAGTGAAGCTATTAAATTAAAATTTTTTCTAGGAATAGACTTGGTGGACCCCTTGAATTGACATTATTTTCAGGGGTGGGGATGTGAGGGGGAAGGTGGGGTAAGCGTTTTAGACGAAAAATTTAGGTTTCTAGATCTCAGGAACCGCTTGTGTTAGGAGGCTGAAACTTAGAATTTCTATAGAGCTTTGATAATGGACCCATTTGCAAAAAAAAAAACAGATATGAGTGAAGGGGTGTGGGAGTGGAGGGGGAAGCAATGCGTCCGAAACGCAAAAAAGTCGAGATCGACACATTCTAAAATCCATATCTCCTAAACCGTTAATAGCAAGCAATTAAAACTTAACAAATATCTGTAGTTATACTAGGAGAGTAGATTGAGACAAAATTTTTGGGTGGGGGTAGTGACGTACGGGGGTGGGGGTTGAAATACTTAACATTACGATATCTCCCAAACCAGTGGCACCAGAAAATACGGTTTGGATACAAAGCTTGATAAATAAAGATTGCTCACAGTAAAATCTTTGAAGGGGGCGAAGGAGTACGTAAGTGGAGGGGATAAGAATTTTTCAAAAATAACACGTTTCATATCTCAATAACAGCGTAAGATGGATGCTTCAAATTTTTACCAGAAGTAGGCCTAATAGAACCCTAGTAGGAAAAAAAAGTTTGGGGGTGTGGGTGTAGAGCGTGAGGGTGGGGAAGGGTGAGAAAGAAAAAGTTCCGATGCTTATATCTTGAGAATCTATAACGATAGGAAGCTGAAACTTGGTATTTAGATAGAGCTATAGTAGTGGCATGGTGGAAAAATTTTTTTTAGGGGTAGTATGGTACGGTGGTGGGGGGTGTTTTTCCTAACTTTAGAACGGCTTATGCTAAGAAGTTGAAACTCGGTACGTATATGTAAATTAACTAGAAAAATAATTCTGATAAAAAAAAATTTAAAAATTCATTGGCGTTCAGAAGGGGGGGCAAAACAATTATCGGTTAATATAAAATGCGTATATTTTCACGATTTTCGTCATATCTACTAGGTCTTTCAAAATATAGAATTCATTTTTATTCTACGGATTCTTCATGTGAATACCTAGAATGTGTTTTCAAGATTTTTTGAAATTCGACCCCTAAGAGGGTGTAAACTGGTTGTATACTTTTTCATGAATTCCACCATGTTTCTCAGGTCTGATCAGATATCGAATATCTTTTTACTTCCCAGGTTTGTTTAATAATCACCTATTTTTAAGTTTTGTTTTTTTCAAGCTCTAGACCGCATCCCGGAATATGACCCAATTATATAATTCATATGTCACACCCTTTTCTAACCGCTTCCCGAACTTTTTGTTAGGTTTTCAGTCACATAGTAACATACACCGCATCCCCGAATTGAACGCGTTCTGAACTTCTGCCGGAAAAATAATACAGTTGCGCCCAGACTGTTGGCAGATTTTTTGATATGTTTTCAAAACAGTATAATATACAATATATTAAAAAAATAAAAGAGAAAAAAAAGTTGGCTTTTGAGATATTCAAGGATAAGGGACGAAATCGTTATCCTTGGAAAAAAAATTTAAGGATAAATTTGATTGGTGTTTTTATTATTTTGCGACAACCTTCTCCTTTCACATAAGTCCTATTTTATTATTCTATGATAAAAATTAGAAGAGATATGAATTTTCAAAGAGGAGTTGGAAGCCATTTTCGCCAAATGTTTAACATACTATAACTTTATAACGTTTTGATGTGGTAAGTAAGATATATGTTTTTTTTAAGGATACTGAACTGGACTTTGGTGGTTAGCCTTTAATACACTGTAGAGTACAATCCAGTCAGCTTAGGGATGGGAGTTCAGAAGGCGGGCCGGGTATGGCAGTGTATACTAGTTGAGTTTGTGTTAATAATTTTTAGGTCGTTTCTCAATTCCTTGCTAAGTCTACGTCTATGTTGACGTCACAGCATAGCATTGCTATTATAGCAGTTTAGAGAAAGCTCGAAATGGATCAGCTGATGCTTATTTGACACTGCAAAAATCAAAAATTTGAATTTATTTACGTTTCCTTAAGCTTGTATTATACTGTTGGACCAAGTGGTCATTACAGTGTATATACAAGCTTTCGATTGACTGAACACACAAACCAACAGAAATCTAGACAAGCTCTTGCTAGGTCTGACGTCATAATTGCTTCATAACTGCTATAACTAGACGTAGACGTAGACTTAGCAAGGAATTGAGAAACGACCTTAGTGCTGTTTGGCTATTAGACCTTATCTAACAGAACAGCAATGTTGCCTATAACAAATCAACTACTATCTGGTATCTCTGATGGTGTTAGTGAATTTGATAAGAATGTAAACAGAACTCATCTGCTCAGTGTTAAATCCGTTAGTAGTGATCCTATCAAACATTCCGCACTGCCAATAGTAACTGAAAAATTCTTATAAATAATTTATGCGTAGAGTGAGAATTGAACCCACGATGCAATGTTTACAAGCCTAGTACGTTACCACTGGACTACACCCGGCTTATATGGCTTAGTTTTATCTATGATTTCTAATATCTGTACCTCAGAGGTAAACTGTCGTAACTACCAAATTTTCGATTTTGGGATTATTAATGTAATTGCATTGTTGGGATGTATATTTTTAAGTGGTAAATCATCGCATCCGCAGAGCTAAAGGAAGCCAAAATAATCAATGAGTATTAATCGTATCTGCCTTGCATTGATAGAAGAAATGTATAGTTATACAATGGTCTACTGAACATTTTACAAAATGTCACTAACGACAGTTTACCTCTGAGGTACAGATATGTATTTCCATAATGCTACCGTAATAGCAGTTTCCAGTGATTTAAACTCACTTAACAACCATTTAATCTCAACTTTCGTTGCAGGCTTTTGAAAATTATCTTCCGAAATTGTATTCAAAGCATTTTTAAAATCTTTATAGCCTGAAACCACTCATCATCAATGGCGCGACAGCTCAAATCCGGGCCTGCAGCACCGGAAACAGATCGAATCAGATGAGGTGGTTGGGCAGTCTTATGTTTGACAATTTGGAGGACCTGTAGTCGATGGGACATGATAAGCTACATATACCGCGTTTACATGGAGGATTGAATCCGGATTCAATCCACTAAAATCGCATGTAAACGCAGATCGGATCGAAACGAGATCGAATCGAAACCGTTTATGTCGTTCATCTTAATACCATTTTATGTTTCGATTTTTAGATCTTTGGATTCTCCATGTAAACACGGTACTAGCATTGTATTTATATCTTATAGTAGTATCACCAGACGTACTTTTCTGTTTTCACCTGCTTACACCAGAGGCGCTGCATGCGTTTTCTCTCTTCATACTTTTATCGTTACTCATTTTATTCAGTAAAGTCATGTCTCTCTTTCTGCTGTCGCTGTGGGGCGCATGTGTTTAGTATTTTGCCGATTCCCTCTTTATACTTTTTAGTTACTATCATTTCATTCAGTAGGCTGGGTGGCTTAGTGGCTAGAGCACTTGCCTTCGATGTACCTGGTACCAGGTTCGAATCTGCTTGGCGGCAAGTAATTTTCGAAAATGGTATTGGGTGCCGGACTACCAGTTAACTCAGTTGTAAATGAGTACCTGAGTTAAAATCAGGGTAATAATCACGGACGAGCGTGTAGCTGACCACTTCACCTCCTAGTGTTCCGTTGGTCTCGCAATGAAGTAACTCTAGCATTACTTCAAGGCCTAGGCCCGATTTGGGCTGTTGCGCCATTGATTATTATTATTTCATTCAGTAAAGTCGTATCTCTTTCCTATATCTTTTGAGCGGTTTAACGTTTAAAAAAATTTTTATGAATAGATTGGGTAGGCCCCAGAAGTGTCCATATTTTGAAGGTTGGAGGTATTAGGGGCGAAGTGCGAGAAGCGTTTTAGACCGAAAATTTTGGTTTCTAGATCTCAGCAACCGCTAATGCTAGGAAGCTGAAATTTAGAATTTGGTTAGAACTTTGATAGTGGACTCATTTGCGAAAAATTGCTGATATGGGTGAAGGGGCGGGGGGGGGGGAATAATGCAAATCCGTCCAAAGCGTAAAAAAGCCGAGATCGACACAGTCTACAATTCATATCTCCTAAACAGTTAATGACTCAAAATTGAAATTTAATATCTGTAGGTACAATAAGAGAATAGATCGGAATCAAATTTTTGAGTGGGTAGTGACGTTCGGGGTTGGGGTGAATATTTTTAGGATTCGGTATCTAACGAAGCAATTGCTTTAGAAAAATAAAATTTGGTTTGTGAGTAAAGGTTGATAAATGGATTCTGTTGAAAGTAAAAATTTTTAAGAGGGCGGTGGAGCATGAAAGTGGAAGTGATAACAATTTTTCTAAAAATTCACATCTCATATCTCAAGAACAGTGTTAGTGTAAAATTCTTAAAATAAAAATTTGGTGGGTGTGGGTGTAGAGGGTGGGAGTTGGGGAGGGTGAAACGGTAAAGGTTCAGATCTTAATATCTCGAGAACCTATAAGGATACAAAGCTGAAACTTGGTATCTATTTTAGAGCTATGGTAGTGGCGTGTTGGAAAAATATAATTTTAAATACGGGTATTTTTTCTGTCTATAGAACGGCTTATGCTAGAAAGTTGAAACTCGGTGCAAATCAACTAGAGAAGGAATTCTGATGAAAAGGGGGGAGGGGCAAACAAAATTATCAGTGAAAATTAAATACATTATATTTTCAGGATTTCGTCTGCCTTATTCCTAGATCTGATCGATATCGAAAAAATTTTCACTTTCATGGGCTTGCGTAATAATCCTTTTTAAGCCTCTAAAAACATACATATAAGATCGGTTGAACACAATTTCATGAATTTCGTCACGTCTTTAAAAAATGATAAGAAGTTGAGTTGGTTTTTACTTTGTCGTGTTGTCTTCATATTTATTTATCAAATCGTTAAAAAACCTGTTTCACAATTCCTTCGAAATTCAAATGCCAAGTGGAAATGAAATCGAATGGGTTTGTGTGAGGCTTTAAGTGTACATAATACATATTCCGAGATTCGAATAGTTTCCCATACATGGGCTTATTCAATGTTTAATCGATTAAATATATCTATTTAAAATATTTTTATTTTAAGAACAAAATTAATTTTCCAAGAAATCTAATAATCTAGAAAAAACTCATGATATACTCCGAATTTCACCGCTCCCGAACTTTGACCCGATAAATAATAAAAGTTTGGCCAAGATCATTGGCAGATATTTTATTTTTAGTACTATTTTGAATTTTTCACATATATGTTTTACTTTATGATATTAATAATAAAGTTTTGCTATCGACTTTTTTTTAAAAAAAAAAAATGCTTACCTGAAATTTTTTTTCACACGTTTTATTACTAATAAACACCAAAAAAGCAATAAAAATTTTCAGTCCGTCTGTGCGCCGTACGCAAACTCATTTGAGGAATTATAGTTTCCAAACCCTATGAGCTATTAAATTGATTTTTTTTTTATGAATAGACATGATAGACCCCTTGAAGTCAGATTTTTTTTAGGGGTGAGGGTGTGAGGGGGAAGGTGGGGGAAGCGTTTTAGAGGAAAAATGTTGGTTTCTAGATCTCAGCAACCGCTTATGGTAGGAGCCTGAAACTTAGGATTTCTATAGAGCTTTGATAGTGGACCTATTCGCAAAAAAATTGATGATATGGGTGAAGGGGTGTGGGAGTAGAGGGGGAAATAATGCGTCCGAAACGCAAAAAAGTGGAAATCAACACATTCTTAAATCCATATATCCTAAACCGTTAATGGCAAGTAATTAAAACTTAACGAATATCTGTAGTTATACTAGGAGAGTAGATTGAAACAACATTTTTTGGTATGGGTAAAGGCGTACGGGGGTCGGGGGTGAAAAACTTTAGATTACGATATCTCACAAACCAATTGCACCACAAAAACAAAATTTGGTTTGAGTATAAATCTTAATAGAAAAAATCTGCCAACAATCTGGGCGTAACTTTATTATTTTTCCGGTAGAAGTTAGAAACGCGTTCAATTCTGAAATGCGGTGGAGGCTACTATGTGACTGAAAACCTATCAAAAAGAACAAGATCGTGGAAGTGAAAATCTGATTGGATCTGAGAGATATGGAATAATTTATGAAAAAATACACAACCACTTTACACCCCCTTGGGGGTCAATTATGGAGAATACATAGAATAAAATTAAATTCAATATTTGGGACGAGGTAGTAGATATGTCGAAAATCGTGGGAAAATATGCATTCTATTTTCACAGATATTTTTTTTGCCCCCTCTCTGAACGCCAATAGATATTCGTTTTAATTTTATTCAAAATTATTTTTCTAGTTGATTTAGATATACACACCGAGTTTCAACAATGTAGCTTAAGCCGTTCTATATATAGGAAAAACACCCCCACTTGTACCACACTACCCTTAGGGGTCGAATTTCAAAAAACCTTGAAAACACTTTCTAGGTATTCATACGAAGAATCCGTAGAATAAAATAAAGTTCAATATTTGGGACGAGCTAGTATATATGACGAAAATTGTGAAAATATATGCATTTTATATGTATTATATTTACAAATAATTTTTTTTGCCCCCCTTTCTGAACGCCAATAAATATTCAACACCGAGTTTCAACTTTCTAGCATGAACCGTTTAATAGTTAGGAAAAACACCCCCTACCCACGCAGCATACTACCCCTAAAAAAATTATATTTTTCCAACATTCCGCTACTATAGCTCTATCTAAATACGAAGTTTAAGGCTTATATCATTACAGGTTCTCAAGATATAAGCATCGGAACTTTTTCCTTTTCACCCTCCTCCACCCTCCCTCTCTACACCCTCAACCCCAAAACTTTTTTCCCTGCGTACGGCGTACGGCGTGCGGCGGACATACGGACTGAAAATGCTTATTACTTTTTTCGCGTCTACTAGTTATGAAACGTGAAAATAAAAATTTTGAGGGTACCAAATTTTTTTTTTTTTAAATCAATCACAATTCTTAATTATTAAAATAATAAAGTAAAAGGTTATCTAAAGTTAAATTTTTAAGGGGGGTAGGGGAGCATAGAAGTGGAGGGGATAAGCATTTTTCAAAAATTAAACGTTTCATATCTCAAGAACAGTGTAAAATAGATGCTTCAAATTTTTACCAGAAGTAAGCTTATTAGAACCCTACTAGGGAAAAAAATTTGGAGTGTGGGTGGAGTGGTTGAGGGTGGGGAAGGGTGAGAAGGGTGAGAAGGAAAAAGTTCCAATGTTTATATTTTAAGAACCTATAACGATAGGAAGCTGAAACTTGGTGTTTAGATAGAGCTATTGTAGTGGCATGGTAAAAAAAAATTTTTTTTTTAGGGGTAGCATGGTACGGGGGTGGGGGGTGTTTTTCCTAACTTTTGAACGGCTTATGCTAGAAAGTTGGAACTCGGTACGTATATGTAAATAAACTAGAAAAGTAAATCTAATAAAAAAAAATTTGAATATTCATTGGGGTTCGGAAGAGGGGGCAAAAAAATTGTAAGAAAAAATAAAATGCATATACTTTCACGATTTTCGTCGTATTCACTAGGTCTTTCCAAATATTGAATTCATATTTATTCTACGGATTCTTCATATGAATTCCTAGAAAGTGTTTTCAAGATTTTTCGAAATTCAACCCCTAAGGGGGTGTAAAGCGGTTGTATACTTTTTCATAAATTCCACCATATCTCTCAGGTCTGATCAGATATCAAATATCTTTTCACTTCCACGGGCTTGTTTTATAATCACCTATTTTTAAGTATTTTCTTTCTCAACCACTAGACCGCATCCCGGAATATGGCCCAACTATATAATTCATATGTTACACTCTATTCTAACCGCTTCCCTAACTTTTTATTAGGTTTTCAGTCACATAGTAACATATGCCGCATCCCCGAATAAAACACGTTCCGAACTTCTGCCGGAAAAATAATTAAGTTGCGCCCAAACTGTTGGCAGTTTTTTTTATTCACACACATGCATAGCTGAGGCGAGAAAAATGACACCACAAGTGTTAAAATTGGTCAGATCGCGTACAAAAAAACTACGAATGAACAAATAAAGTTTTGGTGAAACTCAAACAATAAACACATCATCTCAACTGCGTTGCACCTCTTGAGTCTTATAAAAACAGAGATATAATATTTTAAAAAGAAATCAATATTTTCAAAATAGAATGTTGGAAATTTTTTTTTTTTTTAAAAGCGGTATTTTGAAACTTCTATCCGTTCCGACGCTAAGAGATGAATTATTGAATTTCTCCACCTCCTTCGCCATACTTAAAAATCTGCCAATGGTCTGGGCGCAACTTTATAATTTTTCCAGCAGAAGTAGGGAGCGCGTTCAATTCTAAGATGCGGTGTAGGTTACTATGTGACTGCAAACCTTTCAAAAAGTTCGGGAAGCGGTTAGAATATGGTGTAACATATGAATTATATAATTGGGTCATATTCCGGGATGCGGTCTCGAGGTTGAAAAAGACAAAACTTAAAAATAGGTGATTATTAAACAAAACTGTGGAAGTGAAAAGATATTCGATATCTGATCAGACCTGAGAGATATGGTGGAATTCATGAAAAAGTATACAACCACCTTACACCCTCTTAGGGGTCGAATTTCAAAAAATCTTGAAAACACTTTCTAGGTATTTAAATGAAAAATCAGTAGAATAAAAATGAATTCAACATTTGGAAAGACCTGGTAGATATGACGAAAATCGTGAAAATATATGCATTTTATTTTTACTGATAACTTTTTTTTGCCCCCCCTTCTGAACGCCAATGGATATTCGAATCTTTTTTTAACAAAATTACTTTCCTAGTTGATTTACATATACACCGAGTTTCAACTTTCTAGCATCAGCCGTTCCATAGTTAGGGAAAAAAACCCCACCCCCGTACCACACTACCCCTAAAAAAATTATATTTTTCCAACATGCCAATACTATAGCTCTATCTAAATACCACGTTTCATCTTTTTATCATTATACGTTCATAAGATATAACATCGGAACCTTTTTGTTTTCACCCTCCCCACCCTCACCCTCTACACCCACATCCCCAAATTTTCTTTTTCTGCTAAGGTTCTATTGGGCCTACGTCTGGTAAAAAAGTTTAGCATCTATCTCACACTGTTCATGAGATATGAAAAGTGATTTTTTTGAAAAGTTCTTATCCCCCCTTCCATGTTCCGCCATCCCCTTAAAAAATTGTACTTTGAGCAATCTTTATTTGTCGACCTTTCTCTTCAAACCGAATTTAATTTTTCTAGAGCAATTGGTTCCTGAGATATGGTAATCTAAAGTTTTTCACCCCTCACCACCGTACTCCACTAACCCCACTCAAAAATTTCATTTCAATCTTTTCTCCTAGTAAAGGTACAGATATTTGTTAAGTTTGAATTTCGTGCCATAAACAGTTTAGGAGATATGTATTTTAGAATGTATCGATCTCAGCTTTTTTGCGCTTCGGACGCAATATTTCCCCACCCCACTCCTTCACTCATATCAGAGTATTTTTTGCAAATGGGTCTACTATTGAAGCTCTATAAAAATTCCAAGTTTCAGATTTCTAGCATAAGCGGTTGCTGATATCTAGAAACCAAAACTTGCGGTCTAAAACACCTCCTCCACCTCCCCCTTCACACCCGCATCCCTCAAAAGGTGTTCACTTAAAGGGGTATACCAAATCTACTAACGAAAAAAATTCAAATAAATAGCTCAAATGGTTTGGGTGCTACGAGCTTTCAAACAATTTTGCGTACACCGGCAGACGTACGGCGTTTCCACAACCCTCACTCCCAAATAGTTTCCAAAAATTTTGCATGTACTTTTTTGTACTGCAAAAATAAAAAAGAGTGAATGTCCTTCTGCATAATGGAATTCTTCTTTTGAATGAAGAAACAGAAAAGCGATCTGCTTCTCCATACCGCCCGTCCTTTCCCATGCACCGTGTGCGAGGAAAAGAAATGAACGTAGTGAGAACTGTGAGAAATGTCAATGCGTATTGTACCTACGAAGAAAAATTCAAAATCAATCAAAGCAAGCATTATCTCATTCATTCATAAAGTTCAATCAACACGACTTCCCATTGGTTGGGGTTTTGTGCTCTCGCGCTCTCCACACTTATTCATTTTTTTAACACTCGAGTGCGGAGTTCGCTGTCGACCAATGGGAAGTCGTGTTGATTGAACTTTATGAATGAATGAGATATGCCTGCTTTGATTGATTTTGAATTCTTCAAGAAAGAACGAGTGTGAAAGCGCGAGAGCACAAAACCTCAAAAAACGATATATGCTGCGCCATCTTTTATATCTTTTATAAATCTGGGACGGTGAGTGACCTGCGAGGTTTTTCTATAATGATATGAATTTGAAATTTAGTATTAAGATAGACCTTTAGTATACGTAATGGTATGTTGGAAAAATATAATTTTTTAGAGGCAGTATGGTGCGGGATGGGGTGTGTTTTTCCTAACTACTGCACGGCTTATGGTACAATGTTGAAACTCACAAATTCAGTAGTATCCCCTAGATCTGATGAGATATTTAATAGCTTTTCATTTCCACGGAATCGATAATAACCTAAAACTCGCTTTCAGTTTTTCTTTCTTTTTCAACCCCTAGCAGGGTGTAAACGGGTTGAACACATTTTTATGAATTCCGCCATATTTCTTAGCAGTGATAAGACATCGGATTGGTTTTCACTTCCTCGGGCTCTCTTTACATATATCTAAAAACTCGTTTCATTAATTTTGGATATTCAAACCCAAAGTGGGTGCAAAGGGGTTGCATATGTTTTCGAAAATTCCTATATGTTTATTAGTTCTGATGAGATATCGAATTCAGTTTTACTTCCTAAGGCTTGCTACATAATCATCAAAAAGTTGATTTCAGTATTTGTAGATATTCAACTCCAAGAGGACGTAAGGCTTTTGACATATTTCTTAGGATTGATAAGATATTAGATTGGTTTTCGCTTCCACAGACTTTTTATATAATCGTTTATAAACGCATTTTTGATTTTGTCAGTCGAGGGAGATGGTCAGTGTTTCCCATTTTTATTACCGTATATAGCATTTTAAGTTAATCACCGCAAGAAAAACAGAAAGGCGGTTTTACAGGATTTTTGTATACCAGCTACATGAAGGAGTCAACTATTTTCAGGAATTACTAGAACATGAACGTTTATAATATTCTCAAGGTGATCTTACACACGCGATTAAAGTAGCTGAATTTTCAGCCATCCCAGACAATTTTGACGTCACGAAAACATACCGTAACATTCAGCAACATTACCAATTGTCGATATCGATCAATTGGTGGTCAAATCGTTGCTCATTAGTGACTAGCGATATAAAGTAATACACAGAAATTTGGCAATGAGATCATACACGGACAATTCAGTGGTGGGGTGACATAATGTCCACGGACATAACGTCCATGGACATTATGTCCACTCCAAACGGACATAATGTCCATAGACGTTATGTCCATTTCAAAAAAGGCATAATGTCCATGGACTTTATGACCGATTGACGTGAACAGAGACACAAGAGGACATAATGTCCACAAGCAGCCAAATACGAAATATATGTGATATGTGATGGAAAATGCGATAAAACGAGCACTAATTTGTATCAACACTGGCGGCAGCCACTTGAAGGATATCATATTTTTCACTTAACAGAAAAAATTATAAAGGTCCAAATAAAAATTTCAATAACTCAAAATAATTTTTTTTTATTTAGTAAAGAAGTTATTCAAAAACAAAATTGGATGATTAGTTTTGCGCCACCTTGTATAAAACAACTCACATGGTCAAGATATTCTACGTGCATAATTAATAGCTGCTTGTAAACGCAAGAAGGTAACACACTGAAAGTAGCATCTAAAAGGAATTTTCTTTTGATTTGCCGATGTGAATTTAAAATTTCCGTAATTGTTGGGGAAACAAACACGGAATACGAAAAATTTGTTTCTATAATTGTGTCTCTATAGAAAGTGTCCTTTGTAGAGTACTTCGAGCTTCCAAATTTTTCGAGAATTTCTTTCGTTGCAAACATTTTTTGCACTTGTATTGGACTTGGTGGATTTTTTGGTATTTAGTCGCTTTTCAAACGGCAAAGATGTCTTCGAATTTTACCAAACTGCACCAGGGAGGCAGAATCCTTATTTTCTATACATTCCTTATCGAATACATCTCTTGTAGAGTTTCTTTTCAAGGAAACTTCCATACATCCAGATTTTATTTTGTTGATCATGATCATTTTCTTTACAGTCTCTTCTTGAGAACCATAATTGTGAACCATATTTTGTCCTTTTAATATATTACTATCTCTGCATAGGATCACAGAAGCACAACATTTTTTTCGTAGTAGACATCTCGTACGGTCCTCATAAACGTTTTTTTGGCGAAACAATTGTTGATCCGCTTTTAAATGCAGTAAAGCACTATTTTTTCTTAGTCCCGGAATAAATTCGAAATTTAGCACCACTTCACTTGCAGATTCCAAATCGATTTTATTTATATATGGTACGTAAACGACAAGACAAATCAAAAACTTTACTGAAAGAAATTTTAAATATTCAACTGCAATGTTTAAATATTTAAAACTGCATTATTTAGACAGTTGTACCTAACAGTAACATTTTTGTTATTCATGGTAATTCATGACGAGCAGGAAAAAATCATGGTGGACCTTATGTCCGAACCATATTTATCGTTGGACGTTATAGCCAATTCAGTATGGACATTGTGTCTCGTTTGAAATGGACATTGAGTCAATGGACATTATGTCCACTTCGCGCGGACATAATGTCCATGGACGTTATGTCCGTGGACCTTATGTCACCCCACCCAATTCAGTCTATGAACAACACAAAAGCGAACTTGACAAACAAATCTAAAACTTAAAATGAAACTAGGAAATATTTGAATTTGAAGCTATTGTAACACGAAATTTGACAAATAGATGAAAATCTCAAAACAAAACTTGACAATTTTATCACCAAATGAGGATAATTACTCGGAATTTTTCAATTTAGTGGAAATACAGCAACTACATATAGGGTAAATACTACCAGCAATCTATGAAAACATTTCCAGATTGCCGAAATATTGCCGCAACTAGAATGATATTGCCCTCTATTGCTCCATTAATCGCTCCACTAGTTTTGGCAACAGTCGTCGGACAATTGATTGTTTCAAAAATTGCTCGTGTAGAGGCACTTTTACGACTAGGATTTGAGCGATTTACGACTAGGATTTGAGCGATTAAAGTACTCTGAACTTTTCGGCTATATTTGAAGGACTTTGTATGGACCCGAAGGAGTAAAATAATTGTGCCCGTTAACGAATCTAACGTTAAAATTTCAACGAAAAATTCAGATTCTCAATGGAGGGGGGGGGGGATTATTTTATAAACCTTTTGCCTTGTCTCCACCTGGAAGAAGTTGTATGGGCGCCCTTGGCTGTGTGCAACTATGCGTAGGAGGCCATCAGTTGGCTGCACAACAAGTGAAGTGCTGAGGCAATTTCGGTTCCACGAACATTTTAAACGTCGTAAAAAATTAAAAACTATGGCCGCTATTCACAGTCGTCATAAAATTGGCTTTGAGTTATAGCTGACTTCAGTGTCGTATAATTTATATGACACTAAAGTCAGCTCTTACTTAAAGCCAACTTTATGACGACTGTGAATAGCGGCCTATATTTTTAATATAAATGAAAATATTTTTCAAAGTGTTTGCTAATTTTTCATGATCAATTTTATAAGTTTAGTGAAAAGAATCACTACTATTTAATGAAAAATAGAGTAGTATACTGTTATATATAAAATATGAGCATAGGGACCTTAGTAAAAAGAATGTAATTAAAGTAGGCAAAAATAAACTAAAATAAAGAATTGTATTCTGACTGCAAGAAAGAAAAGATAGTTTTCTTTAGAATCAATATTACAATACCTACTTATTTTTCGCGCTAAAATATGTTGTAAACAAAGAAATGCATTGCCATTATTTGTTATTTTGATTTTGAATGTCAAACACAATGATTCGTTCCGTTCCGTTCAGCTGTCAAGGTAGACCATATGGTCTGGTCAGACCCGTCGTGATATACAGGCCAGACAAATGAAACGGTGACGTCACACAAAGCAGTCAACCGATCAACCGAGAGAAGAAGAATTGCCGTATGGCAAAATGTGTCAGTTTTCTTCTGTTATAAGTTGTCATGTTAATCTTGTATTGAGTTCGAACCAACGAATTTTTCGACACGAACTTTCGATTTTCGGCTTATTGTAAAATTTGCAATTATTGGAAAATTAGTTATACAGGCCTATTCAGCGCCAGAGTCACAAGTCACAAAGTAGGTGGAAAGTCACAATTAACTCAAAATTAATACAAAATGTCATGTGACTTTGTGACTTGTGATTCTGGCGCTGAATACACCTGAAAATCGTTTTTAAGAGTATCATAAGAGATATACATACCTCGCTATACGGCCGCTCATTATTCGGTATTTCGCTATAACGGCCTCTTTCAATTGTGGCACTTTTTCGTTTTACGGGCCAAAAGTTTTGTTGTACGGTTTGATTTTAGATAATGCTCTAAGAAATTCGATTGATTTACTACTTAAAATAATTGATTCGTTATACGGCGATTTCGCTTTACGGCCAACTTTCCGGAACGTGTCTAAGCCGTATAACGAGGTATGAGTTTTTGTCGTACGATGCATTTATTTCTCTTATTGCTATCAAATCCGCATATACTTTCGTTATGATATTCTTTAAAATGTTATAATTAACAATCATAACTAATTTTGCAATCAATAAATAAGATATCACAAAAAGATTCGTTTGATCGTGTGAACGGGGATTTGTACTAGTACTGCGACATCGACCTTGAAATAAACGACATCGATGTCGATAAAACATCAGTGAAAAACATCGATATTTCTAAACATCGATGTTTTTAGAATTTTAGGTGAGACATTAGAGAAGAAGCAAAAAAATTGTTTGAGATTAGTGTGAGAAAAAAAAATCTGCCAACAGTCTGGGCGCACCTTTACTATTTTTCCGGCAGAAGTTCGGAACGCGCTCAATTCTGAGATGTGGCGTAGGTTACTAATTGACTGAAAACCTAACAAAAAATCTTACAACAGTCTGGGCGCAACTTTATTATTTTTCCGGCAGAACTTTGGAACGTGTTCAATTCGGGGATGCGGTGTATGTTACTATGTGACTGAATACCTAACAAAAAGTTCGGGAAGCGGTTAGAATATGGTGTAACATATGAATTATATAATTGGGTCATATTCCAGGATGCGGTCTAGAGGTTGTCAAAGACAAAACTTAAAAATAGGTGATTATTAAACAAACCTGGGGAAGTGAAAACATATTCGATGTCTGATCAGACCTGAGAGATATGGTGGAATTCATGAAAAAATATACATCCACTTTACACCCCGGTCGAATTTCAAAAAATCTTGAAAAAGCACTCTAGGTATTTATATGAAGAATCCGTTGAATAAAAATGAATTCAGTATTTCGAAAGACCTAGTAGGTATGACGAAAATTGTGAAAATATATGCATTTTATATACTATACAGATAATTTGTTTGGCCCCCCTTCTGAACGCCAATGAATATTTGAATTTTTTTTTTATCAGAATTACTTTTCTAGTTAATTTACATATACGTACCGGGTTTCAACTTTCTAGCATAAGCTGTTCGAAAGTTAGGAAAAACACCCTCGTACCATGCTACCCCTAAGAAAAAATTTAATTTTTCACCATGCCACTATTATAGTTTTATCTAAATACGAAGTTTAAGGTTTATATCATTACAGGTTCTAAAGATATAAACATATGAACTTTTTCCTTCTCACCCTTCCCCACCCTTCCCCACCCTCACCCTCTATACCCACAACTTCAAATTTTTTTTCCCCACTAGGGCTATATTGGGCCTACTTCTGGTAAAAATTTGAAGCATCTACCTTACACTGTTATTGAGATATGAAAAGTGATATTTTTGAAAAAATTCTTATCCCCCCCACTTCCGTGCTCCCCTGCCCCCTTCAAAGATTTTACTTTGAGCAATCTTTATTTATCAAGCTTTATACCCAAACCGAATTTTGTTTTTCTGGTGCAATTGGTTTCTGAGATATCGTAATGTTAAGCATTTAAACCCCCACCCCCGTACGCCACCACCCCCACCAAAAAGTTTTATTTCAATCTACTCTCCTAGTATAAATACAGATATTTGTTAAGTTTTAATTGCTTGCCATTAACGTTTTAAGAGATATGGATTTTAAAATGTGTCGATCTCTTTTTGCGTTTCGGACCCATTATTTCCCCCTCCACTCCCACACCCCTTCACCCATATCAGCAATTTTTTTGCTGATGGGTCCACTATCAAAGCTCTATAGAAATTTCAAGTTTCAGCGGCCTACAATAAGTGGTTGCTGAGATCTAGAAACCAAAATTTTTCGTCTAAAACGCTTCCCCCACCTTCCCCCTCACACCCTCACCCCTCAAAAAAATTTCTCTTCTAGGGATCAACCATGTCTATTCAGGAAAAAAATTCAATTTAATAGCTCATAGGGTTTGGCAACTATAATTCCTCAAACGAGTTTGCGTACGGTGGACGGCGGAGGGCGGACGGCGGACGGCGGACGGCACACAGACGGAGTGAAATTTTTTTTTGCTTCTTTGGCGTTTATTAGTTACAAAACGTGCAAAAAAAAATTTCAGGGTAGCAAATTTTTTTTTTTAAAAATCGATAAGAATACTTTATTATTAAAATAATAAAGTAAAAGTTCGGGAAGCGGTTAGACTAGGGCGTAACGTATGAATAACATAATTGTGTTATATTCTTGGATGCAGTCTAGGGGTTGAGAAAGGAGAAAAACTTGTAAATAGGTGTTTATTAAACAAGCCCGTGGAAGTTTAAAGATATTCGATATCTGATCAGACCTGAGAGACATGAAAAAATTCCTGAAAAGTATATAATAACTTTACACCCCCTTAGGAGTCGAATTTCAAAAAATCTTGAAAAAATTTTGTATTTTCGTGGTCATAATTCAACCAAAACCAAAGATAGTTCAATAAAATTTCCCGGATTATATAAAAAATTTATTTTGTACAGTAGTTAATATCGGATTGATCCTACGTTGTTCTTCGATTCTTGAAGGCATGCTGGTCACGAGAGCCTGGCACACCTCTGGGCTAATATTGCCCTACTCCTCGATTGCCGCTATCTCCACCTCACGGAGTGATGGTGCGCTTACACTCACCCATGAGGCTCGCCTCGAGGCGAGAAGCTACCGCCATCAGGCCATTGCAAACCGGTTCTCAATGTAAGACTCTTGCGACTGCACGAGTTATTTCATTGATCGATTTTTTGGTGGGGATAGAGGCTCGTCGCCAACGCTGAGTGTAAATGCACCATAAGACTCTTGCGACTGCACGAGCTATTTCATTGATTGATTTTTTGGAGGGGATAGAATCTCGTCGCAAACGCTGAGTGTAAATGCACCATGACTTGCAGTGCCTCCCCATGATCTTTAGCTTCAAATGAGACCAAAGGTGCTCAATGGGATTGAGGTCCAGGCTCTGGGTGGCCACTGAAGTACTCTCACTCCATTGTTCTGGAACCAGGTCCGGCTGCGGGCAGCGATGTGGCAAGGGGTGTTGTCCTGTTGGAAAATGACTCCCTCGGCCCCTTCACTGAGCAATGTAGCTATTGACGGTATATAAGTAATGATAGTAAAAGAACAGAAAAAGAGCGTCGCAATCAACGTTGCGCGAATTTTTTTATTCTGTTAGGGGTGCCTAATACTTTTGCTCTTGGCTGTAGCTCAATCTAAATACCAAGTTTAAGGTATGTATCATTACAGATGTAATTATTGGAACTTTTTTCTTTTCACCCTCCCCCACCCTATACACCCACATCCCCATTAGGGTTCAATTAGCGCTACTTCTGGTATAAATTCTAAGCATCTATCTTACACTATTCTTGAGATATGAAATGTGCTTCATTTGAAAAATTATTATCCCCTCCACTTCAATACTCCACCGCCCACTTAAAAATTTTTACTTTGACCAGTTTTTATTTGTCGACCTTTATACCCAAACCGAATTTTATTTGTCTCGTGCAATTGGTTCGTGAGATATTGTGCTCTACGGTTTTTCACCCCCCAACCTCTTCTCCTAGTATGTCCACAAATATTTCTTAAGTTGGAATAGTGTGCCATTAACGGTTGAAGAGATATGGATTTTTAGAATGTGTCTATCTCTGCTTTTTTGCGTTTCGGACGCATTATATTTACCCCCACTCCCACACCCCTTGATCAATATTGACAATTTTTATGCAAGTAGCATTTTTTATACTATCAGAGCTCTATAGAAATTCCAAGTTTCAGCTTCCTATCATAAGCGGTTGCTGAGATCTAGAAACCAAAATTTTCCGTCTTAAACGTCTGAAACATCGATGTCGATGTTTTTATAAAAATCGATGTTTGAAAAACCCGATGTTTTTGCAAAACATCGATGTTTCAGAAACGATGCCGATGTCGCAGCACTAATTTGTACTGGTTGAAATTCCTTTTGCAGGTTATGAACGAAACATAAACTGGGAAAAAAAACGATAAAATGGGCTTAAATGTTTAGAAAATTGTTCTGAAGCTCTTAACTACACACTCGTTTACTTTCACAACACTTTCACTTACCAAAAAACCACTATTTAAACACTTAAACAAGAAAATAATGCCACGAAATCCCGACCCGACGTTTTCGCCGCGAAGATTTGGCAGAAACTTACTGATTAATGCGACGTCATGACTATTTTTCTCGCCAACAGTCTGGTCTGCTCCGGTCTGGTCATCTAAAGGCACACAGGTCGTGATGGAACGGACGAGTTGACTAAAATCACAGACAATATAACCAGATGACGAATGCCATGTTAGAAATATGTACCCATTTTCAAAAAATAGCTGTCGTTCAAACGCCAGCTAAAGCTTCATTATCGTGGTTTGAATCTAGAGTAAAAGTTCCTTCTTTGTAAATATGAATGATATAGAAAACGCTTACCTGAAAGCTCACCGAGAAAACAAAAAAAGATCAATAAGCAACGCACATATATATAGTATGTTCATATACGGTATAAATACAAACATAATGACATTAGGTATGCAATGTACCTGCTTGTACTGAGATATTTTCAAATGGAATCAGGTTTTAATGATTCTACACGAAGAGGTGAAATAAGTCCTATGTGCCGGGTCAGAAATAAAAATGGTTTTTTAACTAAATTACTTTTAAGTTAATCCTTGGATATGTATGTAAAAAGATTTTTCCGAATTCGAAGTCGTTATAAAGTAATAACCGTATAATGGAGCAATTGTTTGGAGCTCGCCCAGCCCACCACCGATCTAAAAACTCAAAAACTTATTTTTTTTTTTAGAAAAATGATTGAGAAAAACTACTAAACGGATTGCACTGAAATTTTAATAACATATTTAGAGGATACCTAGTCAAAAATGGTAACAAAATCTTAGCGATATTTGTTAAGCTTTTTTCATCGAATACAAATTTTCAAAGTTAGGTCTATTTATTTACTTATTTATAAATTTTTTTTTTTAAACTACTTTATTATTGTTTTAATAAGAGATTGCTATCAATTTAAAAAAAAAATACAGTCAAATAGTAACCTACACATTCCAAACTACGCATCTCAGAATTGAACACGTTCCGAACTTTCCGAAAAATAATAAAGTTGCGACCAGACTGTTGTCAGATTTTTTTACTTAATTCTGGTACCAGTTATAGCCACAGGCCTATAGATGAGGTTTCAGGTAAGGATGATAAATAAAGTGTAAGACTCTGGTCAGAACTGACCTGCTATAGCTAGTTTTCTTGATATCGAATGAAAAATATTTGGAAGGGAAAATTTATTTTAAAATTAAATGAGAATATGGAAAATACCTTAAATACGGTTTACCTACTTACATACATTTCACATGATACCTGTAAAACTTCCATTCATAAGTTACTAGACCCAAAAATTTTTAAGAATGAACATGAAATCGTTTAAATCTCTTAGGAAAAACCTACGGACTTCTAAATGTTACCTTCGACCAACTAGAAACTCCCGACAGTTTTTAGAGGAAAGGATGTTAAATAAAGTGTAAAACTCAAGTCAGAACTGACCTGCTATTATATCTTACTAATATTATCAACCCCATTCTTAATGAACAGCAGCACGGTTTTAGAAAAGGGCGCTCAACCACGACTAACCTAATAATCCTTGTATCTGATACACTCTGCGCATTGGAAAATGGACTCCAAATCGACGCAATATACACTGACTTTAGCAAAGCCTTTGACCAAGTAGACCACAATACTCTAATCTTTAAGTTAAAAAAGATCGGTATAAGAGGACCTTTACTTGACTGGCTTAAGTCCTATCTCAGCAATAGAACTCAATGTGTTAAGTTCCAAGGCTTAATTTCCAAAGAAATATCAGTGTCCTCTGGTGTACCCCAAGGAAGTCACTTAGGACCTCTTTTGTTCAACATCTTCATTTCAGATCTATCAGAAGTATTGGAAAGTGTTTCACATCTTTTATACGCCGATGATCTGAAAATATATAATTCCATTAGCTCCCCGGCAGATGCTGTATTCCTGCAATCCAAGCTCTTGGCACTAGATGAATGGTGCAGTCAAAACAAATTAAAGCTGAATGTCGGTAAATGTCACGTGATAAGCTTCTCACGTAAAGAATCCACTTACCACCATAACTATACCCTAAGTGGAAATGGTTTAGATCGAGTAGAGCATATTGAAGACCTCGGCGTTCTACTTGACAATAAACTATGCTTTAAATCTCACTACAACAGAATAATCTCAAAGGCCAACAAACTTCTTGGTTTCATTAAAAGAAGGGCTAAAGAGTTTAAAAATGTATGGGTCACTAAATCACTTTTCTGCTCCCTGGTTCGCCCTCTCCTGGAATATGCATGTCCCATTTGGGATCCCTTCTTCCAGATTTCTAGCAGCAGAATAGAGTCAATCCAGAAACAATTTCTTCTTTTTGTTCTGATGGACTTGTATGACCCTAGAGACTTTGTTAACCTTCCACACTATACAGTTAGGCTACAATTGTTGAATCTTCTACCACTCAGCTCTAGAAGAACTATGCTAACATCCTGTTTCACCTTAGATGTCTTGAATGGTGATATTAAGGTTGATCACCTTACAAATAAAATTAGACTTAATGACACCGTCAGGCTGACGAGACATTCAAAACCTCTTAAGGAATATCCCCACCGTACTGATTACGGTCAAAACGAACCCATAAATAGATGCTGTAGAACATTCAACAATTTCAGCGTACACTTCACACCTCCAATAAGTAAGCTGACATACAAACTGAAACTCCGTTCGATGCTATCAGCTCATCCGCATCCCGTTTAACCAACCAGTGCCTCTAATTAAGTTATACTAAAATTGTTAAATTAAGTAAAATTGTATTGTTTTAAATTAGTTTAATTTGAGTTTAATTTGAGTTAATGTTGTATCTGTACTATATATATCTTGTTTGATGAAATAAATAAATAAATACTATTGAATGAAAAATATTTCGAAGGGAAAATTTATTTTGAAATTAAATGAGAATGTTAAATAAGGCTTACCTTAATTTCACATGATACCGTTAAAACTTCCTTTCATAAGTTACTAGTTGAGACTTTAAAACGGAGCTGACCAAGTCACATCAAAATTTATGCGAACTTTTTATTGGTGGAAGAAAATTACTCTTTGGTAGCTGTGATACTCCGTATTGTGAAAGTTTCTTTATAAATTATAATTGTATTCAAAGTTTTACAAAATTTCATAAAACTTAGCGATACAATTCAGTGGTAAGTTAATTTTAAATTGTTTTAGATTTAATTATTTAATATTTCAAATAACTTTGTGTTTAAAAAATTGAAGTTTTAATAATTTTTGTAGAAGTCTTTCATTGATCTATGTTAACAGGTTTTACTTTATTTTTAGGTTTTCAGGCATCATCGCACCCCAGAATTAAACAGATTTCTGAATACTACTCTGTTGGTAGATTTTTTAGTTTTGTAGCACGTGTGCTTAAACTTATAATTTTAAATTTCAGTGATTTAGTAAAGTTTTGATTTTTTAAGTTTAAATACCATATATACATACATATACTACAATAAGCAAGTTTAATGATAAATGCTCAATAATTTGCTGTGCATCCACAGTTAAACAAAATCCGGAGAGAAGGTTTCTTGTCTTTCCCAAACGCGATTCCATGAAATGGAAGTCGTAGATTGAAGCATGTCATGAATCCACAACGGAAATTTTAAAGAAGAAAAAACCATATATTTGTAGTGCCCATTTTTCAGCATCTGATTTCGGGAAAAAAAATTGACACTGGATTTCATTCCTTCCTTGCTTCTGACGACAAAACTGATACTTATGGGTCACCACCAAAGAGGTATATAACTAATGGAGATCGCAAAGCGCCGTTTCTGTATAAAGCACTGTGAAGCATTTTGCATTTTAAGCGACTGTTTTTGTATGGAGCGTTTCATGCCCGGTGGCAGTGAAATGCAAATATTAGCGTAGTAGTTATTAGATTTTTCGTGGTAAGCTACCAAAGAAGCTATTATGATTAAGAGTTAGTTATTCTTTCCGGTGTCAGTGGAGTGAAACTCCAACACGGAGTCCCCGACTGTGGACTAACCGCCATCCCTGAGGATATGACAAATTTGGAAAGAAACTTCACTGGAGAAGCCAGTTCATCATAAGATTGTGTTGGACTAGGTCCGAAGGAGCTGTTTCGTCATCGGAGGGCATAGGCTCTTCAGAAGGTGTATTCTTGCCTACTAACCGAAACACCTTGACAGCTGGTGGGATTGCTGAGGTAAATTCTATATAGCCACATCCCATTCCAAATTTATTACCGAGAAGAATTTAATGGTCAAGAAAGGCGTCCTCTACCTTAGACTAAAGGCGTGTACTTTGAGAAGCTTTACTCTTGATTTCGGCTATTCTCTGGTTGTAACCCTGGATATGGTCAGCGTTTTTATGGCTGTGAAATTTACAAATGGTTGTAACCTTGGATCTGATCTACGAAGAACAAATCCGGTCCGTCGCAACTTATTTTTTTAACCAATATTTGTTGTTATTAGATTTTTCGTGGTAAGCTACCAAAGAAGCTATTATGATTAAGAGTTAGTTATTCTTTCCGGTGTCAGTGGAGTGAAACTCCAACACGGAGTCCCCGACTGTGGACTAACCGCCATCCCTGAGGATATGACAAATTTGGAAAGAAACTTCACTGGAGAAGCCAGTTCATCATAAGATTGTGTTGGCAAGAATACACCTTCTGAAGAGTCTATGCCCTCCGATGACGAAACAGCTCCTTCGGACCTAGTCCAACACAATCTTATGATGAACTGGCTTCTCCAGTGAAGTTTCTTTCCAAATTTGTCATATCCTCAGGGATGGCGGTTAGTTCACAGTCGGGGACTCCGTGTTGGAGTTTCACTCCACTGACACCGGAAAGAATAACTAACTCTTAATCATTAGCGTAGTATTTAAAGGTTGGGCTTTTTTTCTTTTCAATACCGGGGTCTAACATATATGTGAGTAAGATGCTGATAGTAGCATAGTGAATATCGCCGGTCCTTTGCGAGAAAACCTCCGGCTTCAAAAAAGTCGCTGCACGTTATCTCCATTATACATATACCTCTATGGTCACCACACTCTCGTTCACCTTCGCCACATGTAAACACTTCCTTGATTACAAAAACTGATAAAAGAAAACGATATATAAGTACGGATTTAACTTTTGAGGATTTAAACTTATTACCGGTTTCTGTGAATAATAATAGAATTGCAGAGCCATCTGATAATAAGGACTTTTGCAACAATTGTCTTAGTTTTCAAAAAACTATTGGTTTATACCAGAAAAGAGTTTCTCAGTTAAGCTATGCATTGAAGAAAAAAGATATTTTAATCTAAAAATTAAGAAATGCATTTTAAAAAAAAAAAAACAAAAATATATTTACGCAAGATTTCAAACCTGAAAAATTAAGAGCAAAATTATAAAATACCGACGAAACCCGGTTTGAAAATTGCGATGATCATTGAGTAAGAATCGAAAGCAGGTCCTAGTTCCAAGACATTTGCTTCTATGTTGCTTCAAAGTGGTAGTACTTACTCTCCTTATGAGAAATGGGTTTCACAATCTCTATATTTTCGAAATACAGCCCTATATCTATTTATGCGTGATGTATTGGGATTTCGAATCCAGGTTCTATCCATAAATGCTCAATTAAAAAGAGTTTATCATCTGGATATAATGAAAACATTTTGGCCTAAATGAAAATTCAAGTTGATAAATTAGATAATAAAAGTAAGGAAGTTGTTCTTGTTTTTGATGAAATGGCCATTCAAGAAAACTTAACATGTAATATTGTCCACGATCGAATTAATGGTTTTGTCGATTATGGAAATGGCACCCGAAAAACTGAAAAAACGAAGCATGTATGTGTTTTTATGATTCGTGCTATATGTGGTAAATTTATGAAACTTGTGGGTTACGCAGTATGTGGTGCTTCTATTCCCTCCGAAACTCTGAAATATTATATTCACCAAAGTATAGATAGTTGTTCTAATTTAGGCTTAAATGTGAAGTTAATAACTTGTGATCAGGGTTCTACAAATAGATCTCTTTACAAAAAGTTAGATATTACAATCGACAAAAATTGTTTTGAAAATAATGAGAAGAAAATATATTGTTCATTTGATGTGCCCCATCTTTTTAAATCAGTAGGAAATAATATGTTACACAAGGGCCTTCAAACAGAAGATGGTGTGTTAGTATGGATGTTGTAAGAGAAGTGTATAGTATGGAAAAAAAATAATATGACGAAATTGTGTCCCAAATCAACATATATGCACATTAACCCCACAAACTTCAAAAAAATGAGCGTCCGATTGGCAGTACAGGTTTTAAGTCACACTGTATCTGCTGCTGGCCAAACTTTAGCAGCTCTTAACAAGTTTTCAGAAAAGGTGTCCCATAATGCAATCCTCACGGCAGTCTTTATTGAGAAAATGAATAAACTTTTCGATATATTACATGGCCGACCTCCTTTTATTCGAAATTCGGAAGCATTTAAATTTTTAAATGATATGAAATCATATATTTCTCATATAAAACTAATTAATTCTACTTCTACTACCTACTGTTTTAAAGGTCTTATTTTAACAATTGATTCCATATTATCTGTATCTGCTGACTTATTTCAAAGATATGATGATCTATTTTATTTCTATTCTTCAAAAGTTAATCAAGATCCTTTGGAAAACTTTTTTTTTCCATATACGTGCACGTAATGGGAATAAAAGAAACCCAAGTGTTTATGAGTTCAGCGCGATAATTGCAAAAATCCTGTCCATAAAACTAATATTTTCTTCGAAATACGCGAATTGCGAAAAAGATGATGACGAGATTTTAGATATCGACTGGTCATCAATTCTTCAGGATCCTAATTCTGGCAATCAAAGTTCTCAATCTACTATAATCAATGGCTATGAAGAAACTGAAATGGAGGAAGAAACCCTAAACGAAGTTGACGATGTTGATCACCAAGTACTTTCGGAAGAGGAAATAGAAATACCAATTGACAATATATCTTCTAGATGTTTTGCGGGATACTGTTGTTATAAATTAATGAAACAAATTGGAAATCCTTGCGAAAATTGTTTTCGGACTATGGTAAAACCGCGTAATGAATCCTTAGTGACAGCTTCTGAACTGTTTCTTAAATTTAAGAATTTCAATGATGGAACAGATTTTGGAAAGCTTATTCCTCCAACAGACAATTTCTTTGAAATTTGCTTATTAGGTCTTTTTAGTACCAAACCTGAAGTAGATAAGATTAAATCAGTTATTGTGAATAAGTGTGTCGAAGTAACAAATAAAAAATTTCCCATTTGGTTCAATGAAACCGACTACTAAGAGCATCGCATTCAGTGTTTAAACTTCATGATACTAGTCCTTATTAGAAAGCATTGCAAATGGGAAGGTGATCAACTAAATTTGAGGAAAACGGATACTAACCGAATCCAAAAACTAAGGCAGCTAACCCACAAATAAAATATACCAACAGCGTTGCCAATATACCAACAGCGTTGCCACATTTTGTAGCAAAAATGTTACTTTTGCAACAAGATTTCGGCAACACTGCATACCAATCGTACGACACTCGATCTGAAACACACACATTGACGATGCTTAGAGATATGTAAACATGTTCGTACATAGCAGGCGCGTAACCGGATTTTTCGTAGCGTAGCGCAACAATACGATCATGAAATTCAACCAATTTAAGAACCATTAAGGACTCATATAACTCTGAACGCCATGAAAATCGAGTAAATTTGAAAAATTATTATGAAGGTTTTATGGTGATAAAAAAATTTAATTGTTGAATTCACATTTCTTATTATATATTCAACTATAGAAAGAAAAAAAGAAAATTTGTTGTTTTTTAATATTAACAATGTTTTTTCCTGGTATAAATATATTACTTATGAAAACCATGGCGCCTGCTCGTCGGCATTATAACTTCATTAAAAATGAAAAAGAATCTTGTAAAAGAATGTAGTAGTTATAGTCTATCGGAGGGAATTCTTATTTTTTTCAAAAATAAATAAGTTACAGTATTTCAAACTTATTTATTCTCAATCAATCAATTTTTTTATGAAAACTTTGCGTTTAATAATTTATAAGAAAAGTTCCAAGCAAAAAATTAAAAAAGCTCTCGATAGACTATAAAGAAAACTATTATCGAAATTAAAAAAAAAAATAGTTCAAAAATATTGAAAACTTACGGAGTTATCGTGCCGACCATGTCTAAAAACATAGCTTCGAGAAAAATGCGTTTAAAGTTTTTGATAGGTAAAACGTTAACTTACGGCTAGTCTCCCATCGTACTGTACGCTTTCTTCCTCTTTTATCTTCGGGTTTTTCACAGATGGTCCTCTAAATGACCTTGTTTTCAATGACACTCGGCTTTTGCGAAAAAATATATGCTAAACGTTGTGTTGAGAGTGCCGCGGCAAATAGCCAGGAAGCCGCTTTAAACCGATGTATGGTCACATTTAGTGCTATAACTTTGTAATGGAGTGGAATTTTCTAAATTCCATTTTTTTTATAATTCTTCAAAGTATAAGATATAAAAATTCTATAACAAAATTTGTCGCGGCTATATGTAGACGAGAGCCAAAGAGAGAGTGTGGCACTGCTACAGTGGCAGGCATTAAACGGAACGGAGCATTGTGGCCAACACTTATATTTGACGTATCGGAACGGATTGGATCGTGACGGAATGGAACGAAACGGGAGCATTGAATTTCGGGCTTAAACATTATGGGGAATAGTGCACAAGATGCCGAAGAGTTTCTGCGTTCTGGGATGCTCTTTGAACTACGGTGGACAATGTCAAACACGTGAGAAGACAATTGTAACCTTTTCCTTCCCTAAGGATGAACAACAAAGGAATGAGTAAATTCTTGCTGTTCCTAGGGCAAATTGTGTCCCAACAATAAACCATTTTAATAGTGATTCCATTATTAAAACGCCACATGTCGACGGCCGAAGCGTTTTAGATTGCTGAAAGATGCCGTTCCGACAAAATTCGCAAATTTGACTGTATATCTTTCAACTGAAGAGCTTCCTACCACCCGGAACAGCGACGGGAGGAATACGCTCAACGAATAGAAATTACTTACAATTTTTTACCATTGTTCTCGTTTCTTCCATCGATAAAGAATCTTAACATTTGTGATTTTGCATATGAATTTTATAAGTCAAGCTGACTTATAAAATTCATGCCAAATCACAGATCTCAATTTTGTTAAGAGATAAATAAAAATATTTATTATACAAAACAATCAATTGTTTATATTTTTATCACCTTGTTCCGAGTCAGTAATTACTTTTTAAATATTTACTTTAATTACCTAATACAAAAACAATTTACAAACTCATTGAAATAGCCAGCAATCAAAGCAGAAATTGGCATTTCACATCTCGACCATCGGCCTCCTTTGCGTGAGAGATTCCCTGGTTGCAGGCCTGTAGTTATCGCTGATTTTGTTCCGATCCGTTCCGATCCAAAAAACGGAGAGTGATGTGTTTCTCCATCCGACATACGTCTAAAGGGAATTTCGGAGCGCCTAGTCACAATCATACAGTTGATAAGTTGACCAACTATCAATTTATAAGAAATAATAGACTTTTTTTAAAGGATTCTTAAGCCTGTTACCGCAAATAACACATTGGCCCGATTTCATGGCATGTTACTGATTTTGAAAATATGTTTTCCATTATGATCCAGAATCGACATTACTAGGCTTTTCTAAAGAGGGTGAGCAATAAAAAAAAAATCAGCAATTGGTTTAATATGAGAGGATATTTTCTTCAATCATCCCTTTCATAAGATTGACCCGAACTCCATATCAATGTACTTGATAGGATTGAGCTTCACGCACTGGAACTAATCGAGAGCAATTATTATTTTTCTTTACGTATGGGACTTTTCTAAAGCCCTTATTTCCATTTTTGTGTTGGCATACAAATTGGATTCACATTGTACTTCTAGCTGAAGATGTTGGTATCAATATTTTACCTAGGGAACGTATGTGAAAAAGAGATTAGTTGTTTTCCAATTATTACAAGATTAAACTTTTTAAGTTTCCTGCTATACGTGCTGCATTGTTGTATATTGTATTCATTGAAACGGTCTATACTTGAAAGTTTAAACTTGGTCTGTGAATGTAGTAAAGTAAAGTTATTCTTTTCTGAAACGGCTCAAAGTCTCAGTATGCATTGACGTAGTCGTAACGACGTCCGTTCTACAACTATAAAGTCAAAGACTACGAGCTGTGGGCAATACGGAGTATAGCGATAAGTAGTCATTTGTTAGAACCATTAAAATAAGCTTAAGTTAAAAAATTTATATGGTAGGTATATTGAAGGAACAAAGACAATTTCAAATTTCAAATTGAGTCATTACATTACATTTTGAATTGTACTGACTATTGTACGACGTAAATATATGCGTCCCCTGACTTTGCTGGTCATATATCAAGTAATTGTGACTAAATGCTACCAAGATATATAATTCTAAAGTCATCGATGGAATTAAGAATTCCAATAAAGTTGATAAACTTTACTACTTCGTCGTGAATTATATTTTGAAGTGCCAAACAAGTCTCACTTTAGAGAGCTTAAAAGAAATATATAATAATATAGGTATATATAAAAAATTTAAACTCACTGTAAGAAATTTACGACTTAGATATTTAACATTATCGGCGCAGCAATAAAATAACAATGAGAAAGGTAGGTAGGTATAGCTGGAGTCACTGTATAGGAACTAACACAAACATCTTATCTTGAGTACGGACAATGACCGCTTTTGGTACCTTTGTAGTACTCTGTAAACCTGCGAACTCCAAAATTCGCAGGGTTCTAAAATGTAATAGTGTTAGTGTGTGTACATGAAACCCATATGGTTTTTATTGACGTTGATTGACGTATACGAAACGACAACGTCAACGTCGGAAGGTTAGTGTTTTTATTTACAGGAAACTTTAAATTCTTTAACTTTTAACTTTTAATTTGCAGTTTAACAGCAGCAGGCTGACCTGCAGCCCATCAGGTAAGCATAATTAATTACTAAAGTGTTTTTACAGGGAAAAAATCAATAGTGTTGTGCAAAGTGAAGTCGGGCAAATTTCGGAATCGGTTAGTTAAAAAAATACTTGAAGCACTTGAGGCGGGCCGCACCACAACGGTACGGTTGTTTTTTTCTTGATCAACTTGCGACGGTGAACGAGAAACGGAAAATGCCGAGCCTGGGCGCAATTCTACTCTAGTAGAAATCCGGTCGCAAAGCGATTCACCAACAAAATCAGCACCGATGTGGCCCGCCTTTAGTGAACGCACTTCCATACCATTGCATTATAATCAATGGCGCGACAACCCAAACCGAGATGACTTCAGACAATGCAGGCCCTAGCATTGTCTGATTGTCAATGCTAGGGCCTGCATTGTCTGAAGTCATCTCAGTTCAGCGCCCGCGTCCACCAATTTCTACATCAAAGAAGCTATTTGCAATCTATCAACTGAGTCCTCGTAGCTTTTTCGCGGTTTTGCCACAGGTCGTTTGCCATGAGCTCTACCTTTCAGTGTGCATTTGGGAATTCTTCCGTCGTCCATTCGCTCCACATGACCTGCCTATTGTAGCTTACGGAATTCACCGAACAGTCGTTTGAGACCCATTCGATTTTGTCGTGTCGTACTGAACGTTCAAATTGTGCTGCTTCTATGACGTACGTTTTACTTATGTTTCAATTATTTTATTTCAGAACATCGTATCGAAGCATGACGATTCTACATACATGACGCTTGACGCATGACGATTCCACATACTTAGTTGTGGTCCTAATTTTTTAAGGTTAATATTATTGTTTTTTTATAACGCATGGCTCAATTTAATTTTATGCACTTACTGCTAGTTTAAGATAATAAACCCACGTATTTTTTAAAGTTTAACCATTGCATATATGGTATTTATTCGTATATCCCTTTTTTTGATTATATTTTTTGATAGTAACATCCCAGCAGACCAAAAACACAGAAATCCGAAAGAAAGTTCTTTATAGAAATCCATGTAATTTCCGAAAGATTTCCATATGACGCGGTTGACGCTGTTCCATGGGATATTTATTACCGAAATCTTTGGGAAATGTCTGGAGAAATCAGAATTCCGATAGAAAGTTCTTTATATAATCGGAATTCAGGGTTAGAAATCCATTCGATTTCCGACAGATTTCCATTTGGCGAGTTTAACGCTGTTCCGTGAAATATTTCTTACCGAAATCTTTGAGAAATGTCCAGAGCATTTCCCAAAGCTTTTTTCTTCTTTCGAAAGCGTACTAAAATTAAACTTCAATAATTTTTATCAGGTTTGCAGCAAAGAAACATAGAGTCTGTAGATTTTTCTACAATCATAACCGATTGTCCGAAAATTCTACTTATCCTGCATTTTTTGCATTCCGGACAATAGACGTGAAATACAATTTAAAAAACAGAACGCCTTCTTAGACTATCTAATGCTTTTCTTTATTTCAAAACTCATTAATGAGTATAAAAACATATAGGTGAAAAAACAAATAAATGAAAACGTAATATTGAAAGTTAAAAAACACAAAAAAATTATAAGAATGTTAACTAAAATTTCTTCTAATCCTTCTACTGAACTATCATCATTAAATATTTCTCCATCTTCCATAATATCATGATGTGAGTTTGGGTCAAGTTGAGAATTACATTCATCGAAGTTGATCGAATACTGTATTTTCTCTTGACGGACTTTCCACTTCGCCAAGAATTGACGTCAGTAAATTTTCAGCATGTCTTTTAAAAGCCTGTCTGGAACTTTTTCTATTTAAAATTGATAAATGATACATATACATATACTATTAGAAAAAGGTTACAAAAGTATTGCACCTCGGACTCCAATGAAAATTTTGAAAATGACCAAAACTTTTCACTAAACACCTTTTCATTGGATAGCACGAGTATTGCACCTCGGACTCCAATGAAAATATTTATAATGGCCAAAACTTTTTACTGAACACATTTTCATTGAAATCAGTTGCAACACTTGACATCAGAATATTCCGCCTTATTGGTCTGCTGGGATATGTTTTAGATTAGTACTAGATATTATTAGTAGATAGTAGTCTGGGTTGCACTTGCATTCGGTGCACCTGGTATCAGGTTCGAATTTGCTTGGCGACAATAGATTTTCGAGAATGAGATTGGGTGCCGGACTACCAGTTGACTCAGCTGTAAATGAGTACCGTTTTAGATTCAGGACATGTCAGTGCTTATGTTTTACCATAAAAACCTAAATGATAATTTTTTTTATTTACAGTTTTCTTCGGATACAAGCTGGTCAAGTCGCTGATCAAAAAGGAACGTAAGCGCGAAGAGAAACAAACGTAAGGCTAAACAGTCCAAAAAGAAGAAATAGACTGGTGCTTCGTTACATTCGCAAAATTAAACAAAGGACGACCAAAAACGTAATGACTGGATTTATGACGAGCAGCTTCTAACGTAATTTTAACAATTCATTCCTGAATAATTTCCCAATATTCCAGAGGTTTTTGTTTAAGAATGCTTGCAATATAACAATTATATATTTTTCATATAATGTCGTTTGTGTTCTATCTAAAAAAAATAACAAATTTATAAAACAATAAATTACAGTTGATATTTTTAATCAAATTTTCTCGTTTTATTCGTTGGTAACAAACTGCTCTCTACACCTTTTCAACATGTATTTCAGATTATATAGTATTTATTTCAGATTAGGTAAATTGTATTTCAGAATAGTGAGTTGTATTTCAGATTAGGTAAATTGTATTTCAGAATAGTGAGATGTGTTTCAGAGTACGTAAGTTTGAATTCAGAAAACGTAAGTTGTATTTCAGAATACGTAAGTTTGAATTCAGAAAACGTAAATTGTATATCAGATAGGTACCCTTGCATTCTTTATCAGAATGTTGACATTTAACGTAATTATTGTATTGAGGTCGCATTAAGTATAGGGGGAGTCCGGGAGACTTGACCATATGGGAGAGATGAACCACCTGAACTATCTCTTTCAATTTTCCCTTCAGGATGGGGGGTTAAGGTTCACGCGATACGGATCATCGGTTACTTGCATGTCACAGAAAAAGATGATAATCGGCAATTTGTTTCGGCCGTCAGTGAAGCAAACATGAATTATTGCTCCAGAGGTAAAAATAAAATTTCTTGTTTATATCATCGCCATTCCTTTATGTACATATAAAGATTTGTACAGACATTCGATCTTAATTGCACCATAAATTATCGCTGTTTGAGACAATCGAAGTTTTATTATTCTATTGTTTATATTTTTTCGGGAAACTGCATCGAAGTCGGGAAAGTGTGTCGAGCTGATATGCGATATGCCCATACTGGGCCGAAGAAATTTATTTTAAATTAAATAAAACACGACCCGACTGCTAGGCTGTTACAACTCAACTGAATTTATTTTTTGATTCTACTTCTAATATCACATTTACTTAAACCTAAATAAAATTAAAGCAAAGTACCAAAAACAATAAAATAAAATTATGGTACCTCGACGAACAATACAATGGGTATTTTAAATGTTTGCGTTTTACCGGTTTACCCTAACGGAGCGGATTAGTCCGAAAAGGTTTACTTCTTTTAATTGTTACCCGAGCTGCGATAAATTTTGGATTGAAAGGTATCACAGGGTGTTTGTTAAAATATAGTGATAATTGGTTTGTAATTCAAATAATTTTGTAATTCAAATATGATAGCGATCTGGTTGGTATTTCGTGTAATTCAAATATGATAGCGGTCGCTACATCACCCCCCTTCTAGTGAAACGAATATGTAAAAAAAAAAAGAAATTTGAAAAATGAATTTAAATAAAAAAGTCTCATTTACTCGAAAATTTGACCTTCTTAGGATTCTCGCGAATTTTGTCATCTTCTTGTGCGAACAATCACAAAGCCGGTTTTAAACGATCAATCGATATTGATTTGTTAATACCGTGAACATTAATTACAAAATGCTTCCTGAATCTTCTAACCACCTGAAAAGGTCCTTCATAGGGTGGTTTTAGCACTGTTTTGACTTTGTCTACTCTTATGAATACGTGTGTACAGGAATCGAGCGTATTAGGGACGTACACTATGCGCCATTCGTATTCGTACACCTGCATATTCTTGATAAGACATTAAAAAAGACCTTAATTTTCATAATATTTTCTTAAAATAAAAATATAATAACATTTCGTGCATATATATGAATATTATAATAACTTAAACAAATCCATTTATCGCAATTTGAAATCACCAAAAAATAAAGTAATGAAAATGCACTGAAATTGAATGTGCCATTCGTATTCGTACACTAGACATATGAAGCATTTTGTATAAAAATATAAAAAAAAAATTTAAGGGTTGTATTTTGTTGGATACTTCTTCTCCTTAATAACCTCTTTTAAACGATTTGGCATGAATTTCACTAGGTTTTCTGAATACGAACTAGGCATTTTTTGCCATTCCTCCGGAAGTGCAGTCTTAAGATCTGTAATATTCCTGATCTGATGTGCCTTCAACTCCCACTTAACTTTTGCCCATAAGTTTTCTATAGGATCGGTGATGGTGTGGGGGTGTATTTCAGCTGCTGGAACTGGAAGATTACACTTTGTTGATAGCATCATGAATGCTGATAAATATATTAGTATTCTAAAAACAAATTAACATTTTACCGCTGAACAGTTAGGAATAAGGAATAACTTCGTTTTTTACCAGGACAATAATCCGAAGAACACGGCTATAAATTCCAGACTCTGGCTACTATCTAACTCCCTAAAAATTTTGAAAACACCTTCACAATCAACAGATATTAATCCTATAGAAAACTTATGGGCAAAAGTTAAGTGGGAGTTGAAGGCACATCAGATCAGGAAAATTACAGATCTTAAGACTGCACTTCCGGAGGAATGGCAAAAAATGCCTAGTTCTTATTCAGAAAACCTAGTAAAATTCATGCCAAATCGTTTAAAAGAGGTTATTAAGGAGAAGAAGTATCCAACAAAATACAACCCTTAAATTTTTTTTTTATATTTTTATACAAAATGCTTCATATGTCTAGTGTACGAATACGAATGGCACATTCAATTTCAGTTCATTTTCATTACTTTATTTTTTGGTGATTTCAAATTGCGATAAATGGATTTGTTTAAGTTATTATAATATTCATATATATGCACGAAATGTTATTATATTTTTATTTTAAGAAAATATTATGAAAATTAAGGTCTTTTTTAATGTCTTATCAAGAATATGCAGGTGTACGAATACGAATGGCGCATAGTGTAAATGTCTGGGTTCGAGGTGGTCCGTGGTTCAGATGGGCGAAGTTTGCTCATATGCTCTCTCAGCCGTTTGATAAATCCGTCCAAATTAGTGTGTTCGCCTGGATTTGGATTTGCGAGGAGTTCACCGGGAATTTTGAGTGTTTGCCCGTAAACCATTTCGGCTGGAGAGCACTTTAAATCTTCCTTAAAAGAAACTCGTAAACCAAGCATTACGAATGGAAGTTCTTCGCACCAATGTATGGTGTTACATCGGGCCATTAGTGAAGCTTTTATTTGCCTGTGGAGTCGTTCGACCATCCCGTTGGATTGGGGGTGGTAGGCAGTTGTTCGGATTCTATTTGCGCCGATCAGACTGGTAAGCTGCGCGAACATTTTTGATTCGAATTGCGATCCTTGATCTGTTGTTATTTTTATTGGAACACCGAAACGGGATATGTATTCCGTTGCGAATGTCCTTGAAACAGTTTCGGCGGATATGTCTGCAATAGGAAAAGCCTCGGGCCATCTTGTGAAACGGTCTATGATTGTTAGAATATATGATTTTCCTTGAGAGGGCGGAAGGGGACCTACCAAATCCATGTGGATGTGGCTGAATCTGCCCTCGGGTACTCCAAAATGTCCTGGGGTTGATTTGGTGTGTCTGTGTACTTTTGAATTCTGACAAGGGATACATGATTGCACAAGTTGTTTGATGTCAGTGTTCATGTTTTGCCAAAAGTATCGCTCGGAGATTAATTTTCTAGTGGCCTTTATGCCAGGGTGAGACAGTGAATGTAGCTTATCGAAAATCATGGTTTGAAGTGCATGAGGCACGTATGGTCGTGATCTTTTGGTGCTTGTTTCGCACCATATTTTGTCGTCTGAAAAAGGGAATTCAACAAGTTCCATTTTGTATTTGGACTCTTTTGATTTTTGGTTTTGTAGAAAATCGGCCAATCCGGTATCAATCTTTTGATGTCTTGCGAAAGACTTGAAATCTGGTTGAATTTTGGGATCGACTGTGGAAATTTCCGAACCTATTCGTGAGAGGCAGTCTGCTACGACGTTATCCTTGCCAGAGATATGGCGAATGTCTGTGGAAAACTCTGCTATGTATTGTAAATGCCGAGTTTGTCTGGGACTTCTTTCAGCTTTTGATTTAATTGCGAAAATTAGTGGCTTATGATCTGTGAAAACTGCGAATTCTCTGCCTTCTACAAAATATCGAAAGTGCTTTATCGATAAGTAGACGGCTAACAGTTCACGGTCAAAAGCTGAGTATTTGATTTCGGCCGGCGTTAATTTCCGGGAAAAGAAAGCTAATGGTTGCCAACGTTGATCGTTGTATTGTTGTAAAACGGCTCCTAAAGCGACGTTAGAAGCATCCGTAGTTATGCTGTATGGTTTGTTGTCTAATGGGTGAACGAGCAGTGTTGCTTTTGATAGTTCAGATTTGATCTTTTCAAAATTTATGTTGCAAGGTTCTGGCCATGAAAATGTAAATTTTGTGTTTGATTTCTTTTCCTTCTGAGATAAGGTTATATGTGAGTGGATGGGTGCTAGTAATTCTGCAAGGTGTGGTATGAACCTGTGATAGTAATTCACCATTCCTGCGAAACGTTTTGTTTGTTTAATCGATTCGGGTGGTGGGAGACTTGATATGGCTTGTACCCTGTCTTGTGACGGGAGAATGCCTTCTTTTGAGACTGTATGGCTAAGGAATTGGAGAGATGTTGCGCCTAGTACACATTTCGATATTTTGATTGTAAGACCGAAAGAGGCGAGTCTCTCAAATAAAAGAGTGAGATGTCTTTTGTGTTGGTCTTCGTCCTTGCTAGCTACCAAAATGTCATCAATGTAAACAAATGTAAAATCTAAGCCGGTAGTTACTTCGTTCATAAAACGTTGGAACGTTTGGCCTGCGTTTCGGAGTCCAAAACTCATCCTAGGGAATTCGAACAAACCAAAAGGTGTTGTAATGGCCGTTTTGTGGATGTCTTCAGGTGCGACTGGGATCTGGTGGTAAGCACGAAACAGATCAATCTTTGAGAAAATTTGACATCCGGCGAGTTGTATTGTGAAGTCATGGATGTGTGATATGGGATATCTGTCGGGTATAGTTGAAGCATTTAATCTTCGATAATCCCCGCATGGTCGAATTTCACCGCTTTCTTTCTTCGCGACTATGTGTAATGGTGAAGAGACTGGGGAGTTTGAAGGGCGACAAATACCAAGCTCCAGCATGTGTTTGAACTCAAGTTGCGCTGTCTTATGTTTTATAGGATTGAGGCGTCTTGGTTTTGAAAATGGTAGTGGGCCTTCTGTTAGAATGTGGTGGACCACATTGTGCTTTGCTGGAAAGCTGAAATTGGTTGCTGCTGTTAATGATGGAAACTTTCGTAGAATGTCACCATAGGTGCTGTTGATGGAGTAATTCATTGGGCTAGGAATGCTGGTATTAACTGCGCCAGTTTTGTGTGTTAAGTGGGTTGAGCTATCTATGAGTCGCTTTTGCTTAATGTCCACTATTAGACCGAAACGTTCTAAGAAGTCAGCGCCTATAATGGGCCTGTCTACTTGAGCAATAATGAACTCGTGAACGAAAGAACGTCGTAAACCGAGGTCAACATCTAATATTTTGCTGCCAAATGTTTTGATAATAGTACCATTTGCGGCTGCTAAGACAAAACTTTGATTTTGTTTGTTATATTTGATTATAGATTTGGGTGGAATAACCGACCGGTCAGCGCCAGTGTCGATTAGAAAACTTAATTTGTTATGGTGGTCGTTAATGAAGAGGCGACGGCTTTTTAATGGCATCCCGCTGTCCGCCGCATGAACAGTAGGATTTTTTAGTTTGTCGCTGCAGATGTTGAAGGGGTTGAATAGTCTTTGAAATTGCAGGGGGCGGTGCATTTTTTAGCATTCGTCCCGAATTTTTCGTGATACCAGCATTTACCTGAAGATGGTTGCTTTCCAGATTTATCAGATCTAGAAAACGATCGATTTCTTGATGAATTTCGGGATCTGTTAAATGGTCTCGATTGTCTATTTTGACAATTTTGGGAAATCATTATCTTTAATTTTTCGATCTCCTTCTCGAGCTTCAAAATTTTTTCGTTGTTTGTGGTATTAGATTTTTCATGAACAACAGAGATGTTGCTCGAAGAACGCATAGCCTCCCAAATTTTATCGGCTGTGTCTAAGATAGAATGCATATCTTTGTCCATTTGGGAAATGAGAGCAATGCTTATCAAATTGGGTAGTCTTCCCAGCCAGAGTTTCTTAATCAGTTCTTCCCCAACAGTGCCCGAGGTGCCAGCGAGAAGTTTCATTTTACGAAAAAAATCTGAGGGTTTGTGGTCACCAATTTCTTCTTCAGAAATAAGTTTTTTGATTTGGGCCTCGATACTTAAAGAGTGTCTTTCTATTAGCGCCTTCTTTAAGTATGGATATAAATTTTCCTTAGGAGGATTTCCCAGAATGTCAGTTAGAGACTCTGCGACATCCTGGGGTAGAGAAGCGACCACATAATTGTATTTTGTGATATCGTTGCTTATTCTGCTTAGAGCAAATTGCGAGTCCACTTGTATGAACCAAGTGGGTAGGCTGTTGGGCCAGAATGATGGTAGCTTGATTTGTATGCGGTTAATTTCACCACCGACATTTTCACTTGAGGATTGTTTGTCATCCGATGCGAATTGATTTGCGTCGGGCATTTTGACTAATGGATTCGAATTTGAAACGCGTTTTTATTTTATGAGCAGTGACAAAAACAAAACAGCACTCAAACCCTAACGAGTGTAGTGACAATCTCGTGAAAATAATTTATTTCGATACCAAATCAAGTATGAAAACGTACGATTTCGGTCCGAAATGTTGTTAATGAAATTTATGGGCGGTTGTGCGACGAACGCATCACTCAAAATGCAGCACTAAATCGTTACGAAAACCCAACGTTATTTTCTAAACTAATGCGTCACCAAAAATATCATATGATGCGTTTTCAAAATTGAAATTGCCTGTAGCAAATTTTTAGAGAAGATCACCGAAAAAAAAATTTGCGCAACTAAACCGAAAAAAAAAAAAAATTTTTGTTGTAAATACCGGATTATGAAATATGACGCTCTTCGAAAAATACGCACTAACAGGGCACCCAAAGTATTATACGTGGTAGGTACTTACATGAATTATTCCACAATTTCGATTTTTTTAAAGAAATACTGATGTTGGTGACTGGGATGATAACGCAATTTTCGGCGAGTGCTGGAGTTGATGCTTACTGGTGTCGAATTGTTGCCTTTTCAATGCTTTGGTGAAGGCGGTTGATGTGTTGCTGATGCTGAGTTTTCGTTGTTTTTTTTTTTTTTATGTATGATGAGTCGGATGATTCTGTGCGAAATTGCTGATGTGTAATTTTTGATGGCTTCTGGTTGCGTTGCCGTTGACTGTGGTGCGGTGCGTAGGACAGTTTTTGAAAAGAAAACTGATGCTGATAAGTTGGCGTGTAAATTGTCCTCTTTGGCTCGTCGTTGAAATTCGAGTAGTAATGCTGCGCTCGTGCTCCGTGTTTGGCGTGAAATCGATGGATTGCGATGCTGCGGTCGTTCTGCGTTTTTGGCGTGAAAATGATCTGAAAACAGGAGGCAGTAGTCAGCCTGTTGTATTTTCAGGTTTTTTTAAAAAAATGACTGCCCTGATGCTGATTTGCTGTTTGCTGTGCTTTGGAAACGCAGCAAACAGCGGTCCTGATGCGATGCGTCTTGAGTCGGTGGTTGTTGGAATGGCTGTGTGCTGTGCTGGGACAAAACGAACTTGAAACCAAAAAAATCTTTGGTTTTTTTTCGTTTGTCGTGTTGTAAGTTGCTGGCGTTGGTAGATTTATTGTTGGAAAATCGTCTGGAAAATCGTGTGATGTGCGAAAAACTTTGGTATATGTGTCCTCCGGGTTGGTGTTGCTAACTCGGGGTCACCAGTTGTCGAGCTGATATGCGATATGCCCATACTGGCCGAAGAAATTTATTTTAAATTAAATAAAACACGACCCGACTGCTGGGCTGTTACAACTCAACTGAATTTATTTTTTGATTCTACTTCTAATATCACATTTACTTAAACCTAAATAAAATTAAAGCAAAGTACCAAAAACAATAAAATAAAATTATGGTACCTCGACGAACAATACAATGGGTATTTTAAATGTTTGCGTTTTACCGGTTTACCCTAACGGAGCGGATTAGTCCGAAAAGGTTTACTTCTTTTAATTGTTACCCGAGCTGCGATAAATTTTGGATTGAAAGGTATACCAGGGTGTTCGTAAAAATATAGTGATAATTGGTTTGTAATTCAAATAATTTTGTAATTCAAATATGATAGCGATCTGGTTGGTATTTCGTGTAATTCAAATATGATAGCGGTCGCTACAAGTGCTGGGCGGTAGATTTGAACCACTACTATGTAGGGTTCTTTGAACAACCAGGATAGCCAAAAATACTAAAAAATGATAAAGAAGATCAGAGGTCAAAGATTAAAGAAAATTTTGAAATATTAGTTTCATTTTGCATTGCTTCTTTACAATGAAAGCGCAAGTTTATTATTTTTTCTTTTTTTTTTGTTATTTTGTTATTTTATAATTCATTGAAAAGAGCATATAATATCAATATAATGTATGGATTTTTTTTAATTTGTTGTAATTTAGTATAAAATGCAAATATACTTGTGTGAATTGTTATTTTACTTATTTGTTCACGAATTGTCCTCGAATGATCAAATCTCCCGGCAAGGTGGATCATATCTCCCTGCCCTTGGGAGACATGAGCCAAATCTGGTTTTAATAAAAAAACATTTTGGTGCTTCCGTCTGATAATTTATTGTAAAGGTTAAGAATGAAAATAGTAGTCAGGTAATGTGGCTATTTGTAACACAAAAGTTGAATCGATTAATCACATACACTATGAAGTATGCAAGTGGGAAATTAAGTCTTATTATTTCGATTATCAACTTAAATGTTAAGTAATATGTGTTCTGAATTTCAATTGATATACTCTGAAATACAATTTACGTTTTCTGAATTCAAACTTACGTATTCTGAAATACAACTCACTATTCTGAAATACAATTTACGTATTCTGAAATACAACTCACTATTCTGAAATACAATTTACCTAATCTGAAATACAACTCACTATTCTCAAATACAATTTACCTAATCTGAAATACAACTCACTATTCTGAAATACAATTTACCTAATCTGAAATACAACTCACTATTCTGAAATACAATTTACCTAATCTGAAATACAACTCACTATCTGAAATACAATTTATATAATCTGAAATACAACTCACTATTCTGAAATACAATTTACCTAATCTGAAATACAACTCACTATTCTCAAATACAATTTACTTAATCTGAAATACAACTCACTATTCTGAAATACAATTTACCTAATCTGAAATACAACTCACTATTCTGAAATACAATTTACCTAATCTGAAATACAACTCACTATTCTGAAATACAGTTTACATAATCTGAAATACATGTTGAAAAGGTGTAGTCTATAATTTGTACAATTTCATTCGCTTAATAAACACTTTTATTTTCGTCTGGTCGAACAATGTAGTATGATCAGATTCGTTGCTCTGCACAATTACCGCTGGATTTTTAATTTCACTAAGAATGTACGTAACCGGATCGTCGGGATTATCGTTCGTTTCGTATTCGCAGTCCCCAGCCTCGGTTTGGACTAGTTTATGTGCCGGTTCACCAATAACACCATCTTCCAGACCGTCCTTATTGTCAATAAAGACATTCGATAGCGGTACATCAAATCGACGGCGTGGTCGTTGCTCGTTGCTGGCCGATGGTGTAGCAACAGTGAGCCGTTTACGACCGTTTCCTAGAACAGCAGAACGAAACATTAGTAGACTTATTAAAAAATAAGATCAACTGATCCTTACTTCTGTTCGGATGCTTGATACGAAAATGAGAATTTCATATTCCTTGACTTGGATAGGCGCACTCACAGTCTTCGTACGGACAGACAAATATAAAAGACACACAATTTATCTCAAACTCGGCAAATCAAATTTCAACGGGCTACTCACTTTCGGATATTGTTGTAACGCTTCATATGCAAAGTCAACGCATACGTCCTGCGAAATCCTTTCGAACATATCGTGCATTTGTACAGTGTTTCGTTGTTATAGGCACACATATGAATCGTCAAGGACTGTTTGTATGCGGCTTGATAATCGCACAATTCACATTTGAATATTTTCACTTTTTCGTGTATCAGATTCGTTGCGCTGCACAATTACCGCTGGATTTTTAATTTCACTAAGGATGTACTTAACCGTTCATTCATGAATAAACTATCGGTGCTATTAATTTTTCAGCAACGCCGTCTTTTGAACCGCATATAAGATCAGCTTTTACTGTGCGCAGTGTGCAAAGATTCGTCGGCCGAAACTCTGCAGGTATTAACGATAAAATATGTAAAGCCTGACAAATCATAAATAATACTTACGCCTTAGGCATGTCTCGAATGTCTCGGTTTTGTTCCAGTTGAAATCGCCGATCAACTTTCGGTAATTCAAATCACCCATCCCAAAGCTCTTTATCTACTGCAGGCACTCTGGAAAATATCTATTCAATTGTGGACCCCGACCTCGATTAATTCTAGAAATTGATGTGGTATTTTCGGTAGTACGTAGATCGGCCGAAGACAACGAAATTTGTTGAATAAAAAAAAATCCAGAGCGACTGTTTCGAATTAAACAAAAAACGAGAGAAGACGATCTCAGGACTTGCAACACCTTTTGATTAAAAACCACAAATTTAAATACTTGACATGGATTTTTATTACCAGAATCTCATAAATATAAAATAAGAAGTCGGGGACAACAAAAAAATGTCGGTTAACTTTAAAACGTTTAGATTATAGCTCCGGGTCCTTGAGCTTCTAAATCGGTTACTTGACTTTGATAATCCAACGCATCCTGATAAGCTTTTTTAACGGCTTTTCGTTCAGTCGGCTTACGCGACTCGATTAATTTGGACTGATCGACTTGCTTGTCCAAACCGAGTAAATTCAATTTGGTCGATAGCAACCATTGGCACGTTCGTTTAACATCGAAAAACAATATCAGGAAAACCTCATCGGTGTCATTTTTGCGTTTTGCGGCGGCGCTGGCAACGGTACACCGTTATGTACGAATCCTTTCGGGGTTTTCGGATTTATTACCAATGCTGGATACCCCGGATATCACCGAAATTTTGCACAAACCAGTTGAAGTGGTTCCAATGGCGGTTTATCTTCTTTCGGTTGTGGCGTTGACGACTCGTCGTCGTCTTCGCCGTGCTGTTGAGTATTGACTTTGTCACACAACGATTCTGAGAGCTGTTTGCGCTTTTCGTGTAAAAAGAACGGCAGCTCTGCGGTTCACGCCGGACGGTGATGCACTATTACATGCACTTTTCAAGCGACTGCATGGCGGCGTCTGAACAACTGCTTCGGTGTCGGATTGTGAACTATCAGACAGAACTTTTTGCTGCAATGAAATTAAATAATTAGCCATGCTACATTTCAATTCACTTCTACTACTTACTGCGACAGTCTTCCCTCGCGTAATGGATGAAGTTCGACTGCTGGTGTTGCTCAGGCCCCCAAGCTTCCTCGTACCTTTACTGTGAATCATCTGCTTTGGAAGATAGTTTTAAAATGATAGTTTTAAATAGTTTCCTAAGTAATTACCGTGACAATCAATTGCTTCAAGGGATGCTCGTAGGTCTCAACTCCATAGAGAAGATTTTTTTTCCGTTTCCCGGATACTCGGACAAGGTTACGTACCATTTGCTCGACCGATGACGATGCGAAACAGGAAAAGAGTTTTGCGTCGGCAGGCAGTTCCATGTCCATGAGGTACCGTTTCAAGCGTTTGGTTTGATTAGTACGCGACGTCAACGTGCGAACGTGTTTCTCCACAAGATCTTCTATTCAATGAAAATGTTTTTTTACCGTCGACCGAATTAACGCCCGCAACAACGACCTGTCGAGCATCGCGCAGGAATTGTACGTTGGAAAAATACAAATCAAATTTATCCTTAAATTTTTTTCCAAGAATAACGATTTTGTCCTTTATCCTTGAATATCTCACAATTTTTGACCCCATAAGAGCATGGGGGCTCGGAACTGGCATTAGATGGCTCGGAATAGGGAACAGGGAGGCTTGGAACTGGAACAAAGGCCATTTTATACTTTATATTGATTTTCTTTAAACTATAATAACAATTTTTTGTTGAGTAGGTGTTATAACAAACAAGAATAAAATATTAAATCAGAATAGTAAAATATCAGATTGGTAACTGTATATTCTGATTTTTAACGATTTCTCAAAGTCAACATTTCTCTTAAGGGGGCTCGGAACTGGGTACTTTACCCTATTAATTTAACGCCTCATATCACCCTGAAAATCGATTTTTTTTTACAAATTTTCATGTCTTATACTTTCAAGAATTTTAAAAAAATTTGAATTTAGAAAATTCCACTCCATTACAAAGTTATAGCACTAAATGTTACCATACATCGGTTTAAAGCGGCTTCCTGGCTATTTGCCCCGCCACTTTCAACAGCAGCGTTTAGCATTTATTTTTTCACAAAAACCGAGTATCATAGAAAACAAGGTCATTCATAGAACCATCTGTAAAAACCCGAAGATAAAAGAGGAAGAAAGCGTACAGTACGAAGCTGAAATGGGAGACTAGCCGTAAGTTCACGTTGCACCTACCACAAACTTTAAACGCATTTTTCTCGAAACTATGTTTTCAGCCAGTGTCGGCACGATTACTCAGTCAATTTTCAATATTTTTCAATTTTTTTTTTATTAAATTTTGATAACTATTTTCTCTATGGGGTGACGAGAGCTTTTTTTAATTTTTTAGTTGAACAATTTTTTATAAATTATTAAACGCAACTTTTTTAAAAAAAAAACTGATTTCTAATGTTTGAAATACTGTAACTTCTTTACTTAACCCTTTCGGTCACGAATTAATTTTTTCTGTTGAGTAACTTTACTATTTTTTTGTATCACGTCTGCCCTGTTCATTGAACCACAACGAAATTAACATTTTCGGAAACAAAAGAGTGTAACTAAAGAAATTTTAAGGATGCAATACACAAAACGGCTTAGCTCGTGCGATATCTTCCTTATAATTTGATGTCTACAATTGTAGACACGGTGACTGAAAGGGTGAAAAAAAATAAAAAATCCCTCCGTCACCCTATAACTACTACATTCTTTTACAAGATTCTTTTTCATTTTTGCAAATTGAATTATTTTTGGTGAAGTTATGATGCCGACAAGGAGGCACCGTAGTTTTCGTCAGTAGTCTATTTATACCCGTAAAAAACAATGTTAATATTAAAAAAAAAAATAATAATAATACATTTTTATTATAGTTGAATAGTTAGTAAGATATGTGAACTCAACAATTTTTTTTTTCACCATTATAACCTTTATAATAATTTTTCAAATTTACTCATTTTTCATCGCCTGCAGGGTGATATGAGCCCTTAATGTACATATGGGACGATAGTTATTGACGTCAGTAAGGTAAGGTGGCTCCTCACAGAAAAAAAGCTCATGTGTTGATCGTATCGCCGCTCTGCTGTAAACTACATAGTGAAAACTAACATCATAAAATTTTTAGCATAGACACAGCTTGTGTCTAAGCTAAAAATTCTTATCCTACGAAACAATCTTCAAAACCCTTTTCTAATGTACAGGTAGCAGAGCTAGTGAGCATTCCTCTTCCTCCTGGCAGATGTGTGTGCCAATGGGAAAGTGTCTATCTGGCTGGTTATGGCACCTACGGTTGCCTTGGTATGATCACTACCCAGGGATGGTTCGGTGTTTTTTACTTTATTATTTTAATAATTAAGTATTGTGATTGATTTTTAAAAAAAAAAAATTTGCTTCCCTCAAAATTTTTATTTTCACGTTTCATAACTAGTAGACGCGAAAAAAGCAATAAAAATTTTCAGTCCGTCTGTCCGCCGTACGCCGTACGGCGTGAAATTTTTTTAACGAATAGACGGGGTAGGCTCCTTGAAGTGACCAAATTTTTAGGGGTGGGGGTGTGAGGGGGAAGGAGGGGGAAGTGTTTTAGACCGAAAATTTTGGTTTCTAGATCTCAGTAACCCCTAATGATAGGAAGCTGAAACTTGGAATTTCTATAGAGCTCTGATAGTAGACCCATTTGCAGAAAAATTGTCAATATTGATCAAGGGGTGTGGGAGTGGGGGGAAATGTAATGCGTCTGAAACCCAAAAAAGGCGAGATAGACACATTCTAAAATCCATATCTCTTAAACCGTTAATGGCACACCATTCAAACTTAACAAATATTTGTAGTTATACTAGGAGAACAGAATAAAGAAAAATTTTGGGTGGGGGAAGTTGTGTATGGGGGTGGGGGGTGAAAAACTTAACATTACGATATCTCATGAATCAATTGCTCTAGACAAATAAAATTCGGTATGGGTATAAAGGTCGTCAAATAAAGATTGATCAAAGTAACATTTTTTAAGTGGGAGGTGGAGCATAGAAGTGGAGGGGATGAGAATTTTTCAAATCAAACACATTTCATATCTCAAGAACAGTGTAAGATAGATGCTTAGAATTTTTACCAGAAGTAGCGCTAATTAAACTCTAGTAGGGAAAAAAGTTTTGTGGTTGAGGGTGTAGAGGGGGAGGGTCAAAAGGAAAAAGTTCCGATGCTTAAATCTTGAGAACCTGTAATGATATAAGCCTTAAACTTGGTATTTAGATAGAGCTATAATAGCGCAATGTTGGAAAAATAAATTTTTTTTAGGGGTAGTATGCTACGGGGGTAGGGGCTGTTTTTCCTAACTATTAAACGGTTTATGCTAGAAAGTTGAAACTCGGTGTGTATATGTAAATCAACTAGAAAAGTAATTGTGATAAAAAAAAATTTCAATATTTATTGGCGTTCAGAAAGGGGGGCAGAAAAAATTATTTGTAAATATAATAAATATAAAATGCATATGTTTTCACGATTTTCGTCATATCTACTAGCTCGTCCCAAATATTGAATTTAATTTTATTCTACGGATTCTTCGTATGAATACCGAGAAAATGTTTTCAAGGTTTTTTGAAATTCGACCCCTAAGGGTAGTGTGGTACAAGTGGGGGTGTTTTTCCTATATATGGAACGGCTTAAGCTACAATGTTGAAACTCGGTGTGTATATCTAAATCAACTAGAAAAATAATTTTGAATAAAAAAAAAACGAATATCTATTGGCGTTCAGAAGGGGGGCAAAAAAAATATCTGTGAAAATAGAATGCATATTTTCCCACGATTTTCGACATATCTACTACCTCGTCCCAAATATTGAATTTAATTTTGTTCTATGTATTCTCCATAATTGACCCCTTAGGGGGTGTAAAGTGATTGTGTACTTTTTCATAAATTATTTCATATCTCTCAGATCCAATCAGATTTTCACTTCCACGATCTTGTTCTTTTTGATAGGTTTTCAGTCACATAGTAGCCTCCACCGCATTTCAGAACTTCTACCGGAAAAAAAATAAAGTTACGCCCAGATTGTTGGCAGATTTTTTAGTATTAAACTGAACAACAGCAGCTGCGCATCTATTATCGTAACTATGTTTTAAAGAATAGTTGATTCGTTTGCCACCAACTAATTTCGCAATAATGGAGTTAAAATTCTCAGCTGGATTATTCGTGTATCGAAAATAAAGGCTCTTCGAGTTGTACTTCAGTCGTCGAATAGCCTCCATAATATTAAAAAATATCCCATCCTCTTTCATTGCAGGTACATAGTTTGTATCATATCATCGAGCCTTACAAATTCAATCAAACACTCAAAATTTCAGCATCTTAGTTGAAGGTGTTCATGAGTTATCGTGCTAACGGACAGAAAGACGGACGGACGGACGTGAAGCGGATTTGAGGTTTTTGGCCACATATAAACAAAAAATAATATACAACTTTTTTTCGTCCGAGGCTTGGTTCCACTGCCGTAATAGCGGGGGGTTTTGGGGATAAACTTCCTCTCCTCCCAAATTATTTGCTCACCTTGTAAGATAAATTTTTTTTAATTCAGCTGCATAAGAAGTTAGAATGTAGTAGCGATGAACGAAAGTCTGTGAAGACATTTCAATACTGCTTGATTATTGTTGGTCACTAATCTCCAACTTCATTTGTTTTACAGTTACAAAGCTTGCGCAAGTGTTCGTGGCTAAACGATTTCTTGAGTTAAAGTGAGTTTCGTGAATTAAATGAAGAGATTTTAACAAGATATTTGCATGGCAGCCACTCAAAGGACTAATAAGATTTTCTTCAAAATCATACATTTAGCTCCAACTATTGCCAAATTAGCACATACAAAGTTTTAAAACCATGGCTTAAGCCTGTCTGAAGTTATCGGCCAATATTCTTGAACACATGTCTTAAGGGCATTTTATATGGCAGGTACCAGAAGGAGCAAAAGGATTTATCTGCCTAGAAAACTCAAACTTTGTTTTCACTCAAAACTAATTTGTGCACAATTTCGAATTCGTATCTAAAAGATAACTAGAGTTGTAGTGAGTTTCGTAAATTATGTGAAGACATTTTGGTAGGATATTTGTATGGCGGCTACACGAAAGGCTAAAAGGACTTTTTTCATAATCATAGACTTAGCTCCAATTATTGAAAAACCAACGCATACAAGATTTCAAAGTCGTAGCTTTAGGCATTCCGAAGTTATTGGTCAATAGCCTTGAACACATGTTTTGAGGACATTTTATATGGAAGCTACCAGAAGGAGTAAAATGATTTCGCTGTTAAGTAAACCTCAAACTTTGTATTCACTCAAAACTAATTTGTACAAAATTCTGAATTCATAGCTAAACGATTTCTTGAGTTATAGTGAATTTCGTGAATTGAATGAATGATATTTTAGTAGGATTTTTATATGGCAGCCACTCGAAGGACTAATAGGATTTTCTTCATAATCATACATTTATCTCCAAATATTAAAATATTAACACATTCAAAATTTCGTGTTTTAAGAACATTTTGTATGGCAGCTACCCGAAGGAGTGGGACGATTTTGCCCGTTAACGAACTCAGCCTTACAAATTCAACCAAACACTCAGATTCAAAATTTTTAAGATCCTAGGTCAAGGCGTTCTTGAGTTATCGTGTTCAGGGACAGACAGACGGACGGACGGACGGATGGACGGACGGACGGACGTCAAGCGGATTTGAGGTTTTTGGCAACAAATAAACAAAAAAAATATACAACTTTTTTTCGTGCGAGGCTTGGTTCTATGCTTCTATGCGTTACATAATTTTCGGCTGGATCAAACTTATAATACTCTATATGATTTCATCTAGAATATAAAAGAAGAACATACTGCAATCACGATCGGCTGCAAGCCAATCGTATAATACTCTAGATCAGTGATCTTCAACCCGCGGCCCAACGTGTACATAGGGTTGGGGGCTCAAACCCCCCATTGGCCTATTTTGCAGTGGGAAGTGAGTACCTTTTTTTAGGTTATCACATTTAGTATGGTGGGAACTTGCTAAACCCCCCCCCCCCCCCCTTAATACCATCCTGCGCACGGGCCTGGTCTCCGCGATTACTTCTTCATAAGTCCTGAATTTCTTTCCAGCGACCATTCTTTTAAGGTCTGCAAACAGGAAAAAATCGCTGGGCGCCAGATCTATAAAATACGGCGGAGGGGGAAGCAATTCGTACTATAGTTCATGAAATTTTGCCATCGTTTTTATTGGCTGGTGGCACTGTGCATTGTTTTGCTGAAACAGCACTTTTTTCTTCTTCAAATGGAGCCATTTGGAAAATGTTTGATATAAGGACCTACGGTTGAAAATGAAAATTAACATTTTTTATTATTAGTCCATTTCCATTTATACCGCAATCACAATCGGTTTGCGCCATATATGTATTAGTATCTACATATATTGCCAGCGGCACTTTTAGAGTAAGTCTCGTCGTTAACAGCTGATTCTGAATTTTCCAATTCAATATAGTGATAGTTTAAACGTTACTGGATTTTAATTTAATATTATAATGTTTTTGAAATCATGAACTGTACAATTTCTTATAAAACATATTTTTCGTAATTAAATACTTATATTTACGATGTTCAAATTTCATAAAAACTTGATTTGTTATAAAAATTTTGTACTGCCCTCTCTTGGTTCTTTTCATTTTTGAGACAAAAATCAGAATCAGCTGTTGAATTTCGATTTCAACCCGTGCTTATTGATTTTGTATGAGAAAATATGACTGCTAGCCATGAATCAAAGAATAATAGATTGCGACACACGCACCTTTTGTGACGTATCTAAGAGCGTTTGACTTTACTGCATTATCGACTATATGCCTTTGCTAGGGCCGCGGTCCGAATTACGCTTACGGTGCTTACATTACCAACAGTGCTTACAGTCGGTCCGCATTGTATGCGCGCTTACAACGCATATAGTTGATTATTTGAAATGTCAGTTGTGTCAGTTATTTGAAAATGACACTTGACTACCGACGTGTTGGAAAAGTCTCAAGTTTTGCAGCTTTTCGGGATCTTGTGATAGCGTGGCCGAAAAAAGCATTTTATGCGGCTGGAGTAGCGATTCGTTTTCGAGGTCGTTTAGACAAAGCGGTGCCGATCGGTCCGACATGAACATGTCCGACGTTACTTTAACGTGTGCGTCCAAATGATACAACCAGTTGTGGTGGAGTTGTTCCATGATTCGATCGGCCTCATCAATACCGAGGAATCACAAAGATTTCAACAGAAACCCTTGGTCGCGTGCAAATGTTCAAGGAGTCGGCCGGGTGTCGTGATAACGATATTGAGAACAGACAAACTGTTAGGCTCGAATTTTGCACCAACTGCTTAAAAACCTTGTAGACTTGCAGAGCTAATTCCGTCACGGGTAAAACTACCAGTGCTCGGATTTTCCTCTCAACTCGTTTCGAGAGGAGCTGAACGATTGGGACAGCGAAAGCCAAAGTCATGCCACTTCCAGTCGGTGCCGAAACGCGTCGACGAATTTTTTAACCGTCAATATAAATTTGATAATTTTCAAATTTTTAACCGTCAATGTGACAGATTGCAAAGATGTACACACAGTGCATATGCTCGAAACCGTGAGTAGTGTAAGCGCCAGAAAATTTCCCCTCCATGCAAATAGTATGCGTTGTGAGCGTAATTCGGACCGAGTGTAAGCGCGCTAAAAGTGCAGAAAGCGTAATTCGGACAGCGGCCTAGATGTATCGCCTTAGCAACCGTTTGTTATTTTTTAATTTATATGAAAATGAACGTCATCAAGACAGTTGCGCAGAACTTGAACCATTTTTTTCCCTAACTGTCGCAATCTCTTTTTTTTTTGATTCATGACTGCTAGCAATATAAATACTAATACATATATGGTTTGCGCGGGCAAAAGAAGTCGGAGCATAAAAAGTTTGAATATGGCAGTCCGTGCGAAATGTCATAAGTGAAGTCCAGCTTTTATGGCTCAAAATTATATGTAAATTTCTAGTTTTGATATAGCTATATCTTCTGATTTCAGGTGGATCCGGAGTAAAACCGATTGCAATTGGTATAAATAAACATGGACTATTGATAAAAAATATAAATTTTTATTTTCAAGCGACGGTCCTTATATCGAAAATCTACCACAAAAATTTATTATCCCAGAGCGCGATGTTTTAATACAATTTTAATACAATTGACGAATCCTCTAGACTCAATACTGAAAAACAAATGTTCAGAATCATAGCAATATGCGATTTGTTTCACATAACAAAAACTACCTTTAAAAAAAAAATAAGCAAAATAACTGGACATTTTTTAAATGGCGGAATGTTGACATTGCTGAAAATTGCGATATTTTTGAATTCCTAATTTTTTCTATGAAAACTCAATTCCAGATGAGAAAAGAAGTCTAATTCTCATTTTTGAATATGTTTGTAAACTATTTCACTTCCCTGTGCCTAACGAAATCTTGGACTTTAATAGAAAACTTGGTTTTTATCACCCAAGTCACGCATCCCCAATACAAAATCGTTGCGAATCGTATGGAGCTGTCATTTTGTTATGACTCCGATTTTTTATGTTGAATTCAGCTGCGCGGCTATAGTTCAGAGGGCTATGTAACAGCCAATGTTGACAGATTAGTGCCCAGTTGGTCGCTTGTCTCTTAAGAGACATAATCTCGATGGTTTGAGCCTAGGAATCATATTGCTTATCTTTCTTCATGACTAGATAGAAAGAAATAGCAATATAAACATGTGCTCCCACCACGATCTATTTCTAATGCAAAAAACAGCCGCATCATTCCGAGCGCAGCAAATGTCATCCGCGCCTTACACGATAAAAATTATATACGCGAAAAGTTACAGTTCAAGTGCGGTTACAATAAAACGACACAAGTGCGATGTGAAGTGGTGAAATGTGTCACTACGTTATTAGTTTTGTATATTTATTATATAGCAGTTCGCCCCTGCCGGCACGTTTCATTTTAGAACCCCCTTTCTCTTTTCAAGCCGATGGCAATCTCCGCGAAATATTCATACGAATACGAGCTTTTATCACAACACGCTATCATAAAGCAGATGGCGCTGCGGTAAACAAAAATTTGCTATCGAGACATTTGCGAGACATGTCTTCGAGATTTCGGGGTGCATTTGTCTCGGTACCGTGTATTTTTCCCATAAGACGTCTCACAGAAATCTCGGAGACAAACCGATATGTCTTCGAGAAATCTGCGAGATTTCTTAATTGATTTCACTGTAATTTTAATTAAAACTTATTTCAAAAAATCTTGTGTTTCTCTTTTAAGTTGAAAGACTTATAATATATATATATATATATATATATATATATATATATATATATATACAGTACTCTCCCGGTAACATGAACACAATAAAATCGGACGCGTTCACGGGAGTGTTCACGTTAGCGGTAGTATAAAATCAAACGCAATATTAGACAGAAAAAGAATTTCAAGTGTAAGTTTTAATTTATGCTTTTTATGTATAAAGCCATTAAAAGAAAGGCATTTTACTTTTATTTTTCCCATTTTAACTATGAAAACATGAAACACTACTTCAGTACTTGCATATGGAAAAATAACTCATTAACATTACATTAGGAAACAAAATAACGGGAAACAAACGATCCAAACGCAAAAATAAAACATAACGCATTCACGATCGGCTGCAAGCCAATCGTATGATACTCTAGATGAAATACTGAACTCCGATTTATATTTTATTTGGAAATATATCAAAAGAATGAGGAGTGCACAAGCAATTATTACATGACCTTTTACTTACAGGTAGAAACTATTGAATAGTAACTACTAGATTATTAGATTTATAGTGAGTTCCATAAAGAACATTTGGACATTTAACAGAATTTTTGTTTGGCAACTACATGAAGGACTTATGGGAAACTTTTCATATTAATAGTTTCAGCTGCGACTATTATAAAATCAATGTATACAAAATTTCAAAGTCGTAACGTAAAGCGTTCTAAAGTTATCGTTCAATATTGGTAAACACGTGTTTTAAGGACTTTTGTATGACAGCCACCCGAAGGAGTCGACGGATGGCACTAATTAATGAACTTCGTCTTGGTTTTGGTATAAAACTAATTCCTGTAAAATTCCTGCTTTAACTCGTTCTGGAGTTATAGTGGATTCAGCAACAAGCATTCATTTTTTAAGGACTCTTCTAGGCTGCTACACGAAGGACTCATTTGATTTGCATTATATTCGGAACTTTCGACTCAAACCTTATAATCCTTAAGTATGCACAATTTCTAGTTCCTATCTTGAAGCATTCGAGCAATATTTGTGATAACGTGTTTTAAGGACTCTTGTGTGGGAGGTACACGAAGGAGTGGAAGGATATCGCCCATTAACGAACTTAGCCTTACTTTTTTCATTTTACAAGTTGTGACAAAATTTCAACTTCTTAGGTCAACGCGTTTTTGAGTTATCGTGCTAACGGACGGACGAACGGACGGACGGACTGACAGACGGACGGACAGACGGACGGACGGACGGACAGCAAACGGATTTGGGGGTTTTGGCCAAAAATAAACACAAAATACTATACACCTTTTTTTCGTCCGAGGCTCGGTTCTATGCGTTACAAACTTTTCGGGCTGGATTAAACTTAGAATACTCTATATGTTCATCTAGAGCATGGCTTCCCAACCGGTGGGGCGCGCCCCCCTAGGGGGGCGTAGACTGTTGGCAGGGGGGCGCGGAATGCTTTGCATTTTCGAAAAAAAAAAAATTTATTTATGAGTGAAAATCGTTGTAACACAAAACTGAGGGTATTGAAATATTTGTTCGTGTTAAGAGAATTTCGTGTTAAAAGAAAAAAGAGCCGGGGGGGGCGCGACGCAAAAAAGGTTGGGAATCGTTGATCTAGAGTATAAAAATCGAGTAGCCACTATACAATAGTTTCTACCTGTGAGTAAAAGGTCATGTAATAATTGCTTGTGCACTCCTCATTCTTTTGATATATTTCTAACTAAAATATAAATCGGAGTTCAGTATTTCATCTAGAGTATCATACGATTGGCTTGCAGCCGATCGTGACTGCGTTATGTTTTTCGTAAACGATTAATGTCGACAGTGAATTTTTCTAAAGAATTGCGTCTCATATTTCAAGAACTGTTCGATAAAAGCTTAGAATTTATATGGGAAAAAAATTGTAGCTTTTCCGAGTTTCAAGTCTCGAGAATCGCTCATGATATACAACTAAAACTTGGCAGGTAGAGCTGTAGTTGTGGCAAGTTCTAAAAATAAGAGGCATTATTAGGGTCATTATGGTACAGAGAAAGTGAAGATAAATTTTGCACAATAAGAAATTGGCTTTGTAGAGCTCCATTACTTAAAAAATTGCCCAATTCTAATATGAATCTTCTTTTTCTTTTATTGTAGTATATTGTTGTAAGCTTATTTTGATTATGGAATCAAACAACTAATTTCAATTATGTTCGCCTTTGTTTATTTTAATTCGCTCAATTAATATCACCTATTTATGCAAAAACTACATAAACATGAACTAGAGAAAAGAACAGCCACACTAGAGAAAAGAACATCGCCTCCTCCAACGATTTAGTCGTATTTTCTTATGCCTTTTCTTCACGTCTTTTTCTTCACGCCAGGGTTTTCTTCTTATTGCGCTTAACGACATCTTTTGAAAAGGGTCGTTCGTAACAATATAATATCTACTGCTACTACTATTAATAACTACTTGTAGATAATATCGAACTTAACTGGTCAAATTGATGTTCAAATTGGTCAATATTAAAATTTTCGTGCTGATCGATCTTTTGAACTACTCAGCTGTATGTAGTTCCTTAAATCTTAACGGATTATATCGATATGTTATCCATCCCCAACTGTCTGGAAATCGGTTAAGCTTGGAGTACGACAGAAGTGCTTACGCCACTACCAATAACAGAACATTAATTTGATTAAAAGAAAGAAATTGATGTTTCGTGGTTTGCATGATGTTAAGTTACTGTGTTTCCATTTGCCTAAAACTGATACCATTTTATTCTATACAGAATTAAATTTCAAAGCGAGTAAAATGAGTGGGTTGACTAATCTGAATGTTGTTGTTGTTTCAGGCATACTTATGCTATGGCCAAGCACTCAACCGCCAATGCGTCCGTTGTGATCCCACATGTACGAGAGCAAGTACCCGTATACCCAAGACCACGTCTTAGGCAAACCACCCAGCCAGCAAGACGAACTGCCACAGCTTGTCTAGCTTAATATTTTCAAATTTACCCAAATTCATGGCGAAGCGCATTCCCATTACTTTTTGTCTTTTTTTTTTTTAACATGAAGGAAATACAATCAAAGAACTCTATCCACACATTATTTTTTGGTATTTCATCTGAAATGTATAGTTTTCAGTAACCTCTTCGTACCAGTTTAAAGAGGAAACGTGACTTCTTCTGATGAAGTTTAGCTTTTGCCTAAAGGACAGTATATTCAAAGGATAACGAACACAGTCCGTAATATTACAACAACATGCTTAGTTTAAGTACGAATATATGAATATAATAGTTACCACATAAGATATGATAAACTTTGACTTCTATAAAGTGCAAGTCTGTGACAGAATAAGTCCGTTGAATAGAAGCCTAAATAGTGGCTATTTCGATATGACAAATAGTTATTGGGTGTTATACGTTGATAACGTATCACAAGATTGGACTGACCTCCCTTTGGTACATACTGACTATATCCAATGACTATTAGTTGGATGTTCCTCCCTAGCCGAGAATGTGTGATGTTCGGTAAGCCTCTAAACAATATCCACCCAGCAAAACCAAAAGGTTCGCTTGCCGTTCACAGGCAGACTTTTCAAGTGAATATTTCCTTCACTAGTAAACTCCAAAAGGGAACCGTTGGTAAATTAGCGTTCGGACTAAATTTACATTCGCCGCGAAACATTTTACACGATTCGTTAGCCATCCAGCCGTTCTCCGCTTGTAGCGAATATATACTACTGTACATATTCGCAGCAACGAGTCTGCAATTGAATGACTTGCAAGCCACTTTTAGTGAAACCCCAGGAAAGTTCGTTTGTGGTTCACAGCCGGACATCAAAAATCGGTAGTTCCTTCACTGGAAAACCGTTGATCCTTCACCGTTCGGACTATATTTATATCTGAAGCGAAACATTTCACGCGGCTCGCTAGCCATCCGCCAATTTTTCGTTTGGAGCGAATATACGTATTGCTTAAGCAAATAGTTCAAGAGCTCACGACAAAAAATCGCAACAGTTTTGAGAAAGCTAATATTTTGGTATTTGGTTACATTTGGGGTGTATGTGAATATACTAGAGTCAGCAGGTCTGACGTCGGGACACCTCCCAGCAGACCAATAAAACGGAATGATGTACGCGGAAAGTTCCGAGCTATTTCTGACATAGGGGAACATGAGACAGAATTTTCCGATGGATTACATTCGGAAAATTGAAAGATCAATCCATGACGAAAACAATAAGTATTTCATGGAATTATCAGGCAGAATTCGAAAAGAATTTTCCGACATCGATAAATATCGTGAAAAGCTTTGTTAAAATTCCGAAATCCTTGTGCTGAGAAGATCATAATTAAATAAATTGTTTAAATGAAAAACATTCGCTGTCTTGTTCGGTTCGACTAAAAAAATACAGTATCAGTAGAATTTCGCACAATCGAATAAGATTACTGAAAATTCTACAGACTCTGTTTTTTACGTCAAACCTGATAAAAATAATCAGTTTAAGTCTTAATACGCTTTCGAAAGTGGAAAAAAGCTTTGTGAAATGCTCCGGACATTTCTCAAAGATTTCGGTAAGAAAAATCCGACGGAACAGCGTCAACCACGCCATATTAAAATCTGACGGAAATCGCATAGATTTCTAGCCTGGAATTCCGATTCTATAAAGAACTTTCCATCGGAATTCTGACGGATTTCTGTGTTTTTGGTCTGCTGGGCTGGCTTTGGTGACCTGTCAAAGATGTCAAAAAAATCGAAAAATTTAACAGTTTTGAGAAAGCTGAAAATTTGCCAGGACGTTGTTTTTACAACGAAAAACTGAAAAACAATGGTCAGACACCCCAACAGTGGGACCCACCCAGTCAGCCCCCCCGCAAAGGTGTTAAATCGAGTATACGTGCGATTTATCTGACTATGCGCGCAATAACCATGCAAGAGTTTTGAGAAAGCTGAAATTTTGCCAAAACTTAGTTTTTACAATGAAAAACTGAAAAACAATGGTCAGCTACCCTAACAGTGGGACCCACCCAGTCAGCCTCCCCGCAAAGGTGTTAAATCGAGTACGTGCGATTTCTTTTACTATGCGCGTTATAACCATGCAAGTGTTTTGAGAAAGCTGAAAATTTGCCAACACTTAGTTTTTACAATGAAAAACTGAAAAACAATGGTCAGCTACCCTAACAGTGGGACCCACCCAGTCAGCCTCCCCGCAAAGGTGTTAAATCGAGTACGTGCGATTTCTTTTACTATGCGCGTTATAACCATGCAAGAGTTTTGAGAAAGCTGAAAATTTGCCAAAACTTAGTTTTCACAATGAAAAACTGAAAAATAATGGTCTGACACCCCAACAGTGGCACCCACCCTGTGAGCCCGCCCGCAAAACTGTTAAATTTTTCGATTTTTTTGACATCTTTGCGGGGGGCTGACTGGGTGGGTCGCACTGTTGGGGTGTCTGACCAATGTTTTTCAGTTTTTCGTTGTAAAATCAACGTTCTGGCAAATTTTCAGCTTTCTCAAAACTGTTAGATTTTTCGATTTTTTTGACATCTTTGACAGGTCACCAAAGCCATGTGTCCCGACATCAGACCTGCTGACTCTAGTATATTCACATACACCCTAAATGTAACCAAATATCAAAATATTAGCTTTCCCAAAACTGTTGCGATTTTTTGTCGCGAGCTCTCCGACTAAACGAACGCTTCCTGCAATGTCTAAGAAAACCTGAACTAGGAAATGAATGCGCCGACCAAGCAGCTTCATATGCCATAAGGGCACCAATTTTAACAACCGACACCACTTCATCAAAAGACATAAAACACAATATTAAAAAATACTTTAACATAAAGGAGAGAACATTATGGTCACCCAGAGCAAATTTTTATTCAACCTATGTTAACCCGTCCAAAGAATCAATACGAATACCTCACTTTCACGAACGGAAGCAAAAATTATCACGTGCCTCAGATTGGGCCATACTAAGCTAACCCACCTACATTTGATTACGAAAAACCTACCACCAATATGTGATCACTGCAGAGTTTGCTTAACTTTCAATCATGTACTAGAATGTCCAAAAATTTTGAATAATGATTTTATAGAAAAATTTAGAACCTATAATAAAGATAACTGTTAAAATATTCTTAAAATAATAAAGAATTTCAACCTCTCTAACAAAATTTAAGAATTTATGAATACATAAAACTTTTCCGAATTAAGAATATAAATTTAAGTTTGCAAATTAAGAATATAATTTTAAGTTAATTTTCGTAAATATACAACACATTTATACATCATTTTAACTCGTTTCTAACTTGTCGGCAGCTTATATTAGGCAAGCAAAACCCTTGCGGCAGCAATTGCAAAAGCCTCGAAAGTAAGTTATACGGCGGACTAAAATGCTTCTTGCCGGCAAGTCTAAATCGCCACTTATAAGTAACTTGCCAAATTATCGTTTTGAGCAAGGGAACTGATAAACTACTAACTAAAGCGATAATCAGGCAACTTGCGTTTAATGCCATGTTTCCACTGCCTCGTAATCTCGCGATTAAGAGAACGAGATTAAGTACTCAGGGACGTCATTTGTGGGGAGAGGGAGGAATTTGGTATTTTCATATATTATATATAACAAATGTGGCAAATGCACTGCCTTTCGCCCCCCTCACCCCACAAATAACGTCCCTGCGAGCTTAATCTAGTTCTCTTAATCCACGAGATTAATGTGTAGTGGAAACGTGGTATAAGTTGCCATTTGTAACTTGCCGGCAAGAATCATTTTAGTCCGCCGTATAACTTATTTTCGAGGCTTTTGCAATTGTTTCCGCAAGGGTTTTGCTTGCCTAATATAATCTGCCGACAAGTTACATACAACTTAAAATGTTTGGTGGGCTTATATCTCTAGTTGAAGAAAGTTTAGGCGAATCTCTTTGAATTTTAAGTTCTAAATACTAATTCACTAAATCTAATGACTCTTTTGAGATACTTCTCACTACACTATTAATTTCCTCACCGATTATTAAAAATCACTTTTACTCGTACCAAAAAAAAACCAAAATTATGTAATAGTTTTACTACTCACTTCTTTCCGACGGATGCGTAACAAAGAACTAATCCATTTGCAAAAAGCGTGCCATTTTTTAAAAAAATATTTTACACATTACGATCTTTTTGCAAGCATTTGGCAAGAATTTCTAAACCATTGCCTGTGACAATTACAATTCGATGAAAGGGCGAGCTGATCGCCTGTTGTTTCCTCTTGCCTAATGCTTGCTGCCAGCAAACCCTCGCCAATATGTTTGCTGGGTAGTGCTTAACACGTTGAGCGCCACGGTCCACCGGTGGTCATTATTTTTGTCTACCGTGGGGACCGCAAAACGAATGACTGTTCTAGCTGCGCGTACAAAAATGAACACCTGTGGAACACGTTGTCACCAGCCTAAAAACGAAAAAAAAAACACCGGTGGGCACGCGGCGCTCAACGTGTTAAGTATAACTGTGTATATTTATATGCCTTTTATTAAAATATAATAATAATAATAATAATAATAATAATAATAAAAACGCCATAAATTAAAAAAATTCAAAATATAAGAAAAACATAAAAAATATTCATTTTGGTGACCATTTGAGAGACCTAGAAATATGTTAAATATTATTTATTGTCTCTACAAGGTTATCTAGATTAAACTTACCTACGTGGAGGACTTATTATTTTCTTACTGTTCTTTTTTTGCGATTCTTACCCGAGCGTTTTGTAAAAATCGCATCGATGTCCCATCAAAAATCTTCTCACTGCATCTTTTGTGGAATGCGTCTGTGGTACAAATCATATAGAAATAAATACAATTTTCTGAACATACCTCTAATTTGCAGTAATTTAAATTTTCACTTAAACACACTTCACTTCACGTTGGACATTAACAAAATTCGTAAAACAAATGGCTAATTCTGTTTTTGCGCCGAATAGCAGTATTTTTTCTAATAAGGAAGTAATAACACAAAAATCTAAATAAGCTTTAAAAGCACAAAATTGATCCATCATTGATCCCATTTTGATTTTGGGTCATCTCTTTGTTGTTGTTTTCAATGTAAAACGAATGATCTTGTTCTTGATTCTGTTGAAAAAAACGCACCTATTGTCTTCGAATATATTCGCTTGTACTGGAGATTACAAAAATGAAACAGACGATGATATATTCCGTCTCTTGCTAGGAATATTCGAAAACCTTTGCTTTTCGCGGATCTTCTCTTCGTGGTTTGCTGGGCACAGTTTGACGAAACTTACAATTGTATGAGGAGATGTTATAAGATCAAAATTAGGTTAACTGTCCTTTCTTGTGGAAATTAATCATCTGTGTGTGGTTTTATTTTATTTGATGTGGAGAAAAGAGTACAATTGTTGGTATCACATGTGGTGGTTTTAATATACATACCATTCTGCCACAAAAAGGTACAAGCCCTTTTGCTTATAAAAAATAAACCAGATTGAAAATTTTCTTTACGATAAGTATGTAAATTGCTTACTAGTCATACAGAGGTATAGGTATATCCAATCAATAAGTTTCATTGTGCTCAACCTATAAAAATCCGAATTAAGCTTAAAATGAAGTCCTTGACTGACTACAGGTTGCAACATTATGAACGCTATTTCAATTCTTGATGCTCAACCATACACTTTCCCATGACGTAGCGAAGTTAACTACTTGATATCATACACGTGTCGTGAGTACGTCGTCTTATGAGGAAGGCATCTGGCAGGATACCCCCATCCCCATCACTAAAGAATACATGAAACATGTAATATACGTGTGTACAATAAATTTTCTTCTTTTCACTGGATAACTCGTACGAAGTGATATACGATACTCCCAGGGATTATCTAATTCAATTCTTCATTCGTCATTTTCATTTGGTACAGTTTTTATGCGCTGTATAAAGTTGGACGGCTTTTAGAACTTATTCTTCATTGTGTCTGTTTTATTGCAGGATCCCCGCCTTGAATTCATATAAGTTGTTTATATGTTTACAACAGTGGTAGCGAAAAAAAAGAATTCAAGTAAATGGACCTTATCAGATCATATTCGTCCTGGAATAATTCAAGGATTCGAGAAACTTCACAACGCAATACGCCGGGTTGATCATTGCGTCATATTCTGAAAATGGACCAGATGCTTGTCCTGGTACCTAGTGAACATCCTAATGGATTTCGTACATTGATATTTTTTTAAATTTAAAATTTTACAGCCAAAGGAAAAATATATCTGCTTTCCATTTTCTCACTTCTACCGGGGACTACTTAATTTATTGACTCTTTCTCGGTTTTCCGGCAATAATTTATAGTATATCTTGAGCAATACGAGTAGAAAGTTGCAGCGCTCTGATTTTAATGTTTCTACTCGAACTACTTTTCACATATTCCGATAATGGGTTTTTGAAATTGATAGTGAAATGTCTTCATTTTCAGTCGCTGTAACAGCAACTGGAAACTGTAGTATTCGTTCGATTAAAAGGATGTGACACATTGTACTAAAAGCTTCTTAAATTGAACAACGTGGTTTTATGACGACATAAAGCAGACAATTTTTAAGAACGTTAATCGTGTTACTCCCTTTGTGCATATCAGTTTATAGCTGAGCATTGTGGAAGACTCAAGGAAATTTTAGTTCAACGAATTAAGTATTGTCCTCTTGTCATAGAAAACCATACTCTTTTTAATAGAAATTACCAGCACCTCCCCGAGGGCTTATGGAGCCCTGGTGCAGATTTCCAGTGGCGCCCCTTAAATTTGTAAAAAATTGTGACATAAAACATATTGCTTTTTAAATGCTGTTATAATGTATCGAAATTTCTTTTAAAGTGAAAAAATAACGATATACAGATGTCTTATTGAACAATTATCTTCTTTCGTGCTTTAGAAGCTGCAAATTAATTTATTATATCATCATAAACAACTGAGGTTTCGATTTCTTTTTCGACTGAGATGATGGATAATTGAATGAGTCTATTTTGTTGTATTGCATTTAGAAGATATGGTCAGCTTCAGCTTTGAAAATGAAGATTCTCCCGATGCCACCGAAACTGGAATTGTTAACAAAATGCGAAAAGTAATGATTGCGCTAAGAACTAAATTCTTCATGCCTCGCGTTTGAATAGAAATGGAAATTTAGTATATCGATCGAATGAACAATTTTATCATTTTTGGCTCAATCATTGCAAGCTCCATGAATAGATCGCTCCCATCAATATCTGATTTTCCTTCGTGTTGAAGAGCAGCTTCCAAATTTTGACAAGATTCCAGCTAGCTTTTGTTAATTCTGTTTGCTTCGTAGGTTTTGAAATCATATAAACATAAAAATAGTTCGTTGTGCTTCTTCAGTGCATTGAATTCATTACAGATTTGATAATTGGTACGAAAACGTTTGTGAGAAAATTCTCTACATTTGTTACTGTTATTCGGCCCGCCACTGGACGTTTTTGGTCATCATATTTGGGTTCAATTGAAATATTTTCGCAAATTTACGAGTATGTTGCTTCACTGATTACTGATGTATTGGTACCCATTTTTTTTAACTGACGAAAAAAAATTCATCAAATTTTCAAGCGATAATAATGAAGTTTACACGTTCAACTTTATTGATTGCATTGCTTTGGATGGTATGTTTACTCGAACTAAGATTTCGTACCAACGACAAGTACAGCAAATAGAAGCAAAATCAGCTTTATCGGCGATCAAGTCGTACGTTTGGTCAGAAACTATCAGATTGTCATTTTCCTTCAATATATCAATATATTTCAATATCAATAATTTCACTGAGATTTTTTTTCTGGGTGTTTGGTTGAATTTGTAAGGCTAAGTTCATTAACGGCCCCAATCCTTCGGGTAGCTGCCATACAAAATGCCCTTAAAACATTTGTTTAAGAATATTGGTCGATAATTTCAGAAGGGTTTAAGCACAGACAATACCAGATGACGAATCGACATAGGAAATATTATGACATGCCCAAATTTGTAGTCCCTCTACATTGAAATTGACGAAGTAAGCATTTGCAATAGAACTTTATCTAATGCACGAACCCTGGAAGCTTCAAAGTGTAAGCTCGATAATCGAATTATGTACTGACCATATTGTATATTTGGTACAGGCTCGTCCCTTAAAATACAATTCGATCGTCAAATTTGACCGGATTATATGAAAACTTCTACGAATTCGTTACACATAATTTAATGAATGAATGAAACTTTGTTTTTATGGTTCTTAAATTGGTTGAATTTCATGATCGTATTGTTGCGCTACTCTACGAAAAATCCGGTTACGCGCCTGCTATATACGAACAATACATACCTCTTAGCTTCGTCAATGTGTGTGTTTCAGATCGAGTGTCATACGATTGGTATGCAGTGTTGCCGAAATCTTGTTGCAAAAGAAACATTTTTGCTACAAAAGTAGAAATGTGGCAACGCTGTTGATATATTTTATTTGTGGGTTAGCTGCCTTAGTTTTTGGATTCGGTTAGTAACCGTTTTCCTCAAATTTAGTTGATCACCTTCCCATTTGCAATGCTTTCTAATAAGGACTAGTATCATGAAGTTCAAACACTGAATGCGATGCTCGTAGCAGTCGGTTTCATTGAACCAAATGGGAAATTTTTTATTTGTGACTTCGACACACTTATCCACAATTACTGATTTAATCTTATCTACTTCAGGTTTGGTACTAAAAAGACGTTTAAAAACATCAATTTGTGATAAGCAAATTTCAAAGAAATTGTCTGTTGGTGGAACAAGCTTTCCAAAATCTGTTCCATCATTGAAATTCTTAAATTTAAGAAATAGTTCAGAAGCTGTCACTAAGGATTCATTACGCGGTCTTACTATAGTTCGAAAACAATTTTCGCAAGGATTTCCAATTTGTTTCATTAATTTATAACAACAGTATCCCGCAAAACATCTAGAAGATATATTGTCAATTGGTATTTCTATTTCCTCTTCCGAAAGTACTTGGTGATCAACATCGTCAACTTCGTTTAGGGTTTCTTCCTCCATTTCAGTTTCTTCATAGCCATTGATTATAGTAGATTGAGAACTTTGATTGCCAGAATTAGGATCCTGAAGAATTGATGACCAGTCGATATCTAAAATCTCGTCATCATCTTTTTCGCAATTCGCGTATTTCGAAGAAAATATTAGTTTTATGGACAGGATTTTTGCAATTATCGCGCTGAACTCATAAACACTTGGGTTTCTTTTATTCCCATTACGTGCACGTATATGGAAAAAAAAAGTTTTCCAAAGGATCTTGATTAACTTTTGAAGAATAGAAATAAAATAGATCATCATATCTTTGAAATAAGTCAGCAGATACAGATAATATGGAATCAATTGTTAAAATAAGACCTTTAAAACAGTAGGTAGTAGAAGTAGAATTAATTCGTTTTATATGAGAAATATATGATTTCATATCATTTAAAAATTGAAATGCTTCCGAATTTTGAATAAGAGGAGATCGGCCATTTAAAATATCGAAAAGTTTTTTTATTTTCTCAATAAAGACTGCCGTGGGATTGCTTTATGGGACACCTTTTCCGAAAACTTGTTAAGAGTTGCTAAAGTTAGGACAGCAGCAGATACAGTGTGACTTAAAACCTGTACTGCCAATCGGACGCTCATTTTACTGTATTATTTATAATATTACTGTATTATTTATAATACAGTATTGTTATCGATTTTTTAAAAAAAAAAAATTTGCTGCCCTCAAAATTTTTTTTTCCACGTTTCATGACTACATAGTAGACGCGAAAAAAGCAATAAAAATTTTCACTCCGTCTGTACGCCGTACGTCGACCGCCCCAAAATTTTTGAAGGCGCGTAGCTCTCAAACCAGTGGAGCTATTAAATTAAAATTTTTTCTAAGAATAGATTTGGTAGACCCCTTGAATTGACTTTATTTTCAGGAGAGGAGGTGTAAGGGGGAAGGCGGGGTAAGCGTTTTAGACGAAAAATTTAGGTTTCTAGATCTCAGGAACCGCTTGTGTTAGGAGGCTGAAACTTAGAATTTCTATAGAGCATTGATAATGGACTCATTTGCAAAAAAAAAACAGATATGGGTGAAGGGGTGTGGGAGTGGAGGGGGAAAGAATGCGTCCAAAATGCAAAAATGCCGAGATCGACAAATTCTAAAATCCATATCTCCTAAACCATTAATAGCAAGCAATTAAAACTTAACAAATATTTGTAGTTATACTAGGAGAATTTTTAGGTGTGGGTAGTGAAGTACGGGGGTGGGGGGTGAAAAACTTTAGATTACGATATCTCACAAACTAATTGGACCAGAAAAACAAAATTCGGTTTTATTATAAAGATTGATAAATAAAGATTGCTCAAAGTAATATATTTGAAGGGGGTGGAGGAGCACGGAAGTGGGAGGGACTAGCATTTTTCAAAAATAACACGATTCATATCTCAATAACAGTGTAAGATGGATGTTTCAAATTTTTACCAGAAGTAGGCCTAATAGAACCCTAGTAGGGAAAAAAAGTTTGGGGGTGTGGGTGGAGAGGGTGAGGGTGGGGAAGGGTGAGAAAGAAAAAGTTCCGATGCTTATATCTTAAGAATCTATAGTGATAGGAAGCTGAAACTTGGTATTTAGATAAAGCTATAGTAGTGGCATGGTGGAAAAATACATTTTTTTTAAGGGTAGTATGGTACGGTGGTGGGGGGTGTTTTCCCTAACTTCAGAACGGCTTGTGCTAGGAAGTTGAAACTCGGTACGTATATGTAAATTAACTAGAAAAGTAATTCTGATAAGAAAAAATTCAAATATTCTTTGGCGTTCAGAAGGCGGGCCAAAAAAATTATCAGTATAGTATATAAAATGCATATATTTTCACGATTTTCGTCATATATACTAGGTCTTTCGAAATATTGAATTCATTTTTATTCTACGGATTCTTCATGTGAATACCTAGTATGTATCTTCAAGATTTTTTGAAATTCGAACCCTAAGAGGGTGTAAACTGGTTGTATACTTTTTCATGAATTCCACCATGTTTCTCAGGTCTGATCAGATATCGAATATCTTTTCACTTCCTCAGGTTTGTTTAATAATCACCTATTTTTAAGTTTTGTTTTTTTCAACCTCTAGACCGCATCCCGGAATATGACCCAATTATTTAATTCATATGTTACACCCTTTTCTAACCGCTTCCCGAACTTTTTGTTAGGTTTTCAGTCACATAGTAACTTACACCGCATCCCCGAATTGAACGCGTTCTGAACTTCTGCCGGAAAAATAATACAGTTGCGCCCAGACTGTTGGCAGATTTTTTTTGAAGTTTGTGGGGTTAATGTGCATATATGCTAATTTGGGACACAATTTCGACACATTATTTTTTTCCATACTATACACTTCTCTTACAACATCCATACTAACACACCATCTTCTGTTTGAAGGTCCTTGTATAACATATTATTTCTTACTGATTTAAAAAGATGGGGCACATCAAATGAACAATATATTTTCTTCTCATTATATTCAAAACAATTTTTGTCGATTGTAATATCTAACTTTTTGTAAAGAGATCTATTTGTAGAACCCTGATCACAAGTTATTAACTTCACATTTAAGCCTAAATTAGAACAACTATCTATACTTTGGTGAATATAATATTTCAGAGTTTCGGAGGAATAGTAGCACCACATACTGCGTAACCCAAAACTTGCATAAATTTACCACATATAGCACGAATCATAAAGACACATAGGTACATGCTTCGCTTTCTCATTTTTTCGGTTGCCATTTCCATAATCGACAAAACCATCAATTCGATCGTGAACAATATTACATGTTAAATTTTCTTGAATGGCCATTTCATCAAAAACAAGAACAACTTCCTTACTTTTATTATCTAATTTATCAACTTGAATTTTCATTTAGGCCAAAATGTTTTCATTATATCCAGGTGATAAACTCTTTATAATTGAGCATTTATGGATAGAACCTGGATTCGAAATCCCAATACATCACGCATAAATAGATATAGGGCTGTATTTCGAAAATATAGAGATTGTGAAACCCATTTCTCATCAGGAGAGTAAGTACTACCACTTTGAAGCAACATAGAAGCAAATGTCTTGGAATTAGGACCTGCTTTCGATTCTTGCTCAATGATCATCGCAATTTTCAAACCGGGTTTCGTCGGTTTTTTATAATTTTGCCTTTTGAAGCATTTTGATGCGAAATTGAACATTTTTGTATGGAACGTTTCATGTCCGGTGGCAGTGAAATGCAAATAGTAGCGTAGTATTTACAGGTTGGGCTTTTTTTCTTTTCAATACCTCAAAAGTTAAATCCGTACTTATATATCGTTTTCTTTTATAAGTTTTTGTAATCAAGGAAGTGTTTACACGTGGCGAAGGTGAGCAAGAGTGTGGTGACCCATAAGTATCAGTTTTACTGTATTATTTATAATACAGTATTGTTTTGTCTTCAGAAGCAAGGAAGGAATGAAATCCAGTGTCAATTTTTTTTCCCGAAATCAGATGCTGCAAAATGGGCACTACAAATATATGGTTTTTTCTTCTTTAAAATTTCCGTTGTAGATTCATGACATGCTTCAATCTACGACTTCCATTTCATGGAATCGCGTTTGGGAAAGACAAGAAACCTTCTCTCCGGATTTTGTTTAACTGGGGATGCACAGCAAATTATTGAGCATTTATCATTAAACTTGCTTATTGTAGTATATGTATGTATATATGGTATTTAAACTTAAAAAATCAAAACTTTACTAAATCACTGAAATTTAAAATTATAAGTTTAAGCACACGTGCTACAAAACTAAAAAATCTACCAACAGAGTAGTATTCAGAAACCTGTTTAATTCTGGGGTGCGATGATGCCTGAAAACCTAAAAATAAAGTAAAACCTGTTAATATAGATCAATGAAAGACTTCTACAAAAATTATTAAAACTTCAATTTTTTAAACACAAACTTATTTGAAATATTAAATAATTAAATCTAAAATAATTTAAAATTAACTTACCACTGAATTGTATCGTTAAGTTTTCTAAAATTTTGTAAAACTTTGAATATAATTATAATTTATAAAGAAACTTTCACAATACGTAGTATCACAGCTACCAAAGAGTAATTTTCTTCCACCAATAAAAAATTCGCATAAATTTTGATGTGACTTGGTCAGCTCCGTTTTAAAGTCTCAACTAGTAACTTATGAAAGGAAGTTTTAACGGTATCATGTGAAATTTAGGTAAGCCTTATTTAATATTCTCATTTAATTTCAAAATAGATTTTCCCTTCGAAATATTTTTCATTCAATAGTAAGATATAATAGCAGGTCAGTTCTGACCTGAGTTTTACACTTTATTTAACATCCTTTCCTCTAAAAACTGTCGGGTGTTTCTAGTTGGTCGAAGGTAACATTTCGAAGTCCGTAGGGTTTTCCTAAGCGATTTAAACGATTTCATGTTCATTCTCAAAAATTTTTGGGTCTAGTAACTTATGAATGGAAGTTTTACAGGTATCATGTGAAATGTATGTAAGTAGGTAAACCGTATTTAAGGTGTTTTCCATATTCTCATTTCATTTTAAAATAAATTTCCCTTCCAAATATTTTTCATTCGATATCAAGAAAACTAGCTATAGCAGGTCAGTTCTGACCAGAGTCTTACACTTTATTTATCATCCTTATCTAAAACCTTATCTATAGGCCTGTGGCTATAACTGGTACCAGAATTAAGTAAAAAACATAACGCAGTCACGATCGGCTGCAAGCTAATTGTATGATACTCTAGATGAAATACTGAACTCCGATTTATATTTTTGTTGGAAATATATCAAAAGAATAAGGAGTGCACAAGCAATTATTACATGACCTTTTACTTACAGGTAGAAACAATTGTATAGTGGCTACTTGGTTTTTTTATTTATAGTGAGTTCCATATAAGTAAGTTAGGACATTTTACAGAATTTTTGTATGGCAACTACATGAAGGACTTATGGGATATTTTTCATATTAATATTTGCAGCTGCTACTATTATAAAATTAATGTGTATAAAATTTCAAAGTCGTAACTTAAAGCGTTCTAAAACTATCGTTCAATATTGGTGAACATGTTTATTAAGGACATTTGTATGACAGCTACCCGAAGGAACGAAGGAACGGATGGCGCTAATTAATGAACTCCGTTTTGGTTTTGGTATAAAACTAATTTCTGTAAAATTTTAAATTCCTGCTTTAACTCGTTCTGGAGTTATAGTAGAGTGGGTGTGAGGGTGAAGGAGAGGGAAGTGTTTTAGACCGAAAATTTTGGTTTCTAGATCTCAGTAACCCCGTATGATAGGAAGCTGAAACTTGGACTTTCTATAGAGCTCTGATAGTAGACCCATTTGCAGAAAAATTGTCAATATTGATCAAGGGGTGTGGGAGTGGGGGGAAATGTAATGCGTCCGAAACCCAAAAAAGGCGAGATAGACACATTCTAAAATCCATATCTCCTAAACCGTTAATGGCACACTATTCAAACTTAAAAAATATTTGTAGTTATACTAGGAGAACAAAATCAAGAAAAATGTTGGGTAAGGGAAGTTGTGTATGGGGGTGGGGGGTGAAAAACTTTAGATTACGATATCTCATGAACCAATTGCTCTAGAAAAATAAAATTCGGTTTGGGTATAAAGGTCGACAAGTAAAGATTGATCAAAGTAAAATTTTTTAAGTGGGAGGTGGAGCATAGAAGTGGAGGGGATGAGAATTTTTCAAATCAAACACATTTCATATCTCAAGATCAGTGTAAGATAGATGCTTAGAATTTTTACCAGAAGTAGCGCTAATTAAACTCTAGTAGGGAAAAAAGTTTTGTGGTTAAGGGTGTAGAGGGGGAGGGTGAAAAGGGAAAAGTTCCGATGCTTAAATCTTGAGAACCTGTAATGATATAAGCCTTCAACTTGGTATTTAGATAGAGCTATAGTAGCGAAATGTTGGAAAAATATAATTTTTTTAAGGAGTAGTATGCTACAGGGGTAGGGGGTGTTTTTCCTAACTATTAAATGGTTCATGCTAGAAAGTTGAAACTCGGTGTGTATATGTAAATCTACTAGAAAAGTAATTGTGTAAAAAAAAAAGTTTGAATATTCATTAGCGTTCAGAAAGGGGGGCAGAAAAAATTATTTGTAAATATAATAAATATAAAATGCATATATTTTCACGATTTTCGTCATATCTACTAGGTCTTTCCAAATATTGAATTCATTTTTATTCTACGGATTCTTCGTATGAATACCTAGAATGTATTTTCAAGGTTTTTTGAAATTCAAACTTTAAGGGTAGTGTGGTACAAGTGGGAGGTGTTTTTCCTACATATAGAACGGCTTAAGCTACAATGTTGAAACTCGGTGTGTATATCTTAATCAACTAGAAAAGTAATTGTGATTAAAAAAAAATTTGAATATTCATTGGCGTTCAGAAGGGGGGGGGGCAAAAAAAATATTTGTAAATATAATAAATATAAAATGCATATATTTTCACGATTGTCGTCATATCTACTAAGTCTTTCCAAATATTGAATTCATTTTTATTCTACGGATTCTTCGTATGAATACCTAGAAAGTGTTTTCAAGGTTTTTTGAAATTCGACCCTAAGGGTAGTGTGGTACAAGTGGGGGTGTTTTTCCTATATATGGAACGGCTTAAGCTACAATGTTGAAACTCGGTGTGTATATCTAAATCAACTAGAAAAATAATTTTGAATAAAAAAAAACGAATATCTATTGGCGTTCAGAAGGGGAAAAAAAAAATATCTGTGAAAATAGAATGCACATTTTCCCACGATTTTCGACATATCTACTACCTCGTCCCAAATATTGAATTTAATTTTATTTTATGTATTCTCCATAATTGACCCCTAAGGGGGTGTAAAGTGATTATGTACTTTTTCATAAATTATTCCATATCTCTCAAATCCAATCAGATTTTCACTTCCACGATCTTGTTCTTTTTGATAGGTTTTCAGTCACATAGTAGCCTCCACCGCATTTCAGAATTGAACGCGTTCTTAACTTCTACCGGAAAAATAATAAAGTTACGCCCAGAATGTTGGCAGATTTTTACAACTTGTGACCAAATTTCAACTTCCTAGGTCAACGCGTTCTTGAGTTATCGTGCTAACGGACGGACGGACGGACGGATGGACGGACGGACGGACGGATGGACGGATGGACGGACGGACGGATGGACGGACGGACAGCAAACGGATTTGGGGGTTTTGGCCAAAAATAAACACAAAATAATATAAAACTTTTTTTCGTCCGAGGCTCGGTTCTATGCGTTACAAACTTTTCGGGCTGGATTAAACTTATAATACTCTATATGTTCATCTAGAGTATAAAAATCTGCCAACAGTCTGGTCGCAACTTTATTATTTTTCGGAAAGTTCGGAACGTGTTCAATTCTGAGATGCGTAGGTTGGAATGTGTAGGTTACTATTTGACTGTATTTTTTTTTTAAATTGATAGCAATCTTTTATTAAAACAATAATAAAATCATTTGGAAAACGAAAAAAAAAAAAAAAATAGACCTGACTTTGAAAATTTGTATTCGATGAAAAAAGTTTAACACATATCGCTAAGATATTGTTACCATTTTTGACTAGGTATCCTCTAAATACTATATGTTATTAAAATTTCAGTGCAATCCGTTTAGTAGTTTTTCTCAATCAATCATTTTTCTAAAAAAAAATCAGGTTTTGAGTTCTTAGATCGGTGGTGGGCCGGGCGAGCTCCGAACAATTGCTCCATTATACGGTTATTACTTTGTAACGACTTGAAATTCGGAAAAATCCTTTTACATACATACCCTAGGATTAATTTAAAAGTAATTTAGTTAAAAAACCATTTTTATTTCTGATCCGGCACACAGGACTTATTTCACCTCTTCGTGTAGAATCAATAAAATCTGATTCCATTTGAAAATATCTCAGTACAAGCAGGTACATTGCATACCTAATATCATATGAACTTACCATATATGGTATATGTGCGTTGCTTATTGATCTTTTTTTTGTTTTCTCGGTGAGCTTTCAGGTAAGCGTTTTCTAAATCATTCATATAAACAGGGAAGGAACTTTTACTCTAGATTCAAACCACGATTATGAAGCTTTTTAGCTGGCGTTTGAACGACAGCTATTTTTTGAAATTTTGTACATATTTCTAACATGGCATTCGTCATCTGGTAATTATATTGTCTGTGGTTTAAGCTACGCCTTTGAAATTTCGAACATATTATTTTTCCGTTAATTGGAGCTAAATGTATGACTATTAAGAAAATCCTATTAGTCCTTCGTATAGCTGCCATGCAAATATCCAGTCACTTCACTTAATTCACGAAATTCACTATAACTCCAGTAATCGTTTAGCTATGAATTCAGAATTTTGTACAAATTAGTTTTGAGTGAAAACAAAGTTCGAATTTACTAGTCAGCGAAATCCTTTTACTCCTTCTGGTACCTTCCATACAAAAGTCTTTGAGACACGTGCTCAACAACATTTTCTGATAACTTTTGGACGCTTTAAACTACGAATTTGAGATTTTGTACAGATTAATTTTTGAATGATTCCAAGGAAAATTATGAATATATAAGTAATCGAGTGAGTCCTTGTTTCACCTCCCAGTCCTTCAAAAAGGATATTTTTTTCTGTTTATAATATGAAATTAAACCCTGTTTATGGTCGTTATTAGATTTTTTCGTGGTAAGCTACCACAGAAGCTATTATGATTAGGAGGTTATTACAGCCATTAAAACGCGGACCATATTCAAGGTTACAACCAGAGTAAAGCTGAAATCAAGAGAAAAAAGCTTCTCAAATACACGCCTTTAGTCTAAGGTAGAGGACGCCTTTCTTGACCATTACATTCTTCTCGGTAATAAATTTGGAATGGGATGTGGCTATATAGAATTTACCTCAGCGATCCCACCAGCTGTCAAGGTGTTTCGGTTAGTAGGCAAGAATACACCTTCTGAAGAGTCTATGCCCTCCGATGACGACCTAGTCCAACACAATCTTATGATGAACTGGCTTCTCCAGTGAAGTTTCTTTCCAAATTTGTCATATCCTCAGGGATGGCGGTTAGTCCACAGTCGGGGACTCCGTGTTGGAGTTTCACTCCACTGACACCTGTTTATTGTCATTGAGTTTTGAGTAGAAATCTAATGGGGCTCCTTACTGAAGGACATACATCATGCACACACGTAATTCTACTTGATCCCCAACTACAATATAAATCGAAGTTCTGTATCATCTAGAGTGTTTTACGATTGGCTTGCAGCCGATCGTGACTGCAGTATGTTTATACTCTAGATGAACATATAGAGTATTATAAGTTTAATCCAGCCCGAAAAGTTTGTAACGCATAGAACCGAGCCTCGGACAAAAAAAAGTTTTATATTATTTTGTATTTATTTTTGGCCAAAACCCCTAAATCCGTTTGCTGTCCGTCCGTTAGCACGATAACTCAAGAACGCGTTGACCTAGGAAGTTGAAATTTTGTCACAGCTTGTAAAATGAAAAAAGAAGGCTAAGTTCGTTAATGGGTGATATCCTTTCACTCCTTCGGGTACTTCCCAGACAAGAGTCCTTAAAACACGTTTTCACAATTATTGCTCGAATGCTTCAAGTTAGGAACTTGAAATTTTGCATACTTAAGGTTTACAATGTTTGAATTGAAAGTTCTGAATATGATGCAAATCGAATGAGTCCTTCGTGTAGCAGCCTAGAAAAGTCCTTCAAAAATGTATGCTTGTTACTGAATCCACTATAACTCCAAAACGAATTAAAGCAGCAATTTAAAATTTTACAGGAATTAGTTTTATACCAAAACCATGTGTTTATACTCTAGCTAGATGAAATCATATAGAGTATTACAAGTTTGATCCAGCCGAAAATTATGTAACGCATAGAACCAAGCCTCGGACGAAAACAAATTATATAATATTTTTTGTTTATTTGTGGCCAAAAACCTCAAATCCGCTTGACGTCCGTCCGTCCGTCCATCCGTCCGTCCATCCCTGTCTGTCCGTGAACACGATAACTCAAGAACGCCTTGACCTAAGATCTTGAAATTTTGAATCTGAGTGTTTGGTTGAATTTGTAAGGCTAAGTTCGTTAACGGGCAAAATCGTCCCACTCCTTCGGGTAGCTGCCATACAAAATGTCCTTAAAACACGTGGTCAAGAATATTGGCCGATAACTTCATAAGGGTTTAAGCTACGACTTGGAAATTTTGTATGTGATAATTTTCCAATATTTGGAGCTAAATGTATGATTATGAAGAAAATCCTATTAGTCCTTCGAGTGGCTGCCATACACAAATCCTATTAAAATATCTTCATTCAATTCACGAAAGTCACTATAACTCAAGAAATCGTTTAGCTGTGAATTCAGAATTCTGTACAAATTAGTTTTGAGTGAATACAAAGTTCGAGTTTACTAATCAGCGAAATCATTTTACTCCTTCTGGTACCTTCCATATAAAATGTCCTCAAAACATGTGTTCAAGAATATTGAAGTTTTGTACAAATAAGATTTAAGCAAAAAGAAAGTTAGACTGCGTTTGTCAGTGAAATTTCTTGACTCCTTCGAATAGCTCCCATACAAAAAAAAACTTGAAAAGCCAGTGTTCTAGAAAATTTGTCGATGGCTTCACAACCATTTTAGCTGTTTGTCTAAAATTTTGTATACATTTGTTTGCCAATAGTTAAAGTTAAATGTATATCTTTGAAAAAAAATCCTATTAGTCCTTCGCGTAACAGCCATACAAATATCCTTTCAAAATGTCTTCAATTAATTTATGGAACTCACTATAACTCAAGTTATCGCTGTAAATTTAGAATTTTGTACAAATTAGTTTTGAGTGAAAATGGGTCAGCGAAACCCTCACGCCTTCTGGTACCTTCCATACAAAAAATTCTAAGATACGTATTCAACAATATTTTCCCATAACTTTTGAATGAGTCAAACTACGAATTTGACATTTTGTACACATTAATTTGTGGATGGTTCCAAGGAAAGGGATAATTTTATAAGAAATCGAGTGAGTCCTTCCTGCACCTCACATGTGAATGTCCTTCAATAATGACATTTTATTCCCGATGGCACACCCAGTTCAAGAAATGATTTTAAACATTGATGATATTGTTTTTAAGTTTCAAGTAGCAACTGAATGGAGGTCCTTAATAAAGGACATACAACATGCACATACGTAACTCTACTTTAGCCCCAACTACAATATAAATCGGAGTTCAGTATCATCTAGAGTATTATACGATTGGCTTGCAGTCGGTCGTGACTGCAGTATGTTTTTATTTAATTTTACTTTATTATTTTAATAATAAAGTATTGTTATCGATTTTTAAAAAAAAAAATTGGCTACCCTGAAATTTTTTTTTACACGATTTATGACTAATAAACACCAAAAAAGCAAAAAAAAATTTCACTTCGTCTGTGCGCCGTCCGCCGTACGCAAGCTCGTTTGAAGAATTATAGTTGCCAAACCCTATGAGCTATTAAATTGAATTTTTTTTCTGAATAGACATGGTGGACCCCTTGAAGTGTGTTTTTTTTATGGGTGAGGGTGTCAGGGGAAAGGTGGGGGAAGCGTTTTAGACGAAAAATTTTGGTTTCTAGATCTCAGCAACCGCTTATGGTAGGAGGCTGAAACTTGGAATTTCTATAGAGCTTTGATAGTGGACCCATCTGCAGAAAAATTGATGATACGGGTGAAAGGGTGTGGGAGTGGAGCGGGAAACAATGCGTCCGAAACGCAAAAATGCCGAGATCGAAACATTCTAGGATCCATATCTCTTAAACCGTTAACGGCAAGCAATTAAAACTTAACAAATATCTGTAGTTATACTAGTAGAGTAGATTGAAATAAAACTTTTTGGTGGGGGTGGTGGCGTACGGGGGTGGGGGTTGAAATACTTAACATTACGATATATCAGGAACCAATTGCACCAGAAAAACAAAATTCGGTTTGGGTATAAAGCTTGATAAATAAAGATTGCTCAAAGTAAAATCTTTGAAGGGGGCAGGGAAGCACGGAAGTGGGGGGGGATAAGAATTTTTCAAAAATATCACTTTTCATATCTCAATAACAGTGTCAGATGGATGTTTCAAATTCTTACCAAAAGTGGGCCCAATGTAGCCCTAGTAGGGAAAAAAAATGGAGGTGTGGGTGTAGAGGGTGAGGGTGGGGAAGGGTGAGAAGGAAAAAGTTCCGATGCTTCTTTCTTAAGAACCTGTAATGATATAAAGCTGAAACTTGGTATTTAGATAGAGCTATAGTAATGACATGGTGAAAAAATATTTTTTTTTTAAGGGGTAGCATGGTACGAGGATGGGGGGTGTTTTTCCTAACTTTAGAACGGCTTGTGCTAAAAAGTTGAAACTCAATACTTATATGTAAATCAACTAGAAAAATAATTCTGATAAAAAAAAAATTTTGAATATTCACTGGCGTTCAGAAAGGGGGTCAAAAAAATGGTTCAGTATATATAAAATGTATATATTTTCACGATTTTCGTCATATCTACTAGGTCTTTCGAAATATTGAATTCATTTTTATTCTACGGATTCTTCATATAAATACCTAGAATGCGTTTTCAAGATTCTTTGAAATTCGACTCCTAAGAGGGCGTAATGTGATTGTATACTTTTTCATAAATTCCACATATCTCTCAGGTCTGATCAGATATCGAACATCTTTTCACTATGACGGACTTGTTTTATAATCACCTATTTTTAAGTTTCTTCTTTTTCAACCTCTAGACCGCACCCCGGAATATGACCCAATTATAAAATTCATATGTTACACCATATTCTAACAGCTTTCCGTTAGGTTTTTAGTCACATAGTAACATACACCGCATCCCCGAATTGAACACGTTCCTAACTTCTGCCGGAAAAATAATAAAGTTACGCCCAGACTGTTGGCAGATTTTTTAACTTGGAATCTCAATGTAATCAAGGTCAAAAAATCTAAGACCGTTAGTGCTTCTCAGTTAAGTTAAGAAAAATTATGATTATAACATAATTGTGAAGTGCTGATGTTCTTCGATTTTTTAACCCCGATCCCATTGAGAAACCAAATTAATTTTTGTGTATGTTTTGAAACTGTTTCTTAAACCTACAAATTTTAAAATAATAAAACAACCCGTTTTGAGATATTCAAGAAGAAAAGACAAAATCATAATCCTTGAAAAAAATTTTTATTGCGACAACCTTCCCTTTTAAAATAAGTCATATTTTATTATTCTAGGATAAAAATTACCAGAGATATGAATTTTCAAAGAGGACTCGGACCCCAGTTTTGCGAAAACTGTAACATACTAAACCTAACAAAAAAAAGAGATGAAAACCAAAAATTATTATTTTTTTAAACTACATAGTTCTTAAAGTACAAAAATTGTCAAAATAATCGGTGATGGCAAGATCACAAATTTCGTCATTTTTGGCGATTGTTGATGGAATAACCCTATTACCTACGCAATATGTTTTCTCGTAGTCTTTTTATCACGGTTCATATAGTATGTGCTTTGCACCGCAGAACTACAGTAATTGCTAATTATAGTCCATATTGCCGTGGGGTAAAACAAAAAAATAGGAGAATGGTTAAAGTATGTGTGTTTAGAAAGTTCGGAATTGATCTTGATCCGGGGGGGCCGCGGTAAGGTTTCGGCCTAATGACATAACGGCGTAGGCGTTTTTGTGGGTGCCAAATTTTTTCTTTAGCAAATCTGAACGGTCTGTTGTGTATGAGAAAATACGAAAGTCTTTTGTACGATAGAAATAGGTAATAGAGCGCCTTCGACGTTCATGTCATTTTTTATCTTTCGGCACCTTATTTTCGCCTTCAGCGTTTGAACACTGAATTTCCAAAATGCGTCCTTTTCACGCTGGCACCACCGCTAAAAAAGGCGACACTGTGTGTAACTGTAAGGATGTTTATGTGAAAATTGTGCTACTCACCTTTTTTATTAATTTTCCTTCCAATCTTATTCCAAATATTTTCCTTTATTGTCAAGTTTCTGTAGCTTTTTAGTTTGATAATTATATATAATTATTAGTTATTATAATATTAATTATTTAATCTCAAGAAACCACTAGAAACAACTGAACAATTTCACAACAAGTTTACGTTGCTGTCGGCGAAATTGCGCCGAACTCAAGCTCTGACGTAAATGCGTCCTCAACTGCGAGCGCAATTGCGTCGCGTGATTTATCGGAAACCATTTGTATTTACGAACCAAGTATGATTACAGCGCAATTGCGCTGGCGGATTTCCGTTGCACTTTTACGCACTTTACAGGCAAGTTGCACCGCAGAGGCATCTTCAGTGTAAATTGCTTTTAACACAGTAAAGAATGAGAACCGGTTTGCAATGGCCTGATGGCTCGCTTTCGCCTCTCAAGAGTGAGTGTAAACCATAGAGCTATATGTACTTATAATGGAGATAGCGTGCAGCGACTTTTTTTGAAGCCGGAGGTTTTCTCGCAAAGGACCGGCGATATTCACTATACTACTATCAGCATCTTACTCACATGTATGTTATAGGTACTCCGGTATTGAAAAGAAAAAAAGCCCAACCTTTAAATACTTCGCTACTATTTGCATTTCACTGCCACCGGGCATGAAACGCTCCATACAAAAATGTTCAATTTTGCATCAAAATGCTTCAAAGTGCTTTATACAGAAACGGCGCTTTGCGATCTCCGTTAGTTATAGCTCTATGGTGTAAACGCACAATCAGAATTTATTCTTTGAAATTTCTTGAAGTCACGCTTCTACCAGTAGAAATAACAGAATCTGGAAGCTCTCAAGAGAATATCCGATAAGAGTGTGTGTTTGCTTATCGCCCAAGTTCGTGCCCTAACGATTGAAAATTCGGTAAAAAGAGACCAAATGGTATGATCTTCAAAAATTAATGAAAAAAAATTTAAGGTCCAAATAAACATTAAAAAAAAAAAATTATATCGTTTCATTTTAAAGATATGGCAAAGCTTCGCATGAGTATTTTTATGCCACCTCTTATTACACTATAATTATAATCAATGGCGCAACAGCCCAAATCGGGCTGGGTATTGCCAGAGTTACTTCATTGCGAGACGAACGGAACACTAGGAGGTGAAGTGGTCAGCTACACGCTCGTCCGTGATTATTACCCCGATTTTAACTCAGGTACTTATTTACAGCTGAGTGAACTGGTAGTTCGGCACCCAATTCCATTTTCGAAAATTACTTGTCGCCAAGCCGATTTGAACCTGGTACCAGGTGCACCGAAGGCAAGTGCTCTAGCCACTAAGCCACCCAGACTAACTAACTAACTAACTAATTACACTATACCATGCCGTCATGGGCGCCCACAGGGGGGCAAGAAGGGGCACTTGCCCGCCCCCCTTGCGCCAACAGGGTGGGGCAAGAAGGGGCACTTGCCCCACCCTGCATATGGTTATCGCTAAAAGTTGAAAAATGTTGAAAAATGTTTAAGACTAAATGTTGTTGCATCTATTTTTGCCATTCACTGTAAAACCATTGTTCATATCTTTCATGCCACGACTGTTGTTTTTAGTAATGACTCTAAAAGGAAAATCAAATTAATGTATAGAAATAGATAATTTTCCGGAATTGACCAAGGTCGCGAAATGCAGACACCGTGCTACAAAATCTTCCCTCAAGATTCAGGTCATTGGTGGCTCAATCCTAATTTGTACCCCGGATAACTTTCGAAGTTTCTCTAAACTTAAAATGAATTGAATTTTTGAAAGAAACATAAAGAAAGGTTTCAATCAAAAATTATGTTATTTGCATTATTAATTTTTAATCTAATGAATGCTTGGAATCATCAGAATTTTGTTCAACAATGCAGCACCTCGGCTTATCACGGACACCTTTTTCGGCCATGAGAGAAAGTGAATCGATGTCTCCATTTTTAATATCTCACTGTTTAAGCCATAGTGGTTCAAAGTGTTTTTTGTGTGCATAAATTGTTACTATTTGTGATTAGTATTTAAATTGCTAGTTTTTCTTTTCTCGGCTGGATTGCAAGTAACAAGCATACATATATGTACATACATACATGTAAGTGATATAAAGAATGATATAAACTATTGTATTTTCCAATTTTGTTATTTTTCTTGAATTTTATTGTGTGTAAGGGCTCACATAACCCTCCCTGCGTGCTTAAAACCGAGTAAATATGAAAAATTATTATAAACGTTATATGGTGTAAAAAATGAAATGGTTAAATTCACATATCTTATTAACTATTTAACTGTAACAAAAAAAATATATTTTTTTAACATAGTTTCGAGAAAAACGCATTTAAAACTTCTGGTAACGTGAACTTACGGCTAGTTTTCCATTCCAGCTTCGTACTGTACCCCGTCTTCCCCTTGTATCTTCCTATAAACTTGGTCCTATAAACGAATTTCTTTTCTAAGCATTAAGAAACCCAGATTTTGCAAACAAAAGGAATACGAAACGCAGCTCTCGAGAGGGGCGCGGCAGTTAGCCAGGTCACATTTATTGCTATAACTTTGTAACGTAGAGGAATTTTCTTTATTATTTTAATAATTAAGTATTGTGATTGATTTTTAAAAAAAAAAAACTTGCTACCCTCAAAATTTTTATTTTCACGTTTCATAACTAGTAGACGCGAAAAAAGCAATAAAAATTTTCAGTCCGTCTGTCCGCCGTACGCCGTACGCAAGATCGCTTGGAGGCTTGTAGCTGCCAAACGATTTGAGATATTAAATTGAAATTTTCTTACCGAATAGACGGGGTAGGCTCCTAGAAGTGACCAAATTTTTAGGGGTGGGGGTGTGAGTCTTAACCATTTGGAGAATCTCTCTAGTTTGATGATATGGCTTCGTGGTTCAGTAGTATGCAGATATAACGGCTTAACTTCTTCGTCTCCAGCTGTAGTTCGTACGTGTCCACTCGGCCAGAGAGGTTCCTCATCCAGAAGGAATGATGGTCCGTTGAACCAGCGACTATTTTCGTTGAAGTCTGGAGTTTTAACCCACTTTGTTGCGTCGTCCGCCACGTTTAATTCAGTTGGAACCCACCTCCAGTCGTTGATATCAGTCGTATCTAATATTTCGGAAACACGAAAGGCAACATACGGACGGTATTGTTTTGGGTCTGAAGAAAGCCAGCAGAGCACAGTTTTCGAATCTGTCCAAAAATATCGGTCACTGATTTTAATAGAATGTCCTTCACAGATGGTGGTAGCAAGTCGAGTTCCTAATAGGGCGGCCTGAAGCTCGAGTCTTGGTATAGTAAGGGGCTTGAGAGGAGCTACCTTTGTCTTTGCTGCGATGAGCGAACATTTCACGCCTTGAGCATATTTGATTCTAAAGTAGGCAGCTGCAGAATATGCGTTTTCACTCGCGTCCACGAATATGTGAAGCTGGATAGATTCGTGACTTAAAGAATTCGTGTGAGTGTAGCATCTTGGTATACGTAGCTTTTGAATTACTGGAATAATTTGAATCCACTTAATCCATTTTTCATTAAGGCTATCAGTGAGCTCATCGTCCCATTCCAGAGAAGACCGCAAAATTTCTTGTAGCAAGATTTTAATGTACACCAGATACGGCGAGAGTAGTCCTAGTGGGTCATAAATTGACATGAGCACTCGTAAGACCTCACGCTTTGTCGGCCGTCGAATTCCATTCACGATATCTGAATTGACCTTATTAAACGTCAGAGGGAAAATTAAGGTATCTGTTAAGGTGCACCACCACATCCCAAGGGTTTTCTCAATCCCGCAATCCGACTCCGTATTCAATTTTTTTTGCATTTGCTGACCGTTTCCACCCATCACAGTTTGGACTTCGTTAGAATTTGAAGCCCAATTATGCATATCAAATCCTCCTTGTTTGTGGATGTATTGCACGGATTTTGCCAATTCGATTGCTTCATCGACTGAGTCAACGCTGTCCAGTAAATCGTCGACGTAGTGGTTGTTGATTATCGAAGATACCGTTCTAGGATATTGCTTCTCGTATTGTAGAGCATTTATGTTTTTTACGAACTGAGCTGAGCTTGGTGAGCAGGTAGCACCGAATGTCATCACTTGCATCACGTAGGTGTCGTAGTGTTGACTGGAATCTTCGCGCCATAGGAATCGCTGTGCGTGTTGATCGTCCTCCTTAACCTTAACCTGGTGGAACATCTCACGGATATCTCCAGTTATAGCAATTAAATGTTGCCGGAATTTAAAAATTACATTTGGTAGAGATGTGAGCTGGTCCGGACCTTTCAAAAGAAGAGCGTTAAGGGATGTTCCATTGGAGGTAGCGGCTGCACCCCACACGATTCTAAACTTTTTAGGTTTATTTGGGTTTCTTACCGCAAATATTGGGAGATACCATGTTCGAGGGTGACACACGTTCAGTTCTTCTTCCGTTAATTTGCGGGCATATCCCTTTGCAACATAGTCTCTTATTGTTTGACTAATGTTATTTTTTAAATCTTCGTTCTTGAAAAATTGTTTCTCAAGACAAGCTAGGCGACTTTGAGCCATTGGAAGGCTCTCTGGCAGCGTAAGCCTATCATATTTCCAAAGAAGCCCAGTCTCAAATCGTTCATTTACACGCCGAGTAGTTGAGTTCATGATGTCTAGCGCACGCTTGTCTTCTTTCGATTCGTAGGTCCCATCAATAACCTTCACTCCCATGTTTTCGAGCGCAAAGAATCCTTTTACTAGGCTATGTAATTCTTTATCATGGTTGCATTCACATACGTGGAAATTATGACTCTTCTCGTACATTTCTGCGTTATTATTGTAGCCATGTAGAGTCCAACCAAGGCGAGTTTTGGACGCAACAGGTTGGTCGTCCTTTCCTTCGCGAATTTTTAGTGGAATTCCTAGTCGCCAGTTGTCCAGGCCAATTAATATTCGTGGTGTCGCGTTGTAGTACGGTTTCAGAGGCAGTCCCTTCAGATGTTTATAACTTTCACAAAGTTTGTCATCCGGCCAGGATTGCGTTGGCAGATTTAAATTTGTGACCGTACGAACATCAGTCATTTTGAACTTAGGAGCGTTTCTGTACGTTCCCGATATTTCCATTTTAACTCGCATAGATTCAGGTTCAATTCGGCTATTGTCCGCAGTCCATTTTAAGCAAAGACTTTCTTTTATACCATCCAAGTTTAACTCATTAGCGAGTCCATCTTCCATTAGAGTTAGAGAAGACCCGTCATCTAAGAATGCAAATGTTTTTATGGTTACGTTGATTCCGTACAATGTAACTGGTATTACTCGAAACATTGTTGTCTGTAGATGGTACGAGTGACAGTTTGAATGAACGGTATTTGACAACTTCGTTTCGCTTGATTGTTCTTGCGAACTAGTATGGTCTTTGTCATCTTTGTTATTTTTGTTATTGTTATGCAAGAGCTGGTTATGTCGGAAAGTACACCCATTTATTCCACATAAGGCATTAAGGCACTTTCTACACAGCGGGAGTTTCTTAACAGCCTTCCATTTTTCGTTAAGGTCAAGTTTTTTAAACTGAAAGCAATCCTCCACCTTATGTTTCCCTTTATTGCAGATTACGCAGTCCTTTGAGTTCTGTGGATCGTTCTTATTTTGTGCGCTTGTCTCTTCCACATGAGTGTGCAGGTAACCTTTATCTCTGTTTGACCGTTTTTCTTGCCGAACTTGTTGTGAGTCGCTAACGTACGGAGTAACGTCACTTGCGGCTTGGGCTAGTACGAAAAGCCAATTTCCAAAGGAAGTAAGAGTTGGTGCGACTATGGACTGTTTGTGGATGGCCCAGTTCAATTTTAGTTGAGCTGGAAGTTTTCCTATTAGCTCTTGAAGTAGTGACGGACTATTAAGGTGAGCTACAAGTCCAGATGCTTCCATCGTAGAGCACAGGTTCTGGACCGAAAGCGCGTACTTGATAAGCGAGTCTAACAGTTCCGATTTAGGAGACGGCTGACTTCTGATGTCTTCTAAAACTGCCTGAATAATAGTGTCGGGTCTGCCGTATAGCATTCGAAGCATTTCAATGACGTTTGGAACGTTGTGTGGCAAAAGAAGTCTGCTTCTCACTGACTCCAGAGCCCTCCCTTTGAGGCACCTCTGAAGCCGCACTAAATTTTCTTCATTTGTAAATCCGCATAAGTGCGTTGTGTAGTCGTAACCGCTTATGAAGATAGGCCAGTCGATTGGATTACCGCTAAATGACGGTAAGTCTTTGGGCGCAACATGTCTTGCAGCTAATTGGTTTTTGGTCAACAAATGCGACGAAAAGTTGATGGTATTTTGGTGGAACCCTTCAATATTATTTGGTGGAAAGTGAAAGGAATTACCTGACGGTGGTGCAGTGGAATGTGCAACACCCGCGTAGACTACTGGTGGCTGGCTACCGTTGATTCACACGTTCTCACCGACTTGTGGTAATGATCGCAAGTTTGTTGAATAAGTACCTGGAACTTGTTGTGAGGCAGTATATGCCATCGTTGACGAATTTAGCAGCGTTCCGGTTGATAACGTTGGCATAGAAAGTGGGACGTTTAAGGCGTTTTGCAACGGATGAGTCGTGGGTGCTCGGTATGTGTTCCCCGGAATGGAAAACTGTTGTTGGCCCCCAAATGTGACGTTCGTTGAAATTTCCTTTACTCCGTAGCTATTTGTTGCCGTGGTGTACACCAGTTGGTTTGCTGCTGAATACGACGGATGAGCTTGGAGGGCAGGTGATGAAGATGGATGGAGTGTTGAAGATGATACATCAATCGTTCGCTGGACGTCAGGAATGATCCCTTGAAGATTCTGGTCCACCAACCACTTGTTTGTGGCACCGATTTTCTTGGCTGCAACATTAAGCGCGGCTGGCGGATTATCTTCTTCTCCTTCTGCGAGGATGCTGTACTTCTTCTGAAGATACTCCTGCCTGAGCTTGTACTCCTCCTCTAATCTTTGGAGCTCAAGTTGTTTTCTTTTTAAAAACGTTTGAGATACGCTCGAAGAAACTTGAGATGTGTCATCATCCCCGTGAGTCTCTTCCGTATGTTTGGCCACCAGTTCGCGGGCCGGTTGGCTTTGGTTTCTGCATTTCGGACAGATGAAATCGTTTTCCGAAACAGAATCGGTCACATTTACGCAATCGTAATGATGCCACTCGTCGCAGTAATCGCGCTGTACCATTCGGTCATCATCTGGCTTTTGGCACGTTTTGCAATTAATTGATGGCAATGGATTTTGCATTTTGACCTTTTGCCGGATTTTTGCTTTTCCCTATGTATTAGGTTATGTCCGACAATAAATTAAAGGATGTTGAGTTTTATTTAAATTCGAGTCTTTCTTTGTTTAATTCAACTTTATTTGATAGTGAAATAGATATAGACTGTAATTTATTGTATTATTTGCTGTACAATGTTAAGTTCTATTAATTTATGTTTTATATTTTACAATTATATTTTCTCTTACCCAACATGCTTTTTTGACACTTCAAAGTAAATTCAATTCGACTTAAGTTGGGCACGGTTCGCTAGGCTTCATTTGGTGCGTTCAAGGCACCGTCGGTGCATTTTGACGCAACATGATCAAAGTAAAATTTTTTAAGTGGGAGGTGGAGCATAGAAGTGGAGGGGATGAGAATTTTTCAAATCAAACACATTTCATATCTCCAGAACAGTGTAAGATAGATGCTTAGAATTTTTACCAGAAGTAGCGCTAATTAAACTCTAGTAGGGGAAAAAGTTTTGTGGTTAAGGGTGTAGACGGGGAGGGTGGGGGAGGGTGAAAAGGACAAAGTTCCGATGCTTAAATCTTGAAAACCTGTAATGATATAAGCCTTAAACTTGGTATTTAGATAGAGATATAGTAGCGGAATGTTGGAAAAATAAAATTTTTTTTAGGGGTAGTATGCTACGGGGGTAGGGGGTGTTTTTCCTAACTATTAAACGGTTCATGCTAGAAAGTTGAAACTCGGTGTTTATATGTAAATCAACTAGGAAAGTAATTGTGATAAAAAAAATTTGAATATTCATTGGCGTTCAGAAAGGGGGGCAAAAAAATTATTTGCAAATATAATAAATATAAAATGCATATATTTTCACGATTTTCGTCGTATTTACTAGCTCGTCCCAAGTATTGAATTTAATTTTATTCTACGGATTCTTCGTATGAATACCTAGAAAATGTTTTCAAGGTTTTTTGAAATTCGACCCCTAAGGGTAGTGTGGTACAAGTGGGGGGGGGGGGGGTTTCCTATATATAGAACGGCTTAAGCTACAATGTTGAAACTCGGTGTGTATATCTAAATCAACTAGAAAAATAAGTTTGAATAAAAAAAAAAACGAATATCTATTGGCGTTCAGAAGGGGGGCAAAAAAAATATCTGTGAAAATAGAATGCATATTTTCCCACGATTTTCGACATATCTACTACCTCGTCCCAAATATTGAATTTAATTTTATTCTATGTATTCTCCATAATTGACCCCTAAGGGGGTGTAAAGTGATTGTGTACTTTTTCATAAATTATTTCATATCTTTCAGATCCAATCAGATTTTCACTTCCACGATCTTGTTCTTTTTGATAGGTTTTCAGTCACATAGTAGCCTCCACCGCATTTCAGAATTGAACGCGTTCCTAACTTCTACCGGAAAAATAATAAAGTTACGCCCAGATTGTTGGCAGATTTTTTTTTTTAACTCTTAATTTTGTTGTTAATTTTTAATAGTATGTACATATAACAAATGTAAATCTGTAAAAAAAAAACATTTTTTTTGGAAAATTGCAGAGGTTTGTTAGATTGTATGTGAGCCCTTAAAACTATTGTTGTAGTAAATTAGCTTTTCATATATACATATATATGCTTTATGATAGAAACAAATAAAAGTACGAACCCTGAAGTTACTGGACACTTTCCGACGTAATCGATTAATTTCTTCATCATCATTTATTGCCCATTTATTGCGAAAAGGTCAAATTATTGCTAAAATAAGATGAAGTTAGCGGATTTTTTTTTTAAAAAAATTCTTTAATCGCGAGTTGACTTGCATTAGGGGCTATCCCTAATTTATTGAATTTCAACCGATTCCGCCAAAAAGTAGCTGCTATCTTCAGGGACACGATAAAAATAAAAACGGACCATTGCCTTTCAATTTTCTTTCTTTGAAAAAAGTTTATTATTTTCAGTTTGTGAAGCGTTTTCTTCTCCGCTCTTTTGCGTCACCAAAACGGGTGTCTCTTCACATTATTGCCATCGTCGTTTTTATTTGTCACGAAACTGTTGTTAAGACGCTAGATCGTATAATTTTGCTGGTATAATTTAAACTTACAAGGGCAAAAAGCGCTCTAAAACTGAATCATTCAAAATTTTGTTATTTATTTCACAGTTCGAAGAATTTAATTCAAAGCTAATTTTAATAATGGATATACGAAAATTTTTAAAAAGAAACGGCAGACACAATGACTAAAGATAGTCCTGCATCAAAAATATTGCGCATCGAAGAAGATAGCGATGATAGTTTCACTGTTAATAGCAGTGCAATAACTACTGCTAAGCGTGCAACAAAATCAATAGCCACAGTTACTTCAGAAATTTTGAAAGGCGGCCCAAAAATTGAAGAAAGTTTCAATATTAGTTTGTGTTGTTGTAGTGCAACTGTAGAAAAATGTCGAACAGAAGCAGCAGTATTTTTGGAAAGTAGCGGGGCAGATATAGATATTGGTAGCTTTATTGATTTGAACAAATTGCTTGCTTTGAATGATTCTCAGAAATTTAATCTAATTTCAAACCCGCCAAAAAAACTATGACTATAAAAAAGATGTTACCGTAGAAAGTAAGAGACATTTTCGTATTGAATGGTCTCATCAGTATCCGTGGATAGTATATTCAAAAAAACTGAAGGGTGTTCTTTGTATACACTGTGTGTTATTTAGGCCTACGGTAAAAAGAGGATTTCAAGGTTCATTTATTTGTGCTGCATTTAGCAAATATATAAATTTTCATGAATCAGCAAAAAAACATGAGAAATGCAAATGGCTTGCAGAAAGTGTCATGAAATCTATAGACTTTGTTGATATCATATCTAAAAAAAGGCAGAGTATTGATTTGCTACTCAATTCATCGGAAAATGATTTAATTATTAGAAATAGAGCAAAATTATATCCCATTTTGTCAACCATAATTTTCTGTGGTACGCAAGACCTACCACTTCGTGTAAAAAAATCGAATGAGGGTAACTTTCGCGATCTGTTAGAGTTTCGGGTTGATGCCGGAGATACAATTATGCACGAACATTTAACTACAGGTTCAGGAAACGCTAAATACACTTCCCACCGCATTCAAAATGAACTTATAAATATTTGTGGGTCCTTAGTTAAAAATAAAATTGTTGATGTTATCAATAATGATCAATGCACTGCATTTTCACTACTTGCGGATGAAATGGTAGATATTTCTGGTATCGAACAATTGTCAATTGGAGTTCGTTTTCTAGCCAAGGATATGGATGGAAAGCTATCTACTTGTGAAGAATTTTTGGGCTTCTCTGCTTTAAAAAATATGGATGCAAAGAGTATATCTGACAAAATTCTTTTCTTTTGTGAAAAATTATGTTTAGATACATCCAAGTTGGTTGGACTAGGTTTTGACGGATGCTCAGTAATGTCCGGCCAGGAAACTGGTGTTCAAAAACGCATAAGAGAAAAGCATCCAAAAGCATTGTACTTTCATTGCGCGTCTCATAAATTCAACCTCGTTGTAAACGATTTAAGTGCAGTGCAAGAAATAAGAAATACCGTTGGAACTATAAAAGAGGTTATTAAATTCTAATTCATAAAATATCAATATTTTTGAAGTATTTAGATTTTCTTATAAGCTCAACTAGTATCAGATTTTCAGACGACAATAATCCAGCCTTTTCGTTATATAATTTGCATCCTCATAACATAAATAAAATAACTTATGAGAATTACTTATGGTGATTTCTTTTCTCAAAAAAAATGTGACCCGTTTCTGCCCTCAATTTTTGTTCTAGCAGTTCCGCTGATCTATTCTCAATTTTTTTTTGACCTGCTAGAAAAAGAGGTTTGAGTCCGTGGTTAAAATTGACCTGAAAAGTTGCATTTGTTGCCCCGAAAATTTCGGCGGTGCAACTCCTTTAACCTCAAATGTGCGTAAGAAACGATGTAAATAAGAAAAAAATATCCTACGACACAGCGGCAAACGATTTAAAAGCATAAGCTAAACTGTCCAACGGGTCATTCGGTAATTAGAAATCATACGGAGTGTAGTGAAAATTTATTTCAATTTTGATAATAGCTTTTTGACCTGAAAGCGTTCTATTGTAAATTGACCTGTCGGACGGAACTGTCAAATAAGAGGGCAGAACTGCAATAATTTTGCATATTTACAGGTCACATTTTTTTCGAGAAAAGAAATCACCATAAAAATTAATTGATACCATTCATAGTCATTATAAAATAGATAATTTTAAGGAGCAGGCTCTAACTTGGTTTTATTTTTGGAAAAGCGAAAATACTTTTCATATAAACGAAAATACGCCGATGATAAAACTGATAGGCCATTGTCAATTTTACCCGGCCGTTGGAAAAGCCATTGAAATATCTGTTTGCTTACCGCCAACCACATGTACTATAGAACGATCATTCAGTACTCTTCGCAAAGTGAAAACGTGGGTTCGCTCTACTACAAGCGAAGATCGTTTAAATGGACTCTATTTATTGAGTGTTCATCGGGACTTTGTAAAGAAAAATAAAACATTTATTGAAAATGTTATTAATGAATTTGGAAAAGATTCCAGAAAATTAAAATTCATTTCTTCTCAATCCCAGGATTTGGTGTAGACTATTAGATAAGTTATTTAATATTTCTTACATCGTATGAACGCAATAATGTAGCGTTAAAAACAAATTTTAATTTTTTTTAAATAACCAAGAGATAGTAGGGTCAGCACTGGTTTCATCAGACAATATTTGAAAATTTTTGTTTTTCTAAAAATATACATTTGCTGAAGTACATAACGATCTCATTAAAAATTATTGTATTGAATTTTGTTTCATTTATTTTTATTACAATAAATCGCATCATTAAGAAAAATAACATGGTAGTATCATTTGACTAATAACATATATTTGTTTCAGTAATTAAGGTAATGAGACCCTCTACATGAACGAACGAATTTTCCGATACGAATTGTCGTTTTTCAGCTTAATGTAAAATTTTCTGATACTAGAAAATTGGTTGAAATCGTTAATAATAGCATTTTTAAAAATATCACAAGAGAAAATTTCAAGAGATTTGCATTTTGATTGATAATATTTAAAAAAAAACTCCGTTTGTCGGTTGGAATATTTTTATTCGTACGACGTTTTCACTTTTCTTTTTATTATCAATTAAAACTACAAATTCTTGGAGATTTTCTTTCATAATATTTTTGGAAATGTATCATTTACGATTAAAGCCAATTTTTCATTAACTAAAGATTTCACAATAGGTCGAAAAACGAAAAATCGGTTCGGAAAATTCGTTCGGTCGTATGCAATGTGTACAGCGCCATAATGTATAAATAATTTTTACTCCTATTTTTTATATTGCGACAACCCTTCTCTTTAAAATAAGCTTTATTTTATATTTCTAGGATAAAAATTACCAGAGATATGCATTTACAAAGAGGACTCGGACACCATTTGTGCGATAACTTTAACAACTATACTAACAAGAAAATTAAATTGAAATAAAAAATTTAATTTCAACTATTTTTTTCACTAGTTTCAAGTACAAAAATTTCTAAAAGAATCGGAGATGGCAAGATCACAAATTTCGTCATATTTGGCGATTCGTTAAGTTGAATCCAGTCAAAAGTTTGTAACGCTTAGAACGAAACCTCAGACCAAAAAAAGTTCAATACTATTATGTGCTTATTTGAGGACAAAACCTTTAAATCCGCTTGACGTTCATACTTCTGTTCGTAAACATGATAACTCAAGAACGCATTACCCTATGATTTTGAATCTGAATGTTTGGTCGAATTTGTAAGGCTAAGTTCGTTAACAGGCAAAATCGTCTTCATCTAGAGTATCATACGATTGGTTTGCAGCTGATCGTGACTGGAGTATATTTATTCCATTAATACATGCAAAAAACTTTTAAAATGCGCACTAAAATTTTTGACCCTAATATAATCAGTTTTGGATGCAGCTTTTACTTCGACATGTGCATAAAACAACTTGGCTTCTTTTTATTGTGGCATGTCCAATCCTTTCAGGTATATACATAATTTAAGGGTTACACAATCGGTTTTTTCGATCGACGTGACATTCACAATTCAGTCAAATATGTAAGCTGTGACTGATAATGGCTCGCTTTGGTAACACTATTGAACCAAAAGTCCAGAAAATAGGGTTAAAAATTAAACCAAACATTCAGGTTCCAAATAGAGTGTGGGATTATTTTCATAAATAGTTTGCCTTGCCCCCTGTTGTAACCTGATTGCGGAGGCAATCTGGCAACACGCCGGAACTGTCACGACAGTCTTGTACGTAACCGTCAAATAGCAACGCGTTAAAATTAAGAATAAAGAACTAAGAATAACAACTAAGGATAGAGAGTTTCATTCATATAATCTGCCGACTCGTAAGACTATAAAACGAGTGATCTCAAGCAACCTGAGATCTCAACACCCCCCCCCCCCCCCCCCCTGGAAGAAGTTCTATAGGCGCCCTTGCATGCCGTTAAATATTTTATTATGAAAATTTACGAAAAGTTCTGTAAAATTCGTTCTATCAAAATGGAGCTAAAAGAATAATGGGATAAACAAAATTTGACTGTTATACCCTTTACAGACTAAACGTTTTAAACGCTTTAAATAGTCGAAATAGACGTGTTACAAACAGTAGTGTTCTAGGCAACTTGTTTTATTTTGATATATGATAGCTTGACGTGATTTATTTTGACAAGTAAATATTTTGCTGTGTTTTACTAGAAAATTTATGCTTAATTATTTGAAACATAAATGTTTGTATACCAGTAATGAAAAGTGCATTAATAATAATAATGCAGTCGTTGCACAAGCGCAAAATCAGGTTTCTACAGCATTAAATAGTTTATTTTAAAGTTAACTTCGATTTCCGCGAGGGTCGCTGTAAATGTTTTTGGATAACGAGTTGTAGCTACGTGTTTTCGTAAACGCCTTCGGGAAGTGTTTGCAACGCGTTTAAAACGCGCTAATCTCGTAAGTAAAAGTGACATTTAGTATTTATTTTACATTAACTGTCGAGAAACTAAACAAGTTCGAAATTTTATCTTTAATATTGCTGCAACAGCTTTCTTTTTGGCTGATAAGAACTGGTGTAATCTTACATTTGTAATACACAGTGTTATACACTAAAAGTGAGTACAGTACACTGAGTGCAGGCAAAAAGAACAAACCGAATTGCAAGTTATATCTAGAGTCACTGTATAAGAACTAACACACTACTTAGTCTTTATCGTAGAATAATAAAGTAGGGCTTATTTTAAACTGCAAGGTTGTCGTAATATAAAAATAATACTAATAAAAATTATCCTTGCAAGTTTTTTTTAAGGATAACGACTTTGTCTTGTATCCTTGAATATCTTAAGGGGTAATATCTAGTCGAAATATTTTTTTTAGTGGCTTAAATGGTGTAAAAACATGTCAAGAGTGATGTCTGACATAATTTTTTATTGAAAACAAATTTTAAGTGGTCGTAAAAGACGAATTTTCGAAGCAAGGCCGAACGCTTGAAAATGACAAATTGAGTTTCGGGGTGAGTTTCGCCCCTCTTACTCGTTACCGGCGGTGCAAAGGTATACTATACAGTTTCTAAATGAGGAATAGATGGCGTTAATATATAGTTTCAGGCGCGAACGCAGGGGGGGGGGGGGGGTTTGGGGGTTAAAACCCCCATTTTAGTCATTGGAATAGAACTATAACGGGAATAAACGGCTATAATTTTCAATGACGGATTATCTGGTGTTATGAAGGTCATGAATGTACTCGGTATAACTAATAGTCGTCAGTGTTTCGATTTTTGTAAAGGAAGCGACTCGCGAGCGCTCACTTTCTCATGAGGCAAAAACCAGCCGTCGTGACGCTAAATCGGCGAGAAAAAAAATCGACAGCAGTCAAATCGACGCAAAAGGCCAGTTATATGGTGCTGGGAAAGCAGAGTAAAGGTAAAAAAATCAACAAGCCTGTATCTTTAAAATTTCATGTAGTAAACACATTGTGAAACTTTAAACGCGTTTTTCACGAAACCATGTTTTCAAAAACGGCTAGCAGTAGAACTCGAGTAATTTTTATCCGATCGATATGAAATTTTGGCTGTACCTTTTTAGATAGATTATCTAGTAAAGTACACACGATTCTTGTGTTTCATAAACAATTTCGATTTTTCTAAATAAATTAAGGCCGATTTATTAGCTGAAAAATCGAAATTTTTTTCGAAATGCGCTCAAATTTTCAAAAATAAAATTTTTGAATATCCATGTGTTCTTTAATAGTAAAACTCGTGCATATCATCAAATTTTTTTTTTTTTCATTGTTCCAGATACTCTCGTTAAAGACTTGTGCTGCTAGCCGCGGGACGCCTACAAAAAATCGACCTTCGTTCCGTGCACTGCTCAGCCGTAATTTTGTCCTAAAAATTAATATAAATTTTTTTTTTTGTAGTTCAAGATAAGTGTAATAATCCCTCAATATTTCACATTAATCGATTTTTTAATAAAGACACAAAAAATTCACAAAAAACTGTCTCATTTTTTGCTTCCGACTAGATATTACCCCTTAATCTCAACAAGAGGCCGGGGCACTTCCTCCTTGTGGTTAGAGTGTCTTATCGTAGCTCGCCTCTGCTCGTCTGCTCTACTAGCCTTGACTTGAATCCCGCTCGTTGCCTCAGCTCAAAGGGTTAGACTCGTTGCGCGCTTCTGTGCGTTGTGCCTTTTCATAATTCGCCGTGATTTGTCGTAGCTCATCTAGGCCATAGTATAAATACTTACATAGTATCCAAATTCCCTATATTCACCATTGTCCACAAAATTTTTCGCATAAGAAAATTTTACCTCTCAAATAACCGATTTTGATTGGTCGTACGTTTCAAAGTTTTAACAGCTGATGACCGATCTTTATTTGACCTTGCACGTTGTAGTCCAAGAGCTCGCGACAAAAAATCGCAACAGTTTTGAGAAAGCTAATATTTTACTATTTGGTTACATTTAGTGTGTATGTGAATATACTAGAGTCAGCAGGTCTGACGTCAGGACACCTGGCTTTGGTGACCTGTCAAAGATGTCAAAAAAATCGAAAAATTTAACAGTTTTAAGAAAGCTGAAAATTTGCAAACACGTAGTTTTTACAATGAAAAACTGAAAATCAATGGTCAGACACCCCAACAGTGGGACCCACCCAGTCAGCTTCCCCCCGCAAAGATGTCAAAAAAACCGAAAAATTTAACAGTTTTGAGAAAGCTGAAAATTTGCCAAGACTTGGTTTTTACAATGAAAAACTGAAAAACAATGGTCAGACACCCCAACAATGGGACCCACCCAGTCAGCACCCCCCGCAAAGGTGTTAAGTCGAGTACTTGCGATTTCTCTTGCAATGCGCGTTATAACCATGCAAGAGTTTTGAGAAAGCTGAAAATTTGCCAAAACTTAGTTTTACAACGAAAAACTGAAAAACAATGGTCAGACACCCCAACAGTGGGACCCACCCAGTCAGCCCCCCCCGCAAAGTTGTTAAATTGAGTATGTGCGATTTATCTTACTATGCGCGCAATAACCATGCAAGAGTTTTGAGAAAGCTGAAAATTTGCCAAAACTTAGTCTTTACAATGAAAAACTGAAAAACAATGGTCAAACACCCTAACAGTGGGACCCACCCAGTCAGCCCTCCCCGCAAAGGTGTTAAATCGAGTAAGAGCGATTTCTCTTACTATGCGCGTTATAACCATGCAAGAGTTTTGAGAAAGCTGAAAATTTGCCAAAACTTAGTTTTACAACGAAAAACTGAAAAACAATGGTCAAACACCCTAACAGTGGGACCCACCCAGTCAGCCCTCCCCCGCAAAGGTGTTAAATCGAGTAAGTGCGATTTCTCTTACTATGCGCGTTATAACCATGCAAGAGTTTTGAGAAAGCTGAAAATTTGCCAAAACTTAGTTTTACAACGAAAAACTGAAAAACAATGGTCAGACACCCCAATAGTGGGACCTACCCAGTCAGCCCCCCGCAAAGTTGTTAAATCGACTATGTGCGATTTATCTTACTACGCGCGCAATAACCATGCAAGAGTTTTGAGAAAGCTGAAAATTTGCCAAAACTTAGTTTTTACAATGAAAAACTGAAAAACAATGGTGAGACACCCCAACATTGGGGCCCACCCAGTCAGCCTCTCCGCAAAGGTATTAAATTTGGTACGTTCTGTTACTATGCGCGCAATAGTCATGCAAGAGCTTCAAGGAAGCTGAAAATTTACCAAGACCTAGTTTTTACAATGAACAACTGAAAAACAATAGTCACACCCTTAGGCTCGGTTCACACTGCTCGGTTCACACTGCACGGTTCGCACCGTACGGCGAGAAACCGTACGGCCAAACTCAAATTGAGCCGTCGTTCACACTATACGGTTTATGCACGGTTTTTGCACGATTTTGTTCCTATCACATGCTAAAATTATTATAAAATAATAATTTAAACTGGAACAAAATATCTATCCCAATTGACCGTGCTATTTCAACCGTCTGTTCACTTGTTTTGATTGAATTGTATGCAGTGCAATGCAATTTTCCCAATATGCACATAAGAAGCCGTCACGGCGCACCGTCCAGTGTGAAAGCCTCCATACGATCACATGGGCCACTAGGTCCTCGGTCGCCGTACGGTCCCCGTGTGTTGCAGTGGCGCGGACGGCTGCTACACGGCGGCCGTACGGCGACCGTGCCCAGGCCCGGCCCTAGACTTTTCGGCGCCCGGCGCAGTATACACTTCGTCGCCCTAATCAATTTACATAACAAATTTTTCACTAAAAAAAAAACAAAAATATTTTACTTATTCACTTGTCGATTTTTCATAAAAATTCATGTAACTTTTTCTCAGGACCCGCTCAACAGCTTTGAATCAAACTTTGTACACTTATTATTTTAGTAAATCCAATGCTAATGAATGAATTAATTTCAAAAATATTAAAAACTTGACATATAATGTTTGAAAATTTAAACATTTTTGATGTTTTTCAAACCTAAAAAAAGTATTTAGAATCAACTTTTTAAAAATTGCTTCATTCAGTATAAATACCAATACTATTCTATCTTTAACCAAAAAAAGTCATCTTGATGTCTCTTATCAGTTTCGAGAAAAGGAGCAAACTAAAATCTCTCCAAATTGAATTTTTTTATATATACATATTGTTAATACAAATCTCACAGATGGCATTGGTTCTGTTTTCAAAACTTTCCTCTATTTTTTATCACATTATGCCATTTGCTCCTTTGATTTAAATCAATTAATGGTATAAATAAAATTCAGACGAAGTTCGGTAGCGGCGGAAGGTCGGTGTCAAAATTTTAAAATTGTACCGAAACACACCGAAAAGTTTGCCCAACCACTCGCCGTCGTAATTCTGTGTCCATCGGTGTGTTGCGGTACAATTTTAAATTTTTTACAGGGAACTTCACCGCCGCTAGCGAAGTTCGTCTCAATTGTGTTTATACCATTACTTCTCTTTATCATTCATCCAAAACATTCATTCCCCTCTAGCAAAAATAACGTGTTTCCTATTTCCCCTCATAATTCACCGAGGCGCATTCGCTCCATATCTATCTTTTTCTATTGTATAGAAATCATGTTCTGAGCTCTTTCAGCACACAATCAAATCAGCACCAGCGCTGCGGCGCTATGAAGCGGTGGCTCCAAATGAATCCGTACGAACGCAAAATCGTACTAGCTGATGAACGTATGAATGCAAAATTGGAATAGCAGATGATCGCACAAACGAAAAGCTGTACTAGTCGGTATCGTAGAGTGAGAATATCTTTAAGAGAAAAGATTCAATGTTCTGGTTCTTGAACGAGAATTGAAAGAGTGTTTTTAGAAAATGGAAAAATGGAAAAATGGAAAAACCCTGCAAAATCTAGAATATGCATCGGAAAAAGTGTGGCAAATGTATTCAAGAAATCCTTTCTATTAATTTCTAAGTATGTTTTAAATTTATAGCAAAATATTTGGAGAGATAATATGAACTAGCGCCTTCCTTAATTTGGCGCCCGGATTCAATGCGCCATTTGCACATATGGTAGGGCCGGCCCTGACCGTGCCATGGCCGCGCAATGTGAAAGAAACCATATACCTCTTCGCGCCACTAAAAAGATTTCACCGTACGGCGAGAAACCGTACGGCGCAAACCGTGCAGTATGAAACTAGCCTTATAGTAGGACCCACCCAGTCAGCACCCCCGCAAAGGTGTCGCTAAAAACGATTACGCGTGAACAACAATTTGATGGATGGGTATAAAATACTCATACGTAGGTACATTTTCTCTATGTTTCAATGCGCTGGTTCATTGAAGTTTTACTTACATGTGTATTTATATGAAAATATAATTCCGCATGGAAAATGTACAATACCTTAAAGTAATACTAGGAACTTTATTATATTGCACGCCGCGTACCGCGGCTACGCTCACGTTGTTCTATCGTCCCTGTTACTCCCGTCTTTCCCGTTGGTCCCGTTTCTCCGGTTGATCCATTGGTCCTGTTCCTCCCGTTTCTCTCAGTGATCCATTGGTCCTGATTCTCCCGTTGCTCCTGTATCTCCCGATGCTCCTGTTACTCCTGTTTCTCCCATTTCTCCCGTTGCTTCTGTTACTCCATCCTTTATCAACAATCTTCTATCCAACATCCTCCATCTCCCATCCTTTATCCTCTATCCGCCATCCACCATCCTCCATCCACCATCCCCCATCCTCCATCTTCCATCCACCATCCTCTTTCCAGCATCTACCATCCTCTATCCACCATCCTATATCTACCGTTCCCCATCCTCAATCCATCATCCTCTATTCACCATCCACCATCCTCAATCTTCTATCCTCCATCCTCTATTTACCATCCTCCACCCACCATCCTCCATCCTTCATCCACCATCGACTATCCTCTATTCACCATCCACCATCCTTCATGTACCATCTACCGGCCACCAACCTTCATCCTCTATCCAGCATCCTTCATCTTCCAGCCACTATCCTCTATCCACCATCCATCTCCAACTTTACCATTTAATAAATTATTTTTATTTTTAACAAATCACGTTGTTTGATTTTTTGAGACGTGTACGCTTGAAATTAGATTTATATTTATTTTTGATAACGTCGGATTTTCTACTATCACCGACTATGTGGTTGACATTTGATTCACGGCATACTATGCGATTTTTTAAAACATTAAAAGAACTACCGCTGTTACGTGTGAATAGCCTCGAGTCCGAGGCAAACCTTTCTTTTTATACATTTTTGCTTATTCTAAATTACTAATACAATCTTAAGACTAAGTACATAAGGTGGCATAATTTGCCCCTACAATTTCGTTTACTCAAAAGGTCGAAGTACCACATGAGAACGAAATTGTCCCATAAGCAATTCTCTAAAAAAATCACACGTGCCATTCCCGGTCATCGATATAATATATCGTTGACAGTGAAATTCGAATTTCTATAGAAATGCCCATGCAATGGTTCTATGGGATGCAGATAGTGCAACGTCCCATGTACGGACTTTGAATGGCATTCAGGCAGGCGCGAACGCAGGGGGTGGTTTTGTGGTTTCAAACCCCCAAACACCGCCCCCCCCCCCGAAATGATGTAGTTACATACGCAAAACTAAATGTAACTTGCACTCAACGAGTAAATTTGCATGAACCCCCCCCCCCCCCCAAATAATTATTTGTCTGAAACCCCACCGCCCCCCCCCCCCCAAAATATTTTTTTGCGTTCGCGCCTGCATTCAGGTACCCAAATGTATTTGGAGTACGCCAGAAATCGTACGGTCAGAACTCAGTGCATGAGGTCTTACGAAGATGACTTAATTTGTTTTTGTCGCGTGTGTGGACCGTAGTAAAAGGGTGTCACATATCAATGGTGATTTACGACTTGTGTTTCGTTATGAGATCTGCTTATGGTGTACACTTGTTTGTCTTGAAATTAATACATAACGTTTGGAATTGGGTAGGTACACTACACCGCTAAATCATATGAAATACTCTTAAATGTTGAAATAACTCTCGTACCACCAATTGTAAAATGATTTGGTTAACGCAGAAACCTTCACGGGCGTGTGCTTAATATATCAGCGAAGTTTTATCGTAATCAGATGAATAGTATAGGAAAGCGCAACCAAACCCTTAGAGCACCAGGGTACTAAAATCACGAAAAAAATTTAAAAATCTTAAAAAAAACTTTTGTTTTTCATTCGATCTGGACCAAACTTCACAAGAACCATCCCGGGACTACTCTACACGTTCCCTAAAAATTTCATCGAAATCGGTTCAGCGGATTAGGAGTCTATAGGGAACATACCCACATACAGACATCCTCTTTTATAGATATAGATGACATAAACGGATCTTTTATAGGTATTACGTCCATGTAATCGATATTTTCATAAACTATATATAATCGATTTGTACCAAATTTCAGCTTTCTTAAAACTATTACGCGCACTCCCCGTTACGTGGGTGCTGACTAGCTGGGTAATACTGTTGGGTGTCTGACAATTGGGTTTTTGTTTGTCATTGTACAAACTACCCCGTGGTGAATTTTCAGCTTTCTTAGAACTCTTTTATGACACTAGTTTTGATTGTTGCGCGCATATTAGCAGAAATTGCGCGTACCCGACTTTACACCTTTGCGGAGGTGCTGACTGGGTGGGTCCCACTGTTGGGGTGTCTGACCATTGTTTTATAGTTTTTCATTGTAAAACCAAGTCTTGGCAAATTTTCAGCTTTCCCAAAACTCTTGCATGGTATTGCGCGTATAGTAAGATACCTTTGCGGGGGGGCTGACTGGGTGGGTCACACACTGTTGGGGTGTCTGACCATTGTTTTTCAGTTTTTCATTGTAAAAACCAAGTTTTGGCAAATTTTCAGCTTTCTCAAAACTCTTGCATGGTTATAACGCGCATAGTAAAAGAAATCGCACGTACTCGATTTAACACCTTTGCGGGGGGGGGGGGCTGACTGGGTGGGTCCCACTGTTGGGTGTCTGACCATTGTTTTTCAGTTTTTCATTGTAAAAACCAAGTCTTGGCAAATTTTCAGCTTTCTCAAAACTGTTAAATTTTTAGATTTTCTTGACATCTTTGCGGGGGGAGGCTGACTGGGTGGGTCCCACTGTTGGGGTGTCTGACCATTGATTTTCAGTTTTTCATTGTAAAAACTTCGTGTTGGCAAATTTTCAGCTTTCTCAAAACTGTTAAATTTTTCGATTTTTTTTGACATCTTTGACAGGTCACCAAAGCCAGGTGTCCCGACGTCGGACCTGCTGACTCTAGTATATTCACATACACCCTAAATGTAACCAAATACTAAAATATTAGCTTTCTCAAAACTGTTGCGATTTTTCGTCTCGAGCTCTCCGACTATTGCTTATCATCTCTGCCTTCTTTGTCTCCACGTGTGGCCTCTGCTCTGCCCGTCATTTCTCCTTGTCTTTGTTTTTACGTGCGCTATGCTCATAATTTCTCCTTATGTCTTCCTCGGCTTGTGGCCTCTGCTGAGCAGAGTCTGCTCTGCTAGTCATATGACCTTCTGTGGCTCTTGCTCTGCTCGTCATCTCTCCCTGCCTTCGTCTCCGCGTGTTGCCTTTGCTTTATTCGTTTTGTAACAAATATATTCATATTATGCCATCAATTATCGGTATTGTTCCATCTCTACTATCCATAGTCGACAATGTACAAAGCCAGGTGAGTGATTTTTTAAGGAAAACTATTACTCTATTTAATCTATAATGTCCGAAAAGTTTGAAGTCCATGCATCGGAATAGTACAATAAGCTTTTTCCATAAAGATAATCTTGAAGATAGTCTTAAAATGTCTGGACTCCTTGAACTCTGAATGCGTGTATGAGTTTTCATAAAATTAGTCGTTTTGATCCTTTAACTTTACTTTTGTTGCCACCTAGTAACCTAAGCAACTTAAAGTTAAATGTATTGCCGATTTGTGCAAAAAAATAAAGATTTGCCCAAAAAGTTAGCATTTTTATTTATATTTATATTTATTGATATTTATATTTATATTTATATTTATATTTATATTTATATATATATTTATATTTATATTTATATTTATATTTATATTTATATTTATATTTATATTTATATTTATATTTATATTTATATTTATATATATATTTATATTTATATTTATATTTATATTGATATTTATATTTATATTTATATTTATATATATATTTATATTTATATTTATATTTATATTGATATTTATATTTATATTTATATTTATATTTATATTTATATTTATATTGATATTTATATTTATATTTATATTTATATTTATATTTATATTTATATTTATATTTATATTTATATTTATATTTATATTTATATTTATATTTATATTTATATTTATATTTATATTTATATTTATATTTATATTTATATTTATATTTATATTTATATTTATATTTATATTTATATTTATATTTATATTTATATTTATATTTATATTTATATTTATATTTATATTTATATTTATATTTATATTTATATTTATATTTATATTTATATTTATATTTATATTTATATTTATATTTATATTTATATTTATATTTATATTTATATTTATATTTATATTTATATTTATATTTATATTTATATTTATATTTATATTTATATTTATATTTATATTTATATTTATATTTATATTTATATTTATATTTATATTTATATTTATATTTATATTTATATTTATATTTATATTTATATTTATATTTATATTTATATTTATATTTATATTTATATTTATATTTATATTTATATTTATATTTATATTTATATTTATATTTATATTTATATTTATATTTATATTTATATTTATGTTTATATTTATATTTTTATTTTTATTTATATTTATTTATTTATTAACAAAATCGAAATTATACAACTCCGTAGTAGCACTTCAAATTTTTCCTTGTTGAATTGTACCTTACTTTATCCATTACTTTTTAAATAAAATTTTAAAAATTTTGCTGATGTAAATTTTCGTTTATCTCATTTCAGATTCATGCTAGTCCTCGTCTGTCTCATATTTAGCGTTTTATCTACAATCGATCAATATAGTGATTTTGCTAACGAAACTCTGTTTTGGATGGAAATCTGTTTGGTATTTTTCTTCGGCGTTGAATATTTAGTTCGTTTGTGGTCAGCAGGATGTCGTTCAAAGTATATGGGATTCTGTGGACGTTTAAGATTCATCAGGAAACCGATATGTATTATAGGTACGTATGAATGTGAGATTTTTTCCCCTTTACACCCTCTTGGTGGTTTTATATACATAATTTAAGATTTCCGATTTTAGGTGATTATACGAATTTAAGGTTTCAGGACGGAAAAATCAATTCGATGTCATGAAAATTTAAGCAAATCCTTGGAGTCGATTTCAAAAAGTCGTAGAAATCTGTTTTAGGTAACTGCATGAAAGATAGGGGCCCAAAGGAATAAGTTTACAGGCGTTAAATCGACCGACTGCGACAGCCAGTTCACGTCGCTGAATCGCTCGTACAGAATGCACTTTGTGGCATGTAGCGCCGTCTTGTTAGAACCACATATCGTCGGTATCCATGTAATACTGTTTAAGGTCCGAAAAATGCTTCAATTTCAAGTTTTTTTGTAAATATAAAATATATACATATGGAAAATAATATTGGCGGGTTTCATAGAGATACAAGTGAAGAATAATTGTGAGTTTTTTCATAAAAAAAATTTTGCAAAATGGCGGCTCCAGCTCTCATGACTTAAAGGCGCGATCGGAGTGAGTTAATGCACGCAGTACTTTGTACAGCCTTGGCAAGTGATCTAAAAATAAAAATTAAAAAATTCTATGAAACTAGATGAAATTTTCTGGCCTCATCGTTTTCCGATTTTAAAAAAAAAAAGTTATTTGAAAAAAAAACACCTTTGCACTCTTTTTTTGGCTTATAAACTCAAACAAAAAAAAATTAGCAATAAAAAAAATTGACGTTGGGGCCCCCCAAATTTAATTTACTTTTTTTAAGCTTTTGTTCATTAAAATCGGTTCATTCGTTGAAGCTGTAGAACGTACCGCGCTCCGGTTTCGAGAAAACCCCGTTTAAAGTTTCACGTTATAAAAAATCGTATTAAATATCGGCCGACCGTTCCACGAATCGGCCTGTAACTCGTGAAATACATTCGAAATCCTTTTGTCCACGTATTCACAATATGTTAAGGATGAAAATTAATAATAAAAAAAAATCATTTTTTTATCGTCATGAACCATAGAGCAGCTATAACTAACAGAGATCGCAAGACGCCGTTTCTGTATAAAGCACTTTGAAGTATTTTGATGCAAAATTGAACATTTTTGTATGGAGCGTTTCATGCCCGGTGGCAGTGAAATGCAAATAGTAGCGTAGTATTTAAAGGTTGGGCTTTTCAATACCGGAGTATAACATATGATACATGTGAGTCTGATGCTGATAGTAGCATAGTGAATATCGCCGGTCCTTTGCGAGAAAACCTCCGGCTTCAAAGCAGTCGCTGCACGCTGTCTCCACTACTAGATATAGCTCTATGTCAACTTTCCTTAGCCTTAAGAAGTTGCTTATCATCGATCTTTTAGTGGTTATGGCAATGGGTTATGGGTTCGTTTTGGAAAAAGTACGGACCGATGATTTCGCTAGACGAAAATCCGCACCAAACAATAACTTTCTCGGGATGCATTTGGTGCAGGTGTATCTTGAGCGGATTAGGATCGTCTCAAAGTGGAGCTACTTAATTCACTTTTCATTACTGCTACATATACAAACACTTTTGTTTTAAATAATTTAGAAAGCAAACATTTTCTAATGAAACACAGCTGAATATCTACTACATAGTCAAAACAAATCACATCAAGCCATCATGTATAAAAAAAAACCAGTTGTCTACACCTTTCCAACATGTATTTCAGATTATGTAAATTGTATTTCAGAATAGTGAGTTGTATTTCAGATTAGGTAAATTGTATTTCAGAATAGTGAGTTGTATTTCAGATTAGGTAAATTGTATTTCAGAATAGTGAGTTGTATTTCAGATTATGTAAATTGTATTTCAGATAGTGAGTTGTATTTCAGATTAGGTAAATTGTATTTCAGAATAGTGAGTTGTATTTCAGATTAGGTAAATTGTATTTCAGAATAGTGAGTTGTATTTCAGATTAGGTAAATTGTATTTCAGAATAGTGAGTTGTATTTCAGAGTACGTAAGTTTGAATTCAGAAAACGTAAGTTGTATTTCAGATTATGTAAATTGTATTTCAGATAGTGAGTTGTATTTCAGATTAGGTAAATTGTATTTCAGAATAATGAGTTGTATTTCAGAATACGTAAATTGTATTTGAGAATAGTGAGTTGTATTTCAGAATACGTAACTTTGAATTCAGAAAACGTAAATTGTATTTCAGAGTATATCAATTGAAATTCAGAACACATATTACTTAACATTTAAGTTGATAATCGAAATAATAAGACTTAATTTCCCACTTGCATACTTCATAGTGTATGCGATTAATCGATTCAACTTTTGTGTTACAAATAGCCACATACCTGACTATTATTTTCATTCTTAACCTTTACAATAAATTATCAGACGGAAGCACCAAAATGTTTTTTTTATTAAAATCAGATTTGGCTCATGTCTCCCCAAGGGCAGGGAGATATGATCCACCTTGCCGGGAGATTCGACCATTCGAGGACAATTCGTGAACAAATAAGTAAACTAACAATTTACACAAGTATATTTGCATTTTATACTAAATTACCACAAATTAAAAAAAATCCATACATTATATTGATATTATATGCTCTTTTCAATGAATTATAAAATAACAAAATAACAAAAAAAAAAAGAAAAAATAATAAACTTGCGCTTTCATTGTAAAGAAGCAATGCAAAATGAAACTAATATTTCAAAATTTTCTTTAATCTTTGACCTCTGATCTTCTTTATCATTTTTTAGTATTTTTGGCTATCCTGGTTGTTCAAAGAACCCTACATAGTAGTGGTTCAAATCTCCCTCCCGCCCAGCACTTTCCCGACTTCAATGCAGTTTCCCGAAAAAATATAAACAATAGAATAATAAAACTTCGATTGTTTCAAACAGCGATAATTTATGGTGCAATTAAGATCGAATGTCTGTACAAATCTTTATATATAGATAAAGGAATGGCGATGATATAAACAAGAAATTTTATTTTTGCTTCTGGTGCAATAATTCACGTTTGCTTCACTGACGGCCGAAACAAATTGCCGACTATCATCTTTTTCTGTGACATACAAGTAACCGATGATCCGTATCGCGTGAACCTTAATCCCCCATCCTGAAGGGAAAATTGAAGGAAATATTTGAGGTAGTTCATCTCTCCCATATGGTCAAGTCTCCCGGATTCCCCCTATTCTTAATGCGATCTCAATACAATAATTACGTAAAATGTCAACATTCTGATAAAGAATGCAAGGGTACCTATCTGATATACAATTTACGTTTTCTGAATTCAAAGTTACGTACTCTGAAATACAACTTACGTTTTCTGAATTCAAACTTACGTACTCTGAAATACAACTCACTATTCTGAAATACAATTTACCTAATCTGAAATACAACTCACTATTCTCAAATACAATTTACCTAATCTGAAATACAACTCACTATTCTGAAATACAATTTACCTAATCTGAAATACAACTCACTATTCTGAAATACAATTTACATAATCTGAAATACAACTTACGTTTTCTGAATTCAAACTTACGTACTCTGAAATACAACTCACTATTCTGAAATACAATTTACCTAATCTGAAATACAACTCACTATTCTGAAATACAATTTACCTAATGTGAAATACAACTCACTATTCTGAAATACAATTTACCTAATCTGAAATACAACTCACTATCTGAAATACAATTTACATAATCTGAAATACAACTCACTATTCTGAAATACAATTTACCTAATCTGAAACACAACTCACTATTCTGAAATACAATTTACCTAATCTGAAATACAACTCACTATTCTGAAATACAATTTACCTAATCTGAAATTAATATTATATAATCTGAAATACATGTTGAAAAGGTGTAGTGTGAACACTACTTTTTTAACACGTTTATTTTACCTACTTAAACGCGTTTTAAATGCATAGTCTGTACAGAGGAAAACATGATAAGTCACATTTTAGTAATTAGAGCAAATTTAAACTTCAAAACTCGTTTAATCGTTAACCGATTTTTTTTTGTCTATATTTACTAAAGGTTTCACAAAAGGGTCATTAATTGTTTTTGTAAAAAATAATCAATAAAAAATCAGCGACCGACATGACTCAGTTGAGTTTTTATTATTCAGCTCCAAAAAATATAAACTTGTCCTCACCTCTCTTTTCAAAATAATTAGTCAACGCGAAATGAATGAAGTCATAATAATGTCGTCTACATAAAATATAATTTATTCCTGATTTTCAGCTTATTTTCCATTATATAAAATTTATTTTTTTAACTTGCAGTATATTTAGAAGTATTAATATTCTACACAATTGCCACAAAATCACTTTAATTCAAATTCAAGTTCTTTTTATTTTGCCTAATATATACATATGTATAAAATCCAGTGTTTCTTCTAAAGTTACTTTAGAGCCAGGCGCGAACGCATATGAACGAAATGATATACATAATTAAAAAATCTCATCTAAATCTAGATACAAATTTTTTACATGCTAATTACTTGAGCTGAGTTAAGTTGTGGGTTTCATACAATTTTCAACTCAACTCAATTCTATGAAAACTAACTAGCCATGTAATGTAGTGATGTGATAGTTACCCAGTAGGTTAGGTTGAGAAGGGTGGACTGAAGCACATTGCCACAGTCCATTACGAGAGATCACTGCGGATCCATTGTGGTCCCCTCGTATAAGTAGGATAAGTAAGTAGGAAGTTCGAGGAAACTCAATGAAAGGGTAAATATTGAGGTATCCACAATAGTTTAATATTACTATGAATGGAGCAAAAAAGGTGATTTTTAACAAATTTATGGAGAGAAAACACCACTTCCCTTTTTTCGCACCATATGGACAATGGGATTACGAAGAACATTTTTGAGCTTAATTTTTTCCAGGAATGTTAATGTTTCAAGTCGCCATTCAGTTTTGAGAATTTCACGCAGTCGTAATTTAAAAATATCTGGTCTGAACTAATAAAATTGTGTTTAGTTTTAGTTTAGTTGGAGATTGTTTACGGTGTTGATATATAGTCATTTTACGGCAAAACACGATTAGGGTTCACTTGAATGTAGGAGATTATGTCAAATTTCACATTAAGGTCCCATGAGTCCGGTGCAACATTCTTATCCCATTTTGAGAATTTTAATCGATTGAAATCGTTTTTCGTTCGTGTAATTTGGCGTGGACAATACAATACGTCTGCATCGTTCGCTGTCTATCAGTGAACTAATTTTGAATTAAAAAAAAAAAATAGTGTTACAAGTTTTCAAGTTATTTGAAATGAATAACTATTAAAAATCAATAATTTTTTCATTGACTTATCTTCTACATAGATATACCAATTAATTATACTATCCATGATATTTTTCAATGAAATGTGGTCTTATGTAATTCCTGCCATGAAAATCGTACAAAATTGCTTCAGTTTGACTTCACATACAATATTATTAACAGAAATAACATTTTTTTTAAAATTTGATCTATAGATGGCATTTTTTAAAATTTTTTGTAGCATTATATTAATGAAAATAACATGTTAATTATTCAAGAAATAGGATATATGCGTTAAAAAACTCAGATTTACGCATTTATAAAATGTTCAAGGGTTGTTGTTCTAATAGCAATTTTTCCAAATACAATTTTGAATTTTTTTCTCTATGGACGACCTAGTTTATATACCAGCTAATAAAGTGGTGTAATTTTATTTTGTTGTTTTGTTGCCATTAACGTGAAAAATTTGCGTGAAAACAGTCATAAATCAACAAAATCGCAACTGAGTGCTTCCTGGAAGTCAAAATTAAATATTTTTAAATGAATATTTTCACTATATACCTAGGTACATAGTTAGTTTCGGAAATAGTCTGAAATTGGTTTGCGAGATTTTTTCAGTTTAGCGAGACCTAAACTCCACGGAAATAAAAAGTGTGTTTGGTCAAATTTATAAGTCTAAATCGTCTTACTATTTCGGGTAGCTGCCTTACAAAAAACCATTGCGTGTTCAAGAATATTGGCAAATAAGAACATTGGCCAATAACTTTGGGAACTATGAATTCTTAATTTTGTATACATTGGATTTTCAAACGTTGTATTTAAATGAATGAATATGCAAGATCCCACGAGACATTCGAGTGGCTGCTATACAAAAATAAAGTCAAAAAATAATCATAGGGAAATCCCATTACTTAGTCCTTTGTATAGCTGCCATACCAATATCCTGTAAAAATGTTTTCACTCAAATTACGGAACTCACTATATCTCAAGAAATCGGTCAGTCACAATTTCGGAATTTTGTACAAATTAGTTTTGATTGAAATTTCACTAGTCAGTGAAATCATTCTACTCCTTTGGGTAGCTCCAAACAAAAAGTCCTTAAATACGTGTTTTATTTTCTGATAGCTTTGAATGTTTAAACTAGGAATTTGAATTTTTGTACAAATTAAATAAATGGTTGCAGGTAAAAGGCCAAGTACCTATGCTAGAGATCGAGTGGGTCCTTCCTGCATATTCCACGTGAAAATCCTGCAAAATTAAAATAGATATGAAATTGAACACAGATGATATTGTCTTTTAGTTCTTAGTTGCAACCAAATGAGTTTCCTTAATAAAGGACAATGCACTTCTGATTCTACTTCATCCCCAGTATCAGTTCAGTATTTCATGTAGAGTATTGGCTTTCAACGATCGCGACTGCAGTATGATTTTTAAATAATTCCACTGCACTTAGATTTAAGATCAGATCGCAACGAAAAAAAGGAGGAGAAAAGAAGAGGAAGGCGAGGTGATCTAGCATTTCTAAAGAATAACAACAGTTCTTAAGAGCTCACGAACCCCTGTCCGCGCTGCAAACCGACCAAATTATTATTATTATTATAAAGGTTATATGGTGGAAAAACATTTTACTTTATTATTTAAATAATTAAGTATTGTGATTGATTTTTTAAAAAATAAAATTTGCTACCCTCAAAATTTTTATTTTCACGTTTTATAACTAGTAGACGCGAAAAAAGCAATACAAATTTTCAGTCCGTATGTCCGCCGTACGCCGTACGCCGTACGCCAGATCGTTTGGAGGCTCCTAGCTGCCAAACGCTTTGAGATATTAAATTGAAATTTTTTTAACGAACAGACGGGGTAGGCGCCTTGAAGTGACCAAATTTTTAGGGGTGGAGTGTGAGGGGGAGGAGGGGAAGTGTTTTGGACCGAACATTTTGGTTTCCAGATCTCAGTAACCCCTAATGTTAGGAAGCTGAAACTTGGAATTTCTATAGAGCTCTGATAGTAGACCCATTTGCAGAAAAATTGTCAATATTGATCAAAACCCAAAACCCTTTTTTGCGTCCGAAACCCAAAAAAGGCGAGATAGACACATTCTAAAATTCATATCTCCTAAACCGTTAATGGCACACTATTCAAACTTAACAAATATTTGTAGTTATACTAGGAGAACAGAATGGGGAAAAATTTTGGGTGGGGGAAGTTGTGTATGGGGGTGGGGGGTGAAAAACTTAACATTACGATATCTCATGAACCAATTGCTCTAGAAAAATAAAATTTGGTTTGGGTATAAAAGTTGACAAATAAAGATTGATCAAAGTAAAATTTTTTAAGTGAGAGGTGGAGCATAGAAGTGGAGGGGATGAGAATTTTTCAAATCAAAACCAATTTCATATCTCAAGAACAGTTTAAGATAGTTGCTTAGAATTTTTACCAGAATTAGCGCTAATTAAACTCTAGTAGGGGAAATAGTTTTGGGGTTAAGGGTGTAGAAAGGGAGGGTGGGGGAGGGTGAAAAGGAAAAAGTTCCGATGCTTTTATCTTGAGAACCTGTAATGATATAAGCCTTGAACTTGGTATTTAGATAGAGCTGTAGTGGCGGAGTGTTGGAAAAATATAATTTTTTTTTGGGGTAGTATGCTACGATGGTAGGGGGTGTTTTTCCTAACTATTGAACGGTTCATGCTAGAAAATTGAAACTCGGTGTGTATATGTAAATCAACTAGAAAAGTAATTGTGATAAAAAAAATTTTGAATATTCATTGGCGTTTAGAAAGGGGGGCAAAAAAAATTATTTGTAAATATAATAAATATAAAATGCATATATTTTCACGATTTTCGTCATATCTACTAGGTCTTTTCAAATATTGAATTCATTTTTATTCTACGGATTCTTCGTATGAATACCTAGAATGTGTTTTCAAGGTTTTTTGAAATTCGACCCCTAAGGGTAGTGTGGTACAAGTGGGGGTGTTTTTCCTATATATGGAACGGCTTAAGCTGCAATGTTCAAACTCGGTGTGTATATGTAAATCAACTAGAAAAGTAATTGTCATAAAAAAAATTTGAATATTCATTGGCGTTCAGAAGGGGGGGGGGGGCAAAAAAAAATATTTGTGAATATAATAAATATAAAATGCATATATTTTCACGATTTTCGTCATATCTACTAGGTCTTTCCAAATATTGAATTCATTTTTATTCTACGGACTCTTCGTATGAATACCTAGAATGTGTTTTCAAGGTTTTTTGAAATTCGACCCCTAAGGGTAGTGTGGTACAAGTGGGAGTATTTTTCCTATTTATGGAACGGCTAAAGCTAAAACAATGTTAAAACTCGGTGTGTATATGTAAATCAACTGGAAAAGTAATTGTGATAAGAAAAAATTTGAATATTCATTGGCGTTTAGAAAGGGGGGCAAAAAAAATTATTTGTAAATATAATAAATATAAAATGCATATATTTTCACGATTTTCGTCATATCTACTAGGTCTTTCCAAATATTGAATTCATTTTTATTCTACGGATTCTTCGTATGAATACCTAGAAAGTGTTTTCAAGGTTTTTTGAAATTCGACCCCTAAGGGTAGTGTGGTACAAGTGGGGGTGTTTTTCCTATATATGGAACGGCTTAAGCTACAATGTTGAAACTCGATGTGTATATCTAAATCAACTAGAAAAATAATTTTGAATAAAAAAAACGAATATCTATTGGCGTTCAGAAGGGGGGCAAAAAAAATTATATGTGAAAATCGAATGCATATTTTCCCACGATTTTTGACATATCTACTACCTCGTCCCAAATAATGAATTTAACTTTATTCTATGTATTCTCCATATGAATACCAAGAAGATGTTTTCAAGATTTTCTGAAAATTGACCCCTAAGGGGATGTAAAGTGATTGTGTACTTTTTCATAAACTATTCCATATCTCTCAGATCCAATCAGATTTTCACTTCCATGATCTTGTTCTTTTTGATAGGTTTTCAGTCACATAGTAGCCTTCACCGCATTTCAGAATTGAACGCGTTCCAAACTTCTGCCGGAAAAATAATAAAGTTACGCCCTGATTGTTGGCAGATTTTTTTTTCTTAAAAGTACATAACAAATGAAAATCTGTAGGAAACAATTTTTTTTTATATTTTAGGTGTATGAAAATGATTCCTTGTAAGTTACAGTGGAGATCAGATTTCCATGGACATGCTCTTGCAAAAAGGTAGTTAAATTTACGAGAAAACGAGGTCTTCGCATCTCCCTGGAGAGTGCTCCATGGTTAACCTAGCGACTTTTAGTAGATGGGCGGGGGGTGGGTACTCCAAAATTAGTCCCATGAGAGACTTCGTTTCAAGCTTTAGCCTAGAAGTACTAGAATACTCTTGCAAAAATGAGGTCAAATGCAAATTGATATTTATAATAAGTATGCTACTAACAATAAATTTTTTTTTAAAACCCCCCCCCCCCCCCCCCCCCGAAAAAAATTTCTGCGTTCGCGCCTGTTTAGAGCTATTGAGTGCCCATTTCAACTTATGTTTTTCATATTTGGTCGTAAGACGTTGGAGTTAGTGTAATTAGTATATAAGAATTAAGGAAATACAGCAAAGTGAAAAAACCTTATGTATTCAACTTAAGACTATTCTTAATCTAGAACTAACCTAAGACTTAAATAAGATCTAATTAGCGAAATAATCCTAAGATTAGTGGATTTTTCGATATCGAACTTCGATCAACAAATTTGTGATGAATCTTGTCCTTTATTTTTGAAACATTTGCAATTTCAAGAAGTTTCCGCGTGGAGAAATACCAGGGTCGGTGTAGCAATAATTTGAGGTCTTTATTTTGGGCAAGTTGCAATTTTTTTATATGGCAATTTGAGATGTCATGCCAAACTGGGACCGCATACAGAAATATACTTTGAAAAATTACCTTGTAGAGAATAATTTTATTTTCAGTGCTTAGCACAGATCGGCGATTTATTAGGGGATATAAAACTCTAATCGTTACTTTGATCTTGTCTCTAATTAAAGTGGTGTGTTTTTCAAAGGTCAGTGTCTTATCGAGAGTGACCCTAAGATATTTTGTATTTTAATTAAGTTGTCTGTCCAAGGAATGACTCTTCCTAGAATTGAGATGTTAGTCTGAGGTAGTAAACAGCTTTTCCTCTTTCTGGTGAAAAAGGTAGCTTGGCACTTTTCAGGATTGATTTTAAGTTTCCATTTATAAAAATATTCAGATAGTTCTGTGAGAGCAAGTTGACTGATATCTATCGCATTATCACCAGTAGAGAGAACACCGGTATCGTCCGCGTACATCGTGACTTCACAATTAGCTGGTATGGGAATATCAGAAGTATAAATGGTATAGAGAATTGGTCCGAGTACAGATCCCTGAGGTACTCCTACCTCACTCTTTATTGTTGATAGCGTTTAATTAACTTTGAATTTAAATGATCGTTCAGACAAAAAACTTAAAATGATTTCTGTTACATATTAAGCCTGATATTAAGTCTGATATCTTTAACACGTATTATACTTTCCGGTTTGAATGGCCTGTGAAGGGGGAAAAAAAGGTTTGCAAGCTGTTATGCACTGTAGATTAGGGTGGAACGAAAAAAACAATTTTTGATTTTTAATTTGTAATAGCGCGGAAAAGTTGACTTTTGGTGTAGATAAAATAAAAAAAAAAATATGAAAATTATTGGATCACGTCTTGAGGTGCCGCAAGGACCATAAAGTTTCATAAAATTACAATTTTCACTGCATTTTTAAGTTTTTTTTAAAAAATTTTCAATTATTTTTTGTTATTTCAAATACTGTCAAATCAGCAGTTTTTATATCCAAAAAGACATACAATTTTTTTTTCACCTCTTTGGAATATGTCTTGAGGTGCCGCAAGAGCGGTAAAGTTTTATAAAAGCACACATTTTACAACTTTTTTCAAAGATTTGTACGTGTCTCGATTATGCAATAAAAAGTTGCAAGTAGGCGTTTTAATATAAATAGAAAGATAAAAACAGTTCAACTATTGCATTGGCAGTAGGCTTGTGTAGTTCATGAACGAACTAGTTCGGAAGATCGTTCCCCTAAGTGAAATGAACGAACTACTTTGCAGTGAGTTCCGGTCCTAGTTTGTTTGTATGAAGTATTTCGTCATAACATTTGCATACCACGTATCATTCTGCAAAGTTCCTTCCTGATTGGGGACTTTTTTTTGTAGGTCCTCACATTCAATCAGAACTTGAAAGGAACTAGTTCCTCCCTGATTGGGGACCTTTTTTTTTAGGTCCTCACATTAAATCCGAAGTTGAAAAGAACTATACAAAAAGGAACTAGATCGCAAGGGCTGGGGAACTATGTAGTTCCTTCGCGATCACTAAGGTGAACTAAAATGAACAAGCCTAATTGGCAGGCATCTAGGAGCATAAGTCATCTCTTCAGACGAGCAAGGTCAAAAAATCAAATAGATCTCATCAATGATAGTCTTCATGAAAATGATCCACTAACCGAAAATAGAGGACTGTTTTTTGATGGAAGAAAAGACAAAGCTATTGTTCAAGAAAAGAAAGGAACGAAGTTCTACAAAAAAGTTCACGTTCCACTAACAGAGGAACCAAACTCAAAGTTTTTAGGCCACGTAACACCTAATTTTGGCACTGGAAAAGTTATAACAGACAGTTTATTGCAGTTTCATGAAGATAGAGAACACAATGAACAACTTTTGAACTTTACTATTGGGTGCGATAGAACCGTTATAAATACTGGACATAAAAATGATGTGATTTCTTTGATGGAAAATAAAATAGGAAGACCTTTACAACGGTTAGTATGTCTGTTCCATGGAAATGAGCTACCTTTGCGACATCTTTTTTGTCATTTAGATGGTAAAACGAAGGGCCCCAATGAGTTTAAAGGCGAAATAGGTCAGCAGCTGGAAAACTGTGCTAATCTTCCTGTGGTTACTTTCTTCCCAATTGAAAATAACCTTCCTCTTTTGGAGAACATCAATGATTAAAGTACAGATCAGAAATATTTATTGGATATTTGTATGGCTGTATCAAGTGTAAGCGACCCACTAGATTTATCTTTAAGAAACCCTGGAAAAATTGCTCATTCTAGGTGGCTTACATTAGCAAACCGTATACTTAGATTGTATGTGGCAACTGAAAATCCAACTGAAAAGATTAAGACGCTGGCTGAGTACATTGTGAAAGAGTATGCACCTGTGTGGTTTAACATTAAGTTAAAACCTTCATGTACGTATGGTTCCTAACATCTTTTAGAGCTTATCTCATATTCACGCTATCTCTCTGATGATTTAAAGAACGTTCTTGACCGGGTTATTCAAAGAATGGGTAAATTTCATGCTTTGTAGCACGCTTCTATTAAGTGATATAAGCAGTGTTTTTTATTCCCGGTTAACCATAAAGCTCGACAAAATTGCACGGCAAAACCACAACAGTGCGGTTACCGTAACCGCACTGTTGTTGTTTTGCCGTGCAATTTTGTAGAGCTTTATGGTTAACCGGGAAAAAAAACACAGCTATAGTGGCTACTACTGGTAAGTGATCAGAAGTTGGATGCGAGACACATTCAGGGAAATTCGCAAAGAATAAATCCAGGTTTGAGGAATTTTTTGAGCATGATGCAGGTATATAGGAATGATCATCGGAATATAGAGTGCTGAAACGTGATGTAGCTAAGAAAGAATGGAGAATGTTTCCCCATGAATTTGCTCTCAGGCATCCCCAATTTCTGTGTCGACAATTTAGATCTCCGCCCATTAGTTTCTGATTATTTCGCTGGAATAATTTGTTAAGATCAGATCTGTAGTTTGATTTTGAAGAAGCGTTTGAGTTCCCCCCAGGAAAGTACACGGCTATGATATCTAGAGGGAAATTAGTATTAGTGTTCAGAGAAATTCCAATACATTCTATCGTATTTGTGTTAATGCACGAGATAATGGAGTGATTCAAGTTTTTCCTTACTATTATTGCTACACCACCGCCTTCGCCTTCCAGTCGGTCACCTCTATGGCACACATAATTGCTGCTATAGAGTTTGTTTTTGGGTTTTAACCAAGTTTCAGTGACAATACAGACATCCACATCATGTTTTAATAGAAAATCAAAAATTTACTAATCTTATTTCTGATGCTTCTAGAATACCAGTTGCATATATTTAAGCTTTGATTTTTATAAACAATATTAGTGTTGTTGTTATAAACTATATTAGTGTTGTTAGTCATACAAAAACTTAGTTGCTAATTCTACTAACGTTTGGTATTGTTCTTGCTTAGAGCGGCAACTCGACAGCCTAGAGATTAAAGCCTCAAGTCCCGATCACAATGCATCCGTTCCGTTCCGTCACGTCACGAAAAGTGTGGTTATGTGATCCGTAAAAGTTGAAATTAGGTGAACTCGTCCGCTCCGTTCCGTTACAACCATTGTGTGCATTTACATGGCCAGCCCATAAGGTCTACTTTGACAGCTGAACGTGACGGAATGGAACGGATGCATTGTAATCGGGGCTTCAGTTATAATGGTTCCGATCCGATCCGGCAACGTCGGGGGGGGGGGGGGAAATTTTTAGGCACAATGATTCCGTTCCGACATGCACAATGCCCTCTGGATAATAGCCGCGCAACTGATATTTCGTCGTGCGACAATGCCTCGATTTCCCCTCGATGAGTGACGATTTTGTATAGAGACCGAGCCATGACGTCACTAATCGAGGAAAGATCGAGGCATTTCTCACAACGAACTGTCATATGTGCGCGGCTTGAAATTAAGTTGGCGCTGGCCATGGATCAAAGTGACACTATCGAGGTGTAATTTTTAGTGTGGCGAAGGAGGTGGTGAAATTCAATCATTCACCTCTTAGCGTCGGAACGGATCATTGCCCTCTGGATAAAAGCCGCGCAACTGAATTTTCGAAGAGCGAAAATGCCTCGATTTCCCCTCGATGAGTGACGATTTTGTATGGAGATCGAGCCATGACGTCACCAATCGAGGCAAAATCGAGGCATTTTTCATGACGAACTGTCATATGTGACCGGCCTGAGTTTAAGTTGGCGCTGAACGGATAGAAGTTGAAAGTTGGTCAACTTTACCCATCCGTTTTGTGTCTCGGCTAATTACCGGAATGATTGTGACTAGGCTTTCCGAAATTCCCTTTAGATGTGTGTCGGATGGAAAAACTCAACACTCTCTCTTTTCCGGATCGGAACCATTATAGGTAAAGCCTAGTACTGTGCTCCGAGTGAAACGAAATGAACTGTCAAAGTTCATATAAAAAAATGAAATTTTCGTTGACATTTCACCGACGAAATATTTCGTTCGTTTTGCAGTACTGTGTTCGTGAACGGAATGGACATTAGCCGTAGTCACTAATAGATGGCGCTCGTGGCAATTTCGTTTCGTTTTTAATGGTACGGAAGGCTTTTTGACAAACGAAATATTTGACAACTCGAAATTTTCAATAGTTCGCTGTCAATTCAGTTAGTTTGTGCTCGGGAATTTTTGTGTGAGTTATATTTTGTTGTGTTATGTGCCGGAATAGTAATTACTTGACAATATTTTAATATATTCAAATTTCGCGCACTTTTTTATCAATGACATCTAGTAGCGAACTGTTTAGAATATTTCACTCCACTTCGAAGGTGACTTTTTCGTTCGTGTTCGTTTCGCTGAACACAGTACTAGGCTTAACTGAAGCTTAATTCAGTTGAGATGCGTATTAACTGCTCCGACGTGAAGAGTTCATTGTTCTTTTTACTGCCAGCAGTGTTGTGTTTCGTACTTAGAAAGGCTGCATTAGATGAATGTGCAACTTGACTGTAAGATTGTACCGGACTTCTGTTAACCCGGCGAGAATGTGGCAGGGTATGACATACCCTGTGTATTGCATTTATGCGTATATTTTTTTATTCAGCTACTCAAATGGTTTCTAGCTTTTAGTAGCTGGAGTTAAAGAGTCATGGATCACGATAATGGCGTGATCGCAGTATTCCAGTCGCCTGCTCTCGAGTTACACGCTTGGTAGCAACGCTTGGGTACGTAATACCCTGCCACATAGCTGGCGTTACAAATACATTTCCATATAAATTTTATATATAAAAAAAATGATTTTAAGTTTTTTCTCGTTTATTTTATTCTAAATATTATACTCTAAGGGATCTTGAAGCTTTTTTTCATGAAGACTGTTTTTTTTAATTAATTTGTAACTTTTTTGTAAGATTAAATATTTTTGTTTAAAAAGTTCAATTATTTTGTATTTTCAATTATAATAAAAGAAATGTGTTCAACTGCCACAGGGGTTTCATTTAAATTAAACTATAACATTTCATTTTACAATAAAAACACATTTAATTTATTGTAATCTGTTATTTAAGCTTTAGAGTAAGCGGTTATACACGCGGGTATGTCATACCCTGCCACATAGTCCATGTAACTTTTTCTCACCACATTCTCGCCGGGTTAATAGGTAGTGAAATGTTTCGCTCTATGTTGCTAGTTCCATTGGTTCTAGTTTGATTGTTCGGGACATTGGTTGACGATGGTTGTCGTTGAGAGTTTCTCCTGTGGTTCACTTTGTTTTACTTTATTATTTTAATAATTATTACTTTATTATTTTAATAATTAAGTATTGTGATTGATTTTAAAAAAAAAAAAAATTTGCTACCCTCAAAATTTTTATTTTCACGTTTCATAACTAGTAGACGCGAAAAAAGCAATAAAAATTTGCAGTCCGTCTGTCCGTCGTACGCAAAATCGTTTGGAGGCTCGTAGCTCCCAAACGCTTTGAGATATTAAATTGAATTTTTTTTTAACGGATAGACGGAGTAGGCTCCTAGAAGTGACCACATTTTTAGGGGTGGAGGTGTGAGGAGGGAGGAGGGGAAAGTGTTTTAGACCGAAAATTTTGGTTTCTAGATCTCAGTAACCGCTTATGATAGGAAGCTGAAACTTGGAATTTCTATAGAGCTCTGATAGTAGACCCATTTGCATAAAAATTGTCAATATTGATTAAGGGGTATGGGAGTGGGGGGGGGGGGGAATATAATGCGTCCGAAACCCAAAAAAGGCGAGATAGACACATTCTAAAATCCATATCTCCAAAACCGTTAATAGCACACTATTCAAACTTGAGAAATATTTGAAGTTATACTAGGAGAACAGATTGAAAAAAAAAATTTTGTGTGAGAATTTGTGTATGGGGGTGGAGGTGAAACTTTAGATTACGATATCTCATGAACCAATTGCTCTAGAAAAATAAAATTCAGTTAAGGTCGACAAATAAAGATTGATCAAAGTAAAATTTTTAAGTGGGAAGTGGAGCATAGAAGTGGAGGGGATACGAATTTTTCAAATGAAACACATTTCATATCTCAAGAACAGTGTAAGATAGATGCTTAGAATTTTTACCAGAAGTAGCGCTAGTTAAACCCTAATAGGGAAAAAAGTTTTGTGGTTGATGGTGTAGAGGGTGAGGGTGGGGGAGGGTGAAAAGGAAAAAGTTCCGATGCTTATATCTTAAGAACCTGTAAGGATATAAACCTTAAACTTGGTATTTAGGCAAAGCTATATACGTAGTAGCGGCATGTTGGAAAAATATAATTTTTTTAGGGGTAGTATGGTACGGGGGTAGGGGGTATTTTTCCTAACTATTAAACGATTCATGCTAGAAAGTTGAAACTCGGTGTGTATATGTAAATCAACTAGAAAAGCAATTTCGATTAAAAAAAAATTCAAATATGTATTGGCTTTCAGAAGGGGGGCAAAAAAAAATTATCTGTGAAAATGGAATGCATATTTTTCCACGATTTTCGTCATATCTACTAGCTCGTCCCAAATATTGAATTTAATTTTATTCTACGGATTCTTCGTATGAGTACCTAGAAAGTGTTTTCAAGGTTTTTTGAAATTCGACACCTAAGGGTAGTGTGGTACGGGTGTGGGGGATGTTTTTGCTATATATAGAACGGCTTAAGCTACAATGTTGAATCTCGGTGTGTATTTGTAAATCAACTAGAAAAGCAATTTTGATTAAAAAAAAATTCAATTATGTATTGGCGTTTAGAAGGGGGCAAAAGAATTATCTGTGAAAATAGAATGCATATTTTTCCACGATTTTCGTCATATCTACTAGCTCGTCCCAAATATTGAATTTAATTTTATTCTACGGATTCTTCGTATGAATACCTAGGAAGTGTTTTCAAGGTTTTTTGAAATTCGACCCCTAAGGGTAGTGTGGTACGGGTGTGGGGGAGTTTTTCCTTTATATATAGAACGGCTTAAGCTAAAATGTTGAAACTTGGTGTGTATATGTAAAATAAAAAAAAAAGAAATTTGGATAAAAAAAATTTAAATATGTATTGGCGTTCAGAAGGGGGCAAAAAAAATTATCTGTGAAAATAGAATGCATATTTTTCCACGATTTTCTTCATAAATACTAGCTCGTCGCAAATATTGAATTGAATTTTATTATGCGGATTCTTCGTATGAATACCTAGAACTTTTGCCGGAAAAGTAATGAAGTTACGCCCAGATGGTTAGCAGATTTTTTTATTTCGATGTAGGTATTCCGTACGTTTGGGGCACACAGTAGAAGTCGAGAGATGTATTCCGGAACAGTTCGAGCATTTGATGTCTTTCTCGTTCTATTTCTTTCATAGTGTATGTATGTGGGGACTCTGCAAATCATGCATCTCGTTTCCAGATGGCAATGAGAGGAGCCATGACCATACCTCTGACAAATACGGCACTGCGTTGGTCCTGTTTGTTTACGCTTTAGTGGTTCCATCTGTCGATTGTGTTTAATATCTCCCTAGTTTTCCGTAGTTCTGACAGTTTTATTGTGTTGTTGTCGAAGTATACAATATAGAACACTTCATCATTGTACTTTGGCGTGTTGCTAGCGAATTGCTTGACTTCGTTACATGCAATTTTTAAACCGTTCAAGTGTTTTTTAGCTCATCCGTTTTCATGTTATGAAGACCTGATATGACAAACTTTTTCTGACGGCGATCGCGGCGACTATGAGTATAATATGCACTTTCTTGAAGTTTATGTAAGTGTTCTAAACTGTCTTATCATAGTTTTCCAGCGTGTAAAATTTTTTTTTTGTACCAGTAGCTATGTTCGGAATATTATAACCCGAGACTGGAATATCCAGATCTTTCATTATTATTTCCAACGCTTCTCGATCCAAGGTTGGGAACAAAAGTGGTGGTACCATAATTTTGGTGGGACTTTTGTTAGTAGATTCACTAGTTTCCTCATTATCCTCTAAGTCCGAGAGTGACGCATAGTAATTGCTATTGTCAACAGTCATGGCAGTTGTTTTTAATTAAAAAATTTCCGATCTCAAAGCTAACTTTTTTGCGCGATAACACTACTATATTACTAGTACTCGTACTGGTAGTTGTGATCTCTCGGAGAGTTTAGACGGAACTAAGTCACTTTAACTATAAAATCCTTTATTAGTTAATAACAAAACGGTGAAAAAAGGTATTGTTAAAATAAAATTATTTAAAAGTAGAGAAATCTATAAAATATTTGTTTGAAGTTAAAGAAAAAGTTAAAGATGTGTGTTTTAATACGCAATAACTATCTACTAGAAAGATTGTTCCCTGTTTATGTTTGCTGGAGCATAGTTTATGATATTAGCGAGCATATGGCATCAACATCTCAAAAACGAACAAAATTGAAGACCCTGTGGTCTTCGTATTATAATATTTCATGGCCAAGACTACCACCGTGTCTTGATCCTATTCTGTCCAGGGAACTACCTACATACATATGTTGATTGCTAAATACTTATATCAATTTATTTGAGTATGTTAAAACCTAGGGCTTTTCCCCAAACTTTTTATGTTTGAGTTTTTGGAAAAAAAAACTAAGTATAGGTATTACTTGAAACATATCAATAACATTTGCATTGTTCTTTTCTTTCAGATCTCATAGTAGTGGTTGCTTCTATGGTTGTCCTCTCCGTTGGCTCCAATGGACAAGTTTTTGCAACCAGCGCCATACGAGGCATTCGATTTTTGCAGATCTTACGAATGCTGCACGTTGATCGACAGGGTGGCACGTGGAGGCTCCTCGGATCGGTCGTTTTTATCCACCGACAAGTAAGTTTTCTGTTTCCCTTGAAGATGAATCTTGTAGATACGGCACCACTTACATACTATCCAAATAAATGATTCACCAAATACAGTCGCAATTATCGATTCTGTAGAAACTTGTTAACTGTGTCCATTTCTCTTCTCTTCCTGCAGGAATTAATAACAACTCTGTATATAGGATTTTTGGGGCTGATATTCAGTTCCTATTTTGTATATTTGGCGGAAAAGGACGTTGTCGGACCGGACGGAAAAACCGACTTCAGCAGCTATGCGGATGCTCTCTGGTGGGGCGTAATAACAGTAACCACGATCGGATATGGAGATACCGTGCCGCAAACTTGGATGGGAAAAATAGTAGCGTCGTGTTTTAGTGTATTCGCAATATCCTTCTTTGCACTACCTGCGGTGAGTATTCCGCGTCAGACTTCTATTCTGCAAACATTCCAGTGTAGTAGCAAAACTAATTATAATATTTTAACAGATTCAACCCCTAAGGCGCTGTACACATTGCACACGACCGAACGAATTTTCCAATACGAATATCCGTTTTTTTGCGTATTGTCAAGCCTTCAGCTATTAGAAAATTGGTTGAAATCGTTAATTATAATATTTTAAAGAATATGATAAGAGAAAATTTCTAGGGATTTTGATTGACAATATTAGAAAAAAGTCCGTTTATCGGTACGAATATTTTTAGTCGTACGACGGACTTATTTTTCGTTTTATTATCAATTAAAACAACAAATTCCTGTAAATTTTCTTTCATGATATTCTTAAAAATGTTATAATTTACGATTATAACTAATTTTTCAATAACTTAAGATTTCACAATAGATTGAAAAACGAAAAATCGTCTCGGAAAATTCGTTCGGTCGTATGCAATGTGTACAGCGCTTTAACTAGGAAACTAATGTCGAATTATTTTTCCAGGGTATTTTGGGTAGTGGTTTCGCCTTGAAAGTGCAACAGAAACAACGTCAAAAGCATTTCAATCGGCAGATACCGGCAGCTGCGATGCTCATTCAGTGCTTGTGGCGCTGCTTTGCAGCCGATAAAAGTTTTCATAGCGAAGCAACGTGGCTGATACACGTAAAGGACGATAGCCATGGTTCGTCGCAGAATAATTCCAGCAACATGGTGCTGCCCGCACAGCTCGGCAAGGTGAGTTCCTCAAAATCGTTTGCTTTATAAATGTTTTGGCTTTGCTTATCCTTTGTCACACCCGTTGATTTGTCGTAACTCGCACATGTTAAATTCCTATTTTTTTTTTGTCAAATGAGCAAGTAACGTGATCTCTGTTGATTCGTGCGACTGTTTTAAATTTATGTAGATTTGCCAGTTTTTAAGGAAAAAATTAAGTTTCAACTTTTTGGCATAGTGCATTCCAATTTTTTTTAATTTAGTACATGTTGATGCATGAATATGAGCTAAGTGTTTTTTTATTTCAGTCTCCGCTCACATACTACACTATCTGTTTTAAACACTGTTGTGAAAAATATTGCAACCCTTCTTGTAATGAAACAATTTAAACTTTATGACAGAGTGTACTCCTTAGAGTGGCCATACATACAGGATAGAGTTATGTGTGGGTATATGTTGGTGCAAGAATTTGGACTTCTAGATCTCAGAAACAGCTTTTGGTAGGAGGCTGAAACTTGAAAATTATATGTATAGTGGACCAATTTGTAAAAAATAGTCGATATGGGCGAAAGGGTGTGGGAGTAGGCGAAAGATAATGCTCCCGAAACACTTGAAAGCTGAAATGGAAACATTCTAAAATCTATTTATGTATATATAATTGAAACTTTATGATTGGATGCACGTATGCTATATAAGAATAGTGAAAATATGTGATCAACTTTAGATTAAGATTATCACGAATCAATTGTGCAAAGAAAATTAAATTCGTTTTGTGTATGTATACAAGTCGACATAGTCAGTTTACTGAAAATAATTTTTTTTAGGTGGCATGTGGCAAATTTTTTCTCAAAAATGACTTTATATCTCAAGGACGGGTTAAGATAGATGCTTAACATTTTCCGGGAAGTAGACCTAATAAGCCCATCGGATAGAACATTTTTGAGTATGGGTGTAGGGAGTGAGGGTGGCACAAGGTGAAAAGAAAAAAGTTCCTTCTTTTAAATCTCGACTGCTGAAAGTTGGTATTTTGATGTTGCTATATCAGCAGGCAGTAGTGTCCGTATAGTCCGATTTCTTCTGAATTCCCGTTTGGAATTCGAACTGACATACAAGGTCTGTTAAAAAAAAATCTAACTTTTTTTAACTTTATTATTAATTTTACACAATATTGGTAATTGTCCTCTTCAAAGTACTCCTCTTCGGCGACGCTTAACACTGGAGATGGAAACGCACCTTTATGCGAAATTTGTACCACTGCTGCGACTGTTTCTAAGCGCAACAACTATTGACGCCATTTGATTACGTTGATTACATATCAAATATCCCTGTAAGAAAATTACCTGATAAGTCCGCCGGAGCTCCGGCGCAGCATTACCCCAGTAATCTATCAGCTAAGACGTATAGGCCGCGGAACAAAAAAGTAACTTATATACTTCGTATCAGTCTACATCAAACGTGATTCTCTACCTCTTTCTTTTAATATTGCCGGCTTCTTTACTCCTGGTTACCGCTAACCGGTGGTTTCCGGATAAAAGACGGAAACCGATACCGAAATTTTTGCGGCGCAGAAAAACAACTACAAGTTTTGGGAAGTCAGATTGCGCGTACTGCTAATGTTTATTGCATATGTAATAAGCACTAGCGAAAAGAATTTCCCAGGTTTGAAGGTTCAAGTTTTCTTTCAGACCTTGAATGGAGTAGTTTCCTTTTTTTTCATCTATGTACATCTACATATGTATGTATATCAAACAAAATGGAATTTCGCTTCAAGGCTTTTATTTATGATTGACGAGTTCCGTGTTCAATTTATTAATTTTGTTTGATTATACATATGACAGATAATTCAGAAAACGGGAAATCCGATGATATTTGTAAAACTTTAGGATAAGCCTCGCACCTTCGAAAATTTGAAACCGTGCTTCTGCACAAATATTCCCGCCCATATTCTGTAATTTTGCTTGTTGACGTAGCCGCTGAGGTCGATATGAGCCTCATCAGGAAAGAAGATTTTAGTAATCCATTGACAACTTGATTTTGTTCTTGCATCCACATCATGGCGAGCGTAATGCGCTTCAAATAGCCAGTAGGCTTCAGTTCAGATGCAAGTTGGATTTTGAAGGCGTACAGGGAAAAATCTTCCGACAAAATCCGATGCAAACTGGCCTAGGACAAGTACAATTTCTGTGTGCTTCAGCGAATTAAGGTGTTTCTTAAGAATCACTTTCTTAAAAAATAACGATGAGTAATGACTTAAGGTCGGTTCACATGACGATGACCATTGCAAACAACCATTTTGCAGTGGTTGCTTCTACTCCATTGAAAATTGTATAAGCTAGAAGAAAGTTGGATAAGCTAGCTCCTCACAATCAGTAAGAATTGTTTGCAGCCGACATGTATACCGGCCTTTAGCTACTTAGCTCTTTAGTGATAGCAGTAAAATTTTATTATTACAACTAAAAAATTGCGATGTATCAAGTACAGATCTAAGTTTTCTTTCATCCTTTTAGATTGTTGTTCCCAATTTTTTCACTACTCAGAAATTGTAATACTTTTTTCTAACTCTTTGAAGCGAGCATACCATACCCATACATACAAATCTTTTTGAAACTCTATTTTCTAGGCACACTATTATCAAAAGCTAATCATAACTTCATGCTTATCACTTTACCCTATATACTGCAAAAATCAAAACTTACACAAATGAAACAAATATAATTTCCGTCATAAAGATTCTTTGTGCCCAAGTTCATCACGAATACCTAAGTTTCCTTCAGCTTCATCCGAACCTCAAACATCCGATCCAATGAAAGCACAAATATTAAGTGTCGCTCGATGTGTTCAATGTGTTGTTGTTTCTTTCTTTCGTTTGTGATACATCCGGGTCAGACCCTAATGGTGCAGGTTGCTAAACGAGGTGCCAGTGTTCTGAAGCGGCGGAAATCACGGAATCGTATGGAGGCATCTAGCGGACAACAAACAACACAGACGCCACCATCGACAACTGCTGCAGGTAGCACTTCTACAAATAACATCACTGGACAAAATGAAAGTAGTGGACATGCGCCGACCAGAAGCGAGTCGGATGGCGATGTAGTTTTCTACGCCGAGGAGCCACGAGGAGCTGGTAAGTTTTGAAGTAAAATGTTTCATTACTAGATTCCAAAGAACTGTTTCTTTTATTGCATCTTCCATTACTACTAAAGGCTCGTGTACACTAGCAAGTAACTTGCGACATTTCTTGCTAGAGTAATTTGGTGCGATGCTTACACTATCTGTCAAATTGTAGCAATAATCTTGCAAGTAAAACTTACTCTTCCGTGTACACTTCACTACCAAAATTTCGTTGAACTGTCAAAACGAAAAAGAAAAATACCACAACTCTTGATTAAGTTTCACATTGGTCATGAACAAAAACGTGTGCTCGGAACCCCACTTGGATTTTCCGTTCATAATTCGCACGTAGGTAAACTATAGAACTATGACACCTAAAACTGAACTTAACCTCACTTCCAATGCAACTGTACTGACTTGCTGAAAAATTTCGGAACTGATCGGAACTTTCTTGCGAGATCTCAACTCTCGCAAGTTAGCGTGGACAGTCACAGCTTGCTTGAAAAGGCAAGCATTTGCTGGCTAGAGCAAAAACTTAGGCAAATGCGCTCTCGGAACCGCGTACACATGCAGCAATCAATGTCATAGAGCAACTCTAACAAGTTTTGCTTGCTAGTGTACACGAGCCTTTAGACTAATCTATCTTGGTTAGAAACAACTTCTCTTAATAGAGTCTCGTCCCTGCAACCGAACATCGTTGATTCATTTGTGAAGAATTTCTGAGCGGGTTCGTAACCTTAATTATATCTGTATTTTCGATAAAATCAAGTTATTTCCAGAAACGAAGTTCGGTCAAAATCCATTATGTATTTCAAATGTGATTTACCGACCTTTATACATATCTATATATAAAAGAGGATGTATTTACTGGTAAAGAGCTAAACCGATTTTGTTGAAATTTTCAGGGAGTGTGTAGAATAGTCCCGCGATGGTTCCTGTTTGGTCCCGATTTTTAAATTTTTTTCGAGATTTTAGTACCCAGGTGATCTTATTGATTATTTGTTTATCCCGTACGCTTTCCTATATCATTCATCCGATTACAATGAATCTTCGCTGATAAATTGAGCTCACTCCAGTGAATGTTTTTGCATTAACAAAATCATTTTACAATTGGTGGTACGAGATTTATCTCACATTGGATTGTGGATGGAGGGATAGTTATGGGATAGTATTTAATTTTAATTTAATTTAAAGCCATTGAACAAAATAAACATTTCACTGACACAGTAGCTTATGGCTTAGAAAGATTATAAATTTACAATAACAATACAATATTAACAATAAACAATAACAAATAAGTATGAATACAGTTAAAAGATGACGAAACACGAAGGACAAAACCGGAGAGCACATTGGCTTTATTACCGATTTCCGCGATGTGAGCATCAAATTTCAGGTTCGTGTCAAAAGTAAAACCTAGATCCCTTATTTTAGTGACAGCGGATAAACTGGTACCATTAATAGAATAGTGGAACACAGCAGGAGTCGTCTTGTAGGTGAAGTTCATAAAGAAACATTTCGCTATGTTAAGTGACATGTCATTCAATTCACACCATCGAGACAAGTAGTCTAGAGAAAATGCCAAGAGATTAGTAAATTGGTTGAACAAAAGTGGCCCAGTATGGAACCTTGTGGAACTCTTGAGGGAGCCGAGAAATTTTCAGACACGTGACACGCATTTTTCGACCAGAGAGGTATGATTTTAAAACGTTCAGTAACGAGTCCGATAAGCCATATTTCTCCAGTTTTAAAATGAGAATTTTATGGTTTACAGTTTCAAACGCTTTTGAGAAGTCCGTATATATAGTGTGTACTGATAGATGTTTTTCGATGGCATTGGCTACTGCATCCGTAAATATACATAAGTAGAGCGCTTCCTAACAAAACTGTGTTGGAGAGGTGAGATCAGTACTCCAGCAAACATTGCGATTCGAAATCGAATCGAAAGCGACTCGTTTTAACGGAGTTTGACTTCGATTTCGATGTCGTTCTCGATTCGATTTCGATCTGGCCACGACTAAAATGAACGTTCTAAATCGAATCGTAACAACGATTCAGTAACGATTCGTATGAACGATTCGATAACGATTCGTAAAAACGATTCGATAACGATTCATAATAACGATTCGATAACGATTCGTAGTTTTAAATTAAAATCGACGGATATTCGTAAGGGGCATAAAAAATTTCCGTAAACTCACAATTAAATGAAATCCAGTTGGTCAATAAGGAATAGGAGTAAATGGAAACTCGGCTCATATGTTGCAGAAAATTCTTTTCAAATCTGATAAATTTTATACTTTTCTGTAGGGCTGAAAAATAAATACTGTCTAACAAATTTACTAAATTTGGAAGAAGTTTATTGAACATATTATAATTGGCGGATATTGTGATTTATTATAATTAATAGAAATAAAAAAAATTCTTTAAACAAAAATTAAGTAAAAACAATGAAAAAAAGAAGAAAAAACGGAAGAAGAATTTACACTTTCGGCTTATAATTCACTTTTTTTGTCAGCCTGTCCTTCGCGTAATGAAAACGACGCATTGCAGTTTTATCGAAGAACTCTTTGGGAAGGCCAGGCAATTTTTCGTGAAATGCGTCTATAGAAAATGAACAATTATAAATGCAATCTATTGGTGCATTGTTAACACTTACTTTTCACAGCCATAACAATCCTGAGCCCTCTCGCTAACTGTTTGTCCTTTTTGCCAAGCCAATAGAACTCCTGAGCAATGTCATCTGTAAAAATCTTTTTCAGAGTATCCTTAATACTTATCAAAATTATAAATGTTGAGTACACGGACTGTTAAACAAATTTTTAGTTTTTATTTTGCAAAACATTAGTGTTTTAGCTATATCTTCGGGTCAGATCGGGCAAAAATAATAATTACAGGTTATGGTCAAATTCATTAGCTAACTGATAAAGAAAAAAAAGCTTGCGCCAACGTGCGCCATTCTGTTTTATGACTCATTATTTTGAATATGTCGTGATTAAGTAAATTTAAGAAAGGAGGTGTAAAAAGGATTCCAAAAAGACTTATGGTGCGCTTACACTCACCCCCGAGGCTCGCCTCGAGGCGAGAAGCATCAGGCCATTGCAAACCGGTTTTCGTCGACCGTATTCTTTGCTGTGCTAAAAGCAATTTACACTCAACATGCCTCTGCGGCGCAACTTGCCTATAAGTGCGAAAGGTGCGAACCGACAGAAATATGATGGGCTACGAATTGTGTGGTACCACAGTTCTATTGTATGGCTGTACACATATGGAAGCATGCGTCGAAGAAAAGTTGAGAGCTGATGGACTTTTGCGACTGCACGAGCTATCTGATTGGTTGATTTTTTGGCGGGGATAGAGGCTCGTCGCAAACGCTGAGTGCGAATGCACCATTAATGTAGAGTTATTAGTGTATAACAGGAAAGAAGCCTAAACAACATCTGGAAAAGAAAAAATTCATTCGCATTGTTGTCGGTCAGGTAGCGGAAAAAGGTAAACTAAATTTGGCCTAAAAATAGAACAATTGATAGAAATCGCATTGAAAAAATATATATGAGCATCTAGCATCAAAATGCAAAAATACGTACAGGAAATGTTTATCACATCATTTTAAGTCAATTATAATGAAAAAATAATTTGGCCACTTTTTTCGTACAAAAACCTAACTGGGCGACGTTTCGTCCTTCTTTCCTTCAAGCACACTCTCTTTGACGGATGTCTCAATCTTTTATTATGATTTATTCAAGCGACGTTGCACCATTCAAGGAGTAGGTTAAGACTTCATTAAGGAGGGTATTTAAAGTTAATCTCTAGGTGGAAGACCATTGGAACCATAGAGATATAAATAACGGAGATGGCATGACGTCTTTTCTGTATAAAGCACTTTGAAGCATTTTGATGTAAAATTTAACGTTTTTGTATGGAGTGTTTCATGCCAGGTGGGAGTGAACTGCAAATAGTAGTAGTAGTCAAAGATTGGGCATTTTTTCTTTTCATGTATAATATGCATGTGAGTAAGATGTTGGTAGTAGCATAGCGAATATCGCCGGTCTTTTGCGAGAAATCCTCCGGCTTCAAAACAGTTACTACTCGTCATCTCCACTACATATATCTATGATTATTGCTGAATACGATACAACAAAATCAATCGTAAATTCCTGAATTCGGCATACAGTAGTGAGATTTTGTACAAAGGCGACTCGACTCGCCTTTTACGATTTTCTCGCCAATATCGTTTTGTCCCTTGTCGATTTTGTGCAATTGGACAAAAGTAAGTGATGAGTAAAACTGAGCTACTTCCCCATCTTCGACTGAGCGCGACTGTCACAAGTGGAACACATCAAGAAAACGAGAAGCAGTGGTCGTGTGGCGTGAGCGGTGGATTCATATCAGTGTGTCGCTGGTTCGAATCTCCGAGAAGACTTTTTTTTTTCTTCCTTTTTTATTACCTTTCGCTTATTTGAGTTATTTGGGATATCCCAAATCAGCTAGCTCCAACTATTGCAAGTTACAGAATCCACTGTAACTGAAGAACGCGTTAAAGCAGGAAGTACAAATTTCACAGGAATTAGTTTTAAATCATAAACACGACTCAGCTCATTAATTAAAACATCCGTTAACTCATTTTAGCTGCTATTTCACAAAAGTCTTTAAAACACGTGTTTATTAATATTGAACGGTAGCTTTAGAACACTTAGGCTACGATTTTGAAATTTTGAATACGGCAATTTAATAATAGTTGCAGTTAAATGCGTGAATATGTAGAAAATCTCATGAGTCCTTTGTTTAGTTATCATACAAAAATTCTGTTAACTTTACTTACGGATCTCACCATTATCAAGTAATCGTTTAGCCACGCAGTCAAAATTTAGTACGATTTGTCTTGAGTGAAAATAAAGTTTCAGCGTACTTGTCGGTGAAATGATTGTACTCCTTCGGTGATTCTCCAAGTTTCAGATTTGAAATAGAATAATGAAGGTATTGTCTTTTACTTGCGAGTAGCACCCAATTGAGAGTCCTTATTGAAGTCCAAGCGATATGCCTCTCCTTTTTGTACTTAAGTATTTCATCTAGAGTACCTACCATATGATTTGCAGCCGATCGTGACCGCAGTATGTTTTTTAATTACAATAATTTAATGCATAAAATTCAAAAATAATGTAATCAAACAACTGGACTGCACTAACCTCTATAAAGGCGTTGGTGCTCACTTCCGCAAGGCCTTAAAGAAGTTATTACCGAAGCTATGGCTTCAGAAATATTCAGCCTCCACTCGAAGTCCTACTGAAGCTTTATTGAAATTAAGAATCCACAAGTCTCCATATAGCCGTTGATATTTATGTCTATAAGACCTTAAACAAGTTATTACCTGAAATGTTCAGCATCCGCACGAAAGTCTTACGGAAGCTTTATCGAAATTAAAAATTCAGAGCCTTCTCTCAAAAGTCTTACCGAAACCCTATCGAAGTTATGGCCTCCGGAAAATCAAAATACGAAATTTTTTTGCTAGTTGGGAAGTTGGGTGAACAGCAATCTGTGAAAGCCATATTTCTCATGTATAAGCACCTTTAAGCTTCTAGAGGCTTAAACCAACAAATCAATAAGTAATTTAAGCTCTAGGGAGAAAAATCCTTTAACTCCTTCTGGTAGCTCCCATACAAAAGGTACATAAAACTTTCAAACTAGGAATTTGAAATTAATTAAATAATAATTTTTATGCAGTTCCATATAAAAGGATAAATATCCTAGAAATCAAGTGAGTCTTTCCTACACCTACACTCAAAGAAAAAATATGATTGTGGTAACCATATTTTGGGAGAACCTTACTATGATTGAGGTTATAGTTGCCACAACTATGTTACAGCATGTAACATGTTTAGCTCAAACAAAATTATAATTGTGGAAAACTTGGTGTATGATTCACGCAACCTTCTTTCATAATATAATGGTTGGGTCAATCATAAAATTTATGTGACATGGCTGCTTGAATCATAGTTCTAATTTCAGAACCTTGGTTTATGATTCACGCAACCTTCTTTAATAATATAATGGTTGGGTCAATCATAAAATTTATGTGACATGGTTGCTTGAATCATAGTTCTGATTTCAGAACCTTGGTGTATGATTCACGCAACCTTCTTTTATAATATGATGGTTATCATAAGATACATGTGAGGCTGAAATAATTCACAAAGAAAACACATTCGATCATAAATAAATGACTTGAACAACAATTAAACACTCTCGAACGAAGCACACATGAAATTGGAAGAAGCGAACTTACACCACGAACGATCCTTTTCGTACTGTGAGAGGTATGGTTGTGGGAATTATTTTATCAAATTATATGGTTCCACTGATAATAGAATATGGTTGTCGTGATTATAATACACAATTACATCATGTAACGAGAATGATTGGTACAACCATATTAAATTTCAGTAGGGATATATGTTTAATGCAACCATATTATGTTTTTACGAATTATATGCTATGGCTCGTACCATCATAGCCATGTACATTGGAAACATGTCAGTTTTACAATAGTCAGAAGAACCTTAATATGGTCAATGCAACCTTGGAATAAACATAGTTTTTCTTTCCGTGTATGTAAAAGGGTTTAAAAAGGGGAATGCTACTTTCTGTGATCTACCCAGATATTGTTTTTTGATTTCAAGCAGCAATTAAACATAACTTCTAAATTAGGGAAAAACCTCATGCGGACTCCTTATTTTCCAACTGCAATATAAGTCAGATTTTCAGTATTTCGAAGGAATCAAAACAAAAATGGTTGTTTCTCTATAATATTTATAATTATTTACAAACATAAAATACATTAAATTAAGTGAAACTTTCGGGACGTAACCTAGTAAAACACATTTCGCTTAGCCTTTTTGGTCCCATTAAAAAGAGTACCTCATATTTCGTCACATATATAATTCTTAATTCACGACAAGGATTCTACATATTTATAAAGTATTATACGTTAGTACCGATGAACTAACACCGAAATATCGGTGAAACGGAGAAAGCCCTTATGCAAATGTGCATAGAACCTACAGCTCTGAAAATTTACAAGTCGTACATACGTCTATACGAGTAGTGTCTCCACCTTAAACATTTCTTAAGTTGAAAATCGAAACATGGCTTGTTGCAAGTATTCTCGAAACAAGAATGCTTAGGAGTTTGCTCTTATTTAGGTCAATTCTATGACCGAATATTAAAAGCAGTAATCACTCTAAACGGCAGTATCTATAGCTACCGGCATATCCTTAAAGTACAGGAACTTACTTGAAAATTTATTCAGGAATCATTAAATCTATACCCACTTGTAAAGTGTTAGTAAAATGTTTTCTCTAGTCTAGATAGTCTAAATCTCGATTCGATATTTTGCATGCCGAGGAACAATCGAGTTAAGTATGGGATGTACTAACCACCTGCAGCCCTGAAGGATATCCAGGAGTTATAACTATACGTTAATAAATGTATTTCGTTGCGCTGGACTGAAAACGTTGTCGATGACCTGGAACGATAATAAAGCAATAAACTAAAAGCGAAGTTTTTAGGCTGTCACAATAATTTCCGTAGAGAATTCTTTTTAGATTCTGTACTAAGAATATGCTAATCGCCTACAGTTTTTTGAAGTTATCGTGTTCAATTTGACCTACAAATGAGAGTTCCTAACTGACCAAGTAGGCCAATATATTTTTTCTAAAAGCTGTTATTTTTGTTGGTTACACGTTGCTTAGAACCGAAAGTGGTCTTCAACAAATCGATGGAAATCGTTGCATGTTGCTTTCTTACTTTCATGTAAGCTTGTATTGGATGGTATCTCTCGCATATAGATTTATGAGCTGTTAAAATAAAATTGCATGAGAGTTCAGTTTCTTCTGAAGCCTCGTTTTCACGGTGATAATTTTTGCGATAGTTTCTGTCATGATAATTACTATCGTCATAACTATTACCATGTAAACTTCTCAATAGTTACTTTCGTGCTGTCATGATAGCACTATCGCACTATCATGCTTGACGAGATAGTTGATAGAACTATCGCGATAATTGTATCTTGACATTAACATTTGACGTTAAAAAAATAATTTTAAAACATACAAATATTTAATAATAATTTCGATCTTGTGAATACGTGTTGCTAATAGCAAAAAAATATAATTTTGATTTTATGTGTACGTGATAGACAAGTGACATGTCTAATTTCACTATCGTACATCGCGACGTGTAAACAGCAGACTGTCACACTATCTCACTATCGTACTATCGTGCAATACTTTCGCGAAAGTCCTATCGTACAAAACTGTCGCCGTGAAAACGAGGCTTGAGGTATCGGTAAGCGATAGTAAACTTTAAAAAACTGGCGGGACGACTACATACAAAAGGTTTTGTAAATCTCTCTGAGAATATAAAAGAATGGTGCAAATAACCTGAAAATCTTTTGGATACCTGGTCAGTGCTCACTAAGACTTCGCTGGATATGAAAAAGCAGATGATGAACGATCGACACAGAAGGACCTAGGGTTTCTTAGTGGGCGAATCTCTTGCCGGCAAGCAGAAATGTGATTGCCGAAACTTAAGGAACTCTAGCTTCATATTGTCTGTGGACAGGAACACATGTGGACAACTCATAGGGATCTTAACGCGACATTATGTTCTTGGGAAAAAATGGGAAAAAAATGTTAATACCCGTAGCTGATTTGTGTCGATGTAGTGATTCAAATGTAGAAACAACGACACTCGAACATCTAATGTGTGAAGAAAACTCTTCTTGTCTGATCTATCAGAACTATCTTTATGGGCCGAACTACTATCTTCATTTTGAACCAATACCATCCGCTAAATACAAGAGGATCACAATGGATCTGTAGTAATAATCAGTTCACCCGTCTCGACCTAACCTAACCCCATGTAAATTTGAAACGAAACATTAATGTACGAGGTATGTTCAGAAAGTAAGTGTACAGTAACCATAATGGGGTGTTTTTTTTTTTCTTTTTTGTTTAAGGGGTTGCAACACTGAGTATATTAGAGGGAGATCTCCTGACAGAGGGAGCATCGCAGGAACATGATAGTAAGTAAATTCATGTTGTAGTGGCCAGTTGCGTGAAAAGTGTCGGTAAGGAATCCCGCTAAGTGCGAGCCTACTCGCGGAAGGAATAACACCTAACGAAATTTTTTCGCGAGTCAAAACGGATGTTTAGTGAAGACAGAACAATGTTCATGACGAACAGAGGTGTGGGAGAGCTTCCATTTTGACTGATGTGTTGTTGCAAAAAATCTAGGAAACTGTTCGTGAAGACTGCAGACTGACTGTGGATGAAATTTCTGCGATTTCCACATTCCTCCAGAACTCTCTTAATAGAGACTCTCACAGAATTGCTGCGATACCGGAAACTGTGAGCAAGATAGATCCCAAAACAGCTTACGGCACCAGAAAAGTTTGGTCAATAGCGCCCGCGAGTTTCTTGACGGAATTGAATTGGAAGATGAGGATTGTGTCTGGAGATATGACGCGGGTGGCTCATTGCACGCGCGAGTCAAAAAGACAGTCGTCACATCATCGCCAAAAAATTTAAAATCATAATTTCGTGCAAAAAAATCATGGCCTCAGTGTTTTGAGACTGAAATGCACGAATTGTGAGACCATAAGAAATTTCAAAAAGGAGCATTCAAAACAAAAATAGTGGAAAGCTGACGAGAGAAGTGTACTTATTGCACGACAGCGCACCTCCTCACAAAGCCATAATCACCATGGCGCTCTTGGATTTGGTTGATATGTTGTAAATAACAATCCGTATTCCCCTAACTTGGCACATTCAGATTGTCATCTTTTTACCTTCCTAAATGTACACATAAGTGGAGCGAAATTTTTAACCTGCAAGGAGGTGCAGAAAGAGGTTCTGAAGTGGGGGAAGGAGCTGGCGGAAGAGTTCTTCGAGGAGGTCATAAAGTAGCTTGTGCTACGGGTACCACATGCATTGAACGTAATGGCGATTTTGTGGAAAAATAGTAATCAAGTGTATCAATAATATCGTGTGATTTCTTTCTCTTCAAATAAACTTTTTATATGCTCTGGTATGCGGTACATAACGATACATAACAGAAACAGTGTTTTTCAGCCAATGTTTTTACTTTTAATATTAATTTTCTTTTCAGACCACGGATGATAAAAAATTTACTATATGAAAACCTATTATTTTCTATTAATAAATGCTTTTACCATTAATAAAAAACGAAAAATTTGTGCAGATTTAATGTCAAAAGGTGTCAAGGTGCATTAATTCATTCCAATATTTTGTGAAAGAACAGTACGAGTCGAGTCAGTGAAAAAAAACCCTTTATGTCATACAACATTGTATGTAAGATGCCAGAGGATATGTTTATACTCTAGATGAACATATAGAGTACTATAAGTTTAATCCAGCCCGAAAAGTTTGTAACGCATAGATAGAACCGAGCCTCGGACAAAAAAAAAGTTTTATATTATTTTGTGTTTATTTTTGGCCAAAACCCCCAAATCCGTTTGCTGTCCGTCCGTCCGTCCGTTTGCACGATAACTCAAGAACGCGTTGACCTAGGAAGTTGAGATTTTGTCACAACTTGTAAAATAGAAAAAGTAAGGCTAAGTTCGTTAATGGGCGATATCCTCCCACTCTTTCGGGTTCCTCCCATACAAGAGTCCTTAAAACACGTTTTCACAATTATTGCTCGAATGCTTCAAGTTAGAAACTTGAAATTTTGCATACTTACGGTTTACAATGTTTGAATCGAATGTTCCGAATATGATGCAAATCGAATGAGTCCTTCGTGTAGCAGCCTAGAAAATGTATGCTTGTTACTGAATCCACTATAACTCCAGAACGAGTTAAAGCAGGAATTCAAAATTTTACAGGAATTAGTTTTTTACTAAAACCAAGACGGAGTTCACTAGTTACCGCCATCCGTTGACTCCTTCGAGTAGCTGTCATACAAAAGTCCTTAATAAACATGTTCACCAATATTGCACGATAAGTTTAGAAAGCTTTAATTTACGACTTTGAAATTTTATACACATTAATTTTATAATAGTCGCAGCTGAAACTATTAATATGAAAAATATCCCATAAGTCCTTCATGTAGTTGCCATACAAAAATTCTGTAAAATGTTGTCCTAACTTACTTTATGGAATTCACTTGGTAAATCAAAAAATCGAGTAGCCACTATTCAATAGTTTCTACCTGTTAGTAAAAGGTCATGTAATAATTGCTTGTGCACTCCTCATTCTTTTGATATGTTTCCAACTAAAATATAAATCGGAGTTCAGTAGTTCATCTAGAGTATCATACGATTGGCTTGCAGCCGATCGTGACTGCGATATGTTTTTATATGATTAATTCGCTACTGTAACGGCGTGATATGGTTTTTGTATGTTTGGATGGGTACCTAGGTGGTAGGTACGCGTGGCTACCCATGAAAATACAGACACTTTAATCTAAAAAGGTACGTTGTGTTACCAATGGTCATTAAATCTGGTCCCACTAACTATTTAGAGCTTATAACGAAGCGTTGACCTTTCGTAACTTTCGTTGACCTTTCGTAACTTTCATTGCGAAGAGGTCACCGAAACTGTTTAAGTAGTAGAATACCGACTATGGTTCTGATACTCGCCCTTTTGAAATCAGTCTTTCAGACCGTTTCAGATCCAGCTTCAGCCAGATCTGTCTCACAGCGTGACATATAATGCCCTCTCCCCATTTTGAGTTTGTTTTCTCAGCTGAGTCCAATTCCAACCTCAGTTTACGAAGTTTACATGTAGAAATGGGCACACCCAGATTGTGATGTTCCGGCATAATTTATAACTGTATTATTTATAATATTACTGTATTATTTATAATACAGTATTGTTATCGATTTTTAAAAAAAAAAAATTTGCTGCCCTCAAAATTTTTTTTTCATGACTAGTAGACGCGAAAAAAGCAATAAAAATTTTCACTCCGTCTGTACGCCGTACGCCGTACGCCATACGTCGACCGCCCCAAAATCTTTGAAGGCTCGTAGCTCTCAAACCAGTGGAGCTATTAAGCTCATTTTTTTTTCTTAGAATAGACTTGGTGGACCCCTTGAATTGACATTATTTTCAGGGGAGGAGGTGTAAGGGGGAAGGCGGGGTAAGCGTTTTAGACGAAAAATTTAGGTTTCTAGATCTAAGGAACCGCTTGTGTTAGGAGACTGAAACTTAGAATTTCTATAGAGCTTTGATAATGGACCCATTTGCAAAAAAAAAACAGATATGGGTGAAGGGGTGTGGGAGTGGAGGGGGAAATGATGCGTCCGAAACGCAAAAATGCCGAGATCGACAAATTCTAAAATCCATATCTCCTAAACCATTAATAGCAAGCAATTAAAACTTAACAAATATCTGTAGTTATACTGGGAGAGTAGATTGAAACAAAATTTTTGGGTGGGGGTAGTGGCGTTCGGGGGTGGGGGTGAAAAACTTTAGATTACGATATCTCACAAACCAATGGTACCAGAAAAACAAAATTTCGTTTGAGTATAAAGCTTGATAAATAAAGATTGCTCAAAGTAAAATATTTGAAGGGGGTGGAGGAGCACGGAAGTGGGAGGGATTAGAATTTTTCAAAAATAACACGATTTATATCTCAATAACAGTGTAAGATGGATGTTTCAAATTTTTACCAGAAGTAGGCCTAATAGAACCCTAGTAGGGAAAAAAAGTTTGGGGGTGTGGGTGTAGAGGGTGAGGGTGGGGAAGGGTGAGAAAGAAAAAGTTCCGATGCTTATATCTTAAGAATCTATAATGATAGGAAGCGGAAACTTGGTATTTAGATAAAACTATAGTAGTGGCATGGTGGAAAAATAAATTTTTTCTTAGGGGTAGTATGGTACGGTGGTGGGGGGTGTTTTCCCTAACTTCAGAACGGCTTATGCTAGGAAGTTGAAACTCGGTACGTATATGTAAATTAACTAGAAAAGTAATTCTGATAAAAAAAAATTCAAATATTCATTGGCGTTCAGAAGGGGGGGGGGCAAAAAAAAATATCGATTGATATAAAATGCATATATTTTCACGATTTTCGTCATATCTACTAGGTCTTTCGAAATATTGAATTCATTTTTATTCTACGGATTCTTCATATGAATACCTAGAGTGTGTTTTCAAGATTTTTTGAAATTCGACCCCTAAGAGGGTGTAAACTGGTTGTATACTTTTTCATGAATTCCACCATGTTTCTCAGGTCTGATCAGATATCGAATATCTTTTTACTTCCCCAGGTTTGTTTAATAATCACCTATTTTTAAGTTTTGTTTTTTCTACCTCTAGACCGCATCTCGGAATATGACCCAATTATTTAATTCATATGTTACACCCTTTTCTAACCGCTTCCCGAACTTTTTGTTAGGTTTTCAGTCACATAGTAACATACACCGCATCCCCGAATTGAACGCGTTCTGAACTTCTGCTGGAAAAATAATACAGTTGCGCCCAGACTGTTGGCAGATTTTTGAGTATTGAGTTCGTCAGCCCTACTGGCACCCAGCACAGATGAATATTGAACTGTTATGCAATCTCCGGACCATTTTGTGTTTATTTGGTTGGTATTTTTGGATTAGTAGATAGGTAGGTAGGAATACTGCATTTTGAAATCGTGAAATTTGAATTTTATTAAATTGCTGGCTTTAAATGAACAATGTGCGAATAGTAAGTACGTGTGGCACATAAGAAATTTTGGCACTAGTCGAAATTGCTCTCCTTGTTCCAATCGAAGCAAGGCACCTGATAGTTGCAAAGTTATTTGTCACAGAAAAAACTATGTATGCTGTACATATTTTCATCAATTTAATCCTCAGTATTCAATAAAACCAATCGAAACGAGTCAGCGTATTTTAAACCACGTTTTGAATCGAAAAACACGATAAATGCATTGCGTTTATCAACAAATCCAAACTTCTTGGCATATTCGACACTTAATGAAACCCGATTGTTCAATTCGTCTTCCCATTCCTCCAAGCCATTCTCATAATAAAGTAGGGGCGTAACACCTTTTGAAATCATCAATCGTCTCGCAATAAAGTCGTCCCTTACTGTCGCTATGATCGGAACGCACAGTTTATTATTCGATAGCAACATCGCAGATTTTCCAGTATTATTAACCGTTATAACACAGGTAATCTTATCGAATATCACGCTCAGTGCCACTTGTCGAACCAACATATGCGCTACGGAGTTGACGCGTGGTCTATATGTACAACTAGATTTTAATGTTTCTGTATTCATTTCGGGGTAGTTCCGGCGGATTATCGAACGGACATCTCGTGGATCAAGTTTATTTCGTAAGCAGGACGATATCACCAGACAGTCAGGATACAGAAGAATGTTACGACACGCATCAGGATCATTGGGCAGGTTAAGATGTTCGGACTGAATGAAAGAAGCACTTCTCATTAACGGCTTTCCTTGTACTTCACATTGACTGACAAGGATCCTTTCGATTTTGCTGGGACCTTCCATTTTGTTACTATTGATCCATAAACCAGTAAACTCTTGGACGATCTGCGCTATCACCTTCTCATCGCAATATTGCTCCGGATCAATTTTTCCAATGATAAGCATGCGTCTCTGATGCGTAGCCATAAACCAACGAATATATTGGCATACGTCAATATCATGCGCGCAAGGGCACACTATACAGTCGCAGGTTTTGTTTTCCAGGATGAAATTAATATCGTCCTCTTCCTCGAACGTCACGTACTTACCGATTAGGTTCCGCGATTCCGGAACATTAACGGTCATTTTTGGCTCGAGAGCTCCCTCTTTCATAACAGTACATATCAAGCTATTGCGCAATATCTGCTCCACTCGTACCTCAATCCTTGAATCGATATTAATCACATCCATCGGTCTCATATTGCTTATAAAGTTTTTGAAATTAACATAGATTACTTCGTGCGTTCCGCGATGGCTAAAGCGACGATCCGAAGTTAAAACTATGCGAGAATCGCGATTCAGGAAAACACTGCTGGCTCCTCCTCTTAGGAGTCCAGTGGATAAACGTCGATCGGTTATTTCGGCTATTACTCCTATTTCGCAGTTCACATGCGTATTGCGTTCTAAATAGCGAACTGCTCGTTCAATGCACTTGATTGTTCGGATATGTTGAGATCGCGAGCCGTATTGAAGGTTGATCACAAACATTTGAATGCCGCTGTCTAGAAAAGTTGGGAAAGACAACAAAATGTTTGGCACTCTTATCCAAAATCCGAAACTTACGTCCATAGTTCATAATTTGCCGGTAGTTATTAAATCCTAGCTCAAGTCGCATTGCGATTTTTGGATAGCAATAGAACCGCTTGTATGGCAGGACCTCTGTCACGGGCTGCTTGTCCGGAATAAACCAAGCCTTTGGTGACTTTTGGAATTGATTTCTGCTATTTTGGATGAGGTGCATCCGATCAAAATTTCTCTGACGTACTAAACTTAGCGGATAGCACGCGTTGTCTAATTTCTTCTTGGCCCAAAGCCGTACTAATTTCTCTAATTCTTTGCCGTTCTTTTGAGATGTGCAGGCTTTTTCAACTTTTGATTGCGATTTTGGTGGCCTGAATTCTTTCTGATGAAATGTGAGGATATTGTGACAAATTCTCTGCGGAATGTCAACGATTTTTGGGTAAGACGGGTCAGAAACCGATTGTTTTATATCAACCGAAAGAAGATCAGAGGAAACGTTACATACTCCCTTCAAAACTTGTACTGACGAGTTCGTGGATACTGAAGACGAGTACATTTCACGGCTTGGATACGAATCGAATTTGTAAACAAAGTTTATGCAAAATAAAAATAGAGAGACAATGATGGAATCTATCGTAAACGCCAAATTGATTATGGCCTACTAATTACCAGACTAGTACACTAGCCCGTTCCTACGGTCGTCAGTAAAGTCGTTACTGAAACTTTATCTGACAGATGCTCATACGAAACTTGGATTTCAGTGCATTTGCACTGTATTTACATCGAAAGTGAGCTAAAATGTCCGGTCTGAACAGGCTATTAGGCGGATTTACCATAAGGACCGGTAGACCCGGCTTTTTCCGGAGGCGGCAGATTGTTTTTGTTTCCTCACATAGCAAGCTTTATTTTCGCGTAAAATTTTTTTTTTTTTCATAGTAATGCTATGTTCACACTACGTGATTGAAGCGTTTAAATCGAGTTAAATGCGCTGATATCACTTCCCGAAGGCGTTGACGTAAACATGTAGCTACGACGCGAATATCGTGTCGTGTTTTCGTGTGTTTTGAAACATTACTTACGGTTACGGTACGTAATCGTTGACAAAAGACGATACGTTGTTTGTTTATGTTTCGAAGCTATTTACAAAAATGAGTAAAGCGAATGGAAAAAAGAAAAAACTGGCTTGTATAGCTTTATACTGGTGTCTTTTGCGTTGGGAAACTTATCGAAAGTATTGGATTCATCCAAAAAACTGGCAAAGGATGCGATATGGAGAATATTTTACACTTGTACGAACTTTGGAAAGATATCTTGCAAAACACTTCAGGTATTTCCGCAAGTTCAAAGAACAGTGCGTTTTCCTTTGCAGTAAAAATTGCAGACCGAATTGAGTCCAAAGCTTTGCACATTCCGGAAAGATTGGATTACTGCAAAGAAAAAGTTATTTATAACTTTAAGGGCCTCGTTGCAAAAATATTAATATTATAATCGATTTTTTTTTATTTCATATTATTTTTCTACACTCATTTCTGCATATCACACAAAATACCGCACCCTCGTGGGGTAGCCGGAAGTGCCTCAAATTTTGCTCTAAAGTGGGGGAAGTCGAATAAGTTACTGCAAGATATGTTTTCTTTTTGGCCCTCCTGAAAGGTAGTGCTTTTTCAACTTTCGGTACACGTCTCAGTAACCACACATCGTAGCGTCTAATTTTTTTTCCTTTTTTTCGTGGTACTATTGACTTGCTTCATACGTGAGAAAATTAAAACATCTCATCAAAAACTATCATTTTTATACTCTAGATCAGGGGTGTCCAATCTTTTCGCTGTGAGGGCCAGTTTGGGATTTAAATCCACTTGCGGGGGCCAAGTAAATACCTATGTTAATTAAAAATCTTATTAAGTAAAGCAGCATTGCATTTTATTTTTTTTACAGTAAAATACAGATACAACAATAAACATTAATCGGAATGATGGAACTGTGTTTTTTCCTGGAGAGTTTCATCAAAGTTGGGATTAATATCTGAAACACCAATTATTAGCAATGATTGCAAATGATCATCCGATAAATTTGCCCTGTGTTTAGATTTCAGATACTTCATCCTGGAAAAAGTTTGTTCACATACATAGGAAGTGCCAAACATAGAAATAAATTTACAAGCAAATTGCTTTAAATTTGGAAACTCTTTTGCGTCCAAAAATTTGTAAAAATCAATCAATGGTCAATGATCGTTAGCTTGAAGATCAATTATTTCCATTTGAAACTGGCTTGGAACGTCGGCAACATTGCAGTCAAATGGATTCTGAAACAGACGAATTTCCTTTGAATTTATGTCAAGATCAGAAAATCGCTTTTGAAATTGTTGTTTTAAATCCGCGATGACTTTTACTGCATATCTGGTGGGAAATTGTTCCTCAGTTTTTGTATTGAATTCTTCACAGCACGTGAAATGAGTAAAATTACTTTCATTTATCTGACTTTCGAGCAATATCAGCTTTGCTCTGAATGCTTTGATTTGCGCGAATAAATCACAAATTAAGTTGTTTTTACCTTGGAGCTTTAAATTCAAGTTATTCACGTGTGTCACGATATCTGCAAAAAAAGCTAACTTCCAGAGCCACTCAGCATCCGATAAAAGCGGTTCAGGGTGATTTTTCTCCACAAGAAAAAAATCAATTTCATTTCTGAGCTTGAAGAACTGCAATAACACTTTTCCACAGCTAAGCCATCGAACTGCAGTATAATATGACAAGTCAACAGACTCGGATTCAATTTGTTCGAGAAAAGATCGGAATTGGCGATGGTTGAGTGCATGTGTTGAGTCGCCGCTGGCTGGTAACACCAATCTCGTTAACATTTCTGTGGATCCACTCGATCCTCGAAAAATGTGATTCGAGTATCGTGTGGATCCACAGAAAGTGCCGACAACCCTGCCACAGAAGAAACGTAGAGGAGGAGACGGTGCAAATGGCGGACATCGAAGTGTAGCGAGATCGCTGTCGAGTTTTTTTTCGGGTTAAGTGTCGTGGTGAAAATAAGTCGAACGGCGAAAAGCTTACCTAATTGAAAGCGGCTGGTTTAGAACCGTACCGGAATAGGCGTCATCTTCTGCCATTTTCCTTTTCGTTTTAATTGCAGCAATCGATGGAAGAAAAAAAAAAACTTTAAAACAGGCTTAGAAAAAACCACCGCCAAATTATTGAGGTTAGAAATCGGATTGTGTGTTTCGTTTTGATAACGATGGCAGTGGTATTCTAGTATTGCGTCAGACAAATTTGAATTTATTTCGTATTTAACTACCACAGCATCTTGAAAATTCATCAAATAAAACTAAAAGAAATTATAATAAAATTAATTATAACGAGAACCTGACCTCGGAGCGCTCTATGCATCGGACGGTTCGTTTTGTTTACGGTTTTTCTCTTTGCCGTTTGCCCTTTTAATTTTTTTATTGAGCGACTCGAGAGTTGATCGTTGACTTTGCAGCTGTCAAGTAATACACGATTTAGTTTCGTATAGTTCGCGTTAACAAACTACCGTAAAACATTTCTCGTGGTTAGATTTTTCAAAATGTTTGCTTAATCAAACGTAGTCGTGCTCGTAACGCTTTTCAGTAAAACACCGCATAAGTTCGTACTCGTTGTGCAAAGTTAAACCAAAAACTAAATTGGTGAATTTTTTTTTGTTTCAATTTTTTTCTGTGCTGAACGGATTTTGCGTTTAATCCTCGTCTTTTCGGTGCAAATATTAACATAAGAATCGCTTAGTTGCGGGCTAATGAATTGTGGAAAAAGGTTCGAATAGGAAGAACACGGCAACGGTAGACGTCTGGCGTGAAAGTTATTTTTTTGTAATTGACAACACCTTCCCTGCGACGATTGAGTGGTCATTTTGCCGTAAAATCCGAAGAACGTGGGTGGCCAGAGCCACCGAAGAATTTTGAAGGCATCGGATTGCAAACGCTGTTGGTTCGGGTTCAAAAGCTGCAACACTTCGCGTATCAATTAAATGTGACACGAGAAGCCATCTTCATACTTGTGACAGCCATGTGAAAGATCTGGAAGATAGGAAAAGGGGTTCCAATGAACCGAATGAAAAACAAGTTTCAAAGTGAATGGAAATGTTTTGTGAATGTTTTCGCGAATCGAGCAATTAACTAAAATTTCGTGTTGAGTTAAATACACGCGTCGTGCCCGTTAATCGTCCCGGGTGTGACAAGAAACGTCGGCCGTACGAAAATTCAATCTTGTCCGAATGTCGCGAAGAAGAATATCTGCCGCCCGACGAATTTCTACAAGAAAAGAAGAGAAATAGGAAATTAGAAGAATGAGAAATAGAAAATTTGAAGAAAGGAAAGATGAAAATTTGAAGAATGAGAAATAGGAAATTAGAAGAATGAGAAATAGGAAATTAGAAGAATGAGAAATAGAAAATTTGAAGAAAGGAAAGTGAAAATTTGAAGAATGAGAAATAGGAAATTAGAAGAATGAGAAATAGGAAATTTGAAGAAAGGAAAGATGAAAATTTGAAGAATGAGAAATAGGAAATTAGAAGAATGAGAAATAGGGAATTTGAAGAAAGGAAAGATGAAAATTTGAAGAATGAGAAATAGGAAATTAGAAGAAAGGAAATAGGGAATTTGAATAAAAGAGGAATTAGGACGAGAGAGAACCAAACGGATGAAATAAACAAATGGGGTGAGTTTTGATTTTGTTTCTTTTTTTTATTATATTATATTATATTTTGCATGATTTCCTTTTTTCTTTTTTTTTGGGTTTTCTTTTCCAGCAATTTTGTATGGTCGTTTTTTTTTTTTAGTGATAATAATCTCCTTAATGATGATTAACGGCTAGAAAGAGCCATTTATAGTGTACCCGAGCGTTTAGCTCCTTAACCCCGAACCTCAATAAGGGGCCACGACGCGAAATGTTCTAGAGGACAGTCGTGGCTGAGGTAGGGTGGGCAGAGCAGGGCGCTACTTACACCTAAGCGCCCTGACAAATCGCGAAGTCGCGCAACTCCACCGCTTCTTGGTCTTTCACGACCTATTGGGAAGATAGTCCCAATTTTAATCACCCTGGAGTAAGCCGACACGAAATTTTGTTGTCTAGGCCTAGGGTTTATGGTCTGAAGTCAGAACAAGAACTACCCCCACACTGCCGTAGCTAGTCCCGGCCGCCAGCAAGCGTGTCGCTTCCGTTCTACTTCAGCCACCAATTCGGACGTAGGCGGAATTGGCCCATTCTGTCCCGAACCATTCCTATCCTTCAATTATTTTGACTTTTCTAAGTCAAAATAATTCTTCCAAGGCCTAAAACACAACAAATGGCGCCCAACGTGGGGCTAGCCACCGCTACGCTTAGTGCACAAAGCGTAGCTCATCAACACGTGCGAGTCAGAAAAATTCCGTACAAAAAAATTGGTGAGCAAAAGGACAAAAAACTTAGTCGTTTTGCGACAGAATTTTCGCCTGAACGGCAATCAAAGTCCAAGTGTACAAGCTTTTCAGATTTTCAACAGCAGAACATTTCATCGAACCTGTATGGAGGCAATATGGAACGATCCTATTGACGAAACGTTTTGGCAACCTTTAGGCGCCAATTCGGTTCCATAGGAAAGGGAAATATTGTCTGCATACGAGATTGATGTGATGCAAGTTGGATAAACGTATTCTTTCTGATTCTTTCCACTTTTGTTTTGCAAGTACCCTTTTGAGTGCTGGGCATGCCCTGTCTTGGCGGGCGTGTCGTCAGACAATTGGGAAAAATACTTGTAAAATATTGGTGAGTTAGATGATAGGAAATTTCGTCGAAAATTTGTTAAGTACCTTATTTCCTTATCCATCCTTTTAGAGTTCCTTTGTAACGTAGAATATTTTTTGTGAAATAACGTAGAGTTTTTTTTTAATACTTAAATTTTTTTTTATAAATCTTTTGACGATAAATTTTTAACTTGGATTTTTTTTTTTTTTTTGCGCTTTATTTTGATTTTTTTTCTTGATTGCTATTTTTCCCCATTTTTTTTTGTTGAAATTTTATCGCGTTCCGGATTTTCCCGATGGAGCGAGGAAGATCAAGATCGGCTTCGCGATTTGTTCTGCATAGAGGGGAGGGGAAAGGTTGCGACAACGTGAGGGTTCATTTTGTTCTAAATTCAAATACGCTCACATACATTAACATACACACAATCATTTATTCTTGGGTTCAAGTTTCATTCTATCGTTCATTCGTTATATTTTTTTTTTAGACATACAACCATTTTCGCATTCCATCGTTCATTCAATTTTGTGATAGCGTTCATTCATTCGTTTCGGGTTTGGATATATACATTCCTTCTGACGATCACACGGTCTAAATGCGTTCAAACATTCATTCATATTTTTTTTTGAATTCCTTTACCCCGCATATAGTCAGGAATATATTCTTCATTCATTCGTTTTTTTTGTACTCGAACATCCAAAATTCATTCGATTATAGCTAAACTACGCACTCAATCAAACACAGTCGAAAACACAGTAGATTCATAGACACGCAGATATATAAATTTTTTCACTAGTCGTCCACCTCATTGCGCAACATTCATTCATTTCATCCCTCGGTCATTAAACTTAATTCAATTGCTCCATTAGTAATAATATACACAACTTACATTCATTAGCATTCTATCGAACAATTGTACCAATTATTCGATCACAACAACCACATTTACATCTGATCACTCGTTCTCTCAACCAATCACTCGTTCATTCACCTGTCTGCTATGCCACTGCCAAGGTCGCCTTTAAGGCGGAATGAGGAAGATATATGTACGATGTGCCAACATGTCGTGGGGGGCGAAGATGAAGCGCGGACGAAATGTGGGCACACTTTCCACCTGCATTGTGTGGAGGAGTGGGTGCTGAGCCACAAAACGTGTCCCAATTGTCGCCAGGCACTGGAGCCGCAGGACTATTGGACCGTTAGGGGCGTGGAGGGCGCCACAGCGAGAACCGGAGCCGTGACACGCAGCAGAGCGAAGTCAGCGGCCGGCGGACTTTCACCAAGGCGGTTAAATCTTGATTTTCCGCTGGAAACGGTCGGCGGTGGGGTCTTTTACGCCCCTGACGGTTCAATTGGCCAAGAGCAGGGGGTGAACCAGCTCGTAAATCCAATCCCACAATCACCGGAAAGGGTAGTAGGCGAACGACCACGCTGGTCCGATATCCGTGACACAGGTATCCCAGCTACGACGAATCCAGCGCCAGGGCGTACACGTTCGCCAGTGGTACGAACTGAGCTGGGAGTAGATCAGCTGATAGAGTTGATGAGACGGGTTTTTCGGGAAGAGCAGGCGTCTCAGAGACCGGTGGGGGCCCATTATTCGGCAGCAGAGGGAGACTCGCGTGCTGGGAGGGCAGATCAGCGGACCGGAGCGGCCGCGTTGGTCAGCGATCGCGTTAGCCACGGCCCTAATCATCGTGTAAGAAATTCCTACAGCCCATTGAGGCATTGGCGTTTGCGTTTTAACGGGGATAGCCAACTCCTACGTGCAGAGGAGCTGATTTTTCGGGCCGAGACTCTCGCGATGAGCGACTTGCGCGGCAATTTAGATCTGCTGACGCAGGGCTTCCATCTGCTGCTGGATGGTAGGCCCAACAAGTGGTATTGGTTGTGGCGTCGGTCCAATAACAACTCGTCTTGGGATACTCTGAAGGTAGCATTCTTGCAGGTCTGGGGAGAGCGCAGCACGGATTGGGAGCTACGGAAGCAGATGCTTGGTAGACGACAAGCGCCACACGAGCCCTTCATGTCCTTCGAACAAGACATGACGGAGCTTCGTTCACTGCTGACCGCTCCCATGATTGAGTCCGAATTCGTGGCTCTGGTGCGCGGAAATCTGGTGGGCAGCACACAGCAACAGTTGTGCTTCCACTCTGTACACACCATGGACGAGTTACGTCGGCTTGTAGTGCAGGTGGAAGACACGCGAAAAGCCACCAGACCATCCCCGTGGAACCAGGCCAGAGTCCACGAGATACATGAGCCAATCGTGGAAGAACATCAGGATACGACTTCTTCCGTCGATTTGGCCGGACTATCGAACCCCTGGATCTGCTGGAATTGCAGGAAAGAAGGTCACGGCTATCGTGAGTGTGCGGAGCCTGCGAAAGGCATCTTCTGCTATGGATGTGGTCGGGCTGACGTTCTAAAGCCCAACTGCGTCCATTGCAAGGCGGGAAACGGCCGAAGGGACGGAAGGACAGCGGGTCCCTCCCGTCCGAACACTGCATCCCGACAGCAGTAGGAAAATCTGTTCACCACTCCAATTCCACGTCCCAATTTCAATTAGACAGCCCAAATGAAACAACTTTACCCAAATTTTCAACCCCTAACAATACCCTTCCAAATTTTAATACCCTACCTACAACATTCTCTGAACCCAATTCCCATCCTTTTAACGTAAAAGCATCCAAACCCATTTCATCGACGATCAACACTCCGCACGTCAAATTATTAACGAGACCAAGCGATAAGACGGAGCCGGCTGTTTCCCGGCCTGAAGAAGCCCTTATCGCAAAAGAACATCCAAGACGACATTCCCGCCATCCTCTCAAGCCATACCACCTTCGGCTAAAGGAATATATGGAGGCTCGAGAGCGAATTTTTGCGCCTACTTCAATCGCAAGTGGTGATCAGGTATCATCACTAACGAGTGGATCCGGTCGCAGTAAATCAATCTTGCGCCTTCGTACATTCTGGAGGATGGTGCGTGAAAAAAAGAAAGCGATCCTCTCTACCATCATTACCAATCCGTTGGACATACGTCCGTACGCCATGGTATCCTTGTACGGAGTGGACGTTGAAGGACTCCTCGATAGTGGGGCGAGCATCAGTTGCCTGGGGGCAAACGCTTTACAACGTCTCCATGATGCACAGGTGAATTATCGACCGGTCTGTCAAGAGGTGAAGACCGCTGATGGTGCTGCACAGAAAGTTTTGGGCACGGTAAACACCGATATTACTTTTCGTGGTATTACCAAACCCATTACCTTGTATATAGTGCCGAGCCTGTCGCAGAAATTGTACCTAGGGGTAGATTTCTGGCGATCATTCCAACTAGCTCCCAGCATTATCAGCGCGGTCGATACTCCCGATACTGCATCGCAACTGATAGCTCCGGATGCCCACCATTTAACGCCCACAGATGTAAAGAGGTTGGAAATGGTAAAGTCCAAATTTCCATCATACGAAGTATACGGACTCGGTGTGACCAACGTCGAACAACACAGTATAGACGTTGGTGATGCAAGTCCCATCAAACAGCGACATTATCCTGTGTCTCCTGCGATCCAAAAACTCTTATATGACGAGATCGATCGCATGAGGGCACTTGGCGTTATAGAGACCAGCCAGAGTGCATGGAGCTCGCCTGTGGTTCTCGTGAGGAAGCCAGGCAAGGTCAGGTTATGTTTGGACTCGCGCAAAGTCAATAGTGTGACGAAGAAGGATGCTTATCCATTACCACACATTGATGGTATCTTAAGTCGTTTGCCGCGAGCCAATTTTATTACTAGCCTGGACCTCAAAGACGCCTTTTGGCAGATTCCTCTCGAGAACAAATCCAGGGAGTATACAGCGTTTACCATTCCTGGCCGGCCTCTATATCACTACACTCGCATGCCTTTTGGGTTATGCAACGCGCCGCAAAGGATGTGTCGTTTGATGGACAAAGTCATCCTACCCGAGCTGAAGGAGCAGGTATTCGTATATTTGGACGATCTGCTGTTAATTTCTGAGGATTTCGATTCACATCTGGTTTTATTGGCAGAAGTCGCAGAATGTTTGCGAAAGGCTGGCCTGACCATTAACGTCAACAAGAGCAAGTTTTGTCTGAAAGAGGTGAAATACCTCGGTTACATCGTTGGAGAAGGAGGCTTGAAAACGGATCCCAACAAAGTTTCAGCCATCGTCGATTACCCTTCGCCTAAGTCCGCACGTCAAGTTCGACGCTTTCTTGGTATGGCAGGCTGGTATCGACGATTCGTTCCCAACTTTGCTGCGACTGTTTCACCGATTTCAGACACTCTAAAGAAGTCCAACCAGTTTGCTTGGACTACAGAGGCACAAACTTCCTTCCTATTAGTGAAAGACTTGTTGACGAGAGCCCCCTTATTAATCAATCCTGATTTTAAGAGGTCTTTCGTAATCCAGTGCGACGCCAGTAAATCAGGGGTGGGTAGCGTTCTCTTTCAGGAAAACGACGACGGATCGGAATCTCCAGTGGCGTATATGTCACAGAAGCTCACTTCCGCTCAACGCAACTACAGCGTAACCGAACTCGAGTGTTATGCAGCTGTGTTGAGCGTGAAAAAATTTCGAGCCTATGTAGAAGGGACTGCGTTCAAAATCATTACGGACCACGCAAGTCTCAAATGGCTCATGTCGCAGAAAGACCTACAAGGACGGTTGGCAAGATGGAGTTTAAAACTCCAAGGTTACGACTTCACAATCGAGCACCGAAGAGGGAGCCTGAACGTTGTACCCGACGCTCTCTCTCGTGTATACGAAGAGGGATTAAACGCGCTGATCGATGTGGCACCGATGGTGGATATGGACTCTCCAGAATTCTCTGGCAAAGAATATAAAGAGTTAGTGTCCACCGTCGATGCGAACGCCGATCGGCTTCCTGACGTATGCGTGAGGGATGGTTTCGTGTATAAGCGCACAGAGCCTCACAACGGTGACCCGATTGCTGAAGACAGGGCCTGGAAATTATGGATTCCATCGAGCCTTACGTCAGCTGCGATCGCTCAGGCGCACGAGGCAGACACCACGGTCCATGGTGGTTATGCCAAAACGCTAGAGCGAGTCAGGCGATTTTTGTACTGGCCCGGAATGGCTACACAAGTACGCACCTACGTTCTGGCGTGCGACACTTGCAAAGAGACAAAGTCCCCGAACAGACCTCTACGAGCGCCTATGGGAGAACCGTTCCAGACTGATCAGCCATTCCAACATCTGTACATCGACGTACTTGGACCATATCCACGTACCAAACGGGGTAAGATCGCTATCTTGATCGTCTTGGATCATTTTACCAAATTTCCCCTGTTACATCCTTTGGGGCGGATCACTGCTGAAGAGATCACAAACTACTTGGAGGGGCAGGTCTTCCATACGTTTGGAACACCTGAGACAATCCTCTCCGATAACGGCTCTCAATTTAGGTCGAATGTGTTTAACACCATGCTGAACAAATACGGAGTTAAACACCTGTACACCCCGAGCTACTCACCGCAAGCGAATGCTTCGGAGCGTGTCAATCAGTCCATCCTGGCCGGAATTCGAGCATTCATCACTGATGACCAAACACGATGGGATGAGAGTCTAAGCAAAATTGGATGTGCTCTTCGTAGCTCACTCCACCAAGCCACTGGATTTTCTCCTTATCAGGTTTTGTTTGGGAATCACATGATGTTGCACGGGAAGGACTACGAACTGCTGAAGCATTTGCGAGCGTTGGGAGAGTCAAATGTACAGCTTCGACCTCGAGAGGGAATTCCTATCGTGAGACAACTGGCGCAGACGAAAATAAGGGTCGCACATGAGGACAGCAGCAGGCGTTATAATCTGCGTGCTGCTAAAACACAATTTTGTGTAGGACAGGAGGTATTCCGTAGAAACTTTTCCTTGTCCACAGCCGCGCAGAATTATAATGCCAAGCTGGCGAAGAAGTTCCTCAAGTGCAGAATTCGTCGTGTGCTAGGCAACTCACGATATGAATTGGAGGATCTAGGAGGCAAACGTCTGGGGACTTACCACTCCAAGGATCTGAGGCAGTGATCCGAGGGAGCACACCGATTGCCCGGCACTCAGTCGTGCGCATGAGACCGACCAAAAGCGACGACTTTCTTTAGTCGGTTCGGCGCTGGGAAACCAACGGCGAGCCGCCTATGTTGTTGAGTCGCCGCTGGCTGGTAACACCAATCTCGTTAACATTTCTGTGGATCCACTCGATCCTCGAAAAATGTCATTCGAGTATCGTGTGGATCCACAGAAAGTGCCGACAACCCTGCCACCGAAGAAACGTAGAGGAGGAGACGGTGCAAATGGCGGACATCGAAGTGTAGCGGAGATCGCTGTCGAGTTTTTCGGGTTAAGTGTCGTGGTGAAAATAAGTCGAACGGCGAAAAGCTTACCTAATTGAAAGCGGCTGGTTTAGAACCGTACCGGAATAGGCGTCATCTTCTGCCATTTTCCTTTTCGTTTTAATTGCAGCAATCGATGGAAGAAAAAACTTTAAAACAGGCTTAGAAAAAACCACCGCCAAATTATTGAGAATCGCTTAGTTGCGGGCTAATGAATTGTGGAAAAAGGTTCGAATAGGAAGAACACGGCAAACGGTAGACGTCTGGCGTGAAAGTTATTTTTTTGAATTGACAACACCTTCCCTGCGACGATTGAGTGGTCATTTTGCCGTAAAATCCGAAGAACGTGGGTGGCCAGAGCCACCGAAGAATTTTGAAGGCATCGGATTGCAAACGCTGTTGGTTCGGGTTCAAAAGCTGCAACACTTCGCGTATCAATTAAATGTGACACGAGAAGCCATCTTCATACTTGTGACAGCCATGTGAAAGATCTGGAAGATAGGAAAAGGGGTTCCAATGAACCGAATGAAAAACAAGTTTCAAAGTGAATGGAAATGTTTTGTGAATGTTTTCGCGAATCGAGCAATTAACTAAAATTTCGTGTTGAGTTAAATACACGCGTCGTGCCCGTTAATCGTCCCGGGTGTGACAAGAAACGTCGGCCGTACGAAAATTCAATCTTGTCCGAATGTCGCGAAGAAGAATATCTGCCGCCCGACGAATTTCTACAAGAAAAGAAGAGAAATAGGAAATTTGAAGAAAGGAAAGATGAAAATTTGAAGAATGAGAAATAGGAAATTAGAAGAATGAGAAATAGGGAATTTGAAGAAAGGAAAGATGAAAATTTGAAGAATGAGAAATAGGAAATTAGAAGAAAGGAAATAGGGAATTTGAAGAAAGGAAAGATGAAAATTTGAAGAATGAGAAATAGGAAATTAGAAGAAAGGAAATAGGGAATTTGAAGAAAGGAAAGATGAAAATTTGAAGTAGAGAAATAGGTAATTAGAAGAAAAGAAGTAGGAAATTAGAAGAAAGGAAATAGGGAATTTGAAGAAAGGAAAGATGAAAATTTGAAGAATGAGAAGTAGGAAATTAGAAGAAAGGAAATAGGGAATTTGAATAAAGGAGGAATTAGGACGAGAGAGAACCAAACGGATGAAATAAACAAATGGGGTGAGTTTTGATTTTGTTTCTTTTTTTTATTATATTATATTATATTTTGCATGATTTCCTTTTTTTCTTTTTTTTTTTTGGGTTTTCTTTTCCAGCAATTTTGTATGGTCGTTTTTTTTTAGTGATAATAATCCCCTTAATGATGATTAACGGCTAGAAAGAGCCATTTATAGTGAACCCGAGCGTTTAGCTCCTTAGCCCCGAACCTCAATAAGGGGCCACGACGCGAAATGTTCTAGAGGACAGTCGTGGCTGAGGTAGGGTGGGCAGAGCAGGGCGCTACTTACACCTAAGCGCCCTGACAAATCGCGAAGTCGCGCAACTCCACCGCTTCTTGGTCTTTCACGACCTATTGGGAAGATAGTCCCAATTTTAATCACCCTGGAGTAAGCCGACACGAAATTTTGTTGTCTAGGCCTAGGGTTTATGGTCTGAAGTCAGAACAAGAACCACCCCACACTGCCGTAGCTAGTCCCGGCCGCCAGCAAGCGTGTCGCTTCCGTTCTACTTCAGCCACCAATTCGGACGTAAGCGGAATTGGCCCATTCTGTCCCGAACCATTCCTATCCTTCAATTATTTTGACTTTTCTAAGTTAAAATAATTCTTCCAAGGCCTCAAACACGACAAATTTTTTTTTTTTTTTTTTTTTTTTTTTTTTTTTTTTTTTTTTTTTTTTTTTGTTTTTTTTTTTTTTTTTTTTTTTTTTTTTTTTTTTTTTTTTTTTTTTTTTTAATAAAAGGGGCGTAAAAGACCCCACCGCCGACCGTTTCCAGCGGAAAATCAAGATTTAACCGCCTTGGTGAAAGTCCGCCGGCCGCTGACTTCGCTCTGCTGCGTGTCACGGCTCCGGTTCTCGCTGTGGCGCCCTCCACGCCCCTAACGGTCCAATAGTCCTGCGGCTCCAGTGCCTGGCGACAATTGGGACACGTTTTGTGGCTCAGCACCCACTCCTCCACACAATGCAGGTGGAAAGTGTGCCCACATTTCGTCCGCGCTTCATCTTCGCCCCCCACGACATGTTGGCACATCGTACATATATCTTCCTCATTCCGCCTTAAAGGCGACCTTGGCAGTGGCATAGCAGACAGGTGAATGAACGAGTGATTGGTTGAGAGAACGAGTGATCAGATGTAAATGTGGTTGTTGTGATCGAATAATTGGTACAATTGTTCGATAGAATGCTAATGAATGTAAGTTGTGTATATTATTGATTATTGTGTGATTATTGAATTGACAACACCTTCCCTGCGACGATTGAGTGGTCATTTTGCCGTAAAATCCGAAGAACGTGGGTGGCCAGAGCCACCGAAGAATTTTGAAGGCATCGGATTGCAAACGCTGTTGGTTCGGGTTCAAAAGCTGCAACACTTCGCGTATCAATTAAATGTGACACGAGAAGCCATCTTCATACTTGTGACAGCCATGTGAAAGATCTGGAAGATAGGAAAAGGGGTTCCAATGAACCGAATGAAAAACAAGTTTCAAAGTGAATGGAAATGTTTTGTGAATGTTTTCGCGAATCGAGCAATTAACTAAAATTTCGTGTTGAGTTAAATACACGCGTCGTGCCCGTTAATCGTCCCGGGTGTGACAAGAAACGTCGGCCGTACGAAAATTCAATCTTGTCCGAATGTCGCGAAGAAGAATATCTGCCGCCCGACGAATTTCTACAAGAAAAGAAGAGAAATAGGAAATTAGAAGAATGAGAAATAGAAAATTTGAAGAAAGGAAAGATGAAAATTTGAAGAATGAGAAATAGGAAATTAGAAGAATGAGAAATAGGAAATTAGAAGAATGAGAAATAGAAAATTTGAAGAAAGGAAAGTGAAAATTTGAAGAATGAGAAATAGGAAATTAGAAGAATGAGAAATAGGAAATTTGAAGAAAGGAAAGATGAAAATTTGAAGAATGAGAAATAGGAAATTAGAAGAATGAGAAATAGGGAATTTGAAGAAAGGAAAGATGAAAATTTGAAGAATGAGAAATAGGAAATTAGAAGAAAGGAAATAGGGAATTTGAATAAAAGAGGAATTAGGACGAGAGAGAACCAAACGGATGAAATAAACAAATGGGGTGAGTTTTGATTTTGTTTCTTTTTTTTATTATATTATATTATATTTTGCATGATTTCCTTTTTTCTTTTTTTTTGGGTTTTCTTTTCCAGCAATTTTGTATGGTCGTTTTTTTTTTTTAGTGATAATAATCTCCTTAATGATGATTAACGGCTAGAAAGAGCCATTTATAGTGTACCCGAGCGTTTAGCTCCTTAACCCCGAACCTCAATAAGGGGCCACGACGCGAAATGTTCTAGAGGACAGTCGTGGCTGAGGTAGGGTGGGCAGAGCAGGGCGCTACTTACACCTAAGCGCCCTGACAAATCGCGAAGTCGCGCAACTCCACCGCTTCTTGGTCTTTCACGACCTATTGGGAAGATAGTCCCAATTTTAATCACCCTGGAGTAAGCCGACACGAAATTTTGTTGTCTAGGCCTAGGGTTTATGGTCTGAAGTCAGAACAAGAACCACCCCCACACTGCCGTAGCTAGTCCCGGCCGCCAGCAAGCGTGTCGCTTCCGTTCTACTTCAGCCACCAATTCGGACGTAGGCGGAATTGGCCCATTCTGTCCCGAACCATTCCTATCCTTCAATTATTTTGACTTTTCTAAGTCAAAATAATTCTTCCAAGGCCTAAAACACAACACATGTGATCGAATAAAATTTATGACAGAAACAACTGGTTTCAAAACGCAGCTCATGTCGATATGTTTTACACATAGAGCTTGTTGGTGGATGATACAGTGCAGAAAAATTGGTGCTGATGCTCCTGCACATTCACAAGCTTTTCTTATTTGCCCAACCACCCCGATATTTGCACCATACATGTTTCTTCCTCCGTCAATTGTCACACCTTGGAGTCGATTCCAGTCCAAGCTAAATTTTTCCAACGTGTTTTGTACTTCCTTGAAAATATCTGCTCCAGTTGTAGTGCCGTGCATGCTGTTAACAGATACTAATTCTTGTGTGACATTAACTTCGTCGTCAACTCCACGAACAAAAACTAAAAGTTGTGAGGTGTCACTAATATCAGTTGATTCATCCATCGCGAGAGAATAATGACTGAATCGCTGTGCTTTCCCAGTAACCTGGTGGAGAATATTATTTCCAATATCGTCAATTCGACGAGCAACAGTATTACGGGATAGACTGATCATTCTGAAAAGTTTCAACTTTTCTGGACATAATTCCCCAACAGCTTCCATCATGCATTCTTTAACGATGTTTCCATCCATGAAGGGTTTTCCTTTCTTCCCCAACATGCTAACTAATGTCAATTTTTCGTTTTCTGAGTTTGCCTTCTTAAATAGATTTTGCTGAGAAGACAAACTACGACAAATTTTTTCAAATTTTTCAATACGCTGCTTATCCTTAAATTGTGAGTAGACTGTAGCATGTTTTGTGTCATAATGTCGACGTAAATTATACTCCTTTATTACAGCAACAGTGTCATTGCAAATTACACATACAGCTTTGCCATTCTTTGACTGCGATTGCACAAAGAAGTATTTGATTCCCCATTCTTCTTTAAAAACGCGGCACTCGTCATCAACTTTTCTTTTTTTTCCTTCCATGTTCAACTTTAAAAAATAATATTAACTTAATAATTAATTTGTAATATATTAAATATAAATTTAAATATACCAATTTGAAAATGAGTCACGCACAACAGAACACAATAGAAAAAAATCCCAAGATCAACTGCTCTATCTAGTCTCAGTAAATTACACGAATTAGTAGACTCACAAAAGATATTTAGTGAGTTATGCTGCTTTTGCGCATTTACCCTTTGAGCAGGCAAGTAAATGGAGTTGACGCCAGTGAAGTCAAGAACATTTGTCGGCATATGGAGTAGTGTTAGGTAGAGAGACAGTCACTATGATCCGATCCCAATAGGGAAAAAATGAGCGCGCCAGGCCTTCTGGCCTTCATGTTACACAATACACTGATACCTCGATATACGGCCTAGATACGTTCCGAGAAAGTTGGTCGTAAAGCGAAATCGCCGTATAACGAATGAATAGTTTTAAGTTATAAATCAACAGAATTTCTTAGAGTATTTTCCAAAATCAGGCGGTATAATGAAAATTTTGGGCCGTAAAACGAAAAAGTGCCAGAATTGTAAAAGGTCGTTGTAGCGAAATGCCGTAAAAAGAGCGGCCGTATAGTGAGGTATGAGTGTACAATTTTGTGTAGTAGTGTCCGTTTCGTATTTATGTTGTTGGCTGAGTTTAGAAAATAAATTCTGTTTAATTTAATTTTATAGGCTTGAATAAAAAAGAAAAGAAATGCTCCTTTCTCTTTTCGAAACGCAATTCTTTCACTTCCTGTTGATGAATTTTCTTCCCAAGTTTGTATGAGGTACCTTCGCGTTCATTCTCACAATTTTCAAAAACCGTGGCGGGCCGGATAAAATCACCTGGCGGGCCGGGTTTGGCCCGCGGGCCGTAGTTTGGACACCTCTGCTCTAGATGAACATATAGAGTATTATAAGTTTAATCCAGCCCTAAAAGTTTGTAACGCATAGAACCGAGCCTCGGACGAAAAAAAGTTTTATATTATTTTGTGTTTATTTTTGGCCAAAACCCCCAAATCCGTTTGCTGTCCGTCCGTCCGTCCGTCCGTCCGTTAGCACGATAACTCAAGAACGCGTTGACCTAGGAAGTTGAAATTTTGTCACAATTTGTAAAATGGAAAAAGTAAGGCTAAGTTCGTTAATGGGCGATATCCTTCCAATCCTTCGGGTACCTCCCATACAAGAGTCCTTGAAACACATTTTCCCAGTTATTGCTCGAATGCTTCAAGTTAGGAACGTATGGTTTAAAATGTTTGAATTGAATGTTCCGAATATGATGCAAATCGAATGAGTCCTTCGTGTAGCAGCCTAGAAAAGTCCTTCAAAAATGTATGCTTTTTACTAAATTGACTATAACTCTAGAACGAGTTAGAGCAGGAATTCAAAATTTTACAGGAGTTAGTTTTATACCAAAACCAAGACGGAGTTCATTAATTAGCACCATCCATTGTCTCCTTCGGGTAGCTGTCATACAAAAGTCCTTAATAAACATGTTCACCAATATTGCACGATAAGTTTAGAAAGCTTTAATTTACGACTTTGAAATTTTACAAACATTAATTTTATAATAGTCGCAGCTGAAACTATTAATATAAAAAATATCCCATAAGTCCTTCATGTAGTTGCCATACAAAAATTCTGAAAAATGTCCTAACTTACTTTATGGAACTCACTATAAATCGAAGAATCTGCCAACAGTCTGGGCGCAACTGTATTATTTTTCCGGCAGAAGTTCAGAACGCGTTAAATTCGGGGATGCGGTGTATGTTGCTATGTGACTGAAAACCTAACAAAAAGTTCGGGAAGCGGTTAGAAAAGGGTGTAACATATGAATTAAATATTTGGGTCATATTCCGGGATGCGGTCTAGAGGTTGAAAAAAACAAAACTTAAAAATAGGTGATTATTAAACAAACCTGGGGAAGTGAAAAGATATTCGATATCTGATCAGACCTGAGAAACATGGTGGAATTCATGAAAAAGTATACAACCAGTTTACACCCTCTTAGGGGTCGAATTTCAAAAATCTTGAAAACACATTCTAGGTATCCACATGAAGAATCCGTAGAATAAAAATGAATTCAATATTTCGAAAGACCTAGTAGATATGACGAAAATCGTGAAAATATATGCATTTTATATTAAAATTTTTTTTTCAATCTACTCTCCTAGTACAACTACAGATATTTGTTAAGTTTTAATTGCTTGCTATTAATGGTTTAGGAGATATGGATTTTAGAATTTATCCGCATTATTTCCCCCTTCACTCCCACACCCCTTCACCCATATCTGTTTTTTTTTTGCAAATGGGTCCATTATCAAAGCTCTATAGAAATTCTAAGTTTCAGCCTCCTAACACAAGCGGTTCCTTAGATCTAGAAACCTAAATTTTTCGTCTAAAACGCTTACCCCGCCTTCCCCCTTACACCTCCTCCCCTGAAAATAATGTCAATTCAAGGGGTCCACCAAGTCTATTCTAAGAAAAAAAAATGAGCTTAATAGCTCCACTGGCTTGAGAGCTACGAGCCTTCAAAGATTTTGGGGCGGTCGACGTACGGCGTATGGCGTACGGGGTACGGCGTACGGCGTACGGGGTACGGCGTACAGACGGAGTGAAAATTTTTATTGCTTTTTTCGCGTCTACTAGTCATGAAACGTGGAAAAAAAAATTTTGAGGGCAGCAAATTTTTTTTTATTAAAAATCGATAACAATACTGTATTATAAATAATACAGTAAAATCGACCACTATACAAAAGTTTCTACCTGTAAGTCATGTAGGTCATGTAATAATTGCTTGTGCTCTCCTCATTCTTGTGATATATTTCCAACTAAAATATAAATCGGAGTTCAGTATTTCATCTAGAGTATCATACGATTGGCTTGCAGCCGATCGTGACTGCGTTATGGTTTCAAATATGAATGAAGATTAACGTTGAAAAAAATGTTTCATTCCCTTTTTCTTAAATATCTCCACTTTTAGTCAAAATTTTTTAATTTACTCTCGTACTAGGCTTTTAAATACACTACACAATAAGTGTAAAAAAATTGTTGTAAGTTAAGTGGAAGCTGAGATTCAGGTACCGAAAGATAACGTGTTTCGCCATACAAAATGTATGGGAGCTCGAAATTTGCAACGAGCCCCTTATGGTACGGCAACAAATTTTCTGAATATGCTTTGAATGTCGACTTGACGGTTAAAACGTAGTGAACTTTAATCGCACTATTTAATTTTCCGTTCCGAATATGGCTGCGTTCGTTACACGATGAAAAATTTCATTTACCATCCGAAATTTTTTCTGTCGTACCGAAAATCGGAAAATTTAGTTTTATTCACACAATTGTGCAAAATACGTAAAGGAGGCATGAGATATAGATGTAAAAATACAAAATGAACTATTAATCGTATTTTTTTCGCTACAACATTTCATTTTCAACATATTTGGCAAAATTCGTTTTGAAAACTCGTTCGGTCGAGTGTAATGTGTACAGCGCCTAAACTTTGGTAGAAAGTTTGTCCGTTTGAGCCCCTACCTGAAAATAAAAAAAAAATATTTCATTTAATCTATAGGTATTTTGAAACATATTGCGCTAATTGCATAATTCTGGCAAACCATGAAATCAAAAGTTATAGCAAATGCGTAGATCTAAAATTTTCATTTTTACTCACCTTTTGCTGTGCGAAATGGACTTCAGAGTGACATTTCACTGCCATATTAATGGTGATTTCTTTTCTGAAAAAAAAATGTGACCCGTTTAGATGCAAAATTATTGCAGTTCTGCCCTCTTTTTTGACAGTTCCGTCCGACAGGTCAATTGACGTAGTGACACATTTCATGGTTTCCAATCACTTCACATCACACTTGTGTCGTTTTATAATAACCGAACTTAAACTGTAACTTTTCGCATATTTAATTTTCATCGTGTAGGTCGCGGATGTCATTTCCAGCGCTCCGAGTGATGCTGCTGTTTATTGCATTACAAAAAGATTGTGGTGGGAGCACATGTTTTTAATGCTATTTCTTTCTATCTAGTGATGATGATGTCCGGTTGTTAAAAATGACAGATGTCAATCTCGCACCACAGTCGCCGTATGAGAATTCAGTCAGCTATTTCACATATATCACAACATCACAAACATTTAACTAAAATTCACTTATAAAAAGTCTAAAAACACTATTTAAACACATCTAAAAACTTACCCGCACAACTGGCTCACAATCAGAGGTTATGGTTCGACTTAGTGCAGAAAGGTGTACTCTGTGTAAATTACACCGGCAAAAAGAACAGCCATCTCTGACGTCACACTGACAAAAAGAACAGGTTTCGGGCAAAAAGTGTACACTAGTGTACACTAAGAATGCAAAAGAAACAGACCTTAGGTTTGTTTCTTTTGCCCGGTGTAAGTTGCACTTTCTTGCACCCGATTTTCTAAACAGCCTTTGACGTCAATTCAATGACACAAACTCAACCTCAAATAGTGTTCTTGTTCCTTCCCCGCCACTCCCTTTTACACTTTCCTGCACTAGCTCGAGAGCCAGTGCAAAAAGTGTAGAAGGTGTACACTACACTCGTCAAATAGAACAGACCTCTTATGTCTCTTAAGAGACAAGCGACCAACTGGGACAGCAACAAGGAACGTCATCCGACGACGTAAACAGACAATATGGACGAGCACTGCCCGAATCGCGAGAAAGTGGAGTCGATAAGGCTACCCGATTGGACCCGTGCTACCGCAAAATTGAACCGTAATAAGTCTGAACATAGCATAATGCCCTAGACACACGGCAGCGTTAATATCGAATTTTCTGCCATTTGTCTATTAAACCGACTTAATACGCAATTATTTGACTATTATCTCACTAATTTAATACAGTTCGAAAGTCTGTATTAAATTGTGCGACGATATTATTAAAAGCTTGACGCAATGCGGTGCTTCGAAGAGCTCAAGTTTTTTTTTCCCCAGGAACATATGTTTTTGAAATTTGTTGAATGAAATTGAATAATTTATAAAATAGAAATTTCTGCAAATGGATAAAACGCGTAAGAAAAGAGTTTTGTGGGCCATGTCTGACGAGCGGAAGCTGAAAGATGCTTGCAGGGACAGTTTGGCAGACTTCAGGCAAGCAAAACAGAACTCGCGTGTTTTCGCGCCAATTTAATTGTCAAACTTTTTGAGCTTTTTTCTTGATTTAATATTAGGTCTGTTTTTTTGTCGGATTTAGTGTAGTGTAGTTTGCACTAACTTTTCTAAACAACATTTGACGTCAAATCAATGACACAAACTCAAACTCAAACTCAAACAGTAAGCTTGTCCCATCCCCGCCACTCCCTTTTACACTTCTCTGCACTGGCTCCAGAGCTAGTGCAGAAAAGTGTACTTGGTGTACACTAAGCCTGACAAAAAGAACAGCCCAATTGATTAAAATAAATGTACGTGTGTCACCCTCCAAGTTCCAAAGAAAGCTTTTTATTTAATTTATATTAAATATTGCCGTGTGTCTAGGGCATAAGAGCCGTATTATTCTGCTCTTTTTGATTCTGATAGTTTTTAAGTGTGTGATACTGGGTGATTAGATTTCACAGTGCGTACAGTCGATTGATATGTCTTGCCTCTCACAAGCCCTTGGAGCAATTCAAGTTTAGGTACTTTGGGGGTGACGTTGGTTACCGATGTACCCCGCCGAGGACTGAATGAGGGTGACGTTGGGGAGTACGTTGGTTACCAGTGTACCCGGCCATGAGCAAATAGGCTGGGTACGTTGGGGGTGACGTTGGTAGCCAATGTAGCCCGCCGAGGACTGAATGGTGGTTACGTTGGGGGTACGTTGGTTACCAGTAAGTGCGTCCACTGAACGAGACTCACGACGGAACGAAGAATGTATAATATGTATATAGAAAAAAATACGATCGCCGCACCGTTGCGATGCGGCTCGCCTATAGTGGACGCATATCTTTACTATTGAATATTTCCAGGTAAACCGTGAAATATTCTAAAAAGGGAGTCAGACTTTTCTCAAGGCCCCATCAAGAAGATTTTTAAAAAGAAAAACTACATTTGTAACCAAACCACAATCGAATTCACTCATTGCTAACGGACAACCGTTCATGAAAGGGTGAATTAATATGCAATGTACCCACTATATACCTATCCGAGAAACGAATAATGTGGTACATTCAGAAGAACCAATGTACCGCCGACGTACCCATCATAAATAAAAATAGCCTGATGACGACGATTTGGGTCAAACTTAAGAAAGTGGTATAATTTTTTTTTTCTTGTTTTGATTTACGATACGACGGTACAGGAGAACTTAACTAATAACGTTGAGCTATGTTTTAGCTTTCGTCAGCGACAGATCGTTTTGTTTAGTGTTTTCGTGAGTTTTTTTACCAATTGTAAGTGGATAGATCATACAACATAAGGTACGTAAAAACATAACTAAATTCTTTTTATATACCTACCTATACCTATATCTTCACACTGCGGATTGTTTTTTTTTTTGTAATGCTTCGGACGAAAAAAGTTATGTAGTATTTTTTGTTTAGCTATTGGAGTGGTTATTTAATCATTAGTATTTTGTGATTTTGAATTCCATTATAAAAGTTTCAACTAGCTTACACCCAGCGATCTAATTGCGGCTTAACCGATATCGTAACCTTCAGTAGGTCCAATCACCAACTGCTAACACCAATAGAAACTTTAAATTTGGCTGCGTCGTATGTAGTTCATCAAAATATTTCATCAATAACTTCACGGATTAGTAGTAAATTTCTGAATTGCGACTGGTATCTTCTGTCAGAACTTATTCCATACATGATTTGGCAAATTGTTGTATCTCTCATCTTCACTTCTGTACCAAAACGCAAAAAAAACATTTAGGATGAATCATGCATTTACATTCAAAAAATTTTGGTTAGGTAAAAAAGGAACAAGCTCTGACGTGATGCTAGGTCCGGCCACTTATAAAATGTTTACAGCAGGCGGTCGAATTATTAAAATCCTTTCTTTACCATGTAATATTATTATGTAAGGATCTTTTTATTTATCTAAAATTTTATGATCCTGCTAAGGCGATGCCGGGATAGCATAATGTAACCTCTGTTCCATTTCACACTTCATGCGGAAATTCCAAATCTTGAACGCACGGAACAAGGAAAAATAACCTTTCCCGATCTCAGCGTAATTTACTTACAGATTTGTAGGTAAATTATACTTGTTATTATACCTGCAACACTGTGCGTGTGCATTTACAGGCAACTGAGTGCAGGCCTTTTTCATCTGTAGATGCATTATATATATACTCGCGGTTTTCTTTCATATGGTTACTACTTTCATACAATCCTTTTTAGATTAAAATTTGTGCGGCTCAACTTCATAATTTTTCTGAGAAAGTTCGGGTCGTGGTTCAGCCGAAATGCCACTATCATCCTTAAAATATCAATTACGTTTTTGGGTCGTTTAGAGGTAGGCAGACTAAAAAATAATATTTCTTCTTCTATCCTTTAGTTAGGGTGCCTGCATGAAAACAGTTGTAAAATTCTTAATTTTATAGTCCCCCGAATAATTTGTTTTGTTAATTTTTTTCAAGCAAATTGTATTATGTCAAGGCTTGTATGATATACATATATTCACATATTGACCCTTAATATTTTCCGTTGATACCAATTAATATTTAAAATTAAAGCTTAACTTTTCCGATCTCTAGCTGCTTTGGGTGGAAATTCAGCTGATGCAGTTAGCCCCTTATGATTTAATATTATCCTTAATAATTTAAAACAAATCATAAAAAAAATCAATAAAATTATTTTAAACCAATAACTCCTCAGACAAATACAATTTCGTTATTCACATGATATCGGACATGGTTTTCCATTACTGTCCCCAGGCCCGGCCCTAGACTTTTCGGCGCCCGGTGCAGTATACACTTCGTCGCCCTAATCAATTTACATAACAAATTTTTCACTAAAAAAAAAACAAAAATATTTTACTTATTCACTTGTCGATTTATCATACAAATTCATGTAACTTTTTCTCAGGACCCGCTCAACAGCTTTGAATCAAACTTTGTACACTTATTATTTTAGTAAATCTAATGCTAATGAATGAATTAATTTCAAAAATATTAAAAACTTGACATATAATGTTTGAAAATTTAAACATTTTTGATGTTTTTCAAACCTAAAAAAAGTATTTAGAATCAACTTTTTAAAAATTGCTTCATTCAGTATAAATACCAATACTATTCTATCTTTAACCAAAAAAAGTCATCTTGATGTCTCTAATCAGTTTCGAGAAAAGGAGCAAACTAAAATCTCTCCAAATTGAATTTTTTTATATATACATATTGTTAATACAAATCTCACAGATGGCATTGGTTCTGTTTTCAAAACTTTCCTCTATTTTTTATCACATTATGCCATTTGCTCGTTTGATTTAAACCAATTAATGGTATAAATAAAATTCAGACGAAGTTCGGTAGCGGCGGAAGGTCGGTGTCAAAATTTTAAAATTGTACCGAAACACACCGAAAAGTTTGCCCAACCACTCGCCGTCGTAATTCTGTGTCCATCGGTGTGTTGCGGTACAATTTTAAATTTTTTACAGGGAACTTCACCGCCGCTAGCGAAGTTCGTCTCAATTGTGTTTATACCATTACTTCTCTTTATCATTCATCCAAAACATTCATTCCCCTCTAGCAAAAATAACGTGTTTCCTATTTCCCCTCATAATTCACCGAGGCGCATTCGCTCCATATCTATCTTTTTCTATTGTATAGAAATCATGTTCTGAGCTCTTTCAGCACACAATCAAATCAGCACCAGCGCTGCGGCGCTATGAAGCGGTGGCTCCAAATGAATCCGTACGAACGCAAAATCGTACTAGCTGATGAACGTATGAATGCAAAATTGGAATAGCAGATGATCGCACAAACGAAAAGCTGTACTAGTCGGTATCGTAGAGTGAGAATATCTTTAAGAGAAAAGATTCAATGTTCTGGTTCTTGAACGAGAATTGAAAGAGTGTTTTTAGAAAATGGAAAAATGGAAAAATGGAAAAATGGAAAAACCCTGCAAAATCTAGAATATGCATCGGAAAAAGTGTGGCAAATGTATTCAAGAAATCCTTTCTATTAATTTCTAAGTATGTTTTAAATTTGTAGCAAAATATTTGGAGAGATAATATGAACTAGCGCCTTCCTTAATTTGGCGCCCGGATTCAATGCGCCATTTGCACATATGGTAAGTCCGGCGCTGACTGTCCCAAGTTTAACCAACTTTAATACTGCATACTATTTCAAAAATGTAATTATATCGTATGTACTAGTCTCGTAAGAGTATGACCGTAAAATGTCCGAAGCAGTAATGTCATTTTGTTTATTTTACCTTACTTTAGATATGTATTTACGAAGTTCTGTTTTGAAAATTGCAGATTGTTATTAAAAATTGCAGATAATGAATAAACATTTACAAGAACTCCCTAGCGCAAAGGTAATCATGAAAGAACATAAGCTGGATCTTCTCGAAGCCATTTTCAGCGTTTGGTCAGAAATAGAATAAATACCGAAGAACAAGTTGCTACACCTGAATCTCCTGAAGACAACATCAACAATGACGAATCAAGCCATGAAAATATCGGCAGTATTCCTTCATCTTCAACACCAAATGAGGGTCCACAGATTGGGAACATTGAATCTCCAGATGAATTGCTAATTTCTGAAGATAACTTTTGTTTACCGGATCAACCAATGAACCCCAATCAACCACAGCCATCACAAAAAAAAACACCGGCAGAAACAGACAATTGCACCACGTTAATGAGTATGTTGGTAAAGATGAGGGCTGAATTTAACACTAGTCTAGATTTTATCAAGGCTAGTTTAGATTCAATGAATGGGCGCCTCAGTCATATTGAAAATGCGGTGTTCGGAACAACTCGCGAAACTCCGGCCCAATTTCCACTTCAAACATTAGAGGAATTCTATAAGCTTAGCGATAGTTTAAGTAATGAAGCAACTAGAGAAAATACGGTATAGTTAATATTGATTAGACCATACTGTTATTATTAATAATATATATTTATATACATAATATATATATATATATATAATACATATATTTATCTACATATATTTTATCTAGGTCTTGTACTTCAAGAGTAATAAGCCAAAAGCGAAAGATGTGGCAGTGAAGGGATTTCGGGGACTTTTTGCCGATTCTCTTCTAAAAGAACTCAATTGGCGAGGAGAGCAAGGAAAACTGTCATTTAAGGAGAATGAATCTCCTTATTGACAAGTACGTACAATATATTCTTATTACATATGTATTAAGAGAATTTAATGCCTAAAAAACCTAACATGTACCTTTCACTTATAGATTTGTGGACCTCGCCTGAATTAAATGTGGATGACCTCCAAACAATGTATAAATTGGAATTGCAGAAATGCAGAAGACGACTGAAGGCGCAAAAGAGCAGGCAGAAAAGAAGAACAAATCTTGAATAATAATAATAATAACATCATCAATCATTCAAAACTTCAAGATCCTAGTCCGAGGCGTTTTGGTGTTATCGTGTTATCCGACCCGATAACTTAAATTTAAATAAATAATAACTTTGAAGAAAAATATGATTGGGCTTTTTGTTATTCATTTCAAAGATTGTTTCCCATGATAATTCCTACTGGTTGTGTTAAATGTGCGGGCAGTGTGAAGAATTTGCAAAAGTGTTTGAGAAGTGTAACCCCCATTCAGTACTCGGTGGGGTACATCAGTTACCAACGTCACCCCCAACGTACCCAACCTATTTGCTCATGGCCGGGTACACTGGTAACCAACGTACCCCCCAACGTCACCCCCATTCAGTCCTCGGTGGGGTACATCAGTTACCAACGTCACCCCCAATGTACCCAGCCTATTTGGTCATGGCCGGATAGACTGGTAACCAACGTACCCCCCAACGTCACCCCAAATTCAGTCCTCGCCGGGGTACATCGGTTACCAACGTCACCTCCAGCGTACCCAGCCTATTTGGTCATGGCCGGGTACACTCGTAACCAACGTACCCCCGTAGTACCCACCATAATGATATAAGTGTGAGTGAGTTGCGCAGGGGTGGCACCGTAGGCAGGCTAAATACATGCCACATTAATGGCTTGTGTTCATACCCTATTCTTAACATTTCGTCACCGAGATGGGGGGGGTTCAATTTTGTCATTGTAGATAGCCAAGTAGGTATCCAACGTTCCCAGCCACGTTTTTTGTTGGGTACCTTGAAGTGATAAAGTTTCTGGTAGAGGTGTGAGCGGTGATGTGGGTGTCGTTTTAGACGAAAATCTTTGGGTTTTATGTTTTAGGAACCACTTATGCAGCTATGACACTGGCTATTTTTGCGGCTTTAAAGCGGCTAGTAAATCCAACTGGAGAGGGATAGAAGATGTTACATATAGTACAATTTAGACTGTGCTGTGGGAGAGACAGTCCGAGTAGTATAAAGTGAGTACTGTCAAAAACTAGCCGCAACATAGCCGCAACATAGCGCACTCGAGCAGTGTTTCGCAACATTTTAGCAGTTAATCCAAGAAAAATCCTTCTACCAATGGATTTTTGAACTGCTACACACTTGTTTTTAACAGTTCGGTACGTATAAATTGTGGAAAGTGCCATGTTATGTTATGAAGCGCGCTAAAATCGGTATTTTTCTTAACAATGCAGTTGTTAATTTTGGTTACTAGATGCCGCTATCGTCAGAAAGAGTGGTATCTCTTTCTTTTTATGTTGTTCGCCTTGTCGCACGATAGGGCAGTTCTTGTACTTTTATTGCACTTAAGAAATAGCCGCTAAAAAGCCATTGTCATAACAGCATTACGCTAGGCTGCTAAAATTCGAAACTAACATAGATCTATGATATTGTACCTACTTGCAATAAACATATTTATATGGTATGTGAAGGGGTTTTGGAGTTCGGACAAAAACAATGTGTCTGAAACGCTTGAAAGCTTAGGTCGATACATTCTAAAATCAACAATCAGTCGAAAATAAATTTTTGAGTAAAAAAACCTTGCATTGTGATGTCACACGAACCCATTAAACCAGAAAAATTAATAGTGGTTCATGTTTAAAGATGGACAATAGAAGTTTACTGTATACATATATGTATTTTTTTATGGAACATGGGAGGTATAAAAATTTTTTATAAAAAATCAGTTCTCATATCTCGAGAACTGTTTTACAATCAATACGGGGTTGGTCCTGAAAACGGTGAAAAGGAGATAAGTTCTGTTGACTTTGTAAAATGAAATCGGCAGAAACAGTCTTTCTCGTCCCATATGTCGATGTCGATTGCTTGTACCTTGTTGCCTTCTAGAGTGTTGAGTGGAGGCTTATTTAAAAAAAAACCTTTTAACCTTACCAACAAACCCAAACCCCACCCGACATCCTTAACAACATGGCCACTATAACATACAATTGCTTACCATTACTAATCTAACAATTGAAACATAGGTCGTTTCTCAATTCCTTGCTTCGTCTACGTCTACTTCTATGTTGGCGTCACAGCATAGCATTGCTATTATAACAGTTTAGAAAAAGCTCGAATAAACTGTTAAAGTGGATCAGCTGATGCTTATTTGACAATTCAAAAATCAAAAATAAATTAAATTCCATAGAAAAATTTGAATTTTTTTAACGTTTGCTTAGATTGACTGATAGACACGACACGAACCAAAAATGAATTTAGACACAGCTTTGCTACGCCTGACGTCATAACTGTTATACCTAGACGTAGACGTAGACGAAGCAAAGGAATTGGGAAACAACCATAGTAATGACATTCATAAACTCTTTAGGTACACCGAGTCGTGTCCGAAAGGGAGACCAGTTAAGCCGTGGACCTTTTGTAAGCCAAAACAGCTCTGTAACAGAAGCACCCAGTGATGAAGTTGAACCTGAACAAGAAGCAGATGAAGATCCAGAGCCAGCTAGAGTAACAACGTAACCATTATAAAATTGGATTATTAAATTTGAATTAAATACGATTTTTTTTTTTTCAGATTGACTGAAGCCCATCGAAATGCAATTAGAGCTATTCGAAAAATTAAATACTTTGTTGCACGACGGAAATTTCAGCAGGCCCGTAAGCCATATGACGTGCGTGATGTGATAGAGCAGTACTCGCAAGGACATCTTAATATGATGGTCCGCATTAAGGTAAACTATAATGTGTGCGACAGCCTCAACCCCTAACTGTATAAAAACATACGGCAGTCATGATCGGCTGCAAGGCAATCGTATGATACTCTAGAATCTAGATAAATACTGAACTCCGATTTATATTGTAGTTGGGAATAAAGTAGATTTACGTATGTGCATTTTGTATGTCCTTTATTAAGGACTGCCATGTAAGTCATCGAAAAAAATCCTTTTTAAGGACTTTCACGTGGGAGATACAGGAAGGACACTCTACTTCTTACATATTCATCCTTTTCCTTGGAACTATTCCGACACCATTAATGTGTACAAAATTTTAATTTCGTAGCTTGACGCGTTCAAAAGCTATCGGAAAATATTGTTGACACGTGTCTTAAGGGGTTACACCACTGTAACATTTTTGAAAAATCAATTTTTTTTTTCTTTGTTTGTTTGAACCTTGGAGAATATGCGGAAAAAAATTTTTAACATGAAAATGAATTTTATACTGGAATTTCGAGCTCTTTACCGAGCGCGTCAGGCTGCTTCGAAACGGCTACCTGTGTCGTATCAGGTATCCATCTGAGAAGATATTGCCTAATGATTTACCTGTTGGTTTCTAACTTCTGGATAACACTAATAGATATCGCGAGAAAGTTTTTGCGTTCCATTGGATGTATTTTCACACAGAATTTCGTTAGAATAGCGTCAGTTCATGTACCAACGGATATCGCTGTATGCAATTTTAATGATGGACTGACTAACATACTATGGATTACGAAGGTTCTGGATGTGGATATTGGCGTCTAATTCTAGAGTTTGTGTGTCGAATCTGATGTTAAGCGAATCCGGTATGCTGAGCGTGCATTGGCAGATGCGGTAAAATAGGTGCGCGCCACCATTAATCGTCGAGGAAAGAGATTGAACAGGAATATTCCAACAACAAGGACAGCTTTATGGTCCTGGAGTTGTAGATTAATGGTGAAAATTGTTAAAAGTAGAATTATTTATTTGTTCTTGTCTGTAACACATTTCAAAACTTTGAACGCGTTTTTCTCGAAACACGATTTTCGAAATCGGCACGCAGCATAACTGAAACAATTTTCATTCTTTTCATTCCAATTTTTTACCATATCTTCAAAATAATATTTCGAAGAGAAACACGTACGGGATTTTCGATACGTTGATTTAAAAAATAGTTATTAGCAAATAACTGTCTTTTTTTGGTCGGAAATTGAATAAAATTATTCAAATACTCGCCAATCACTCAAAACTCAATATTTCTTAATTCCCGTACGTGTTTCTCTAGCTATACTTATGTAAATTCACTAATTATCTTTTCTTTGTGCTAGGTTCAAATTTACGTATTCTAAACTGCGTGCCGCGGAGCGCCTACAATTTAACATGCCTCGGGAGAATGGCTTTAGTGCCGCCATTTTGTAAAATTTTTCACCCAATTTTTTTTAATTGTATACTTAAATATATGGTTATAACCTTCCCAAAATATTATTTATCTATATCCTTTTCTTTCATTTAAAAAAAATGATCGAAAAGACCCTTTTTTTAGGCTGTTACAGTAGTGTAGCCCCTTAAGGCTTTTTTGTGTGGAAGGTGCCAGAAGAAAGGCTTTCGCGGACTAGTAAACTCAATCTGTGTTTTCACTCAAAACTAATTTGTACAAAATTCCGAATTCGTAGCTAAACGATTACTTGTGTTATAGTAAGTTCCGTAAATTAAGTGAAGAAATTTTTAAAGGATATTTGAATGGCAGCTACACGAAGGACTAATAGCATTTTCTTCATGATCACACATTTAGCTTCAACTATTGGAAAACAAACGTATACAAAATATCAATATGGTTGTGAAGCCATCGAGAAATTTTCTAGAACACGTCTTTTTGGTTTTTATACTCTAGCTAGATGAAATCATATAGAGTATCATAAGTTTGATCCAGCCGAAAATTATGATATGCATGGAACCAAGCCTCAGACGAAAAAAAGCTCTATATTATTTTTTGTTTATTTGTTGCTACAAACCTCAAATTTTTTTTTAAAAAAAAAATGTCGATTTTTTTTTGCCTAATATGTACGTATAAAATCCAGTGTTTCTTATAAAGTTACTTTAGAGCTATTGAGTATCTGTACCCATTTCAACTAATGTTTTTCATATTTGGTCGTAAAATGTTGGAGTTAGTGTAATTAGTATATAAGAATTAAGGAAATACATACAGCAAAGTGAAAAACTCTATATATACAACTTAAGACTATTATTAAAACTGGAACTAACCTAAGACTTAAATGTGAACTAATTAGCTAAATAAACCTGAGATTAGTGGATTTTTCGATTTCGAACTTTCGATCAACAAATTTGTGATGAATGATGTCCATCTTGTCCTTTATTTTTGAAACATTTGCAATTTCAAGAAGTTTCCGCGTGGAGAAATACCAGGGTCGGTGTAGCAATAAATTTGAGGACTTTATTTTGGGCTATTTGCAATTTTTTTAAATGGCAATTTGAGATGTCATGCCAAACTGGGACCGCATACAGAAATATACTTTGAAAAATTACCTTGTAGAGAATAATTTTATTTTCAGTTCTTAGCACAGATCGGCGATTTATAAGGGGATATAAAACTCTAATCGTTGATCTTGATCTTGTCTCTAATTAAAGCGGTGTGTTTTTCAAAAGTCAGTGTCTAATCGAGAGTGACCCCAAGATATTTTGTTTTGTCTGTCCAAGGAATGTCTCTTCCTAGAATTGAGATATTAGTCTGAGGTAGTAAATAACTTTTTCTCTTTCTGGAGAAAAGGGTAACTTGGCACTTTCCAGGATTGATTTTTAGTTTCCATTTATGAAAATATTCAGATAGTTCTGTGAGAGCAAGTTGTAGGTTAAGACTGATTTCTATCGCGTTATCACCAGTAGAGAGAACACCGGTATCATCCGCGTACATCGTGACTTCACAATTGGCAGGTATGAGAATATCAGAAGTATAAATGGTATAGAGAATTGGTCCGAGTACAGATCCCTGAGGTACTCCTTCCTCACTCGTCTTTATTGTTGATAGCGTTTGATTAACTTTGACTTTAAATGCTCGTTCAGAAAGAAAACTTAAAATGATTTCAGTTAGGTATGGGGGAAAATTGAAATTTATTAGTTTATATATGAGAGCGTCATGTCATACACTCAGAAAAAAATCATGTTGATATTAAACAAAACACGTATTAGATTAACAATTTTTATATTCAATTTTGCGCCAAACATAATTATTTTTGTATGGAATATTACCACCTTGTTCATTTAAATGTTCAACATTAACAATGAAAAACTGTAATATTAAATACAATATGTCCATCCAAACATTTTTCGTACTTAATAACACAAATTAATATTTTCAAACCAAATAGTAATTTATTTAACTTTAACGTTATTGTATATTTAGTTTAACTTTTCCAGGTTTTGACTCGAATGTTCCAGTATTTCAAATTAAAGCACCTAGATAGTTTAATTAACAAAAATGTTTTCCTTCACTTAAAAAGATACGAAACAACTTTCATTATTCTTAAATATGTATATGAAATATTTGATTTATTTTTTATTGGTTGGTTTTGTAAGTACGTATTCTGGCAGTTTAAAATGACACAAGAATCGCCGATTTTTAAAATTGATTTCAAATTACCTTTCCATACTTGCCTCTTACTTCATTATTAGCGTAGTAATAGATTTTTTTCTATTAATTCCAGTTTTCCTATATTCGTAATTTGCAAAAACAAGATTGTGTTCAACTTAAATAAATTCGTTTGTTGTTAAGAGTATACATATGTATATATATGAAATGGTTAATGTCATTTATTGGAAATAGCCATTTAAATAACACATATTGAGTGTATTTGAGTAATTCTATGGAATTGGTAAACATTTGCAATTGGTTTAAAATTAAATATGTTTATTTCTTATAAATGATACCCCATTGCATAAATTATCTATGTGTAGAGGAGGGCTCGAAAATGCTTCTATTGGGATTAAACCTAATTTTGATAAGGCATTTCCAGTTTGAAACGATGAAAAATGCTCATCAAAACCTAATAAATTAATTTCATTTGTAATAAATAAACATTTTTCTGCGTTTATTATTATTTTAACTATCTTAAATAATTGTAAGCATCTCTTTGAATTGTTAAGTACAAATTAGGTTTGTATAAAGTTCCTTTATAAGTTACTTCATTTACTTGAAATGCGTCGACAAAATTATTTTCAAGATATTTATTATTCAATTCAGCAGGGCAAATTTCTGCAACATTTATTTGTTTTGCATTACAGTATGACAAATTATTGGAAATATCAACATAGGAATTTAAAAAATCGGTAAATGCAAAATTACTATTGTACCTGCTCAAAACCTTGGTAACATCGACAAAAATGCAGTTCAATTCGAAAAAAATCACTCAGAGAAAAACCTTGGTAGTATTGACAAAAATTCAGGTCAATTCGACAAAAATTTTGTCAATATACGTCCAACAACACTCTGAGAAAAACCTTGGTAGCATTGAAAAAAATTTCAGGTAAATTCGACAAAAATTTTGTCAATATACGTCCAACAAAACACTTTGTCGTATTGACAAATTTCATACATTCTTCGACAAAAACACACTGTCGAGACAACAAAAAATTTTTACGTCACAATTTTTTCTCAATTCAACAAAAATTTTTGTTGTCTCGACAGAGTGTTTTTGTCGTTTCGACACACTGTCGAGACAACAAAATTTTTTGTTGAATTGAGAAAAAATTTTTTAGTTTTTGTAGTTATGACAATTTTTTTATCAATCCAACAAAAAATTTTTGTTGTCTCGATAGTGTGTTTTTGTCAAAGAATGTATGAAATTTGTCAATACGACAAAGTGTTTTGTTGGACGTGTATTGACAAAATTTTTGTCAAATTGACCTGCATTTTTGTCAATGCTACCAAGGTTTTTCTCTGAGTGTAGGCTAACATGACCACTTTCAATAAGGGATAGCAATAAAAATGAAACATCATAATGACTAAAACCCTCGAAAATGTCGTGCATTATCTCCACACAAAAATTATGTGTTACGTGGAAATTTTTAAGATTATTGAATACGCTTTTTTCTTTTATACCAGATAATTTGAAATCATCTAACTTTAAATCAATTTCGTAATTTATTTTATTTCGAAAAAGTCTGTGGCTTCTTCTATGTCACACTTCGTATCGTTTTTATTCCTACTACATAAGCGACAATACTTCTGGCAGTTGAAAGATGTGCAAAATCCTAATATCTGTTTCAAGCCCAAATTATCACCCAAAATTAAACCTAGAGTAAAGAACAGTTGATAAGCTGTTCCGTCTACAACCACATGTATCCCTTCTTGTTTTAATACTTTTATACTCTTCAACTAACCCGAAAAATGATCTATTAACACCTAAGTTTTTAATGTATTTCCTTTTAAAGAATCCCGCTATAAAGATATATTTTAAAGTAGACAACAAATGCTGAGGTAAAGTTGGGAACGAAAAGTAAATAGCGCATAAACTATCCTCTACAATATGACTTCCTAATGGATTGTTTACTTGGAAGTCATCTGTGTAAAGGAAGAATGGTATAATCAATTTTTCGGAATTGATTATTTTTATATTCTTAAATACACTTCCGTTTATATAATGGGAACAAGAAGTTGAAGTCAACTCAGATATATTGCGTAAAACTGTTGTAAGTATATTAGGTAGTTCGAAAATTTTTTGAAATTGAAATTTCAGCGGTAATAGCTGTGTTTTTTATTCCCGGTTAACCATAAAGCTCGAAAAAATTGCACGGCAAAACAACAACAGTGCGGTTACCAACAGTTCAAGCGCGGTTCATTCGACCGGAGCTTCGGGTAAGAAAAATTATAGTTACGATATTTACGATATTTAAAGCTTCGCCGCTTGGTGCACTTGGTGCTCTACAACAGATGGCGCGGCTCAATAAAATTTTTAGATATCGCGAATTTCGCCGAAATGTCTCCGAGAATCGGTGCGCATTTGTCTCCATACGTCGTATCGAGACAAATGCGCACCGTATCGAGACTAATGCGCACCGATCGTATCGGATACGCGTATTTTTTTCATACAACGTCTCGGAGATTCTCGCAGACAAAGCGACATGTCTCCGAGAAATCTGCGAGATTCTCGCAGATTTTACCAACTGGGTACTAGCTTTTTACACATTGACAAGCGAAAATGGTATGAAGCTTGAATATCGTAAACTGGTAACCGCGAGCGTTTTTTATTTGAGCTTTTCAACCGGGAATAAAAAACACAGCTATTATATAGGTATGAACACACAGTGACAGCATCAAGTGTAGAAGTACTATGTCTAACTGTTTCAGCTATTTCGGTGCGTAGACAATAACTTTTCGGATTTATAAACAAACCTTTCTTTTCCAACGAAATGAACGTATGTTCAGTATGAAATCCATTGAAAATATTTGAACACTGTTCAAATACATTGTGAACCTCTGAAAAGTTTTCGGTTTTAATAAATGGAAGCACTGCATTACCTATAGCACCAACTATGCTTTCAGTTAAAGCTGTAATTGTATTTATAATTTTGAAAGCATCTTTTCTACTTAAGTTGCATTTACTCAATAACCTGGGCTCTGTTCAAGATTTCTGCTATAGCTGCTTCGAAAGCATAGCATAGCAAGACTGTAGTAGAGTCACTGTATACGAACTAACACAAACATCCATTATCTTGAGTACGGACAATGTGTGTTTCATTTGAAACCAGTACATTTGAAATTTTTTTGCAGTTGTCCGATTTTTCATTTTTATCTCCACTAAAGTGGATAAACGCTGTATTTAGTTGACATTTCATGAGACATATGTATCTCGATTCCGTGAAACGTTAATCAAAATCCATCTGCTACACGTATACACACTAAAACTATGCCATTTAAGAAACCTGCGAACTTTGGAGTTCGCAGGGTTCAAGAGTACTAAAAAGGTACCAAAAGCGGTCATTGTCCGTACTCAAGATAGTGGATGTTTGTGTTAGTTCTTATACAGTGACTCTAGACTGTAGCAGCTGTCAATTTCAGCCATAGCATGAAATAGCTTCTTCGGGTCTTGAACAGCCAAAAGCAGCTTGTATAGCTAATAACAGCTGTTCGACAAGCACATACGCAAGTTGGCGTGGCATATGAGACATTTGTTTGAATAACTTTGAATACTTACCGCATTAACTGCTTCTAATGTTTCCTTAAATATTTCGTTAATTTCTAATGCTAATGATAGAGTTTCTTCCATTTTTAAAGACTGAAAATAACGTTTCGACGAAAGTGACAGCTACACACACAAATAAATATTGCAATAGCCGCTTTCTAGCTACACTCGGGAGTGCGAGCAAGAAAAAGCAGCTATGGAAGCAGCTTTTTAAAAATCTTGAACAGATCTAGTGTCAAATAGCAAGCACGAGAAAGCAGCTTTTTGGTTGCATTGAACACAAAAAAGCAGCTAATAGCAGCTAAAAGCAGCTATAGCAGAAATCTTGAACACACCCCCGGTCGTAAAATTATTTGTCTGTTTTTGTATATCCTCTAAGCTTTGCAAATAGTTGCATGAGTGTGTTTGAAACTAATTTTCTGATTGTATAGGTATGTATTTTGAACAGGACTCTCTTTGTTTTCCTTTATTAATCACTGCAAGGGGTTCAATTGAAATATTATTGCTTTCAGACTGAAGCTTTTTTGAAACGTTTGCTTGATAGCGCTGTAAATGTTTTTTGAACGCTTTGCGATTAGAAAATTTTTGACCGCAATTGTTTTGCATGCATTTGTGCAAATCAATTGACCTTATATGATGCTTGTGTTTTAAATGGAATATGGTCTGATCAATTGTGGTAAACAATATATTACGAGTGAAACATGAAAACATTTTATGTTTGATTAAAATAGTTGAATTATAGAGGAAAATTAATTTTTAAAGTTTTTCAAGTAGCTTATTAGCCCAGACACCTTTAAAATCTTTTTATCGTACGAAGTCTTAATTTCAAAAAAAATATTGCTGTATGAAAAGCCAAGATCCAGAGCAAAATGCAGGATATTTTATTGATACAGCTTAAAGCAAGTGTCCATACATGTCAAAAATGAGGAGAATTTCAGTAGTATAGAATTGACATATAAATAAAATTCTCTTAACTGAGTAATGTCGTTGCCAACAACAATTATAAAAGGCTGTAATGTCTCACATTGGCTACTCAACTCACGTATAGATAATTGGAGGTTACCTAATGATGAAAGAACAATAATAAAAGTATCGATGGCCTCCTTAATAGACATTTTTCTCCGTTTTGTAGTAGCATGTAACTGCTCAGTTCGCTCGTTAGGTGATATCACAGCATTTATAAGTGTTGCTATTATGCAGTCCTTACTACCTGTAATTAAAGCGATTGTAATATGATATGATGATATATAAATAACTTACACTCATTTTGAGCTGTGTCCACACCCAGAGAAAAAACCACGTAAAACTGTCTATGTATTTTACTATCAATTTAATCGATTTTCGTTGTCAAAATGGATCCTATTACCACTGTGGTCAATTTGACAGCACACTTGTTGTAGAATTGAAAATGTTGTAGAGTTTACTACGAGGAAGCAAAATTGACAGAATTCTACTGTGAAATTATTCATTATCCTATTGACATTTGGCACTGTAGAATCTGTGGATTAAAGTTGTAAAGTTTACAATAAAGTCGACAATAATAATAACTATAATTCATATAACTTCGACGACAAACATTATACAGTTTATAGATCGGAGTCGTAAGTTTTACAACCACAGCATGCTAATTTTATAGCCTTTGTGTATTTTTTACAGGAAGAGGAAGACCTTCAATAAAATAATTTGTTATATATGTATATATAGCTCTTACAAGAGTGCCCACACTCTTGTAAGAACTACATATATCTCTCTTATATCTCGCTCTTTATAATTTCTTTGGTTAATGTATTAGGATTTTCAATTGAAATAAAGAAACAACTTGCTTAATTTATATTTATTTATTTAAATTTATTGATTTCAATTTCTTACATATACAGGCAAGTTATTAAACTAAAATGATCATTTTCCATAATAAAAAAATGTGTAATTTTTAATTATAAAGTTTTGTTTCCAATTTTTTAGTATTTTGTAGCGTTTCCTTTAGTACTCCAGGTAACTCAAAAAAAAAAATTAAAATTGAAACTTTAAAGGCATTAAGCCCCCTTTATGTTTGTTTTGTTAAAAGAAGGCTCGTGGTGTATTATTCTTACATATATTTGATTATTTATTGAGAATGAAATAGGATATTCGAAAAGAGTATTTCTTTGTAAGTATTTTAAATAGATACTTATATTCTGTGTCAAATGTAGAAAAGGGTCTACTACAAATTATCATTATTTTTGATACTTCGCAATCTTTTTTCAAAACGACATTTTCTTTTAAATAAGGACTTACACTATCCACAATAGATGATATCAAGTCCTGTGTCATATTTTGTATAACTGTAACATCTTTTCTAGAGAAATTTGCTTTCGAATGCAGTTCACTGGGAAATAGGCACGACTTTTCCTCTACAAACTTTTCGAAAATTTTCAAATCTAAAATTTTCTGTCTGAATACAATCGTGAGAGCTTTTACTACTCATCAGAACAGAGATCATTCCTAAAAAGTTTTTGTGTCTTACTAATTTGACAAGTTTGCTTATTTCTAATATTGGTACTTACTTCAGAGGAGAAGATTCCAATCTTATGAATATTCAAAAGATGCCTTTTAAAATTGAAAAATGATTTGAAGTTCTGTGGACAGTTATCTCGACGACATTCTATGTCACTATCTCCAGATTTCAGGCCATGAAGTTTGAAATCGGAAAGCAATTCCAAAGTAGTTAAAAATAATTTTTTACATAAAAAGAATACTAACATTTTTTTAAAAAGTGTTGCACTAAAAAATAGATCCTTTCTCTGTGTTCTAACTGTTACACTTGGATACTTAAAATTTAATATAGATAATTAATGAAAGATATTCATCTTAAGAGTGCATAAGAAAAAAATGTTTCTGGAAATATCTGATTTCCGATTAATATTATATATAATAAGATTAAAGATCGTAATGAAACTTTACGGAAAGCTCTAGCTAGTTGAACTTTTTTAAACTATTAATTAAGCGACTTACAACAGCGTCGTTCTTAATAATATTGCAATCTATTTCGTCAATAAATGCTTGTATGAAAATCCAAGCCTTGTCACAAGCTTTCGGGTATTTCAAGTTAAATATAAAAAAAAGTTTGGAGCAAATATCAATACATACATGCTAACATACTAAAACCTCTCAAGAGGGTTCCATCTATGTATAAAAAAAAATCTGTTAATTTTAAAATATCTTCACCTACTGCAATTATTGTTGGTTGATGTGTAAGTTTATATGCATATAAGTGTTCCTTTTGCTTTTCTATCTGGGGAAGTATATCATTTATTACTGAACAGTGTAATTTAAATGAGCTCTTTTATTCCGATTTTCCATGTTGGCTTTCCTTGGCACTTTATAATGGCAGAAGTCGGGATCACAGAGTTCAGCAGCAAAAAAATTAAGAACTGCTTACTTCCTCTAAAAGTACAAAATGTTTTATAAAAACAAATTTGTTTAATGATTGTAACTTACCGTTGGGTAGTGCATGAAAGGACCTAATTTTATCTCTGTATTCTTTATTTTTTATTGTATCCCTTTCTCCATACAATTTCAAGATCAAGTTTTCAATGCTAGCATATTTGCTAAAGAGTTTATTTTCAGCTTCTGGATAAAGTGTATTAAAGTCAATGTTTTTCTGTGGAAATTATAAATTAATTATTTTGAATAAACTTAAGTTTGAGCATGTAAGTATAATGTACCAAAGCAAAAGAATCCGCATGTTTGTAAAGAGGCCATTCGTCAATAAATTTTGTTATTGTTTGCTCTTTAGAATTTTTAAACTCTGTTAACCTATCTAATGATGTATTTTTTCATCTGTCCTTTATTTCACTCCAGGGCTGGTCGTTGTACTTCAAGAATTCCTTAGTATCGAAAAATTCTGGTGTCAGTATCGATGTTGTGCCTGTTTCGATATTCTTTGGTGATAGTCCAATTTCTTTTGTATTTTTTAGTGCAGTATGTCTAGTCTTTCTGCCTTCATTAAAATAAGCGTTATAGAGCATCCCTTTCGGATGTCCATACTTAATTTTAGAAGCAAAAAAATAAGTCTCCTTTGAAATATAATATTAACTAATACTAATGCTATGCTAAATAAAGTAAAACGGTATGTATATATTTATATATTTACCTGATTTTCTTCAGGAAAGCATTGAATAATATCTCTCGATATTTCCGCAAATTCAAAAGCTCGTTGTTTGTGATTAGCTATATTATAGTACTCTTTTATTAGATGTACGATTTGCCGTTGTTGCTGCCGTGTTAACAAATTGTTTTTCGCGCGATTATTCAATATATGTATTATGTTATTATGTTATTATGTTATGTTATTATGTTAACGCGGATAAATGGTAACGCGGATTTGGACAAACTAAATGAATTTATAATAGCGAACACTGCACTGTCAATAATGAGTTCGGTTTCCACTTCCAAATTTGTTTCACCAATTTCAATCGTAGTATTATTTGATATGAATTGGTCAATGTTTGAACTTGCGTCTTCCATTCTTACACTTGGCACATAAATCACGTCCAGAAAATAACCCGTTTTACGATCAAATGGTCAGATATGCGCATTTCCTAAAATTTAACGGTATTCCTTAAATTTTACATTTTGGAAATAGAATCAACAACGTAAAATATAAATCAGCACCAAAATTTTAATATTGACCAATTTGAACTGCAAACTGACCAGTTAAGTTCGATATTATCTACAAGTAGTTATTAATAGTAGTAGCAGTAGATATTTTATTGTTACGACCCTTTTCAAAAGATGTCGTTGGGCTCAATAAGAAGAAAACACTGGCGTGAGGAAAAAGGAGTAAGAAAAGACGACTAGATCGTTGGAGGAGGCGATGTTCTTTGCTCTAGTTCATGTTCATGTGGTTTTTGCATAAAAAGGTAATATTTTTTGATCGAATTGAAATAAACAAAATGCGAACATAATTGAAATTAGATGTTTGATTCTATAATCAAAATAAGTTTACAACGATATACCACAAATTTTTAAGTAATGGAGCTCTACAAAGCTAAGGTGACAAACTATATTTTTGGGAAAAGTGGAAAATTCAGAAGACAAAAAGAGTATAAAAGAGTACACTACTATTCTTCCGTCCTAACATTTAAGCTTAATGAATTTTTCTCTAGTCTTCCGGAGTGAGTACGGAAACTGTGAAGACCTCCGGACGAACTTCTCTACAGGAAACGATCACTGCCTTAGCAACTTCTATAGTAGATATGAGCCAACGAAAAAATTGTTGTGACATTGTAACGATGTTTTATACAAAACGAAGCAACTTTCTGATAATCTATTGATGTAATTGTTTCATCACACTTTTAACAAATGCAAGTAAATTTTCCCGAAAGTTGGCATGAATATTTTTAAACATGTAAAAACCCGGACCCTTAAGCATGTCGATTTAAAAACGAAATGAGCTCATTCCACTTTCAAAATCAGACTGAGTTTTGCGTCCGCCGTACAACTATTTTAGTTATACCTACGACAGATTCATTTTTCTTAATATTTCCAATTAAAACTATTAGATCTGTCTGGTATGATACAGCGGTCTTAAATAATACACACAGGCCTAGTCAGCACCAGAGTCACAAGTCACAAAGTAGGTGGACACCTACAATTTATTCAAAACTAATACAAAATTGTGACTCTCCACCTACGTAGTGGCTTGTGACTCTGGTGCTGAATACGCCTGACAGTTTCACTACTGAAATTTTGAACCACTGTATCACAGTAGACAAGCATAATGACATGCTTTTTGTCAGTTTAAATGTGTTTTGTAACAGAATCGTTACATGTATTCTACCAATATATAAATCTGTAGGCAGCTCTGATTACTTTTAGAACTTTTTCGAAATCGAAAGTAAAAAATCTGCCAACAGTCTGGGCGCAACTTTATTATTTTTCCGGCAGAAGTTCGGAACACGTTCAGTTCAGTTCTTGATGCGGCGTAGGTTGTTGTTGTTGTTGTTGTTTGGTGTAGGAAAGACACACTAAAAGGCGAGTCTTGAGCATTCAGGCCACCAGGCCCACTATACTCGAATCCCCAGTCTCTACTCGAACTTTTTCGTCCTCCTCACGAATTTCAAAAGCTCAGGTAGGGAGCGAGAACGGAGTTCCTCCATCCTCATAACATCGACGCCGTATATGGTACATGCATTCTTGCAAAAAAAAAAAAAGCTGGACACTCGAGAAGAAAATGTTCCGTCGTGTCGTCGCTCTCGTCACAAGCAGTGCACATGGGGTCGTCAATGATTCTCAATCTGACCATGTGTAGGCCACACGAGTTATGCCCTGTGCGGACACCAACCATACTACTACACTCCTTTCTGCTCAATTTGAGAAGAAAAGCAGCGGTTCGTCCACTTGGTCCCTCAACAAGGTTTCTGGTCTGTCACATTCCCGGAAAAGGCCGTAATCTCTCAATGTGTGATTTCCTCACCCATCCCTAACAGAGGCAACAGGCACACCGAAAGCTGGCTCTGGTCCAACCATGGCTGACTCCGATCCAGTTTTTGCTAATACATCCACTATTTCGTTGCCATTTATACCTTGGTGACCCGGAACCCATATGAGCATTAAGTTATTGAATCTGCCAACAGAGTTCAACCGTTCTTTACACTCACGTACCATCTTCGAAAAGACGATTGGGTTATAAAAGGATTATAGAGCGGCCTGACTGTCGCTGCAAATGCAAATTCTCCTGCCTCTCCATTTTCTCTCTATAATCCATTCTACTGACTTAAGGATCGCATATACCTCAGCCTGAAATACTGAGAAATGTTTTCCTAGGGTGAAAGAGTACCTGAGATCTTCAGTCTGCAGGTATATTCCAGCTCCAGACCCTTCCTCAGTCATGGAGCCGTCCGTATAGAGTATATCAGTGAATCCGCTTGGCAGAGCGGACTGATTTACCCACTCCTCCCTGCTCGGGATCTCAACCCGATATCTCCTTTTGAGCATATATATCGAAGTCATAGCATCCGAAGGCATATCGAAGATAGAGTCCTCAGAAAACCTTCGGGCCATTTCTCCATGACCATTGCAATGCCCTTTTCTCCACAGGCCCAGTTTAATCAGTCTTTGGGTAGCTCTCATTGCTTCTGCCTGAACAACAATATCAAGCGGGGGCAAATTGAGCAGCGCATCGAGTGCCAAACCCGGTGTGGTACGCAAGGCACCCGTTACACCGATGCAGGCGGTCCTCTTTAGTTTAGCGAGACTAGCTCGGAAGTATGCACATTCGGACTTAGTCCACCAAACCAGTGATGCATAGATTAGGATGGGTCTTATAATAGCCAGTATACCATTGAAGGCCTAAGACCCCATGTTCGTCCTAAAGCTCTCCGGCACTGCCAGAAAGTTACTAGCGCACAGTTCACCTTTGTATCTAAATGTTCCCTCCAGAGAAACTTGCTTGAAGAATTCATGAAAAAGTATATACATACATAATAAATAACCTTACACCCCCTTAAAGGTCAATTTTCAAAAAATCTTGAAAACACTTTCTAGGTATTCATATGGAGAATCCATAGAATAAAAATGAACTGAAATGAAATGTTGGAAGACCTAGTAGATATGACGAAAATCACGGAAAAATATGCACTCTATTTTCACTGATCATAATTTTTGCCCCCCTTCTGAACACCAGTAGATATTCGGATATTTTTTTATTAAAGTTGCTTTTCTAGTTGTTTTACATACACACACCAAGTTTGAACTTTCTAGCATTGTCGTGGCTCAAAGCTCACGATTGTTTTCACGATTGCTTTCAATATAAATAAAACCGCCACTGTTTAACTATTCTTTAACTAATTTTATTCTTTTGGGTTCACTTTACATTCTTGCTACAACCCGATATTCTGGTAATAATCTGCATCTCGCTTTTTACAAAATAAACGCGGAGGCCACTTGTCTTTTCGGTCATCGTCACAAGACTGGCTATTTCCCGGACTTGGAGAAACCGATCAGCAATTATCGCTTAGTCGATTATTTTACATCAGCCCGATAATTGCTGATCTACATCGACCATCGATCAATTCTCGGCGGTTGACCTGAGTTGATCGATAGTCGATGTTGCATATTTCCTGTTGACCGTCGAGCAAAAGTATCCGACCTTATTTAAGTTTATCACCTCGTATCGGAAATTGTGACATACTTCGAATATTGAACCCAATCACCGATACGAGGCGCGCGTAAAGAGAAACGGGGCAAACCGGGCCACGACAGCATAATCCATTTTATAGTTAGGAAAAACACCCCCACCCTCGTACCATACTACCCCTAAAAAAAATATATTTTTCCAAAATGCCGCTACTATAGCTCTATCTGGTAAATACCAAGTTTAAGGTTTATATCATGAGAGGTTCTTCAGATATAAAATACGGAACTTTTTCCTTTTCACCCTCCCCCACTCTCACCCACTAGACTTACATCCCCAAAAAATTTTTCCCCTTAGGGTTTGATTAGCACTACTTCTAGTAAAAATTGTAAGCAACTATCTTACACTGTTCTTGAGTTATGAAATGTACTTTTTTTGAAAAATTCTTATCTCCTCCACTTCTATGCTCCACCGCCCACTTCAAAAATTTTACTTTGATCAATCTTTATTTGTCGACCTTTATACCCAAACCGAATTTTATTTTTCTAGAGCAATTGGTTTGTCAGATATCGTAATCTAAAGTTTTTCACCCCCATCCTCGTACGCCACTGCCTCCACTCAAAAAAATTTTTTTTTTCCTAGTATAACTAAAAATATTTCTTAAGTTTGAATAGTGTGCCATTAACGGTTTAGGAGATATGAATTTGATGGATGGATGCGATTATTAAAGATTATAAAAACACCGAGAGCTATTTTAAAATACACGAGTTTATTCCACGGCTGTCAGAAGAGGAAGGGACGTGTTGAAGAAAAACAAGCAAAATGTAAAATAAAGTTTAAGTAATGAAAACGTACTAGAGTTTTAGTAATGAGACGTACTAAAGTTAAGAAGGTTGGGTTTACACTATTTCAACAGAATTTTAGAATGTGTCTATCTCGGTTTTTTTGCGTTTCGAACGCATTATTTCTCCCCCCACTCCGACACCCCTTGATCAATATTGACCATTTTATGCAAATGGGCTTACTATCAAAGCTCTATAGAAATTCCGAGTTTCAGCCTCCTGTCATAAGCGGTTGCTGAGATCTAGAAACCAAAATTGTCCGTCTAAAACACTTCCCCCCCCCACACCACACCACTAAAAATTTTGTCACTTCAAGGAGCCTACCCCGTCTACTCGTCAAAAAAATGTCAGTTGAATATCTCAAAGCATTTGGGAGCTACGATCCTTCAAACGATGTTGCGTACGGCGGACATTCCAACAGAAGTGGATTTCCAAACAAGAATATGATGAATCTGGTCCATCAATTGTACACAGGAAATGTTTCTAAGCGTCTTAATGTCTGCACAACTTAATTTTTTTTTTAATAACCCATTTTTTTTTTGAATAAAAATTTAGCAATTTTTTTTTTTAAAAATCGATCACAATACTTAATAATTAAAATAATAAAGAAAAAAGAAAACAAAGTGGTATGAATCGGAAAGAAGTGAACAAAATGGATACAAATTGAAAAAGAAAGAGTACCGAAAAACAGATGCCTAAGAGAATACATGTCACTAGAGTATTTCATCCGAAAAACCATGGTTGGCACCAATGGGACACCCAACTTGTAGAATACACTGACGACATATGTAAACATCTTCGCAAGATCCCTCCCTAGTGCTGAGTAGGTATTTGTCAATCTTGACTCTGCCACTACGTATACAAGAAAGAGAATGCCAATCAGACAGGATATTACCAATTTCGGAGTATAATTTGGAAAGTAGGTATACACGATGATCCGTCGATAGTAAATAAAACGTATTATACTCCTCAAATGATTTGGCGCAAGACGGACGATATACAGACGGGTTCAAAATGGTTTTTCGCGTTTTTGGTGTCTGCTTGTAATTTTTTTTAATCCGCTCACTACACTTTGTTATATTAAAATAATAAAGTAAAATGGATCATTTCACCAAGAAACGCCATCACGCCATCTTACCATCTCGGATTCTTTTGAAAATTTGAGTACTTGAAGAACTAGTGAGAAATATAATTGAAATACAATTTCCTTTTCAAGGATAACGATTTTGTCCTTTAAACTTGAATGTCTCAAAATGTGTATCTTTAATATTTTTTCTTTTTTATATTTTCTGGGTTATATTGTTTTCAAAACACACCAAAAAATTAGGTTGGGATCTCAAGGAGATCGGAGTCAAAAAAGTCTAATATTGTTATTAAGAACTAAACTAGCCTTAATTGAGAACCATTGATTTTCTTAGATTTTTCGATCCCGATTTTCTTGAGATCCCAAATTATTCGCGATTGAATTATTCAAGGCTAAAGGACAAAAAATTTTAATTTTTAATTTTATTCGTATTTTTTTTAATTGCGACAAACTTGCGTTTTAAAATAAGCCCTACTTTATTATTCTACGATAAAGACAAAAGCTAGTATTACACTGTTTGAATAAACGGTGAAATCTCACTAATAAGCAATGCGATAAAGCATTTTTGACCGAGCGGATACTGTAAGATTAATTTGTGTTCGCCTACTTTGCTTTGCTTATTACAGCAATTTGACCACTTGGTCAAACAGTGTAATACCAGCTTAAGTACCAGCGATATAGATTTTCGCAGAGGACTCAGATACCATATTTGCGTAGTCTTTAACATACTATAACTAACAAAAAAAAATGAGATACAGTACTACCTCGATAATGTGAACTAATTAAAACGAAGGTAGTTCACTTTATCGAGGAATTCACATTAGCGGAGACATAACTAGTTAGTAATTACAGCAATATAATAGTACAATTGTATTGGCATAATATGTAAATTAATAATTACAAACATATTTTTAAAGATAATAATTGGTTTTTAATTATTTTAGTTTAAGCTTACAGTCTAGACTTAAAAAAACATTCTTTAAGGGTATCGTGAATTCAATTCATTCATATTAATCGAAGTGTAGAAAAGAAAATATTTAAATTGTTTATTTATTTTTTTAAATTTAACTTTATTTATTGTTCTGAAAAATATGATGTTATTTTTGTCTGACGCAAAGCAGTGCAAGATAATTTTATTGCAGTACTCCGTATGTCGTGTAATGTTAATAAGGCGTTTGCGCTTATATTATTTTCCTGTGCCCATCGCTCTGTATAGCGGAATTATGCGATACGATAGATCTTACTTCATCCTGATTTCCTAGACTTTCATCCTCAGAAGAACTATCGCATAAGCTATTTTTACCCTCATGCAGCCATGATAGAATCTCACCATGCGAAATTTCTGCATTTCCCAAAAGAGTGCAAAGAAGCTCTTGCACTTCCTGAACTGCATTTTCATTTGAATTCGCAGCAAGCGATCCACCAATTAAGTCGTGGAGTTGCAGGTATCTCTACATGAGATATGGGCTGGAGGGCAAAGGGTTAAAGTTCGCATTCATAGATGTGCTATGCATATGTAGATCTCATTCACCCAGGAATGAAATTTCGTTTGTTTTGACGTAAGAGGCAAAATAATGCCAAGAAATTCACATTACAAGGGACATAATACAAATTTTTGGTTGTTCACATTATCGAAGAATTCACATTTGCGGGGGGTCGAGTTATCGAGGTAGTACTGTAGAAACAAAAAATTTCAACTATATGGTATTTGTTTCCTCACTAATTCTTCAAGTGCCTACATAATTTTACTACTAACGTTTGGTATTGTTCTTGCTTAGAGCGGTAACTCGACAGCCAGGAAATTTATTCGGTTGAGTTGTAATGCGTAGTAGCTGCTCCGACGTGAAAAGTTCATTGTTCTTTTGACTGCCAGCAGTATTGTTAAGTTAGGAGTCCACTTGAGGCTGGCCGCATCGCATCGATGTGGCGAGCAATTTTTTTTCTAGGTACTTCGCTCTGTTGCTGCCCGGCTGGGCTCGCCTTTAGTGGACGCACTTCCATAACAATGTATGGCAGGCGGATTTTTGCGATGCGGCCCGTCCCTAGCGGACGCCAAACTTTATTCGTACTTGCAAAGGCTGCATTGGATGATTGAGCAACTTGACTGTAAGATTGTACCGGACTTCTGTTAATAGGTAGTGAAATGTTTCGCTCTATGTTGCTAGTTCTTTTGGTTCTAGTTTGATTTGTCGGGACATTGGATGACGGTGGTTGTCGTTGAGAGTTCTTCCTGGGATGGTTAACTTTGTTTTTTATTTCGATGTATTCCGTACGTTTGGAGCACACAGTAGAAGTCGAGAGATGTATTCCGGAACAGTTCGAGCATTTGATGACTTCCTCGTTCTTTTTCTTGCATGGTGTATGTATGTGGGGATGGCAATGAGAGGATACCCAGCAAACATTTTGTTGCTAATTCCTTTCGAAATAGATCCATACTCTCGCCGAAACATTCCGAGTTCGACATCTTTTGCTTAACAAATTCGGTACGAAAAATGTATGATGTGGTTGACACGAGTTCGCATTCGAAACTCGTTCCGCAATCGTTATGAACAATCTTAATAAATTCGAAAAAACGAAAATAAGCTTTTCCCCTTCTAAAGCTTTATGTACAAGGTAAAATATTCCGTAAAATATTCCGAGCTCGGCACGAAAAATCTCAACAAATTCCAACAAAAAATTTGAAATTAGAAAATAATAACGATATACACATATTTTCGATAAAGGAACTTCTAAAAAATATTTATTTCTTTAAAAAAAAATATAGTCACAAAATATTATTAAATATTATTACTAATTAACCAAAAAAAACTTTTGTTATTTACGCACTTTTTAAAAAATACACACTTTCACTTCGTGCTAATAAAACGTTTTCTGGGATAAATCGCTCAAGTTCTTCGCAATTATTGCATCATCTAAATGAGTTCGCTAAGTCATCCGAGTTCGTTACGATTACGGACAGAACTGTCGGAATAACTAGCTGATGAAATAGCTTGAAATTTATTCTATGTCCTATGAAGCGAATTCCTTCTGAATTCGGTACGAGTAATCGGAAAATATAAATTTTAAAGCTCTCTCTCTCGTTATTTGTCTTCCGAAATATTTCGAATTCATCGGAATTCCAATTAATTCGGAACATAATGTTTGCTGGGGAGCCATGGTCATACCTCTGACAAGTACGGCACTGCGTTGGTCCTGTTCGTTTACGCTTGTAGTTGTTCCATCTGACGATCGTGTTTAACATTGCCCTAGTTTTCAGTATTTCTGACAGTTTAATTGTGTTGTTGTCGAAGTATACAATATAGAACACTTCATCTTTGTATTTTGGCGTGTTGCTAGTGAATTGCTTGACATCGTTACATGAAATTTTCAAACTGTTCAAGCGTTTTTTAAGCTCATCCGTTTTCATATTATGTAGACCAGATATGACTGTTATGTCTCAATTAATTAAAACTGGACACGTTTGTTAATCCATTTATTATGAGTAGGGTAGAATGGGTAGCCCTGCACCATAGGTAGAAATGCACCACTCGCCATTGGCGCTCGCCCGTAAGTAAAATCTACAAAGCAGAAGTAGTATTCTCTTTCTCTTTCCTATCCATACGATTGTGTTCAGAAATCGTTAAAATACCGAGTAATACCGAACAGTTATTCGGAGTAAAAGAAAAACGCTAAGGAAAGTAACTTATCGTATATATGCAACATTTTTGTTTAAAGACAAATTATTGATCGAGAACCTTTCTAGGTAGGCATCAATATAGCTTGTAGTCTAAGGTGTGTTTTAGTAAAGTGCTAGTTTTTTATTTGCTAATATTTATTTAAAAAAAAATAAAAATGTTCATCTGGTCAGAATCGGTAGAATTGCACCACGAGCTTATAGGGAGAAATGCACCAGATTCTTATACCTAAGTAGCATGAATTTATGGTCACAAATCATAAAGAAATTCAAATTATTTTGCTGGAATCAGAACGAGCTCGTGCTGCAAGCATACAGCATATCAAATTTGAAATCGATTTTTAAAATTTTAATATCCGTTAACTTATAAAAACTTATATAAAACCATTAAATTACTATTACAGTAGAGTCTCACTAATCCGGATACGGCCTAATCCGGATCCTTCGGTAGTCCGGATGGGATGAAAAATTTAAAAATTTCCATTATGTTCCTTGTAGTCCGGATCGACCACAGTTTTGCTAATCCGGATTGCATGTTAAATAAGGCAATGATCAACAATACAGTGAAATCAAACAAGTGTAGAACGGGAAATTCCCGAATATTCTCATAGACACTTCATATGCATCGTGTGTATATGCACCATTTGGACCTGCCTGTGCTCTTCTTGATTATGCTTTCGATCTGATTATATTTTGCTCTTTATTTCGAATACAATATTTGCGCACGGTATTTGATCAAACAGAGAAAAAAAAATTAATCAAGTTCCACAATTTTCTACGGAGATATGGAGTAATTAATGAAAAATGGTGCATTTCTACCTAGTCTACCCTACTTCATGGCTCGAGACCTAAACTGGTTCTGCTCGTCATGTTCTTAAAACTGACTTAACCTAAAACGTTATGTCATTTACTGACTATCAATTCACAGTGGTTTAGGGTTACCACAATGACAAACTTTTTCTGACGGCGATCGCGGCGACTATGAGTGTAATAATGCATTATCTTGCAGTTTAAGTGTTCTAAGCTGTCTTATCATAGTTTTCCATAGTTTTTTTTTACCAGTAGCCATACTCTGAATTATAACCCGAGACTGGAATATTCAGAACTTTCATTATTATTTCCAACGTTTCTCGATCCAAAGTTGGGAACGCAAGTGGTGGTACCGTAATTTAAATGGGACTTTTGTTAGTAGATTCACTAGTTTCCTCATTATCCTCTAAATCCGAGAGCGACGCACAGTAATTGCTATTGTCAACAGCCATGGCAGTTTATTAGTTTTTTAACACTGGAATTTTGTCTTTTAAATATTCTTCTGAACCGGAGGGATCATCCCGCCTCCTTTTAGGATTTCGAACCTGTTCAGACACTTTTAATTAAAAAATTCCCGATCTCAAAGCTAACTTTTTTGCGCGATAAAACTACTATATTACTAGTACTCGTACTGGTAGTTGCGATCTCGCGGAGAGTTTAGACGGAACTTCAATACATTATTAGTGAAATATTAAAGTAAAATATACTGCAGTTACGATCGGGTGCAAGCCAACCGTATAATACATAGCTCAGATTTACATAACATAACATAACATTTTTATTCAATAATATTAATTCAGGTAGCTACAGCTTTGTGGTACAATTTAGAGATTTAGGCAAAAGTTGCCTTTACAGCTATGATGAAATAGTTTTGGTAACTAGTAATGATTTTTCAATGTAGATGTGGTTATCAAGTCATTTAGGAAAAATTTTCAAAAACCTAATACTGTTAAATTTAAAACTTAACCTAACTTATATCTAGACAATACTTCAAAAAGACTAAATAAATGAGAGGCACACATTGCATCATAAGTGTTTTACTCGTGAAGAGATGCTATGAGAGGGTTGTTGTGATTTTGACATTTTCCTAAAAATTTAGTATATGCTATTTCCGATAATACCGGTAATAAGGTGATTTGAGCAATATTGTGGAGGCGACTTGTTGGGTAGTAGAATGGTTTATTTAGTATTAACTTTAAGCATTTGTTTTGAACTATTTGTAATTTGTGTTTGTGAGTATGTGCGCACTGGTTCCAGATGGGAGATGCATACATTATGATCGGTTGCATGACTGTTTTAAAAATTAATATTTTGTTGCATGTAGAGAGTTTGGATTTCCTATTAATGAGTGGGTATAGTTGATGTATACATTTAGAAACTTTGCTTCGGATTTGTTCAGTGTGTTCCTGAAATGTTAGCTTTGTGTCTAGATGTAGACCAAGGTAGTTTACGGAATGCGACCAGGATATTGTTTCGTTGAGAATGTTGATGGAAGGATTTGGTAATGACTGTGCTGCTCTTTTCTTAGTAAAATATATAATTTGCGTTTTGGATGAGTTGATTTTTATTTTCCAACGATTGAAGAAATTGTTCAAAAGGTCTAACTGAGACTGAAGATTGTTTATAATAATATTAGGGTCGTGTGAACTGGAGTAAATAGCTGTGTCGTCAGCGTACATACATAGCTAGTTCACAGTTGGGAAGTTTTGGGATATCAGCGGTGTAAATATTATATAGGGTTGGGCTCAAGCAGCTTCCTTGTGGAACACCAGCGGGTATAGTTCGGGAGTTTGAAAAAGTGGAATTTATTTTTACTTTGAAATATCTATTTTGAAGGAAATTACGAATTAATTTAACAATATAGGTAGGGAAAGAGAATTGAATTAGTTTATATAGCAGTCCAGCGTGCCAAACTGAATCGAAGGCCTTCTGAATATCCAATAGGACCATTCCCACTGATTCTTTATTCCGGAAGGATTCCTTTATATATTTCGTGACTCTGTACAGCTGATGATTAGTGGAGTGCTGTGGTCTGAAACCAAATTGGAAATTCGGAATGATTGAGCATTCTTGTATTGTTTCGTTCATTCGATCAAGCACAATCTTTTCAAATATCTTGCTTATTGTTGGGAGGAAGCTTATTGGCCGGTAATTATTAGCAAATTTCGGATCTTTACCAGGCTTAGGCAAGGGAATTACAATTGCACTTTTCCACGAGTCTGGGAAATAACTCAGTTTGAGACAGCCATTGAAGATAAAAATTTAAAAGTATTAAAGCCTTCTTTGGAAGATTTTTCAGAAGGAGATTTGGAAGCCTATCTTCACCGGGTGCTTTGTTGAATTTGAGGCTACGCAGTATAATCTTCAGTTGACTAGGCCTTCATAGATCTTTTGCTTCGAAGTCAGATGTTAGGTTGGGGATATTTTGTGCCGTGTTTTGGATGCTAGTGTCATCCGTGTTGGTGCCTAGATTTTCGGTCAACCAATGAGAGGCTAGGAATTGATCTGCTAGCAGTTCAACCTTTTCTTTATCATTGAAAGTAAGACTGTTGTCGTTGTTAGAAAGTGCTGGTATATATCTCCGCCTATTTTTTAACACTTTATGCAGTCTCCAGAATCCTTTTGATCCTTTCTCCAAGCTCAGATTTATATTGTAGTTGGGGATGAAGGAGTATTACGTACGTGCATGTTGTATGTCTTACATTAAGGAGTCCCATTAGACTACTACTCAAAACTAAAAGACAATATTCAGTGTTTAATTTCACATCTTGACCTGAAAAAAAAAACTTTTAGAAGCACTTTCATATCGGAAGTGGAGGAAGGACTTACTCGATTACTTACATATTCATCCTTTTCCTTTGAACCATTCAAAAATTAATGTGTAGAAAATTCGTAGCTTGAAGGGTTCAAAAGTTCTCGGAAAATATTGTTGAACACGTGTCTTAAGGATTTTTTGTATGGAAGGTACCAGAATGAGTAAAAGGATTTTGCTGACTAGTAAACTCGAACTTTGCTTTCACTCAAAACTAATTTGTACAAAATTCTGAATTCATAGCTAAACAATTACTTGAGTTATAGTGAGTTTCGTGAATAGAATGAAGATATGTTAACAGGATATTTGTATGTCAGCCACTCGAACGACGAATGGGATTTTCTTCATAATCATACATTTAGCTGCAAATATTGAAAAATTAACACATACAAAATTTCAAAGTCGTAGCTTAAAGCCTTATGAAGTTTATTAGCCAATATTGTTGAACACGTGTTTTAAGGATATTTTGTATGGCAGCTACCAGAAGGAGTTAAAGAATTTCACTGACTAGTAAACTTGACCTTCGTTTTCACTCAAAACTAATTTATGCAAAATTCCGAATTGGAAGCTAAAAGATTACTTGAGTTATAGTGAGTTTCGTAAATTAATGAAAACATTTTTAATGGATGTTTGCATGGCAGCTACACGAAGGACTAATGTTTGTTTGCATGGCAGCTACACGAAGGACTAATAGGATTTTCTTCGCAATCGTAATTTTAGCTCCTATTGAAAAATTAACACATACCAAATTTCCAAGTCGTAGGTTTAACCGTTTTGAAGTTATCGGCCAATATTCTTGAACACGTGTTTTAAGGACAGAAGGAGTGGGACGATTTTGCGCGCTAACAAACTTAGCCTTACAAATTCAACCTAACACTCAGATTCATAATTTCAAGATCCTAGGTTAAGGCGTTCTTGGGTTATAGTGCTAACAGACAGACAGACGGATGGACAGACGTACGAACGTCAAGCGGATTTGAGGTTTTTGGCCACAAATAAACAAAAAATAATAAATAACTTTTTTTCGTCTGAGGCTTGGTTCTATGCGTTACATATTTTTCGGCTGGATCAAACTTATATCTAATACTCTATATGATTTCATCTGGAGTATAAACATAACTCAGTCACGATCGGCTCCAAGCCAATCGAATGATACTCTAGATGAAATAGTGAACTTCGATTTATATTTCAGTTGAGAATATATCAACAGAATGAGGATGGCACAAGTAATTGTGGCATTTTTTCTGTTATCAATTTTGCTTATACCTACACATTTTTCAGAAATTTTTATTATCTAGTATTGTTTTATGCCCTAGATACACGGCAATATTTAATATAGATTAAATCAAAAGCTTTTATTGAAAATTGGAGGGTGACACACGTACGTTTATTTTAATCTATTTATATTAAATCAAGAAAAAAGCTCAAAAAGTTTGACAATTAAATTGCCGCGAAAACATGCAAGTTCTGTTTCGCTTGCCTTAAGTCTGCCAAACTGTCCCTTCAAGCATCTATCACCTTCTGTTCGTCAGATATGGCCCACAGAACTCTTTTTTTACGCGTTTTATCCATTTGTAGAAATTTATATTTTATTAATTATTCATTATTTTCCGAATACCTTGCTTCGTCCACGTCTACGTCTAGTTATAACAGGTAAGAACGTCAGACGTAGCAGGGCTGTGCCTCAATTCCTTTTCGGTTCGTATGTTGACTATTTTTACGACAGCTGACCTATCAGTCAATCTTAGCAAACGTAAAAAAAATTCAAATTTTTGTATATAATTTAATTTAATTTTTGATTTATGAAGCGCCAAAAAGGCATCAGCTGAGCAATATTGACGGTTTATCCAAGCTTTTTCTAAACTGTTATAATAGCAATGCTATGCTCTGACGTCAACATAGACGTAGACGATGCAAAGTATTTTTTTTTTACTGAACTGGACTTAGGTGGTTAGCTTTTAATACACTGTAGTGTACAATCCAGTCAGCTTAGGGATGGGAGGTCAGAAATCGGGCCGGGTATGGCAGTGTACTAGTTGGTGTTAATAATTTTTGAGTGCGGTTTGGCAATGATGTGATCTACCAGAACAGCAATGTTGCCTATAACAAATCAACTACTGTCTGGTATCTCTGATGGTGTTAGTGAATCTGATAAGAATGTAAACAGAACTCATCTGCTCAGTGTTAAATCCCTTAGTAGTGATCCTATTAAACATTCCGCACTGTTCACTATTTATATTAATAATTTTAAAGCCAATAGCAACTGAAAAATTCTTATAAATAATTTATGCGTAGAGTGGGAATAGAACCCACGACATCGCGTTTACAAGTACGCTACCACTGGACTACACCCGGCCATAAAAACGATCTTAGTACTTCCTTAATATTTTATATTTTCACCCTTTGCCGCTATTACCCCATTAAGGCGTCTAGGCATACAATCTATCAAGTTTTGCAATACGGTTGTTAGTATAATTGGAGTAATACTACTCCACACTTTTATGATATTTTTCTACGCTTCCTTAGGCAGCCCCTTTCAATTCCTTCCCAAATTTTCGACTACATCTAGTGCCAAACATTTAATTACATTGAGATTGGGGCTTTTGGGAGGCTATGGAAAGACGTTTTGTTCAATATCTCCTAAAAACAATGTTACAATTATTGATCTGTGAACATTTTCCTGTTGTAATATGAAGTTTCTGCCAATCAATTTGTTTCTGGCGAAAGATGCACAATCATTCAATAGGTATTGAAGCTGTTTTGTGCTCTTTGAGCACCTAACTAAGGATCCAATGACATTTTAGGAAACACATCATTATTTTTCGCCATGAAAATGTCGCGTTGGATTTGTCACTGCTCTATTTTTTTTTCTTTTGGACCCAAAATATAAAGTTTGCGTTTATATGATCCATTTTAGGAAAAAACAACTGCATCCGTCCAAACTCCAAAGTATACTCTTCCAAAGTTGAATCGGCTTATTTATGCACTCGAGAGTGAACTTCACGTGAAGTTTTCAGTTCTTTTTAGTTAAGGGGTTACATCTAGTCAGCATTTTTTGGAAATTCGATTTTTCGTTTTCGACGAAATCTTAAAGTATAACCTTTCAAAAGTATTCTCTGAAAATTTCAAGTGGATCTGTTCAAAATTGAGTGGGCTACGGCCGTTTTTACAGTTACGGTCTCACTCATCCAGGTTTGACTATATATTCGAAATCGAAAACCGTCACAGTATAGCAGTTGACTTCGAAGCGCTCACTACATTCAGTTATACGTGTTCTTCTAATATTTGAACTTTAAAAATGAATCGTGCGAAAGGCTCGAGAGAATTACGAGATTCAGCGAATGTTCGGAAGTCGCGGCCGAGAAACTTTAAACGCGTTTTTCTCGAAACGGCTTTTTCAAAATCGGTGACCACGATATCTCAAAAACGAGTGGACCGATTAACTTGAAATTTTTTTGCATACTTTTTTCTTGCATTAAAAGGCAGTCCTTAATCGAAGGATTTTTTTTCGATGCATACTTTTTTTTATACCAAGGAAAATGAAGTGAATTTTTCACCGAAAATTAGACTTTCACTTTCGATCGCCGACCATTTTTTCAAAAACTAATATTTCATCAAATCCTTCGATTAAAGACTAGATAATACGATAAAAAAATTTAATTTATTTTTTATTTCACATCATTGGTGAGGAAGTTAAAGTGGTCACCGCAGAAGGCTTTGTTTAAACAGCGGTCCGGGAAATATATTATATCTCCTACATTTGTGAATTTTTTCCAAAAAAAAAATTATGAAACATAGTCAAAGATATACCCTTCAAAAAAAAAATTCACATAAACACATATGATGGACAACGGAGGAGTTATGTGATTTGCCGCTAGCCTACTTTGAACTCCAGTCTTACTAATTTTATTCTCGTTCAATAATCATATCGTTTACGATGTAAGTTGTGAAAGGAGTTCTCTTTGCTGCTCTAACAATTACCTCTGTCTTTTTTCGACGAAATCTTCCGTTTAGCTCCTCACCCTGGCAAAGAATGGATGGTATGCCTATAGCCCTGACCAGAATAGACTTAAGGAATCTTAACAACTTTTCGTCAAACGCCTTAAGGCACGTAAAGTTTGTGGCAAAACTTAATGAATCTTATACCCAACCACAATAGCCTTAAGGTAAGAGAAGTTTGACAGCTAAAAAAGTCAAATATCGGCCGTGAAATACTCATCAAGAGAGTGTAAATTAAAATAAATTTTTCTTTTTTAAAGTGGAGTTAACTATAAATCACAAGTCTGAAGTCATAAAGTACAAAAATTTCGGAAAATCTGTAAATAAATGTCAAACGCATAAGTTTGCTTAAGTTTCTACGCTCAGAACCGTACACTTAAGTTTTAACGAAAGTTTGGAAAAGTCAACGAAAGATGCCTTAAGTCCATTCTGGCTGTCTACGTGCATTTCTATACAGTCGTAGAAAAACTTAAGCTGCCTTAAGGTGCCTTAAGTCTATTCTGGTCAGGGCTTATGACACCGATACTTTTTCAAAAGTTCTGACACAGGAACACCGTTTTTGTAGTCACCCAGCAAACAATTTCACGAGCGTTTACTAAAAACGATCGTTTCGCGATAGTTATATCGCACATGTTGGACATGAGCTGCCCGTAAAATGATAATCGTACGATCAGCATACAGCGGTGAGCACGCACAATGGCCCATGCAAGGAATGTGCGGTATTTTCTCTTTTTTTCTGTTCTAGTTTCCACCCTTGCAGTTCGCATAGAGACTCTCAGTCGTCAGTTAAACATATTTCAATATTTTGTCTCCATTTCTTTTTTTTTTCGTAGTTTATATACCTAGTATGTTAAAGTTTTCGCAAAAGTGGTGTCCGAGTGATCTATGAAAGTTCATACATATCTCTGGTAATTGTTAAAAAAATAACTTACTTATCCTAACCAAAATTCCGTTGAATTTTTTTTTTTATCTTTTCTGTTCTAGTTTCCAGCCTTGTAGTTCGCACCGAGACTCTCAGTCGTCTCTTCATCGAGACTCTCAGTTTTCTTTTTATAAAAGAATCATTTTTAACGAGTATATAGTGTGTATGTATTTGTACTCGCTAAACCACATTATTTCTAATTCGTTAATGAGTCATAAAAAATGACTCTTCTCGGATGGCCATTTTGGTATGCCCAATGAGGCGTTTTTAATTCATTTGCGAACTCGTGAACAAGTGAAGGGCTTGTAAATTATGACTCTTTTATGAATTAATTACGATCCTTTTTGTTTGCTGGGCAGCAACTTTAGCTGTCATTCGCTCAATGGTAATTTCAATTTTTCGGAGCATTTTGAAATGATTTAAACACAACGCAATAGGTCTGTTCTTTTTGTCGGGTTTAGTGTATACTGAGTAAACTTTTTACACTAGCTCTCGAGCCAGTGCAGAAAAGTGTAAAAGGGAGTGGGGGGGGGGGAACAAGCATACTGTTTGAGTATGTGTCATTGATTTGACGTCAAATGTCGTTTAGAAAAGTTAGTGCAAAAAAGTGCAGACATTTCATGCAAAAAGAACAGACCTAATGGTATGCAAACTACCCTGAAGTGAGTGGATACTTAACTATAGGTTTGTTTCTTTTACCCGGTGTAAGTTGCACTTTCTTGCACCCGATTTTCTAAACAGCCTTTGACGTCAAATCAATGACACAAACTCAACCTCAAATAGTGTTCTTGTTCCTTCCCCGCCACTCCCTTTTACACTTTCCTGCACTAGCTCGAGAGCCAGTGCAAAAAGTGTAGAAGGTGTACACTACACCCGTCAAATAGAACAGACCTTATATCTACTTATACAATACACAAAATCACAAAATACCCAATATAACTAACAATTCACATTCTTTTCCTATAATGATATTTTGTACGTGCACAAATAATTGTGACACGAAAATGCTATGCACAAATAATTGTGGCATCTTTTCTATTATTAATTTTTCTTATACGTAGACACTCTCTTTGAAGATTTATTTAATCTTGCTGCTATAAGAAAAAGAAATACATATACAAATATAATTTTGCTTATTTCTAAGGCCCGTTCCTACGATCGTTACTTTCTAACTGGAACTTTAACTGACATATTTTCATACAAAACTTGCAGTCAAAGTTATGGTTAGAATTTAACTGACGATCGTAGGAACGGCCCTAAGAGTTACAGTACTTTCCTTTTAGCGTTTACGTGAGAAAAGGCTATGCACAAATACATAAATGTGGCACCGAGCCGAAGCAAAGTATGTATGTATACGAATTCGTACGCGTCCCGGGGCTAGCCCATTTAAACCTGTGATTAGTACACACCTGGGGGTGTCTTGACCGTAGTAGCATACAAATATATTAAGCTTCCATAACGTATCAAAGTGAGATGAAAGCTTTTCTTATCTTTTCTTCAAAACAGGAGAAGCATGACTTTATTGACTGGTTAATGCATGCAAAGCATACAAATTATTGAAACTGTAATTCGTATTTATGTTATAACTCTCGTGTATTCAACAGGAACTTCAACGAAGACTTGATCAAACTCTAGGAAAGCCCGGAAGCTACTTAGCCGGAATCGATCGAGTTGGAAATGTAAGACCAATGACTGTGGGTGCTCGACTGTACAGGGTTGAACAACAACTGTCGATAATGGACAAAAAATTAGACCACATAATGCACGCTATAAACGGTATAACAATTCAACGTACTATAACAAATGCAGCGAGCACTACTAATCTAACAGGTACAGCTTGTAATAATATCGTAGCTACAGGACAACTACAGTACCACCAACAGCAAACATGTCCGGAAACTGGACAATTATCGCTACAGTTACCGTTGATGAATCCAACACCAATCTCTTGAAGATAATGTGTAGAACTTATATATGATTCCTTACCTATATCAAAATATATCAGGACTCAGAAAAAATATCAACTAAATTTTGGTGGTTAACAATAGTTATAACTAAAAACAAAATGAGCAACCTTAAAGCTTTACTCACGGAGTAAACGGGCTTACTTATATTTATATTCGGAATTGAATCGTTATAAAATAATTACTATGTTGCGACCTGTTGTGCTAGTTCTCTAATCCTGAATTGTACAGTCAAATTTATTTAGATGATTAAATATGTATTTATTACTAAAAGAATGAGCTCCAATGCATCCATTTTATAATATATTTGTACATAAAACATTATTTCAATCATTTTTCGACAAACATTATTGTATTTTGGTCGTTTCCCAATACCTTTCTTCGTCTACGTCTACGTCTAGTCATAACAGTTAATGACGTCAGACAAACCAAAGCTGTGTATAAATTCATTTTCGGTTCGTGTCTTGACTATCAGTCAATCTAAGCAAACGTAAACAAATTCAAATTTTTCTATGGAATTTAACTAATTTTTAAGTGTCATACCATATAAGCTTCAGCTGATCCATTTTGACGGTTTTAGCCGAGTTTTTTCTAAACTGTTATAATACCTATGCTGTGACGTCAACATTGGCGTTGACGAATACGAAGTAAGGTATTGGGGAAACGACCTAAGTTGTTCTTAAAAAAAAAAACAAAGTGCACAAACCGAAGCGATAGCAATTGTAAACATTTTTTAGCACTGATTAAGATATTTTTACATTTTTTAAATTTTTAAGTAATGTTTATTTTAGATTTGTAATAATAAAATCACATTTTCCGGAGATATAAAGGCATGCCTACAAAAAGCACAAAGTTCCTTATGTATATAACTTTTTGACGAAAACTAATCAATGATTTTATAAAAAATCTAAATAAACTTACTGTCCGCTTCAATTTGAATTAACACAACATAAAAGAACAACAAAAGCTTTTAACATTTATTATTAATACGTCATTAAATTTTTTACTTTCACAAATATAACAAGAACCTAAACACTCGCTCATCACCAGCAATATCAGTTCAATAAATTTTTCAGTTGAATAACAACTGTAGCATATCTAGTAAACATAATACAAACTAGTTACATGAAATCGGTGGCGTCTTACAAGTTCAATCCAATATCAAATGATGTTGAAAGATGTTACATCTATGGTTTTTTTTACAGTGATATCTAAAACATTATAATTTGGGCTCATATTCGTTACTTTAACACTATTTGCAATGCAAATGATAAAACAGAATATGTGAGGGTTTCAACCATGAAAATTTCTTAGGTAAAAACCTTCGTTCCTTCAACCAAACGTAGTAATACGATGGATGAAATTCTGTCTTGTACGATCCATAAAATTCTATCTAGGCTGAGTTAACTGATTAGAAAATTCGTATCGGATGGGCCCTTCTCATCAAATCAAAAGAAAAATTAGCGCAATTAATAATTTAGTGTATTATTATATTGCACTTATCTTGAAAAACTTTAAAATGAAGAAAAAAAATGTAGTGGACTACAAAATGAAACTATAGGTGAAATTTGTGGAGTACGATAAGTTTGATCAAAACGAAAATTTCTTTACGAAGCGGAGGCTCGTACGAAAAAATGTTATACATTCCTTTGTATTCAATCATGACCAAAAACCACAAAACCAATTACTATCCGTCTGACCGCAGACGTCCGTCTTAACCCTAAACACACAGCATGCTTCCTCTGTATGCAATGACCCAAACGTTCCTAATTAGCTCCAAGTATTATCATTTTCTTCTCCCAATCCGCTCTACTTGGATACTCAATTCTGTGGGTGGTCACGCCATCTATCCCTGGGATCAAGTAGTCTGTGCTAAGATAGGCCGGACTTCCTATAAATGAAGAAATGAAAACAAATAAATAAAAAATCAGCGAGAATGGAACCATGCCCTTTATTATCATTTAATTCTCTCAGAGCGTTATTTTTATCCTTGGCTTTCCACCACACCACTACTCCATAATACCATGGATACATTGCTGGTATACGTACCATGGTATCGTGATTACCATAAATGTATCGCACAATATCACGCTTTTACTAGATATATAAACTAATTTAATCGTGGTTTTGACGTCACTTGGAAGTATACAGATGCGATAGTTTTATCTGGTATACCACGCAAGCAGCGCCACTTTCCAGCCTGTGGATGTTCTGCTAAATAAAACTTCGAACAAATGAAATGACATTTGATGAACATAACCACCAGAATGACAGATAAACAGCTGATGTCAATTCATATACCTACTGTTGATGTATCACCATATCTAGTTTCCTATATTATGATCATACCACACTGGAAAGTATACCACCAGTGTATCAATGGTATAAGTCAGAATACGTTTCACAACCTTCGTATATAACCAGTATACCTACCCAGCTAGTATAACAAGACCCCATATCTAATAATACTGTTCCCAACAACATTTCCACAAACAATGTTGCCGAGCTATGCTAGAAAACAGGGGTCGGATGTGCCCTGTATGTTAACCGATCTTCAACATTACACGTATATATGCATACAGCTGAGCCGGGTGTAGTCCAGTGGTAGCGTACTAGGCTTGTAAATGCGATGTCGTGGGTGATGTCGTGGGTTCATAAATTATTTATAAGAATTTTTCTGTTGCTATTGGCGTTGAAATTATTAATATAAATAGTAAACAGTGCGGAATGTTTAAAAGGATCACTACTAAGGGATTTAACACTGAGCAGATGAGTTCTGATGACATTCTTATCAGATTCACTAACACCATTAGAGATACCAGACAGTAGTTGATTTGTTATAGGCAACATTGCTGTTCTGGTAGATAAAATCAAAAGCCAAACAGCACTTAAAATTATTAACACCAACTAGTACACTGCCATACCCGGCCCGATTTCTGACCTTCCACCCTAAGCTGACTGGATTGTACACTACAGTGTATTAAAGGCTAACTACCTAAAAAAAAAACAGATATTAACTTAACAGTGTACTCTAACAGAGCACCTTCAATCATCTAATCAATTAATTACACGATTTGTTCCAGCTGAAACAAAATAGTGTAAACTTTTAGAATTATTTACATTCAAACAATAGTAACAGATCAAAAACAGTTCACTTTTGGTATCCTCATATAAAAACTGCCTTCACGATATATTACTTTTTTCATCTTTAACCAACTATTTACAATTAGGTCTGTTCAGAAAATAACTTTATAATTAGTTTTTCAGATTATTGTTCCCTTCAAAAGTTCAAAGTACTCCGCTAACTTAAGCTTGTATTACAGTGTAATATGGTACAAGCTTTATGCACACACTTTTCCTGGGATGTTTCCATTTCGCGAAGTAGATTGACCTTTAATATCTGTGACAAATTTGCTTTGATGTCATCAATACTCTGAAAACGGCATTCTTTCAGCACTGATTTAAATTTCGGAAAAAATAAGAAATCGTTAGGAGCCAGGTCTGAAAAGTAAGGAGGCTGCGGGAAGACAATCATCCGAATTTGCACCAGATTGTTGATTTTCTGAACGTGTGACACATCAGTTGAAGTGGAAAGCCTTCGTAGTCGAAGATCATTTTCAATTGACGACCACCTTTAAATCGTAAAAACCAGAACATCTTCTTTGTAAGCTCTCCCCAGTTTCACGAAAATTTTACGTTGCCTCGAGACCAAATACTCAACCAATAATATCACGAAAACTTACGAAGGAGGTAATGTACAAGGCAGTGCTACCAACCGCACAAAACTAAATATCTCCATCCCCGCGTTCAAGTTACGCGCGGATGGAAATATTTAGTTATGTGTGTATATCCGGTTATTTTCTGAACAATTCTAGTATTTAGTAAGAGCTTCATATGTACGTATTTCATTTAACCGTAATTACAACACGATTGACTGCTGCGGAACCATAGTCCCCTTTGTTATCTTTAACCTATTCCACTCTCTGCACCACTCTATATAAACTAAACAAAAATCAAGTTAATTGTAAATATTATATTGTAAAAAAGCATTAAAGATGACTTCTAGCCATCTTGTTGTGAATATTAGACTATTATTATAAATACTTAGTATAAGTAGAGGTTTGTAGATAAGAACATCAAATAACGTGAAAAGAAAACAGTATCCATCTGTGAATATCAAGTTTTAGTTAAATTAAAGAGAATTGTATGCATTTTAGACACATACTCGTACATAACTGAATGCATTAAATATAATTATTAAATAAACTACAATAAAGTTTAGAGAAGAAGATAAAACATATAAACACAAAGTAAAATTTAAAATGGAATCATCATATCGAAAAGCAATATTGAGACCAAGTGTTTTTAGATCACTATTACAAGTTCCAACAATCTTCAACAGCGTGTTGAAATTATGATTGCATTAACGAATAACAATAACTATAACTGGCGTCAAGCTGCGCCGTGTTGCCGCATTCTACTACATACTTTGTATCTGACTCAAGCATTAAGCCCTGTCAAGCTCCTCGTGAACCATCGCGTCGTATCGCTTAACGACGTCCTTGATGTCATACAGAAGTACTCTTTCTTCAAAGCATTAGGTTGCTGCCGATGAAATGTCGTTTTTCTATATGAAGTGAAGTCAGTTGCGATTTTCCTGTCTCAAACTGCCGCCCGGTGGTACAAGTGGTATTGGGTATTGCAGTCTAAACACCACTACATTTAGGTACTCATGCAGTCATTTCAGTTTTTGACTTCATTGAGATCGGATAGAAAAAAAATGTATTCGAGTCAAAAACGGGTAATATTCCTTTATGATAGGCGCGAACGCAGGGGGGGGATCCCCCCCCGGAACGATGTAATTACAAAGGCATAACTAAATGTAACTTATACTCGACGCGTAAATTTGTCTGAAACAACCCCACCCCCCCCCCCCCCCCCCCCGCCCCAAATAATTCTTTGTTATAAACATGGAGTAGACGTAGCGGAAACAAAGTATTGGGAAACGACCTAAGAAACCTTACCATAGGAGTAATTTAAACGAAAACGAAAGAACAGATTTTGATTTGAGTCTAACAATTGACCGTAAAAAGGGATTTTCTATATTTGCACGAGTTTCATTATATCTTTTAGACATGTAGAGTTATCACATTAATTTTACTTCGGCAGGCCTTTTATATAAGCGCCTAGCAAAAAGATTCCAAATTATTCGATATCGGCTAAAAATCACTTTCAGAATGTTTGTTGTTGAACTCCTATTGGTTTATGTTCATATTTTATCCATCATGACTAAATAAAAAATCTGGCAATAGACTGGGCTTAACTTAATTTCTTCATTTGATAATTATTTTTTTGGATACAAGTTTTGAACGCGTCTTATGCTGAAATGCGATGTAGGTTACTATGCAACTGGAAACCAAAAAAAAAATCTGCAAACAGTCTGGGCGCAACTTTATTATTTTTCCGGCAGAAGTTCGGAACGTGTTTTATTCGGGGATGCGGCATATGTTACTATGTGACTGAAAACCTAACAAAAAGTTCGGGAAGCGGTTAAAATAGAGTGTAACATATGAATTACATAATTGGGCCATACTCCGGGATGAGGTCTAGAGGTTGAAAAAGAAAATACTTAAGAATAGGTGATTATTAAACAAAGATATTTGATATCTGATCAGACCTGAGAGATATGGTGGAATTTATGACAAAGTATACAACTGCTTTACACCCCCTTAGGGGTCGAATTTCAAAAAATCTTGAAAACGCATTCTAGGAATTCATATGAAGAATCCGTAGAATAGAAATGGATGCAATATTTCGAAAGACCTAGTAAATATGACGAAAATCGTGAAAATATATGCATTTTATTTTTACTGATTATTTTTTTTTGCCCCCCCTTCCGAACCCCAATGAATATTCAAATTTTTTTTTATTAGATTTACTTTTCTAGTTGATTTACATATACGTACCGAGTTTCAACTTTCTAGCATAAGCCGTTCAAAAATTAGAAAAAACACCCCCCACCTCCGTACCATACTATCCCTAAGAAAAAATTATTTTTCCACCATGCCACTACAATAGTTCTATCTAAACACCAAGTTTCAGCTTTCTTTCATTATAGGTTCTTAAGATATAAGCATAGGAACTTTTTCCTTCTCACCCTGCCCCACCCTCAACCTCTCCGCCCCACTCCAAATTTTTTTTCTACTAGGGTTCTATTAGGGCTACTTCTGGTAAAAATTTGAAGAATCTATCTTACACTGTTATTGAGATATGAACCGTGTAATTTTTGAAAAATTCTTATCCCCTCCACTTCTATGCTCCCGTACCCCCCTCAAAAATTTTACTTTGGATAACCTTTCCTTATTAAGGCTTATACTCAAACCAAATTTTGTTTTTGTGGTGCAATTGGTTTGTGAGGTATCGTAATCTAAAGTTTTTCACCCCCACCTACGTACGCCTTTACCCCCACCAAAAAATTTTGTTTCAATCTACTCTCCTAGTATAACTACAGATATTTGTTAAGTTTTAATTACTTGCCATTAACGGTTTAGAAGATATGGATTTTTGAATGTGGCGATTTCCACTTTATTGCGTTTCGGACGCATTATTTCCCCCTCCACTCCCACACCCCTTCACTCATATCAGCAATTTTTTGCAAATGGGTGAAGGGGTCTATCATGTCTATTCATTAAAAAAAAAAAATTTAATAGCTCAAAGAGTTTGGGAACTATAATTCCTCAAATGAGTTTGCGTACGGCGTACGGCGCACAGACGGACTGAAAAATTTTATTGCTTTTTTGGTGTTTATTAGTAATAAAACGTGTAAAAAAAATTTCAGGGTAGAAAATTTTTTTTAAAAAAAAGTCGATAACAATACTTTATTATTAAAATAATAAAGTAAAACATGTTTCAAATAGTCTGCTGGATATCCTTTCGTTCGTCAGTCGCATCGTAACAACATCTCAGCATTAAGCGTGTTCCGGACCTATACCAAATTTATTCAAATTACCAAACAAATATTAATGAAACTTTGATGATTAATTTTTAGTTGTATATTTAATATGCACCCTTTTATACATAAATCACTCGATATTAGGTCAAAAAAATTAATTTTTCAAACGCACTTAATGATAACCACAACTACAAACTAATCATATCAATTTCCATCGATTATGCAGGGTGTTTGAATAAAACCTTAATATTTTTTTATTTATGAAATGAATCATAAATTAAACGTTTCATATATCACTGACAATTTTGTGACTAGACATAACCAACAAAAGAGAAATTTACCAGAAGTAAAAAAAAGACAATGGCTAACAGTTCTACAATAATTTAAGCTGTATGTAGAAAATATTACAATATTGAAGTATTATACCACTAAAAAACTACTAAAAAGTTTATTGCCAAAAAGTTAATTTGGGCAAAAATATCACTTCCATGCTGTCACATAAGAAATCGCGGTATGGAAATTGTTATATACATTTAGTTCCAAAATAGTTTTGAGTTATTTCTTAAATCTACGCAGTGAGTTTTTAACTATACAAAAAATTACTTCCTAACTACAACAAATATATTCTGATGAAATCAATTCAAATGAAATGCGTAGAAATACATATAAAATTACTTTGAAATATTTTTAATTAATAACTACACTAACTATAGTAAAATTTATTGAAAAAAAAAAGTTTTTAGAATAATCTTAACATAGAAAACGTAAGGCATTCAAAAAATGTAAAAAAAAATTCTTCAAACGTAGCCTTATGCAAACTGATGGTACTTAGATAACATCTTATTTTAATCTCTTGTAAATTTTTGTAAAAGAAATTTTAGCAACGAAATTAGCTTTTCTTAAACTCAATCCTTATAAATATCGCTGTTTTTTTTATTCAAAAATTAAGAATTAAATCTATTACTTGTGTGTACATAACTAGATTAAAAGAACCGATAGTAAATATAATTTACCTTTCATGATTTATGAATCAATCAATAATACAAAGCTCGAATAGAAAATAGCTTAATTATATTAAATAGAAATGAAAATTATTTTAATTCTTAATATAATTCACAACAATTCGATGAATTAGAATTAGTCATAAGTAATAAATTTGAATATAAGTAAAAAAAAGATCCGAATATTGAGTTAACATTAATTTAAGCAAACAAATCATTGTGTATATTATTTAGGTACCATATATTTCCTTAATTTTATCTCTTAATTTTAATAATTTCATACATTAAAATTACGGTATTAATTATTATTTATTGTAAAAAAATACCTGAAGCTCTGTTTAGATCCAAAACAGTTTATTTTCTGCATTTAAAGGCTGGTTTGCATGAAGAATGCAAACATTTTTTACTGAGATTGTGAGGGAGAATGAAAATCTCTAATGAGAAACTGATCAGGAATGAAACGAACAGATATTAGGTATATTCAGCAAAAAATATTGACGATATTTCTGTGAAATTTGTTTTTTTGCAGTGGTTGCTTTCTATTCCCTTGATAATTCGATAAGCTGGCTCACTTACAATCTCTGTAAAAATTGTTTGCACTCGTCATATAAACCAGCTTTAACTCGACACTAATTTCGATTTTCATTTCAATTTATGTGTATGACACTAATAATTATACAGAAATAAACTAGCACACTAAAGCAGTTGATGACGATAATATTGCTTGATAATGAAAAGTATATATAAAAAAAGCATGTAAATAAAATATGTAAAATTGATATCCTTTTCGTGCCTCTATCCAGTGTTACTACTTTTAACATTTTGCTATTATTTTTATCATTTTACAACAATTTTTACTGGAAGTTTAAATTATTAAATTTAATAAAAATTAAAACTGAAGAGTTTATTATATAAAAATAAAATAAAAGTAGTTCAATTTTATTCCAATTGTATTGCACGTATACACACTACATAAACTTCGCCTTAAATTGGGAACATAAATTAATAAAAAAAAAAAAACAATAACAGATTTAAGAAACATAATTTTTGGTTTGGTGAATATTTTCAAAGTACATTTTGAAATTGGTAAACAAGTTTTCCTGATAAAAGACTTAAGACTTATGTTTTTTTCCAATATGTACCTATATGTTGTTATGTTATTATTGGAAATAATATAGAAATGTTCACCATTTTTGGGATATTTATATTTATAACAAGTTTAAAAAATATGCCTGGGTGCAAATTTTTTTTTCCGGAACGCGTTTAATGGTCAGATGTGGTGTAGGGTACTATGCAACACCCTTACAACACGTTTGGGTTGAATATTTTAAAGTCCTGATATTAACTTTCTGACTCATTCACAGCAAGAAATAAATTCGATATTTCATCAGATCTAAGAAATATGTAGAAATTTGTGAAAATGTAAGCAACTCCTTTATACTACTTCGGGGTTGGATATCAGGAAATATTTAAATCGGTTTGCAGGTTATTATATAGAAACTCTGTAGATTTTGTAGTCAATTTGATATCTAAGAAAGCCTATCCTAAAGAGATATATAATATTGCAAATACGTCTACACCCCACGTACACCCCTTGAGGGCTGTATATTTTAAAATTCTGAATCCTGTTTGTGGTTTTCCAACGTCAGTGGAGTGAGGACAAGACATGCCAGTTGGAAAACCTTCACTGGATATACCAGTTTATATGACTGTGTTGGACTAGGTCCGAAGGAGCTGTTTCGTCATCGGATGGCATAAACTCGTCGAAGGGTGTATCATGCCTACTATACGAAACACCCTTACAGGACTATTCTATATAAGCGATTATGTTGGAGCGAAATACTTGCGATTGCATCCTTATACTAAAGTTAGGTGACACTGAAGATTGCCCAATATTTCAACCAAATTTGCGACACTAATACTAACACTGAGCAGATGCAGATTCAGTTTACATTCTTATCAGATTCACAAACACCATTAGAGATACCAGACAGTAGTTGATTTGTTACATGCAAATTTGTTGTTCTGGTAGATCATATCACAGCCAAACGGCACAAAAAATTATTAACACCTATCAGCACGCTGCTCGTTCGGTATCCCTAAAAAAAAGTTAAAATGGAATGCATATTTTTTCAAGATTTTTTGCATTCCTACTAGATCTTCCCAAATATTGAATTTATATTTATATTTAACGGCTCATAATCCACGGCTTCTATATATGATATAAACAGCTAGAAAACGTTTTTCGTTTTTTCTTGTTTTTAAGTTTTTTCTTCTTCAGCCCCTATCCTCTTAGGGCTAAAAGGGTAAAAGGACACACATTTCCACAAATTCCGTCATTTCTTTTAAAAGTGATAAGAATTTGAATTGGTTTCTACTTTATCGTGCTGTCTTCATATTTATTTATTAATTTCTTTAAGAATTTTTGGATATTCAACCTCCAAATAGGTGTAAGGACATTGTATACATTTTAACAGATTCCTACATATTACAGTTTTTAGGTCAAGTTCTTATGTTATCATTTTATCATGTATCTGAAATTCAGGAAAAAAGTTCAAGCTAGAAAGGGTCGTTTATGGTACATTGATTGTAGCAAACACAATCAGAGAAAAACCCAGGTAGCATTGACAAAAATTCAGTTCAATTCGGCAAAACGACGGGCAATATATGTCCAACAAAATACTTCATCGTATTGACAAATACCATTATTCCTTGATGAAAACCCACTGTCTAGAAAACAAAAGTATATGTTGAATTGATTAAAAATTGTTCTATAAACATTTTGTAGTTTTTGTATTTATGACAAAAGTAAATTATCAAATTAACAACATTTTTGTGACACAAACGTATTTTGTTGTTTACGACTAATAAATAGTTTTGTGAATATAACAAAATCCTGCACTTGACTTTTGTTCAGGCTGACAAAACTTTCATCAGAAGCCGTTTTTTCCAATACAAAAATATATGCCCACAAATATGCAACTTTATTCTTATTTTTTTTTTTTGTATTATAGAAGTTCGCAACGTGTTCAATGCTGTGATGCGGTGTAGGTTACTACGAGTATGTGACTGAAAACCTAGCAAAAATTTCGGGAAGCGGTTAGAATAGGGTCGCGCTAGAGTACTTACGTCCTATTTCGGGATACGGTTTAGGGGTTGAAAAAAGAAAAAAACTTGAAAAAACAAGGCCGTGGAAGGGAAAAGATATTCTGATCATGAAAAAGTATAAAACTACTTTACACGCCCTTAGGGGTCGAATTTCAAAAAATCTTGAAAATAGTTTCTAGGATTCGTATAAAGAATCTGAATCATTCTATTTAGACTTTTTTTTAAAGAAAACTGAACTGCATATTTTTGCTCCCCATCCGAACGCCAATAAATATTCTAAATCAAAATTACTTTTCTAGTTGATTTACATATACACACCGAGTTTCAACATTCTAGCATAAGCCGTTCAATAGCTAAGAAAAACACCACCCACCCTCCACCGTACTACCTCTAAAACATATTTTTTTTGATATGCTACTACTATTATAGCTCTATCTAAATACCAAGTTTCAGCTTTATATTAAGCCCAGTTTTTACGGCGATAGTTTTGTACGATAGGAGTTTCGCGAAAGTAAAGCACGATAGTATGATAGTATGATAGTGTGACAGTCTGCTGTTTACACGGCGCGATGTACAATAGTGAAATTAGACATGTCACTTGTCTATCACGTACACACAAAATCACGTACACACAAAATACCGTACACATAAAATCAAAATTATTTTTTTTTTGCAATTTGCAACACGTTTTCACAAGATCGAAATTATTATTACATATTCTTATGTTTTGAAATTATTTCTACTCTAAACTAAAAGACTTTATCATCAATCAGGCTCGTAGCATGAAAATTCGGCTATGGCAATAGCACCACTCTTAAATTCTATGAACTCTATAACCATAAACACGAAATTTTATTCAGAAATAAAATTTTCATTGCTAAATTGCAGGAAGTAATTAAAGAATTCCGAAATCGAGCGATCTCATCGTTGCGCTAGCTAGCGCTACGAAGTTTCACGCAATGCTTAAATATCTGAAACTAAGTGACCGAAAGTTAAATTTTTCTTTTCGAAGGACTTTCGAGGAGTTTCGAAAATTGAGATTTTCAGGACTTATGCGAACTTTCCATAATCTCATCTTTAACTGATTATACTTATATAGTACATACTTGGATGTAGTTGAGAGCATTCTCGAATACTCGATGGTGTGTGAGGACTGTTCGAATAGGCTAGAATCATGCTAGAAATCACGAGAGTCCGTTCTGATCCTATCATGTGAATATTTCACTTTCATGATTTACCAAGTTCTAGAAATGAAATTAAACACTGAAGGAATTATCTTGTACTTTCGAGTAGCACCCAAATGAGAATCCTTAATAAAGAAAAATCTACATGCGCACTCTTTGACATTACAACTACAATATGAATCAGAGTTCAGTATTTCATCTAGTTAATAAATTATCTATTGCCTCAATTCCGTCCTCCACCTTCTCTTCTCAAAAATTTAACAATCAATAAACTCCACTAGTAATTCTTTATAATAATAATATCAATGGCCCAACAGCTCAAATCGGGCGTAGGCCTTGAAGTAAAGATAGAGTTACTTCATTACGAGAACGGAAAACTAGGAGGTGAAGTGGTCAGCTACACGCTCGTCCGTGATTAGTACCCCAATTTTGACTCAGGTACTCTATGACAGCTGAGTGAACTGGTAGTCTGGCACCCAATCCCTTTCTCAAAAATTACTTGTCGCCAAACAGATTCGATCCTGGTACCAGGTGCACCGAAGGCAAGTGCTCTAATCACTAAGCCACTCAGACTACTTTAGTAATTCTTTATACATAAACAAAATTGTACCTTCCTGGTAAATTAGTTCGAAAGATATTGTAATCCAATGTTTTCAATATTTTGTATCATAGTTGTACATACTCGTAAATTCCAAGTTTCAGCCTCCTATAATAAGTGGTTCCTGAGATCCGGATATTAAAATTGTTCGTCTTAAACACTCTATTTACCTCCATCATCCCTCAAAAGAGGGAACTGAATGTCTTACTCTAACTTTGTATCAAACACAACAGGAACAATGTGTATAGCACTATCTGATTATTAAACGCGTTGAATAAAGTTAAGAAGAACGCTAGAGTAAATTAGAAAGTGCCTACACGGCAGAAAAATTTTGGTATAGGACACTACGTGGTGTGTACTTGTATTTCGTGAGATTTTTCTCTAACTCTTTTGTTTTTTTTGTATCGTGTACGCTTGGCTTTATATAGAAAACAAATTTTATTTTTCTAGTGCAATGTTTCGATCTCGGGTTTCGAGATGTACTCATTCGTTTTACTAACTAATTTTTCCATTAAACAACATTTTATTTTTTCGCATGGTTGTAGTTCAACATTTTTCAATTTATTTATCCCAAAAATGCACAACATTTTTCTAGCATATCGAACAAAGAAAATGTCTCTATATTTAATCTTACAAAAACACTGACCAATGTCCGTATAATATTCGAATCCACGACCAGAAGCTAACAATCACATTATTAAAATTCACAAATAAGTTGAGAAAACTTGATTAACCAAAATATATCAAATAAAATATTGTGAACGAATTAAATCAATTACAATTTATTAAATAGATTTTTAAAAAAGAATAAATAAATATACTTCGAACACAATAATAAATTATTTAATATCTAGAAGAAAAAATACACTGTGATCACATTATATTTACTATTAATATACAATTTAACTTAAAAATAATTATATGAATTGTTTATATCTCCAAATAAACAAACTAAAAATATTAGATTAAAAAACCATGAACAAATTATCAAATACTTTAGAAAATGAAACAAGAAATACGCTTTTATATTAGAAAAATTGTAGAAGTAAAATCGGTTTTTTATTAACGTACAATCTAGAAGTGAAAGACTCTCGTGAGAGTTACTTATCTCAGCTTACACCAATCTATTTGTTGGACCATTTATTTAATATTTAAAGAAATAAATTATAAATATATCGAATGCAGTGAAATTCCCCACGTACAGTTTCAAACTAAACTAAACGCTTTCATTTGCACTCAATTGCAGCGTAGATAATCATAAAGATTTCAAAACAGACTGTTGTTCTGACAGGTATTCTATCTTCGTGATACGGCTAAGGCCCTATTCATAAAAAGCTGAGTCCGCTCACATGACACAACTGCTCCTGTTCAGCGTCTACATAGTTGTAATGCCTTTCCTAGAGTAAGAGATATTTCTGAGAAACCGGAAATCGTAACTATTTCCATTAGAAAAAAATGTATAAAACTCGAAAGGTTGGAAATAACTTTTCCCACAACTTTTGATACCAATAATTTTTCGATAGGACTCAACTTTAAGGAGATATTTAAATAATCTTCTTGTCTTGTCTTCATGTATGCCCACCCCCTTCTCGCAGTGACAAACAATCAAAAAAGAAAATCCGATTTAATCACACACATGTACATATGCATCAACCTAAACTCAAATATTAAATTTCATAAAATTCTGTTTAGCCGTTTTCTGTTGATGTTCGAACATTCATAAAATGGTTGCCAGAGAAATTTTCAAGTCTATTTATAGGGTCGATTAATAAGGACGTTCCAATTCTGTTTTATTTCAAAGAATATTGTATGGCATTAATTTTGAAATATAACGTCATTCAAATTAGGGATATTACGAAGGTATACCGGAGTCGGAACCGGAGGTTGAACATCTGATTTACCGCAGCCGGAGTCGGAGTAGAAGACAGATGTTTTAAGTACTAAACGGAACACGGACTTCGACTTCGATTTTGCCTACCATGCGGCAGTCGCAGACCATTTGCCTACTTTACCGCAGTCGCAGGCGAAGTCGGTGTTTTGGGCATACATGGTGTGTCCTGTTTGGGCCTTTAGTTGTTTGTGCATTCACAAATTTGGTGAAGGTCAAGTGCTTGCCCTTGACATTGCTAAAGTGTTTGACAGAGTTTGGCACCAATGTCTCTTAGTAAAACTTAAAGCATTCGGCTTTTGTTCAACCTTTCTTAAATGGATTGAGAGTTTTCTCTGCAAACGTTCAATACGAGGCGTATTAGACGGAATAACTTCATCCTCTTTTCCAATTGATTCCGGTGTACCCGAGGGCTCAGTTCTATCTCCCACCCTATTTCTCATCTTTATTAACGACTTTCTGTCGTCAACTCTCAATCCAATCCATAGTTTTGCAGATGGCAGTACATTGGACAATGTCTTTAATTTCGACTCGGCTGCAGAGGCACGTCCGACTTCGGTGGCCTTGCAACACACTGAGTTATTCGGTTCATTGAACTCAGACCTCAATCTCATCTTGGACTGGGGAAAGAAAAATAGGGTAGAGTTCAATGCCTCCAAAACACAGTCCTGTCATCTATCCCTTAAACGGGATGTTCCGACGTCGGTCTCAAGTATATCCTCTGGTGGCGTACAAATTCCTTCTTCTGATGACTTCACATTACTAGATGTAAAAATCAACAACCACCTAAACTGGAGCCAGCACATCTTTTTTTCTACGGAAGTGTAAGAAATACTTTTCAGCGTTCGATTTAGCTACAATCTACAAGTCATATATCAGACCACGTCTTGAGTACAATTCGCATATCTGGGCTTGGGCCCCTAAATCCCATTTAGCCTTGCTCAATCGTGTTCAAAAACATGCGTTCCGACTAATTGGAGACGAAGCCGTTGTAGCTTCTATAGACTCCCTTGAGCATCGCCGTAACGTCGGAGTACTCAGTATTTACTACCGATGTTTTCACGGTAAATGTAGTAAGGAACTAAAAGAACTTATTCCCCCACTCTTAGTCGCCCCCGTAACACTCGCCAAGCTTCACGCGCCCATGAGTATACCGTTCAGCCCTATTTGAGGAGAGCAGTGAAATTTAGGCAGTCCTTTATCCTCTGAACATCAGTAATGTGGAACGATTTGCCGGCCGATCTATTCCCTGTTAAGTATAACCTTCAGTAGTTCAAAAACAACGTCCACCGACACTTTTGACGCTTCCCTACTGTTCCACCGCCTTAAATCCTCTACCACACCATTTTATCCTCACCCTATGTCGTTATAGCTGTGCAATCGTAATAAAGGGTGACCCCCTAAATTATAACGACGGCCGTAAAAAAAAAAAAAAACACTGCTCGAATGCGCTATGTTGCGGCTATTTTGCAGCTATGTTGTCGGCTGTGTTGCGGCTAGTTTTTGAAAGTACTGGATTTATACTACTCGGACTGTCTCTCACAATAAAGTCTGAATTGTATGTTACATCTTCTATCCCTCTCCATTTGGATTTACTAGCCGCTTTAAAGACGCAAAAATAGCCAGTGTCATAACTGCATAAGGCTTCTAAATGGCATGATCACGATGGCCTTCGCTCGCGCTGAATGTTCAATGTCGAACTCATCAGCATTCAGACTGCCTAAAGGTAGGCGTCCACTAGGGGCGGGCCGCATCGCAGCGGTGCTGGACGAATTTTTGTTTCTGACGGATCACGAGAGACGGAAAATGCCGACCTCATCTGTTTCGCTGCGTCCACTATGAAGAGACGAGGTGGGACGTGCCGGGGCGACATTCTGCTCGACAAGAAATCCGCTCGTAAAACGAAATCTGCTCGCAAAATCCGTCGTGCACCGATGCGACCCGCCTTTAGTGGACGCACTTCCACACGAAATATGGCAGGTGAATTTTCGCAATGCGACCCGGACCGGCCCGTCCACCCTAGTAGACGCCTACCTTAATTCATCAAGAAATGGGCCCCGTCGTTAAAAATCACGCAGTGCAAATTCCGTTTTCCAAGCGGTGATCTGGTTTTGAAAATAATTTGATGATTTACACAAGTTGTTCAACGCTAATTCACAATAAATTCGACGGATGTCGAACATGGCCGCTATAACCTAACATGGCCGCTATAACCTAACAAACATCGAGCATTCCTTTCGAAACACCCGGTATATGGTATACACATACATATATGTACATATGTTTCCATGTATTATACTTTCAACCAAATTTTATGCTTCATGTAAACTATTTTATACAGAATCAAATTACATAAAAGACGATCAGCTAATAATGATTAATTAGTGCTTCAAAACGTTTGTTAACATATTAAATTGAAGAACTAGGTATGTTATGTACAAGTGCAATTTAAAAAAAAAAAAAAAAGATCTTCGAAACGATAAATGAACAAACGAAGTAATCAATTCTCAAACGTGATTAGTGCTTACAGATAGAACTATTTTAATATATTTCAAAAAATTATGAAAATGAAATATACCCTATCTACATAACGCACTGAATAAACTAATATCTTTATTAAATAAATGGAACTTAGTTCGATAATTTTATTCTTTTGTATTATCTACGTGAGAACGATAGAAAAATTTCAGTAAACTATATATAGGAATATTAATAAAAAAAAAGAACAATAAATTTAAAAAACAACAACTATCATATAAACATTTCTTGTGATCTTTAAAATAATATTTACTAAGTTTAGAAAAAGGAAATTAATATTAATTAAGTTTTATATATAACTGTCATTTGCTTTCAATTCAAAATGATGAGAAAATACAAGCAACATATATAAGAAAATGGCATTTTACGAAAATGAACATTTAAACTAATTATCGTAGCTATTATTAAATGAAAACACAAAACTATTAAATTAAGATCAAATGAAATACAGAACAATGGAAATTTTAACTTCTAATTAATTTTTCCCATCACAAATTCATTATAATATTAATTATTAAGAATCTAATTATTAGTTCCTAAGGTACAAATAAAAAAAGAGCTAAAAATAAAACTAATGTATAAATTAAATGCAAAATAACTAAAAATTATGAAAAAGAAAATTGGAATGTTTTTTTTTAGGTATTTCAAAAAAATGCGCTCAAGCTTTGCGATGATTCATTACAAAGCTACTGTTGTAATTTAGAGTCAGCAATGCGAGCAACAGTTAATTACTTGTACGTAACACTGTACATTTTAGTCACGTCTAAGATATAGATATAAAAGTAGCAAAGACGCCAACCATGTGGATTATATTTCAAATTACGTTGTAGTTTGATGATAGCCTCCATAAATTATTTTTATCCAATACGTCAACCATATTAAAGCAGATAGTTTTCGAACTAATATTTATCTTTATTCATCATAACTTTAACGAACAGCACCAGAGCCTCCTATATATGAAAGCCGTCGGGTAGGTTGTATGATAGTGTGCGTGGGTGACCATTCGATGTTTGACAGTTTCGTTTTTCATGTAAAAATAAGAAGTGCGCGGTGAATATCGTGGGTAAGTTTTGTGCAATAGTTTTAATTTAGTGATAAGTTACAAGTGATAATGGTAGAAAATGTAAACATTTCAAGTCTGTGCTTCATTTTCTCTTTAAATCTTTTGCGAATTCGCAATTGATTTAGAGAAAACTGATGAAAAGATTTTACGGCCAAAAAATGTGGTTAGACTAGAAATGTTTACAATGTTCAGAATTTTGTTTTAATAATAATTCAATTAGATTTTGTTTTCAATATTAATTAATATGTTCAAAAGTGCGTGATGTGAAAAATGTGATTGTGGGGATGTCACATTAATATGAAAACTTTTTCGATTCACAGGTACACTAGCCTGCAAGTTGGTAATAAATTTTGCAATTTTTGTTCATAATTTAAATATTCGGGTAAAATTTGTACTTTCACTCAACAGGAGTTGTTTTCTTATATTAAATTGGGAGATATGTACGCACTATTTTTTGTCACTTAATAATTAAATGCAATGAAATAAATTTTCTACATTTTGGGCTTGTAGCACTCAACTGGCTCAGAATAATATAAAAAGAAACATTATTTGTCTCAAACAGGACACCCGAGGATCCTTATACGGCACACACGAACTGCAACTGATTTTGCATTATCCTTAGGATAAGTAAGTATGAGTTATTTAACTAACCAAATCTACCAATCTATAATAGTTTCATGTTTTCTCATTTCAAAGCTCATCACTATGCCGAGAAAGTTCTGCGTTCCGGGATGCCGATCCAATTATCACGGCACTATTAAGGAGGGAGGGAAAGCAATAGTAACGTTCTCCTTTCCACCCAAAGAAGATCAACGAGCTGCCTGGATAAAGACGATTCCACGAGATAATTGGAGTCCCACGAAATTTAGTTGCGTATGTACATATAAACAATTTTTCGTAATAAAAACGAAGCATGTTGACGGGCGAGATCTTGGTCGCCTGTTAAAGTTTTTTAGATTACGTGAAGGTGCCATGCCGAGGATTTGTCCGAATTTGCCGATTTATTTAACTTCAACAGAAGCACAAACTCGGAGAGATCCTCAGGAAAGACGTGAGGCCCATTTAACGAGAATGGAGCAATTGAAAACGGAGGCCCTTTCAGCGGATTTTATGTTTAATTTAATTTTTATTTGTTTTGTTTTATTTCCCAATAGACTTCAATTAATATACGGTTATTTTAATTAAAACCAATATTGTTGTTTTTTATTAATAAATTTATTTAAAAATAATAATAAAATAATTTTTTAATAGAGTCTTTTGTATTATTTCACGCATAAGTTTGTTTTCCTTTGCTCAATCCATTGAAGACTCTTGGGAAGTGACATGAATTAAGCCCCGTTTTCACGGCGATAGTTTTGTACGATAGGACTTTCGCGAAAGCATAGCATGATAGTATGATAGTGTGACAGTCGGCTGTTTACACGGCGCGATGTACGATAGTGAAATTAGACATGCCACTTGTCTATCCCGTACACACAAAACCACATACACACAAAATCACGTACACATAAAATCAAAATTATATTTTTTTGCAATTAGCAACACGTATTCACAAGATCGTAATTATTATGAAATATTATTATGTTTTGAAATTATTTTTTTAACGTCAAATGTCAATGTCAAGATAAAATTATTGCGATAGTTCTATCAACTATCTCGTCAAGCATGATTGTGCGATAGTGCTATCATGACAGCTCGAAAGTAACTATCGAGAAGTTTAAATGGTGATAGCTATGACGATAGTAATTATAATGACAGCAACTATCGCAAAAACTATCACCGTGAAAACGAGGCTTTACGCAAGCTACAATTTACGACGTGCTGGAAACTATTGGACTTTTGAGTTTTAAATTAGAAGTTTCGTATAATACTTTCTACATATATAAATTATTCCTAAAACTTATTGGACAGAGTAATTGAATATTTATACAGAAATGTGTATTCCAGACTTCGGATAGAACAACCTCGTAGTTAAAGTGATCCCAAGCAATGGATACTAGTAAATTCAATAGTTTCATACTTTCAAAGGCAATTGGGTAACTATTTTTCTTCCATAAGATTTTCGTAGCCAGAACTACCTACTAAATTTATAAGAATATATTAAATCATTAAACATTTTTTTCTGGCATACCGCAAAAGGTTTCTTGGTGCCATCTTCCGCAGTATTCCGAGTGAAAATCTGTGTTGGAATACTGAAAGGTATCTAAAAACTGTCATTCTATTATGTCTCCAAGATATGTTTCAAATAGTCTGCTGGATATCCTTTCGTTCGTCAGTCGCATCGTAACAACATCTCAGCATTAAGCGTGTTCCGGACCTATACCAAATTTATTCAAATTACCAAACAAATATTAATGAAACTTTGATGATTAATTTTTAGTTGTATATTTAATATGCACCCTTTTATACATAAATCACTCGATATTAGGTCAAAAAAATTAATTTTTCAAACGCACTTAATGATAACCACAACTACAAACTAATCATATCAATTTCCATCGATTATGCAGGGTGTTTGAATAAAACCTTAATATTTTTTTATTTATGAAATGAATCATAAATTAAACGTTTCATATATCACTGACAATTTTGTGACTAGACATAACCAACAAAAGAGAAATTTACCAGAAGTAAAAAAAAGACAATGGCTAACAGTTCTACAATAATTTAAGCTGTATGTAGAAAATATTACAATATTGAAGTATTATACCACTAAAAAACTACTAAAAAGTTTATTGCCAAAAAGTTAATTTGGGCAAAAATATCACTTCCATGCTGTCACATAAGAAATCGCGGTATGGAAATTGTTATATACATTTAGTTCCAAAATAGTTTTGAGTTATTTCTTAAATCTACGCAGTGAGTTTTTAACTATACAAAAAATTACTTCCTAACTACAACAAATATATTCTGATGAAATCAATTCAAATGAAATGCGTAGAAATACATATAAAATTACTTTGAAATATTTTTAATTAATAACTACACTAACTATAGTAAAATTTATTGAAAAAAAAAAGTTTTTAGAATAATCTTAACATAGAAAACGTAAGGCATTCAAAAAATGTAAAAAAAAATTCTTCAAACGTAGCCTTATGCAAACTGATGGTACTTAGATAACATCTTATTTTAATCTCTTGTAAATTTTTGTAAAAGAAATTTTAGCAACGAAATTAGCTTTTCTTAAACTCAATCCTTATAAATATCGCTGTTTTTTTTATTCAAAAATTAAGAATTAAATCTATTACTTGTGTGTACATAACTAGATTAAAAGAACCGATAGTAAATATAATTTACCTTTCATGATTTATGAATCAATCAATAATACAAAGCTCGAATAGAAAATAGCTTAATTATATTAAATAGAAATGAAAATTATTTTAATTCTTAATATAATTCACAACAATTCGATGAATTAGAATTAGTCATAAGTAATAAATTTGAATATAAGTAAAAAAAAGATCCGAATATTGAGTTAACATTAATTTAAGCAAACAAATCATTGTGTATATTATTTAGGTACCATATATTTCCTTAATTTTATCTCTTAATTTTAATAATTTCATACATTAAAATTACGGTACTAATTATTATTTATTGTAAAAAAATTCCTGAAGCTCTGTTTATATCCAAAACAGTTTATTTTCTGCATTTAAAGGCTGGTTTGCATGAAGAATGCAAACATTTTTTACTGAGATTGTGAGGGAGAATGAAAATCTCTAATGAGAAACTGATCAGGAATGAAACGAACAGATATTAGGTATATTCAGCAAAAAATATTGACGATATTTCTGTGAAATTTGTTTTTTTGCAGTGGTTGCTTTCTATTCCCTTGATAATTCGATAAGCTGGCTCACTTACAATCTCTGTAAAAATTGTTTGCACTCGTCATATAAACCAGCTTTAACTCGACACTAATTTCGATTTTCATTTCAATTTATGTGTATGACACTAATAATTATACAGAAATAAACTAGCACACTAAAGCAGTTGATGACGATAATATTGCTTGATAATGAAAAGTATATATAAAAAAAGCATGTAAATAAAATATGTAAAATTGATATCCTTTTCGTGCCTCTATCCAGTGTTACTACTTTTAACATTTTGCTATTATTTTTATCATTTTACAACAATTTTTACTGGAAGTTTAAATTATTAAATTTAATAAAAATTAAAACTGAAGAGTTTATTATATAAAAATAAAATAAAAGTAGTTCAATTTTATTCCAATTGTATTGCACGTATACACACTACATAAACTTCGCCTTAAATTGGGAACATAAATTAATAAAAAAAAAAAAACAATAACAGATTTAAGAAACATAATTTTTGGTTTGGTGAATATTTTCAAAGTACATTTTGAAATTGGTAAACAAGTTTTCCTGATAAAAGACTTAAGACTTATGTTTTTTTCCAATATGTACCTATATGTTGTTATGTTATTATTGGAAATAATATAGAAATGTTCACCATTTTTGGGATATTTATATTTATAACAAGTTTAAAAAATATGCCTGGGTGCAAATTTTTTTTTCCGGAACGCGTTTAATGGTCAGATGTGGTGTAGGGTACTATGCAACACCCTTACAACACGTTTGGGTTGAATATTTTAAAGTCCTGATATTAACTTTCTGACTCATTCACAGCAAGAAATAAATTCGATATTTCATCAGATCTAAGAAATATGTAGAAATTTGTGAAAATGTAAGCAACTCCTTTATACTACTTCGGGGTTGGATATCAGGAAATATTTAAATCGGTTTGCAGGTTATTATATAGAAACTCTGTAGATTTTGTAGACAATTTGATATCTAAGAAAGCCTATCCTAAAGAGATATATAATATTGCAAATACGTCTACACCCCACGTACACCCCTTGAGGGCTGTATATTTTAAAATTCTGAATCCTGTTTGTGGTTTTCCAACGTCAGTGGAGTGAGGACAAGACATGCCAGTTGGAAAACCTTCACTGGATATACCAGTTTATATGACTGTGTTGGACTAGGTCCGAAGGAGCTGTTTCGTCATCGGATGGCATAAACTCGTCGAAGGGTGTATCATGCCTACTATACGAAACACCCTTACAGGACTATTCTATATAAGCGATTATGTTGGAGCGAAATACTTGCGATTGCATCCTTATACTAAAGTTAGGTGACACTGAAGATTGCCCAATATTTCAACCAAATTTGCGACACTAATACTAACACTGAGCAGATGCAGATTCAGTTTACATTCTTATCAGATTCACAAACACCATTAGAGATACCAGACAGTAGTTGATTTGTTACATGCAAATTTGTTGTTCTGGTAGATCATATCACAGCCAAACGGCACAAAAAATTATTAACACCTATCAGCACGCTGCTCGTTCGGTATCCCTAAAAAAAAGTTAAAATGGAATGCATATTTTTTCAAGATTTTTTGCATTCCTACTAGATCTTCCCAAATATTGAATTTATATTTATATTTAACGGCTCATAATCCACGGCTTCTATATATGATATAAACAGCTAGAAAACGTTTTTCGTTTTTTCTTGTTTTTAAGTTTTTTCTTCTTCAGCCCCTATCCTCTTAGGGCTAAAAGGGTAAAAGGACACACATTTCCACAAATTCCGTCATTTCTTTTAAAAGTGATAAGAATTTGAATTGGTTTCTACTTTATCGTGCTGTCTTCATATTTATTTATTAATTTCTTTAAGAATTTTTGGATATTCAACCTCCAAATAGGTGTAAGGACATTGTATACATTTTAACAGATTCCTACATATTACAGTTTTTAGGTCAAGTTCTTATGTTATCATTTTATCATGTATCTGAAATTCAGGAAAAAAGTTCAAGCTAGAAAGGGTCGTTTATGGTACATTGATTGTAGCAAACACAATCAGAGAAAAACCCAGGTAGCATTGACAAAAATTCAGTTCAATTCGGCAAAACGACGGGCAATATATGTCCAACAAAATACTTCATCGTATTGACAAATACCATTATTCCTTGATGAAAACCCACTGTCTAGAAAACAAAAGTATATGTTGAATTGATTAAAAATTGTTCTATAAACATTTTGTAGTTTTTGTATTTATGACAAAAGTAAATTATCAAATTAACAACATTTTTGTGACACAAACGTATTTTGTTGTTTACGACTAATAAATAGTTTTGTGAATATAACAAAATCCTGCACTTGACTTTTGTTCAGGCTGACAAAACTTTCATCAGAAGCCGTTTTTTCCAATACAAAAATATATGCCCACAAATATGCAACTTTATTCTTATTTTTTTTTTTGTATTATAGAAGTTCGCAACGTGTTCAATGCTGTGATGCGGTGTAGGTTACTACGAGTATGTGACTGAAAACCTAGCAAAAATTTCGGGAAGCGGTTAGAATAGGGTCGCGCTAGAGTACTTACGTCCTATTTCGGGATACGGTTTAGGGGTTGAAAAAAGAAAAAAACTTGAAAAAACAAGGCCGTGGAAGGGAAAAGATATTCTGATCATGAAAAAGTATAAAACTACTTTACACGCCCTTAGGGGTCGAATTTCAAAAAATCTTGAAAATAGTTTCTAGGATTCGTATAAAGAATCTGAATCATTCTATTTAGACTTTTTTTTAAAGAAAACTGAACTGCATATTTTTGCTCCCCATCCGAACGCCAATAAATATTCTAAATCAAAATTACTTTTCTAGTTGATTTACATATACACACCGAGTTTCAACATTCTAGCATAAGCCGTTCAATAGCTAAGAAAAACACCACCCACCCTCCACCGTACTACCTCTAAAACATTTTTTTTTGACATGCTACTACTATTATAGCTCTATCTAAATACCAAGTTTCAGCTTTATATTAAGCCCAGTTTTTACGGCGATAGTTTTGTACGATAGGAGTTTCGCGAAAGTAAAGCACGATAGTATGATAGTATGATAGTGTGACAGTCTGCTGTTTACACGGCGCGATGTACAATAGTGAAATTAGACATGTCACTTGTCTATCACGTACACACAAAATCACGTACACACAAAATACCGTACACATAAAATCAAAATTATTTTTTTTTTGCAATTTGCAACACGTTTTCACAAGATCGAAATTATTATTACATATTCTTATGTTTTGAAATTATTTCTACTCTAAACTAAAAGACTTTATCATCAATCAGGCTCGTAGCATGAAAATTCGGCTATGGCAATAGCACCACTCTTAAATTCTATGAACTCTATAACCATAAACACGAAATTTTATTCAGAAATAAAATTTTCATTGCTAAATTGCAGGAAGTAATTAAAGAATTCCGAAATCGAGCGATCTCATCGTTGCGCTAGCTAGCGCTACGAAGTTTCACGCAATGCTTAAATATCTGAAACTAAGTGACCGAAAGTTAAATTTTTCTTTTCGAAGGACTTTCGAGGAGTTTCGAAAATTGAGATTTTCAGGACTTATGCGAACTTTCCATTATCTCATCTTTAACTGATTATACTTATATAGTACATACTTGGATGTAGTTGAGAGCATTCTCGAATACTCGATGGTGTGTGAGGACTGTTCGAATAGGCTAGAATCATGCTAGAAATCACGAGAGTCCGTTCTGATCCTATCATGTGAATATTTCACTTTCATGATTTACCAAGTTCTAGAAATGAAATTAAACACTGAAGGAATTATCTTGTACTTTCGAGTAGCACCCAAATGAGAATCCTTAATAAAGAAAAATCTACATGCGCACTCTTTGACATTACAACTACAATATGAATCAGAGTTCAGTATTTCATCTAGTTAATAAATTATCTATTGCCTCAATTCCGTCCTCCACCTTCTCTTCTCAAAAATTTAACAATCAATAAACTCCACTAGTAATTCTTTATAATAATAATATCAATGGCCCAACAGCTCAAATCGGGCGTAGGCCTTGAAGTAAAGATAGAGTTACTTCATTACGAGAACGGAAAACTAGGAGGTGAAGTGGTCAGCTACACGCTCGTCCGTGATTAGTACCCCAATTTTGACTCAGGTACTCTATGACAGCTGAGTGAACTGGTAGTCTGGCACCCAATCCCTTTCTCAAAAATTACTTGTCGCCAAACAGATTCGATCCTGGTACCAGGTGCACCGAAGGCAAGTGCTCTAATCACTAAGCCACTCAGACTACTTTAGTAATTCTTTATACATAAACAAAATTGTACCTTCCTGGTAAATTAGTTCGAAAGATATTGTAATCCAATGTTTTCAATATTTTGTATCATAGTTGTACATACTTGTAAATTCCAAGTTTCAGCCTCCTATAATAAGTGGTTCCTGAGATCCGGATATTAAAATTGTTCGTCTTAAACACTCTATTTACCTCCATCATCCCTCAAAAGAGGGAACTGAATGTCTTACTCTAACTTTGTATCAAACACAACAGGAACAATGTGTATAGCACTATCTGATTATTAAACGCGTTGAATAAAGTTAAGAAGAACGCTAGAGTAAATTAGAAAGTGCCTACACGGCAGAAAAATTTTGGTATAGGACACTACGTGGTGTGTACTTGTATTTCGTGAGATTTTTCTCTAACTCTTTTGTTTTTTTTGTATCGTGTACGCTTGGCTTTATATAGAAAACAAATTTTATTTTTCTAGTGCAATGTTTCGATCTCGGGTTTCGAGATGTACTCATTCGTTTTACTAACTAATTTTTCCATTAAACAACATTTTATTTTTTCGCATGGTTGTAGTTCAACATTTTTCAATTTATTTATCCCAAAAATGCACAACATTTTTCTAGCATATCGAACAAAGAAAATGTCTCTATATTTAATCTTACAAAAACACTGACCAATGTCCGTATAATATTCGAATCCACGACCAGAAGCTAACAATCACATTATTAAAATTCACAAATAAGTTGAGAAAACTTGATTAACCAAAATATATCAAATAAAATATTGTGAACGAATTAAATCAATTACAATTTATTAAATAGATTTTTAAAAAAGAATAAATAAATATACTTCGAACACAATAATAAATTATTTAATATCTAGAAGAAAAAATACACTGTGATCACATTATATTTACTATTAATATACAATTTAACTTAAAAATAATTATATGAATTGTTTATATCTCCAAATAAACAAACTAAAAATATTAGATTAAAAAACCATGAACAAATTATCAAATACTTTAGAAAATGAAACAAGAAATACGCTTTTATATTAGAAAAATTGTAGAAGTAAAATCGGTTTTTTATTAACGTACAATCTAGAAGTGAAAGACTCTCGTGAGAGTTACTTATCTCAGCTTACACCAATCTATTTGTTGGACCATTTATTTAATATTTAAAGAAATAAATTATAAATATATCGAATGCAGTGAAATTCCCCACGTACAGTTTCAAACTAAACTAAACGCTTTCATTTGCACTCAATTGCAGCGTAGATAATCATAAAGATTTCAAAACTGACTGTTGTTCTGACAGGTATTCTATCTTCGTGATACGGCTAAGGCCCTATTCATAAAAAGCTGAGTCCGCTCACATGACACAACTGCTCCTGTTCAGCGTCTACATAGTTGTAATGCCTTTCCTAGAGTAAGAGATATTTCTGAGAAACCGGAAATCGTAACTATTTCCATTAGAAAAAAATGTATAAAACTCGAAAGGTTGGAAATAACTTTTCCCACAACTTTTGATACCAATAATTTTTCGATAGGACTCAACTTTAAGGAGATATTTAAATAATCTTCTTGTCTTGTCTTCATGTATGCCCACCCCCTTCTCGCAGTGACAAACAATCAAAAAAGAAAATCCGATTTAATCACACACATGTACATATGCATCAACCTAAACTCAAATATTAAATTTCATAAAATTCTGTTTAGCCGTTTTCTGTTGATGTTCGAACATTCATAAAATGGTTGCCAGAGAAATTTTCAAGTCTATTTATAGGGTCGATTAATAAGGACGTTCCAATTCTGTTTTATTTCAAAGAATATTGTATGGCATTAATTTTGAAATATAACGTCATTCAAATTAGGGATATTACGAAGGTATACCGGAGTCGGAACCGGAGGTTGAACATCTGATTTACCGCAGCCGGAGTCGGAGTAGAAGACAGATGTTTTAAGTACTAAACGGAACACGGACTTCGACTTCGATTTTGCCTACCATGCGGCAGTCGCAGACCATTTGCCTACTTTACCGCAGTCGCAGGCGAAGTCGGTGTTTTGGGCATCACCATGTAATCCTGTGTATTCTAAAAGACAGAGACTGCGCGGTCGAAGTCGAAGTCCGTGTCCTGTTTGGGCCTTTAGTTGTTTGTGCATTCACAAATTTGGTGAAGGTCAAGTGCTTGCCCTTGACATTGCTAAAGTGTTTGACAGAGTTTGGCACCAATGTCTCTTAGTAAAACTTAAAGCATTCGGCTTTTGTTCAACCTTTCTTAAATGGATTGAGAGTTTTCTCTGCAAACGTTCAATACGAGGCGTATTAGACGGAATAACTTCATCCTCTTTTCCAATTGATTCCGGTGTACCCGAGGGCTCAGTTCTATCTCCCACCCTATTTCTCATCTTTATTAACGACTTTCTGTCGTCAACTCTCAATCCAATCCATAGTTTTGCAGATGGCAGTACATTGGACAATGTCTTTAATTTCGACTCGGCTGCAGAGGCACGTCCGACTTCGGTGGCCTTGCAACACACTGAGTTATTCGGTTCATTGAACTCAGACCTCAATCTCATCTTGGACTGGGGAAAGAAAAATAGGGTAGAGTTCAATGCCTCCAAAACACAGTCCTGTCATCTATCCCTTAAACGGGATGTTCCGACGTCGGTCTCAAGTATATCCTCTGGTGGCGTACAAATTCCTTCTTCTGATGACTTCACATTACTAGATGTAAAAATCAACAACCACCTAAACTGGAGCCAGCACATCTTTTTTTCTACGGAAGTGTAAGAAATACTTTTCAGCGTTCGATTTAGCTACAATCTACAAGTCATATATCAGACCACGTCTTGAGTACAATTCGCATATCTGGGCTTGGGCCCCTAAATCCCATTTAGCCTTGCTCAATCGTGTTCAAAAACATGCGTTCCGACTAATTGGAGACGAAGCCGTTGTAGCTTCTATAGACTCCCTTGAGCATCGCCGTAACGTCGGAGTACTCAGTATTTACTACCGATGTTTTCACGGTAAATGTAGTAAGGAACTAAAAGAACTTATTCCCCCACTCTTAGTCGCCCCCGTAACACTCGCCAAGCTTCACGCGCCCATGAGTATACCGTTCAGCCCTATTTGAGGAGAGCAGTGAAATTTAGGCAGTCCTTTATCCTCTGAACATCAGTAATGTGGAACGATTTGCCGGCCGATCTATTCCCTGTTAAGTATAACCTTCAGTAGTTCAAAAACAACGTCCACCGACACTTTTGACGCTTCCCTACTGTTCCACCGCCTTAAATCCTCTACCACACCATTTTATCCTCACCCTATGTCGTTATAGCTGTGCAATCGTAATAAAGGGTGACCCCCTAAATTATAACGACGGCCGTAAAAAAAAAAAAAAACACTGCTCGAATGCGCTATGTTGCGGCTATTTTGTAGCTATGTTGTCGGCTGTGTTGCGGCTAGTTTTTGAAAGTACTGGATTTATACTACTCGGACTGTCTCTCACAATAAAGTCTGAATTGTATGTTACATCTTCTATCCCTCTCCATTTGGATTTACTAGCCGCTTTAAAGACGCAAAAATAGCCAGTGTCATAACTGCATAAGGCTTCTAAATGGCATGATCACGATGGCCTTCGCTCGCGCTGAATGTTCAATGTCGAACTCATCAGCATTCAGACTGCCTAAAGGTAGGCGTCCACTAGGGGCGGGCCGCATCGCAGCGGTGCTGGACGAATTTTTGTTTCTGACGGATCACGAGAGACGGAAAATGCCGACCTCATCTGTTTCGCTGCGTCCACTATGAAGAGACGAGGTGGGACGTGCCGGGGCGACATTCTGCTCGACAAGAAATCCGCTCGTAAAACGAAATCTGCTCGCAAAATCCGTCGTGCACCGATGCGACCCGCCTTTAGTGGACGCACTTCCACACGAAATATGGCAGGTGAATTTTCGCAATGCGACCCGGACCGGCCCGTCCACCCTAGTAGACGCCTACCTTAATTCATCAAGAAATGGGCCCCGTCGTTAAAAATCACGCAGTGCAAATTCCGTTTTCCAAGCGGTGATCTGGTTTTGAAAATAATTTGATGATTTACACAAGTTGTTCAACGCTAATTCACAATAAATTCGACGGATGTCGAACATGGCCGCTATAACCTAACATGGCCGCTATAACCTAACAAACATCGAGCATTCCTTTCGAAACACCCGGTATATGGTATACACATACATATATGTACATATGTTTCCATGTATTATACTTTCAACCAAATTTTATGCTTCATGTAAACTATTTTATACAGAACCAAATTACATAAAAGACGATCAGCTAATAATGATTAATTAGTGCTTCAAAACGTTTGTTAACATATTAAATTGAAGAACTAGGTATGTTATGTACAAGTGCAATTTAAAAAAAAAAAAAAAAGATCTTCGAAACGATAAATGAACAAACGAAGTAATCAATTCTCAAACGTGATTAGTGCTTACAGATAGAACTATTTTAATATATTTCAAAAAATTATGAAAATGAAATATACCCTATCTACATAACGCACTGAATAAACTAATATCTTTATTAAATAAATGGAACTTAGTTCGATAATTTTATTCTTTTGTATTATCTACGTGAGAACGATAGAAAAATTTCAGTAAACTATATATAGGAATATTAATAAAAAAAAAAGAACAATAAATTTAAAAAACAACAACTATCATATAAACATTTCTTGTGATCTTTAAAATAATATTTACTAAGTTTAGAAAAAGGAAATTAATATTAACTAAGTTTTATATATAACTGTCATTTGCTTTCAATTCAAAATGATGAGAAAATACAAGCAACATATATAAGAAAATGGCATTTTACGAAAATGAACATTTAAACTAATTATCGTAGCTATTATTAAATGAAAACACAAAACTATTAAATTAAGATCAAATGAAATACAGAACAATGGAAATTTTAACTTCTAATTAATTTTTCCCATCACAAATTCATTATAATATTAATTATTAAGAATCTAATTATTAGTTCCTAAGGTACAAATAAAAAAAGAGCTAAAAATAAAACTAATGTATAAATTAAATGCAAAATAACTAAAAATTATGGAAAAGAAAATTGGAATGTTTTTTTTTAGGTATTTCAAAAAAATGCGCTCAAGCTTTGCGATGATTCATTACAAAGCTACTGTTGTAATTTAGAGTCAGCAATGCGAGCAACAGTTAATTACTTGTACGTAACACTGTACATTTTAGTCACGTCTAAGATATAGATATAAAAGTAGCAAAGACTCCAACCATGTGGATTATATTTCAAATTACGTTGTAGTTTGATGATAGCCTCCATAAATTATTTTTATCCAATACGTCAACCATATTAAAGCAGATAGTTTTCGAACTAATATTTATCTTTATTCATCATAACTTTAACGAACAGCACCAGAGCCTCCTATATATGAAAGCCGTCGGGTAGGTTGTATGATAGTGTGCGTGGGTGACCATTCGATGTTTGACAGTTTCGTTTTTCATGTAAAAATAAGAAGTGCGCGGTGAATATCGTGGGTAAGTTTTGTGCAATAGTTTTAATTTAGTGATAAGTTACAAGTGATAATGGTAGAAAATGTAAACATTTCAAGTCTGTGCTTCATTTTCTCTTTAAATCTTTTGCGAATTCGCAATTGATTTAGAGAAAACTGATGAAAAGATTTTACGGACAAAAAATGTGGTTAGACTAGAAATGTTTACAATGTTCAGAATTTTGTTTTAATAATAATTCAATTAGATTTTGTTTTCAATATTAATTAATATGTTCAAAAGTGCGTGATGTGAAAAATGTGATTGTGGGGATGTCACATTAATATGAAAACTTTTTCGATTCACAGGTACACTAGCCTGCAAGTTGGTAATAAATTTTGCAATTTTTGTTCATAATTTAAATATTCGGGTAAAATTTGTACTTTCACTCAACAGGAGTTGTTTTCTTATATTAAATTGGGAGATATGTACGCACTATTTTTTGTCACTTAATAATTAAATGCAATGAAATAAATTTTCTACATTTTGGGCTTGTAGCACTCAACTGGCTCAGAATAATATAAAAAGAAACATTATTTGTCTCAAACAGGACACCCGAGGATCCTTATACGGCACACACGAACTGCAACTGATTTTGCATTATCCTTAGGATAAGTAAGTATGAGTTATTTAACTAACCAAATCTACCAATCTATAATAGTTTCATGTTTTCTCATTTCAAAGCTCATCACTATGCCGAGAAAGTTCTGCGTTCCGGGATGCCGATCCAATTATCACGGCACTATTAAGGAGGGAGGGAAAGCAATAGTAACGTTCTCCTTTCCACCCAAAGAAGATCAACGAGCTGCCTGGATAAAGACGATTCCACGAGATAATTGGAGTCCCACGAAATTTAGTTGCGTATGTACATATAAACAATTTTTCGTAATAAAAACGAAGCATGTTGACGGGCGAGATCTTGGTCGCCTGTTAAAGTTTTTTAGATTACGTGAAGGTGCCATGCCGAGGATTTGTCCGAATTTGCCGATTTATTTAACTTCAACAGAAGCACAAACTCGGAGAGATCCTCAGGAAAGACGTGAGGCCCATTTAACGAGAATGGAGCAATTGAAAACGGAGGCCCTTTCAGCGGATTTTATGTTTAATTTAATTTTTATTTGTTTTGTTTTATTTCCCAATAGACTTCAATTAATATACGGTTATTTTAATTAAAACCAATATTGTTGTTTTTTATTAATAAATTTATTTAAAAATAATAATAAAATAATTTTTTAATAGAGTCTTTTGTATTATTTCACGCATAAGTTTGTTTTCCTTTGCTCAATCCATTGAAGACTCTTGGGAAGTGACATGAATTAAGCCCTGTTTTCACGGCGATAGTTTTGTACGATAGGACTTTCGCGAAAGCATAGCATGATAGTATGATAGTGTGACAGTCGGCTGTTTACACGGCGCGATGTACGATAGTGAAATTAGACATGCCACTTGTCTATCCCGTACACACAAAACCACATACACACAAAATCACGTACACATAAAATCAAAATTATATTTTTTTGCAATTAGCAACACGTATTCACAAGATCGTAATTATTATGAAATATTATTATGTTTTGAAATTATTTTTTTAACGTCAAATGTCAATGTCAAGATAAAATTATTGCGATAGTTCTATCAACTATCTCGTCAAGCATGATTGTGCGATAGTGCTATCATGACAGCTCGAAAGTAACTATCGAGAAGTTTAAATGGTGATAGCTATGACGATAGTAATTATAATGACAGCAACTATCGCAAAAACTATCACCGTGAAAACGAGGCTTTACGCAAGCTACAATTTACGACGTGCTGGAAACTATTGGACTTTTGAGTTTTAAATTAGAAGTTTCGTATAATACTTTCTACATATATAAATTATTCCTAAAACTTATTGGACAGAGTAATTGAATATTTATACAGAAATGTGTATTCCAGACTTCGGATAGAACAACCTCGTAGTTAAAGTGATCCCAAGCAATGGATACTAGTAAATTCAATAGTTTCATACTTTCAAAGGCAATTGGGTAACTATTTTTCTTCCATAAGATTTTCGTAGCCAGAACTACCTACTAAATTTATAAGAATATATTAAATCATTAAACATTTTTTTCTGGCATACCGCAAAAGGTTTCTTGGTGCCATCTTCCGCAGTATTCCGAGTGAAAATCTGTGTTGGAATACTGAAAGGTATCTAAAAACTGTCATTCTATTATGTCTCCAAGATATGTTTCAAATAGTCTGCTGGATATCCTTTCGTTCGTCAGTCGCATCGTAACAACATCTCAGCATTAAGCGTGTTCCGGACCTATACCAAATTTATTCAAATTACCAAACAAATATTAATGAAACTTTGATGATTAATTTTTAGTTGTATATTTAATATGCACCCTTTTATACATAAATCACTCGATATTAGGTCAAAAAAATTAATTTTTCAAACGCACTTAATGATAACCACAACTACAAACTAATCATATCAATTTCCATCGATTATGCAGGGTGTTTGAATAAAACCTTAATATTTTTTTATTTATGAAATGAATCATAAATTAAACGTTTCATATATCACTGACAATTTTGTGACTAGACATAACCAACAAAAGAGAAATTTACCAGAAGTAAAAAAAAGACAATGGCTAACAGTTCTACAATAATTTAAGCTGTATGTAGAAAATATTACAATATTGAAGTATTATACCACTAAAAAACTACTAAAAAGTTTATTGCCAAAAAGTTAATTTGGGCAAAAATATCACTTCCATGCTGTCACATAAGAAATCGCGGTATGGAAATTGTTATATACATTTAGTTCCAAAATAGTTTTGAGTTATTTCTTAAATCTACGCAGTGAGTTTTTAACTATACAAAAAATTACTTCCTAACTACAACAAATATATTCTGATGAAATCAATTCAAATGAAATGCGTAGAAATACATATAAAATTACTTTGAAATATTTTTAATTAATAACTACACTAACTATAGTAAAATTTATTGAAAAAAAAAAGTTTTTAGAATAATCTTAACATAGAAAACGTAAGGCATTCAAAAAATGTAAAAAAAAATTCTTCAAACGTAGCCTTATGCAAACTGATGGTACTTAGATAACATCTTATTTTAATCTCTTGTAAATTTTTGTAAAAGAAATTTTAGCAACGAAATTAGCTTTTCTTAAACTCAATCCTTATAAATATCGCTGTTTTTTTTATTCAAAAATTAAGAATTAAATCTATTACTTGTGTGTACATAACTAGATTAAAAGAACCGATAGTAAATATAATTTACCTTTCATGATTTATGAATCAATCAATAATACAAAGCTCGAATAGAAAATAGCTTAATTATATTAAATAGAAATGAAAATTATTTTAATTCTTAATATAATTCACAACAATTCGATGAATTAGAATTAGTCATAAGTAATAAATTTGAATATAAGTAAAAAAAAGATCCGAATATTGAGTTAACATTAATTTAAGCAAACAAATCATTGTGTATATTATTTAGGTACCATATATTTCCTTAATTTTATCTCTTAATTTTAATAATTTCATACATTAAAATTACGGTATTAATTATTATTTATTGTAAAAAAATACCTGAAGCTCTGTTTATATCCAAAACAGTTTATTTTCTGCATTTAAAGGCTGGTTTGCATGAAGAATGCAAACATTTTTTACTGAGATTGTGAGGGAGAATGAAAATCTCTAATGAGAAACTGATCAGGAATGAAACGAACAGATATTAGGTATATTCAGCAAAAAATATTGACGATATTTCTGTGAAATTTGTTTTTTTGCAGTGGTTGCTTTCTATTCCCTTGATAATTCGATAAGCTGGCTCACTTACAATCTCTGTAAAAATTGTTTGCACTCGTCATATAAACCAGCTTTAACTCGACACTAATTTCGATTTTCATTTCAATTTATGTGTATGACACTAATAATTATACAGAAATAAACTAGCACACTAAAGCAGTTGATGACGATAATATTGCTTGATAATGAAAAGTATATATAAAAAAAGCATGTAAATAAAATATGTAAAATTGATATCCTTTTCGTGCCTCTATCCAGTGTTACTACTTTTAACATTTTGCTATTATTTTTATCATTTTACAACAATTTTTACTGGAAGTTTAAATTATTAAATTTAATAAAAATTAAAACTGAAGAGTTTATTATATAAAAATAAAATAAAAGTAGTTCAATTTTATTCCAATTGTATTGCACGTATACACACTACATAAACTTCGCCTTAAATTGGGAACATAAATTAATAAAAAAAAAAAAACAATAACAGATTTAAGAAACATAATTTTTGGTTTGGTGAATATTTTCAAAGTACATTTTGAAATTGGTAAACAAGTTTTCCTGATAAAAGACTTAAGACTTATGTTTTTTTCCAATATGTACCTATATGTTGTTATGTTATTATTGGAAATAATATAGAAATGTTCACCATTTTTGGGATATTTATATTTATAACAAGTTTAAAAAATATGCCTGGGTGCAAATTTTTTTTTCCGGAACGCGTTTAATGGTCAGATGTGGTGTAGGGTACTATGCAACACCCTTACAACACGTTTGGGTTGAATATTTTAAAGTCCTGATATTAACTTTCTGACTCATTCACAGCAAGAAATAAATTCGATATTTCATCAGATCTAAGAAATATGTAGAAATTTGTGAAAATGTAAGCAACTCCTTTATACTACTTCGGGGTTGGATATCAGGAAATATTTAAATCGGTTTGCAGGTTATTATATAGAAACTCTGTAGATTTTGTAGTCAATTTGATATCTAAGAAAGCCTATCCTAAAGAGATATATAATATTGCAAATACGTCTACACCCCACGTACACCCCTTGAGGGCTGTATATTTTAAAATTCTGAATCCTGTTTGTGGTTTTCCAACGTCAGTGGAGTGAGGACAAGACATGCCAGTTGGAAAACCTTCACTGGATATACCAGTTTATAGGACTGTGTTGGACTAGGTCCGAAGGAGCTGTTTCGTCATCGGATGGCATAAACTCGTCGAAGGGTGTATCATGCCTACTATACGAAACACCCTTACAGGACTATTCTATATAAGCGATTATGTTGGAGCGAAATACTTGCGATTGCATCCTTATACTAAAGTTAGGTGACACTGAAGATTGCCCAATATTTCAACCAAATTTGCGGACACTAATACTAACACTGAGCAGATGCAGATTCAGTTTACATTCTTATCAGATTCACAAACACCATTAGAGATACAGACAGTAGTTGATTTGTTACATGCAAATTTGTTGTTCTGGTAGATCATATCACAGCCAAACTGCACAAAAAATTATTAACACCTATCAGCACGCTGCTCGTTCGGTATCCCTAAAAAAAAAGTTAAAATGGAATGCATATTTTTTCAAGATTTTTTGCATTCCTACTAGATCTTCCCAAATATTGAATTTATATTTATATTTAAACGGCTCATAATCCACGGCTTCTATATATGATATAAACACTGCTAGAAAAACGTTTTTCGTTTTTTCTTGTTTTTAAGTTTTTTCCTTCTTCAGCCACTATCCTCTTAGGGCTAAAAGGGTAAAAGGACACACATTTCCACAAATTCCGTCATTTCTTTTAAAAGTGATAAGAATTTGAATTGGTTTCTACTTTATCGTGCTGTCTTCATATTTATTTATTAATTTCTTTAAGAATTTTTGGATATTCAACCTCCAAATAGGTGTAAGGACATTGTATACATTTTAACAGATTCCTACATATTACAGTTTTTAGGTCAAGTTCTTATGTTATCATTTTATCATGTATCTGAAATTCAGGAAAAAAGTTCAAGCTAGAAAGGGTCGTTTATGGTACATTGATTGTAGCAAACACAATCAGAGAAAAACCCATGTAGCATTGACAAAAATTCAGTTCAATTCGGCAAAACGACGGGCAATATATGTCCAACAAAAATACTTCATCGTATTGACAAATACCATTATTCCTTGATGAAAACCCACTGTCTAGAAAACAAAAGTATATGTTGAATTGATTAAAAATTGTTCTATTTGTAGTTTTTGTATTTATGACAAAAGTAAATTATCAAATTAACAACATTTTTGTGACACAAACGTATTTTGTTGTTTACGACTAATAAATAGTTTTGTGAATATAACAAAATCCTGCACTTGACTTTTGTTCAGGCTGACAAAACTTTCATCAGAAGCCGTTTTTTCCAATACAAAAATATATGCCCACAAATATGCAACTTTATTCTTATTTTTTTTTTTTGTATTATAGAAGTTCGCAACGTGTTCAATGCTGTGATGCGGTGTAGGTTACTACGAGTATGTGACTGAAAACCTAGCAAAAATTTCGGGAAGCGGTTAGAATAGGGTCGCGCTAGAGTACTTACGTCCTATTTCGGGATACGGTTTAGGGGTTGAAAAAAGAAAAAAACTTGAAAAAACAAGGCCGTGGAAGGGAAAAGATATTCTGATCATGAAAAAGTATAAAACTACTTTACACGCCCTTAGGGGTCGAATTTCAAAAAATCTTGAAAATAGTTTCTAGGATTCGTATAAAGAATCTGAATCATTCTATTTAGACTTTTTTTTAAAGAAAACTGAACTGCATATTTTTGCTCCCCATCCGAACGCCAATAAATATTCTAAATCAAAATTACTTTTCTAGTTGATTTACATATACACACCGAGTTTCAACATTCTAGCATAAGCCGTTCAATAGCTAAGAAAAACACCACCCACCCTCCACCGTACTACCTCTAAAACATTTTTTTTTGACATGCTACTACTATTATAGCTCTATCTAAATACCAAGTTTCAGCTTTATATTAAGCCCAGTTTTTACGGCGATAGTTTTGTACGATAGGAGTTTCGCGAAAGTAAAGCACGATAGTATGATAGTATGATAGTGTGACAGTCTGCTGTTTACACGGCGCGATGTACAATAGTGAAATTAGACATGTCACTTGTCTATCACGTACACACAAAATCACGTACACACAAAATACCGTACACATAAAATCAAAATTATTTTTTTTTTGCAATTTGCAACACGTTTTCACAAGATCGAAATTATTATTACATATTCTTATGTTTTGAAATTATTTCTACTCTAAACTAAAAGACTTTATCATCAATCAGGCTCGTAGCATGAAAATTCGGCTATGGCAATAGCACCACTCTTAAATTCTATGAACTCTATAACCATAAACACGAAATTTTATTCAGAAATAAAATTTTCATTGCTAAATTGCAGGAAGTAATTAAAGAATTCCGAAATCGAGCGATCTCATCGTTGCGCTAGCTAGCGCTACGAAGTTTCACGCAATGCTTAAATATCTGAAACTAAGTGACCGAAAGTTAAATTTTTCTTTTCGAAGGACTTTCGAGGAGTTTCGAAAATTGAGATTTTCAGGACTTATGCGAACTTTCCATAATCTCATCTTTAACTGATTATACTTATATAGTACATACTTGGATGTAGTTGAGAGCATTCTCGAATACTCGATGGTGTGTGAGGACTGTTCGAATAGGCTAGAATCATGCTAGAAATCACGAGAGTCCGTTCTGATCCTATCATGTGAATATTTCACTTTCATGATTTACCAAGTTCTAGAAATGAAATTAAACACTGAAGGAATTATCTTGTACTTTCGAGTAGCACCCAAATGAGAATCCTTAATAAAGAAAAATCTACATGCGCACTCTTTGACATTACAACTACAATATGAATCAGAGTTCAGTATTTCATCTAGTTAATAAATTATCTATTGCCTCAATTCCGTCCTCCACCTTCTCTTCTCAAAAATTTAACAATCAATAAACTCCACTAGTAATTCTTTATAATAATAATATCAATGGCCCAACAGCTCAAATCGGGCGTAGGCCTTGAAGTAAAGATAGAGTTACTTCATTACGAGAACGGAAAACTAGGAGGTGAAGTGGTCAGCTACACGCTCGTCCGTGATTAGTACCCCAATTTTGACTCAGGTACTCTATGACAGCTGAGTGAACTGGTAGTCTGGCACCCAATCCCTTTCTCAAAAATTACTTGTCGCCAAACAGATTCGATCCTGGTACCAGGTGCACCGAAGGCAAGTGCTCTAATCACTAAGCCACTCAGACTACTTTAGTAATTCTTTATACATAAACAAAATTGTACCTTCCTGGTAAATTAGTTCGAAAGATATTGTAATCCAATGTTTTCAATATTTTGTATCATAGTTGTACATACTCGTAAATTCCAAGTTTCAGCCTCCTATAATAAGTGGTTCCTGAGATCCGGATATTAAAATTGTTCGTCTTAAACACTCTATTTACCTCCATCATCCCTCAAAAGAGGGAACTGAATGTCTTACTCTAACTTTGTATCAAACACAACAGGAACAATGTGTATAGCACTATCTGATTATTAAACGCGTTGAATAAAGTTAAGAAGAACGCTAGAGTAAATTAGAAAGTGCCTACACGGCAGAAAAATTTTGGTATAGGACACTACGTGGTGTGTACTTGTATTTCGTGAGATTTTTCTCTAACTCTTTTGTTTTTTTTGTATCGTGTACGCTTGGCTTTATATAGAAAACAAATTTTATTTTTCTAGTGCAATGTTTCGATCTCGGGTTTCGAGATGTACTCATTCGTTTTACTAACTAATTTTTCCATTAAACAACATTTTATTTTTTCGCATGGTTGTAGTTCAACATTTTTCAATTTATTTATCCCAAAAATGCACAACATTTTTCTAGCATATCGAACAAAGAAAATGTCTCTATATTTAATCTTACAAAAACACTGACCAATGTCCGTATAATATTCGAATCCACGACCAGAAGCTAACAATCACATTATTAAAATTCACAAATAAGTTGAGAAAACTTGATTAACCAAAATATATCAAATAAAATATTGTGAACGAATTAAATCAATTACAATTTATTAAATAGATTTTTAAAAAAGAATAAATAAATATACTTCGAACACAATAATAAATTATTTAATATCTAGAAGAAAAAATACACTGTGATCACATTATATTTACTATTAATATACAATTTAACTTAAAAATAATTATATGAATTGTTTATATCTCCAAATAAACAAACTAAAAATATTAGATTAAAAAACCATGAACAAATTATCAAATACTTTAGAAAATGAAACAAGAAATACGCTTTTATATTAGAAAAATTGTAGAAGTAAAATCGGTTTTTTATTAACGTACAATCTAGAAGTGAAAGACTCTCGTGAGAGTTACTTATCTCAGCTTACACCAATCTATTTGTTGGACCATTTATTTAATATTTAAAGAAATAAATTATAAATATATCGAATGCAGTGAAATTCCCCACGTACAGTTTCAAACTAAACTAAACGCTTTCATTTGCACTCAATTGCAGCGTAGATAATCATAAAGATTTCAAAACAGACTGTTGTTCTGACAGGTATTCTATCTTCGTGATACGGCTAAGGCCCTATTCATAAAAAGCTGAGTCCGCTCACATGACACAACTGCTCCTGTTCAGCGTCTACATAGTTGTAATGCCTTTCCTAGAGTAAGAGATATTTCTGAGAAACCGGAAATCGTAACTATTTCCATTAGAAAAAAATGTATAAAACTCGAAAGGTTGGAAATAACTTTTCCCACAACTTTTGATACCAATAATTTTTCGATAGGACTCAACTTTAAGGAGATATTTAAATAATCTTCTTGTCTTGTCTTCATGTATGCCCACCCCCTTCTCGCAGTGACAAACAATCAAAAAAGAAAATCCGATTTAATCACACACATGTACATATGCATCAACCTAAACTCAAATATTAAATTTCATAAAATTCTGTTTAGCCGTTTTCTGTTGATGTTCGAACATTCATAAAATGGTTGCCAGAGAAATTTTCAAGTCTATTTATAGGGTCGATTAATAAGGACGTTCCAATTCTGTTTTATTTCAAAGAATATTGTATGGCATTAATTTTGAAATATAACGTCATTCAAATTAGGGATATTACGAAGGTATACCGGAGTCGGAACCGGAGGTTGAACATCTGATTTACCGCAGCCGGAGTCGGAGTAGAAGACAGATGTTTTAAGTACTAAACGGAACACGGACTTCGACTTCGATTTTGCCTACCATGCGGCAGTCGCAGACCATTTGCCTACTTTACCGCAGTCGCAGGCGAAGTCGGTGTTTTGGGCATCACCATGTAATCCTGTGTATTCTAAAAGACAGAGACTGCGCGGTCGAAGTCGAAGTCCGTGTCCTGTTTGGGCCTTTAGTTGTTTGTGCATTCACAAATTTGGTGAAGGTCAAGTGCTTGCCCTTGACATTGCTAAAGTGTTTGACAGAGTTTGGCACCAATGTCTCTTAGTAAAACTTAAAGCATTCGGCTTTTGTTCAACCTTTCTTAAATGGATTGAGAGTTTTCTCTGCAAACGTTCAATACGAGGCGTATTAGACGGAATAACTTCATCCTCTTTTCCAATTGATTCCGGTGTACCCGAGGGCTCAGTTCTATCTCCCACCCTATTTCTCATCTTTATTAACGACTTTCTGTCGTCAACTCTCAATCCAATCCATAGTTTTGCAGATGGCAGTACATTGGACAATGTCTTTAATTTCGACTCGGCTGCAGAGGCACGTCCGACTTCGGTGGCCTTGCAACACACTGAGTTATTCGGTTCATTGAACTCAGACCTCAATCTCATCTTGGACTGGGGAAAGAAAAATAGGGTAGAGTTCAATGCCTCCAAAACACAGTCCTGTCATCTATCCCTTAAACGGGATGTTCCGACGTCGGTCTCAAGTATATCCTCTGGTGGCGTACAAATTCCTTCTTCTGATGACTTCACATTACTAGATGTAAAAATCAACAACCACCTAAACTGGAGCCAGCACATCTTTTTTTCTACGGAAGTGTAAGAAATACTTTTCAGCGTTCGATTTAGCTACAATCTACAAGTCATATATCAGACCACGTCTTGAGTACAATTCGCATATCTGGGCTTGGGCCCCTAAATCCCATTTAGCCTTGCTCAATCGTGTTCAAAAACATGCGTTCCGACTAATTGGAGACGAAGCCGTTGTAGCTTCTATAGACTCCCTTGAGCATCGCCGTAACGTCGGAGTACTCAGTATTTACTACCGATGTTTTCACGGTAAATGTAGTAAGGAACTAAAAGAACTTATTCCCCCACTCTTAGTCGCCCCCGTAACACTCGCCAAGCTTCACGCGCCCATGAGTATACCGTTCAGCCCTATTTGAGGAGAGCAGTGAAATTTAGGCAGTCCTTTATCCTCTGAACATCAGTAATGTGGAACGATTTGCCGGCCGATCTATTCCCTGTTAAGTATAACCTTCAGTAGTTCAAAAACAACGTCCACCGACACTTTTGACGCTTCCCTACTGTTCCACCGCCTTAAATCCTCTACCACACCATTTTATCCTCACCCTATGTCGTTATAGCTGTGCAATCGTAATAAAGGGTGACCCCCTAAATTATAACGACGGCCGTAAAAAAAAAAAAAAACACTGCTCGAATGCGCTATGTTGCGGCTATTTTGCAGCTATGTTGTCGGCTGTGTTGCGGCTAGTTTTTGAAAGTACTGGATTTATACTACTCGGACTGTCTCTCACAATAAAGTCTGAATTGTATGTTACATCTTCTATCCCTCTCCATTTGGATTTACTAGCCGCTTTAAAGACGCAAAAATAGCCAGTGTCATAACTGCATAAGGCTTCTAAATGGCATGATCACGATGGCCTTCGCTCGCGCTGAATGTTCAATGTCGAACTCATCAGCATTCAGACTGCCTAAAGGTAGGCGTCCACTAGGGGCGGGCCGCATCGCAGCGGTGCTGGACGAATTTTTGTTTCTGACGGATCACGAGAGACGGAAAATGCCGACCTCATCTGTTTCGCTGCGTCCACTATGAAGAGACGAGGTGGGACGTGCCGGGGCGACATTCTGCTCGACAAGAAATCCGCTCGTAAAACGAAATCTGCTCGCAAAATCCGTCGTGCACCGATGCGACCCGCCTTTAGTGGACGCACTTCCACACGAAATATGGCAGGTGAATTTTCGCAATGCGACCCGGACCGGCCCGTCCACCCTAGTAGACGCCTACCTTAATTCATCAAGAAATGGGCCCCGTCGTTAAAAATCACGCAGTGCAAATTCCGTTTTCCAAGCGGTGATCTGGTTTTGAAAATAATTTGATGATTTACACAAGTTGTTCAACGCTAATTCACAATAAATTCGACGGATGTCGAACATGGCCGCTATAACCTAACATGGCCGCTATAACCTAACAAACATCGAGCATTCCTTTCGAAACACCCGGTATATGGTATACACATACATATATGTACATATGTTTCCATGTATTATACTTTCAACCAAATTTTATGCTTCATGTAAACTATTTTATACAGAACCAAATTACATAAAAGACGATCAGCTAATAATGATTAATTAGTGCTTCAAAACGTTTGTTAACATATTAAATTGAAGAACTAGGTATGTTATGTACAAGTGCAATTTAAAAAAAAAAAAAAAAGATCTTCGAAACGATAAATGAACAAACGAAGTAATCAATTCTCAAACGTGATTAGTGCTTACAGATAGAACTATTTTAATATATTTCAAAAAATTATGAAAATGAAATATACCCTATCTACATAACGCACTGAATAAACTAATATCTTTATTAAATAAATGGAACTTAGTTCGATAATTTTATTCTTTTGTATTATCTACGTGAGAACGATAGAAAAATTTCAGTAAACTATATATAGGAATATTAATAAAAAAAAAGAACAATAAATTTAAAAAACAACAACTATCATATAAACATTTCTTGTGATCTTTAAAATAATATTTACTAAGTTTAGAAAAAGGAAATTAATATTAATTAAGTTTTATATATAACTGTCATTTGCTTTCAATTCAAAATGATGAGAAAATACAAGCAACATATATAAGAAAATGGCATTTTACGAAAATGAACATTTAAACTAATTATCGTAGCTATTATTAAATGAAAACACAAAACTATTAAATTAAGATCAAATGAAATACAGAACAATGGAAATTTTAACTTCTAATTAATTTTTCCCATCACAAATTCATTATAATATTAATTATTAAGAATCTAATTATTAGTTCCTAAGGTACAAATAAAAAAAGAGCTAAAAATAAAACTAATGTATAAATTAAATGCAAAATAACTAAAAATTATGGAAAAGAAAATTGGAATGTTTTTTTTTAGGTATTTCAAAAAAATGCGCTCAAGCTTTGCGATGATTCATTACAAAGCTACTGTTGTAATTTAGAGTCAGCAATGCGAGCAACAGTTAATTACTTGTACGTAACACTGTACATTTTAGTCACGTCTAAGATATAGATATAAAAGTAGCAAAGACGCCAACCATGTGGATTATATTTCAAATTACGTTGTAGTTTGATGATAGCCTCCATAAATTATTTTTATCCAATACGTCAACCATATTAAAGCAGATAGTTTTCGAACTAATATTTATCTTTATTCATCATAACTTTAACGAACAGCACCAGAGCCTCCTATATATGAAAGCCGTCGGGTAGGTTGTATGATAGTGTGCGTGGGTGACCATTCGATGTTTGACAGTTTCGTTTTTCATGTAAAAATAAGAAGTGCGCGGTGAATATCGTGGGTAAGTTTTGTGCAATAGTTTTAATTTAGTGATAAGTTACAAGTGATAATGGTAGAAAATGTAAACATTTCAAGTCTGTGCTTCATTTTCTCTTTAAATCTTTTGCGAATTCGCAATTGATTTAGAGAAAACTGATGAAAAGATTTTACGGCCAAAAAATGTGGTTAGACTAGAAATGTTTACAATGTTCAGAATTTTGTTTTAATAATAATTCAATTAGATTTTGTTTTCAATATTAATTAATATGTTCAAAAGTGCGTGATGTGAAAAATGTGATTGTGGGGATGTCACATTAATATGAAAACTTTTTCGATTCACAGGTACACTAGCCTGCAAGTTGGTAATAAATTTTGCAATTTTTGTTCATAATTTAAATATTCGGGTAAAATTTGTACTTTCACTCAACAGGAGTTGTTTTCTTATATTAAATTGGGAGATATGTACGCACTATTTTTTGTCACTTAATAATTAAATGCAATGAAATAAATTTTCTACATTTTGGGCTTGTAGCACTCAACTGGCTCAGAATAATATAAAAAGAAACATTATTTGTCTCAAACAGGACACCCGAGGATCCTTATACGGCACACACGAACTGCAACTGATTTTGCATTATCCTTAGGATAAGTAAGTATGAGTTATTTAACTAACCAAATCTACCAATCTATAATAGTTTCATGTTTTCTCATTTCAAAGCTCATCACTATGCCGAGAAAGTTCTGCGTTCCGGGATGCCGATCCAATTATCACGGCACTATTAAGGAGGGAGGGAAAGCAATAGTAACGTTCTCCTTTCCACCCAAAGAAGATCAACGAGCTGCCTGGATAAAGACGATTCCACGAGATAATTGGAGTCCCACGAAATTTAGTTGCGTATGTACATATAAACAATTTTTCTGAATGTGACGTAATAAAAACGAAGCATGTTGACGGGCGAGATCTTGGTCGCCTGTTAAAGTTTTTTAGATTACGTGAAGGTGCCATGCCGAGGATTTGTCCGAATTTGCCGATTTATTTAACTTCAACAGAAGCACAAACTCGGAGAGATCCTCAGGAAAGACGTGAGGCCCATTTAACGAGAATGGAGCAATTGAAAACGGAGGCCCTTTCAGCGGATTTTATGTTTAATTTAATTTTTATTTGTTTTGTTTTATTTCCCAATAGACTTCAGTTAATATACGGTTATTTTAATTAAAACCAATATTGTTGTTTTTTATTAATAAATTTATTTAAAAATAATAATAAAATAATTTTTTAATAGAGTCTTTTGTATTATTTCACGCATAAGTTTGTTTTCCTTTGCTCAATCCATTGAAGACTCTTGGGAAGTGACATGAATTAAACCCCGTTTTCACGGCGATAGTTTTGTACGATAGGACTTTCGCGAAAGCATAGCATGATAGTATGATAGTGTGACAGTCGGCTGTTTACACGGCGCGATGTACGATAGTGAAATTAGACATGCCACTTGTCTATCCCGTACACACAAAACCACATACACACAAAATCACGTACACATAAAATCAAAATTATATTTTTTTGCAATTAGCAACACGTATTCACAAGATCGTAATTATTATGAAATATTATTATGTTTTGAAATTATTTTTTTAACGTCAAATGTCAATGTCAAGATAAAATTATTGCGATAGTTCTATCAACTATCTCGTCAAGCATGATTGTGCGATAGTGCTATCATGACAGCTCGAAAGTAACTATCGAGAAGTTTAAATGGTGATAGCTATGACGATAGTAATTATAATGACAGCAACTATCGCAAAAACTATCACCGTGAAAACGAGGCTTTACGCAAGCTACAATTTACGACGTGCTGGAAACTATTGGACTTTTGAGTTTTAAATTAGAAGTTTCGTATAATACTTTCTACATATATAAATTATTCCTAAAACTTATTGGACAGAGTAATTGAATATTTATACAGAAATGTGTATTCCAGACTTCGGATAGAACAACCTCGTAGTTAAAGTGATCCCAAGCAATGGATACTAGTAAATTCAATAGTTTCATACTTTCAAAGGCAATTGGGTAACTATTTTTCTTCCATAAGATTTTCGTAGCCAGAACTACCTACTAAATTTATAAGAATATATTAAATCATTAAACATTTTTTTCTGGCATACCGCAAAAGGTTTCTTGGTGCCATCTTCCGCAGTATTCCGAGTGAAAATCTGTGTTGGAATACTGAAAGGTATCTAAAAACTGTCATTCTATTATGTCTCCAAGATATGTTTCAAATAGTCTGCTGGATATCCTTTCGTTCGTCAGTCGCATCGTAACAACATCTCAGCATTAAGCGTGTTCCGGACCTATACCAAATTTATTCAAATTACCAAACAAATATTAATGAAACTTTGATGATTAATTTTTAGTTGTATATTTAATATGCACCCTTTTATACATAAATCACTCGATATTAGGTCAAAAAAATTAATTTTTCAAACGCACTTAATGATAACCACAACTACAAACTAATCATATCAATTTCCATCGATTATGCAGGGTGTTTGAATAAAACCTTAATATTTTTTTATTTATGAAATGAATCATAAATTAAACGTTTCATATATCACTGACAATTTTGTGACTAGACATAACCAACAAAAGAGAAATTTACCAGAAGTAAAAAAAAGACAATGGCTAACAGTTCTACAATAATTTAAGCTGTATGTAGAAAATATTACAATATTGAAGTATTATACCACTAAAAAACTACTAAAAAGTTTATTGCCAAAAAGTTAATTTGGGCAAAAATATCACTTCCATGCTGTCACATAAGAAATCGCGGTATGGAAATTGTTATATACATTTAGTTCCAAAATAGTTTTGAGTTATTTCTTAAATCTACGCAGTGAGTTTTTAACTATACAAAAAATTACTTCCTAACTACAACAAATATATTCTGATGAAATCAATTCAAATGAAATGCGTAGAAATACATATAAAATTACTTTGAAATATTTTTAATTAATAACTACACTAACTATAGTAAAATTTATTGAAAAAAAAAAGTTTTTAGAATAATCTTAACATAGAAAACGTAAGGCATTCAAAAAATGTAAAAAAAAATTCTTCAAACGTAGCCTTATGCAAACTGATGGTACTTAGATAACATCTTATTTTAATCTCTTGTAAATTTTTGTAAAAGAAATTTTAGCAACGAAATTAGCTTTTCTTAAACTCAATCCTTATAAATATCGCTGTTTTTTTTATTCAAAAATTAAGAATTAAATCTATTACTTGTGTGTACATAACTAGATTAAAAGAACCGATAGTAAATATAATTTACCTTTCATGATTTATGAATCAATCAATAATACAAAGCTCGAATAGAAAATAGCTTAATTATATTAAATAGAAATGAAAATTATTTTAATTCTTAATATAATTCACAACAATTCGATGAATTAGAATTAGTCATAAGTAATAAATTTGAATATAAGTAAAAAAAAGATCCGAATATTGAGTTAACATTAATTTAAGCAAACAAATCATTGTGTATATTATTTAGGTACCATATATTTCCTTAATTTTATCTCTTAATTTTAATAATTTCATACATTAAAATTACGGTATTAATTATTATTTATTGTAAAAAAATACCTGAAGCTCTGTTTATATCCAAAACAGTTTATTTTCTGCATTTAAAGGCTGGTTTGCATGAAGAATGCAAACATTTTTTACTGAGATTGTGAGGGAGAATGAAAATCTCTAATGAGAAACTGATCAGGAATGAAACGAACAGATATTAGGTATATTCAGCAAAAAATATTGACGATATTTCTGTGAAATTTGTTTTTTTGCAGTGGTTGCTTTCTATTCCCTTGATAATTCGATAAGCTGGCTCACTTACAATCTCTGTAAAAATTGTTTGCACTCGTCATATAAACCAGCTTTAACTCGACACTAATTTCGATTTTCATTTCAATTTATGTGTATGACACTAATAATTATACAGAAATAAACTAGCACACTAAAGCAGTTGATGACGATAATATTGCTTGATAATGAAAAGTATATATAAAAAAAGCATGTAAATAAAATATGTAAAATTGATATCCTTTTCGTGCCTCTATCCAGTGTTACTACTTTTAACATTTTGCTATTATTTTTATCATTTTACAACAATTTTTACTGGAAGTTTAAATTATTAAATTTAATAAAAATTAAAACTGAAGAGTTTATTATATAAAAATAAAATAAAAGTAGTTCAATTTTATTCCAATTGTATTGCACGTATACACACTACATAAACTTCGCCTTAAATTGGGAACATAAATTAATAAAAAAAAAAAAACAATAACAGATTTAAGAAACATAATTTTTGGTTTGGTGAATATTTTCAAAGTACATTTTGAAATTGGTAAACAAGTTTTCCTGATAAAAGACTTAAGACTTATGTTTTTTTCCAATATGTACCTATATGTTGTTATGTTATTATTGGAAATAATATAGAAATGTTCACCATTTTTGGGATATTTATATTTATAACAAGTTTAAAAAATATGCCTGGGTGCAAATTTTTTTTTCCGGAACGCGTTTAATGGTCAGATGTGGTGTAGGGTACTATGCAACACCCTTACAACACGTTTGGGTTGAATATTTTAAAGTCCTGATATTAACTTTCTGACTCATTCACAGCAAGAAATAAATTCGATATTTCATCAGATCTAAGAAATATGTAGAAATTTGTGAAAATGTAAGCAACTCCTTTATACTACTTCGGGGTTGGATATCAGGAAATATTTAAATCGGTTTGCAGGTTATTATATAGAAACTCTGTAGATTTTGTAGTCAATTTGATATCTAAGAAAGCCTATCCTAAAGAGATATATAATATTGCAAATACGTCTACACCCCACGTACACCCCTTGAGGGCTGTATATTTTAAAATTCTGAATCCTGTTTGTGGTTTTCCAACGTCAGTGGAGTGAGGACAAGACATGCCAGTTGGAAAACCTTCACTGGATATACCAGTTTATATGACTGTGTTGGACTAGGTCCGAAGGAGCTGTTTCGTCATCGGATGGCATAAACTCGTCGAAGGGTGTATCATGCCTACTATACGAAACACCCTTACAGGACTATTCTATATAAGCGATTATGTTGGAGCGAAATACTTGCGATTGCATCCTTATACTAAAGTTAGGTGACACTGAAGATTGCCCAATATTTCAACCAAATTTGCGACACTAATACTAACACTGAGCAGATGCAGATTCAGTTTACATTCTTATCAGATTCACAAACACCATTAGAGATACCAGACAGTAGTTGATTTGTTACATGCAAATTTGTTGTTCTGGTAGATCATATCACAGCCAAACGGCACAAAAAATTATTAACACCTATCAGCACGCTGCTCGTTCGGTATCCCTAAAAAAAAGTTAAAATGGAATGCATATTTTTTCAAGATTTTTTGCATTCCTACTAGATCTTCCCAAATATTGAATTTATATTTATATTTAACGGCTCATAATCCACGGCTTCTATATATGATATAAACAGCTAGAAAACGTTTTTCGTTTTTTCTTGTTTTTAAGTTTTTTCTTCTTCAGCCCCTATCCTCTTAGGGCTAAAAGGGTAAAAGGACACACATTTCCACAAATTCCGTCATTTCTTTTAAAAGTGATAAGAATTTGAATTGGTTTCTACTTTATCGTGCTGTCTTCATATTTATTTATTAATTTCTTTAAGAATTTTTGGATATTCAACCTCCAAATAGGTGTAAGGACATTGTATACATTTTAACAGATTCCTACATATTACAGTTTTTAGGTCAAGTTCTTATGTTATCATTTTATCATGTATCTGAAATTCAGGAAAAAAGTTCAAGCTAGAAAGGGTCGTTTATGGTACATTGATTGTAGCAAACACAATCAGAGAAAAACCCAGGTAGCATTGACAAAAATTCAGTTCAATTCGGCAAAACGACGGGCAATATATGTCCAACAAAATACTTCATCGTATTGACAAATACCATTATTCCTTGATGAAAACCCACTGTCTAGAAAACAAAAGTATATGTTGAATTGATTAAAAATTGTTCTATAAACATTTTGTAGTTTTTGTATTTATGACAAAAGTAAATTATCAAATTAACAACATTTTTGTGACACAAACGTATTTTGTTGTTTACGACTAATAAATAGTTTTGTGAATATAACAAAATCCTGCACTTGACTTTTGTTCAGGCTGACAAAACTTTCATCAGAAGCCGTTTTTTCCAATACAAAAATATATGCCCACAAATATGCAACTTTATTCTTATTTTTTTTTTTTGTATTATAGAAGTTCGCAACGTGTTCAATGCTGTGATGCGGTGTAGGTTACTACGAGTATGTGACTGAAAACCTAGCAAAAATTTCGGGAAGCGGTTAGAATAGGGTCGCGCTAGAGTACTTACGTCCTATTTCGGGATACGGTTTAGGGGTTGAAAAAAGAAAAAAACTTGAAAAAACAAGGCCGTGGAAGGGAAAAGATATTCTGATCATGAAAAAGTATAAAACTACTTTACACGCCCTTAGGGGTCGAATTTCAAAAAATCTTGAAAATAGTTTCTAGGATTCGTATAAAGAATCTGAATCATTCTATTTAGACTTTTTTTTAAAGAAAACTGAACTGCATATTTTTGCTCCCCATCCGAACGCCAATAAATATTCTAAATCAAAATTACTTTTCTAGTTGATTTACATATACACACCGAGTTTCAACATTCTAGCATAAGCCGTTCAATAGCTAAGAAAAACACCACCCACCCTCCACCGTACTACCTCTAAAACATTTTTTTTTGACATGCTACTACTATTATAGCTCTATCTAAATACCAAGTTTCAGCTTTATATTAAGCCCAGTTTTTACGGCGATAGTTTTGTACGATAGGAGTTTCGCGAAAGTAAAGCACGATAGTATGATAGTATGATAGTGTGACAGTCTGCTGTTTACACGGCGCGATGTACAATAGTGAAATTAGACATGTCACTTGTCTATCACGTACACACAAAATCACGTACACACAAAATACCGTACACATAAAATCAAAATTATTTTTTTTTTGCAATTTGCAACACGTTTTCACAAGATCGAAATTATTATTACATATTCTTATGTTTTGAAATTATTTCTACTCTAAACTAAAAGACTTTATCATCAATCAGGCTCGTAGCATGAAAATTCGGCTATGGCAATAGCACCACTCTTAAATTCTATGAACTCTATAACCATAAACATGAAATTTTATTCAGAAATAAAATTTTCATTGCTAAATTGCAGGAAGTAATTAAAGAATTCCGAAATCGAGCGATCTCATCGTTGCGCTAGCTAGCGCTACGAAGTTTCACGCAATGCTTAAATATCTGAAACTAAGTGACCGAAAGTTAAATTTTTCTTTTCGAAGGACTTTCGAGGAGTTTCGAAAATTGAGATTTTCAGGACTTATGCGAACTTTCCATAATCTCATCTTTAACTGATTATACTTATATAGTACATACTTGGATGTAGTTGAGAGCATTCTCGAATACTCGATGGTGTGTGAGGACTGTTCGAATAGGCTAGAATCATGCTAGAAATCACGAGAGTCCGTTCTGATCCTATCATGTGAATATTTCACTTTCATGATTTACCAAGTTCTAGAAATGAAATTAAACACTGAAGGAATTATCTTGTACTTTCGAGTAGCACCCAAATGAGAATCCTTAATAAAGAAAAATCTACATGCGCACTCTTTGACATTACAACTACAATATGAATCAGAGTTCAGTATTTCATCTAGTTAATAAATTATCTATTGCCTCAATTCCGTCCTCCACCTTCTCTTCTCAAAAATTTAACAATCAATAAACTCCACTAGTAATTCTTTATAATAATAATATCAATGGCCCAACAGCTCAAATCGGGCGTAGGCCTTGAAGTAAAGATAGAGTTACTTCATTACGAGAACGGAAAACTAGGAGGTGAAGTGGTCAGCTACACGCTCGTCCGTGATTAGTACCCCAATTTTGACTCAGGTACTCTATGACAGCTGAGTGAACTGGTAGTCTGGCACCCAATCCCTTTCTCAAAAATTACTTGTCGCCAAACAGATTCGATCCTGGTACCAGGTGCACCGAAGGCAAGTGCTCTAATCACTAAGCCACTCAGACTACTTTAGTAATTCTTTATACATAAACAAAATTGTACCTTCCTGGTAAATTAGTTCGAAAGATATTGTAATCCAATGTTTTCAATATTTTGTATCATAGTTGTACATACTCGTAAATTCCAAGTTTCAGCCTCCTATAATAAGTGGTTCCTGAGATCCGGATATTAAAATTGTTCGTCTTAAACACTCTATTTACCTCCATCATCCCTCAAAAGAGGGAACTGAATGTCTTACTCTAACTTTGTATCAAACACAACAGGAACAATGTGTATAGCACTATCTGATTATTAAACGCGTTGAATAAAGTTAAGAAGAACGCTAGAGTAAATTAGAAAGTGCCTACACGGCAGAAAAATTTTGGTATAGGACACTACGTGGTGTGTACTTGTATTTCGTGAGATTTTTCTCTAACTCTTTTGTTTTTTTTGTATCGTGTACGCTTGGCTTTATATAGAAAACAAATTTTATTTTTCTAGTGCAATGTTTCGATCTCGGGTTTCGAGATGTACTCATTCGTTTTACTAACTAATTTTTCCATTAAACAACATTTTATTTTTTCGCATGGTTGTAGTTCAACATTTTTCAATTTATTTATCCCAAAAATGCACAACATTTTTCTAGCATATCGAACAAAGAAAATGTCTCTATATTTAATCTTACAAAAACACTGACCAATGTCCGTATAATATTCGAATCCACGACCAGAAGCTAACAATCACATTATTAAAATTCACAAATAAGTTGAGAAAACTTGATTAACCAAAATATATCAAATAAAATATTGTGAACGAATTAAATCAATTACAATTTATTAAATAGATTTTTAAAAAAGAATAAATAAATATACTTCGAACACAATAATAAATTATTTAATATCTAGAAGAAAAAATACACTGTGATCACATTATATTTACTATTAATATACAATTTAACTTAAAAATAATTATATGAATTGTTTATATCTCCAAATAAACAAACTAAAAATATTAGATTAAAAAACCATGAACAAATTATCAAATACTTTAGAAAATGAAACAAGAAATACGCTTTTATATTAGAAAAATTGTAGAAGTAAAATCGGTTTTTTATTAACGTACAATCTAGAAGTGAAAGACTCTCGTGAGAGTTACTTATCTCAGCTTACACCAATCTATTTGTTGGACCATTTATTTAATATTTAAAGAAATAAATTATAAATATATCGAATGCAGTGAAATTCCCCACGTACAGTTTCAAACTAAACTAAACGCTTTCATTTGCACTCAATTGCAGCGTAGATAATCATAAAGATTTCAAAACAGACTGTTGTTCTGACAGGTATTCTATCTTCGTGATACGGCTAAGGCCCTATTCATAAAAAGCTGAGTCCGCTCACATGACACAACTGCTCCTGTTCAGCGTCTACATAGTTGTAATGCCTTTCCTAGAGTAAGAGATATTTCTGAGAAACCGGAAATCGTAACTATTTCCATTAGAAAAAAATGTATAAAACTCGAAAGGTTGGAAATAACTTTTCCCACAACTTTTGATACCAATAATTTTTCGATAGGACTCAACTTTAAGGAGATATTTAAATAATCTTCTTGTCTTGTCTTCATGTATGCCCACCCCCTTCTCGCAGTGACAAACAATCAAAAAAGAAAATCCGATTTAATCACACACATGTACATATGCATCAACCTAAACTCAAATATTAAATTTCATAAAATTCTGTTTAGCCGTTTTCTGTTGATGTTCGAACATTCATAAAATGGTTGCCAGAGAAATTTTCAAGTCTATTTATAGGGTCGATTAATAAGGACGTTCCAATTCTGTTTTATTTCAAAGAATATTGTATGGCATTAATTTTGAAATATAACGTCATTCAAATTAGGGATATTACGAAGGTATACCGGAGTCGGAACCGGAGGTTGAACATCTGATTTACCGCAGCCGGAGTCGGAGTAGAAGACAGATGTTTTAAGTACTAAACGGAACACGGACTTCGACTTCGATTTTGCCTACCATGCGGCAGTCGCAGACCATTTGCCTACTTTACCGCAGTCGCAGGCGAAGTCGGTGTTTTGGGCATCACCATGTAATCCTGTGTATTCTAAAAGACAGAGACTGCGCGGTCGAAGTCGAAGTCCGTGTCCTGTTTGGGCCTTTAGTTGTTTGTGCATTCACAAATTTGGTGAAGGTCAAGTGCTTGCCCTTGACATTGCTAAAGTGTTTGACAGAGTTTGGCACCAATGTCTCTTAGTAAAACTTAAAGCATTCGGCTTTTGTTCAACCTTTCTTAAATGGATTGAGAGTTTTCTCTGCAAACGTTCAATACGAGGCGTATTAGACGGAATAACTTCATCCTCTTTTCCAATTGATTCCGGTGTACCCGAGGGCTCAGTTCTATCTCCCACCCTATTTCTCATCTTTATTAACGACTTTCTGTCGTCAACTCTCAATCCAATCCATAGTTTTGCAGATGGCAGTACATTGGACAATGTCTTTAATTTCGACTCGGCTGCAGAGGCACGTCCGACTTCGGTGGCCTTGCAACACACTGAGTTATTCGGTTCATTGAACTCAGACCTCAATCTCATCTTGGACTGGGGAAAGAAAAATAGGGTAGAGTTCAATGCCTCCAAAACACAGTCCTGTCATCTATCCCTTAAACGGGATGTTCCGACGTCGGTCTCAAGTATATCCTCTGGTGGCGTACAAATTCCTTCTTCTGATGACTTCACATTACTAGATGTAAAAATCAACAACCACCTAAACTGGAGCCAGCACATCTTTTTTTCTACGGAAGTGTAAGAAATACTTTTCAGCGTTCGATTTAGCTACAATCTACAAGTCATATATCAGACCACGTCTTGAGTACAATTCGCATATCTGGGCTTGGGCCCCTAAATCCCATTTAGCCTTGCTCAATCGTGTTCAAAAACATGCGTTCCGACTAATTGGAGACGAAGCCGTTGTAGCTTCTATAGACTCCCTTGAGCATCGCCGTAACGTCGGAGTACTCAGTATTTACTACCGATGTTTTCACGGTAAATGTAGTAAGGAACTAAAAGAACTTATTCCCCCACTCTTAGTCGCCCCCGTAACACTCGCCAAGCTTCACGCGCCCATGAGTATACCGTTCAGCCCTATTTGAGGAGAGCAGTGAAATTTAGGCAGTCCTTTATCCTCTGAACATCAGTAATGTGGAACGATTTGCCGGCCGATCTATTCCCTGTTAAGTATAACCTTCAGTAGTTCAAAAACAACGTCCACCGACACTTTTGACGCTTCCCTACTGTTCCACCGCCTTAAATCCTCTACCACACCATTTTATCCTCACCCTATGTCGTTATAGCTGTGCAATCGTAATAAAGGGTGACCCCCTAAATTATAACGACGGCCGTAAAAAAAAAAAAAAACACTGCTCGAATGCGCTATGTTGCGGCTATTTTGCAGCTATGTTGTCGGCTGTGTTGCGGCTAGTTTTTGAAAGTACTGGATTTATACTACTCGGACTGTCTCTCACAATAAAGTCTGAATTGTATGTTACATCTTCTATCCCTCTCCATTTGGATTTACTAGCCGCTTTAAAGACGCAAAAATAGCCAGTGTCATAACTGCATAAGGCTTCTAAATGGCATGATCACGATGGCCTTCGCTCGCGCTGAATGTTCAATGTCGAACTCATCAGCATTCAGACTGCCTAAAGGTAGGCGTCCACTAGGGGCGGGCCGCATCGCAGCGGTGCTGGACGAATTTTTGTTTCTGACGGATCACGAGAGACGGAAAATGCCGACCTCATCTGTTTCGCTGCGTCCACTATGAAGAGACGAGGTGGGACGTGCCGGGGCGACATTCTGCTCGACAAGAAATCCGCTCGTAAAACGAAATCTGCTCGCAAAATCCGTCGTGCACCGATGCGACCCGCCTTTAGTGGACGCACTTCCACACGAAATATGGCAGGTGAATTTTCGCAATGCGACCCGGACCGGCCCGTCCACCCTAGTAGACGCCTACCTTAATTCATCAAGAAATGGGCCCCGTCGTTAAAAATCACGCAGTGCAAATTCCGTTTTCCAAGCGGTGATCTGGTTTTGAAAATAATTTGATGATTTACACAAGTTGTTCAACGCTAATTCACAATAAATTCGACGGATGTCGAACATGGCCGCTATAACCTAACATGGCCGCTATAACCTAACAAACATCGAGCATTCCTTTCGAAACACCCGGTATATGGTATACACATACATATATGTACATATGTTTCCATGTATTATACTTTCAACCAAATTTTATGCTTCATGTAAACTATTTTATACAGAACCAAATTACATAAAAGACGATCAGCTAATAATGATTAATTAGTGCTTCAAAACGTTTGTTAACATATTAAATTGAAGAACTAGGTATGTTATGTACAAGTGCAATTTAAAAAAAAAAAAAAAAGATCTTCGAAACGATAAATGAACAAACGAAGTAATCAATTCTCAAACGTGATTAGTGCTTACAGATAGAACTATTTTAATATATTTCAAAAAATTATGAAAATGAAATATACCCTATCTACATAACGCACTGAATAAACTAATATCTTTATTAAATAAATGGAACTTAGTTCGATAATTTTATTCTTTTGTATTATCTACGTGAGAACGATAGAAAAATTTCAGTAAACTATATATAGGAATATTAATAAAAAAAAAGAACAATAAATTTAAAAAACAACAACTATCATATAAACATTTCTTGTGATCTTTAAAATAATATTTACTAAGTTTAGAAAAAGGAAATTAATATTAACTAAGTTTTATATATAACTGTCATTTGCTTTCAATTCAAAATGATGAGAAAATACAAGCAACATATATAAGAAAATGGCATTTTACGAAAATGAACATTTAAACTAATTATCGTAGCTATTATTAAATGAAAACACAAAACTATTAAATTAAGATCAAATGAAATACAGAACAATGGAAATTTTAACTTCTAATTAATTTTTCCCATCACAAATTCATTATAATATTAATTATTAAGAATCTAATTATTAGTTCCTAAGGTACAAATAAAAAAAGAGCTAAAAATAAAACTAATGTATAAATTAAATGCAAAATAACTAAAAATTATGGAAAAGAAAATTGGAATGTTTTTTTTTAGGTATTTCAAAAAAATGCGCTCAAGCTTTGCGATGATTCATTACAAAGCTACTGTTGTAATTTAGAGTCAGCAATGCGAGCAACAGTTAATTACTTGTACGTAACACTGTACATTTTAGTCACGTCTAAGATATAGATATAAAAGTAGCAAAGACTCCAACCATGTGGATTATATTTCAAATTACGTTGTAGTTTGATGATAGCCTCCATAAATTATTTTTATCCAATACGTCAACCATATTAAAGCAGATAGTTTTCGAACTAATATTTATCTTTATTCATCATAACTTTAACGAACAGCACCAGAGCCTCCTATATATGAAAGCCGTCGGGTAGGTTGTATGATAGTGTGCGTGGGTGACCATTCGATGTTTGACAGTTTCGTTTTTCATGTAAAAATAAGAAGTGCGCGGTGAATATCGTGGGTAAGTTTTGTGCAATAGTTTTAATTTAGTGATAAGTTACAAGTGATAATGGTAGAAAATGTAAACATTTCAAGTCTGTGCTTCATTTTCTCTTTAAATCTTTTGCGAATTCGCAATTGATTTAGAGAAAACTGATGAAAAGATTTTACGGCCAAAAAATGTGGTTAGACTAGAAATGTTTACAATGTTCAGAATTTTGTTTTAATAATAATTCAATTAGATTTTGTTTTCAATATTAATTAATATGTTCAAAAGTGCGTGATGTGAAAAATGTGATTGTGGGGATGTCACATTAATATGAAAACTTTTTCGATTCACAGGTACACTAGCCTGCAAGTTGGTAATACATTTTGCAATTTTTGTTCATAATTTAAATATTCGGGTAAAATTTGTACTTTCACTCAACAGGAGTTGTTTTCTTATATTAAATTGGGAGATATGTACGCACTATTTTTTGTCACTTAATAATTAAATGCAATGAAATAAATTTTCTACATTTTGGGCTTGTAGCACTCAACTGGCTCAGAATAATATAAAAAGAAACATTATTTGTCTCAAACAGGACACCCGAGGATCCTTATACGGCACACACGAACTGCAACTGATTTTGCATTATCCTTAGGATAAGTAAGTATGAGTTATTTAACTAACCAAATCTACCAATCTATAATAGTTTCATGTTTTCTCATTTCAAAGCTCATCACTATGCCGAGAAAGTTCTGCGTTCCGGGATGCCGATCCAATTATCACGGCACTATTAAGGAGGGAGGGAAAGCAATAGTAACGTTCTCCTTTCCACCCAAAGAAGATCAACGAGCTGCCTGGATAAAGACGATTCCACGAGATAATTGGAGTCCCACGAAATTTAGTTGCGTATGTACATATAAACAATTTTTCGTAATAAAAACGAAGCATGTTGACGGGCGAGATCTTGGTCGCCTGTTAAAGTTTTTTAGATTACGTGAAGGTGCCATGCCGAGGATTTGTCCGAATTTGCCGATTTATTTAACTTCAACAGAAGCACAAACTCGGAGAGATCCTCAGGAAAGACGTGAGGCCCATTTAACGAGAATGGAGCAATTGAAAACGGAGGCCCTTTCAGCGGATTTTATGTTTAATTTAATTTTTATTTGTTTTGTTTTATTTCCCAATAGACTTCAATTAATATACGGTTATTTTAATTAAAACCAATATTGTTGTTTTTTATTAATAAATTTATTTAAAAATAATAATAAAATAATTTTTTAATAGAGTCTTTTGTATTATTTCACGCATAAGTTTGTTTTCCTTTGCTCAATCCATTGAAGACTCTTGGGAAGTGACATGAATTAAGCCCCGTTTTCACGGCGATAGTTTTGTACGATAGGACTTTCGCGAAAGCATAGCATGATAGTATGATAGTGTGACAGTCGGCTGTTTACACGGCGCGATGTACGATAGTGAAATTAGACATGCCACTTGTCTATCCCGTACACACAAAACCACATACACACAAAATCACGTACACATAAAATCAAAATTATATTTTTTTGCAATTAGCAACACGTATTCACAAGATCGTAATTATTATGAAATATTATTATGTTTTGAAATTATTTTTTTAACGTCAAATGTCAATGTCAAGATAAAATTATTGCGATAGTTCTATCAACTATCTCGTCAAGCATGATTGTGCGATAGTGCTATCATGACAGCTCGAAAGTAACTATCGAGAAGTTTAAATGGTGATAGCTATGACGATAGTAATTATAATGACAGCAACTATCGCAAAAACTATCACCGTGAAAACGAGGCTTTACGCAAGCTACAATTTACGACGTGCTGGAAACTATTGGACTTTTGAGTTTTAAATTAGAAGTTTCGTATAATACTTTCTACATATATAAATTATTCCTAAAACTTATTGGACAGAGTAATTGAATATTTATACAGAAATGTGTATTCCAGACTTCGGATAGAACAACCTCGTAGTTAAAGTGATCCCAAGCAATGGATACTAGTAAATTCAATAGTTTCATACTTTCAAAGGCAATTGGGTAACTATTTTTCTTCCATAAGATTTTCGTAGCCAGAACTACCTACTAAATTTATAAGAATATATTAAATCATTAAACATTTTTTTCTGGCATACCGCAAAAGGTTTCTTGGTGCCATCTTCCGCAGTATTCCGAGTGAAAATCTGTGTTGGAATACTGAAAGGTATCTAAAAACTGTCATTCTATTATGTCTCCAAGATATGTTTCAAATAGTCTGCTGGATATCCTTTCGTTCGTCAGTCGCATCGTAACAACATCTCAGCATTAAGCGTGTTCCGGACCTATACCAAATTTATTCAAATTACCAAACAAATATTAATGAAACTTTGATGATTAATTTTTAGTTGTATATTTAATATGCACCCTTTTATACATAAATCACTCGATATTAGGTCAAAAAAATTAATTTTTCAAACGCACTTAATGATAACCACAACTACAAACTAATCATATCAATTTCCATCGATTATGCAGGGTGTTTGAATAAAACCTTAATATTTTTTTATTTATGAAATGAATCATAAATTAAACGTTTCATATATCACTGACAATTTTGTGACTAGACATAACCAACAAAAGAGAAATTTACCAGAAGTAAAAAAAAGACAATGGCTAACAGTTCTACAATAATTTAAGCTGTATGTAGAAAATATTACAATATTGAAGTATTATACCACTAAAAAACTACTAAAAAGTTTATTGCCAAAAAGTTAATTTGGGCAAAAATATCACTTCCATGCTGTCACATAAGAAATCGCGGTATGGAAATTGTTATATACATTTAGTTCCAAAATAGTTTTGAGTTATTTCTTAAATCTACGCAGTGAGTTTTTAACTATACAAAAAATTACTTCCTAACTACAACAAATATATTCTGATGAAATCAATTCAAATGAAATGCGTAGAAATACATATAAAATTACTTTGAAATATTTTTAATTAATAACTACACTAACTATAGTAAAATTTATTGAAAAAAAAAAAGTTTTTAGAATAATCTTAACATAGAAAACGTAAGGCATTCAAAAAATGTAAAAAAAAATTCTTCAAACGTAGCCTTATGCAAACTGATGGTACTTAGATAACATCTTATTTTAATCTCTTGTAAATTTTTGTAAAAGAAATTTTAGCAACGAAATTAGCTTTTCTTAAACTCAATCCTTATAAATATCGCTGTTTTTTTTATTCAAAAATTAAGAATTAAATCTATTACTTGTGTGTACATAACTAGATTAAAAGAACCGATAGTAAATATAATTTACCTTTCATGATTTATGAATCAATCAATAATACAAAGCTCGAATAGAAAATAGCTTAATTATATTAAATAGAAATGAAAATTATTTTAATTCTTAATATAATTCACAACAATTCGATGAATTAGAATTAGTCATAAGTAATAAATTTGAATATAAGTAAAAAAAAGATCCGAATATTGAGTTAACATTAATTTAAGCAAACAAATCATTGTGTATATTATTTAGGTACCATATATTTCCTTAATTTTATCTCTTAATTTTAATAATTTCATACATTAAAATTACGGTATTAATTATTATTTATTGTAAAAAAATACCTGAAGCTCTGTTTATATCCAAAACAGTTTATTTTCTGCATTTAAAGGCTGGTTTGCATGAAGAATGCAAACATTTTTTACTGAGATTGTGAGGGAGAATGAAAATCTCTAATGAGAAACTGATCAGGAATGAAACGAACAGATATTAGGTATATTCAGCAAAAAATATTGACGATATTTCTGTGAAATTTGTTTTTTTGCAGTGGTTGCTTTCTATTCCCTTGATAATTCGATAAGCTGGCTCACTTACAATCTCTGTAAAAATTGTTTGCACTCGTCATATAAACCAGCTTTAACTCGACACTAATTTCGATTTTCATTTCAATTTATGTGTATGACACTAATAATTATACAGAAATAAACTAGCACACTAAAGCAGTTGATGACGATAATATTGCTTGATAATGAAAAGTATATATAAAAAAAGCATGTAAATAAAATATGTAAAATTGATATCCTTTTCGTGCCTCTATCCAGTGTTACTACTTTTAACATTTTGCTATTATTTTTATCATTTTACAACAATTTTTACTGGAAGTTTAAATTATTAAATTTAATAAAAATTAAAACTGAAGAGTTTATTATATAAAAATAAAATAAAAGTAGTTCAATTTTATTCCAATTGTATTGCACGTATACACACTACATAAACTTCGCCTTAAATTGGGAACATAAATTAATAAAAAAAAAAAAACAATAACAGATTTAAGAAACATAATTTTTGGTTTGGTGAATATTTTCAAAGTACATTTTGAAATTGGTAAACAAGTTTTCCTGATAAAAGACTTAAGACTTATGTTTTTTTCCAATATGTACCTATATGTTGTTATGTTATTATTGGAAATAATATAGAAATGTTCACCATTTTTGGGATATTTATATTTATAACAAGTTTAAAAAATATGCCTGGGTGCAAATTTTTTTTTCCGGAACGCGTTTAATGGTCAGATGTGGTGTAGGGTACTATGCAACACCCTTACAACACGTTTGGGTTGAATATTTTAAAGTCCTGATATTAACTTTCTGACTCATTCACAGCAAGAAATAAATTCGATATTTCATCAGATCTAAGAAATATGTAGAAATTTGTGAAAATGTAAGCAACTCCTTTATACTACTTCGGGGTTGGATATCAGGAAATATTTAAATCGGTTTGCAGGTTATTATATAGAAACTCTGTAGATTTTGTAGTCAATTTGATATCTAAGAAAGCCTATCCTAAAGAGATATATAATATTGCAAATACGTCTACACCCCACGTACACCCCTTGAGGGCTGTATATTTTAAAATTCTGAATCCTGTTTGTGGTTTTCCAACGTCAGTGGAGTGAGGACAAGACATGCCAGTTGGAAAACCTTCACTGGATATACCAGTTTATATGACTGTGTTGGACTAGGTCCGAAGGAGCTGTTTCGTCATCGGATGGCATAAACTCGTCGAAGGGTGTATCATGCCTACTATACGAAACACCCTTACAGGACTATTCTATATAAGCGATTATGTTGGAGCGAAATACTTGCGATTGCATCCTTATACTAAAGTTAGGTGACACTGAAGATTGCCCAATATTTCAACCAAATTTGCGACACTAATACTAACACTGAGCAGATGCAGATTCAGTTTACATTCTTATCAGATTCACAAACACCATTAGAGATACCAGACAGTAGTTGATTTGTTACATGCAAATTTGTTGTTCTGGTAGATCATATCACAGCCAAACGGCACAAAAAATTATTAACACCTATCAGCACGCTGCTCGTTCGGTATCCCTAAAAAAAAGTTAAAATGGAATGCATATTTTTTCAAGATTTTTTGCATTCCTACTAGATCTTCCCAAATATTGAATTTATATTTATATTTAACGGCTCATAATCCACGGCTTCTATATATGATATAAACAGCTAGAAAACGTTTTTCGTTTTTTCTTGTTTTTAAGTTTTTTCTTCTTCAGCCCCTATCCTCTTAGGGCTAAAAGGGTAAAAGGACACACATTTCCACAAATTCCGTCATTTCTTTTAAAAGTGATAAGAATTTGAATTGGTTTCTACTTTATCGTGCTGTCTTCATATTTATTTATTAATTTCTTTAAGAATTTTTGGATATTCAACCTCCAAATAGGTGTAAGGACATTGTATACATTTTAACAGATTCCTACATATTACAGTTTTTAGGTCAAGTTCTTATGTTATCATTTTATCATGTATCTGAAATTCAGGAAAAAAGTTCAAGCTAGAAAGGGTCGTTTATGGTACATTGATTGTAGCAAACACAATCAGAGAAAAACCCAGGTAGCATTGACAAAAATTCAGTTCAATTCGGCAAAACGACGGGCAATATATGTCCAACAAAATACTTCATCGTATTGACAAATACCATTATTCCTTGATGAAAACCCACTGTCTAGAAAACAAAAGTATATGTTGAATTGATTAAAAATTGTTCTATAAACATTTTGTAGTTTTTGTATTTATGACAAAAGTAAATTATCAAATTAACAACATTTTTGTGACACAAACGTATTTTGTTGTTTACGACTAATAAATAGTTTTGTGAATATAACAAAATCCTGCACTTGACTTTTGTTCAGGCTGACAAAACTTTCATCAGAAGCCGTTTTTTCCAATACAAAAATATATGCCCACAAATATGCAACTTTATTCTTATTTTTTTTTTTGTATTATAGAAGTTCGCAACGTGTTCAATGCTGTGATGCGGTGTAGGTTACTACGAGTATGTGACTGAAAACCTAGCAAAAATTTCGGGAAGCGGTTAGAATAGGGTCGCGCTAGAGTACTTACGTCCTATTTCGGGATACGGTTTAGGGGTTGAAAAAAGAAAAAAACTTGAAAAAACAAGGCCGTGGAAGGGAAAAGATATTCTGATCATGAAAAAGTATAAAACTACTTTACACGCCCTTAGGGGTCGAATTTCAAAAAATCTTGAAAATAGTTTCTAGGATTCGTATAAAGAATCTGAATCATTCTATTTAGACTTTTTTTTAAAGAAAACTGAACTGCATATTTTTGCTCCCCATCCGAACGCCAATAAATATTCTAAATCAAAATTACTTTTCTAGTTGATTTACATATACACACCGAGTTTCAACATTCTAGCATAAGCCGTTCAATAGCTAAGAAAAACACCACCCACCCTCCACCGTACTACCTCTAAAACATTTTTTTTTGACATGCTACTACTATTATAGCTCTATCTAAATACCAAGTTTCAGCTTTATATTAAGCCCAGTTTTTACGGCGATAGTTTTGTACGATAGGAGTTTCGCGAAAGTAAAGCACGATAGTATGATAGTATGATAGTGTGACAGTCTGCTGTTTACACGGCGCGATGTACAATAGTGAAATTAGACATGTCACTTGTCTATCACGTACACACAAAATCACGTACACACAAAATACCGTACACATAAAATCAAAATTATTTTTTTTTTGCAATTTGCAACACGTTTTCACAAGATCGAAATTATTATTACATATTCTTATGTTTTGAAATTATTTCTACTCTAAACTAAAAGACTTTATCATCAATCAGGCTCGTAGCATGAAAATTCGGCTATGGCAATAGCACCACTCTTAAATTCTATGAACTCTATAACCATAAACACGAAATTTTATTCAGAAATAAAATTTTCATTGCTAAATTGCAGGAAGTAATTAAAGAATTCCGAAATCGAGCGATCTCATCGTTGCGCTAGCTAGCGCTACGAAGTTTCACGCAATGCTTAAATATCTGAAACTAAGTGACCGAAAGTTAAATTTTTCTTTTCGAAGGACTTTCGAGGAGTTTCGAAAATTGAGATTTTCAGGACTTATGCGAACTTTCCATAATCTCATCTTTAACTGATTATACTTATATAGTACATACTTGGATGTAGTTGAGAGCATTCTCGAATACTCGATGGTGTGTGAGGACTGTTCGAATAGGCTAGAATCATGCTAGAAATCACGAGAGTCCGTTCTGATCCTATCATGTGAATATTTCACTTTCAAGATTTACCAAGTTCTAGAAATGAAATTAAACACTGAAGGAATTATCTTGTACTTTCGAGTAGCACCCAAATGAGAATCCTTAATAAAGAAAAATCTACATGCGCACTCTTTGACATTACAACTACAATATGAATCAGAGTTCAGTATTTCATCTAGTTAATAAATTATCTATTGCCTCAATTCCGTCCTCCACCTTCTCTTCTCAAAAATTTAACAATCAATAAACTCCACTAGTAATTCTTTATAATAATAATATCAATGGCCCAACAGCTCAAATCGGGCGTAGGCCTTGAAGTAAAGATAGAGTTACTTCATTACGAGAACGGAAAACTAGGAGGTGAAGTGGTCAGCTACACGCTCGTCCGTGATTAGTACCCCAATTTTGACTCAGGTACTCTATGACAGCTGAGTGAACTGGTAGTCTGGCACCCAATCCCTTTCTCAAAAATTACTTGTCGCCAAACAGATTCGATCCTGGTACCAGGTGCACCGAAGGCAAGTGCTCTAATCACTAAGCCACTCAGACTACTTTAGTAATTCTTTATACATAAACAAAATTGTACCTTCCTGGTAAATTAGTTCGAAAGATATTGTAATCCAATGTTTTCAATATTTTGTATCATAGTTGTACATACTCGTAAATTCCAAGTTTCAGCCTCCTATAATAAGTGGTTCCTGAGATCCGGATATTAAAATTGTTCGTCTTAAACACTCTATTTACCTCCATCATCCCTCAAAAGAGGGAACTGAATGTCTTACTCTAACTTTGTATCAAACACAACAGGAACAATGTGTATAGCACTATCTGATTATTAAACGCGTTGAATAAAGTTAAGAAGAACGCTAGAGTAAATTAGAAAGTGCCTACACGGCAGAAAAATTTTGGTATAGGACACTACGTGGTGTGTACTTGTATTTCGTGAGATTTTTCTCTAACTCTTTTGTTTTTTTTGTATCGTGTACGCTTGGCTTTATATAGAAAACAAATTTTATTTTTCTAGTGCAATGTTTCGATCTCGGGTTTCGAGATGTACTCATTCGTTTTACTAACTAATTTTTCCATTAAACAACATTTTATTTTTTCGCATGGTTGTAGTTCAACATTTTTCAATTTATTTATCCCAAAAATGCACAACATTTTTCTAGCATATCGAACAAAGAAAATGTCTCTATATTTAATCTTACAAAAACACTGACCAATGTCCGTATAATATTCGAATCCACGACCAGAAGCTAACAATCACATTATTAAAATTCACAAATAAGTTGAGAAAACTTGATTAACCAAAATATATCAAATAAAATATTGTGAACGAATTAAATCAATTACAATTTATTAAATAGATTTTTAAAAAAGAATAAATAAATATACTTCGAACACAATAATAAATTATTTAATATCTAGAAGAAAAAATACACTGTGATCACATTATATTTACTATTAATATACAATTTAACTTAAAAATAATTATATGAATTGTTTATATCTCCAAATAAACAAACTAAAAATATTAGATTAAAAAACCATGAACAAATTATCAAATACTTTAGAAAATGAAACAAGAAATACGCTTTTATATTAGAAAAATTGTAGAAGTAAAATCGGTTTTTTATTAACGTACAATCTAGAAGTGAAAGACTCTCGTGAGAGTTACTTATCTCAGCTTACACCAATCTATTTGTTGGACCATTTATTTAATATTTAAAGAAATAAATTATAAATATATCGAATGCAGTGAAATTCCCCACGTACAGTTTCAAACTAAACTAAACGCTTTCATTTGCACTCAATTGCAGCGTAGATAATCATAAAGATTTCAAAACAGACTGTTGTTCTGACAGGTATTCTATCTTCGTGATACGGCTAAGGCCCTATTCATAAAAAGCTGAGTCCGCTCACATGACACAACTGCTCCTGTTCAGCGTCTACATAGTTGTAATGCCTTTCCTAGAGTAAGAGATATTTCTGAGAAACCGGAAATCGTAACTATTTCCATTAGAAAAAAATGTATAAAACTCGAAAGGTTGGAAATAACTTTTCCCACAACTTTTGATACCAATAATTTTTCGATAGGACTCAACTTTAAGGAGATATTTAAATAATCTTCTTGTCTTGTCTTCATGTATGCCCACCCCCTTCTCGCAGTGACAAACAATCAAAAAAGAAAATCCGATTTAATCACACACATGTACATATGCATCAACCTAAACTCAAATATTAAATTTCATAAAATTCTGTTTAGCCGTTTTCTGTTGATGTTCGAACATTCATAAAATGGTTGCCAGAGAAATTTTCAAGTCTATTTATAGGGTCGATTAATAAGGACGTTCCAATTCTGTTTTATTTCAAAGAATATTGTATGGCATTAATTTTGAAATATAACGTCATTCAAATTAGGGATATTACGAAGGTATACCGGAGTCGGAACCGGAGGTTGAACATCTGATTTACCGCAGCCGGAGTCGGAGTAGAAGACAGATGTTTTAAGTACTAAACGGAACACGGACTTCGACTTCGATTTTGCCTACCATGCGGCAGTCGCAGACCATTTGCCTACTTTACCGCAGTCGCAGGCGAAGTCGGTGTTTTGGGCATCACCATGTAATCCTGTGTATTCTAAAAGACAGAGACTGCGCGGTCGAAGTCGAAGTCCGTGTCCTGTTTGGGCCTTTAGTTGTTTGTGCATTCACAAATTTGGTGAAGGTCAAGTGCTTGCCCTTGACATTGCTAAAGTGTTTGACAGAGTTTGGCACCAATGTCTCTTAGTAAAACTTAAAGCATTCGGCTTTTGTTCAACCTTTCTTAAATGGATTGAGAGTTTTCTCTGCAAACTTTCAATACGAGGCGTATTAGACGGAATAACTTCATCCTCTTTTCCAATTGATTCCGGTGTACCCGAGGGCTCAGTTCTATCTCCCACCCTATTTCTCATCTTTATTAACGACTTTCTGTCGTCAACTCTCAATCCAATCCATAGTTTTGCAGATGGCAGTACATTGGACAATGTCTTTAATTTCGACTCGGCTGCAGAGGCACGTCCGACTTCGGTGGCCTTGCAACACACTGAGTTATTCGGTTCATTGAACTCAGACCTCAATCTCATCTTGGACTGGGGAAAGAAAAATAGGGTAGAGTTCAATGCCTCCAAAACACAGTCCTGTCATCTATCCCTTAAACGGGATGTTCCGACGTCGGTCTCAAGTATATCCTCTGGTGGCGTACAAATTCCTTCTTCTGATGACTTCACATTACTAGATGTAAAAATCAACAACCACCTAAACTGGAGCCAGCACATCTTTTTTTCTACGGAAGTGTAAGAAATACTTTTCAGCGTTCGATTTAGCTACAATCTACAAGTCATATATCAGACCACGTCTTGAGTACAATTCGCATATCTGGGCTTGGGCCCCTAAATCCCATTTAGCCTTGCTCAATCGTGTTCAAAAACATGCGTTCCGACTAATTGGAGACGAAGCCGTTGTAGCTTCTATAGACTCCCTTGAGCATCGCCGTAACGTCGGAGTACTCAGTATTTACTACCGATGTTTTCACGGTAAATGTAGTAAGGAACTAAAAGAACTTATTCCCCCACTCTTAGTCGCCCCCGTAACACTCGCCAAGCTTCACGCGCCCATGAGTATACCGTTCAGCCCTATTTGAGGAGAGCAGTGAAATTTAGGCAGTCCTTTATCCTCTGAACATCAGTAATGTGGAACGATTTGCCGGCCGATCTATTCCCTGTTAAGTATAACCTTCAGTAGTTCAAAAACAACGTCCACCGACACTTTTGACGCTTCCCTACTGTTCCACCGCCTTAAATCCTCTACCACACCATTTTATCCTCACCCTATGTCGTTATAGCTGTGCAATAGTAATAAAGGGTGACCCCCTAAATTATAACGACGGCCGTAAAAAAAAAAAAAAACACTGCTCGAATGCGCTATGTTGCGGCTATTTTGCAGCTATGTTGTCGGCTGTGTTGCGGCTAGTTTTTGAAAGTACTGGATTTATACTACTCGGACTGTCTCTCACAATAAAGTCTGAATTGTATGTTACATCTTCTATCCCTCTCCATTTGGATTTACTAGCCGCTTTAAAGACGCAAAAATAGCCAGTGTCATAACTGCATAAGGCTTCTAAATGGCATGATCACGATGGCCTTCGCTCGCGCTGAATGTTCAATGTCGAACTCATCAGCATTCAGACTGCCTAAAGGTAGGCGTCCACTAGGGGCGGGCCGCATCGCAGCGGTGCTGGACGAATTTTTGTTTCTGACGGATCACGAGAGACGGAAAATGCCGACCTCATCTGTTTCGCTGCGTCCACTATGAAGAGACGAGGTGGGACGTGCCGGGGCGACATTCTGCTCGACAAGAAATCCGCTCGTAAAACGAAATCTGCTCGCAAAATCCGTCGTGCACCGATGCGACCCGCCTTTAGTGGACGCACTTCCACACGAAATATGGCAGGTGAATTTTCGCAATGCGACCCGGACCGGCCCGTCCACCCTAGTAGACGCCTACCTTAATTCATCAAGAAATGGGCCCCGTCGTTAAAAATCACGCAGTGCAAATTCCGTTTTCCAAGCGGTGATCTGGTTTTGAAAATAATTTGATGATTTACACAAGTTGTTCAACGCTAATTCACAATAAATTCGACGGATGTCGAACATGGCCGCTATAACCTAACATGGCCGCTATAACCTAACAAACATCGAGCATTCCTTTCGAAACACCCGGTATATGGTATACACATACATATATGTACATATGTTTCCATGTATTATACTTTCAACCAAATTTTATGCTTCATGTAAACTATTTTATACAGAACCAAATTACATAAAAGACGATCAGCTAATAATGATTAATTAGTGCTTCAAAACGTTTGTTAACATATTAAATTGAAGAACTAGGTATGTTATGTACAAGTGCAATTTAAAAAAAAAAAAAAAAGATCTTCGAAACGATAAATGAACAAACGAAGTAATCAATTCTCAAACGTGATTAGTGCTTACAGATAGAACTATTTTAATATATTTCAAAAAATTATGAAAATGAAATATACCCTATCTACATAACGCACTGAATAAACTAATATCTTTATTAAATAAATGGAACTTAGTTCGATAATTTTATTCTTTTGTATTATCTACGTGAGAACGATAGAAAAATTTCAGTAAACTATATATAGGAATATTAATAAAAAAAAAGAACAATAAATTTAAAAAACAACAACTATCATATAAACATTTCTTGTGATCTTTAAAATAATATTTACTAAGTTTAGAAAAAGGAAATTAATATTAACTAAGTTTTATATATAACTGTCATTTGCTTTCAATTCAAAATGATGAGAAAATACAAGCAACATATATAAGAAAATGGCATTTTACGAAAATGAACATTTAAACTAATTATCGTAGCTATTATTAAATGAAAACACAAAACTATTAAATTAAGATCAAATGAAATACAGAACAATGGAAATTTTAACTTCTAATTAATTTTTCCCATCACAAATTCATTATAATATTAATTATTAAGAATCTAATTATTAGTTCCTAAGGTACAAATAAAAAAAGAGCTAAAAATAAAACTAATGTATAAATTAAATGCAAAATAACTAAAAATTATGGAAAAGAAAATTGGAATGTTTTTTTTTAGGTATTTCAAAAAAATGCGCTCAAGCTTTGCGATGATTCATTACAAAGCTACTGTTGTAATTTAGAGTCAGCAATGCGAGCAACAGTTAATTACTTGTACGTAACACTGTACATTTTAGTCACGTCTAAGATATAGATATAAAAGTAGCAAAGACTCCAACCATGTGGATTATATTTCAAATTACGTTGTAGTTTAATGATAGCCTCCATAAATTATTTTTATCCAATACGTCAACCATATTAAAGCAGATAGTTTTCGAACTAATATTTATCTTTATTCATCATAACTTTAACGAACAGCACCAGAGCCTCCTATATATGAAAGCCGTCGGGTAGGTTGTATGATAGTGTGCGTGGGTGACCATTCGATGTTTGACAGTTTCGTTTTTCATGTAAAAATAAGAAGTGCGCGGTGAATATCGTGGGTAAGTTTTGTGCAATAGTTTTAATTTAGTGATAAGTTACAAGTGATAATGGTAGAAAATGTAAACATTTCAAGTCTGTGCTTCATTTTCTCTTTAAATCTTTTGCGAATTCGCAATTGATTTAGAGAAAACTGATGAAAAGATTTTACGGCCAAAAAATGTGGTTAGACTAGAAATGTTTACAATGTTCAGAATTTTGTTTTAATAATAATTCAATTAGATTTTGTTTTCAATATTAATTAATATGTTCAAAAGTGCGTGATGTGAAAAATGTGATTGTGGGGATGTCACATTAATATGAAAACTTTTTCGATTCACAGGTACACTAGCCTGCAAGTTGGTAATAAATTTTGCAATTTTTGTTCATAATTTAAATATTCGGGTAAAGTTTGTACTTTCACTCAACAGGAGTTGTTTTCTTATATTAAATTGGGAGATATGTACGCACTATTTTTTGTCACTTAATAATTAAATGCAATGAAATAAATTTTCTACATTTTGGGCTTGTAGCACTCAACTGGCTCAGAATAATATAAAAAGAAACATTATTTGTCTCAAACAGGACACCCGAGGATCCTTATACGGCACACACGAACTGCAACTGATTTTGCATTATCCTTAGGATAAGTAAGTATGAGTTATTTAACTAACCAAATCTACCAATCTATAATAGTTTCATGTTTTCTCATTTCAAAGCTCATCACTATGCCGAGAAAGTTCTGCGTTCCGGGATGCCGATCCAATTATCACGGCACTATTAAGGAGGGAGGGAAAGCAATAGTAACGTTCTCCTTTCCACCCAAAGAAGATCAACGAGCTGCCTGGATAAAGACGATTCCACGAGATAATTGGAGTCCCACGAAATTTAGTTGCGTATGTACATATAAACAATTTTTCGTAATAAAAACGAAGCATGTTGACGGGCGAGATCTTGGTCGCCTGTTAAAGTTTTTTAGATTACGTGAAGGTGCCATGCCGAGGATTTGTCCGAATTTGCCGATTTATTTAACTTCAACAGAAGCACAAACTCGGAGAGATCCTCAGGAAAGACGTGAGGCCCATTTAACGAGAATGGAGCAATTGAAAACAGAGGCCCTTTCAGCGGATTTTATGTTTAATTTAATTTTTATTTGTTTTGTTTTATTTCCCAATAGACTTCAATTAATATACGGTTATTTTAATTAAAACCAATATTGTTGTTTTTTATTAATAAATTTATTTAAAAATAATAATAAAATAATTTTTTAATAGAGTCTTTTGTATTATTTCACGCATAAGTTTGTTTTCCTTTGCTCAATCCATTGAAGACTCTTGGGAAGTGACATGAATTAAGCCCCGTTTTCACGGCGATAGTTTTGTACGATAGGACTTTCGCGAAAGCATAGCATGATAGTATGATAGTGTGACAGTCGGCTGTTTACACGGCGCGATGTACGATAGTGAAATTAGACATGCCACTTGTCTATCCCGTACACACAAAACCACATACACACAAAATCACGTACACATAAAATCAAAATTATATTTTTTTGCAATTAGCAACACGTATTCACAAGATCGTAATTATTATGAAATATTATTATGTTTTGAAATTATTTTTTTAACGTCAAATGTCAATGTCAAGATAAAATTATTGCGATAGTTCTATCAACTATCTCGTCAAGCATGATTGTGCGATAGTGCTATCATGACAGCTCGAAAGTAACTATCGAGAAGTTTAAATGGTGATAGCTATGACGATAGTAATTATAATGACAGCAACTATCGCAAAAACTATCACCGTGAAAACGAGGCTTTACGCAAGCTACAATTTACGACGTGCTGGAAACTATTGGACTTTTGAGTTTTAAATTAGAAGTTTCGTATAATACTTTCTACATATATAAATTATTCCTAAAACTTATTGGACAGAGTAATTGAATATTTATACAGAAATGTGTATTCCAGACTTCGGATAGAACAACCTCGTAGTTAAAGTGATCCCAAGCAATGGATACTAGTAAATTCAATAGTTTCATACTTTCAAAGGCAATTGGGTAACTATTTTTCTTCCATAAGATTTTCGTAGCCAGAACTACCTACTAAATTTATAAGAATATATTAAATCATTAAACATTTTTTTCTGGCATACCGCAAAAGGTTTCTTGGTGCCATCTTCCGCAGTATTCCGAGTGAAAATCTGTGTTGAAATACTGAAAGGTATCTAAAAACTGTCATTCTATTATGTCTCCAAGATATGTATTTATATTATCTGCAATTATTACTTGATACCGCACAAAATAATTCATTTTATATTAATTCTATCGTACTGGACATTACCCTATTTAGTACAAAGTGCCTGGTATAGCAGTGAAACAGTCGGCCACCCTTGGCCTATGCATGTGTGAGTGCGAGATTCTACCCGACGGCTTTCATATATAGGAGGCTCTGACAGCACACATGGGCTGTGTTTACATGTGTGAACATTTTGAGCCGTCCCAGAAATAGATAAAGCACCTATCACCCTCGTACCATATACTACTCCCATTAAACAATTTGTTCACCCAAGATGTAAACAATAAGACCTTATCTGACCTTTATTCTACCCTACATCCTCACTCCTGAAATAGGCGTCTGTTAGGCATACTTTGCGTATAAATTCTGAGATCCTATCTTTAACAGTTCTTAAGATATGAGATAATAATCAATGAGGTAATAACCCAAATCGGGCTTAGGCCTTGAAGTAATGCTAGAGTTACTTCATTACGTGGTCAGTAACACGCCCGTCCGTGATTATTACCGCGATTTTAATTGAGGTATTCATTTACAGCTGATTGAACTGGTAGTCCGGCACCCAATCCCATTTTCGAAAATTTCTTGTCGCCAAGCAGATTCGAACCTGGTACCAGGTGCACTGAAGGCAAGTGCTCTAGCCACTAAGGTATCCAGACTATTGAGATACTCTCTCTGAAAAGTTTTATATTTGGCGAACATCCCTTGTCATCTTCTTTATTTACTCGCATCTATCTGGAGCAATAGATTCGTGAGATACCATAATCCTAACTCGACTACACAAAAACTTTATTTCCGATCAATTCTCCTAGTGTACCTACAAATAATCACCACGTATCAACCTTCTGAAATATCTTGATCCCAGCTTTCTGACGTTTCGGATACATTGTTTTTCCCGTCCTCCCTTAATCCTCTACATTAACAGTGCGACAAATAAGTTTCAAGATTGGCCATGGAAAACATAATTTAAATCAAAAATCAGGATATTTTTAATTTTTTTATTCAACATATACTCCTCCAGTTTTAATGAATGCACTTGTTACTGAAATTCAACAGTGATTCAAATGCGTGTTCTAGCTCATTTTGTGGAACTGCCCTTGACTCTAGTACATACCTATATGTACGTCAACTTCATATTCCAATCGTATTGGTTCTTGAGATATGAAAGCCAAAATTATTTCATTCTAAAATACTCCCCACACCCTCCACAAAAAGTGTCCACAGTTGAACTGAATAGCAAGGGTTAAATATGTTCCAATATTATTATTACTGAATAATAACTAAATAATACCTAATTTTAAGATGAATGGATAATATTAATAAATTTGGCCGGCTAGATCGTGCAAACACCCCACTGTGCGCTGTACGTCTACCGGTGCACGCAAAATCGATTGAAGGCTCCTAGCTCCCAAACGCTTTAAGGTATTAAATTTAATTACTTTTATGAATAGATTGGGTTGGCACCTTGAAGTGACCATAATTTGAAGGGTGAGGGAGGTGGGGAAGGGTTTTAGACTGCAAATTTTGGTTTCTAGATCTCAGCAAGCTAGAAAGCTAAAATTTGGAATTTAATAGTGGACTCGTTTCCAAAAAAATTACCGATATGAGTGAAGGAGTGTGAAAAATATTGCGTCCAAAACGCAAAAAAGGCGAGATCGATACATTCTAAGATCCATATCTCCTAAACAGTAAATCCCCCAAAATTGACACTTAATGAGTATTTTTAAGGGGCGGTAGAGAGTGAAAGTGGACGGGATAAGAATTTTTCTAAAAATTAACGTCTCATATCTCAAGATCAGTATTAGAAAAAATTCTTAAAATTTTTACCAAATGTAGGGCTAATAGACCCCTAGAAGAAACAAATTTTGAGGATGTGCGTGTAGAGGGATAGAGTGAGGGAGAGTGAAAAGGAAAAGGTTCTGATTTTTATATCTCGAGAATCCATAACGACTTAAAGCTAAGACTTAGTATTTAGATAGATATATAGTAGGGGCATATTGGAGCATAATAATATAATTTTGTATAAGGGTAGTACGGTACGAGGGTGGAGGTTGTTTTTCCTAACTATAGAACAGCTTATGCTAGAAAGTTAAAACTCGGTGTGTATATGCTAATCAACTAGAGAAGGAATGCTGATGAAAAAAAATTCGAATATCCATCGGCGTTCGGACGGGGGGGGGGGCAAAATATGATCTGTGAAAATTGATTGCATATATTTTCACAATTTTCAGCATATCTACTAGCTCTTCCAAAATAATGAATTCATTTTTATTCTACAGATTCTTCATATGAATACCTAGAAAGAATTTTTAAGATTTTTTGAAGTTCAACCCCTGAGGGGGTGTAAAGTGATTATATACTTTTTCTTGAACTCTGCCATGTCTCTCAGGTCTGATTAGACATCGAATATCTTTTCACTTTCACAGACTTGTTTAGTAATCACCTATTTTCAAGTTTTTTCCCTTTTTCAACCCCTAGACCATATCCCAGAATATGACCCAATTAATATTAATTCATATTTTAGCTGTGGCAGCGGCGTAAGTATACTTGCGCAACACTATTCTAACCGCTTCCCGAACTTTTTGTTAGGTTTCCAGTCACATAGTAACCTACAGCGTATCTCAGAATTGAGCGCATTCCGCACTTCTGACGGAAAAATAATAATAAAGCGCCCAGACAGTTGGCAGATTTTTTTATAGAACATTAAATAATAAACATTTTTCAACAGATTTACTGGAAATTTTGAATATGTCTTTAAATGTACATTGTCTATCAGAGAACGTTGGATTTATTTTTCTATTGCATAGTTCATTCGTTATTAACAAAATTCTAGCGATTTTTTAGTCAAATTTTACATTTTACACTTTAGAAGTACGCCATTTAGTTAAAAATCAATGTATCGAAAAAAATCCTATGTACATACTCTTATAGCTGTTGTTATATATAATCGAAAAAAGTTCATTGGCTCATCATAATTGCAGGAGCTGTTTGTCCTGTCGTGGACCCTGGAAAAACCGAGACGTCATCGCAAAAACGCTTCATAGCCACCATGTTGAATTTAATAGCTTCAAAAATATATATATAATATATATATTACAGTATATAGCCACTAATATGTATTATAAACAGCCGTTTTTGTAATATCGAACTATTTTCTAGTATTTCTGAAAAAAATAAACGTGATGGGGGGGGGGGGGGGGAAACTTTGGATTACAATGTCCTCTGACTAAATTGTACCAGGAAGATAAATACTTTATTATCAAAAATAATAAAATACCTACCTAAACTTGGTTTGTACATATAGAATTATGAGGCGAGTCTACTGAATGTAAAAATTTTGAGAGGAGTGGTGAAAAGCGGAAAATGGCCCTCCCCATTTTTTAAAAGACTAAAATTTTTATATCTCAAAAAGCGTAATAGATATAATTTTACAAGAGTTGTTAGTGTTACCGGGTGTGGGTGTATGGTGAGCTAGTGAGAGCTAGTTTATTCTATATAACCGAATTTCTTGTTTGCTTAACAGAGACCATGTAAACGTGAGAATTACAAATAGTCAGACAAAAAGATACCTTTCCTTACTCTTACATTCATACATTGACCATTTGTTTTTTAATCAAATTTCAACAGCATGGCATACAGTTAGGGTGACCAACCGTACTCTAAAAAGAGTACATGTACTCTTTTAGGCATATTTTTCTCCGTACTCTTTCTTTTTCAATTTGTATTCATTTTGTACACTTTTTTTCCGATTCATACTATTTTGTTCTCTTTTTTACTTACGATTTCGAAAAAGTTCTAAAAGTAATGAACGCTGCCTACAGATTTAAATATTGGTACAATACTTGTAACGATTCTGTTACAAAACACATTTAAACTGACGAAGTGCATGTCATTATGCTTGTCTAGAGCTATGTATAATGGAGATAGCGTGCAGCGACTTTTTTGAAGCCGGAGGTTTTCTCGCAAAGGACCGGTGATATTCACTATGCTACTATCAGCATCTTACTCACATGTATGTTATACTCCAGTATAGAAAAGAAAAAAAGCCCAACCTTTAAACACTTCGCTACTATTTGCATTTCACTGCCACCGGGCAAGAAACGCTCCATTCAAAAATGTTCAATTTTGCATCAAAATGCTTCAAAGTGCTTTATACAGAAACGGCGCTTTGCGATCTCCGTTAGTTATATGTAGCTCTATGACTGTGATACAGTGGTTCAAAATTTCAGTAGTGAAACTGTCAGGCCTATTCAGCACCAGAGTCACAAGTCACTAAGTAGGTGGATTTTATTAATTTTAAATTAATTGTAGGTGTCTGCCTACTTTGTGACTTGTGACTCTGGTGCTGAATAGGCCTGTGTGTATGATTAGAGACCGCTGTAACATACCAGACAGATCTAATAGTTGTAATTGATAATAATAAGAAAAAATCTGCCAACAATCTGGGCGTAACTTTATTATTTTTCCGGCAGAAGTAGGGAACGCGTTCAATTCTGAAATGCGGTGTAGGCTACTATGTGACTGAAAACCTATCAAAAAGAACAAGATCATGGAAGTGAAAATCTGATTGGATCTGAGAGATATGGAATAGTTTATGAAAAAGTACACAATCACTTTACACCCCCTTAGGGGTCAATTTTCAGAAAATCTTGAAAACACTGTCTTGGTATTCATATGGAGAATACATAGAATAAAATTAAATTCATTATTTGGGACGTCGAAAATCGTGGGAAAATATGCATTCTATTTTCACAGATAATTTTTTTTGTCCCCCCTTCTGAACGCCAATAGATATTCGTTTTTTTTATTCAAAATTATTTTTTTAGTTGATTTAGATATACACACCGAGTTTCAACATTGTAGCTTAAGCCGTTCTATATATAGGAAAAACACCTACCACTTGTACCACACTACCCTTAGGGGTCGAATTTCAAAAAACCTTGAAAACACTTTCTAGGTATTCATACGAAGAATCCGTAGAATAAAAATGAATTCAATATTTGGAAAGACCTAGTAGATATGACGAAAATCGTGAAAATATATGCATTTTATATTTATTATTTTTACAAAGTTTTTTTTTGCCCCCCCCCCCCTTCTGAACGCCAATGAATATTCAAATTTTTTTTTATCACAATTACTTTTCTAGTTGATTTACATATACACACCGAGTTTCAACATTGTAGCTTAAGCCGTTCCATATATAAGAAAAACACCCCCACTTGTACCACACTACCCTTAGGGGTCGAATTTCAAAAAACCTTGAAAACACTTTCTAGGTATTCATACGAAGAATCCGTAGAATAAAAATGAATTCAATATTTGGAAAGACCTAGTAGATATGACGAAAATCGTGAATATATATGAATTTTATATCTATTATATTTACAAATAATTTTTTTTGCCCCCCTTTCTAAACGCCAATGAATATTAACATTTTTTTTTATCACAATTACTTTTCTAGTTGATTTACATATACACACCGAGTTTCAACTTTCTAGCATAAACCGTTTAATAGTTAGGAAAAACACCCCCTACCCCCGTAGCATACTACCCCTAAAAAAAATTTTATTTTTCCAACATTTCGCTACTATAGCTCTATCTATATACCAAGTTTAAGGCTTATATACTTACAGGTTCTCAAGATATAAGCATCGGAACTTTTTCCTTTTCACCCTCCCCCACCCTCCCCCTCTTCACCCACAACCCCAAAACTTTTTTCCCTACTAGGGCTTAATTAGCGCTACTTCTGGTAAAATTTCTAAGCATCTATCTTAAACTGTTCTTGAGATATGAAATGTGTTTGGTTTGAAAAATTCTCATCCCCTCCACTTCTATGCTCCACCTCCCACTTAAAAAATTTTACTTTGATCAATCTTTTTTTGTCAACCTTTACACCCAAACCAAATTTTATTTTTCTAGAGCAATTGGTTCATGAGATATCGTAATCTTAAGATTTTCACCCCCCACCCCCATACACAACATCCCCCACCCAAAATTTTTCTTCATTCTGTTCTCCTAGTATAACTACAAATATGTTTTAAGTTTGAATAGTGTGCCATTAACGGTTTAGGAGATATGGATTTTAGAATGTGTCTATCTCACCTTTTTTGGGTTTCGGACGCATTACATTTCCCCCGACTCCCACACCCCTTGATCAATATTGACAATTTTTCTGCAAATGGGTCTACTATCAGAGCTCTATAGAAATTCCAAGTTTCAGCTTCCTAACATAAGGGGTTACTGAGATCTGGAAACCAAAATTTTCGGTCTAAAACACTTCCCCCTCCTTCCCCCTCACACCCCCACCGCAAAAAATTTGGTCACTTCAAGGCGCCTACCCCATCTATTCGTTAAAAAAATTTCAATTTAATATCTCAAAGCGTTTGGCAGCTACGAGCCTCCAAACGATCTTGCGTACGGCGGACGCCGTACGGCGTACGGCGTACGGCGGACAGACGGACTGAAAATTTTTATTGCTTTTTTCGCGTCTACTAGTTATGAAACGTGAAAATAAAAATTTTGAGGGTAGCAAATTTTTTTTTTTAAAAAATCAATCACAATACTTAATTATTAAAATAATAAAGTAAAATGAATCTATCGTAGGTACAACTAAAATAGTTGTACGGCGGAAGCACAACTACATATGTCTCTAATTGTCATCTCCAATACATATACGAGTATGAGCCGTTGATTTTGAAAGTGGAATAAGTTCATTTCGTTTTTAAATCGACATGCTTAAAGGTCCGCGTTTTAACATGTTTAAGAATGTTCATGCCAACTTTCGGGAAAATTTACTTGTAGTGGAAGGTGGGGCAAAGTGAGCCCCCTAAGGTTTGTATCGCGATTCTGTGAAATGGATGAAAGTTATAAAATCCTTTTCATGCAAATTCGATAGGTTAGGATGTTAGCTTAGTCATGTATTCGTGAAATTAAATTATTGATGCTTATAAGAAAGTTATTTACTTCTTGCTATACAAACTTCAAAGGGCCCACTTTGCCCTACTACTGGTGGCCCTTCCCCCCCGTGGATCCCTACCTTGTCGTGGTGGGGGGGCTTGTGTCGCGAACCTAGAGTTAGTTGGGGGTGGCTCTGACTACTCTAGAGGAGCGGTGAACGAAAAGAGATCCACACTCAAGCCAAGGTGTATAAGCATTCGTGCCGAGGGCTGCATGGTATCAGGTGGCTAAAAGTGATACCTTGAACGATCTCCTGGGGGCACCGGGCGAAACCCCCTTGTAATGTAGCCTTACGTCCGTATTGGGAGCTCTGCGGATGCGGACCTTCCTTTCTCGCCATACTCGTGGGATCAAAATAGACATAGTATCCAAAACCGACGAAGTGTCTTCTGGTATTAGCACCCCAGTCGACGTGGAACTCGCTGTGGGCACTGATGGCGGGACGGATGTAGAGTGTGAAGACACCCTACTACTCACACCGACCGACCTTCATGAAGAGGGGAACTTGCTCACCCCATCTCTGTGCAGAGGAGTGGTAGTAAGCACGAGCGACGTCAGCATTCAGGAGCCAATGGTTCCAGATGCAGTAGTTGTTCCTGTGGACTTACCGCAAATCGAATCAGAGAGGCAACACGAATACTTCTCCGGAGCCTCTAAGAGACGTATCAGGGCCAAAATTGCCAGTGGCGTGGATCCGGAAGAAGCGCGGAGACAAGTCAGAGAACTTGTAGCCAAACGCGCCTCAGAAGGTGCCAAAACACACATTGGCACAAGAGGCAGATCTGATGGTAGCACACCAGAACAGATCTTGAAAAAGGTGCAGAAAACTGAACAATCTGCGGCAGTCGTCGACACGGTTCAGGTTAGCAAAACCAAACCAGTCGTCCATGACAAGGTTCAGGCCTCCTCGACAAAGACCAAACCAGCCTCTGCAGTAAGTGCAAAAATAGCCAAAGGAAAGCCGGTGGTAGAACAGGGCTCGCTCAACCCAGCACCGCGCACTTCCAAGCTTTCATACAGAGACGTAGCGTCCCAAATGAAAGTAGCTATTACGCACTCAATGCACCCTGTGGTCACTCTCACCGAAGATCAAATGAGAGACGTCAAGCGATCGATCATGGACGAAGTGGACAAGATCGAAGTTGGCGGACCGCATCCGCAATTTATTGCACAAAGTCAGACTAGCGGCTGGCTTAGCATCATTTGCAACAATAAACCGACCAGGGACTGGATCATCAGGATCACCCCAATGCTAAAGCCCTGGAAGGATGCGCGGCTAGTTGCGGTAGATAGGTCCGAACTACCGAAGGCAGCTACCTGCGTAACTTATGTCCCACCAGGATTCGAATTGACGGGTGATAAGTTCAAGCTCCGTCTAGGCAAACAAAACCCAAGCCTCAGAACTGAATCATGGCGGGTTCTCCGCATTGCGAAGGAAAAGAATGGCGGACAGACTTTTGTGTTCTCTGTAGATGACGCTTCAATAGCTGAGCTAGAATCACTTAAGTGTCGTCTATTCCTGAACTTTTCAGACATCCAAGTGAGGATCAAAAAGGAAGGGACAGAGAAAGTCAACACCAACAAGGAAACCACAAGTATCAGGACAGAAACCGCTAAGTGTAAGGATGCCCAGGTCAGAGACTTGAGCCCTCAACCAGGACCATCCAAACCAGCAAATAAAGCAGATGTTCAGGGCAGAGAAATCAATTCTCAACCTGCAACATTACAAGCTCCTATACCAATGGATGTAGAGTCTAGAACGGACAAAAACCAAAAGGTTCAGGACACCTACAACACGTCACAACCCGGACCGACACAATGTCCCTTGGAGTGGACTAGAGTCCAGCGCAGAGTTAAACCTCACGCAGGCTCCTCCACAGGCCCAACAACTGGTGCACTTACTTCCAACAAAAAGCAGCTCAAGTCACAGCGCAACACTCCCAAAGGTCTAAAAGCCGGAGGGAAGAAGGCGGATAAAGGCTCAGAGTCAGCGAGAACACCATTGCCGTCGGCATTGCAGAGGCGGATTCAGCACATCAGAGATGCGGCTCATGCAGCTAACTCTGACAGGGCCAACTCGACTGCCGATCAATGACCGCCTTCAGGTGCCTTCAAGTGAACCTGCAACATGCAAAAGCATCGTCAGCAGTCCTTTCTCGCAGGTTCACTGAAGCTCAACTTGACGTCGCTCTTATCCAGGAGCCATATCTAACGGAGGACCAGGTAAGAAGCTTGACCGTGGGTGAGCTCTTGTATGACTCTACCAATATTGGTAGACCCAGGGCATGTTTACTTTTCAAAAAGAATACTAAATATGTTCCAATTCCAGGTTACTGTACGAAGGACGTTGTAGCGGCCTTTGTAGAGCTGCAGTTCCCGGAGGGCAGGACAGAAATCATTATATGCTCAGCCTACTTTCCCGGAGACTGCACTGAACCAGCGTCGCCCGTCATCAGGAACATCGTTGACCTATGCCGGAGGACAAACAAGCAGCTGGTACTTGGCTGTGATGCAAACGCACATCACACTATGTGGTCAAGTTCTAACATCAATGAACGGGGTGAGTTGCTTCTAGAATTTATTCACACTAACAACCTATATATTCTAAATAGAGGTAACAAACCCACTTTCATAAACAGAGTCATGCAGGAGGTTTTAGATCTTACCATTTGCACTCAATTCCTGAGCACAAAAGTCTGCAACTGGCACGTCTCTAACGAGACTTCTATGTCAGATCACAGGCATATCCTATTCAACATAGAATCTAACATTATCTTGTCCGAAACGTACAGGAAGCCACAAACGACGAACTGGGAACTATACGACCAGAAATTGTCGGAATGCATGACCGGCACCATACGAAATATTAAGGACATTGATAGCATAGAGATGGCATCAGAACAAATACGCAATGCTATTGAAACTGCTTTCAACTCATCCTGCCCGGAAAGGTCCAGAGCAAGCAACAGGAAAGTAGCTTGGTGGAAGCCAGCATTATCTAAGCTCAGATCTCAAGCTAGAAAGCTCTTCAATAGGGCCAATAAAACTGGTGAGTGGGAATCGTACAAAAGGGCTCTAACAGAGTACAACTACGAAATTAGACGTGCAAAGAGAAATTCGTGGAAATTGTTTTGCCAGAGTATAAATGATTTGCCCAGCAGCGCAAGAGTACACAAAATACTTTCTAAAGCACATACAAACAAAATGGGCTTATTAGAGAAACCTGATGGCACGATAACCGAAAATGGGAAACAGACGTTAGAACTTTTAGCCCAAACTCTTTTCCCAGGATCCTCAACCACAGAACCAAGCAATGAAGAACGATACACCACCTCAAAGCCGAGTAAACCTACCATATTGGACTGGAAAAACTCAGCCAAGATCTTCACTGCTAACAAGGTTAAATGGGCTGTACGTAGTTTCAAACCATTTAAATCCCCTGGAGAAGACAGGATATTTCCCGCTTTACTGCAAAGAGGAATGGACCATCTTCTACCAACACTATTATCCATATTTAGAGCAGGCCACGCATGGAGTTATATACCCATATCCTGGCGTAGCGTTGGGGTGATATACATACCAAAAACAGGGCGCCGTCCGAGCAATGATCCTAAGTCGTATCGTCCTATCAGCTTAACGTCATTTCTCTTAAAAACTATGGAAAAGATTATTGATAGGCATATCAGAGATGGGGCCTTGAAATCTCAACCCTTACACTCCAATCAATATGCATACCAACCGGGGAAGTCTACAACCCACGCCTTACAAAACCTAGTCACAAAAATCGAGAAATCGATTATGGACAAAGAAATAGCGGTGGGTTGCTTCTTAGATATCGAAGGGGCTTTTGACAACACTGCCTACGAAAGTATCTATTCTGCAGCACAAAAGCGTGGTATTGATCCAAAAACCTGCAGTTGGATCAAGGCCATGCTAAAACGCAGGAAAATAGCTTCGACACTAGCCGACTCAACAGTCACTGTCACAGCTGCGAAAGGCTGTCCACAGGGTGGGGTACTATCACCCATCCTCTGGTGCTTAGTAGTGGACGATCTTCTTCAAAATCTAACAAGTTCTGGAGTAACGGTACAGGGTTACGCTGACGACCTTGCCATCCTTGTTAGAGGTAAGTTTGAAGAGACTGTGGCAAGTCTAGTTCAGAATACCCTTAACCAGGTAGCAACCTGGTGCACTAAAGCAGGATTGGGTATCAACCCAAAGAAAAGCACAATTGTTGCATTCACCAAAAGGAGATGTAAGGACAAACTATCTAAGCCTACTCTTTTTGGAGAATCCATAGAGTATGCCAGGGAGGTAAAATTCCTGGGAATCATCCTAGATGAAAAGCTCACTTGGAACGCTCATCTGGACAAAGTTCTTGAACGGGCCAGAATCTCTCTCTGGACCTGCAGGAGCCTTCTCGGGAAAAACTGGGGACTGAGTCCAAAACTCACCTACTGGATGTATACCGTCGTTGCTAGGCCTATTATAACTTACGCGGCATCCGTCTGGTGGAAGAAAACAAAGCAGAAAACTGCTCAGCTTAAGCTGACCAAACTACAGAGACTGGCATGCCTGGGTGTCACTGGGGCGATGCGCACCACTCCCACAGCCGCCTTAGAGGTGCTTCTCAACCTAGCACCTCTACACTTAGAAATACAGAAAGAAGCTAGGTTCACCACATACAAACTTTTGTGCTCGGAGGACGAGTCAGAGCGCAAGATAGCTTGTCCAACTCTTTCCGCAGAACTCAACAAGGACCCCATACTAGCGATACCTCTTTCTGATTCAATGGTACCGAAATTTAATTTCACAAGGCCATTCAAAGTTGTCCTACCTGAAAGGGAGGATTGGGCCACAAACAAACCCACTCCAAAACCAGCATCCATAATCTGGTACACAGATGGATCTAAAACAGATCAAGGTGTAGGAGCAGGTGTTTATGGTGTGCGCCCAAATGTTAAGTTCTGCTGTAGCATGCACACAACATCCACTGTTTTTCAGGTGGAGACTCATGCTATTGAACTATGCATCAGAGAAAATATCAGACGGGGCTACAAAAACCAACAAATATATATTCTCTCGGACAGCAAAGCTGCAATAATGGCACTCCAGTCCGATCAAATACACTCCAAACTTGTTTGGAATTGCCTCCAATACCTAATTGAACTCGGAAATAAGAACAGAGCTACCCTCATTTGGATTCCGGGTCACAGCGGCTATGTAGGTAACGAAATGGCCGACTCGATGGCTAGAAAAGGTTCAGAAGCGGACTTCATGGGACCATACCCATTTTGTGGGATACCATTAAGCACAGCTAGAATGAACATCCGAATATGGCTTAAATCGCAAAGTGCCATTTACTGGAACTCGGCACCGGGCAACAGGCACTCAAAGCTCTTTATGCCAAAGCATTCGGAAAAAAGAACATCTGACTATCTAAAACTAAGCAGATATCAGACCCGAACCCTAGTGGGAGCTCTGACTGGGCATTGTCACATGAGGAAACATCTCAATAGGATTGGTCTCTCTGAGACCAAAATCTGCAGAATATGCAATGACGAAGACGAAACACCGGAGCATATCCTCTGTGAATGTGAGGGCTTAGCTCACAAAAGACTTCGTCACTTCGGTCAGGGTTTCATGGAACCATCGGAATTCCTGTCCATTTCTCTTCGCAAAATACTAAGCTTCATTGAAAGCGCAGGGATTGAAGAGGAATCATAACCAATTCGGGGGACGTTACAATAAGCCCAACTGTGGCTTCAGTGACAGAGGTTAACCACACCGACCCCTATCTCTAATCTATCTATCTCTACTGGTGGCCCTTCCAAAGAGTATAGTATAATTTCATCCTAAACTGGAGCAAAGGAATATGGCAATGGATCAATTAAGACAAACAATATGATTTTAATAAATTGAAATGAAATTAAGTGTGTTGAGAGCGTGCTCTGCTTTGATGAGTAGCCCTGAGAACACCAAAATATTTACTGGCCTTCTTTAGGTCAATTTTTTCAGCAACAGAAGTTATTGCATTTTTCGTGGACTCAAGTCCACTGTTGTTGCATTTGCATTTGTTGTATGTTCTAGCCATGTTAAAATTGTTATTTTTAATTATCAAATAAAATTATATTGGTATGGGGTAAAATTCGCCCGGGGCTCATTTTACCCCGAATGAAGACTAAATAGTAAGCATCTGCTAAAATGTATATACTTTTTAAATAATCATCAAATCTTACTTTGCAAGTTTCACAATCCGTACCCCGATTTCAAGGATACTGTTCCAAGAAATCCTCAGTCGCTAACAAGTTTTTTTAATCCAATTATTAAACACTGATATTTACACCAAATAGTGCCAAAATCATAATATGTGAAAATTCGAGGAACTGTAATTAAATTGGATTTCTTTTATAGTGCACTGTAGTCAATGCTTGAAGCTTTATCAAATAATTTTTTTGCGAAGATTTTGCGCTATTGCAAACTAGAAATTTTTCAGGGGCCCACTTTACCTTGCTGGCCCACTTTACCTTGCTGGCCCACTTTGCCCCACCTTCTCCTATTTGTTAAAAGTGTGATAAAACAGTTGCATCAATAGATTCTCAGAAAGTTGCTTCGTCTTGTATAAAACATCGTTTTAATGTGACATCAATTTTTTTTTTAAAAAGTGACTTATTCCACTTTAAAAATCAACGGCTCATATCTACTATAGAAGTTGCTAAGGCAGAGATCGATCCCTGTAGAGAAGTTCGTCCGGAGTAGAGTCACTGTATAAGAACTAACACAAGCATCCATTATCATAAGTACGGACAATGACCACTTTTGGTACATATTTAGTAGTCTAAAAACCCGCGAATTTAAAAAATCGCGGGTTTCTTAAATGGCATATTTTTAGTGTGTATACGTGTAGCAGATGGATTTTGATTGACGTTTCACGGAATCGAGATATGTCTCATGAAATGTCAACTAAATACAGCGTTTATCCACTTTAGTGGAGATCCTTAAAATGAAAAATCGAGACAACTGCAAGAAAATTTCAAATGTACTGGTTTCAAATGAAACACACATATTCCGTACTCAGGATAATGGATGTTTGTCTTAGTTCGTATGAAGTGACTCTAGTCCGGTCTTCACAGACTCCGTACTCACTCCGAAAGACTAGACAAAAATTCATTAAGCTTTAATGTTAGGACGGAACAAAGAGGTATATAACTAATGGAGATCGCATAGCGCCGTTTCTGTATAAAGCACTGTGGTGCATTTTGCAGTTTAAGCGACTGTTTTTGTATGGAGCGTTTCATGCCCGGTGGCAGTGAAATGCAAATATTAGCCTAGTATTTAAAGGTTGGGCTTTTTTTCTTTTCAATACCGGGGTTTAACATATATGTGAGTAAGATGCTGATAGTAGCATAGTGAATATCGCTGGTCCTTTGCGAAAAAACCTCCGGCTTCAAAACAGTCGCTGCACGCCAAGAATAGTAGAGTAGAAGAATAGTAGAGTACTCTTTTGTACTCTTTTTGCCTTATGAATTTTCCACTATCCCAAAAATATAGTTGGTCACCCTACATACAGTGCAATACTAGCTATAAATTATTTTTCTATAGAACCTACGCCAAGAAGTGTAAGATTCTTTATAATACAACAAAATCTATAAAATGAGATGATACCATAATATTTCAACTTTCTAGCATTCGGTGTCTTGGCAACAAAAAATTATAATTTTCTGGTTTTCCCAATGGTACCCTTTTTCGGCTACTTACACTCAATGGTCAGTATTTCAAATTGAAGCCAGTACTGTGACAAATCAAACGAGTACGTTTATAGGAATATTATGTTCGCGTTCTATGCGCTCTAAACATAACAAACAAATTTCCATTCTGTAACGTCTTATTCAAGGAAATACCAGACACGTAGGCTGAAAAAAGTGGACAGAAATGGTAAAACGGAGAATGAATTGCACAGCAAACATGTTCGACGCCCATACTGCAATTCGACCAGTTCTTGTTTTTCTTTGAAACTTTTTAGTGCATTCAATTTGCATAAACGCTTGCTCGGCTTAAGATGTCGAGTTGTATGCCTTCTAATAGATGGATAATAATTAGGTTTTCTTTTGCACTTTAATACCATGCAGACAGGTATGAATCCAGTTGTTTAGGTTTACGTAGGTGAGGATTTCAAATATGAGTTTCAGGTTATTTTTTTTAATGAATATCATAAGAAAATCGATAGGTTGAATAAAGTTCATTTCGTACGAGTATATGATTTTCTTAAACTCATTGCGTTAAATTTAAGATACAAGATTTTCTGCTATAACTTGAATACGTGTTGCATAGGTTCTTCTTTCTATAGAGTGTACCACCTTTGATTTTGATTTCATTTTCATCTTAAGTTGAGTCATCGTAATCCAGTCGATATTGGAGTTTGGAGTAGTCCATCAAACACACAGTGCAAAGCTTCTGTAAGCTGAAGAAATTGTTTGAGTTATAATTTTATGTTTACAATTATTATTATAGCGGCTGGTTCCTGCGTAGGCTCGTTCAACAGCAACATCCTCTAATTTCCCATTGCTTATTTAATCAAAATCTGAATGGTGTGACAGATTGTCGAATTCCAGAGAGGATTAAGTTACTAGAGTGGGACAACCTTGCCACTTGACATTCAATTTGTTATCCACAAATGGATAAGCATTTCCGGTAAAATTTAAAAAAAATTATTCTGCTTTTAACGTATCTTTGGAAGAGCTTTTAAAGATTTCGAGTGCCGTTTCGGCAATGTAGCAACCAATTTTAGATATTATTCATTGATATGTGGGAGATCCCATATGTATAGTTATGTACCAGTTGGTTTACTTCGTTTTAATTATGTTTTTCACATTAAATCCTTTGCGGGAATAAAGACTAAAGTTTTGGATGTATTACCTTTGGACGATATGATGTAGAAAGTATTTAGATAAGTATTCTTATTGAAATAAAATACAAAATATATTACGAGGGCTGTCCCAGAGTATCCAACCTAACACTTTCATTTGAAAAGTCTAAATGTGTTCAGACCCATATTTTATTTATTTCAAATTAAGTTTTCGGGTCGCGGACCCATATTTGACTTTCTTTAAATTAATACGACTTATTACTCCGAGTTCCAAAATTCAACTAAATTTTTTTATAAATCAATTTCCTACTTAAGCCTCAGTTACAATGGTTCCGATCCGATCCGATCCGGAAAACGGAGAGTGTTGAGTTTCTCTATCCGACACACATCTAAAGGGAATTTCGGAAAGCCCAGTCACAATCATTCCGGTAATTACCCGAGACACAAAACGGATGGGTAAAGTTGACCAACTTTCAACTTCTATCCGTTCCGACGCTAAGAGGTGAATTATTAAATTTCACCACCTGCTTCGCCTCACTAAAAATCAGAATTACACCTCGATAGTGTCATTTTGATGCAAGTCGGAACGGAATCATTGTGACTAGAAATTTTTCCCCTCCGACGTTGCCGGATCGGATCGGAACCATTATAACTGATGCTTTAACCTAGGCTTACTAATACTAATGTAAATATTTAAACATTTCTATTTCTACTTCGCTATTGCTTCATATTTCGGTGTTGTTTTATTTTACCGGAGGGTCGGTTTTATGACTGCTCATTTTATTTCTCTAATGTTTGCAATCCAAATTCTTATGCCGTTAGGCTTTTAAAAATAACAATTTTAAAATATTATTTTAGTAAAAATAGAATTTAAAATTGTATAAACAGAAATTAGCGGTTACCTGCCAATTCGGTTTTTTGGAAAGGAATATGATTTATGATACCCGCTACAGTTTCAACCCAACCAATATCAAAGCCTGCTCCTTCACTTACAACAATAAAATTTTGGGTGGCAGAGTACTATATAAACGAGGCTTTATGAGCTGTCAAGAGGAACAACGCAGTGGTGTCAGAAATGGTGCAGAAAAACCACAAAACTGTATTGGATAACCGTCGCTTGAAAGTGCGCGAGCTAGCAGATATAAAAGGCATTTCAAAAAGCCTTGTACATCGTATATCGATTGAAAATTTGAACATGAGAAAGCTTTGCTCAAGACAGATTTCGCGTGTCGTTACAATCAAACAAAAACAGCGTTGTGAGAATGATTCAATCCAGTGTTTGGCGATATTTGTCATGTCCACTGATATATACATATGGATACCTCATCGGCTCATTTCCCTATACGATTTGACAGGTTGAAATAGCCGATGAAATCGTACCCTCTCGCTCCTTCTTTGAACTTCGAATTTGTGACGAATTTCGAAAAAACAGGGGCAACAAGGGGAAAATCTGACAATTTGAATTGTCAGTTTGACAATCCGAATTGACAGTTCTAAAACTGTTCAACTGTTGTCGGCCGCCTTCTCATTGCTTAACGGTTGCGATTTATACGTAGTAAATGCCGGTGATTCGCGTTGCGTTGTATGTCGAAACGGAAAGGCAATTGAAACGAGCTTCGATCACAAACCCGAAGACGATGAGGAGAGCGAACGAATATACAAAGCGGGCGGCAAAGTTACTTTTGGCCGCGTTAATGCCGCGCGATTGGAGATCACGCCTATAAAATGGTAAGTTGATATTTTTCGGAAAGTAATTGGCATGTCGGTGATTTTTTGGTTTTTTTTTTATAGAATCAAGATTTGCCCGACAAAAAACAAATGATCTCAGCTCTGCCGGATGTTAAGAAGCTAATAATCTCACCAAACAATGAGTTTATGATTCTAGCATGCGACGGCATCTGGAACTTCATGTCCAGTGACGAAGTGGTTGAATTCATTAAGAAAAGAATCGACGAAGGATGCGAAAAACTATCACAAATTTGCGAACAGGTACAAGAAAAAAGGAAAACATTGGAAAAAATGTCCAAAAATCTAATCACCACCTCATTCTCTAGCTCTTCAACAATTGCCTAGCACCGAATACAATGGGCGACGGAACCGGCTGTGATAACATGACGGCAGTCAGAAACCAGCAATTCTCGATCTACCGACGAAAATTTTCATGAAATCGGAAGCAGTTCCGATTGCCCCATCAAGAAAACGTGCCGCATCACCAGCTCGTGTTGTCACCGACGACGGTACAGCAGCTGCAGCACCCGATAGCGAATCATCGTCGACAAATGAGTCGGCCAGTAAACGTATGAAAATCGACGATGATGTTAAACCGGTAAGCGCTCAGGATGACGACGATGTCACAATGTCTTCGACGACAAGCGATAATCAAAGTACAACGTCGTCGACGACAACATGAACGACATACTAAGAACCGATGATTTTACGAGAGGCGCAAGAGTCCGAGCTGATTGCAGCGCGGCGCACAGATTTAGGCTGTTTATGATATCAATTACAAGAAACTAGGAGTTTTCTTTTTCTTTTTATCATTAATGTTCTTTTTTTTTATTAGATTCAAACAACAAACATTTGATTTATCTCAGATTGTACCGTATAATGGAAAGCGAATATATTTTGGTTTATTATAATTTACGTTTTTATTTACTTAATTTTCGTGATGTCAAGCTTTTTTAATCAGGCCTGAATTATGGCCCAAACAGAACACGGACTTCGACTTCGAAGTCCCTGTCTTTTTAGAACACACAGGATTATATGGTGATGCCCACAACACCGACTTCGACTTCGGTACAGTAGGCAAATGGCAAAATCGAAGTCGAAGTCCGTGTTCTGTTTGGGCCAATACTCAGGAATACAACATATGGATATAAGCCCTAACGTTTTTACGTTACCAACAACCAAACTTTCTCCGCAAAAAAAAAAATGATCTATAATAAATATTTTTCACTTACTTAAAAAAAACAGGTAAATATTGAGGTTCATTTTCATTGCTGAAACAATTTTCTATAATGCACTTAGCCATTTTCAATAAGAAACACGAAATTGACAACTGAAATCACAGTTCAACTCAATATATAACAGGAAATAACAGTTCCTTGGGAAAATTTATAACGGTTGAGCATGTAATACGTTATTTTTTAATATAGCGCCATAACGATAGGTAGATGGTATTATATTCGTACTGCAGTAGCCAATATTGCCTGTAAAATTTACACAACTTAGTTGCAATTTTATGAACTCATTTTCTTTCAATGCCTTGCACTGTTTATCCAAAAAAGTATTTATCAAATTCAAATTATTTGCACCCAATTCGAAATTACACCTAAAAGTTCGAATTTTTTTTTCATGTTGTCTGTAATTTTGCTGTCTGTTGTCTGTAATTCTGTCATTGACATTGTCATTGTTTTTCTTCTCGCTTTAAATATATGCGCAACCATGCTACTAACTCTTTTCTTCTTTCCATTTCCGGTTTCGAAATCGGATTCTCCAATTTGTGACCTGGATAACTTTCGAAGTTACTTCAAACTTAAAATTAATTGAATTTCTGAAAGAAACTAAAAGAAATGTTTCGATCAAAAATTATTTTATCTGCATTACCAATTTTAAATCTAATGAATGTTTAAATTCATCAGAATTTTGTTCAATAATGCAGAAGCTCGGCTTATCATGGACAACTTTTTCGAAATAATGACATTTCTAAAACGTCGGCTATATGAGATAGCAAATCGAGGTCTCCATGTATACATCTCAGTGGTCATGTCACAGCAATAAAGCTGAGTTTTTGCGCCAATTCATAACCGCATGGCCGAAACATGGCAGATTTCCCCCTCGGAATATTTTCTCTTTCCAAGCTTAAAGCTTGGTCGCTGGTAAAAAAAACTTGCCAATAGAGAGTGGAGCCTGCGGTTGACGATTGTTTTGGGGAGCTCAACAGTTCTCACTGTGTAGAGGGTATCCAACATCGCTGATGGGATAAATCGGTAATTTAAGAGTATTTCCTCTCAAATCAGATCTCCGTTGAATTTTAGTACAAGGCATAGTGCAAAATTTCTCATGATTTTCTACTTCTCAAAACTTCAAACGCGTTTATCTCAAAACTTCACTCTTCAAGCTGGCCGGAACATAATTCAGACAATTATCAACCGATTCACTTGAAATTTTTAATATATGTATCTTAAAAACTATATTGTCCATCAAAGTACGTAGGATTTTTTTTTATATTGTATAGTTCCTAGTGAATTCACTAAGTTTCCGGCCAGGGACCCTGGAAAACGGTGACGACATCGCAAAAACGCTGCACAGCTGCCATTTTGAGTTTAATGGTTTAAAAATATTTACTGTAGATAGTCAATAACATGTATTATAAATATCCATTTTTGCAATATCGATTTATGTTGCAGTTTTTCTGAAAAAAATACCGAAAAATACCTATTTTTTCAGTCTCTAGAGTGGCATAACTCAATCATTAAAGAATTCTTCTTGGGGAGCTTAAAACGAGGTCCCTAATGAGACTAATTCTGGAGTACTCACCTAACTAGTAAATGTTCCGTGTTAAATCCTAGAGTACGCTTCAGGGAGGTTAGAAGACCTTGTTTTCTCCTCGATCTGGCCTCCTTTTTGCAAGAAATCGGATCTGATCTGCAACTGCAATCTAAGTCCAGTGGAATTATTTAAAAAAAATCTGCCAACAGTCTCGGCGCAACTTTATTATTATTTCCGGCAGAAGTTCGGAACGTGTTTAATTCGGGGATGCGGTGTATGTGACTGAAAACCTGACAAAAAGTTCGGGAAACGGTTAGAATAGAATGTAATATATGAATTATAAAATTGGGTCATATTCCGGGATGTGGTCTAGAGGTTGGAAAAAAAAAAAACTTAAAAATAGGTGATTATTAAACAAGCCCGTGGAAGTGAAAAGATATTCGATATCTTATCAGACCTGAAAGATATGGTGGAATTTATGAAAAAGTATACAACCAGTTTACACTCCCTTAGGGGTCGAATTTGAACTTCAAGAAATTTTGAAAACACTTTCTAGGAATTCATATGAAGAATTCGTAGAATAAAAACGGATTCAATATTTCGAAAGACCTAGTAGATATGGCGAAAATCGTGAAAATATATGCATTTTATATATACTGAAATTTATTTCTGCCCCCCCCCCCCTTCTGAACCCCAATGAATATTGAAATTTTTTTTTATCGTAATTACTTTTCTAGTTGATTTACATACATGTACCGAGTTTCAACTTTCTAGCATAAGCCGTTCAAAAGCTAGGAAAAACACCCCCCACCTTCGCACCGTGCTACCCCTAAAAAAAACTTTATTTTTCCACTATGCCAACAATATAGTTCTATCTAAATACGAAGTTTAAGGTTTATCTCATTACAAGTTCTTAAGTTATATGTATCGGAACTTTTTCCTCCTCACCCTTCCCCACCCTCACCATCTACACCCCCACCTTTCAATTTATTTTTCCCTACTAGGGTTCTATCAGGCCTAGTTCTAGTTCAAATTTGAACCATCTATCTTACACTGTTATTGAGATATGAAAAGTGAAATTTTTGAAAAAATTCTTATCCCCCCCACTTCTATGCTCCCCCGCCCCCTTCAAAGATTTTACTTTGAGTAATCTTTATTTATCAAGCTTTATACCCAAACCGGATTTTGTTTCTCTGGTGCCACTGGTTTGTGAGATATCGTAATCTTTACTATTTCAACCACCCCCGCACGCCACCACCCCCACCAAAAAATTTTGTTTTAATCTACTCTCCTAGTACAACTACAGATATTTGTTAAGTTTTAATTGCTTGCCGTTAACGGTTTAAGAGATATAGATTTGAGAATGTGTCGATACCGGTATTTTTGCGTTTCAGAAGCATTATTTCCCCCTCCACTCCCACAACCCTTCACCCATATCAGCAATTTTTTTGCAAATGAGTCCATTATCAAAGCTCTATAGAAATTCTAAGTTTCGGCTTCCTACCATTATCGGTTGCTGAGATCTAGAAACCAAAATTTTTCGTCTAAAACGCTTCCCCCTCGCACCCTCACCCCTGAAAAAATTCTCACTTCAAGAGGTCTACCATGTCTATTCAAAAAAAAAACCATTAAATTGCTCATAGGGTTTGGGAACTATAATTCCTCAAACGAGTTTGCGTACGGCGTACGGCGTACGGAGCACAGGCGGAGTGAAAATTTTTATTGCTTTTTTGGCGTTTATTAGTCATAAAACGTATAAAAAAAAATTTTCAGGGTAGCAAATTTTTTTTTTTTAAAGTCGATAACAATACTTTATTATTAAAATAATAAAGTAAAATCTGCCAATAGATTTTGTGTGTGGCGGAACTGCTAGAAAAAAATTGAGGGCAGAAACGGGTCACATTTTTTTCCAGAAAAGAAATCACTAAAAGCTAATGTACCATTAATTTATGGTTAAAACACAAAAGTTTGAATTAAAAAAAATATTTTTCTGTAATAAACGTTATAAACGAGTCCAATTCGTACCCGATCATAGAGATATGTATGTATATTGTATATATACAGAAGCCCAGCAAACGCGAGTTCAGCACTTTGCACACTAGTGCAATGCATTTGGCTAGGTATTTGATTCGTTTTAGGTGTGTTTGTGCATTCCACTTCTCCAAAGAAATTTAAAAGTACCCAGTTGGTCGCTTGTCTCTTAAGAGACATAATCTCGATGGTTTGAGCCTAGGAATCATATTGCTTATCTTTCTTCATCCCTAGATAGAAAGAAATAGCAATATAAACATGTGTTCCCACCACGATCTATTTGTAAGGCAAAAAACAGCCGCATCACTCCGAGCGCAGCAAATGTCATCCGCGACTTACACGATAAAAATTAAATACGCGAAAAGTTACAGTTCAAGTGCGGTTACAATAAAACGACACAAGTGCGATGTGAAGTGATTGGAAATGTGTCACTACGTTATTAGTTTTTTATATTTATTATATTGCAGTAAGGTAACTTCGCCCCTGCCTGCACGTTTCGCTTCATAACCCCCTTTCTTATTTCCAGCCGATGGCAATCTCCCCGAAATATTCATACGAGTACGAGCTTTTATCACAAAACGCTATCATCAAACAGATGGCGCTATTTCCAAAGCCATTTTTCTATCGAGACATTCGCAGACATGTCTTCGAGATTCGGGGAGCATTTGTCTCGATACCGTGTATTTTTCCCATAAGACGTCTCGAAGAATCTCGCAGACAGGCCGCCATAGTCTTCGAGATATCTGCGAGATTCTCGCAGACGCGACCAACTGGGTAGTGCTGTTTTACTGCCAAACTCCTGATCAGATATACATGCATCTTTATTTACTTTTCGAGTTCTCCAAAGAAATTTAAAAGTACTGCTGTACTACTGCCAAACTCCTGATCAGATATACATACATGCATGTTTATTTTTATACTCTAGATGAACATATAGAGTATTATAAGTTTAATCCAGCCCGAAAAGTTTGTAACGCATAGAACCGAGCCTCGGACGAAAAAAAGTTTTATAATATTTTGTGTTTATTTTTGGCCAAAACCCCCAAATCCGTTTGCTGTCCGTCCGTCCGTCCGTCCGTCCGTCCGTCCGTCCGTCAGTCCGTCCGTCCGTCAGTCCGTTAGCACGATAACTCAAGAACGCCCGGGGTGAGGGTGCGAGGGGGAAGGTGGGGGAAGCGTTTTAGACGAAAAATTTTGGTTTCTAGATCTCAGCAACCGATAATGGTAGGAAGCTGAAACTTAGAATTTCTATAGAGCTTTGATAATGGACCCATTTGCAAAAAAATTGCTGATATGGGTGAAGGGTTGTGGGAGTGGAGGGGGAAATAATGCTTCCGAAACGCAAAAATACCGGTATCGACACATTCTCAAATCTATATCTCTTAAACCGTTAACGGCAAGCAATTAAAACTTAACAAATATCTGTAGTTGTACTAGGAGAGTAGATTAAAACAAAATTTTTTGGTGGGATATTGGAATTGTTATTCTGTTCATCTTCGCTTTTCAATAAATAAACGCGTTGACCTAGGAAGTTCAAATTTTGTCACAACTTGTAAAATGGAAAAATTAAGGCTAAGTTCGTTAATGGGCGATATTCTTCCAATCCTTCGGGTACCTCCCATACAAGAGTCCTTGAAACACGTTTTCCCAGTTATTGCTCGAATGCTTCAAGTTAAGAACTTAAAATTTTGCATACGTATGGTTTAAAATGTTTGAATTGAATGTTCCGAGTATGATGCAAATCGAACGAGTCCTTCGTGTAGCAGCCTAGAAAAGTCCTTCAAAAATGTATGCTTTTTACTGAATTCACTATAACTCCAGAACGAGTTAGAGCAGGAATTTAAAATTTTACAGGAATTAGTTTTATACCAAAACCAAAACGGAGTTCATTAATTAGCGCCATCCGTTGACTCCTTCGAGTAGCTGTCATACAAAAGTTCTTAATAAACATATTCACCAATATTGCACGATAAGTTTAGAAAGCTTTAATTTACGACTTTGAAATCTTACAAACATTAATTTTATAATAGTCGCAGCTGAAACTATCAATATGAAAAATGTCCCATGAGTCCTTCATGTAGTTGCCATTCAAAAATTCTGTAAAATGTCCTAACTTACTTTATGGAACTCACTATAAATCAAAAAATCGACCACTATACAAAAGTTTCTACCTGTAAGTAAAAGGTCATGTAATAATTGCTTGTGCTCTCCTCATTCTTTTGATATATTTCCAACTAAAATATAAATCGGAGTTCAGTATTTCATCTAGAGTATCATACGATTGGCTTGCAGCCGATCGTGACTGCGTTATGTTTTTTTTTCGAGTCAATGCACATACTTTTACTTTATTATTTGTAATACAGTATTGTTATTGATTTTCAAAAAAAAAATTTGCTGCCCTCAAAATTTTTTTGTGCACATTTTATGACTAGTTGACACGAAAAAAGCAATAAAAATTTTCACTCCGTCTGTCCGCCGTACGCCGTAAGCCGTACGTTGTAACGACTCGAATTGCTGGGGTAGGCTCATCGGGCGCCAGGGGTTCGTTACAAACATTTCTTGTTTTGACTTCAACTATTTTATTATATTTAAGGTTATAATTCATTATGTAATTCGGTAAATTCAAATAAGTATTAAGTATTATTTGTCTAATACGCTTCGGTTTCCTCGGTCCTATAACGTCTCTGACTTCGTTATCCTCTCGTTGCTGCTCGGCTCGGTACTTCTCGGGTGCTTTGCGTTGTTTCGTGCGTTTCTTGTGGCATTTGCTACGCCGCATTGCGCTGACTGGCGTCGTTCCGTTTTGTCTATGGTTCTCACAAGTTCGATGTTGCTCGCTTGACTCGGCATCCTCCCGCTTTGCTTCTTGTCCCTCTGTGTTGCCTCGACCCCTCCTGTCTACGTCCCTTGGTGTCGCCTGGCGCTTCTTGTGCTCAATGTCTTCGACATCCCCTGTCTACGTCGCTTCTGGTGCATTGCGGTGCTTACCTTCTTCTTGCGATTGTTTCCCGTAGTTCTGGCGTTGTTCGTCGTACTGTCCGTGGCTGATTGTAGCTCGGCTCTTGGCACGCCTCTGCTTGCCTTCCTTCGGTCTCTGTGCGTCATCTCATGCTTGTGTCCTTTTACGTTACGTCCTTTCCGGTCCAACTTGTGTTGTGTTGCGTTGTTCTGCGTGTCGTTGTTCTGCGCGTTGCGTTGCTCTGTTGCCCTACGTGTTTTGTTACTCCATACGTGCGTAGCTTCCTTCGTTGTCTTGATCTGTGCGTACCGTCACTCTGTGCGTTGCTGCGTTGCGTTGCTCTGCGTGCTATGTTACTCTGTACGTGCGTAGCTTCGCTCGTTGCCCTGCTCTGTGCGTACCGTTGCTCTGGATGTTGCGCAGCTCTGTGCGCGTTTTGCTCTGCGTGTTGCTTCTGTTGTGTCGTTCTGCGTTGTTCTGCGTGTCGTCGCTCCGTGAGGGTCGTTGCTCTCTGTGTCGTTGCTCGGTGTGTCGCGTTGTGCTGCGTTGCTCTGTGTTGCTCTGTGCGTTGCTTTGCTCGGTGCGTTGCCGCGTTGCTCAGTGTGTCGAAGTTCTGCGCGTTGCATTACTCTGTGCGTCGTCGTTGCTCTGTGCGTTATTTGCTCTGAGTGTCGTTGCTGCGTTGCTTTGCGCGTTTCGTGTGCCGTCGTTGCGTTGCTCGGTGCGTGGCGTTGCGTTGTCCTGTGCGCGGCGCTGCTCATGGTGTAGCGTTACTCTGCTGACCTGCGCTTCGTTGTGCGTCGTCGTGGCGTTGCGCTGCTCTTGCCCTGAGCGCTGTGCTGCGTTGTGCGTCGTCGTGCCGTTGCGTTGCTCCATGCGTTGCGTAGCGGTGCTTCCTCCGGACCTCGGTTACGCGGGCCTTCTTCGTTGCTGCCTCGTTGTTGCGTCGTCAGGGTCCCGCTGCGTCGTCTGCGTTGTCCTCGGTGCCGCTCGTCTGGTGCTCACTGTATCGCTGCGTCGCTTGCGCTGGCTGAGTTTGGCTCCGTGTGTGAATATTCACGGTAACCGGTTGGCCGTTCTATATTTTTAGGCGAACTCACAAGAGCCACAGACCCTAAATAGATTGGCATGGCCGGGGCAAGCCGTACTCTACCGTCGAGACTTTCGAGACTATGTTTTGGCGAACTCACAAGAGCCACAGACCCAAGCCATAGGTCGATTTCTCGGGCATGGCGTTAGTTTTCACTTTGGGAGGAGTTTTTAGGCTCGACCCGCGGCTACTAACTACGCCGCCAACTAGACAATTTGTGTTCGATCGTTTTGGACTATATATTGGCCAGAACATGCACTGGCTGCGAATTATATCGGTTATATAAAAATACATGATGTTTTTATATTATAGCTCTCTTTCGGTATTTTGGTTCTACAGCACTGTCGTTGTTGTAAGCGGAAATTTACCGTAAGATTTCCGTCCTTACAACGTCGACCGCCAAAATCCTTTGAAGGCTCGTAGCTCTCAAACCAATGGAGCTATTAAATTAAATTTTTCTAGGAATAGACTGGGTAGACCCCTTGAATTGACATTATTTTCAGGGGTGGGGGTGTGAGGGGGAAGGTGGGGGAAGCGTTTTAGACGAAAAATTTAGTTTCTAGATCTCAGGAACCGCTTATGTTAGGAGACTGAAACTTGTAATTTCTATAAAGCTTTGATAGTGGACCCATTTGCAAAAAAATTGATGATATGGGTGAAGGGGTGTGGGAGTAGAGGGGAAAGCAATGCGTCCGAAACGCTAGAAAGTCGAAATCGACACATTCTAAAATCCATATCTCCTAAACCGTTAATAGCAAGCAATTAAAACTTAACAAATATCTGTAGTTATACTAGGAGAGTAGCATGAAACAAAATTTTTGGGTGGGGGTAGTGGCGTACGGGGGTGGGGGTTGAAATATGCTTCAAATTTTTACCAGAAGTAGTCCTAATAGAACCCTAGTAGGGAAAAAAAAGTTTGGGGGTATGGGTGTAGAGGGTGAGGGTGGGGAAGGGTGAGAAAGAAAAAATTCCGATGCTTATATCTTAAGAACCTATAATGATAGGAAGCTGAAACTTGGTATTTAGATAGAGCTATAGTAGTGGCATGGTGGAAAAATAAAATTTTGTTTAGGGGTGCTATGGTACGGTGGTGGGGGTGTTTTTCCTAACTTTAGAACGGCTTATGCTAGGAAGTTGAAACTCGGTACGTATATGTAAATTAACTAGAAAAGTAATTCTGATAAAAAACAATTCGAATATTCATTGGCGTTCAGAAGCGGGGGCCAAAAAAAATATCAGTAAATATAAAATGCATATATTTTCACGATTTTCGTCATATCTACTAGGTCTTTCGAAATATTGAATTCATTTTTATTCTACGGATTCTTCATGTGAATACCTAGAATGTGTTTTCACGATTTTTTGAAATTCGACCCCTAAGAGGGTGTAAACTGGTTGTATACTTTTTCATGAATTCCACCATGTTCCTCAGGTCTGATCAGGTATCGAATATCTTTTTACTTCCCCAGGCTTGTTTAATAATCACCTATTTTTAAGTTTTGTTTTTTCCAACCTCTAGACCGCATCCCGGAATATGAATAATTATTTAATTCATATGTTACACCCTTTTCTAACCGCTTCCTGAACTTTTTGTTAGGTTTTCAGTCACATAGTAACATACACCGCATCCCCGAATTGAACGCGTTCTGAACTTCTGCCAGAAAAATAATAAAGCTGCGCCCAGACGGTAGTACTTATGTCGGTTTTCCTTAGTACCTTGCCGATTCGACCTGTAGTACCTTCTATGAAAGGTAATGTCAATGTTGAATAAGCCTATTTGCACAAATTGCAAGAACCTTTCAATCGCATTCAAGAAAAAGGAAAGAAATATACGGTGCATTCAGAAGTACTGCTAAGCTCTAGATGATATGGATCAAGGGTTGTGGGAGTAGGAGGAAAAATAATCCGTCCGAAACGCAAAAAAGCCGAGCTCGACACATTCTAAAATCCATATCTATTATACTGAACCGTTAATGGCACATATTTCAAACCTAACGGATATCTGTAGTTATACTAACTACAGAGTGATAACAAATGTTTGAGTGAGGGCAGTGGTATAGGGGGTGGGGGTGAAAAACTTAAGATAACGATATTTCACACACTAATTGATCTAGAAAAATAAAATTCGGTTTAAGTATAAAGCTTGACAAATAAAGATTGCTCAAAGTAAAATTTTTTAAGTGGGTGGTGAAGCATGATAGTGGAGGGGATATGAATTTTAAAAAAAAACCCGTTTTATATCTCAAGAAGAGTGTAAGATAGATGCCTTGGAATTTTTACCAGACGTAGCGCTAATTCTACCCTAGCAGGGTGTGGGTGTAGCGGGGGAGGGTGAAAAGGAAAAAGTTCAGATGTTTCTATCTTAAGAACCTATAATGATATAAAGCTGAAACTCGGTATTTAGATAGAGATATGGTAGTGGCAGTTTGAAAAAATATTATTTTGTTTTAGTGGTAGTATGGTACGGGGGTGGGGAGGGTGTTTTTCGTAACAATAGAACGGATTATGCTAGAAAGTTGAAACTCGGTGTGTATATGTAAATCAACTAGAAAAGCAATTTGCCAGCAATTTTTTTTTAATACTGATTAACTTGAACTTTAAATTGACCAGTAAGGTTCGATATTATCTACAAGTAGTTATTAGTAGTAGTAGTAGTAGTAGATATTATATACTACAATAAAAGAAAGAGAAATTTGTAAGTAATGGAACTCTCTTTCGAGCTCTTATGAAGCGATTCTCGAGATATCAAACTCGGAAGCCCTACATATTTTTCCCGTATAAATTCTATCTATCTATCATTATATTTTGAGCAATTCGGAAGTATTGTTTTTTCTCACTCCCATACTCTTCACCAATATCGAAAACTTTTTGCGAACTATTCAAGTTTTATATTGAATTAAATTCAAGTTTCAGATTTCTAGTATAAACGATTGAGAGTATCTAAAATCTCCGCTTACAATTGACCACAGTCACTTAAAGAAAATCCACCTGGTTTACACACTGAAAAAATTTCAGCTTACAAGGAATACAAAACGATTCCACAACCAGTTTTCGAACTGAGTGTGACTTAAGGGGGAAAGCAGAAAAAATAGGTGAATTTTAGAAACTATTATCTCAAAAACTATAAAACCTATCCAAAAATAATGTGTGAAATTTTTGAAGAAATCGGTTCAGCCGTTTTCCAAAGATTTTGGGAACGGTCTTTGAAAAGTATGTTTCGAGATAATCGCGTTTGAATGACGAAGAATTCACGTAGGGCCCATCCCGGTTAATTGCCCATAGCTTCCACAATTATCGAAATTTTAACATGAAATTTACAGACAACATTCCTAAGACTATAAACTTTGAGATGAATAAAAAAAAAATTTCTACTCAGAAAATTCCCCTTAAAGTAGGGAGATGGTCTAGCACCCATGCTTTTCAACTTGGCACTAGAGAATGTCATCCGAAAACCCTGACCGACACTAATGGGACACTACTATTCAAGTCCACCCAATAGCTAGAACACCTCCTGTGCAACTGCCCAGCTCTCGCTAGAAGACGGCTGAAAGCTCTGGGTGCTTCGACCTTCGCAAACCTTAAAGAAGTCTCTCTTAACAGCATGCATAGACTTTGCTTTGCTATGGTTACAGGGACCTTTGAATTAAACGAGGAGCTCTCAACACAGATCGAAACGCAAGCGCACCTGCCATAAGTAGATTGGGTCTCCTATTTTTTATGTTTTTTTTATTCTTCCCTAGTGCTGAGTAGAGTCACTTCATACGAACTAAAACAAACATCCATTATCTTGAGTACGGAATATGTGTGTTTCATTTGAAACCAGTACATTTGAAAAATTTTTTGCAGTTGCAGTTCGATTTTTCATTTTAAGGATCTCCACTAAAGTGGATAAACGCTGTATTTAGTTGACATTTCATGAGACATATCTCGATTCCGTGAAACGTCAATCAAAATCCATCTGCTACACGTATACACACTAAAACTATGCCATTTAAGAAACCCGCGATTTTTTAAATTCGCAGGTTTTTAGACTACTAAATATGTACCAAAAGTGGTCATTGTCCGTACTCATGATAATGGATGTTTGTGTTAGTTCTTATACAGTGACTCTAGTGCTGAGGAGGTATTTGTCAATCTTGACTCTGTCATATACCAATTTTAGAGTATAATTTGGTGAGTATAGATAATTTCATAAATCTTGAGACTAATCTAGAAAAAAATGGCTACGAAACGGACAAAATCAATCGACGATGATTCATCGATAGCAAATGAAACGTATTATACTCGGTTGAGAAAGATAGCAAAGCTATCTTAAGACTTAGCTACTGGAGGACGAGGTCTTTAAATCGAGACGGTTTGAGGTGAAGAATTTAGGATCTCAAGGGGATCGGGGTCAAAAATATTTAATATTGTTATTAAGAACTACACTAACCTTAATTGAGAGTCACAGATTTTCTTAAATTTTTTTTACCACGATCCCCTAAATGAGATTGAGATATTCAAGGGAAAGACAAAGTCGTTATCCTTAAAAAAAACTTGCAAGGATAAGTTTTATTCGTATTATTTTTATATTGCGACAGCCTTGAACTTTAAAATAAGTCCTACTTCATTATTCTGCGACAAGGACTAAGTACCAGAGATATGCATTTTCGAAGAGGTCTCGGACACCATTTTTGTGAAATCTTTAACATACTATAACTAACAAAAAAAAAAGAGATAGAAAAAAAATTTAAGTCATATTTTTTTCTTCAGTTCTTCGACGACATAAGTTTTCAAAAGAATCGGCGTTGGTAAGTCACAAATTTTGTCATTTTTGGCGATTCTTGATGGAATAACCCAAACGTTTGAATTGACACCTTTGATAGTTATAACCATAGAGATAGATATATGTAGGTAGTGGAGATGACAAGCAGCGACTGTTTTGAAGCTGGACGATTTATCGCAAAGGACCGGCAATAAACAATATAGTCCAGTAATCAGAGACAAAATTTCTGTAAATAACGGAAAAAAATAAAAATGTTTTGAAGTAGTTAGGTTCTAATGATGGAGTAGAATAGGGAATCACAGTTTTACACCAAAATTTGATATGGCGTGTGCCCGAAATTTTGATTTTTCTGTTTTGTCGATTTGTAGTATTTGTAGTTTGTTGTCGATTTCATCGCTAAAAATAGAGAGAACCAAGTTTATAGAGAATTAAATTTTCTATCTTTTTTATCTGAACACCTTTTTTGCAAAATCATTATTTATCGCCTTATTAAGCGTAAAGTGCCAAAAATTAGGAGATTGTCCCAGTTTTTAAACTTCTGTACCATTTTTATTAAAAATAGGTGACATATTTACATGGCAAAGTTATAGGGGACTAAATTTCCTACAAGATTTGCTTACACCATTTTTTCGTACGACCAACGGATCACGAGCGGGAGCACGGTAAACACACATATATGTAGCGTAAATAAGTGCACAAATGCCCCTCGTTTTCTTCGGTGCACATTTCATCTGACTGGGTCAGATCGTCAAAAATAGCCAAACCTTTGAATATGTACTAGGCAACTATTTGCATTTCACTGCCACCTGGCATGAAACGCTTCATACAAAAACGCACAATTTTGATTCAATTCATTTGTTTCGAATTGAAGCATTATTATTGTTCGTAGAGAGATTCAACGTTTTTTATCGATCACTGGTCCATAATTGATGGTGATCAGTAGATAATATCTGTTATGTCCCCAAAACGCCCGCCCCCCCCCCCGTTCCTACGCCAGTGGTATAGTGGTTGGATACTTTTTCATGAATTCTCTAAGATCTGATCAGTTGTCGAATATCTCTTCGGTTTTCGACTTGGTTAATAATCACCTATTTACAAGTCTTTCTCCTTTTTCAACCCCTAGACCGCATCCCGGATTATGACTCAATTATGTAATTCATACGTTCCATATTCTAACCGTTTCCCGAACTTCGTGTTCCGAACTTCTGCCGGAAAATAATAAAGTTTCGCCCAGACCCTTGGTAGATTTTTTTTGATTAAAAATAAATAAACAAAAATTATACAAGCCGACTTTTCACAGACTCCTATTGGTTTTAAGAACAATGGTTTTTCATAGTACATTAATAAAGGCTACAGTCGAGTTTGAAAATTTACTCAAATAAAAAAAAACACAAAACATTTTTTCTAATTATACTCTAGATGAACATATATTTAGAGTATTATAAGTTTAATCCAGCCCGAAAAGTTTGTAACGCATAGAACCGAGCCTCGGACGAAAAAAAGTTATATATTATTCTGTGTTTATTTTTGGCCAAAACCCCCAAATCAGTTTGCTGACCGTCCGTCCGTTCGCACGATAACTCAAGACCGCGTAGACCTAAGAAGTTGAAATTTTGTCACAACTTGTAAAATGGAAAAAGTAAGGCTAAGTTCGTTAATGGGCGATATACTTCCACTCCTTCGGGTGCCTCCCATACAAGAGTCCTTAAAACACGTTTTCACAATTATTGCTCGAATGCTTCAAGTTAGGAGCTTAAAATTTTGCATACTTAAGGTTTACAATGTTTGAATCGAAAGTTCCGAATATGATGCAAATCAAATGAGTCCTTCGTGTAGCAGCCCAGAAAAGTCCTTCAAAAATGTATGCATGTTACTGAATCCACTCCAGAACGAATTAAAGCAGGAATTTAAAATTTTACAGGAATTAGTTTTATACCAAAACCAAAACGGAGTTCATTAATTAGCGCCATCTGTTGACTCCTTCGGGTAGCTGTCATACAAAAGTCCATAATAAACATGTTCAACAATATTGAACGATAACTTTAGAACACTTTAAGTTACGACTTCAAAATTTTATACACATTAATTTTATAATAGTCGCAGCTGAAACTATTAATATGAAAAATATCCCATAAGTCCTTTATGTAGCTGCCATACAAAAATTCTGTAAAATGATCTGACTTACTTTATGGAACTCACCATAAATCAAAAAATCGAGTAGCCACTATACAATAATTTCTACCTGTAAGTAAAAGGTCATGTAATAATTGCTTGTGCTCTCCTCATTCTTGTGATATATTTCTAAATAAAATATAAATCGTAGTTCAGTATTTCATCTAGAGTATCATACGATTGGCTTGCAGCCGATTGTGACTGCATTATGTTTTTCTTTCCATTTTGTTCACTGGAATAATTCCTGAAAATGGTTTTCCTATGAAATCTGCGCGTCACTTCACAATACTTAAAACACGAATATGCGTATCTAGGTTTAGTACCAAACTCCAATTTTAATTTTTATATTATTTTTATCATTATGTTACGTGCAAGTCTGGCAACTCCGCAACTCGATCTGCTACGAATCATGGGAACAACAACGACCAGACACCTAGAGGGAAAAAGTCAACCTGACAGAGCTTCGTTAACTGTATAAGAGTGGAAAAAATCGAAGACACCAACTAACAGCGTATCGAACGATTTGAAGCGTTCGAGAAAGTTCACACGATGCATAGAGCTATATGTATAATGGAGATGGCGTGCAGCGACTGTTTTGAAGCCGGAGGTTTTTTCGCACAGGACCAGCGATATTCACTATGCTACTATCAGCATCTTACTCACATATATGTTAAACCCCGGTATTGAAAAGAAAAAAAGCCCAACCTTTAAATACTAGGCTAATATTTGCATTTCACTGCCACCGGGCATAAAACTCTCCATACAAGAACAGTCGCTTAAACTTCAAAATGCTTCACAGTGCTTTACCAAACGGAGTGTTGCCATCTCCGTTATATATAGCTCCATGACACGATGGAACATTCACATATACCCTGGAATGTTTTACTAGACCCTTGATTTTCACCAAACAAGTATAAAAAATCTGCCAACAGTCTGGGCGCAACTTTATTATTTTTCCGGCAGAAGTTCGGAACGTGTTTTATTCGGGGATGCGGAATATGTTACTATGTGACTGAAAACCTAATAAAAAGTTCGGGAAGCGGTTAGAATAGAGTGTAACATATGAATTATATAATTGGGCCATATTCCGGGATGCGGTCTAGAGGTTGAAAAAGAAAATACTTAAAAATAGGTGATTTTTAAACAAGCCCGTGGAAGTGAAAAGATATTTGATATCTGATCAGACCTGAGAGATATGGTGGAATTTATGAAAAAGTATACAACCGCTTTACACCCCCTTAGAAGTCGAATTTCAAAAAATCTTGAAAACACTTTCTAGGAATTCATATGAAGAATCCGTAGAATAAAAATGAATTCAATATTTGGAAAGACCTAGTAAATATAACGAAAATCGTGAAAATGTATCCATTTTATTTTTAATGATAATTATGATAATAAGCCCCAATGAATATTCAAATTTTTTTTATCAGATTTACTTTTCTAGTTGATTTACATATACGTACCGAGTTTCAACGTTCTAGCACAAGCCGTTCAAAAGTTAGGAAAAACACCCCCACCCCCGTACCATACTACCCCTAAAAAAAAATTTATTTTTCCACCATGCCACTACAATAGCTCTTTCTAAACATCAAGTTTCAGCTTCCTATCGGTAAAGGTTCTTAAGATATAAACATTGAAACTTTTTCCTTATCACCCCTCCCCACCCTCAACCTCTCCACCTCCACTCGAATTTTTTTTTTCCTACTAGGGTTCTATTAGGCCTAACGGTTTAGGAGATATGGATTTTAGAATGTGGCGATTTCCACTTTTTTGCGTTTCGTACGCATTATTTCCCCCTCCACTCCCACACCCCTTCACCCATATCAGCAATTTTTTTGCAAATGGATACTATCAAAGCTCTATAGAAATCCTAAGTTTCAGCCTCCTACCATAAGCGGTTGGTGAGATCTAGAAACCAAAATTTTTCGTCTAAAACGCTTCCCCCACCTTCCCCCTCACACCCTCACCCCTCAAAAAAATCTGACTTCAAGGGGTCTATCATGTCTATTCATAAAAAAAAAATCAATTTAATAGCTTATAGGGTTTGGGAACTATAATTCCTCAAATGAGTTTTCGTACGGCGTACGGCGTACGGCGCACAGACGGACTGAAAATTTTTATTGCTTTTTTGGTGTTTACTAGTAATAAAACGAGTAAAAAAAAATTTCAGGGTAGCAAATTTTTTTTAAAAAAAAGTCGATAGCAATACTTTATTATTAAAATAATAAAGTAAAAGCAGATGAAGCTCTCACCAGGGACAATTGTAATTTTGGTTACTTCGACTTGACGTCAGTAGAGCGCGATCGAGTTAAGCGAATGTAAGTAAAAGCGGGCGGTATTGCCATACATCAATACATCAAAATCATTGTGAGAGGAAAATTGAGGGGAGTGAAGGAGATGGATATATTTTTAAGGGCGTCTGTAGAGTTGAACCAGAGGAGCAAAGTGGCAATTCCATCGGCGTCCGATCGAATGTGAGAGGGGGAGCCGCTGGAAAATTACAGATTCCCCATCGGCGTCCGGTAAAATTTGGGGCCGCGGGCATTTTTGCCGATTTTAAAAATTTATAAGAGGGGAAGGACTCTATGAGGCGAGAGGGCGCGAAGGTACTATTCTTGCGTTTGAGCCCAACCTGAAAAAAAAGAAAAAAGTATCTTTAAATCTGTCGTGTATGTGTATGTTTCAAATCTCGCAAACCCTGAAATAAAAAGTTATAGCGTTTTGAAATTTAGAAGACTTAATCGTCGCCGTTCGACACAGTGCAAATATGCATTTAAAGTGCGATTAATAAATTAACACTTGAATGTAATTTAGAGTGCGAATTAATAAATAATCGCTTGTTTTATTTTAACCGAATTGTTTTACTTAAAATTCCGGCTAACCCTTTGCTCGCAACAGCCCTGGATGACTCGCACTAAAATTATAGTTTTACACTATTTCAATCTTATGGTATAAACACAATTGAGACGAAGTTCGCCAGCGGCGGCGAAGTTCACTGTCAAAATTTTAAAATTGTACCGCAACACACGTACTGAAGCACAATTACGACGGTGAGCGGTTGTGCGAACATTTTGTTGCACCTGGATAACATCTAATTTCTAACTTTGCCATCGCCGCCACAGGTGTCAGTGTGTTTTCAGTCAGATTTGTTGACAGTGAAACGCAATTTAGGGCACGCAGAATATAAGCGCGTAGATAAAAAGTCTAAAGTATGGGAATGTGTAGGAAAGGAAATGAATGTGACAGGTTTACTTGAGTTCAAAATTTATTATTTTTATTATAAGAATGTGTGTTTATGAATACTGGTGTGTCTTCGGCATTGAATGCATCGCAGAGCTCTGCCGGACGGAGCAGGAGACGTGGTGCAGACGACATCGAGAAGTGATTTACTTCTTTTCTTGAGAAGGCGGAAAGAAATATCAGCAATTTCGGTGGAGGTGGAAGCAGTGCCACCATGCAATTTTTTACAGCAATGAGGAAACGAGTGGAAGAAGCTGCACTACCGACGCATCTGTCAGTGGATCTCCAGTTAAAAAATCTGCCAACAGTCTGGGCGCAACTTTATTATTTTTCCGGCAGAATTTCAGAACGCTTTCAATTCGGGGATGCGGTGTATGTTACTATGTGACTGAAAACCTAACAAAAAGTTCGAGAAGCGGTTAGAAAAGGGTGTAACATATGAATTAAATAACTGGGTCATATTCCGGAATGCGGTCTAGAGGTTGAAAAAAAAAAATTAGAAATGGGTGATTATTAAACAAGCCTGGGGAAGTGAAGAGATATTCGATATCTGATCAGACCTGAGAGATATGGTGGAATTCATGAAAAAGTATACAACCAGTTTACACCCTCTTAGGGGTCGAAGTTCAATCGTGAAAACACATTCTAGGTATTCACATGAAGAATCCGTAGAATAAAAATGAATTCAATATTTCGAAAGACCTAGTAGATATGACGAAAATCGTGAAAATATATGCATTTTATATTAACTGACATTTTTTTTTGCCCCCCGCCCTTCTGAACGCCAATGAATATTCAATTTTTTTTTATCAGAATTACTTTTCTAGTTAATTTACATATACGTACCGAGTTTCAACTTCTTAGCATAAGCCGTTCTAAAGTTAGGAAAAACACCCCCCACAACCGTACCATACTACCCTTAAAAATAAATCTATTTTTCTATATAGCTACTATACTATAGCTCTATCTAAATACAAAGTTTCAGCTTCCTATCACTATAGATTCTTAAGATATAAGCATCGGAACTTTTTCTTTCTCACCCTTCCCCACCCTCACCCTCAACACCCACACCCCCAAACTTTTTTTTCCCTACTAGGGTTCTATTAGGCCTACTTCTGGTAAAAATTTGAAGCATCCATCTTACACTGTTATTGAGATATGAAACGTGTTATTTTTGAAAAATTCCTATCCCCTCCACTTACGTACTCCCCCGCCCCTTCAAAGATTTTACTTTGAGCAATCTTTATTTATCAAGCTTTATATCCAAACCGAATTTTGTTTTCCTGGTGCCACTGGTTTAGGAGATATCGTAATGTTAAGTATTTCAACCCCCACCCCCGTACGCCACTACCTCCACCCAAAAATTTTGTTTCATGCTACTCTCCTAGTATAACTACAGATATTTGTTAAGTTTTAATTGCTTGCTATTAACGGTTTAGGAGATATGGATTTTAGAATGTGTCGATCTCGACTTTTTTGCGTTTCGGACGCATTGCTTCCCCCTCCACTCCCACACCCCTTCACCCATATCACTGTTTTTTTTTTGCAAATGGGTCCATTATCAAAGTTCTATAGAAATTCTAATTTTCAGCCTCCTAACACAAGCGGTTCCTGAGATCTAGAAACCTAAATTTTTCGTCTAAAACGCTTACCCCGCCTTCCCCCTTACACCTCCTGCCCTGAAAATAATGTCAATTCAAGGGGTCCACCAAGTCTATTCTTAGAAAAAATTTTAATTTAATAGCTCCACTGGTTTGAGAGCTACAAGCCTTCAAAGATTTTGGCGGTCGACGTACGGCGTACGGGGTACGGCGTACGGGGTACGGCGTATGGGGTACGGCGTACAGACGGAGTGAAAATTTTTATTGCTTTTTTCGCGTCTACTAGTCATGAAACGTGGACAAAAAAATTTTGAGAGCAGCAAATTTTTTTTTTTTGAAAATCAATAACAATACTGTATTATATATAATAAAGTAAAATTACTGAGCTCGTATTTCAAATGATTGGTGAGCAGACGAACAATTAAAGTCGGAACCCTTATTTTTTAAGTTTAAAATGAAATGGCTGTGAGCTAAGAATCAAGCCAAATGAAACACTTTTTGTTTTTATTATGAAGAACGAAGTTCTGTGCCATTCTCTCGGTATTATTTCGTCATTGTCTTCACGGTCTACGAGGTCCTCAGAAAAATAACCGCTATCACGATCAAGCATAAAGAAATTGTGTAATACCACTGTTGCCGCAATACTATTTTATCTGCATTTTTGGGAGAACAATGCATTGCTTTTCCGAGGACTCTCCATCTATTTGCAAAAATGCCGAAGGCGTTCTCAATATAAACACGTGCTCTCGACCACCTTTTATTAAAAGTCTCTTTCCTCGGGGGTAAATTTTTGCCGGGATAAGGCCTCATCAAATTTGGTTTGAGCGGAAATGCACTGGTTCCAATGAAGTAATGAGGGAAGTATATGTCCTCTTGCGGAAGCTTTTGGGGCGGGGGTACATCGAATGTAGCATCCAGAATTGAGCTCCGAAGAAATATTCCTCCTTCACTTTGACTCCCGACCGCTCGGACGTCTACCAGTGTGAAACAATAGTTTGCATCACATGCTGCTAGCTATACAGTACTGAAATTGTTATTGTTCTTATAATTGTAGTACAGTGAGCCACTGCGTCGTTGACATATGGCTTTGATGTGCTTTCCGTCAATTGCTCCGATGCAATTCGGCATCCACCGTTTATTCCAAAAATCCCGCGCAATATTCGCCCATTCAAATCTACTCGGAGGGGCTAAATAAATTTGGCCAAGTTCTTCCCAAATGGCATCACACGTCTCGTACACTATTTGCCGTACAGTAGAGGATCCCATTTTGAAGCACCAAGCAAGAACTTACGGTGAACTTCCATGAGCCAGATACCTAAAAAAAATAAAATTTGTTAGTTCTAGTATACTGCAATACGGTGAAGCTTACATTAATGTTATTGCGAAGCGCATTTCTGGTCCGATTGGTTTCCTTCTGGAGCAACGTTCCAGACGTTCTTAAAGGAGATTCAACAACAAATTGAATATGGAAACGCTGATTCGTGTTGCTAAGGCAAAATGCTCTTCGTCTCCATCCTTCATTTGTTCAAAATTAGTTGCGAAAAATCCGTCCGAATCGCGTGTACGGTTGGCTGGACGTACCCACCACCGTCCTCTTCTGTTAACATCTGTACGCAAGGGACACTGTGTACACAACATTCAAAGTATAAACAAATCTACATATACATTGAAAATACAAGGTTTTCCGGTGAATACTGTTAAATTTATTTTGGGTGACGTTTCGGACTCGTCTGAGTTCTTTATCAAACTAATCGACAATATCTCTACAATTGTTATTTATACAAATGAAAGCAGGTAAAAAAGAGGTAACAAAATTAACTAACAGAAGGGTCAATTAGAAAACAAAGGGGAAAATTACGTTAATAAAGGAGGTCATAAAAACATTAAACGGATGCGGGGGCTTATAAGAAGGGAAATAATTATGAAAGTTGAAATTAATTAATTAGTTTTTGGGATTGAAGATTTTTGGTAAACGTTGTTTTTTCCAAAAACCTAGACAAGGTAGCCAAAGTGAAGAGAGGTTGTATCCAACGTCTCGGTTAAAATTGTGTGGATGTTTGGTTATCTATCTCAATTGCTTCTTTTACAATTCTTTGAAGATAGTGTTTCGTCCTGGCCAATATTTTGACGTTGTTGGAATCGATTGAATGGTTTTCTACCGCTGTATGCTCCGCAATTGCCGATAAGTGGACCTGGTTTTTGTGTGCAGCGTTGATGTTCACGAATCCTTGTTCTGATGGTCCGTCCTGTTTCTCCGATGTACTTTCTGTTTGTTGCAAGACCCGCAGGGAACTTTGTAAATGCCCTCCATTTCCAGTGGGATTTTGTCCTTTTAGTTTCCAACGTCAACAACGTCAAAATATTGGCCAGGACGAAAAACTATCTTCAAAGAATTGTAAGAGAAGCAATTGAGATAACCAAACATCCACAAAATGATAAAGGACTCAGTCGAGTCCGAAACGTCACACAAAATAAATTTAACAGTATTCACCGGAAAACCTGGTATTTTCAATTCGAAATGTACTGTGAAAATACTCATCAAAAATCTATCCATTATTAACCACTTTCTTAACTTTTATAAACACTTCGTTAAAAAATTGTGTCCAGTTTGTTGAACTGTCGTCAAACGTCAAATCGACGGCGAAATTCGCCCGATATGTGTTTCTCCATTAGCGAATGCGAACTTCTTCGACAAAATTCGCCCGCCGTTTGCGAAGTTCGTCTGAATTGACATATGTACCATGTGCTCTGGTGGCAAATTTCGGAACTATATATGGTAGACAGAAAGTGGCAGTGGCATGTTATTTTCAGACAAAATTGAGATTGAGCTCAAATAAGAGGCAAGGTGGAGGTAAAACCTATCAAAAAGAACAAGATCGTGGAAGTGAAAATCTGATTGGATCTGAGAGATATGGAATAGTTTATGAAAAAGTACACAATCACAATCACCCTTAGGGGTCAATTATGGGAAATACATAGAATAAAATTAAATTCAATATTTGGGACGAGGTAGTAGATATGTCGAAAATCGTGGGAAAATATGCATTCTATTTTCACAGATATTTTTTTTGCCCCCCTTCTGAACACCAATAGATATTCGTTTTTTTTTTATTCAAAATTATTTTTCTAGTTGATTTAGATATACACACCGAGTTTCAACATTGTAGCTTAAGCCGTTCTATATATAGGAAAAACACCCCCCACTTGTGTCACACTACCCTTAGGGGTCGAATTTCAAAAAACCTTGAAAACACTTTCTAGGTATTCATACGAAGAATCCGTAGAATAAAAATGAATTCAATGTTTGGAAAGACCTAATTTTTTTTGCCCCCCTTTCTGAACGCCAATGAATATTCAAATTTTTTTTGTATTACTATTACTTTCCTAGTTGATTTACATATACACACCGAGTTTCAACTTTCTAACATGAACCGTTTAATAGTTAGGAAAAACACCCCCTACTCCCGTAGCATACAACCCCTAAAAAACATTATATTTTTCCAACATTTCGCTACTATAGCTCTATCTAAATACCAAGTTTAAGGCATATATTATTAGAGGTTCTCAAGATATAAGCATCGGAACTTTTTCCTTTTCACCCTCCCCCTCTACACCCTCAACCCAAAAACTTTTTTCCCTACTAGAGTTTAATTAGCGCTACTTCTGGTAAAAATTCTAAGCATCTATCTTACACTGTTCTTGAGATATGAAATGTGTTTGATTTGAAAAATTCTCATCCCCTCCACTTCTATGCTCCACCTCCCACTTAAAAAATTTTACTTTGATCAATCTTTATTTGTCGACCTTTATACCCAAACCGAATTTTATTTTTCTAGAGCAATTGGTTCATGAGATACCGTTATCTAAAGTTTTTCACCCCCCACTCCCATACACAACTTCCCCCACCCAAAATTTTTCTTGATTCTGTTCTCCTCGTATAACTACAAATATTTTTTAATTTTGAATAGTGTGCAATTAACGGTTTAGGAGATATGGATTTAATTATCTCTCCTTTTTTTGGGTTTCGGACGCATTACATTTCCCCCCACTCCCACACCCCTTGATCAATATTGACAATTTTTCTGCAAATGGGTCTACTATCAGAGCTCTATAGAAATTCCAAGTTTCAGCTTCCTATCATTAGGGGTTACTGAGATCTAGAAACCAAAATTTTCGGTCTAAAACACTTTCCCATCCTTCCCCCTCACACCCCCACCCCTAAAAATTTGGTCACTTCAAGGAGCCTACCTCGTCTATTCGTTAAAAAAATTTCAATTTAATATCTCAAATCGTTTGGTAGCTACGAGCCTCCAAACGATCTTACGTACGGCGGACAGACGGACTGAAAATTTTTATTGCTTTTTTCGCGTCTATGAAACGTGAAAATAAAAATTTTGAGGGTAACAAATTTTTTTTTTAAAAATCAATCACAATACTTAATTATTAAAATAATAAAGTAAAAATCTGCCAACAGTCTGGGCGCAACTGTATTATTTTTCCGGCAGAAGTTCAGAACGCGGGGATGCAGTGTATGTTACTATGTGATTGAAAACCTAACAAAAAGTTCGGGAAGCGGTTAGAAAAGGATGTAACATATGAATTAAATAATTGGGTCATATTCCGGGATACGGTCTAGAGGTTGAAAAAAACAAAACTTAAAAATAGGTGATTATTAAACAAACCTGGGGAAGTGAAAAGATATTCGATCTCTGATCAGACCTGAGAAACATGGTGGAATTCATGAAAAAGTATACAACCAGTTTACACCCTCTTAGGGGTCGATTTTCAAAAAATCTTGAAAATGCATTCTAGGTATTCACTTGAAGAATCCGTAGAATAAAAATGAATTCAATATTTCGAAAGACCTAGTAGATATGACGAAAATCGTGAAAATATATGCATTTTATATTAACCGATATTTTTTTTGCCCCCCCTTCTGAACACCAATGAATATTCGATTTTTTTTTATCAGAATTACTTCTTTAGCTAATTTACATATACGTACCAAGTTTCAACTTCCTAGCATAAGCCGTTCTGAAGTTAGGGAAAACACCCCCCACCACCGTACCATACTACCCCTAAAAAAAAGTGTATTTTTCCACCATGCCACTACTATAGCTTTATCTAAATACCAAGTTTCAGCTTCCTATCACTATAGGTTCTTAAGATATAAGCATCGGAACTTTTTCTTTCTCACCCTTCCCCACCCTCACCCTCTACACCCACACCCACACCCCCAACCTTTTTTTCCCTACTTAGGTTCTATTAGGCCTACTTCTGGTAAAAATTTGAAACATCCATCTTACACTGTTATTGAAATATGAAACGTGTTATTTTTGAAAAATTCTAATCCCTCCCACTTCCGTGCTCCTCCACCCCCTTTTAATATTTTACTTTGAGCAATCTTTATTTATTAATCTTTATAATAAAACCGAATTTTGTTGTTCTGGTCCAATTAGTTTGTGAGATATCGTATTCTAAAGTTTTTCACCCCCCCCCCACCCCCGTATGCCACTACCCCCACCCAAACATTTTGTTTCAATCTACTCTCCTAGTATAACTACAGATATTTGTTAAGTTTTAATTGCTTGCTATTAATGGTTTAGGAGATATGGATTTTAGAATTTGTCGATCTCGGCATTTTTGCGTTTCGGACGCATTATTTCCCCCTCCACTCCCACACCCCTTCACCCATATCTGTTTTTTTTTGCAAATGGGTCCATTATCAAAGCTCTATAGAAATTCTAAGTTTCAGCCTCCTAACACAAGCGGTTCCTGAGATCTAGAAACCTAAATTTTTCGTCTAAAACGCGTACCCCGCCTTCTCCCTTCCACCTCCTTCCCTGAAAATAATGTCAATTCAAGGGGTCCACCAAGTCTACTCTTAGAAAAAATTTTAATTTAATAGGTCCACTGGTTTGAGAACTACGAGCCTTCAAAAAATTTTGCTTGGGCGTGGGGCGGTCGACGTACGGCGTACGGCGTACAGACGGAGTGAAATTTTTATTGCTTTTTTCGCGTCTACTAGTCATGAAACGTGGAAAAAAAATTTTGAGGGCAGCAAATTTTTTTTTTTAAAAAATTGATAACAATACTGTATTATAAATAATAAAGTAAAAGAATTGAAAAAAATGTCTACGTTCTTTTCAAATAATTTAATAATTATTTCATATATCTCTATTCTGGAATATTTAACATTTGAGTAGTTATTTCGAAGTTTATACCTCGCATTCATATGGAAAAATTGTTCATATTCTGACTTCGTTGTGCGGGATTGAGCCCATGATTTTAGAAATGTAGAACCGGAAATAAGCACCTTATTATCAACCAAACCGATCGCCATCAATCTTTATCATGTCTTTCATAATGAAATTAAGAGAGAATCGAAAATTCACCGAGCTCCGAATCGTAAAAATACACACGAACCCCCCTACAACAGTCAGCTGACGAAAATGTGTCTACCATATCTGGTAGTTTTTTTTTCACACCAGGTTCGTCAATTGTGATTATACCATTAATCGCTCAACTAGTTTTGGCAACAGTCGCCGGGCAATTAATTACTGGAAAAATTGTTTGTGTACGGGCTTCATAAGTAAAATATCCTCGCACTGAGAGTTATGGAAGTAAAATATATTGTGTTGTGAACGGTCGGAAGGAAAGATTGAGGATCGGGAAACAGGGGGCCAATTACGCCAATGTCAGAATTGGTTGCTAAAATATAAACTGGAGTAACGTGCCGCGCCGTTGCCTCTGTGGGGAGGGTGGTATCCCAGTAGGAAATGGGAGCATCTCATGATTAATGCCGGACTACTCCTTAGGGAGGTTTGGAGACCTCGTTTTCTCCTCCATTTGACCTCCTTTTTGCAAGAGCATGTCCGCTAAAATCAGATCTCCAATATACCTCCAAAGAAAGCATTCAAAAATACTTGTAAGGGAGCTTAAAACGAGATCTCTAATGGGACTAGTTCTGCAGTAAAACTCAAAAATTGTCTTCATATAGTCCCATTTTCATCCATTCGGAGCAAAAAAAGAGAAGTGACGGTTTTCTGCATAATTTTGTTATTAATCTCCTTTTTTGCTCCATTGTGAGGGATAGTAGATACCTCGTTATTTGCTCCCTCACGGAGTTCTCCTCAAATTTCCTAGTGGTGTTTTTCATATTTCAGACCATGAAACCCTTGACCTGTACAACAGAGAACTCACACAACCTTACTTGATAAAATTGTGATAACTGCATCTCAACTAGACTGGCGCTGATATCATGCGTTGTCTAGATTAAAGGTTTAACTTTTATTACTTTTTTCATTTGTTTATACTTTATGCTATCTTTGTACTTTTTTTCTAAGTCTGTTTCTGTCCTTTTGTGGATGTCATTTTCATTTATTTCATTTTGAATCATTAGTATTTAAAATTCATGTTTTTTTTTAATTTTATCTATTTACTAGCCGCGTACCGCGGCTACGCTCGCTATGCTCACGTTGTTCCATCGCCCCCTGTTACCTCCGTCTCTCCCATTGAGCGGTGGCACCACTCACGCAAATGCTAATGTTATGGCCGACCAAAAAACTGTTTCATTTTTATATATTAGATGACCCCTGTTACTCCCGTTTATCCATTGGTGCTGATTCTCCCGTTTCGAATACACTACAGCTCAAGAAACTGGAAACATTAATGCCATTTTTCATTTTTCACTTTTTACTTTTAGTTTTTAATTTTTAATATTTAATTTTTAATTTTTAATTTTTCTCCTTTAATTTTTTCTCCATTCTCCGTCCCCCATCCTCCATCCTCCATCCACCATCCTCCATCCACCATCCGCCATTCAACATCCTCCATCCACCATCCTCCATTCATCCTCCATTCTCTATCCACCATCTTCCATACTTCATCCACTTAAATGTTGAAATTACTCCCAAACCACCAATTTCGGGAATATATAATTATGTTTACTACCTTTCCGGTAGTCTCGAGAATGTCCATGCAAAATTTGGGAGGAAACGGTTCACAGGTGTAGATTTCCATCGCAATATTCAAAAAAAACTGACTTTATTTTATATATTAGATTAATTAATACAAGGTATTAAGATAAGGATTCCAAACTACTAAACAATTTGAAGATGACATCGGATCAGACTATTGAATAGATTTAAATATGGTGATACATTATAAAAAGGATTCTCGTAACCAGTGGCGGATTTAACCTTCTGGCCGCCCTAGGCCCCAGAAAATTTTGCCGCCCCTTTGGTAGATTTTCGAGTTTTATTTATTTTTTTATTCCACTTTTTTTTCTATTTGAGTTTTTAGGCCAAAAAAGAGTGAAAGAAGTGATTTTTTTTCAAATAGCTGCAATTTTAGTCTCAGGGCGTTCTTTCAAAATCGGAAAACGTTGGTGCCCCGCAAATTTGATCTAGTTTCATAAACTTTTTGAATTTTTGGTTTTAGATCACTTGGCAAGGCTGTAAAAGGTACTGCGTGCATCAACTCACGTCGATCGTGGCCGTACATCATAGGAGCTGGAGCCGCCACTTTGTAATATATTTTTTATAAAAAAATTCACAATTATTCTTCACTTGTACCTCTATATAACCCATTAATAGTAAAGGGTTTTCCAATAAGGACTTGACAACTTTTTTTCAAAATAATATATAATATAATTTGCAGACGTTGTTCCTTCGTGTACTTTACCATGATAAAAATGTTTAGTTTACTGAATAAATTGACAGTGACAGTTTGATGATTAGTGAAAGGGTGCGTTCACAAATTGAATTCAAAGCTGTCAAGTCCTTATTGGAAAACCCTTTATTATTCATATATATTAATTTTATATCCAAGAAAAAATCCTGAAATTGAGTAATTTTTGGGGCCTTTTAACATTTTGGACCGATAAGAATAAAACACATTTAAAAATAACTTTAGAACATTTGTTTAATTCCGCAACCTATGTAATACTTAACTCATGTTTTAGAAAGCACGGAAAAACCAAAACTCGAACTCGAACAAAAAAAAAGTATTTTATCGCAGTTTTGTTTTTGTTCTGAGCCTATTTGAACTGAGCGAACAAAACGCATGGAAAACTTATTCTGTCTCGAACCAAAAAACACAAACTGAACAAAACACAACTTCAGTGTTTCCACAGAGCGGACTTAGTTTGAAAACATACCGAAACCTTTTGAAGCTACCGCTTCTGATTGGGACACGAAAAACAGAACAGAAACAGTCGAAAAAAGCACGAGTTTGTAAAAAAAATTATGAAAAGTCGAAGATTAATTTTTTTCGACACGAGCTTTTACTGAGTTTCTGTTTTGTCCGTTTGGTGGAAAACCGGCATTAGACCACTAAGGAATGAAAACTTTACATAAAATCGGTGATATGCCTCACGCCTCTTACGGAGCTCGCAGAGCAGGTTGTCGATGATAACCAAAAACGTTGCTACTCTCAAATATTCCCTGCCGGTCATTTCCTCTTCTCCTGACGTGTTTTCGCCTGCCCGAATCTTGCACTTCTTATCAGTCAATATTGGTGAACACGTGTTTTAAGGACTTTTGTTTGACAGCTACCCGAAGGAGTCTACGGATAGCGCCAATTAATGAACTCAGTCTTGGTTTTGATATAAAACTAATTCCTGTAAAATTTTGAACACCTGCTTTAACTCGTAAAGGAATTATAGTGGATTCTGAAACTTGCATATATTTTTGAAAGACTTTTCTAGGCTGCTACACGAAGGACTTATTCGCATCATATTTGGAACTTTCGTTTCAAACATTGTAAGCTTTAATTATGCAAAATTTTAAGTTCCTAGCTTGAAGCATTCGTTTTAAGGACTCTTGTATGGGAGGTACCCGAAGGAGTGGCAGGATATCGACCAAATTTCAACTTTCTAGGCCAAAGCGTTCTTGAGTTATCGTGCAAACGGACGGACAGCAAACGCATTTGGGAGTTTTGACGCTAAATAAACACATATACATAATATACTACTTTTTTTCGTCCAAGGCTCGGTTCTATGCGCTACAAGCTTTTCGGGCTGGATTAAACTAATAATACTCTAAATGATTGCATCTAGAGTATAAAAAGTTCGAAGTTGCAAAAAAAAAAAAATTGCCGCTGCCTTAAAGCTGTCACCCAAAATTTGCCGCCCCCCCCCCCCCAAAACTTGCCACCCTAGGCCCGGGCCTACCGGGCCTAGTGGTAAATCCGCACCTGCTCCTAACGTAATATAAATCCATATAGAATGTATGCACGTTTACAAACTTCAGTTATGTACAAATCGAATTTTAGTTTTTAGCGTCGAAAATTACACCTAAATCTTTGATGCTGGAGACTTGGGATTGAAGATATGTGCCGATGAATTATTTAAACTGAATGTGTGATGGTCGGCTGGTATCATGAAGCACTTTTGCGTATTCAAAGACAGTTTATACATAGTACACCAGGATAAGAGTTTATTGACGCCATTTTGTTGGAGAAGGCAATCAGTTTGTGGTTTTATTTGTTCCATTGTATTCAGTGGCGGTTCTAGGCGAGGCCTCCTACATTTTTTTCTATATTTCTGCAAATTTTAAAGCAAATAAGTTTAATCTAACCCAAAAGTTTGTACCAATAAACATAGATAGATTCTTTGTTTTCTTTGTTTATTTGTGACTGAAAACCCCAAATTCGCTGTCCGTCCATTTGGTTATGCGCGTGATAACTTCAGAACGCCTTGGCCTATGATCTTGAAATTATGAATCTGGATGTTTCGTCGTATTTGTAAGGCTAAGGACGGTAACGAGCTGAATCGCCTTACTTCTCCGAGTAACCGTCATACAAAAAGACGTGTTCATGAATATTGGACAATATCTTCGGAAGGCCTGAAGCTCAGGACCACCTTATCCTCAGGGCAAAATGGGCTATAGCCCTGGGGTGCAAGCCTTTCGGGGGCGGCAATTTTTACAGATGTTATGTTTTAAAATTTTTAAAAATACTGGCCACAAGGACGCAGAAATGGAATATTGTATTTTAAGCTATTTTCTGATTTATGTACATATATATTAATTTGGAAGATTGTAGAGGAGATGAAACTAAATTATTTCTATTTCTGCAAGTTTAAGTTTTAAGAAGGAGCGACGGACTGAGTCAACACGCCTGTGGCGTAGCTAGCCATGTTTTGAAGGGGGGGAGCGTCAGCACCAAAATTTTAATATTGACCAATTTGAACGTTAAATTGACCAGTTAAGTTCGATATTATCTACAAGTAGTTATTAATAGCAGTAGCAGTAGATATTATATTGTTACGACCCTTTTCAAAAGATATCGTTGGATGCAATAAGAAAAAAACACTGGCGTGAAGAAAAAGGCGTAAGAAAAGACAACAAGATCGTTGGAGGAGGCGATGTTCTTTTCTTTAGTTTGGATGTTTTTTTCTCTAGTTTGGATGTTCTTTTCTCTAGTTCATGTTCATGTGGTTTTTGCATAAAAAAGGAGATATTATTAAGGCGAACATAATTGAAATTAGTTGTTTGATTCTATAATCAAAATAAGTTTACAACAATATACTACAATTAAAGAAAAAGAAGATTCATACTAGAATTCTTCACACTTTTCACCGATATCGACCATATTTTAAGAACTATTCAAGTTTTATATAAATTTCAAGTTTCAGCTTTTTAGTATAAACGGTTGAGAATATCTAAAATCTCAACTGAACACGTAAGAAGTCACTGAACAAATTTCAACTTACAAGGAATACAAAACGATTCCACAACCAGCTTTCGAACTAAATGTGGCTTTAAGCTGGGAGATGGTCTAGCCGCCACGATTTTCAACTTGTCACTAGAGTATGTCATCCGAAAGACCATGGTCGACACCAATAGGACACCCAACTTGTTGCATACGCTGACGATATATGTAAGCATCTTCGCAAGATCCTTCCCTAGTGCTGAGGAGGTGCCTCTGCCACAACCATAGAGATATAAATAACGAAGACGGCAAGACGCCGTTTCTGTATAAAGCACTTTGGAGCATTTCGATGCAAAATTGAACGTTTTTGTATGGAGCGTTTCAAGCCAGGTGGCAGCGAAATGCAAATTGTAGCCTATTCTTCAAAGTTTGGGCTGTTTTTCTTTTCAAGACCCAATTTTGGAGTATAATTTGGAAAGTATACACAATTTCATATGTATATACATATGTATATCTTCAGGCTAATCTGGAAAAAGACGGCAACGAAACGGACGAAATCAATCGACGATGATCCGTTGATAGTAAATAAAACGTATCAAAGGATTTGGCGCAAGACGGACAATATACAGACGGATTAAAAATGTTTTTTTGCGCTTTTAGTGTCTGCTTGTATTTTTTTTTATTTCGATCACTACACTTTGTTATACTAAAATAATAAAGTAAAATGGATCATTCCACCAAGAATCCGAGATGGTAAGATGGTAAGTACCATCTCGGATTCTTTTGAAAATTTGTGCACTTGAAGAACTAGTGAGAAAAATAATTAAAATACAATTTCCTTTTCAAGGATAATGGTTTTGTCCTTTATCCTTGAATATCTCAAAATGTAATTCTTTAATTTTTTTTCTTTTTTATATTTTCTGGGTTACACCTACTGTTTTTCAAAACACCAAAAAATTAACTTGGGATCTCAAGGGGATCGGAGTCAAAAAAGTCTAATATTGTTATTAAGAACTAAACTAGCCTTAATTGAGAACCACTGATTTTCTTAGATTTTTTTTCCCCGATCCACTTGAGATCCCAAGTTAATCGCGATTGAATTATTCAAGGCTAAAGGACAAAATAGTTATCCTTGAGAAAAAACTTCCAAGGATAATTTTTATTCGTGGCGTGTCGTAATTTGGTGTACATCCGGTGTACCTACATAATTTTTCAAAAGAATCGGTGATGGTAAGTCACAAATTTTATCATTTTTGACGATTCTTGATGGAATGACCCAAATGTTTCAATTCATAAGCGTTGATAGCTACAACCTACTTGTATCATTCACATTGAAGAATTATGATTGTTAGTAGAGAGATTCAACTTTTTTTTTCCGATCACCGACCCATAACCAACCCCCCCCCCCCCCCCTAATTCGCCAGTGCACCACGCACAGTAGGCTCCAAAAAGGGCCCGTAGCGATCCCTTCGGAGCCTCCCAGGTCACTAAACATTCCACTAGCTTATTAACAGTGCTGCCATTTTAGCAGAAATTCTGCTAGATTTAGCAGAGAAAAATATTTTTTAGCAGAGGAAATTTTCGACAAAAACGTAACAGAACTTTTAGGCAGAATTGAAAGGAAACCCATTCTGCCGATTCTGCTAAAATCGTTGTTTTTATTAAGAGTTTTTTGATTATTTTTCGCCGCCAGAGAAGTTTTTGGTTCGAAACAGCAACATAAAAATTCGAATGGGATCAATCGCTGTCATGACTACTGTCAATGAGGACATGAGAGTTGAAAATCCTTCACTGAAGAGGCAAGTTTAACACTGTGTTGGACTAGAATTGAAGGCGCTGTTTCGTCATCGGATGATATTGACTCAACATTGGCAGTACTATAGCTAGAACAGCGATCTATCGTTGTCGGGCTTTCGTCTTATAGTTTCGCACTAGAAACTCCTCTGACGTCAAGAAACAACCATGAAAGAGAGGAAATAATAGGTTTACTTCTTCATTCGTACATATGTACTTAGTACATTAGTTTAAAACTTTTCCAAAAACGAACAAGATTTTAATTTTTCATAAATAAAAATTAGAAAAAAAATGCTGTTATATAAAAAATTTTCACTATTTTTAAATTACTTTATAAACTAAACTTTGATATGTTTTAGTATGTGGTCAACCAAAATTTTTGACATTCGGAACGTAAAACTATAAAAAAAACCGATTTAAAATTTTTTGACTTTCAGGCCTATTCAGAACTAGAGTCACAAGTCACAAAGTAGGTGGAAAGTCACAATTTATTCAAAACTAATACAAAATTGTGACTATCGACCTACTTTGAGACTTGTGACCCTGAATAGTCCTCTTTATTCAACCAGTTCGAGCCGCGATTATGCCATGTTCAGCAAATGGGCACTTTGCGCAAACTACCTTTTGCGCGACCCAGCGGGGATAAATAGATTTAAACTCCCTTTTCGCGTTCATGTTTTGTTGACGCACCATTGGCGGTTACAGGGGGGGCGGAGGATGCGACCGCCCCCCCCCCCAAGAGCAATTTCACATTTTCTTAATATATGTACATATACATCCTTCAACCGTTCTCAAATTTTTGTTTACTTCACTGCAATGTGGACTGTGGCATTTACTGTAGTTCTGCGGTGCAATGCGAGGCACAGAACAGAACTCTGATACAAAGCCTACAAGACAACATATTGCGCAATGCGCAGGTAATAATATGAAAACAATATGAGCCCGTCATCTGATGACCCTTTTTTACTAAGTGCAGTCTGAATGTTGACTGATCATGATTTCGTTTCATTGCTAGAGGAATCACACACAGATGATGCTTCAATCCTAAATTTAACAAACGATAAACATTTCCAATACTCTTAACTCAAAATGTAGCCTTTTTCATAGAAAGTAACGTATTTCCCTTAGAAATATTTTAAAAGGGTACTCAGATGATATTGTATGTAAATAAATATAGGAAAATGTGCACATGTAGTGTGTTATCTAACAGAACATCAAAAGACAAATAGACCAGGAATTTATCCTGTTTAGCATTCTCGTTTCATCATTCTTTTGTTTTCAGTATTGTCGATGATCGAGTGTGTAGCAAAGGAATTGTGCAATCAAAGTATGGTAGCGAAAGTGTTTTGATGAAAAATGTTAGTAAATTGTTTTTTTATTTAATTTTAATCCGAAATGTGTTAAAATACATACAATTAGTTGGGAATTGACAACTCTAAATTAATCTGAAAAATTACAAAACTATTGCGTGAGTGTTAAAATAGAGACAAGATCGTGTTGGTGATTGTGGCTTTAAGAGACGATTTCCCTTAATTCATGTTAAATTGTACCATACATTTAACAACAATGAGTTCATAAAAACACAGTGAATATAGTGCATAATTATCTTAATACGGAGAGCGATCAGTTATAAATTGATTCTGGCAAACTAAAGAGTTCGAGACATATCTTATACATTAAATTCAAATTAAGAATATGGTAAGTAGTGGTTGACTTTGAATTAGGTTTTGCCCTTCCAACATCTGTGTCGTTATACTTTTTTAGGAAAAGACTAAACCAACCAGAGGTGTAAAGCGGTCAGCGTCGAGGACTATTGATTCATTTTTCTCGAAGACCACGAAAACAGACAAGTCCTTACCAAACAGTCTTCCAGATACTAGTCCCGAGCTTGAATCATCTAAAGGCTGTACAGCATCGTCATCAGCATCAGGACCATCAGTGGTACTATCACCAATAGCGTCTACTAGTGCAGCTTTAGTTGATGCAGTAATATAAAAAGCTGATATTGGAAATTATATCGAAAAAATTGATAGTGTGGATGACTACAACAAACGTATGCTGTTAGAAGAGCCTTGGAAACCACCTTCTACTTACTCTTTTCCATATTCTGTTCACCACAAACAAGGCAAACCGGAGCGCAGACATGTTAAAACAAGCCATTTCAATGACCATCACTAGCTAGTTCTGTCCGAAAAGCATAAAGGTTTGTACTGTAAGTATTGCGTTCTGTTTGCTTCTGAAACCCAAGGATACCAAAAAAATATTATTCTGAATACATAAGTTAAAACGCCACTGAAGTCTTTTGCAAAATTAACAGGCAAGGACGGTGCTCTTGCTTTACATGCTAAAAGGAAATGTCACCAAAAAGCAGTTCTTGCTGGTCAGGACTTTCTTCGTAGCTAGCATAATCCCTCATTAGAAATATCGAATCAAATAAGTTCGAAGCGAAAAGTGCAGGTTTTGGAAAATCGAAGCCGACTGCGTTCTATTATTGAAACGATTATTCTATGCGGTCATCAATATATCGCTTTACGAGGGCATAGAGATGACGGTAAATTGGAAGCCGAACTTCCGTTGACCAATGAAGGAAATTTTCGAGCTCTACTTAGATATCGGGTTGAAGGTGGGGACAAAATTTTGGAACAGCATTTGAAGACGGCGTCTTGCAAAGCGACATACATCAGCAAGACAACGCAGAATTCGATAATTGAGTGCTGTAAAGAAGAAATTCAGAAGCAGATATTGAATGGAGTAAAGAAGGCTGGTTTTTACTCTATAATGTTCGATGAGACAACTGATGCAGCACATACTGAACAACTGAGCTTAAGTATACGATATATACACTAAGGGAAGATTTTCTAACATTCGCAGATGTATATGCTTCCATTCGGGAAGAGGATATAGAGGGCGGAGAACGACGGCTCACTGGTGCTGCGTTGGGCCACTGCTTATCGATTTAATAAAAAAGTTTGAGCTTCCCCTTAAAAATTGTGTTGGGATTGGGACAGATAATTGCACTGTAATGGCATCTGCTATTAAAGGAGCCGTGCAGGAGATAATTAAAAGTTGCCCCAATGCCAGGAGATGTCCTTGTTTTAACCATTCGCTCAATAGTTCTCTAAGCAAAACTGCAAAAGTAGTCTCAACTCGGAATGCCATTTCCACTATGAAAAAAGTAATTAGTTTTTCGAATGCTTCTTCTAAAAGAACAGCAGTATTTAAGAACTACTTAGAGCATAATTTTCGTGGGCTTTGCGAAACACGATGGATAGAAAAGCATGATGGTGTTTTGCAGTTCCAGAATTCTTGCCAAAAAATATGTAACGCTCTTCAAGAAATACCCATGTGGCTAGATACAAAAACATCCTCGGAGGCATATTCCTTAATTAAAGCATTGAGTGATGCAGATTTCATTATTTCATTGGTTTGCCTTTGTGATATTCTCTCCGTAACACGTCCCTTGAGCCTAGCTTTACAAACTCCGTCAATGGATTTAAAGAGTGCCTCTGATCAATTGCAAGATACGATGAAGATTTTGAGATCGTATCGGAGAGATGCAGATTCTCATTTTGCGAAATTATTTGTTAAAGGAAAGGGTATTGCAAAAGAACTGGGAACCGAAATAGAACTTCCTCGAATAACTATTCGACAAATCCATCGCTCGAACTTTACTGCAAACAATGCTGAAGACTATTATCGCAAAGCTATTTTTGTTCCTTTGTTAAATAACATATCGAATGATCTTGAAGTCAGATTACCAGCAGAAACAATACAAATTTTTGACTTAAACTTGCTTATGTCTTCAGTTATATTAGAAGCAAGCCCCTCAGGTGATGCTGACCAACTAGGCCGTATTGAAGCTCTGGCTGCTCGTTATAAATCATTCTTAAAGCATGGTGAATCAAATCTCGTAGGAGAGTTCAGAGTATGGAAAGAGAATTGGCAAAGAAACGAAACTTAAGAAGTAACGATACCGAAAACTGCAGTGGAGTTGTTGGAAAATTGTAATGAAGATATTTATCCCAATATTCGACGACTTATACAAATACTAGCTACAATGCCGGTCAGCGTATCCACGCCATAGAGAACGTTTTCAACCCTTCGGCGACTAAAATCGTGGCTGCGAACGCGGATTACAGAGGAAAGGCTTACTGCTCTTGCCCTGTTAAATACACATCCAAGTATTAATTTGGATGTTGATAATATAATTGAACGGTTTGCAAAACAAAAAAACCGAAAAATGGAATTCGTCATATAATCAGCACAATATTTAATTTAAAAAAATATTTATTAATTTTAAATTTGTTTTATTTAATCGTTTTATACAAGTTTGAAGTTGGATATACATACCTACCTATAGATAATATCAAAGAGCGATGAATTTTTGATATCAATCATTAACGCACGGTTTTATATTTCAATTTACTTAAGAAACCAAAGAATTTTTATTTATTTTAATTTTTGAACCTTTTTATTAATTTAAACCTTTGAAATAAGTATTAATTTAGATACATATTTATAACACCATAGAACGGTTTGATAAAAAAAAGAACAGTGTATTTAATTTGTGATAATTTGTGATAATTTGTGATTATAGTCATATATAACGTATGCTTCTTTAATTTTATTTTATTAAAAAAAAACAGAATATTTATTATTTTTTTTACTTATTTACCTTTTTTATTTCGCTATGGATAATAGGTACCATAGAATACTAAAAACCAAAACCGAAAAATATTTTATGATAGGTACCAACATTAATGCAATATGCAATGCAATATTAATGCATACCATATTTAGAAATATGTATAATGTGATTTAACATTTCTAAAGAATATTCATTTTTTGTGTTTTTTCACTTTTTAATTTTTTGTATTTATTTTTAATAAAGGAAAATACATACAATGTAAATAAAGCGATTAACGAAAAAATTTTCTTTTATTCCAGTAAATATTGACTCTCAATTTCATTTCCTACGCACATTTAAAACAATGTTATTCCATACAGCTTCACCGTTAAACATTTTAATATTCCGGCGATGATGATCAATATCGTATTGAATTTGTTTTCTCATCTAAATTACCAACTAAATTATTTGTTTAACACAAGCAATATCCAAAGTTGCGGTACAAAGATGATACAATTTTTTTGTAGAATCATCACAACAAAGGTTTTAATAAAAGGCTTTTAAGAATTATTTTTCACTAGTTTTTCACACTAGATGTATAGGTATAGCCACAGAACTTGATCAAACAAAATAGCCAAATCAAATCATTTCCGCCCCCCCCCCCCCCCAACAGCAAAGTCTGGATTCGCCACTGTGACGCACGCTACGTTCCAACTACTTATTTCTCATCCCTACGGGACTAAAGGGATTTAAAAACCCTTTTTCACGTTTATATGTAAGAAAAATGTCGAATGGAACCGTCATGGCAGTTCGAACTGTACTGAGTGAGGTAAAATTTTTAAATCAAAACATATCAAAGTTTAGTTTATAAAGTAATTAGTTTTAATTAATTAATTAATTAAGTATACTTAGTACTAAATGATAGTTAGCGGAATTTTTAGCAGAATAATTTTTGAAAATTATTGTTAGCAGAATTTTTAGCAGAAATTGGATGAAAAGCATTCTGCTAAGTCTGCTAATTTTAGCAGAATCACAATTTTTTTTCTGGTAACACTGCTTATTCATGATAGCATGATGCCCTATAGACCTCAGGTCATTGGCGGATACAGGAAAGAAGAGGGCGTAAGTGGAATTCCGGATTTTATAAACATACATACTTCAACCGCTCTCCGATATTTTACTCGACTGCAATGTGGACTGTAATTAGCATTTACTGTAGTTCTGCGGAGCTAGCACACAACTGAACCGTGATAAAAGACTACAAGACAACATATTGCGTAGGTAATAGGGTCATTCCATCAAATATTGCCAAAAATGACTAAATTTATGACCTTCCCATCTCTGATTCTTTTGAAAAATTTTGTACTTGAAGAACTAGTAAAAAATAATTGAAATTAAATTTTTTGTTTCTATCTTAGCTTTCGCAATAGCGGTGTCCGAGACCTCTTTGAAAATTCATTTTTATCCTAGAATAATAATATATGGCTTATTTTAAAGAGGAAGGTTGTCGCAATAAAAATTAGCCTCGAAATTTTTTTTCCAAGGATAATGGTTCTTTCATCCTTGTCCTTGAATATCGCAAAACGTTTTTTTTTTTCTTATTTTGTAGATTATAGTACCTACTGCTTTTCAAAACATACCAAAAAATTAACTTGCCCTCAATTAGTTAATGAGCTTGATATTAAGCGTATGTTTTGAAAACATAAGATAGAACTAAATAATTTCTATTAACTTTACTAATTTTTATTCATATAATTAAAAATAATAAAAATGTGTTTACCCTAATAAAATATATAATTTAATTTAATGATAAAGGTAAAAATCTTTTTCAAGCTAAGCCTATAGGTATATTAATTTATCATTGCGATATCGAAGTAATGTTCCACGAACTCAAATAAACAAAAAGAAATAATGAAGCTAATGAAGAGATATTTTTAAAAGAGCCTTCCCTTACAGGGCGCGTGATTGCAGAAACAGTCGCCTTAGCTTAGTGAAAGAGAATCAGATTAGCCCTTATCGGGCCAAAGTGGTATCCGGGTACCTATATTAGTTTTATTTTACTATTTCTGATAAACAAAAGAAGCTAAAACTTAAATTATGATTTGCTGCCTGTAAGAGTATTTCGTAAACAACCATACTTGTAAACAATACATCTATGTATATCAAATTTATGCATAATAATTAGAAATGAAGTGATTTTAATAGGAGGTAACAAAGTAACTTTTCGGCGTGATTAAGATTTTTTCTTTGGCTCGAAAAGAGATAATATCAAAAATTGTGTTCATATTGCAACAGATGGCTGCAGTAGTTACTATGGTATCGTAGTAACGCGTCGCGAATGTCGGTTTTCACGCTAACTACCTATGTAGCTAGAGGTGGAAAAATATCGATAGTCGTCTCAATCGATATGAGGCGATATTTTCCCACAATTTATCGATAGTAATCGATAGTTATTGATATTCAGGTTCAGAAGTTTTCATCTTAACTAGCCCAGAAACTTTCATGGATACAACGTTATAGCTATCATGACAACGAGAATCAGATCGGCTGATGTCGATGTAGTGTATTGGCATTGACGAATATGGAAAAATTCATGAATAAATTGCAGTACTTAATGAAAAACTAATTTTTTTTACAAATTTGGAAGATTGATTTATTTTTATACACTAGATGAAATCATATATGCCCAATTTCACAGTGGTAGCTTAAGCTCTGTGTGGAGCTTAAGCTTGGGCTTAGGAACATCTTCGATTTCACAGTAATGGCTTAAGTTTTAAGCTAAGACAAGCGCTAGCTTAGCTTAACCCATCAATTTTGCGAGCTTAAGCTCTGTAATAAAAAAGGCCTACGAACTATCAAACTTGTAATTTTTTATTCAAGACTGTGTAATTATAGCCGCGTAGCTACTCCACTACATAAGAAATATCGAATGTACGCTAATTCATTACAAAAGCTTACAGTAGGCTGCCAAATGAAACGCTACTACGCATTGTGCTTGGTTTAGCTAAGCCGCACGATACAAAAAAATGTGAAATCAGTCGAAACGAACCCATAGCTTAAGCTACCTATTCTAGCTTTACTAAGCCCTAGCTTAAGCTATCACTGCGAAATCGGGCATTAGAGTATTATAAGTTTAATCCAGCCCGAAAAGTTGTTAACGCATAGAAACGAGCCTCGGACAAAAAAAAGTACCATATTATTTTGTGTTTATTTTTGACCAAAACCCCCAAATCCGTTTGCTGTCCGTCCGTCCGTCCGTCCGTCCGTCCGTCCGTCCGTTAGCACGATAACTCAAGAACGCGTTGACCTAAGAAGTTAAAATTTTGTCACAGCTTGTTAAATGGAAAAAGTAAGGCTAAGTTCGTTAATGCGCGATATAATTCCACTCCTTCGGGAACCTCCCATACAAGAGTCCTTAAAACACGTTTTCACAATTGAGCCGTTGATTTTGAAAGTGGAATAAGTCCATTTCGTTTTTAAATCGACATGCTTAACGGCTTACGTTTTAACATGTTTAAAAATATTTATGACATCTTTCAGAAAAGTTTACTTGTATTTGTTAAATGTGTGATGAAACAATTGCATCAATAGAATCTCAGAAAGTTGCTTCGTGTTGTATAGAATAATGTTACAATGTCACAAAAAATATTTTTTTCAAAATGGACTTATTCCACTTTCAGCTCAATTATTGCTCGAATGCTTCAAGTTAGGAACTTGAAATTTTGCACACTTAAGGTTTACAATGTTTAAATCGAAAGTTTCGAAAATGATGCAAATCGAATGGGTCCTTCGTGTAGCAGCCTAGAAAAATCCTTCAAAAATGTATGCTTGTTACTGAATCCGCTATAACTCCAGAACGAGTTAAAACAGGAATTTAAAATTTTACAGGAATTAGTTTTATACCAAAACCAAGACGAAGCTAATTAATTAGCGCCATCTGTTGACTCCTTCGGGTAGCTGTCATACAAAAGTCCTTAATAAACATATTCACCAATATTGAACGACAACTTTAGAACGCTTTAAGTTAAAACTTTGAAATTGTATACACATTAATTTTATAATAGTCGCAGCTGAAACTATTAATATGAAAAATATCCCATAAGTCCTTCATGTCGTTGCCATACAAAAATTCTGTACAATGTCCTAACTTACTATATGGAACTCACTATAAATCAAAAATCTGCCAACAGTCTGGGCTCAACTGTATTATTTTTCCGGCAGAAGTTCAGAACGCGTTCAATTCGGGGATGCGGTGTATGTTACTATGTGACTGAAAACCTAACAAAAAGTTCGGGAAGCGGTTAGAAAAGGGTGTAACATATGAACTAAATAATTGGGTCATATTCCGGGATGCGGTCTAGAGGTTGAAAAAAACAAAACTTAAAAATAGGTGATTATTAAACAAACCTGGGGAAGTGAAAAGATATTCGATATCTGGTCAGACCTGAGAAACATGGTAGAATTAATGAAAAAGTATACAACCAGTTTACACCCTCTTAGGGGTCGAATTTCAAAAAATCTTGAAAATACATTCTAGGTATTCACTTGAAGAATCCGTAGAATAAAAATGAATTCAATATTTCGAAAGACCTAGTAGATATGACGAAAATCGTGAAAATATATGCATTTTATATTAACCGATATATTTTTTTGCCCCTCTTCTGAACACCAATGAATATTGGAATTTTTTTTTATCAGAATTACTTTTCTAGTTAATTTACATATACGTACCGAGTTTCAACTTCCTAGCATAAGCCGTTCTGAAGCTAGGGAAAACACCCCCCCCCCCCCCCACCGTACCATACTACTCCTAAAAAAAAATGTATTTTTCCACCATGCCACTACTATAGCTTTATCTAAATACCAAGTTTCAGCTTCCTATCACTATAGATTCTTAAGATATAAGCATCGGAACTTTTTCTTTCTCACCCTTCCCCACCCTCACCCTCTACACCCACACCCCCAACCTTTGTTTTTCCTACTTAGGTTCTATTAGGCCTACTTCTTGTAAAAATGAAACATCCATCTTACACTGTTATTGAGATATGAATCGTGTTATTTTTGAAAAATTCTAATCCCTCCCACTTCCGTGCTCCTCCACCCCCTTCAAATATTTTACTTTGAGCAATCTTTATTTATTAATCTTTATAATAAAACCGAATTTTGTTTTTCTGGTCCAATTAGTTTGTGAGATATCGTAATCTAAAGTTTTTCACCCCCACCCCCGTACGCCACTACCCCCACCCAAAAATTTTGTTTCAATCTACTCTCCCAGTATAACTACAGATATTTGTTAAGTTTTAATTGCTTGCTATTAATAGTTTAGGAGATATGGATTTTAGAATTTGTCGATCTCGGCATTTTTGCGTTTCGGACGCATTATTTCCCCCTCCACTCCCACACCCCTTCACCCATATCTGTTTTTTTTTTGCAAATAGGTCCATTATCAAAGCTCTATAGGAATTCTAAGTTTCAGTCTCCTAACACAAGCGGTTCCTGAGATCTAGAAACCTAAATTTTTCGTCTAAAACGCTTACCCCGCCTTCCCCCTTACACCTCCTTCCCTGAAAATAATGTCAATTCAAGGGGTCCACCAAGTCTATTCTTAGAAAAAATTTTAATTTAATAGCTCCACTGGTTTGAGAACTACGAGCCTTCAAAGGATTTTGCTTGGGGCGTGGGGCGGTCGACGTACGGCGTACGGCGTACTAGTCATGAAACGTGGAAAAAAAAATGTTGAGGGCAGCAAATTTTTTTTTTTTTAAAAATCGATAACAATACTGTATTATAAATAATACAGTACAAATCGAGTAGCCACTATACAATAGTTTGTACCTGTAAGTAAAAGGTCATGTAATAATTGCTTTTGCACTCCTCATTGTTTTGATATATTTCGAACCAAAATATAAATTGGAGTTCAGTATTTCATCTAGAGTATCATACGATTGGCTTGCAGCCGATCGTGACTGCGTTATGTTTTTATTTTGAATTTGCAGTGGCACTTGCAGTTGATAGTGAAGCTGCGATTCAAGAGCTAGGTCCTCCAATTCAGGAATCAATTGTGAGTGTTCACCATTAAGTTCTTCTTTTTAAATTTTTTAAGATGAAAATCTCTTCTACTTCGTAGGCTGAAGAACCAAAGAACCTCGAGGAAGACGGTCCACTAACTGACGATAATCCAACAGCCGACGACAATTCACCAGTTGCAGGAATTTACAATGAGAAATAAAATAAAACATATGTGTATTAACAATGCATTCGTTTTCACTTTATTAAGTAAAATAAGTATTTACAATATCCGATACAGTTCGCCTGCTTTCCTCTCACAAGTATTTAAATGCCGGTTGTTACCCTCCAAGGCTTGTTGAATGTGAACTTATACATTACACATATTTTTACTAGAAAATTATAATTCTGACATTAAATTTCTGTTGACGTTGACATTTGACAAATGAAAAGTACTATTCAGCATTCGATTCAGCCATTTTTAAATGAAATAATGAAATGATAAAGTTGAGTGGAAACGCTAATGAAATTAAATTTTTCATTATATCATTTCACAGAACTAGAATTGACCCCCTCGTCTATCTAAATATTAATATTTTCATCATATTATTAATTTTATCATTATACCTATAGGTTCTCGAGACATAAAAATCAGAACCTTTTCCCTTTCCACCTCCATTGTCTAGTGCAATTGGTTCGTGAGATATCGTAACCTAAAGTTTTTCACCCTCCACCCCGTACGCCATTGCCACACCTGAAAAATTTGTTTCTGATGTGTTCTCCTATCATATTTAGAGCTGCTTCTTAAGTTTTAACTTCACGACATTAACCGTTTAGAAGATTTAGATTTTATAATGTATCAATCTCGGCTTTTTGGCGTTTCGAACGCATTATTTCTCTCCCCCCACTCCTTGACACCTTAACCCATATCGAAAACTGTGCATTAAATTTTGGCTTACTATTGCAGCTCTATATAAATTTCAAGTTTCAATTTCCTAGCATAACCGGTTGCTGAGATCTAGAAACCAAAATTTCCTCACTAAAACGCTACCCCCAATCCTTAACACCAACAAATGGTGTCTACTTAGAGAGATATGCCCGGTCAGGGTTATGGTTTAAACACAATTGAGACGAACTTCGCCAGCGCCGGTGAAGTTCGCTGTCAAAATTTTAAAACTGTATCGCAACACACGTACTGACGCAGAATTACGACGGCGAGCGGTTGGCGAACTTTACGTGTGTCGCGGTACAATTCAGTGAACTTCGTCGCCGCTTGCGAAGTTCGTCCCAATTGTGTTCATACCATTAGGATGCTACGAGCCTTGAAACAATTTTGTAGACGTACGGCGGTGACAATTTTTTTCGTTTTTCGTGTCTACAAGTCATGAAACGTGAAAAGACGTAGCATATTTTTTTTAAAAATACATATATCACAATACCGTATTATTGAAATAATAAAGTAAAAACAGATAGCCCTTTCTTTATATAAAGATTTATTTTTAATAACTTAATAATAATTATACACAAAAAATACAATCTAATAAATAATTTGCATAAACTAAAATTTTTAATAAGTTATCAGATCACCCTCGTTTATGTTAAATTAATAATTATTCACATGGCTCAGCATTATTAACTAAAAATAATTTATGAAATCAGAATATTGTAATAACAAATGACTAGAGTTCTTTAACATTTTAACATAATGCATTTAAAAATTAACTAGACAAAATCATAAATTTAAAAATTGTACACATTTTGTCGATATCTTTGGTTCAATAACATTAGTAAATAAAAATTTTATAACAAACTTAATTTAAAAAAATAAAAATATTTATCCAAAGTGTAATAAATGTAGAAAATAGTTTTAAAATAACAAATCAGTCAGTCATTGAAATAAAATATAAACAAAGAAAATAATAATATTACCGTTACGGTTCATTTCGTTAAATGGTTTGATAGAATTTGTTATAGGTTTCTTACAAAAAGACATTCAATTCTATTGGCAAACTAGTTTTGACGGACGCAAAAACGATTTCGCAACTAATAAAATCTGAGTTTAAAATGCTATGTATTGCACTATATCGCATTAAAGATGGTCGTGAGGGCACTGCCTTTTTTGAGCATTGGTGAATATAACCTTGCTGAAAGCACCGCAGAACCATATTTCAGTTAATGCCTTCTACATTTTTCAATACTAGACACCTTGCTTGCACTCGCTTCTATTGTGCTATTTCGCGCTGAGGTTTGCTGATTTGCAGATGCCGCAGCAGGCACTACTGCTGCATTTGCCGGCTGCAATTCACCAGGTAAGTAGTCCTTCCAACTTCGAAACAAATACCGTGTGAATTTCCTTAATTGACGAAACTTGCAATAGGTTGCTCCTTCAGCCGATTCGAGCTGTTGCGTTTGAATCAGAAAGCCCTTCTCCTTGAACGTTTGCTCAAGCTTTTCGCGCTGCAACGATCGTCTGGATTTACGTTTTCGACGGTCTCTTGCTTGTTGAGCAGCTGATGATGGCGACGGATGTCGAGGTTGTTTGGTCTGTTTCAGCAAACTACTCTGAGCCGATGGCAGCACCATGCTACCCGGTGGGGAATCGGGTATTTGCAGAAGTTCGTTACTTAAGCCCACTGAAGGTGGCGGCAGATCGTTGGATATCTTTTCACCAGTTGCATTTAAAAATGCACCGGCACTATTCACACCCGGCAAAATTCCAGATTGCTGAAGGCTTTCGCGCGGGAAGAATTCATAGCCACGCATCGACTTATCACCTGTTCCGCTATAGTAACGATAATTTCCATCGGAATCGACTGACAGCATTTTCTTCTCCTGAAGACTGGGCTTCGCACCACCTGTAAACTTGAACTTGCATATACTAACTTCGGTTGCGGGATTGGTAGTGTTTTCGGCCGGAATTGGCGGAATAAAAATGGCTGAACGTTTGCGCTTTTGAGGCTGCGGCAGGTTCGGATGTAGGGCTGATATAGTCGTCGTTATCGAACTGTTCGACTTCATCGAGCTAGGAGTCGAACATGGTTCCGGCGATTCATTCTTTTCTTTTTTGATCATTTGTGATATGTTTTTCGTAGCTATCTTCGGCGACGGTAGTTTCTTCACAACAGGTGGAGTACCAGGAGTTATAGGTACCGGAAGTCCAGTATCCATCATTTTTTGATAGTACAATGCCATTGGGTGTATAAAAACACCGCTATTTGAAGGCCAATAGCCGTAGTTCGACGAGGATGTTTTATCACTACCTCCAGTAGATGGGGTTTGGTTTTCGTCGCCGTTTTTATCGAGAAGCGCTGATTGGAAATTCGGGAGAGACATTTTTAAATTGGCCGCCAACAGAGCATCCGTTACTGCATCGGAAGGAGTCATAATTGGAGTTGTTCGATTCGATTGGATCAAATCTTCAGAATCTTCCCCATCGCTCGATATTGTTAGTGAGTCGGTCGACTGATCGCGAAGGCATAAATTCAGTGGCTCTTCAATTAGACTGCGATTCGTCTTAGTCAGATCTCTAAGATTTGTGGATAGTCGTTTTTCAAGCAGACCTTTGGTCTCCTCTTCGACTATATCTTTCGGTGTGCCCGGAAATATCGTGCCGTAATTTTTGAAGATCAAATGACAAATATCAGCCTTTTTAGGCTTCCTCCCCCGCCTGGGCTTGGTATTCTCTAAAGTCATTTCGCCCATATATGGTAAATCGGAATAGTTGATCACTCGTTTTGGCGATCGATGAACAGGTGTACGCGGTACCGATGAGTTCACTTCTGCGATCGAATTATCGTGACCTTCTTGATTTTCCGAACTTTGTAAAGACTGTGAATCGGAAATTTTTTGCAGCCAACTCCGTACAACTTCATGCGAATTGTTTTTCGCTAGACATTGTTCATTAGACTTCTTCGAATTGTTGTTATTAACATTTTTATTTTGCTGATTTAACGATGCTTCGTAATGGCTAAGGTATTCGGCAGGTAGAGCTTGATGGTGGAATCGAAGCTTGAAGGTGCCCTTTCGTCGAGCACGTGTACCTGTTCCGGTAGCATTTCGAACACGTTTCGGGGTCGACTGAGGTATTGTTGATAAGCTACGATTTGAAGCGGCTGCTGCTGCAACTATCGAATTTAACTCGTTAGGATTGTCGTCATCAACTACTGTCGTAGCACCTCGTGATATTAACGGATCATCCGAGTTCTTAAGTAATAGCTTTGTTGAACCGATGTCTGCATGATGATGATGCGGGTGATGCCACGATGACGTTCCATATAAATCCGAACATGATTCTTCGATTTTAATGTTGACACGATCGAGATTTGGTGAAAGCGATGACACTGGAGGAGTAATTTCGGCACAATTATGATAGCCACTCGCTGCAGGTAGTGTCGACGATAGTGGTGATGTCGATCGGGTCATATGAACATCCTTGTCGCATCCTCCACTCAGGAGTCCAAAATCGTCACGGGATATATCTTGCATACTACTGCCAACTGAAAAATAACAAATAAAATTTTTATTATTTAATTTATTACAATTCAGACAAAATTTATAATGGAATATGTATACGAAATAATTGCAAAAAAAAATTTAATAAAGAACTATGCTACTATGCAAATGTATTGCATTGGCAGTAATTTCTAAAGATAGTATTACACTGTATTTGACAATTTTTTGAGGTAAATTCAGTTAGATAATATAATCGTACAATTTTTTTTATTTGCGAAAAAAATTTGAGTGAATTTTTGATAAAATTTTTGATCAAATTTGTCAAATATTTGATATGCAATATCCCTTAAACAATTAAAAAAAAAGTCTGGGCGCAACTTTATTATTTTATGAGTATTAGTTCGAAACGTGTTTAATGCTGAGATGTGGTGTAGTTACTATGCGACATACAACCTAAGAAATAACTTTCCGAAAAGCCTCGTGGTTATTCCTTAGGTTAATTTCGTATGTCTAGCTCTTATCACAATCAAATTATATGTACTTGCATATATTAGTCATGGATTAGATTATTATTATGTTTTGACAACAAATCGAAATAACAAGGTCGACTTACTCATAGATTATAAATGCACCTCTCCAGCCTGGAGCTATCCTGGGCTATCTGTATTTTTGGCACAATTGTCAGACATAATGACTAGCCATCAATGGTTCTATCCTCTTCCAGCCCACTTTTATTATCGAGAACTTATACCTACTATTTGACCACTTTGATGAGCTGACTCATTACAAATATGCAGTCCATTTTTCGGAATTATTGTATGGACTAATATACTGTAGGTACTCGGTGACTTACACCTGAGCTCTTCAAGTGTCAATTAAATATTTCTGCTAGCCACATTACGGCCTTCATATGAATAGAATAATGCAACGTAATTATGTGATATATTGAACAAGCGTGAACAAATCTCCGATTTATTTTCAATCTCTCAATGGTCAGGTTTTATTTTATAAATTCTGGTATAAATTACTAATCACTCATAAACTACTCTTCCAATACGAGTATGTAGTGAAACAGTAATGTCTAAAATAAGAATAGAATTTGAAAATTACATCGCTTATTATTAAGATGATGGTTGATGTAGAAAACAGTTGGAATATTTTGTATTTAACGGAAAATGTAATGAAGAGAATTTATTAGATCTGTGAGAAACCATCGATCAAATACTGTGGAAGTAGTTTCAATATTTCGTACGGCATCATATTTAATATATAGGATTTCCGGTAATTGTTCACACCTTTTAAGCGAAATCAGTAACAGTTAGTGATTTAATATCCGATCAAAAGACCCTCGTCAGAAAAAAACAGTTTAAATTTCAGGTGTCACTAACACATTTTTATTTTCCAGTATTATTATAAGTATTAGGATATTACACCGTAAAAAGTTTTTAACCAAGTACCGCACGTTTTAGTTTTTATCACACTCCTACAATACTTCTGTGACATGCGACAGTAACTAACAACACTCTACTCACAAGGGAACATTCTTAAGTGTCCTACGCCGATTTGTTTCATGTATGTTGAGAACTCGAAAATAGGAACACGTATTTTTTTCGGCAGTCGTGAGCATTAAATGGGTGAAACACCCCTCAAAGTATGACGACGAAAATAATGGATTTCAATGATACTTCGCTAGAATACAGATGTATATTCAAAAGAAATATAGTCTGACAAGATTGCACCCCCATAAAGAAGTAAAACACCCTTAATTTTGTATAATTATTATTATAGTTTTTTTGTGAACGGCTGGGCCGAACTAAATAAATAATTTTGCAATTGTTCTCATAGCTTTATCTAAGGACGTCCACCAGACAATAACACCATACACTACGGTTGGTCGGATGATGGACATGTAGACTAAGTGAACTTTTCGGTGCTGAATACCTCATTTTTTTTTGCCGTTTCCACATATGCATACGCGTTAATATGCCATGTCGCGTCATTTGATACGCGTCCAAACACCGCCATCGACGCGAATGTACGCGATTCTTCCGTGAAATTTCAATTGGTAAATTTCATAGAAAAGATTAATTCTACAAACTTCATTATCATCCATGGCGCAACAGCCCAAATCGGGCCCTGACGACACTAGCTTTGCTTTTAAGAGCACATTTAGGGATCATCCATCTTCCATTCGCTCCACATAGCCAGCACGCTGCAGTTTACGTACATATGTAGCTTGATGAACGTTGAAGCTCCTGGCTCTTTGAAGAGTTGATACAACTCATGTATCTTATTCGCCAGTCCTTTCCTTTCTTCACAGGTCCCTATATTCTTCGTAAGACCTTTCTTTCGAATGCGTTAACAGCCTTATCAAACGTTGACCACGTCTCGCTACCATAACAGAGCACAGATTCTTGAGACAACACGATTTCAAGGTTCAATTTTGTTTGACTTTTCGAAAAAACGTTTCTACTGCTGCCTATTTTAGCTTCAAGAACTGGAGGCAGTTGTGTGAAACTCTCTCTTAAAGCTCGTAGAAATTGCTTTAATTATTCCCATTATTCCAATTATTAATATATCCAATATTTTTATTTGATTTACAAGCATTTTCCTTTTTATTATTATTTTATTATTAGGCCTTTATCACGAATGAAATCAAGGGGCTCTTAAATGATCTTCATAAAACTTTTATTTTACAGGGTTGTAGTTAATTATAACATTTGATTTGCATTCAAAAAGTACTATCCGTATAATAGTCTTCCTTAAATCGAATATGAAGCGATTTATTGCAATTAGTTTCGACCTAATCTTAGATAATTTTATCCTTATTCTATATATCAATAAATTATACTATTAATTGAAGCCAAAAAGCGGCCTATCATTGTTAATGATATTATCGAAAATTTTATTCCAATTAAGGAAATATGTAGAACAAGATAAAGCTGCTAACTTTTTTCTTAAACGGTTTAATTCCTTTTATATTTCTATTTATATAGTTTAAATAAAACCTTACATTTTCATTGTAAAGACTTAAGCCATTACTGTGAAATGTTCCTAAGCCCAAGCCTAAGCTCAACTCAGAGCTTAAGCTACCACTGTGAAATCGGGCATAAGACTATTATAACCAATTTCAATAAATACAATTATCTACAACGTTAATACAGTAATTTAATCTAATACTCGTTAGCCATTTTTTTATCATTTCGTTACGTTCGACATGTTTTTTCCGTTGCTTACGCAACTGAACACTATAAACCCACTTTATGATCAGAAAAAGCGTTCCGTAATTACAGATGTATTTGGAGTTTCCAACCAGGATGAGCTTTCATTTTTTTTTTTAATTTTATTAGGATTTATTTGATCAGTTAACACCTCGAAGAAGGTAAGTTTCAAAAATCATTATTAGGATAATTTGTCACTTAGATCGGTGTGAAGCGGCCGGTTCCCTTCAAATAACGCTGTTTTCCGCGATAAATAAAGATGTAAAAAGTGATTATTTAATACTCGTATATCAAATTACATCAGAATCGATTTTATTCACTCAAATAATAAACGAAAAAACTTCTTCGAACTTTCAGATCGAATGACGAAGTCATATGTTTTTCTCCGTACATCGTTATAATGAACGATAATAAAAAAATGTCTAGAAAAAAAATAATTATTCAAATTTTCTTTTCTCTATATAGGTACGAATTATTTTTGTATTCGAGTAATTGAGATTGTATTCGAGTAATTGAGAAAAAATATAATAAGCAAATTAAAAATAATCGGTTCTTAAGATTTTATCCGTTTAAAAATATTAAATATGTAATTACCGTTGAATAAAAGTTCAGGAAGCATTGTCCTCTTTTAAAGGCCTCTAAAATGTTTTGCAATTTGTAATCCAATAGTTTTGCGTGAGCATAAGGACACAGTCACTTTTACTTAAATCAATATACTTTAAATAAATATTCTTAATATTGTTTAAACAAATTTTTCCAAACTCTCACAATACACTTCCAAAACTCGTACAATTGCACACAAGTTCACTACGAATTTCCCAAAAGTTCCGATATTTGAAAAGAATATTTGAAACAAATTTTTTTAAAAAAAAATTCGGTTTACATATTCCATGATCTATACATCGTGACATCCAAAACGCAACTAAAAACGAGTTAAATGAAAATATATCCGCCGTAGATGGACGTCAGTCGTCGCGACGTCCGGAAAATAAAATTTTCTATTCGCTTTTCATCATCCAAGAGTGTGGATCGCCCGACCATTAGCATCATCCGAGATCCTCGACAGACTCTCCTACATGATCACTTCATAGATCGCTATTTTTGTCCTAAATATGATACGCATACTTATCTAATTCTATATCGAATCAACACACGAATCTAGACTAAACCATAAAGTTCGCATCTAAATTTAAAAAGAAAAATCTACACAAAAAAAACTTCATTTCTGCTTATACCAAATATAGAGATCATTGGTACAGCGAAGACCATCGCATGAGGATCGTTTCGTACCGATCGTCATTTAATCCCAACTCAAAAAATTCTTTATACGCCCGGAACCGACTAGATACCTACCTACATGTATCTGAATCTATATTATCGGAAAAGCCGAGATAGTGTTCAAAAAGCTAAGACTGTATACGACAATCGATGTAAGATCGTTTGGTATTCGACGACGAGATGAAAATTTTTCGGAAAGGAGTGCGCAAGCGTACGCAACACACTTTCGGATCATTTTAGGCGAAATTTTCTTAATTTGGAACACAAGTTCAAGAAATATGAGTAACTTGTCTAAATTTGGTAGAAGCGAAAACTCCTCCTCGTGGATATAATGTTTTGGGATTTGGGACGATCGACTCGTATGGGAAGGCGCATACGCTTTTCATGTGCCTATTGTGTACGTACATATACGACCAAACTGTAGGTACACCAATCGAATTTTCATTGAATTTTCCGCTATCGCGGTGGGGTATGGTGTGCAAACAACGAGTACATTTACTTACTCGATTTGTACTGCATGCGGTTTTGACCGAAAAATCCATCTGTGAATTGTAGAAACAATTTTCTTTTTTACTAACTCATGAGTGGTTTTTGCTTACATTGCCTAAAAAAAACGGATCGCGACTTACGAATACAACCTATCAGTCTTACTACATATAGAAAAAAAACTCTTAGTATTATTAAAAATATGACTTTTTTGACACAACTTCTTGTTGAAAAAAAAGATAAAAGGAAGATTTGGGCCAACGGAAAAATGTTTAGGAAGTTTAGAAAAAGTTGCAATCTTTTTGGGCTTGACTGATACTATAAGGCCAACGGGGCAAAAATAGCGACAGCCGGAATTTAAGAAAACAATGTTTCGGAAGAATATTACGCAAGATGGTGTTGATGGTGAATTATGTTTTGGGACCGCATTGTATTTACATACATATATACATATGTATGGTAGATACTTATATTGTATTTATGGCATGATGTGTCGAAAGTTGTGGACAAAGGTTTGGAGAGTATCATGTGTCACAGGCTTACATTACATATTAGGCATACAGTAGATTTCGCTTAATGGTTTCAAAAAAATTATATCGTTAGTAGAATACTTATTATAAATATCAATTTGCATTCGACCTCCTTTTTGCAAGAAAATTCTACTACTTCTAGAAGAAGCCAGAACTTAAAACGAGGTCTCTCATGGAACTATTTCTGGAGAACTCGCCCAACCATTAAAAGTCCCTTGATTAACCCTGGAGCACTCTTCTCCATTTGGCTTCCTTTTCTCTCCACTGTAACTCACAAGGAATCATTTAAGGACTCACATACACCTGAAACTTAAAAAAAATTGTTTCCTACAAATTTTTATTTGTTTAACTTTTAAGAAAAAAAAATGGTTTTTTTCATATGTTTTAAACTTAATAAGAAAATATTGAAAATCAACTTATTAAAAATTCCTTCGTTTAGTATAAATACCATGTTTCTATCTTTAGGAAAAAAAATCATCTTGATATCTGTTATCAGTTTCGAGAAAAAGGAACATTTATGGGAAAATAATGCGATAAAAAAATTGTCCAGGAGAGCGAAAAAACTTAAGTTTTTATTTTTTTTTCAATGGTTTTCTCTCCAAATGGATTTTTTTTGTTTATATTCTTAATACAAATCACGCATATAGCATTGGTTCTGTTTTCAAAACTTCTTCTGTTTTTTATCAGATTTTGTGTTATTTTTCATTTGAAATATAATAAAAAATACAATACAAAAATACAAAATACAATAAAATGTACATAATACCAAAAAATGTTCGAACTTTGAACTAGCTTTTTGACCACTTATACCGATCGGAAAAATCTGCAGTTTGTTTTATTTTGTGTACAATTGAGTGCAGAAAAACATAGAGCTATATGTAGTGGATATAGCGCGCAGCGACTGTTTTGAAGCCGCGCGATTTCTCGCAAAGGACCGGCGATATTCACTATGCTACTATCAGCACCTTACTCACATGTATGTTATACTTCTAGGTTAATATTTGCATTTCACTGCCACCAGACATGAAACGCTTCATACCAAAATTAAAGTTCACTACGTGTTAACCGTCAAATTGACATTAGATGCCGTTTAAATATTCTCCATATCGCCGCCTTCGCCGAATACAATACTTTCAATAAGTTTTCCTACGCAAAGGACACCAGTATAAAACTATGCAGTTTTTTCTATTTCCATTCGCTTTACTAATTTTTATAAATAATTTCGAAACATAAACAAGCAACGTAACGTCTTTTGTCAAAGATTACGTACCGTAAGTAATGTGTCGGAGCACAGTATATTCGTTCGGTCGTGTGCAATGTGCACAGCGCCTTAAGGTGTTCCAAAGTTACCTATTGGCCAATATTCTTGAACACGCAATAATTTTTTGTATGGCAGCTACCCGAAATAGTAAGACGATTTAGCCTTACAAATTATCGTGTTTTTGCCGTAAAGTGACTATACGTCTATCAACAACCAGGACAATAATGCTAAGACACGCTTACACGTCCTTATAGAACTTTTCAAAACACTGAATAAACTAAAACTAAACACAAATTTATTAGTTCAAATTAGATATTTTTAAATAACGACTGCGCGATAGAATCGACACTTTCGATGGATATTCTGAAACTGAATAGCAACTTGAAACATAAACATTCCTGGAAAAAATTAAACTCAAAACTGTTCTTCGTAATCCCATTTTCATCCATTTGGAACGAAAAATGGAAGTGGTTTTTTTTTCCATAAATTTGTTAAAAATCTCCTTTTTTGCTCCATTGACAGAAATATTATACTATTGTAGATACCTCACTATTTGGCCTTTCAATGAGTTATCCTCGAACTTCCTACTGGATAACTATCATACCACTACATTACATGGCGAGTTAGTTTTCATAGAACTGAGCTGAGTTGAAATTTGTATGAAAACCACAACTTAGCTCAGCTCAAGTAATTATCTAGCATGTAAAAAAATGTATAGTTAGATTTACATGCGATTTTTTAATTATATCGTTTGGGGGGGGGGGGGGGGTTGAACGCGCCTGGAGCTGATAAAGGGGTTTTCAATAAGAGCGCTCCAACGATTATTTAGATAGAAAACTTGGATAATTTGCAAACGCTGTTCAAGTGTGTATGGGTTCATGATGAAATGCATACTCATGAAGTTTATAAATGTCAAGAGAGAGAAAAAAAATATGGCGTCGTTCGCCGTCCCTATTGGAAAAAAGTTGGAGGGCACCAATTGAAAAACCCTGAATTATGAAAGCCTAAAAAAATTAAAGTACGAGAACACAGAAGGCGGAGGTAAGTTGACAAAGTAAGGCGGATTTAAAAATGGTTGGTGCAAAGGTTAGACTGATTCTTTTAAGTGAGAACTCATTTTTCAACAGAAATCTAATAAGAAAACGGCTGTGGGTCAGGGAATTATCCAAAAAAATGGAGCATTTTGGTGAATATCACCATCTTTATCCAGACCAATTCAAAGTAATTGAAATGTTATGTACAAACTAAGAGTTCCGAAATAAAAATGAAAAATAGTAGTACATTCTTACAGCCAGAGTTTGTAATTTCCACAACCTGTTCCTACAGTTTCTTAGTTATTATGCGGTTATGGTGTCCCTTGTTTCCCTTATCCCATAGCGCAGACCGTAAAAAAATTTCACTTAAGGGCTCATATCACTTTGAAAACCGATTTTTTTTTTCTTACAAATTTTTATATCTTATACTTTCAAGAATTATAAAAAAAATCTGCCAACAATCTGGGCGTAACTTTATTATTTTTCCGGCAGAAGTAAGGAACGCGTTCAATTCTGAAATGCGGTGTAGGCTACTATGTGACTGAAAACCTATCAAAAAGAACAAGATCATGGAAGTGAAAATCTGATTGGATCTGAGAGATATGGAATAGTTTATGAAAAAGTACACAATCACTTTTCACCCCCTTAGGGATCAATTTTCAGAAAATCTTGAAAACACTGTCTTGGTATTCATATGGAATAAAATTAAGTTCATTATTTGGGACGAGGTAGTAGATATGTCGAAAATCGTGGAAAAATATGCATTCTATTTTCACAGATAATTTTTTTTGCCCCCCTTCTGAACGCCAATAGATATTCGTTTTTTTATTCAAAATTATTTTTCTAGTTGAAATAGATATACACGCCGAGTTTCAACATTGTAGCTTAAGCCGTTCTATATATAGGAAAAACACCTCCCACTTGTACCACACTACCCTTAGGGGTCGAATTTCAAAAAACCTTGAAAACGCTTTCTAGGTATTCATACGAAGAATCCGTAGAATAAAAATGAATTCAATATTTGGAAAGACCTAGTAGATATGACGAAAATCGTGAAAATATATGCATTTTATATTTATTATATTTACAAATATTTTTTTTTGCCCCCCCCCCTTCTGAACGCCAATGAATATTCAAATTTTTTTTTATCACTATTACTTTTCTAGTTGATTTACATATACACACCGAGTTTCAACATTGTAGCTTAAGCCGTTCCATATATAGGAAAAACACCCCCACTTGTACCACACTACCCTTAGGAGTCGAATTTGAAAAAACCTTGAAAACGCTTTCTAGGTATTCATACGAAGAAAACGTAGAATAAAAATGAATTCAATATTTGGAAAAACCTAGTAGATATAACGAAAATCGTTCTAAACGCCAATGAATATTCAAAATTTTTTTTATCAGAATTACTTTTCTAGTTGATTTACATATACACACCGAGTTTCAACTTTCTAGCATGAACCGTTTAATAGTTAGGAAAAACACCCCCTACCCCCGTAGCATACTACCCCTAAAAAAAATTATATTTTTCCAACATTCCGCTTCTATAGCTCTATCTAAATACCAAGTTTAAGGCTTATATCATTACAGGTTCTCAAGATATAAGCATCGGAACTTTTTCCTTTTCACCCTCCCCCACCCTCCCCCTCTTCACCCTCAACCCCAAAACTTTTTTTCCTACTAGAGTTTAATTAGCGCTACTTCTGGTAAAAATTCTAAGCATCTATCTTACACTGTTCTTGAGATATGAAATGAGTTTGATTTGAAAAATTCTCATCCCCTCCACTTCTATGCTCCACCTCCCACTTAAAAAATTTTACTTTGATCAATCTTTATTTGTCAATCTTTACACCCAAACCAAATTTTATTTTTCTAGAGCAATAGGTTCATGAGATATCGTAATGTTAAGTTTTTCACCCCCCACCCCCATACACAACTTCCCCCACCCAAAATTTTTCTTGATTCTGTTCTCCTCGTATAACTACAAATATTTTTTAAGTTTGAATAGTGTGCCATTAACAATTTAGGAGATATGGATTTTAGAATGTGTCTATCTCGCCTTTTTTGGGTTTCGGACGCATTACATTTCCCCCCACTCCCACACCCCTTGATCAATATTGACAATTTTTCTGCAAATGGGTCTACTATCAGAGCTCTATAGAAATTCCAAGTTTCAGTTTCCTAACATAAGGGGTTACTGAGATCTGGAAACCAAAATTTTTGGTCTAAAACACTTTCCCCTCCTTCCCCCTCACACTCCCACCCCTAAAAATTTGGTCACTTCAAGGTGCCTACCCCATCTATTCGTTAAAAAAATTTCAATTTAATATCTCAAAGCGTTTGGCAGCTACGAGCCTCCAAACGATCTTACGTACGGCGGACAGACGGACTGAAAATTTTTATTGCTTTTTTCGCGTCTACTAGTTATGAAACGTGAAAATAAAAATTTTGAGGGTAGCAAATTTTTTTTTTTAAAAAATCAATCACAATACTTAATTATTAAAATAATAAAGTAAAATTGAATTTAGAAAATTCCACTCCACTACAAAGTTATAGCACTAAATGTGACCATACATCGGTTTAAAGCGGCTTCCTGGCTATTTGCCGCGCCACTCTTAACAGCAGCGTTTAGCAAATATTTTTTCGCAAAAGCCGAGTATCATAGAAAACAAGGTCATTCATAGGACCATCTGTGAAAAGCATGGAGATAAAAGAGCAAGAAAGCGTACAGTACGAAGCTAGAATGGGAGACTAGCCGTAAGTTAACGTTTTACCTATCAAAAACTTTAAACGCATTTTTCTCGAAACTATGTTTTTAGACATGGTCGGCACGATAACTCAGTCAGTTTTCAATATTTTTTAGCTATTTTTTTTTTTAAATTTTGATAACTGTTTTCTTTATAGTCTATCAAGATTTTTTTTTAATTTTTTGCTTGGAACTTTTTTTATCAATTATTAAACACAAATTTTTCTTAAAAAAAACTGGTTACTAAGGTTTGAAATACTGTAACTTATTTATTTTTGAAAAAAAAAAAAAATTCCCTCCGATAGACTATAACTACTACATTCTTTTACAAAATCCTTTTTCATTTTTGCAAATTGGATTATTTTAGTTAAGTTATGATGCCAACCAGCAGGTGCCATGGTTTTCATAAGTAGTCCATTTATACCAGGAAAAAACAATGCTAATATTAAAAAACCAAAAAAAAATTTTTTTCATTCTATAGTTGAATATATATCAAGAAATGTGAACTCAACAATTCAATTTTTTTTTCACCATATAACCTTCATAATAATTTTTCAAATTTACTCGATTTTCAGGGCGTTCAGAGTTATATGAGCCCTTAAAAGCACTTTGTATTCCATTTTTCTAAAGCCCGGCTGTCACGTTGCGAGTGGAATCGGAACGAGTGAATTCCGATAGTCACTCGTATCGTGTACTCGTGTTATAAAGTTATAATCCGATATGAGTAAAGTCGGACAGTGCTCAACTTGACTATCGGAGTTCACTCGTTCCGATTCCACTCGTAACGTGTCAACCCGGCTTTAACGGGACATCCCAAGTGTACCAAATTCGGTAAACTAAAGACCCGTTTTCACGACGATAGTTTCGTACTTAGTACTTGTCTAATTTATCTTGTCAAACATCATGATATAAAATGTACCAAACAGAGTTGGTTTCAACTGCAGCTGAACTCAGGAGCTGTCAGTTGGCAGCACAGAATGGTTGACGAAGCTGAAGTTAAATAAGATGTCTTTGATCTCGGGCAAGCTATTTTGTTAATTTTGAGGAACTACCACTCTCGTTTTAATTCATTAATTTCTTTTATTTAGTTTGTACGAATATGAGAATACACAATTTCAAATATAATTTTTATTAAGTAACCAAATTGCACTCAGAATCATTCTCTCCCGAGTTATCGCTTAAAAAAGACTCAGCCACAGTGAACCAGTACAGTCCAGGTTTGTATAAGGTGTCAGCTACCAATTTTGGATCTCAATTCTTTAATAGAAGAGAGTCCTAAAACAAAGAGCAATCCTTGTTCAAACTCTTCGATCGAATTTTGAATTCTACGGGCTTCTTCTTCCAGAGGCACGGAAATCGTCTGTATTCCTCTAAAAATCGAAAGACGTCGAAGCTGCTGCTCATATTGAACTGAAAAAAATATGAACGGCATTCAAACAACTAAATTCATAAACAAAATTACAGTTCAACAGACCATCAATATCTATGCACATTAACTGTTAAACCAATTGTCCATACTTTTGAATACAGGAATATTTTTTTGCAATTAGCAACACATATTCACAATATCGAAATTATTAAATATTTTTGTATTTTGAACTTATTTTTTTTAACGTCAAATGCCAATGTCAAAGATAAAATTATCGCGATAGTTCTATCTACTATCTCGTCAAGCATGATAGTGCGATAGTGCTATCATGACAGCGCGAAAGTTACTATCAAGAAGTTTACATGGTGATAGTTATGACAATAGTAATTTTCATGATAGCAACTATCGCAAAAACTATCACCGTGTAAACGGGGCTTAAAATAGTAAAAATATTACCTAGAAATTTCACACTATTTTAGTAGTGCAAGCCCCCGAGTGTAACAAATTTGGTACACTATATTAGTCACAAACCAGCAGTAAAAAAAAGTTGTTGTTTTCTTGTTTAGACTGCCCATAATTTTTTCAATTTTCAGTCCAAAAATTAATGAAAATATTTTGAGCTTATCCGGTAATTCGGGAAGAAAATCAAAAATCAAGTCACTAAAACAACTGTATAAAATCTTGTCCGCGGCGAAAAATTCAAAAATCAAACAACAGTCAATAGCAGAGCTAATAAGCTCTGATATGCTCTGATATGCTCAGCTCTGCTCCGCTTGTTTTATGATTACTTCCATACCAATGCATGTGTTTGTTTTCAACGCGCTGATAAGCTCAGCTCCGCTTTCTCTGTGCGCGAGCCCTTATAGTTTACTCTAGCCAGAAGGGTCTGTAACGCATAAAATGATGCCGGGGTTGAATAGGTTTTGAATTATTTTATGTTTAGCTGTAGCTAAAACCCTGTCTGTCTGTCTATCCAACGCACGTTAACGCCTCGACCTATGATGTTGAAATTTCGAAACCGAATGTTTGATCTAATTTTCAAAGCTGAATTAAATTGAATTTAATCTAGGTACATATATTTATCAGTTTTTAATTTTCTTATTTCAATAATTCAGTATTGTGATCGATTTAAAAAAAGTTTACTTTTTACATTTCATGACTAGTAGACACCAAGTAAGGAAAAAAAATGCAGTCCGTCTGTCCGCCGTACGCAAAATCGTTTAAAGGCTCGTAGCTCCTAAGCCCTTTGAACTTTGAAATTAAATTTTTTTACGGATAATTATGAATCCGTAAAGTCGCCACTTTTTGATGGGTGGGGATGTGAGAAGAGGGATCGTTTCACACGAAAATTTTTGATTTCTAAATTTCAGGAACCGGTTAGGCAAGGAGACTGAAACTTGGCATTTATATGGAACTTCGATTATATTTATGGATCACCTTATGCTAGAAACTTGAGACGCCAAACATTCATTGCTGTACGGCATATTGAATTTATTTTTATTTTAAGTGTTCTTCACATAATTGCCTAGAAAGCGATTTCAAGATTTTTTAAATTCGACCCTCAAGGGTTGTAAATGACTCAGATCAGAATAAACATTAAATAACTTTTCACTTCCACTGGATTGTTACATAATCGCTTAAAACACGTTTCCAGGATTTTGCCCTTTTCAACCTCTAGTACCCTGTACAGAAAATGCGTTTTAAACGCGTCTAAGTAGGTAAATTTACCGTGTTAAAAAAGTAGTGTTCAGACTTGGTAACTCGTTTTATTTTGATACATAATAGCTTGAGGTGATTTGTTTTGACAAGTAGATATTAAGCTGTGTTTCATTAGAAAATGTATGCTTTCTAAATTATTTGAAATGAAAGTGTTTGAATAACAGTAATAAAAAATATGCCAACAGTCTGGGCGCAACTTTATTATTTTTCCGGCAGAAGTTCGAAACGCGTTCAATTATGAGATGCGGTGTAAATTACTATGTGACTGAAAACCTAACAAAAAGTTTGGCAAGCGATTTTAATAGGGTCGCTCTGGTATACTTACGCTGCTGCCACAAATAACATATGCTTTACATAGTTGGGTCATATTACGGGATGCGGTCTAGGGGTTGAATAAGGAAAAAACTTAAAATTAGATGATTAATAAACATGCCCGTGGAAGTGAAAAGATATTCGATATCTGATCAGATCTGAGAGGATAAGATTAAGTTCATGAAAAAGACCACCTTACCACGAATTTCAAAAAATCTTGAATTTGTCACGACTTTCTAGGTATTCATATGAAGAATCCGTAGAATAAAAACATATTCAATATTTGGGAAAACCTGGTAGATATGACGAAAATCGTGAAAATACAAGCATTCTATTATCTTTAATAATTGTTTTTGCCCCCCCCCCTTCCGAACGCCAATGGATATTAAATTTTTTTTTATCAAAATTACTTTTCTAGTTAATTTACATATACACACCGAGTTTTACCTTTCTGGCATAAGCCTTCTATATTTAGGAAAAACACCCACCACCCTCGTACCTAACTACCCCTGAAGAAAAATTACATTTTTCTAACATGCCACTACTATAGCTCTATCTAAATACCAAGTTTCAGCTTTATATAATTATAGGTTCTTAAGACATAGACATCGGAACTTTTCTCTCAGTGTGACAAAAATTTGTCACGACAAAAATGTGTCACACTCTTCAGTCTAGAGTTTACATTTGTGACATTACTTGTGTCACACCTTTGCGTAAATCGGTTATGTCAGTTGTCAAAAAAAAGTGAAATGGCTGAAAAAATAACGAAATAGCAAAAAAATACTAAAAAAAATTGAGAAAATTCGAAGCGACAATGCTGGGTATCGAAGATATTTCGCACTAATAACAGAAGGTTAAAGACGTTGAACTGAAATTTTCAATAAACCTTTAAACTGAAAGTTTTGTCACAAGAAAAGTCTGAGTATCTCCGACTAGAAACATGCGACAAAATTTGTCACAGATTTGTAATCTGATTGGATAACTGATCTGTCACACATCTTGTCACAGAAAATTGTCACATATGGAAGCCCAGCATTACTTTTAAGATGAAGAAAATGAAGGACCCGGTCACTGAACCGAGAAGGCTAGATGCGGCACATTCAGGAGGCCAAGGTCCGATTTGGCCATAGTAAGTCAGTAAGAATTAATTAGCTAAAATCGTTGCACAAGCATAAACTTGAGTTTCTGCATCATTAAATATATAGTTTCTTCCAAAGTTTACTTCGATTTCTGCGAGGGTCAAAGTATTTGTTTCCTGTTAAATGCGTTGTAGCAACGCGTTTTCGTAAATGCGCTCGTGAAAGCGTTTAACTCAATTTATACGCGTTAACCTCTAGTTTGAACATATGTAGTCAGTGGTGGTCATAGAGAAGAGGCCATGTGTTTCCTCTTATGCCTTTCTTAACTCTTCTTTTGTCTTTTGTTTCCTAATTGAAAAGAAGACTGTACTAATTAAAAATATTTGAATCGGAAGGTAATAAAATTTCGAATGTAAATATATAATCAATCTTTGGGTTACATAGGTATGTTTAGGATTTAGTTTTTAGGTACTGTTTGATACTTATTTTGAAAAATTTGGTTTTGGATTATGCTTGTACAATTTTCATTATGTGTTCTAATAATTTTGCCATATTTGGATTAATTTGAAATCTACTCAGGTAAAAAGGGAAGGTCCAAGTCCCAATTAAAGCTAATCACTCAATTTAAAAAAATTTAATTTTTTTCACAGCACCTATCGTAATGGCTTGAACTAGTGTAACAAAACACGTTTTCTGTTTCATCTCTATAATATATGGGGGTAATACGTGCCTCAAGAACCTTAAAGAAACCAAAATTGTATATGTGTAAGATTCCGTAAACTGGCAAGATATCGACATAGGGCCTATATAGCATCATTCTATGGATGATATGTATAACTTTAAATATATAGATGGGTGGTGAACTATCGAAAATGCCATCTATGCTTAAATTCAAAAATTGAAGTTTTTCTGAAAAAATTATATTTTTGAGCGACACTTTGTTACGGTAAACGATACGAAGTTAGTGACATCAGTAGATGCTGAATATTATGAGAAACAGAAAAAAAGTCCTTCAGTAAGGTCGAAAATTATGATTTTTAACATTTAATCACTAATCCATAATAGCTCTTATGTCGTACTTAGTGAAGACCTTTCTGAACCGTTCTCTTTTTCTATATACATATAACATAATATTGATAATTAGAAAACAGATATTTTTGTGTACGATACTTGCTTCGTATTATTAACCATTATCAAAATACAGTCGCAACCGATTGAATATGAAAAACTTAACTTTCTCATTACGACCATTAGATGGTATTTCCGATGGTACATAACCCATATACGAGTATTTAAAATTACAATCATCCCCAGATTAATACTATTTGGTCGTTTTGTCAATACATCGGGACCCATATTTCGGAATCTCAAATTTTAATTTTTTTTTTCTGATCTTGTGATTTAGATGCGAAAATGAAAAGTTGATATTTTTAAGCAGTACCAACCGAAGCGACCATAGCATTTGTCCATTTGCCCATTTGCCATCCATGTTGTATTAAGGGCTACCACACGAATTTTATATACAGTAGCTACTGAACTTTAATGCCCCCCCCCCCCCCCTTTGAAGAGCAATATGACCGCAACTGTTTGTAGTATTACGCTATGTTCAGACTATGCACTTTAAACACATTTAAGTAGTCTTAAAAAAGTAGTGTTCACACTAGGCAACTCATTTTATTTTGATACCTGACAGCTTGACATGATTTTTTCTGACAAGTAAATTTTCAGCTGTGTTTTATTACCAAATTTATAATTTCTAAATGGCTTAAAGCAGATGTGTTTGCATAGCAGTAAAAAAAGTGAATTTATTAGCTAATGCAGTCGTTGCACAAGCACAAAATTCCGTTTCTACAGCATTAAAAAGTTTCTTCCAAAGTTTATTTCGATTTCCGCAAGAGTCGCATTGCATGTTTTCGGTTAAACGCGTTGTAGCTACGAGTTTTCAAAAACGACTTCGGGAAGTGTTTTCAGCGCATTTACCTCGAAATTAACGCGCCAATCTCGTAGTCTGAACATAGCATTAGAGAGTATAAAAGTTTTGAAGACGTTTTCAAGAATTCCGTCATAGCTCGATGATAATTCATCGAACTAGTTTTTATTTACTCATTTTTTTATATATGTCCAAAACCCTCTTTAAGGATTTTCGGATATTTGATGAGATATTAATTTATCTCCTTGTCTGCAAAGTTTTCAAATATAGGAGCCTACAAAACGATTTTTGAATTTACTGATAGTCAACCCACATGGTTGTGTAAAGGATTGCATACATTTTCTCAAATTCCTACATATTTCTTCGATCTGATGAGATATCGAATTGATTTTTACATTCAAAGGCTTCCTAGACACACAAAAAACAAAAAAGTTGATATCAGTTTTTTTTAGATATTCAACCCTAAAGTTGTGCAAGGGGCCTGTATACTCTTCACAATTTGCGACATACCATATTTCTTAGGTTTGTTGAGATACCTAATTGATGGTAGAAATGGAAAAAATTTTGAAAGTTTTCACAGTTCACGTACCTCCATTATCGTGTCTGGATCATTTCAGCTTTTATTTATAAACGCAGGTATCATCCGAAATGGTTGCTAGTTCGCAATTTAGATGTGATGGGGTATATGCGGTGTAGATATTAAATAGCGTTGGGCTTAAACATGATTCTTGTGGATCGCCTGCAAGGATTATCAGAGTACGATGAGTTAATTTTAGTTATACATTTTTTTTTTTTTTTTTGTTATTTATTTCAAAACAGAGCAGTCACAAAAGCAGATGCTTGTATGTGAGTGCTATATTAACCATAAACGAATTTAAAATTATACATAAATTGTTCAATGGAGGGAAAAAAAAAATAAATTTTTAGTGACTATACTTATAAATAAACGATTTCTGTCTTCTCTTAAGAACTAGCTTGATGCTTATTATACTATATACAGCAAAAATTTATAAATTCATAATTCATAAGACACGATTTAGAAAAAAGGTAAAATAAATAGATCACGAGATATAAAATATTGCGATCAGGTTTAGAAAAAAAAAAACAGTGCAGTCATTGGGACTGCCGACAGAAGTGAAAACTTGAAACTATGAAATTAGAGCGTTTTTGTATTTGCATTTTCAAATTAATTGTAGTATCAAAAATTTCTCTGGTTTTCGCATCTATCGGCACTCTGAACAATAATTATATACAATTTTAAATATAGTTTATTTATTGATCAAGACATATGATGGGTTACGCGATCCAAATAAAAACATGCAGCGAGAAACGTAATTTCATTTTCCATTTTCCATTTTTCATTTTCCTTTTTCCATTTTCCATTTTCCATTTTCAATTTTCGATTTTCGATTTTCGATTTTCGATTTTCGATTTTTGATTTTCGATTTTCCATTTTTCATTTTCGATTTTCGATTTTCCTTTTTCGATTTTCGATTTTCCATTTTCCATTTTCCATTTTTCATTTTCCATTTTCCATTTTCCATTTTTCATTTTACATTTTCCATTTTCCATCTTACAATCCTTTTTTAGAGGGAGCTCATTATATAGTCTTGGTCCAATGATACTTGCATGCCGTGTGGTCAAACTCTTACTGCATATAGTAGTGGCTAGTGGTTGCGACAACTTACGCCTGGTGCTGTAGCATGTAGTATGTTGCTCAAAGTTACCAATATTTATATATATTTGTCGAATTGTCATTACATTGAAAATTGAAAAAGATTCTGTTGTTGAGAAAAATTTGGATTTAGAAATACATATTTTAATTATTTTATTATGCAAACTCTGTAACGGTTGCAAAGCATTGTTGTAAGCGAACCCCCAGACTAAGATTCCATACTGCACAATAGATTGAACTAAAGCGAAATATATCATTCTCATCAAATCTAATATTTTCCGTAGCATCAACAATTTATATTTAGTTTTTCTCAATTTTTTGCAGTCTAAATTTATATGCTTATCCCATTTAAGTTTATCATCGTTTATCAAGTTGCCAAATACAATAAACTTAGTTTTATTCAAATTTAAAGCTAATCTATGCTTCGCTCAAGGCCACATAACTAATTGACATAAACAAGGATAATTAGGGGTCCCAAGACTGTTCCCTGTGGAATCCCACAACAAATAGGTACGGGTGGCCTTACCACCTCGCCCACTTTCACTGCTTGGGTCCTCTGGCTCAAATACGAGTGGAAAATAGACAAGGCTTTGTCCCAGCTTAAAAAGCTTTTCCAGTACAATTTCGTGATTTACCGTATCGAAGGCCTTTTTCAGGTCGAGGAAAGCGGCAATAGTTTTCTCGCCCTTTTCAATAGCGGAGCTTATGAACGAGGCTACATCATTCAATGCATTGTCCGTACTTACATTTCTTCTGAAGCCATATTGGTTTCGTGATAGGATCTTCTGCTCATCAAGGTAATTCATTAATCTGAACTTAATACATTTTTCAAATATTCTTGCAAATAGAGGTAACAGAGAGATAAGACGATAATTACTTGGGTCAGAAGTATCACCGTCCTTATGGAGCGGTATAATTACCGCGTGTTTTAAAATATCCGGAAAAATGCCGTTGTGCAATGATAAGTTGAATATATAAAAGGGGTTGTACAATATGTGATGCAATGCATTTGAGTATCTTTGATGAGAGACCATCGAAACCAGGTGTCTTGTAAGATTTTAAGTTCGCGATTTGGTAATACATATTTCTTCACATGAAATATCATGTATTTAGAAGGAATGCGGTACCCAGGCGCGAACGGAGATAATTATTTCGGGGGAGGGGGGAAGGGGAGTTGTGGTTTCAGACAAACTATTATTTGGGGAAATGGGGTGGTTCTGACAAATTTACGCGTCGAGTATAAGTTACAGGGGTTCAACCCCCAAAACCCCCAAAACCCTCTCTGCGTTCGTTCCTGGCGGTACCACATCCTCAACGAAATCAGTGTTCATGTCAGCACGTTGTATCGCATTTGAGATCCGATGGCCCACCTCAGCAAAGTGATTATTTAACACAGTAGCTATTTCCACCGGTAATTCCCTTCAAGTGTTCTCAGCCGATCTACTTGAGATTGAGTTGAATGTCTTGAGCTGTAGGTTATGTCGTTTATGGTTTGCCATAGTTTTTTCGGATTACTAAGTTTACTATTAATTTTTCCTGTATGACCTGTTTGAAAGAAAAAACTGAATACTTTTAACTAATTATTATACATCGAAAGTGATAGTTAATAATAAAAATGTCACTCCAACAGATCCTTCAATCACGATCCGTCAATCCGTTCTGAATAAACTTATCGGCAAGAACCCTAGCGAATTCAATGCAAAGTAACGAGAGATCGTTCGTTCGAGACGCGGGGTAGTTCGGAAAGAAGAAGGAAAGCCCGAAAAATCGGCTTCCTCTTCAGCGGAATATACTCAACGATTCCACCCCCAGCGATTTCTAAAGGAATCTCATTAGTACCATCAAGGTCGGCACTAAAGAGGGGTGGCATGTCGAAGCCAAACCTCAAAGCGGACAAAACGGGAATTAGCCGGAAGGCATAACCACCTCACAAACCATACAGAATACGGTGCTATGGACTGATAAACTTTAAATAATTAAAGTTCCAAACTGCCTCCTGGCTATTCAGGGGTGAGATTACGTAACTTGGTTCGAGTTATTTCTTTCGACCTCTTTTGAACTCGATACGATTTCGTTTAGGCATTACCTATTTCATACGACTTCGAAAAATGGTGATACCTCATTATGCATATAAAAGAATCCGCCAATTCGGTAAAAATTTGAAATGTCAAGTGTTGACGTTTGAATAAAAATATTAGAAATGTTTATGTTTTTTATTGAAAGTGATGAAGAAAATGTTGGCGAATTAGTGGTCCAAAGGAGAACATTAAGAGCCGCGAGTAATCCATTAGATTTGGGACAAAACGAGTTAGTATTAGTTTTTGGAGGTTTTTTTTAGATTTCACGGACATTTAAATGTGACTCGAGAGATTTTCACTAAACTGCTAGAGGAGTTGATAATTCCCGGAGGAAGTCGATGCACCGCAATACCGCAATGTTGAAAATTGTTTCAAACTAGAAATTTTTATTAAAAAAAAATAAGTGCGTGGGAAATTGTAGTGTTATATTTACTTGTAACTTGAAAATTTTAGATAATAAATGCAATTTTTGTATCAGTTTTTTCCGTAGCGTTAAATAAATCCAGTTCTAAAATCTACCTTAAAGCCCAGCACTAACCAGAAGAATCCACTAACAATATACGCTCGAACGAAAAATTTGTATGGAAAAATTCGTTTCGCTTCTAGTTAGTACTAGGCTTAACTTTGAAAATATGATGTTGGAAACGTTTTAAAGTCATCCGACCTTCGGCAAATGCACGGCATACAAATTAAACATTTTGTACGTATCCTCTCACGCTTCATATTCATAGTGTAACCAAAAATTTACTTCTTATTGCCTAATATTCGAACCACACACATTTCATTTCAAAATTTAGTATTTCAGACTGTTTCATTTTAAACCACCAAATTTTAAGAGTTTTTAATTTTTTTGTTGATATATTCGACTGTAGCTATCGAATAACTAGTAGTATGGTTAATCTGGAAATATGATAAATAGTTCATAAAACCGCCTAAGTTTCAACTTTATGATTTCAAATTTTAAGCATAAACTTAAGTTTTGTATTCCTTCAATACTATTATTTACCTTTTCCCATTCATGCACTTTTTCACAGGCAGTCGTTAAGGGAAGTTTTCAACGTCTCCCATAACTCCTTTGAAATTTACGTACCGTGCACATATTTCAAAATTCCTTTTGCTAGGTCTTCGTGATTTTTCATCAAGCACACGCATTGCTGCTTGTTTATAATCTGACCAATTTTATTGTCTCCTGCATCCCTAGGATTTCCATAAATATACGTATATAAATATACGAAAACTTACATCGTTGAAGATATATTTTAAGCTTGCACTCGACAGCCAAGTAGATACCGACCAAAATTCGTTCGTATCAGTCTCATAAGACAGGTCGAAACAAAGTACAGAATGCCAACTATTTTTCGAACTCGAAGCAAAACCTTGAACCAAAGTTAACAGAGTTCGGTAATACCATTTTTATTTCAAACTCGAAACAAACACTCGAACCAAGTTAAGTAATCTCACCCCTGGTCGCCAGTAAGTTCAGGTCATCTACCTAGTAATATAAGGGTATGTATGTATATAACTTTGGTTTTACTGTTTCCAAGGTTGGTGGCTGTTCAAGTAGCCAGATACATAGTCTGTCAAACAGATGTGATCCCACATTTACGGAAAGGAATACCCATATGACCGACACCAAATGAGGATCTGCAGCGACCTTCAGATTGGCGAATTCCAGGTAATAAGCAAATAATAAGAAATAGTTAACAATTTAACATGTGTTAAAAAAACATTATATTTCTGGTTCTACTTACTACCGAGAAAACAATTAAATTTAAATAAGTTTCGACATAATTGATGCAATTAATTCGTGGAAGTAGTTAAAACTGCGTTCGATCAACAAATAACTAAATGAAAGCATACTCGTATAACAAGAAGTTATTTTGTTCAGATCAATCTCCAAAAAAATTCTTGTAACGAATAAATTAGTCGGGTAAATGTGGGTTAGGCCACTGTTGCATTTTTGTTTTTTTTTTTAAGTTATCTATGATTGTTTGGTTAGGCCGGCCACAACCCTATTATATAGGTAATAAACCAAAAGTAATATCAATTATATCGTAGGGAACTCAAATTATCAAAACCAAACCGAAACTATACCTTCGATATGTTGACGACACCTTCATTATCTGGCAGCATGGAAAAGAGGAATTAGATAAGTTCCGAGACCACCTCAACTCACAACACAGAAACATCAAATTCACAATGGAGATGGAAAAAGACGGCAAACTACCCTTTTTGGATGTACTAGTCGAAAAAGCTGTACCATCTTTACATTTCGCCATATACAGAAAACCTACTCACACTAACAGATATCTACATGCGTCTTCCCACCATCATCCCAAGCAGAAGGAAGGAGTACTTAGAACACTTATCCACAGAGCACAATGTATCACCAACGATAACCCACACGCACTTCGCAACGAAATGGAACACCTACAGAAAACCTTTGCAGCCAACGGATACACTTGGAGCACTATCAACAAAGTATGCAAACAGAAACCCAAAGCCATGAAGAACCAGGAAGAAAAAGATACGAACGAGCATACTATAAAAAGATGGGTGACATTACCTTACATAGAGGGTACAACAGATCGAATCAGCAGAGTACTCAGGAAAGCCGACATACGTACGACCTACTCTACGGCAACCACGCTTCGAGGTTTCTTAGGAAACCAAAAGGACAAAATCCCACTGGAAATGGAGGGCATTTACAAAGTTCCTTGCGGGTCTTGCAACAAAGTCTACATCGGAGAAACAGGACGGACCATCAGAACAAGGATTCGTGAACATCAACGCTGCACACAAAAAAAACAGGTCCACTCATCAGCAATTGCGGAACATGCAGCGGTGGAAAACCATTCAATCGATTTCACCAACGTCAAAATATTGGCCAGGACGAAACACTATTTTCAAAGAATTGTAAGAGAAGCAATTGAGATAACCAAACATCCACAAAATTTTAACCGAGACGCTGGATACAACCTCTCTTCACTTTGGCTACCTTGTCTACGTTTTGGAAAAAACAACGTTTACCAAAAATCTTCGATCCCAAAAACTAATTAATTAATTTCAACTTTCATAACTATTTCCCTTCTTATAAACCCCCGCCTCTGTTTAATGTTTTTATGACCTCCCTTATTAACGTAAATTTCCCCTTTTGTCTTCTAATTGACCCTTCTGTTAGTTAATTTTGTAACCCTTTTTTACCTACTTTCATTTGTATAAATAACAGTTGTAGAGATATTGTCGATCAGTTTGATAAAGGACTCAGTCGAGTCCGAAACGTCACACAAAATAAATTTAACAGTATTTACCGGAAAACCTTGTATTTTCAATTTAAAATGTACTGTGAAAACATTCATCAAAAATTATGATAGACACATTTTCGTCAGCTGACTGTTATATGGTGGTTCGTGTGTATTTTTACGATTTGGAGCTCGGTGAATTTTCGATTCTCTCTTAATTTCATTATGAAAGACATGATAAAGATTGATGGCGATCGGTTTGGTAGATAATAAGGTGCTCATTTCCGGTTTTGCATTACTAAAATCATGGGCTCAATCTCGCACAACGAAGTCAGAAAATGAACAATTTTTCCATATGAATGCGAGGTATAAACTTCGAAATAACTTCTCAAATGTTATATATATACATATATATGTTATATATATTACAGGAAAAAGAAAAATGAAGTAATTATTAAATTATTTGAAAAGAACGTAGACCGTTTTTTCAATACTTTTACTGTATTATTTATAATACAGTATTGTTATCGATTTTTAAAAAAAAAAAATTTGCTGCCCTCAAAATTTTTTTGTCCACGTTTCATGACTAGTAGACGCGAAAAAAGCAATAAAAATTTTCACTCCGTCTGTACGCCGTACCCCGTACGCCGTACGCCGTACGTCGACCGCTTCAAAATCTTTGAAGGCTCGTAGCTCTCAAACCAGTGGAGCTATTAAATTAAAATTTTTTCTAAGAATAGACTTGGTGGACCCCTTGAACTGACATTATTTTCAGGGGAGGAGGTGTAAGGGGGAAGGCGGGGTAAGCGTTTTAGACGAAAAATTTAGGTTTCTAGATCTCAGGAACCGCTTGTGTTAGGAGGCTGAAACTTAGAATTTCTATAGAGCTTTGATAATGGACCCATTTGCAAAACAAAAAACAGATATGGGTGAAGGGGTGTGGGAGTGGAAGGGGAAGCAATGTGTCCGAAACGCAAAAAAGTCGAGATCGACACATTCTAAAATCCATATCTCCTAAACCGTTGATAGCAAGCAATTAAAACTTAACAAATATCTGTAGTTATACAAGGAGAATAGATTGATACAAAATTTTTGGGTGGGAGTAGTGACGTACGGGGGTGGGGGTTGAAATACTTAACATTACAATATCTTCCAAACCAGTGGCACCAGAAAAACAAAATTCGGTTTGGATACAAAGCTTGATAAATAAAGATTGCTCAAAGTAAAATCTTTGAAGGGGGCGGGGGAGTACGTAAGTGGAGGGGATAAGAATTTTTCAAAAATAACACGTTTCATATCTCAATAACAGTGTAAGATGGATGATTCAAATTTTTACCAGAAGTAGGCCTAATAGAACCCTAAAAAAGTTTGGGGGTGTGGGTGTAGAGGGTGAGGGTGGGGAAGGGTGAGAAAGAAAAAGTTCCGATGCGTATATCTTAAGAATCTATAATGATAGGAAGCTGAAACTTGGTATTTAGATAGAGCTATAGTAGTGGCATGGTGGAAAAATAAAATTTTTTTTAGGGGTAGTATGGTACGGTGGTGGGGGGTGTTTTTCCTAACTTTAGAACGGCTTATGCTGTTAAGTTGAAACTCGGTACGTATATGTAAATTAACTAGAAAAGTAATTCTGATAAAAAAAAATTTGAATATTCATTGGCGTTCAGAAGGGGGGGGCAAAAAAAAATATCGGTTAGTATAAATGCACATATTTTCACGATTTTCGTCATATCTACTAGGTCTTTCCAAATATTGAATTCATTTTTATTCTACGGATTCTTCATATGAATACCTAGATTGTGTTTTCAAGTTTTTTTGAAATTCAACCCCTAAGAGGGTGTAAACTGGTTGTATACTTTTTCATGAATTCCACCATGTTTCTCAGGTCTGATCAGAGATCGAATATCTTTTCACTTCCCCAGGTTTGTTTAATAATCACCTTTTTTTAAGTTTTGTTTTTTTCAACCTCTAGACCGCATCCCGGAATATGACCCAATTGTTTAATTCATATGTTACACCCTTTTCTAACCGCTTCCCGAACTTTTTGTTAGGTTTTCAGTCACATAGTAACATACACCGCATCCCCGAATTGAACGCGTTCTGAACTTCTGCCGGAAAAATAATACAGTTGCGCCCAGACTGTTGGCAGATTTTTTTCTTTTATTTTAGTACTTTAAATTGATTTCTTAAAAAAAAAAAATTTTGTTTTTGATATGTTATGATTCATATGTATGTCCTTCTTATTCAATTATAACAATAATTTAAGTTCACTTGAAGTAATATTTTGTAGTAGGACCCTCTTATTTGAGCTCAATCTCAATTTTGTCTGAAAATAACATGCAACTGCCATATTCTGTCTACCATATATAGTTCCGAAATTTGCCACCAGAGCACATGGAATATTTGTCAAAAGATACTAGAACTATAATTTTTTCAGTATTTATGGTTTTGGGGGTTAGGCCACTGTTGCACTGATAGGGTCATATATGAGCATACAAACTTGCTGGTACAGTCGATACCGCTTATTATAATCCGGATTTTGTTATCAAAACAATTGGGTTCCATTTTCCACAAACTTATTTCAATAAAAATTTGGTTTTTGTTATCATTCGATCCTTGTCCACTTTTAGACAAGGAACAATATCAAAAAAGACACGAAAGAAGGCTGATGGTGAATTTACATTCATGGTGCGTTTACACTCACCCTTGAGAGGAGAGCCTCTACCCCCATTAGACCAATGTAAACCGATTCTCGTTGGCAGTGTTCTTTGCTGTGTTAAAAGCAATTTACACTCAACATGCCTCTGCGGCGCAACTTGCGGTGTGATTCACACCGTGTGAATATGATGAGCTGCATATGGAAGTTTGCGCTGGAGAAATAGTTGAAGAATGTTAGACTCTTGCGACTGCACGAGCCATCTGATTGGTTGATTTTATAGAGGCTCGCCTAAAACGTTGAGTGTATGTAAATGTACCATCGCACTTGAGACGAGCCTCTACCCCAGCGGTCTCCAACACAAATGATCTCGCGGGCCGCTTTGGAAATGCCTCATAGCTCCGCGGGCCACATATCATTATATATCCCCATATTAGATTTTCCTACTCCAAAAAATCGCCTCGCGGTAACATTGCAAACAATAAACTTTTCGTCAAAATATGGTGTCGCAAGAAATTTTTGCGGAAAAATAATCAAGGCGCGCGCGTTGAAGATCACTGCTCTACCCCCATGAAGCTATTTCGATCCAGTTTTCGTCGGTTGTATTCTCCGCTGTGTTAATAGCGATTTGCAGTGAACATGCTTCTACGGTGTAACTTGCCTATAATTTACATTATTTTGCATGATGGAAACAAGTTTTCAAGTTTCAATTCAAAGGTACAATATATAAGACAATTTTGTAAAAGGTTAGAACTTGGGTTGTATACAACACTTATTGAATAAAAAATGTATATGTCAGATGCACCGAGCAATCTTATTGATTACAATAAGCGGTGCCTACTGTATTGCAACATTTCAATATAATGGGTACTATCGACCGAGACAAGAATACAAACAATTAAAAATAGAACATCATCTCGTCCGTTTCTAGTCAAACAATTCAAATTAATGAAACCAATTCTTCTCTGTCTCTGTTCAAGGAAGATAAGTTTTATGTCTCTAAAATTTTCGTGATTCCGAGGTTTCGAATGAAATTTGAGAGGAAACCGTTCCATTTTTAACAGCGACGAGCGCACACGCTTCTCTCAGCTGGTTTTCACCACGCAATCAAGATATATTTCGAGCCCGTGGCTAAGTTTTACTACAATTTTGGGATATTTCTGCGATACTAGACATTAGTAAAATTTTTCTTTTCGGATATAGTCTTGTGAGCGTTCTATGTTTGTGTATGAACTTTGCTGAATTTGCCCTTCTTTCCATCTTAACTTTTACTGTACGTGGTCATTTCTTGAGTCCATTAAAACTTAGGAATTAATTTAAGACGTTATTTATAGCTAAATGGTGAAAGGTTTTTTATTTCACTACTCTCTGATCACATGCTGTTTAATAAAGTCTTCAAAATCAGAAACAGGTGGTGTCTTTCGAAACCACTTTGCGCGTCTTAAAAACATTATTATTTTAATAATAAAGTATTATGATCGATTTAAAAAAACATAAGAATTAAAAAAAAAGTTAAAATTTCTTTCACGTTTTAAGACTAATAGGCAAATACAAATTAATCCTTCGCACAGTACGCAAACGATTTATATTGTTCATAGCTAAGGAAACCGTTGAGACATTAAGTTAAAATTTTTATTCTTCAGATAAAACCATAGGCTTAAATTCAGCAGGAAAAGTTTGTAACGCATAGAACGAACCTCGGACGGAAAAAAAGTTGTAGATAATGTTGTTTCTAAAAAGCCGCGAATTTGGTTGCTATCCATAAAGCTTATATTAGACCGTATCCCACACGGTCAAGTATTTGACCATAAAAACAATTTGATGTCAAATATCCACTTGACGCGTTGCCCTATTGCGATATTACACAGATGACACATTTGACACCATACTCAAAGTTTTCTCCTGTTGCCAAACAGTCAAACGCCATCAGGTCAGATCCATTGTAAATATTGGTTTTTATTATTACCTTGTATATCACTAAAAGAACCAAGTTTTCGAGTTCACAACTCCGCTCAGATTAATTAACGAGACGTAATTCTCCCTTGAGTAAATCATTATTACCTTGTATATCACTGAAAGCACCAAGTTTTCGTTTCAGGATAAACCCCCCCCCCCCAAATGATTTGCTCACTTTGTAAGTTATATTTTTTTTAATTCAGCAGCACGAAAAAGTTAGAATGTAGTAGCGTTGAACGAAAGTCTGTGAAGACATTTCAATCCGATCACCAACAGTTATGGGCCGGTGATCGATAAAAAAAAAGTTGAATCTCTCTACAACAATAATAATTCTTCAATGTGAACGATACAAGTAGGTTGTAGCTATCAACGCTTATGAATTCAAACATTTGGATCATTCCATCAAGAATCGTCAAAAATGATAAAATTTGTGACTTACCATCACCGATTCTTTTGAAAAATTATGTAGGTAGGTACTCGAAGAATTAGTGAGGAAACAAATACCATATAATTAAAATTTTTTGTTTCTTTCTCATTTTTTTGTTAGTTATAGTAAAAGTTTCGCCAAAATGGTATCTGAGTCCTCTGCGAAAATTCATATCGCTGAATAATAAAGTAGGGCTTATTTTAAAATGCAAGTTTGTCGCAATATAAAAAAAATACGAATAAAAATTATCCTTGGAAGTTTTTTCTCAAGGATAACTATTTTGTCCTTTAGCCTTGAATAATTCAATTGCGATTAACTTGGGATCTCAAGAGGATCGGGGTCAAAAAATCTAAAAAAATCTGTGGTTCTCAATTAAGGCTAGTTTAGTTCTTAATAACAATATTAGACTTTCTGACTCCGATCCCCTTGAGATCCCAAGTTACTTTTTTGGTGTGTTTTGAAAAACAGTATAACCCAGAAAATGTAAAAAAGAAAAATAATTAAAGATACACATTTTGAGATATTCAAGGATAAAGGACAAAATCGTTATCCTTGAAAAGGAAATTGTATTTCAATTATTTTTCTCACTAGTTCTTCAAGTACACAAATTTTCAAAAGAATCCGAGATGGTAAGATGGCAAGATGGTGATTCTTGGAGGAATGATCCGTTTTACTTTATTATTTGATGAAAGAAAAAAAAATTACAAGCAGACACCAAAAACGCAAAAACAATTTTTAACCCGTCTGTATATCGTCCGTCTTGCGCCAAATCGTTTGAGGAGTACAATACGTTTTATTTATTATCGACGGATCATCGTTGATTGGTTTCGTCCGTTTCGTTGCCGTCTTTTTTCAGATTAGCCTGAAGATATACCTATGAAGTTGTGTATATTTACTTTCCAAATTATACTGCGAAATTGGTATATTCTGTCTAATTGGCTTTCTCTTTCTTGTGTACGTTGTGGCAGAGTCAAGATTGATTAAATACCTCCTCAGCACTAGGGAAGGATTGTTGTGTTTGAGGCCTTGGAAAAACTATTTTGACTTGAGAAAGTCAAAATAGTCGAAGGATGGGTAAAGGTTCGGGACAGAATGGGCCAATTCCTCCTACGCCTGAACTGGTGGCTGAAGTAGAACGGAAGCGACACGCTTGCTGGCGGCCGGGACTAGCTACGGCAGTGTGGGGTGGTTCTTTTTCTACCTCAGACCATAAACCCTAGACCTAGACAACAAAAATTTTGTGTCGGCTTACTCCAGGGTATTTAAAATTGGAATATCTTCCCAATAAGTCGTGAAAGACCAAGAAGCGGTGGAGTTGCGCGACTTCGCGATTTGTCAGGGCGCTTAGGTGTAAGTAGCGCCCTGTTCTGCCCACCCTACCTCAGCCACGACTGTCCTCAAAACATTTTAGCGTCGTGGCCCCTTATTGAGGTTCGGGGCAAAAGGAGCTAAACGCTCGGGTTCATTTTAAGTATGGCTTTTCTAGCCTCTCAACATTTTTTTTTTCTTTTTTTTTATAACTGTCTGGCCGTTAGCCTAGCATAAAAAAAATTAACCAAAAAAAAAACCTAAGAAAAAATATGCAAAGGAAAGAAGACCAAAAGAAAATGTAAATACATAAAGAAATAGAGAAAACCGAACTCACCTTATTTATGTAATCGCGTTCACCTTTTTAATTTTGATTTATTGTCAATTAATTTTAGTTATTTTTGATTCTGTACGTCTGTCCTGTCGTCTTGTCATAATTATTATATTTTAATTCATGTGGTTTTAATTTAGCTTCAAATTAATTCATTTTCAAAATTTTAAGTAGATTTCAAGTTTTAATTTGTCTTTTTTTTTCATTCGTTTAATATTTGGTTTGGTATTTATTATGTATTCATGCTATTTTTATTTTTGCATTTCCAATTTCGAATTGAATTCTGCACAACCGTTTGCTAATATCTCACGATTTGACTTTGTGTACTTAGCACATTTTAATGGTAGAAAAAATTGGCACGTTCCAGGAAACTTTTTCGCCAATGCATTTTTACGTGTTTATCGTTCGATTCAAACCAGGACTTTTACAAAAAACGCTCTCCCCGTACACGACACCACAGCCGACAATCGAAAAACTTTTTTCCAGAACTCCCACGAAACAACGGACACCACCACTACGGCCACGAAAAACCGAAATCCAAACGGCGAAGACGCCCAACTCACACAACCCCAACGACACCGAATTCACCGATAGAAAAAAATGGTGGCGTATTTTTTTTTCTCTTTGCACTTTCGGCAGATAAAAATCGGTCGTGGGCGTCCGTACAACTTGAACTCTATGCAAAACAAAGAACAGGTTCACTTGCGGTTAATGCACGGCAATTTTGCGCAATTCTACAATTTCGTGGTGCACACACGTCAGGTAAAATGTATTCGTGAAATTCGACGCTATTTTTGGATTTCGTTCGCGGATTTTTTCTTTCAACATCCATCGAACGACGCGCTTTTTGCGCCCAAAAAACTCTCAACTGCACGCACACCAACTCAAAGCCATCTCTCTTCCCGTAAAGTTGGTCGCAGTCGAGCTGATGCGATCACAATTCATCGCAGGGTTGAATTGTAATCGCAACAGCTCCACATGGACCTTTTAACTTTCTGACAGCGCGACACCACTCTGGGTCACGATTGTGCCACGAAATTTCCGGAATCGTACATTTCATTACCGCCCAAAATTATTGTTAAAATTTAGTTTTTAAAGAATACAACAATTGGAGTCGAGCGAGCACTCAAAGTTTATTCACCACTAATTTCACTGTCAACTCAACCAAATTATGCCAATTTACCAAGAAATCTCATCCCTGCACCCGAACGAAGTTCGAAAATTTTAATGCCAACCGGCTGTCAAAATTTGTGTGTTGTTTGCTCGAACCCTGACTGAAACGTCAAGCGAATGATTTTTATTTTTAAAAGAAGTGAACTTAGGTGTAACCAAAGTAAAGCTTAAATCCTGCCGACAATACTAGCATCAGACGTTTCGCTTTCCGTGACCCGTACGGTTCCAAATCAGGTGCTCTCCGACAATCTCACCGATCATCATTTAGCCGTGCACGGAATGAATCAATTCCTCGATCACCTAAACAACAACTCAAAATTTGTATCATGGGTAAGTGAGCCGAATTTAGTCATACGATTCGCAACGACGACGCAACAGGATCTTGCGAAGATGTTTACATAGGTATATCGTCAGCGTATGCTACAATTTGGGTGTCCTCATAGAGCTATATGTAGTGGAGATGGCGTGCAGCGACTTTTGGAAGCCGGACGATTTCTCGCAAAGGACCGGCGGTATTCACTATCAGCATCTTACTCATACAGATGTATGTTATACTTCGGTCTTGAAAAGAAAAAAAGCCCAACCTTTTAATACTACGCTAATATTTGCATTTCACTGCCTCCGGGCATGAAACGCTCCATACAAAAACGTATAAAGCACTTTGAAACATTTTGATGCAAAATTGAACATTTTTATATGGAGCGTTTCATGCCCGTCTAAAGGGTTTGCTCCCCTTAAATATGTAGGGTGTATAGAACACATCCATGTTTGACTGATAAAATTTATCATTAAAGTGAATTGTACGATGAAATCTTCGTCGGTATACCGAAAAAATCGTATACGATTTTTTTTATGGTATGGTACGATTTCTTAGGTTTGCAAATCTGGCAGCACTGGAGGTGGAGCACAAAAGTGGAGACATAGCCGTTTTTAATAAGATTTTATTTGTTAAGGTATTTCAAGAACCGTACCATATATGATTTTAGAAATTTTACAGGAGCTAGGCCCAGTAGACTTTTAACTGGGAAACAAATTCTGGAGGAACTGCACTCTAAAAAATTTTGGTTGAAATTTGCTGTAATTATTATAGGCAATAGGTTACCTATTATAATCACAGCAAAATTCACCTAGAGACTAATTTTCTTTTTTACTCTCTTAATATAGTTGTTTTCTTACTTAATTTTGAAGCAAAAGTTACTCCAAGTTTAGAGTAATTTTTAGTAGACCAATACGTAAAAAAGAGTAATTTTACTCCGCAATTTACTCCAAGCTAGAGTAATTTATGTATTCGTTCTAACCTATTCCCAGAAAATGGAATTGATATAAAAATCGACAAGCACTTTTAAAGTGAAATGTAGGTATATTAGGTTTAATCATTGGCGATAATTTAGCTGTAAATAATATTTTAGGTTTTGTTGGTAAACGGTTTTCTACAAATTGTACGAGAACTCAAACAGAAACTAAAACTGACTGCAGGAAAGAAGTCAATTTTCTAAGAAATATTCAAAATTATAAACCTCATTTATCAGACAGAAATTATTTACAATAATATAAGGTCCAAATGCATAACTCAATGAACTGGAAGGATTTCGTGTCACTTCTAATTATTATTTCAACTTAATGCACGATGGGTCTGAGGGAGTTTTTGCTTATGATCTTTGTAACATTTTATTAGGACAAATTAATGATGGTTCTAATTCCCAATACAATAAATTCTAGAAAACGATTTTTCAATTACGAGGAATCTGATATCGCTTATTAGATACCGCTTATTACATAAAAGATATTGATTACTTTAGTGGTGGTCCATTATACTTACATCCGGCAAATAATGGAAAATTCTTTGTTAGATACAAGGAAATTTAATTTCATATTACCATTATTATTATAATATCAAATAAAAAAATTTATTTCTAAAGTACACATTTTTAATAATTATGAAATATTTTTAAGTTCTTTATTATATATGGTTCTTTATTTATATATGGTATATTATCAATTGAATTTTTCATGTAATAAAAAAATGATGTTACAATATTAAATATATTCGTTTTGTTCTAAAATCAAGATTGTTTATTCTTAGTATATTAACTCCTTTAAGAGTTACAGGAAGAAAAAAAAAGATTTAAAATTAAGAAAATGCGTTCTTATTTTATACGCTTTCAGAATTAAATCAAACATGAGTGTTATTAAAACTTATAACTGTTTCAGAGTTAAATCAAATACGTTCATGTTCAATGTAATCACTTTGTTACTTATCGAATATTTAAATCGTAAAATGATTGAATATAGTAATTCCATGATAACAAGAAAATTATAGCCGATAATTCTTACATCTAGAATGTTTCTTATTAATACTACTCTGTTTTTCTCTCAGTGTTGTAATTGCTTATATTCAAAATAAATTTATTAATTTTATTTATATTATTAATATTTTTTTTATGCCTCTGGCGCTTGTAGTGTAATGCTTGTGAATATATCGCACTAAGAAATCCATTGTTAGTGATATGGACTTCGGATAAATCATATTGAATGCGAAGAAGTAGCAAATATTTTCTGCTATAAGGTCTATAATATTAAATTTATCATATTTTGCCACCAATATTTTTTCGATGAAAATGTACCCTGTTGAGTTACCGTCACCGGAATCTGGGAAAAGGTTAAATTTATAGATAAGCACTAACATAATATACCTAAACGTTTTCAAACAGACCTTTTACTGCTGCCTAGGGAGTATTAGTTGGATTGGATGATTGTATTACGTCCAAAGTACATCCAAATTTTGTTTTGAGTTTCAGAAATAAATCACTAAAAATATTTTCGTTTCGTAAAGATGGAAGTTGTTTTGAATATGATACGAGTTCAGTTTTTAATGCAGCGTTATTATATTGAAAGGGTGTCACTACAGACAAATTTTCATGATGATTAACTAATTCATTTCTTGAATAGGAGCTGTCGTGCTTCCTAAATATATGACTTCTAAAAGAATTTTTTGTTTTAAATGTCTTAGCACAACATGGACACGTGAATTCGGTGCCTTTGACAGATAGATGGCTTGCTGCATGGCCACATATTTCGCGGAAACTTGAAGATTCGAAAGAAGACTTATTCACATTACAATTATAGTTTCTATGAGAAATTAATGTCTTTTGTTCACATTGAATTAAATTGCTTTCATTATGCCTCCACCAATGCACTTTATAAGTATTATAACCTTTAAAAGTCTTTTTGCAACTTTGTATTGGACACATAAATTCCACATTTATTTCGTACCGATGTACATAGAAATGTTTATTTAACACGCATATCATGTCACAAGAAAAAGTACACCCACCTACATAACACATAAACATTTTATTTATTATCTAATGAATTAACAAATTGATTAACGCCCGACACGACTGTTTGTCCAAAAGACTTTGCACGATTTGCGTCACGTTGTGAAATACAAGAAAGTTCTCTGCCGTGAAGTAAAGCCGCTCTATTGTAAAGTAAAGTTACTCTGCTTGATAGTAAAATTAATACATACACAATCGTTTTCTAAACGGTACTCTTTTGTACCAGTAAATTTAAAAATTTGGAAGCAAAAGTAAAGCTCTTTGGTAGTAAATACGATTATTACTACATATTTTTTGATTTACTACAGCAGGTATGTATTTTTCCTACCGGCAACTGATTTTCGTAAGTTTTTGCACTAATTTTGCCGTAAAAATGCAATAAGATTCAGCGGATTTTTTAGAGTGAAAGGGTGAAAGGGCTGATGGTGGGAGGGCGTGGAAAGGAAATAACGTCGATTTTTATTTTTCAAAAATCACAAACCATAGAAAACTAAAAATTGACTACATAGAGTCAATAATGAGGTACGTATATGGGTAGCAAGACAAAGGGTGATTTTTTATATCTATATTATGGCGTATGAAGAAGAAGATACCTAGTTGGAGATTAGTACGTACATATGTATATAGACGTATGGTACTAAAGTAATTAAAGGAAAAAAAATCGATTTTTATTGGCATAGAGGTTGAGTTTAACAAATGTTCGTAAAAAGGGGTTTTTTCACATTTTCACGATTTCGTTATATGTATACATTGGACATGCCGAAATAAATTTTAGTTTTACGGGTTCTTTATGTAAGCGCCTGGAAAAATTTTTTTTTCTATTTTTTGATATCCAGCCCCTTATGGGTGTAAAGTGGTTGTGTACATTTTCACGAATTTCCATATATTGGGTTTTAAATTTAATCGAAGAAAAGCTGATGCAAGCATTTTTTAATATAAAACCCCTGGGGTTTTTCTTGAATTCCAAAAATCTTTTAGGGTTAATGAGATCGAATTTGGTTTTATTTATATTGACTCTTTTATTCAAAAACATACGTAAATAAAAAAAATAAAATCTGCGCCAATACTCTGTACGAAACTTTATAATTTTATTTGATAGAAGTTCGGAAAGCGTTTAATGATTAGATAGGTGTAGGTGACTGCGACTGGCAACCTAAACAACAACGTTCTAAACAGCCTCCTGAATCCCTGCTGGGTGCTAATGGAGGAGGTTCAATCAATGCGCAGTAAAATGATAGGTAGAATAATAATAATAAATTGTGAATATTAACCAATTGCTTCCCCTCGTTGAATTATCACGCCACGCCACTGTTCTACTGACTTCCCTTATCTTCCATTTTAATAAGTTTAAGGGGGTTAGTGACTTGGATAAGAAAGCTTTTTCGTATTTTTGTTTATATTTTATTATTTTTCTGCATCCAATTCTACACAAATAAAACAAACTGAAGATTTTTCCATCGGTAAAAGTGCTCAAAAAGTTAATTCAAAGTGGGAAAGTTCGGTAATATTTTGGTATTATGTAGGTATACATTTTCATATGTATTTTTTATAATATTTCAAATAAAACACAACACATATTCTGATTAAAAATATAAGCAGGTTTGATAACAGAACCAATGCCATCTGTGTGATTTGTATTAACAATATAAATAATAAAAAGAAATCCAAACGGCGAAGACGCCCAACTCACACAACCCCAACGACACCGAATTCACCGATAGAAAAAAATGGTGGCGTATTTTTTTTTCTCTTTGCACTTTCGGCAGATAAAAATCGGTCGTGGGCGTCCGTACAACTTGAACTCTATGCAAAACAAAGAACAGGTTCACTTGCGGTTAATGCACGGCAATTTTGCGCAATTCTACAATTTCGTGGTGCACACACGTCAGGTAAAATGTATTCGTGAAATTCGACGCTATTTTTGGATTTCGTTCGCGGATTTTTTCTTTCAACATCCATCGAACGACGCGCTTTTTGCGCCCAAAAAACTCTCAACTGCACGCACACCAACTCAAAGCCATCTCTCTTCCCGTAAAGTTGGTCGCAGTCGAGCTGATGCGATCACAATTCATCGCAGGGTTGAATTGTAATCGCAACAGCTCCACATGGACCTTTTAACTTTCTGACAGCGCGACACCACTCTGGGTCACGATTGTGCCACGAAATTTCCGGAATCGTACATTTCATTACCGCCCAAAATTATTGTTAAAATTTAGTTTTTAAAGAATACAACAATTGGAGTCGAGCGAGCACTCAAAGTTTATTCACCACTAATTTCACTGTCAACTCAACCAAATTATGCCAATTTACCAAGAAATCTCATCCCTGCACCCGAACGAAGTTCGAAAATTTTAATGCCAACCGGCTGTCAAAATTTGTGTGTTGTTTGCTCGAACCCTGACTGAAACGTCAAGCGAATGATTTTTATTTTTAAAAGAAGTGAACTTAGGTGTAACCAAAGTAAAGCTTAAATCCTGCCGACAATACTAGCATCAGACGTTTCGCTTTCCGTGACCCGTACGGTTCCAAATCAGGTGCTCTCCGACAATCTCACCGATCATCATTTAGCCGTGCACGGAATGAATCAATTCCTCGATCACCTAAACAACAACTCAAAATTTGTATCATGGGTAAGTGAGCCGAATTTAGTCATACGATTCGCAACGACGACGCAACAGGATCTTGCGAAGATGTTTACATAGGTATATCGTCAGCGTATGCTACAATTTGGGTGTCCTCATAGAGCTATATGTAGTGGAGATGGCGTGCAGCGACTTTTGGAAGCCGGACGATTTCTCGCAAAGGACCGGCGGTATTCACTATCAGCATCTTACTCATACAGATGTATGTTATACTTCGGTCTTGAAAAGAAAAAAAGCCCAACCTTTTAATACTACGCTAATATTTGCATTTCACTGCCTCCGGGCATGAAACGCTCCATACAAAAACGTATAAAGCACTTTGAAACATTTTGATGCAAAATTGAACATTTTTATATGGAGCGTTTCATGCCCGTCTAAAGGGTTTGCTCCCCTTAAATATGTAGGGTGTATAGAACACATCCATGTTTGACTGATAAAATTTATCATTAAAGTGAATTGTACGATGAAATCTTCGTCGGTATACCGAAAAAATCGTATACGATTTTTTTTATGGTATGGTACGATTTCTTAGGTTTGCAAATCTGGCAGCACTGGAGGTGGAGCACAAAAGTGGAGACATAGCCGTTTTTAATAAGATTTTATTTGTTAAGGTATTTCAAGAACCGTACCATATATGATTTTAGAAATTTTACAGGAGCTAGGCCCAGTAGACTTTTAACTGGGAAACAAATTCTGGAGGAACTGCACTCTAAAAAATTTTGGTTGAAATTTGCTGTAATTATTATAGGCAATAGGTTACCTATTATAATCACAGCAAAATTCACCTAGAGACTAATTTTCTTTTTTACTCTCTTAATATAGTTGTTTTCTTACTTAATTTTGAAGCAAAAGTTACTCCAAGTTTAGAGTAATTTTTAGTAGACCAATACGTAAAAAAGAGTAATTTTACTCCGCAATTTACTCCAAGCTAGAGTAATTTATGTATTCGTTCTAACCTATTCCCAGAAAATGGAATTGATATAAAAATCGACAAGCACTTTTAAAGTGAAATGTAGGTATATTAGGTTTAATCATTGGCGATAATTTAGCTGTAAATAATATTTTAGGTTTTGTTGGTAAACGGTTTTCTACAAATTGTACGAGAACTCAAACAGAAACTAAAACTGACTGCAGGAAAGAAGTCAATTTTCTAAGAAATATTCAAAATTATAAACCTCATTTATCAGACAGAAATTATTTACAATAATATAAGGTCCAAATGCATAACTCAATGAACTGGAAGGATTTCGTGTCACTTCTAATTATTATTTCAACTTAATGCACGATGGGTCTGAGGGAGTTTTTGCTTATGATCTTTGTAACATTTTATTAGGACAAATTAATGATGGTTCTAATTCCCAATACAATAAATTCTAGAAAACGATTTTTCAATTACGAGGAATCTGATATCGCTTATTAGATACCGCTTATTACATAAAAGATATTGATTACTTTAGTGGTGGTCCATTATACTTACATCCGGCAAATAATGGAAAATTCTTTGTTAGATACAAGGAAATTTAATTTCATATTACCATTATTATTATAATATCAAATAAAAAAATTTATTTCTAAAGTACACATTTTTAATAATTATGAAATATTTTTAAGTTCTTTATTATATATGGTTCTTTATTTATATATGGTATATTATCAATTGAATTTTTCATGTAATAAAAAAATGATGTTACAATATTAAATATATTCGTTTTGTTCTAAAATCAAGATTGTTTATTCTTAGTATATTAACTCCTTTAAGAGTTACAGGAAGAAAAAAAAAGATTTAAAATTAAGAAAATGCGTTCTTATTTTATACGCTTTCAGAATTAAATCAAACATGAGTGTTATTAAAACTTATAACTGTTTCAGAGTTAAATCAAATACGTTCATGTTCAATGTAATCACTTTGTTACTTATCGAATATTTAAATCGTAAAATGATTGAATATAGTAATTCCATGATAACAAGAAAATTATAGCCGATAATTCTTACATCTAGAATGTTTCTTATTAATACTACTCTGTTTTTCTCTCAGTGTTGTAATTGCTTATATTCAAAATAAATTTATTAATTTTATTTATATTATTAATATTTTTTTTATGCCTCTGGCGCTTGTAGTGTAATGCTTGTGAATATATCGCACTAAGAAATCCATTGTTAGTGATATGGACTTCGGATAAATCATATTGAATGCGAAGAAGTAGCAAATATTTTCTGCTATAAGGTCTATAATATTAAATTTATCATATTTTGCCACCAATATTTTTTCGATGAAAATGTACCCTGTTGAGTTACCGTCACCGGAATCTGGGAAAAGGTTAAATTTATAGATAAGCACTAACATAATATACCTAAACGTTTTCAAACAGACCTTTTACTGCTGCCTAGGGAGTATTAGTTGGATTGGATGATTGTATTACGTCCAAAGTACATCCAAATTTTGTTTTGAGTTTCAGAAATAAATCACTAAAAATATTTTCGTTTCGTAAAGATGGAAGTTGTTTTGAATATGATACGAGTTCAGTTTTTAATGCAGCGTTATTATATTGAAAGGGTGTCACTACAGACAAATTTTCATGATGATTAACTAATTCATTTCTTGAATAGGAGCTGTCGTGCTTCCTAAATATATGACTTCTAAAAGAATTTTTTGTTTTAAATGTCTTAGCACAACATGGACACGTGAATTCGGTGCCTTTGACAGATAGATGGCTTGCTGCATGGCCACATATTTCGCGGAAACTTGAAGATTCGAAAGAAGACTTATTCACATTACAATTATAGTTTCTATGAGAAATTAATGTCTTTTGTTCACATTGAATTAAATTGCTTTCATTATGCCTCCACCAATGCACTTTATAAGTATTATAACCTTTAAAAGTCTTTTTGCAACTTTGTATTGGACACATAAATTCCACATTTATTTCGTACCGATGTACATAGAAATGTTTATTTAACACGCATATCATGTCACAAGAAAAAGTACACCCACCTACATAACACATAAACATTTTATTTATTATCTAATGAATTAACAAATTGATTAACGCCCGACACGACTGTTTGTCCAAAAGACTTTGCACGATTTGCGTCACGTTGTGAAATACAAGAAAGTTCTCTGCCGTGAAGTAAAGCCGCTCTATTGTAAAGTAAAGTTACTCTGCTTGATAGTAAAATTAATACATACACAATCGTTTTCTAAACGGTACTCTTTTGTACCAGTAAATTTAAAAATTTGGAAGCAAAAGTAAAGCTCTTTGGTAGTAAATACGATTATTACTACATATTTTTTGATTTACTACAGCAGGTATGTATTTTTCCTACCGGCAACTGATTTTCGTAAGTTTTTGCACTAATTTTGCCGTAAAAATGCAATAAGATTCAGCGGATTTTTTAGAGTGAAAGGGTGAAAGGGCTGATGGTGGGAGGGCGTGGAAAGGAAATAACGTCGATTTTTATTTTTCAAAAATCACAAACCATAGAAAACTAAAAATTGACTACATAGAGTCAATAATGAGGTACGTATATGGGTAGCAAGACAAAGGGTGATTTTTTATATCTATATTATGGCGTATGAAGAAGAAGATACCTAGTTGGAGATTAGTACGTACATATGTATATAGACGTATGGTACTAAAGTAATTAAAGGAAAAAAAATCGATTTTTATTGGCATAGAGGTTGAGTTTAACAAATGTTCGTAAAAAGGGGTTTTTTCACATTTTCACGATTTCGTTATATGTATACATTGGACATGCCGAAATAAATTTTAGTTTTACGGGTTCTTTATGTAAGCGCCTGGAAAAATTTTTTTTTCTATTTTTTGATATCCAGCCCCTTATGGGTGTAAAGTGGTTGTGTACATTTTCACGAATTTCCATATATTGGGTTTTAAATTTAATCGAAGAAAAGCTGATGCAAGCATTTTTTAATATAAAACCCCTGGGGTTTTTCTTGAATTCCAAAAATCTTTTAGGGTTAATGAGATCGAATTTGGTTTTATTTATATTGACTCTTTTATTCAAAAACATACGTAAATAAAAAAAATAAAATCTGCGCCAATACTCTGTACGAAACTTTATAATTTTATTTGATAGAAGTTCGGAAAGCGTTTAATGATTAGATAGGTGTAGGTGACTGCGACTGGCAACCTAAACAACAACGTTCTAAACAGCCTCCTGAATCCCTGCTGGGTGCTAATGGAGGAGGTTCAATCAATGCGCAGTAAAATGATAGGTAGAATAATAATAATAAATTGTGAATATTAACCAATTGCTTCCCCTCGTTGAATTATCACGCCACGCCACTGTTCTACTGACTTCCCTTATCTTCCATTTTAATAAGTTTAAGGGGGTTAGTGACTTGGATAAGAAAGCTTTTTCGTATTTTTGTTTATATTTTATTATTTTTCTGCATCCAATTCTACACAAATAAAACAAACTGAAGATTTTTCCATCGGTAAAAGTGCTCAAAAAGTTAATTCAAAGTGGGAAAGTTCGGTAATATTTTGGTATTATGTAGGTATACATTTTCATATGTATTTTTTATAATATTTCAAATAAAACACAACACATATTCTGATTAAAAATATAAGCAGGTTTGATAACAGAACCAATGCCATCTGTGTGATTTGTATTAACAATATAAATAATAAAAAAAATTAAATTTGGAGAAAAAACCATTGAAAAGAGATTAAAACTAAACGATTTTAGTTTTTTCGCTCTCCTGAAAAAATTTTTTTTTTTTGCATTGTTGCCTTTTTCCACATATTTTCATTTTGATTTGCTGTTCTAGATTGCATTGGAATTGAATATTTTGCGACTTTAGAAAAAAATATATTTTTTTTTAAATTTTTCGATAATCGAAGTAAAAAAATGGTTATTCGACTGATATTGTCAATGAACCCGATAGTTTCGCAAAAATATGTTATTCAAAGAACAATTCGCTTCAAAGAATAATTTACAAACATTTCGCAGAATGAGTTTTTATCCGTTTTGTATGTCATAGGTATTATCAGTTTCAGTAATGCAGTTATGACACTGGCTATTTTTGCGGCTTTAAAGCGGCTATTAATTCCAAATAGAGAGGGATAGAAGATGTAACATATAACTTTGGCCTTGGTGTGAGAGTGACAGTCCGAGTAGTATAAAGTGAGTACTGTCAAAAACTAGCCGCAAAATAGCTGCAACATAGCGCATTCGAGCAGTGTTTCGCAACATTCTAGCACTTAATCCTAGGAAAATCTTTCTACCAGTGGGTTTTTGAGCTGCAATAGACTAGTTATTAATAGTTCGGTACGTATAAATTGTGGAAAGTGCTAAGTTATGTTATAAAACGCGCTAAAACCGGTATTTTTATTAACAATGCAGTTGTTAATTTCGTTTACTAGATGCCGCTAGCGTCAGAAAGAGTGATATCTCATTCTTTTAATGTTGTTCGCCTTGACGCACGATGCGGCAGTTAATAAATAAATAGGATTGATTTCACAGAAATATAATAGTAATTCAAATAAGTTATATGGTAATTGCACAGAAAAGTGGAGATTCATATCTTCTTGTTAGTACTCTTAAGCCATGAGCTCAAATATAACATCTTAGACCAGTGGCGGTCATACGGGGGGGGGGACATGGCCCCCCCCCCTACAGATCCGTCACACATGATTATTTTATCACGTCTTCTTTAAAGAAAAATTATATGAGACTATTAGATTAAAGGATACACTTAATAAAGTAACATATGATGCTATTAAATCTGATTTTCTCTTATGTCTTTCTTGAATCTTCTTTTGTCTTTCGTCTCCTGATTGAAAAGAAAGTAATAAAATTTCGAATATAAATATGTAATCAATCTTATGGTTATGTTAAGGATTGAGTTTTACTTTATTATTTTTTAATAATAAAGTATTTATGTACTGTTTCAAACTAATTTTGAAAAATTTTGATTTGGACTATTCTAGGACAGTTTTCATTAGGTATTTTATTAATTTTCCCATATCTGGATGAATTTTAAATCTACTCAGGGAAAAAGGATACTTCAAATCCTAGTTAAAGCTAATAACTCCATTTAAAATTTTTTAATTTTTTCACAGTACCCATCAAAAACAAAAACACGTTTTAAGTTTCATTTCGACAATGGGTATTACGTGCCTCTAGAACCCTATAGAACCAATATTGTATACATATGTGTAAGATTCCGTAAACTCACAAGATAGCGACATAGAGCCTATATAGTATCATTCTGTGGATGATATAACTCTAAATATATAGGTGGTTAGTATACTATCGAAAATGCCATCTATGCTTAAATTCAGAAATTGAAGTTTTTCTTAAAAAATAAATTTTTGAGCGTAACTTTGTAACGGTAAACGACACGAAGTTAGTGACATAAGTAGGTGCTCAATGTTGTGAAAAAAAGTCCTTCAGCAAGGTAGAAAACGATGATTTTTAACATTTAATCACTAATCCATTATAGCTTTTATGTAGTACTTAGTGAAGGACTTTCTGAACCATTTTTTCTTTCTATAACATAATATTGAGTATTAGAAAACAGATATTTTTGTCCACTATACTAGCTTCGTATTATTAACCATTATCAAAATACAGTCGAAACCGATTGAATATGAAAAACTTCACTTTCTCATTACGACCATTAGATGGTATTTCCGATGGTACATAACCCATATACGAGTGTTTGAAATTACAATCATCCCCAGATTTATCAAGATTTATCCCCGTTTTATCAATAAATCGGGGCTAATTTTTCGGAATCCCAAATTTTTATTTTTATTTTTTCTGTTCGGGGTGAAACTTAAAACATACATTTTTTACATTAATTAGAACCATAATAAGAGGTAAATTTCAATACAAATAATAGTCACTAAACAGTTCTAAAATTATCTGTCACCACAACTACCTGTATAAAATATTACAAAATTTCAAATTGCATGATAATGCAAGCTTTCGACTCCTGTTCATTCAATTTAAATGTCCTAGTTTGCAAAAGTTAACTCTTACAAAATAAATTAGTAAATTTTTCACCAAAAAGTCAAAATGAGGACGAATTAATGCAGTTTTCTCTATGTATTCTTACCAAATGAGAATGCACCGTACTACGGACCGCACCGAAATACGGACTACGCATTTCGCAATTTTTCATTTCTCATTTGGTGAGAATACAGAGAGAAAACTGCATTAATTCGTCCTCATTTTCAATTTTTGGTTAGAAATTTCTCACTCATAAGTTACAGAACTGAGCTACAGGTATAAGATACTGCTATTATGTAGTTATAATAATTGAAAATAGTTTTAGAGAATTTCTAACTTTTTAAAATTATTAAATTAGGAGAGTAGGTTAGGTTGGGTTATGGTGGTAGTCATCTAAACTATAGATCTAATCAGTAAGGAGACTATGTGAATATGTAGCGGAAGGTGGGGCAAAGTGGGCCAGCAAGGTAAAGTGGGCCCCCTTAAAATTTCTAGTTTGCAATAGCGCAAAATCTTCGGAAAAAAATTATTTGATAAAGCTTCAAGCATTGATTACAATGCACTATAAAAGAAATCCACTTTAATTACAGTTCCCCGAATTTTCTCATATTACGATTTTGGCACTATTTCATGTAAATATCAGTGTTCAATAATTGGATTAAAAAAACTTGTTAGCGATTGAGGATTTTTTTGGAACAGTATCCTTGAGATCGGGGTACGGATTGTGAAACTTGCAAAGTAAGATTTGATGATTATTTAAAAAGTATATAAATTTCAGCAGATGCTTACTATTTAGTGTTCATTCGGGGTAAAGTGAACCCCGGGCAAATTTTACCGCATGCCAATATAATTTTATTTGATATTTAAAATAACGATTTTAACATGGCTAGAACAGTAGACTTTGCCCCAGTAGTGGGGCAAAGTGGGCCCTTTGAAGTTTGTATAGCAAGAAGTATATAACTTTCTTATCAGCATCAACAATTTAATTTCACGAATACATGACTAAGCTAACATCCTAAGCTATCGAGTTTGCACGAAAAGGATTTTATAACTATTACCCATTTCACAGAATCTCGGTACAAACCTTAGGGGGCTCACTTTGCTCCACCTTCCCCTATACATACCTAATAAATTATTATGAGATGTAGAGTTCGGATCATAATGCGCAATATTCAGTTTTACCAAATATGTATGATAGTAGAACTAATAAAAATTAAGTATACTACTTTTCTGATGGTCTCAAAAAACAGCTAATTTACATCCAAAGATTTCAAATAGGATTTGGCGAAATCTCGAAATTTTTATGAAAACTCTTAAAATCTACTAGATTTTTCATACAGTATGAGATTTCTCTGTCTGTTTGGGCTTCTAAATTTTGTAGAAATCAAGACCGGCATCGACTTCTACTAAAATCAAAAATTATTTTCACTAAACTTTGGAATCAATTAATATTATTTTCTAGTTCCTGCTATTAAATTTCCTATTACTTAAAGACTTACAATCATAAAAAACAGGTTTAAATTTTTAATATCATACTATACAATCAGCTAATAAATTGAACGATTTTCAAGAAATGCCTTCAGAGCTATGTTAATGCTTTTTAATATTCTGAATTCGGTTGCCGAAATCTTGCGATTTAGATGCGAAAATGAGAAGTTGATATTTTTAAGCAGTAGGTACCAGCCAAAGCTACCATAGGATTTGCACATTTTCCATCCACGCTGATAAGGGATACTGCACCAATTTTCTATACAGTAGCCACTGAACTTCAATGGCCCCCCCCTTGGAAGAGCAATATGACCGCCACTGTCTTAGACAATCTTTTGGTAGAAAAGATGTTTCAAGTAAAGGGGAGTATTTCCTTGTCACATTGTAGAGTTTCGGGTAAACTGATTTCATTTCTTCCCAGGCATCAAATAGATTTTGTTGTAGGACTATTACTGGAGCATTTAAGTAAAAATTATCTTCAGGCAGGTTGGATGTTGATCCTCCCACAGGTCAAATTCGTCACCTGAAGCCGAGGTAGATGTTTCGCGCGAAGTGTCGATACTTTCTGCCATATTGACATTGTCGATTTTAAACCGAAGGTTACTTAAGGCTTGTGAACAGCAACAGGGTTATTAAAATAAATTTTTTTAAGCCTTGGCTCCAATAAAGTATATGCTGGTAGTAGAAATATTTTCCCTGCCTGACCGAATCGTCGTTCATACTCCGATATAATCCTATCTTTAAATTTCCCTTCCTTTGTAGTGATAAATTATTTTTCCCAACTGTTAGCGCCCGTAGTAAATAACCGGAATTATCTGGATATACGAGGAATCGGGGTAATAACCACGGACGAGCGTCTGGCTGACCACTTCACCTCCTAGTGTCCCGTTGGCCTAGTAATGAAGTAACTCTAGCATTACTTCAAGGCCTAGGCCCGATTTGGGCGTACCATACGCCTCACCACTGATTTAATTCGCCATGTCTTGCAATGGTCGCAAAATTGAAAGTATTTCTGTTGTTTCTCTTGGAGTTATCATGGAAGGCACATCTACATGGTTCAGCATGATCTGCATATGGTATCAGTTTTATCAAACTCTCAAACATATAAAAACAGGAGTTCCATCTAGTCTTCACGTCCAAGACGTTCGATTGCTTTTTACTAAGCTCGTCATTAGCATAAACGTGATATTTCATCCCAATAACAATTGTATTTCTGCATTTTCCGATGAGCTCCTTCACTTCGGAAATTTCCAAAGATTTTTCACACACAAGATTTAGTGTATTCGCAAAACAAGATACCTTTATGTTTCTGTTTAACAAATTGGAAACAATCAAAACAAATTAATCGATAAATCAAATGATTAATCGAACCAAGAGTATCAAATGATTAATCGAACAATCGAAAGATAATAATCGATTATTTGAATCATTTGATTAATCGTTGCCATCTCTAGTCATAACAGACCCGATGGGTCAGCAACAGCAACAGTTCTCTTTCGAAAGTCGTGTTATGAGCGGTTATGATAGTCATTAGCTCATTACCTCTCGCCGGACTTATGTACTCCTCGTATTTTCTTCTAGAATGTTCATCTGCATATGTTTCTTGGACGACCCATTCTACGCCTTCCTTGCCCCTTTCGCCTTTGAAAATCAATACCTATCTTGGTCTATTCGGATAATAGAGTTTATAAACAGTATATACATATGGATTTGTACTCCGAAGTGAGTCAGTATTATAAGTTTAATTCAAGCCGAGAAATTTGCAATGCTGGGAAATTATTATTGCTCTTCAGTAGTTTATTGGCAAAAATCTCTCATTCATTCGGATACATAACCGAAAACTCAAAGACTTGTTTTTCGACACGAGTTTTTGTTTTGTCCGTTTGGTGGAAAACCGACATACATATATATCGCTGATAATTTTAGAAGAGTTCTTTGGTTTTTAAATTTGCAAGCAAAAATGACGATGAAAAGATAAATTGCACATTTGACTCGAACCAAAAATGTCCACAACTTGAAACAATACCTTATTTGTTTCTTAGAAAGAATTAAACACATTTTTGTATCCAAATAATATATATTTCATTAACAAAAAACAAAGTTGTGTGAAGGTGAATATGAAGTTTCAAATGTCTTTTGAACGAATTTATATCTCTAAATGTTTGTGGACAACAAATGTATTTCCAGTTCACATTGAGAATGTACTTCAAATGTGAAATTAAATTTTCTTTTTTTTTTCAAAACAATTAACGCATATAAAACAATAATACATTTTAATTACTATTTTAAGAATTTAAAACTGAAGATAGGTCTGCAAGTACAGTTGCCACAGTGGGCGGCATTTTCTTAATTGTGCTTGATAGATGATACAAATTATTTTCAATGAAAATCCATATACCTTCGCATTCTAATGCATATTTTGAATTAAATATTGTATAAGTTTTCAAGCATGTATCAAGCGCTTGAATAAAATTTCTAAATTTATATCTAAAATTTTCGACAAAAACAACATTTTTTTTTTAAATTACCTATCTATTGAATCACCTGTGTACGGCTGACAGCCTAATTCCATATTTTTGTAAAAGGTAATCCTTTTTTCTGCAGCGGATAATAAATCATTCTCTGAAGGCACAACAATCTGAAAACTGTCTTGAGACACAGATATAGTTGGTTGCCAGAATTCAGACTTTTCTTTTTTTTTTCAATACGGATCCCCCTTTTAGGTTTAATAATTGCATGTAACAGCAAAGATATTATGACATCTCGAGAATCTAAACAATATTGTAAAATGATAATTTTAAATGTAAATAGTTCTCTGCAATGACTATCATTAATCCTTTGCACAATTTTTGGAAAATTTGTAACTAACTTTCCCCATCCATTTAACAATCCCATTGATTTTTCTTTTCCATATGTCCATAAAATGTCATCACAAATCTAAAGGAAAAATTAGTTTTCAATATTTGCATTATTATTATCTGAAAACGTTCGTACTAAAGTAAATACATTCAATGCTATATTTTAGTATAGCCCATTCTAATAAAATGGCTTCAAGTGAAGCGTCAGTTTTGTTTGACAAGGTTTTCGTTCTATGTTAAAAGAGTTTCTTCCATTTTTCCCTACACTGCACCCAATCGGTCTAATTATATTTAAAAAAAATTGTATCCTACTCTATTTGCGTTTCTGAAAAAAATATAAGAATAGGTAGTCTGTATTACAATTCAATATTAAAATATCGATATACTTACCATCGTAATCTTCAAAATCAATATTTTGCAATGGCGAGGAGCTTTGCTCGTTTACCTTATGTTAACGAAAAATGAATTTTAGTTTACGTGCGCGCACGTCTAACAAATTTACTTAAGTTACGGCAGCCTCCACGATAAGCCCATCTGGCACAACTGATACGACAGCATTCGCTGATAAGCCCATCTGGCATTAGAAAGGAGATGCATACAGCATCCGCTGATAAGCCCATCTGGCTAGAAGTTAAATGCATAAAATACCGCATCCGCTGATAAGCCCATCTGGCACTAAACGCATCCCTAAGATAGCCTTATCGAAAACGGCTTATTGTAAAACCGGAAACCGAGGTTTCTTACGAAATAATAAAAGAACATTAAGGCACTTCTGTTTTAGCCATCAACAACATCATACATACCTAATAAGTGATTTCGCGAAATAAAAATAAATAAAAATTAAAACTCATAGTTGCGGACTTTTCTTCTTTAAACTCCACAGCTATAACTGGCGCAGCCGACCGCGAACAACACGTTCCCCACGATTGTAGTAGAAATAGAGTGTTAAAAAAAATTCGTGCATTTGTGTTTGTGTTTCAAATCAAATCCAACCATAAGCTTACGAAGCCTATTTCGAAAAAAAGTGAAATCCGAGTAAAAGCTTAAGTGTTTGTGTTCTAAGTTAAAGCCCTTGAAAAATCATAGGCCTAAGCCGATACCAGCCCAACGAAGACGTATATCTTGAGTTTAACTATTCAAGTACAAGGTAATTAGTAAAAAAAAATAATGGCAGTAGAAAATAGAGTCGAGATTCAGTTCTTTCGAGGAGACACTTCGATTTGCGAGACACCTGACACCTTACGACGGTGCTCCTAATTCACAAGCCGCGCTCAGGCTGTGGATTCAAGAAGGCGAGGACCTTATTCACGCAGTTCCTTTAGCCGCACACCAATTAGCGGTAACAACTTGCGGTTAATGCACGGCAATTTTGCGCAATTCTACAATTTCGTGGTGCACACACGTCAGGTAAAATGTATTCGTGAAATTCGACGCTATTTTTGGATTTCGTTCGCGGATTTTTTCTTTCAACATCCATCGAACGACGCGCTTTTTGCGCCCAAAAAACTCTCAACTGCACGCACACCAACTCAAAGCCATCTCTCTTCCCGTAAAGTTGGTCGCAGTCGAGCTGATGCGATCACAATTCATCGCAGGGTTGAATTGTAATCGCAACAGCTCCACATGGACCTTTTAACTTTCTGACAGCGCGACACCACTCTGGGTCACGATTGTGCCACGAAATTTCCGGAATCGTACATTTCATTACCGCCCAAAATTATTGTTAAAATTTAGTTTTTAAAGAATACAACAATTGGAGTCGAGCGAGCACTCAAAGTTTATTCACCACTAATTTCACTGTCAACTCAACCAAATTATGCCAATTTACCAAGAAATCTCATCCCTGCACCCGAACGAAGTTCGAAAATTTTAATGCCAACCGGCTGTCAAAATTTGTGTGTTGTTTGCTCGAACCCTGACTGAAACGTCAAGCGAATGATTTTTATTTTTAAAAGAAGTGAACTTAGGTGTAACCAAAGTAAAGCTTAAATCCTGCCGACAATACTAGCATCAGACGTTTCGCTTTCCGTGACCCGTACGGTTCCAAATCAGGTGCTCTCCGACAATCTCACCGATCATCATTTAGCCGTGCACGGAATGAATCAATTCCTCGATCACCTAAACAACAACTCAAAATTTGTATCATGGGTAAGTGAGCCGAATTTAGTCATACGATTCGCAACGACGACGCAACAGGATCTTGCGAAGATGTTTACATAGGTATATCGTCAGCGTATGCTACAATTTGGGTGTCCTCATAGAGCTATATGTAGTGGAGATGGCGTGCAGCGACTTTTGGAAGCCGGACGATTTCTCGCAAAGGACCGGCGGTATTCACTATCAGCATCTTACTCATACAGATGTATGTTATACTTCGGTCTTGAAAAGAAAAAAAGCCCAACCTTTTAATACTACGCTAATATTTGCATTTCACTGCCTCCGGGCATGAAACGCTCCATACAAAAACGTATAAAGCACTTTGAAACATTTTGATGCAAAATTGAACATTTTTATATGGAGCGTTTCATGCCCGTCTAAAGGGTTTGCTCCCCTTAAATATGTAGGGTGTATAGAACACATCCATGTTTGACTGATAAAATTTATCATTAAAGTGAATTGTACGATGAAATCTTCGTCGGTATACCGAAAAAATCGTATACGATTTTTTTTATGGTATGGTACGATTTCTTAGGTTTGCAAATCTGGCAGCACTGGAGGTGGAGCACAAAAGTGGAGACATAGCCGTTTTTAATAAGATTTTATTTGTTAAGGTATTTCAAGAACCGTACCATATATGATTTTAGAAATTTTACAGGAGCTAGGCCCAGTAGACTTTTAACTGGGAAACAAATTCTGGAGGAACTGCACTCTAAAAAATTTTGGTTGAAATTTGCTGTAATTATTATAGGCAATAGGTTACCTATTATAATCACAGCAAAATTCACCTAGAGACTAATTTTCTTTTTTACTCTCTTAATATAGTTGTTTTCTTACTTAATTTTGAAGCAAAAGTTACTCCAAGTTTAGAGTAATTTTTAGTAGACCAATACGTAAAAAAGAGTAATTTTACTCCGCAATTTACTCCAAGCTAGAGTAATTTATGTATTCGTTCTAACCTATTCCCAGAAAATGGAATTGATATAAAAATCGACAAGCACTTTTAAAGTGAAATGTAGGTATATTAGGTTTAATCATTGGCGATAATTTAGCTGTAAATAATATTTTAGGTTTTGTTGGTAAACGGTTTTCTACAAATTGTACGAGAACTCAAACAGAAACTAAAACTGACTGCAGGAAAGAAGTCAATTTTCTAAGAAATATTCAAAATTATAAACCTCATTTATCAGACAGAAATTATTTACAATAATATAAGGTCCAAATGCATAACTCAATGAACTGGAAGGATTTCGTGTCACTTCTAATTATTATTTCAACTTAATGCACGATGGGTCTGAGGGAGTTTTTGCTTATGATCTTTGTAACATTTTATTAGGACAAATTAATGATGGTTCTAATTCCCAATACAATAAATTCTAGAAAACGATTTTTCAATTACGAGGAATCTGATATCGCTTATTAGATACCGCTTATTACATAAATGGCCCCCCCCCTACAGATCCGTCACACATGATTATTTTATCACGTCTTCTTTAAAGAAAAATTATATGAGACTATTAGATTAAAGGATACACTTAATAAAGTAACATATGATGCTATTAAATCTGATTTTCTCTTATGTCTTTCTTGAATCTTCTTTTGTCTTTCGTCTCCTGATTGAAAAGAAAGTAATAAAATTTCGAATATAAATATGTAATCAATCTTATGGTTATGTTAAGGATTGAGTTTTACTTTATTATTTTTTAATAATAAAGTATTTATGTACTGTTTCAAACTAATTTTGAAAAATTTTGATTTGGACTATTCTAGGACAGTTTTCATTAGGTATTTTATTAATTTTCCCATATCTGGATGAATTTTAAATCTACTCAGGGAAAAAGGATACTTCAAATCCTAGTTAAAGCTAATAACTCCATTTAAAATTTTTTAATTTTTTCACAGTACCCATCAAAAACAAAAACACGTTTTAAGTTTCATTTCGACAATGGGTATTACGTGCCTCTAGAACCCTATAGAACCAATATTGTATACATATGTGTAAGATTCCGTAAACTCACAAGATAGCGACATAGAGCCTATATAGTATCATTCTGTGGATGATATAACTCTAAATATATAGGTGGTTAGTATACTATCGAAAATGCCATCTATGCTTAAATTCAGAAATTGAAGTTTTTCTTAAAAAATAAATTTTTGAGCGTAACTTTGTAACGGTAAACGACACGAAGTTAGTGACATAAGTAGGTGCTCAATGTTGTGAAAAAAAGTCCTTCAGCAAGGTAGAAAACGATGATTTTTAACATTTAATCACTAATCCATTATAGCTTTTATGTAGTACTTAGTGAAGGACTTTCTGAACCATTTTTTCTTTCTATAACATAATATTGAGTATTAGAAAACAGATATTTTTGTCCACTATACTAGCTTCGTATTATTAACCATTATCAAAATACAGTCGAAACCGATTGAATATGAAAAACTTCACTTTCTCATTACGACCATTAGATGGTATTTCCGATGGTACATAACCCATATACGAGTGTTTGAAATTACAATCATCCCCAGATTTATCAAGATTTATCCCCGTTTTATCAATAAATCGGGGCTAATTTTTCGGAATCCCAAATTTTTATTTTTATTTTTTCTGTTCGGGGTGAAACTTAAAACATACATTTTTTACATTAATTAGAACCATAATAAGAGGTAAATTTCAATACAAATAATAGTCACTAAACAGTTCTAAAATTATCTGTCACCACAACTACCTGTATAAAATATTACAAAATTTCAAATTGCATGATAATGCAAGCTTTCGACTCCTGTTCATTCAATTTAAATGTCCTAGTTTGCAAAAGTTAACTCTTACAAAATAAATTAGTAAATTTTTCACCAAAAAGTCAAAATGAGGACGAATTAATGCAGTTTTCTCTATGTATTCTTACCAAATGAGAATGCACCGTACTACGGACCGCACCGAAATACGGACTACGCATTTCGCAATTTTTCATTTCTCATTTGGTGAGAATACAGAGAGAAAACTGCATTAATTCGTCCTCATTTTCAATTTTTGGTTAGAAATTTCTCACTCATAAGTTACAGAACTGAGCTACAGGTATAAGATACTGCTATTATGTAGTTATAATAATTGAAAATAGTTTTAGAGAATTTCTAACTTTTTAAAATTATTAAATTAGGAGAGTAGGTTAGGTTGGGTTATGGTGGTAGTCATCTAAACTATAGATCTAATCAGTAAGGAGACTATGTGAATATGTAGCGGAAGGTGGGGCAAAGTGGGCCAGCAAGGTAAAGTGGGCCCCCTTAAAATTTCTAGTTTGCAATAGCGCAAAATCTTCGGAAAAAAATTATTTGATAAAGCTTCAAGCATTGATTACAATGCACTATAAAAGAAATCCACTTTAATTACAGTTCCCCGAATTTTCTCATATTACGATTTTGGCACTATTTCATGTAAATATCAGTGTTCAATAATTGGATTAAAAAAACTTGTTAGCGATTGAGGATTTTTTTGGAACAGTATCCTTGAGATCGGGGTACGGATTGTGAAACTTGCAAAGTAAGATTTGATGATTATTTAAAAAGTATATAAATTTCAGCAGATGCTTACTATTTAGTGTTCATTCGGGGTAAAGTGAACCCCGGGCAAATTTTACCGCATGCCAATATAATTTTATTTGATATTTAAAATAACGATTTTAACATGGCTAGAACAGTAGACTTTGCCCCAGTAGTGGGGCAAAGTGGGCCCTTTGAAGTTTGTATAGCAAGAAGTATATAACTTTCTTATCAGCATCAACAATTTAATTTCACGAATACATGACTAAGCTAACATCCTAAGCTATCGAGTTTGCACGAAAAGGATTTTATAACTATTACCCATTTCACAGAATCTCGGTACAAACCTTAGGGGGCTCACTTTGCTCCACCTTCCCCTATACATACCTAATAAATTATTATGAGATGTAGAGTTCGGATCATAATGCGCAATATTCAGTTTTACCAAATATGTATGATAGTAGAACTAATAAAAATTAAGTATACTACTTTTCTGATGGTCTCAAAAAACAGCTAATTTACATCCAAAGATTTCAAATAGGATTTGGCGAAATCTCGAAATTTTTATGAAAACTCTTAAAATCTACTAGATTTTTCATACAGTATGAGATTTCTCTGTCTGTTTGGGCTTCTAAATTTTGTAGAAATCAAGACCGGCATCGACTTCTACTAAAATCAAAAATTATTTTCACTAAACTTTGGAATCAATTAATATTATTTTCTAGTTCCTGCTATTAAATTTCCTATTACTTAAAGACTTACAATCATAAAAAACAGGTTTAAATTTTTAATATCATACTATACAATCAGCTAATAAATTGAACGATTTTCAAGAAATGCCTTCAGAGCTATGTTAATGCTTTTTAATATTCTGAATTCGGTTGCCGAAATCTTGCGATTTAGATGCGAAAATGAGAAGTTGATATTTTTAAGCAGTAGGTACCAGCCAAAGCTACCATAGGATTTGCACATTTTCCATCCACGCTGATAAGGGATACTGCACCAATTTTCTATACAGTAGCCACTGAACTTCAATGGCCCCCCCCTTGGAAGAGCAATATGACCGCCACTGTCTTAGACAATCTTTTGGTAGAAAAGATGTTTCAAGTAAAGGGGAGTATTTCCTTGTCACATTGTAGAGTTTCGGGTAAACTGATTTCATTTCTTCCCAGGCATCAAATAGATTTTGTTGTAGGACTATTACTGGAGCATTTAAGTAAAAATTATCTTCAGGCAGGTTGGATGTTGATCCTCCCACAGGTCAAATTCGTCACCTGAAGCCGAGGTAGATGTTTCGCGCGAAGTGTCGATACTTTCTGCCATATTGACATTGTCGATTTTAAACCGAAGGTTACTTAAGGCTTGTGAACAGCAACAGGGTTATTAAAATAAATTTTTTTAAGCCTTGGCTCCAATAAAGTATATGCTGGTAGTAGAAATATTTTCCCTGCCTGACCGAATCGTCGTTCATACTCCGATATAATCCTATCTTTAAATTTCCCTTCCTTTGTAGTGATAAATTATTTTTCCCAACTGTTAGCGCCCGTAGTAAATAACCGGAATTATCTGGATATACGAGGAATCGGGGTAATAACCACGGACGAGCGTCTGGCTGACCACTTCACCTCCTAGTGTCCCGTTGGCCTAGTAATGAAGTAACTCTAGCATTACTTCAAGGCCTAGGCCCGATTTGGGCGTACCATACGCCTCACCACTGATTTAATTCGCCATGTCTTGCAATGGTCGCAAAATGGAAAGTATTTCTGTTGTTTCTCTTGGAGTTATCATGGAAGGCACATCTACATGGTTCAGCATGATCTGCATATGGTATCAGTTTTATCAAACTCTCAAACATATAAAAACAGGAGTTCCATCTAGTCTTCACGTCCAAGACGTTCGATTGCTTTTTACTAAGCTCGTCATTAGCATAAACGTGATATTTCATCCCAATAACAATTGTATTTCTGCATTTTCCGATGAGCTCCTTCACTTCGGAAATTTCCAAAGATTTTTCACACACAAGATTTAGTGTATTCGCAAAACAAGATACCTTTATGTTTCTGTTTAACAAATTGGAAACAATCAAAACAAATTAATCGATAAATCAAATGATTAATCGAACCAAGAGTATCAAATGATTAATCGAACAATCGAAAGATAATAATCGATTATTTGAATCATTTGATTAATCGTTGCCATCTCTAGTCATAACAGACCCGATGGGTCAGCAACAGCAACAGTTCTCTTTCGAAAGTCGTGTTATGAGCGGTTATGATAGTCATTAGCTCATTACCTCTCGCCGGACTTATGTACTCCTCGTATTTTCTTCTAGAATGTTCATCTGCATATGTTTCTTGGACGACCCATTCTACGCCTTCCTTGCCCCTTTCGCCTTTGAAAATCAATACCTATCTTGGTCTATTCGGATAATAGAGTTTATAAACAGTATATACATATGGATTTGTACTCCGAAGTGAGTCAGTATTATAAGTTTAATTCAAGCCGAGAAATTTGCAATGCTGGGAAATTATTATTGCTCTTCAGTAGTTTATTGGCAAAAATCTCTCATTCATTCGGATACATAACCGAAAACTCAAAGACTTGTTTTTCGACACGAGTTTTTGTTTTGTCCGTTTGGTGGAAAACCGACATACATATATATCGCTGATAATTTTAGAAGAGTTCTTTGGTTTTTAAATTTGCAAGCAAAAATGACGATGAAAAGATAAATTGCACATTTGACTCGAACCAAAAATGTCCACAACTTGAAACAATACCTTATTTGTTTCTTAGAAAGAATTAAACACATTTTTGTATCCAAATAATATATATTTCATTAACAAAAAACAAAGTTGTGTGAAGGTGAATATGAAGTTTCAAATGTCTTTTGAACGAATTTATATCTCTAAATGTTTGTGGACAACAAATGTATTTCCAGTTCACATTGAGAATGTACTTCAAATGTGAAATTAAATTTTCTTTTTTTTTTCAAAACAATTAACGCATATAAAACAATAATACATTTTAATTACTATTTTAAGAATTTAAAACTGAAGATAGGTCTGCAAGTACAGTTGCCACAGTGGGCGGCATTTTCTTAATTGTGCTTGATAGATGATACAAATTATTTTCAATGAAAATCCATATACCTTCGCATTCTAATGCATATTTTGAATTAAATATTGTATAAGTTTTCAAGCATGTATCAAGCGCTTGAATAAAATTTCTAAATTTATATCTAAAATTTTCGACAAAAACAACATTTTTTTTTTAAATTACCTATCTATTGAATCACCTGTGTACGGCTGACAGCCTAATTCCATATTTTTGTAAAAGGTAATCCTTTTTTCTGCAGCGGATAATAAATCATTCTCTGAAGGCACAACAATCTGAAAACTGTCTTGAGACACAGATATAGTTGGTTGCCAGAATTCAGACTTTTCTTTTTTTTTTCAATACGGATCCCCCTTTTAGGTTTAATAATTGCATGTAACAGCAAAGATATTATGACATCTCGAGAATCTAAACAATATTGTAAAATGATAATTTTAAATGTAAATAGTTCTCTGCAATGACTATCATTAATCCTTTGCACAATTTTTGGAAAATTTGTAACTAACTTTCCCCATCCATTTAACAATCCCATTGATTTTTCTTTTCCATATGTCCATAAAATGTCATCACAAATCTAAAGGAAAAATTAGTTTTCAATATTTGCATTATTATTATCTGAAAACGTTCGTACTAAAGTAAATACATTCAATGCTATATTTTAGTATAGCCCATTCTAATAAAATGGCTTCAAGTGAAGCGTCAGTTTTGTTTGACAAGGTTTTCGTTCTATGTTAAAAGAGTTTCTTCCATTTTTCCCTACACTGCACCCAATCGGTCTAATTATATTTAAAAAAAATTGTATCCTACTCTATTTGCGTTTCTGAAAAAAATATAAGAATAGGTAGTCTGTATTACAATTCAATATTAAAATATCGATATACTTACCATCGTAATCTTCAAAATCAATATTTTGCAATGGCGAGGAGCTTTGCTCGTTTACCTTATGTTAACGAAAAATGAATTTTAGTTTACGTGCGCGCACGTCTAACAAATTTACTTAAGTTACGGCAGCCTCCACGATAAGCCCATCTGGCACAACTGATACGACAGCATTCGCTGATAAGCCCATCTGGCATTAGAAAGGAGATGCATACAGCATCCGCTGATAAGCCCATCTGGCTAGAAGTTAAATGCATAAAATACCGCATCCGCTGATAAGCCCATCTGGCACTAAACGCATCCCTAAGATAGCCTTATCGAAAACGGCTTATTGTAAAACCGGAAACCGAGGTTTCTTACGAAATAATAAAAGAACATTAAGGCACTTCTGTTTTAGCCATCAACAACATCATACATACCTAATAAGTGATTTCGCGAAATAAAAATAAATAAAAATTAAAACTCATAGTTGCGGACTTTTCTTCTTTAAACTCCACAGCTATAACTGGCGCAGCCGACCGCGAACAACACGTTCCCCACGATTGTAGTAGAAATAGAGTGTTAAAAAAAATTCGTGCATTTGTGTTTGTGTTTCAAATCAAATCCAACCATAAGCTTACGAAGCCTATTTCGAAAAAAAGTGAAATCCGAGTAAAAGCTTAAGTGTTTGTGTTCTAAGTTAAAGCCCTTGAAAAATCATAGGCCTAAGCCGATACCAGCCCAACGAAGACGTATATCTTGAGTTTAACTATTCAAGTACAAGGTAATTAGTAAAAAAAAATAATGGCAGTAGAAAATAGAGTCGAGATTCAGTTCTTTCGAGGAGACACTTCGATTTGCGAGACACCTGACACCTTACGACGGTGCTCCTAATTCACAAGCCGCGCTCAGGCTGTGGATTCAAGAAGGCGAGGACCTTATTCACGCAGTTCCTTTAGCCGCACACCAATTAGCGGTAACAAAGACCGTTCTCAGACGTTTAACCGGACGAGCTCTTGATGAAATTAATAAACCTCCATCGAGATCTTGGCTTGACACCAAAGCAGCCCTCGTAAAGGCTTTCGGTATTAAACAATCGTTCCAGAGCATATTAGAAGAATTGTACACCATCAATCGAAACCAACCAATTCACATTATTCATGCAAAGATGACTAGATGCTTGCTTAAATTAAACTACAAGTATCTATTGGAACCAGTATCCGTATCACATGCAGAATTCACCACATCTCGGAACGAAAAACTAGTTTTAAACGCCTTTTTAAGTTGCATACCTAGCTTTAAGTCTTGCTTATTAGCATCCAATAATGTAGAAACACTAACCGATGCTGAAAATATTTTGATAACACACAATTTATTTTATGACGAAACAAATCTAAGAAATTTTCAATTACAAAACAATTATACAAATCGAAACCAACCTAACAACAATTATCGTAATAACTATGCGAATCAAAATTATGTCACAAGAAATAATTCCCAAAATTTTTTACAACAAAATAAACCTCCACAGAACCAAAACCCATCACTAAATAACCCATTTAATAACAATTACAATATAAACCGAGGTACACAACCCGTCTCTAACCGAAATAACGCAGTACAAAATAATAATTTTCAACCCAGACAACACAGTAGCGCCTATACTCAAAACCCTGGCCAAGAATTCCATAGACAATACCAGAATTCCGGCAGAGTAAGGAATCAATTTCTAGACTCCGACGTATCAATGAGAACAACCGCATCACGCGACACCTCATTACACAACGATTTAGAACAAGACATTTACAACGAAGGTCCCCCAGAAGAATATTTTCAAACCCCAACAGAGCACAACTACTTAGAACAAGACATTTACAATGAAATTTTCCCAGAAGAAAATTTTCAATTACAAGCCTCAACAGAGCACTCCCCTACATAATTATCAACGGACTCAGCAAACCCGTTCGTTTTTTAATTGACTCAGGCGCAACAAGAAGCCTTGTCAATAGAGATATTTGTGATCCAAAAGGTATCATACACCTAGAAAATCCAGTAAAACTATCAACAATTAGTGGAATCGTATCACTATCCCAAATTATGAAAGCAAAACCCTTCGCGGAATTTAACACAAAGACGGAACTAACCTTTTTGGTTATGAAAAAGGTACACCGATTCTTTGACGGTCTCATCGGAACCGACATCTTAAAAAAACTAAATGGCATTATAGATTTCAGTGCAAACACATTACGAATAGGAGATCAAAATTTAAAAATGTACCTTTCAAAAGATGAAGAAGACGAAGACAGACTTTACACACAACAAATATACCATTTAGAAGAAGACTTAGGCATAATCGAAAAAGAACGAAACAACGACGAAAACCTTAATAAGGAGGAAGAGTTTGAAAAGAAAGAATTATTGAAACTCTACGACGATCTTTTTAACGACAAAGTAGACCTGACATTTACACATGAAATAAGACACATTATAAAAACACACCGAGAAGACCCAGTTTATGTTCACCCTTATAAATACGCTCAGATACACGAAGCAGAAGTAGAGAAACAGATAGCAGTAATGCTTGAACAAGGAATAATCAAACATTCGAAATCTCCCTACAACGCACCACTCTGTGTAGTACCCAAGAAAGCCAACAAATTAGGAGAAAAACAATGGCGACTAGTGATCGACTTTAGGAAGCTCAACGACAACACAATAACCGACAAATACCCCATACCCAACATGGATGATATTTTAGCAAAATTAGGCAAATCAATGTACTTCACGACATTAGACCTGACCAAAGGATTCTACCAAGTGGAGATGGACCCCTTCAGCAGAGAGAAAACTGCGTTTTCAACTAAACAAGGCCATTTTGAATTTCAACGCATGCCTTTCGGCCTAAAGAATGCACCTTCAACTTTTCAACGACTCATGAATACTATCCTACAACCATATATCGGTAAAATATGCTTCGTCTACCTCGACGACATAATCATATACTCCGTATCTTTACAAGAACACGTGAAATCCATAAAAATCATACTAAATGCACTGCGAAATGCTAACCTCAAAATAGAACTCAGTAAATGCGAGTTTTTCAAACATGAAACAGAATTCCTAGGCCATATCATCACACAGGACGGAATTAAGCCAAATCCTAACAAGATAGAGGCCATAGTAAACTACCCAATACCGCGTACACAGAAACAGATCAAGTCATTTCTAGGATTAACAGGATACTACAGGAAATTTATAAAGGACTTTGCGAAAATTGCAAAACCAATGACCGAACGTCTAAAGCACGGCACAAGAATTAATGTACTTGATGAAAATTATCAGAAAGCATTCGAAGACCTTAAAACACTTATCACCAACGATCCCATAATCAGTTATCCAGACTTTAGTAAAAAATTCACACTTACAACCGACGCATCAAACTACGCATTAGGCGCAGTCCTTTCTCAAGGAAACCACGCAATATGCTACGCCTTAAAAAGTCTTAACAAACATGAAGTAAATTATAGCACGATCGAAAAAGAACTGCTTGCGATCGTATGGTCAACACAATATTTTCGACCTTACCTCTACGGAAGAGAATTTTTAGTAAGAACAGACCACAAACCATTAGTTTGGCTTGCCAACATTAAAGAACCCAATCAAAAGCTACTTCGTTGGAAGCTAAGACTTGAAGAATTCGATTTTAAAACAGAATACATGAAAGGTAAAGACAACATTGTCGCAGACGCACTCAGCAGAATTGAAAAGAACCCAGAACAGGAAATCAACACTAACCAAATAATCATCGACGACGTAAACTCAGTTAGAGCATCAATATTCAGTGCAGTAGATGACAGCACAAACCATATACTCTCAGAAAAACCTATAAACACGTATAAAACTCAAATTTCAATACTCAAATCAAAGGAAAACAAAGTAAGGAAACTAAGCTACAAAGGTAATAAAATAACAAATTTTTACTCGAAAGACCCAGATGAGAAGTTCATGAACCAAGTAATAAGCAACAACTTCCCACAATCAGGCACAGTAGCCTTGTACATGGAAGACATAAAACTATTCTTACTATTCCAGAAAGTTTTTAAGAACTGGAAAGAGAACACAAAAAATAGCACCAAATGTGTTAAATGCAGAACTAAGCTATACAACATAAACGACAAAGACCTAGTTAACGAAGTATTAACAGCACACACGAAAGCACAGCACGATGGATCTGAGAAAACATACGAGTTGATGAAGCAAACATCATATTTCCCCAACATGAAAGAGTCAATTCAAAAAATTATAAACGACTGCGAAATATGCAGACAAGCAAAATACGATAGGAACCCAGTCAAGATACCCTTCAAACTTACCGAAACACCAGAAAAACCCAAAGAAACTTTCCACATGGACATTTGGCTAAAAAGTATGAACGAACTCTACTTAACGGCAATAGACAAGTTTAGCAAATTCGTCACCATGGTAAAAATAAAATCAAAAAATTGGTTACACATTTTACCCGGCATAACCAAAATACTAGCAACCATGGGAAAACCAATGAAAATTGTAATGGATAACGAACGAGGTTTTAAATCCGAAGCAATACAAAATTACTTGCGACAGAACGATATTGAACCTTACTTCACAACTCCGAACAACCATACTGGAAACTCAGACATAGAGAGATTCCATAGTTCCCTGAACGAAAAACTCAGAGTATGGATCATAAGAGGAAAAAATGAGATGGATCTAATAAACCTAGACCCAATAGATTCAATTGTACATAAATATAACAACACGAAACATTCAACAACAAAAATGGAACCAATCAAAATACATCACGGAGAAGCCGATAACGAAGAAATACACGAAATTTTAAAAAAAAATAAACTCAAAACTATAACGAAACTAAATAAGAACAGGGAAACAACAGACATCGACGAAAAATACATTAAGAATACACTTTACGGGAAACTAAAACCCAAATTTCACATCAATAAAAAGTTTAACACTAACCTGAAGACCCACCCCAACCAACACATGAAGCAACGCAAGACATTCAATAACCAAACTTCCATTGCAGATGAAAACAACGATCACAATACTACTGACGGTGACAGCATTCGCAGCGGGTAACAAAATAACCATAGAAGCAATTAACGACGATAACCGACTAATCCTACTCAACGAAAAACCAGTCAGACTTATAGAAGACGACTTCAAAATTTTCCACATTATAGACCTAAATCTTATGCTATCAACACTAGAGAACATCAATAAAGCAATCCACCATCATGGACGATTTAATCCTGACGCCGACAACTCATTACTACTACACAAATCTAAAACCATAGCGACACACCTACAAATACTGACCAGATACAATCTTAACAACAGAACTAGATTCAAGAGAGGAGCAATTAACTTAGTAGGATCAATTTACAAAAACTTATACGGACTAATGGACGACGACGATCGAGAAGAAATCATGAACACAATACAAACCTTAGAAACTAACCAGAAATCTATCACCGAATTTGCAAATAAGCAAATAATAATAAACAACCAATTCGAAACTAACATGCAAAACATCATGAAAACTTATGACAAAATGACCGAATCCCTAAACAAGAACCGAAACGTACTATCCGGAACCATAAGGCAAATTTGGATAAATAGCGCACTAGACGACCTAATCACAGAAGTTGACAGATTAATCGATAACATTAACTCAGCCAAAGCAGGTATTATGACAAGACTAATACTAGATACGGACGAAATACTAGACTTTAATATAGAACTAGACCACATACAAGATTTAACCATAAGCATACTAGGAAAACAAGACTCGTTGAAATTTGTTATCGTTGTAACAATTCCCATTTTTTCTAACATAACCGCGAAATCCTATAATATTAAAGCAATTCCAACAACCAATAACACATTACTAGAAATAAACCACGATAAAGTTGTTAAAGTGAACGGAGAGATTTACCCTTACACTAGACATGTCAAGAAAATTCAAAACCCAATAAAATGTAATAACAATTGTAAGCTTATAAAAATATCTAAAGACATAATTATCACAGAAGTGAAGAAAGGCACAATCATTGTAACAAATAAATCCAATAACAACTTAAACATCACTCAAAATTGTAAGGACGATGAATTGTATCTTCCAAGGAACTCAATAATAACATTTTCGAATTGTTCAGTAACATTAAATACACAAACATTCACTAATAAAGGAATAATACACGAGCAAATGTTATACCTCCAAAGCAACTTATTACCTAACAACCTTAAACCAGAATTACAACTTGACGAACTTAAATTGCAAAATATTGATCACCAAAAACAGATAGAATTAATTAAGATCCATCATACCAGGCACACTTGGGCCTTAACAACAATCACTCCAATTTGTATTCTGCTAACAACCTTTGTAATAATATATCTTTATATAAAATGTAAATGTAAAGGTAGAGGAAGCATAAAGATTGTAAATGAAGTTCCGATACCTGAAATTAGAAAAAGCAAATTAAAAATATCTAATTCAATGAGCCAGGAGTCTCATCTTAAGGAGGGAGGAGTTACGGCAGCCTCCACGATAAGCCCATCTGGCACAACTGATACGACAGCATTCGCTGATAAGCCCATCTGGCATTAGAAAGGAGATGCATACAGCATCCGCTGATAAGCCCATCTGGCTAGAAGTTAAATGCATAAAATACCGCATCCGCTGATAAGCCCATCTGGCACTAAACGCATCCCTAAGATAGCCTTATCGAAAACGGCTTATTGTAAAACCGGAAACCGAGGTTTCTTACGAAATAATAAAAGAACATTAAGGCACTTCTGTTTTAGCCATCAACAACATCATACATACCTAATAAGTGATTTCGCGAAATAAAAATAAATAAAAATTAAAACTCATAGTTGCGGACTTTTCTTCTTTAAACTCCACAGCTATAACTCTTAAATGCAAAAACAATCGATGTTTTTACTACGAAAAAGTAAGAAGTAACTAAAAATTCGTTAAAAGTTACTAATGTGTAGCCAAACTTCACAACTTAGTAGTTAAACTTTAATATAAAGTAGTAAAACATTAACTATTTTATAATTGATTTCAAACAATTTTATAATAACATTTTAATATATACCAAATGTTACTGTTTAAACACTATTATCCGAATAGACCAAGATAGGTATTGATTTTCAGAGGCGAAAGGGGCAATGGATCTTTCTTAAACAAAACGTCTCAGAATTCAAAAGGAAGGCGTTGAATGGGTCGTCCAAAGAACATATGCAGATGACCATTCCAGAAGAAAATACGAGAAGTACATAAGTCCGGCGAGAGGTAATGGCAATCATAATCGCTCATAACACGACTTTCGGAAGAGAACTGTTGCCGTTGCTGACCCATCGGGAGTCTTACTGAAACTGATAATACATATATGACATACAAAACGGATAAAAAGTCATACTGCGAAATGTTTGTAAATTGCAGTTCTTTGAATAACATATTTTAGCGAAAATATCGGGTTCATTGATAATATCAATCGAATAACTATTTCTTTACTTCGATTATCGGAAAATTAAAAAAAAAAAGTATAACGCAGTTACGATCGGCTGCAAGCCAATCGTATGATACTCTAGATGAAATACTGAACTACGATTTATATTTTAGTTGGATATATATCAAAAGAATGAGGAGTGCACAAGTAATTATTACATGACCTTTTACTTACAGGTAGAAACTATTGTATAGTGGCTACTCAATTTTTTGATTTATAGTGAGTTCCATAAAGTAAGACATTTTACAGAATTTTGTATGGCAACTACATGAAGGACTTATGGGATATTTTTCATATTAATAGTTTCAGCTGTCGTAACTTAAAGCATTCTAAAGTTATCGTTCAATATTGGTGATTAAGGATTTTTGTATGACAGCTACCCGAAGGAGTCAACGGATGGCTCTAATTTATGAACTCCGTATTGGTTTTGATATAAAACTAATTCCTGCAAAATTTTAAATTCCTGCTTTAACTCGTTCTGGAGTTATAGTGGATTCAGTAAAGAGCATACACTTTTGAAGGACTTTTCTAGGCTGCTAAACGAAGGACTCATTCAATTTGCATCATATTCGGAACTTTTAATTCAAACATTATAAACCATAAGTATGCAAAATTTCAAGTTCCTAACTTGAAGCATTCGAGCAATAATTGTCAAAACGTGTTTCAAGGACTCTTGTATGGGAGGTACCCGAAGGAGTGGAAGGATATCGCCCATTAACGAACTTAGCCTTACTTTTTCCATTTTACAAGTTGTGACAAAATTTCAACTTCCTAGGTCAACGCGTTCTTGAGTTATCGTGCTAACGGACGGACGGACGGACGAACAGACGGACGGACAGCAAACGGATTTGGGGGTTTTGGCCAAAAATAAACACAAAATAATATAAAACTTTTTTTCGTCCGAGGCTCGGTTCTATGCGTTACAAACTTTTCGGGCTGGATTAAACGTATAATACTCTATATTATGTTCATCCAGAGTATAAAAATTTTTTTTTCACACTCTACACGTTCCCTAAAAATTTTAATCAAAATCGGTTCAGCGGTTTAGCAGTTCACAAGGAACATACATCCATACATAACATACATACCATACATACATACATACATACATACAACCATACATATATACATCCTCTTTTATATATATAAATTAGTTTTTAATATTTTTGAAATTCCTTCATTCAGTAGCATTAGATTTACTAACATAATAAGTGCAAAAAGTTTGATTAAAATCGGTCGAGCTGTCCTGAGATTGTAGGAAACTCGACAAGTCACTAACCCCCTTAAGCCTTATACCTTCGCTATGATTTCCGGTCTACGCCATATTTAGTTTCATATGGAAATGCAACTGTCTATTTTATCCAATGCATTTTCCAAAACCTGCTTACTAAATTTACGCTTTTGAGTCGTTCCTTCTCTCGGTTTGTTCTGAAACGGCATGTCGCCCTAAAAATTAAAATGAAATATGTAAGTACAAAAAGTTTTTTTCACTCTGAATAAAACTACATACCTATATTCAGATACGTCTCGTTAGAAATCTGTAATCTGAGCGGAGTTGTAAACTCCAGAATTTGGTGCTCTGAGTGGCATTCAGTACAATATACCTTTATACAGGGTGTTTGGCACTCCGTGTGCCACCTTGTAAGGGGTTGTTCCTTGATATATTTTAGGAGAAAAAAATAGTTCTACAGGGTGGGTCTACTTTCTTCTTATCTTTATCTTTATTGCCTTGAATTCTATTTTGACTTAACGCTAATATATTATATTTAAGAGATCAGTCTTTTCAATTGACTATACAGCTTTTGACAATTATTTCAGTTTGAGAAGTTTAAGTATTAAATTGAAAAGTAGGAAGAGGAAAAATGGCGAAAAAAAACTCTATGAATTTAAATTTTTCTTATAACTAAAACTTAACCTAGTGTTTGTGAACAAGTAAAATTACTAATATAAATATGTTTAAATGTTATTAATTAAATTATGAATTAAATTGTTCTCAGCAAGTTCAATTTTAATGATAAATTTTTGGTATATAGATTCTACTTTAACTTTAATATGTTCTACCTTAGCTAAAGAATGTAATTGATCGGTTGGAAAATATCGTGGCAATTTGTGAATCATTTTAAGAATTTTGTTTTGAGCAGTTTGTAACTTATTTATGTGGGTTTGGGCGCAATCCTTCCAAACGACAGCACCATATAGAAGAATAGGTTGAAATATCATTGAGTATAAGAGGAGCTTGTTTTCTAAGCTTAAATCTGACTTCCTATTAATAAATGGATACATTACTTTAACGAGTTTATTCACTTTACTAACTGTATCAATGATATGGTCCTTATAAGTCAGTTTCTTATCGAAGATAAATCCTAAGTATTTAATATTGTTACTCCAGGTAGTTTTGGCTCCGTTAACTGTTATATAATTATTTGCGGGTATGTAGGGAATAACTCTTCGTCTAGTGAAGTATATTGCTTGGGTTTTGGTGGAGTTCATTTTTATTTTCCATTTGCACATGTACTTTGTAGCTGTCTCAAGTGCGCCTTCTAAAGATTGGCAAATATTTGATGCTAACGTTCCAGAGCAGTAGATAGCAGTATCGTCAGCGAAGAAAGCAGTTTCACAGTTGGCGAGGTGCGGAAAATCAGCAGTGTAGATTAAATACAAAATTGGTCCTAATACTGAACCTTGAGGTACTCCTGCTAGTATTTCCTTTCTGCTTGAAAGATGGTTGAGTATTGATACCTCAAAAGATCGGTTGGCCAGAAAACTACTAATTAACTTCACGAGGTAATTGGGAAAGTTGAATTCGATCAACTTGTAAATGAGTGCTTTGTGCCAAACACGATCAAACGCCTTTTCGATGTCCAAGGATACTAGCGCCATTGATTTTTTTGAATTTAAACATTTGTGGATTGCTTGCTTTATTCTCATAAGTTGATGTGTGGTTGAGTGGTTTTTTCTGAAGCCAAACTGTTCATCTGGTATAATCTTTGAATTATCTAAGAACTCTATGATTCTTTCTTTTATTATTCTTTCAAATATTTTCCCTAAATTACAGAGAAGGCTAATGGGCCTGTAACTAGCTCCAGAATTTGCAGGTTTTTTATGTTTTAGAATAGGAATAATTTTTGCACATTTCCATGCTGAAGGAAAGTATCTCAGCTTAACGCAACCGTTTAAAATATGAGCTAAAAGAATAAGACCTTTTTTAGACATATTTTTCAAGCATATGTTTGGTATGTTGTCGGGACCAGTCGACAGTTTAGGTTTCAGAAGGCGAAGTTGCTCCTTAATGTCCTTAGGTTTAATCAGTCGCGTTATTTCTTCGCCAATGACATTATGGAACAACCTGACCTTTTCTTCTACCATACGTTCTGTAGATTTATCGGAAAGGTTATTGTCTGTGCAAAAATTATCACTAAAAATATTAGCTAGGTGTTCGGACTTCTCTTCACGTGTTACGTAAAGATTGTTACCTTCTTTCAATGGCGGAATGGGTACTTTTCGTTTTTTGATCACTTTGGTTAAATTCCAGAAAGGATTGGATGATTTGTTCAGACTAGCTAGAGTATGGTTCCAGCTTTTATTTCGATGTATTGAAATCAATTCGCTAACGAGAAAATTCAGGGACTTCCAAGAGGATTTATGAGTTGGATTTTTAGATCTAAGCCAATTCCGCCTTAGAGTGTTTCTACGCTGAATTAGAAGTTTAATTTCGGAAGGAAGTGGACTTATTACATTATGCGAAATAATGTTTTTGGGAACAGAACGATGAACGGTAGCTATTACAATTTGGCTAAATTCGTTTATTAGTGAGTCTATATCATTGAAGCAAGATAGGTTATCCAAGCTCAAATTGGAAAGTTTAATTTTGGAATTCATGATACTTCTAAATAAGTTCCAGTTTGTCTTATTATAATTGAGTGAAAATGTTTTATCTTTAAATTGCTTTGCCGCGTTCAAGCTAAAGGTAACAGGCAGATGGTCCGATGTAAGTTCGTGTAACACTCTTAGCTCGGAGAACAGGCTACCGTTAGAGCATAGCACTATGTCCAATGTGGAGGGAAGCTGTTTTTTGGAACACGGTATATAGGTTGGATTTTTTGGAAATAGAAGTGAAACTGGATAAGTTTGCAGAAAGCTATGTAAAATACCTCCCCAGCTATTTTTCCTATAACAACCCCAGGCTTGGTGCCTGCAATTGAAATCTCCACCAATGACGAACTTACCTTTCATTGAAAGTAATTTACGTAAGTCGGATTTAAAGTATTGGGCTATGGTGTTGCTGTTTCGCGATCCGCCAGGGAAATAAGCTGCAATGACTTTTAATTGATTATTATGAGCTAAACTTAGCTCGATACATATCGTTTCAATCACTTTAGTGTTTAACGATGGAACTAACCTATGAGCGATCCTCTTATGAATTAATATTGCCACTCCACCTCCTCGTGTTTGTGAACGATCATTTCGGTAAATGCAGTAATTACTAGAACTAAATAATATATCGTTCTTTAGCCAGGTTTCACATATTAAAGCTATATCAATTTTTTCCTTCGACAAAACATCAAAAAATTCAGTTTTTTTTTTAACAATACTTCTAGAGTTCCAAATCAGAAAATTAAAAATATTCAAGCTAACCATTATATAAATATTTAATTGAAAGTTCGGTAATTACTTGAAATTGTTCTTTTTTATTAGAACAGCTAGACAACTTATTTAACATGTCATGCAATAAAGAATTGATTTCTTCAAAAGAAAACAAATTGGTATTGTCCGTACTGCTAGTTTTGTTTGTGTTGATGCCGTTGTCCATGTTGTTGCTAACGACCCAATTTGGTAGTTGCGGTGTTTTAGTTGATTGCGTAGAACGATTAGGAAGATGCGGAAATGTGCTTAGGTTTGACAAAAAATCAGTGCTTACCGCATTTACGGTGTCCTTTTGCAAAACGTTACTACGTTTATTGTTCAAACGTTGCTTGATCTCCAGATAAGACGCTCGTTTCGGGCATAGGGGGTCCAGAGCTTGGTGGGTGCCTTGACAATTAATGCATTTCATGACTCCTTGTATGCAATCCGAGGTTTTGTGTTGAGCCGAGCAATTGGCACAGAAGGTTCTAACATTGCAATTTCTAGCTCCGTGCCCAAACATTAAGCAATTAAAGCACTGAGTAATATTTTTTGGTTTCTTGCGTTGATATTCCCATCGTACGCAAGTATTAAAAAGTGCTTTCATTTTTCTGACGTCAGCAAGTTTAGTGCCACGTCCAAAATGAATAGAAAATAATGTAGACGAATTTGGGTCTACTTTCAATATTAGTGAAAATACAGGGTGGTTAAGAAAAGTGTTTTTGACCGGTACCCTCATGCACTTAAAACCTTATATCTTCAAAACGAATAATCATAAGGAAACTAATATTGAAAATATACCCACCCTGTAGAACGATTTTTTCTCCTTATATATCTAGGAATAACCCCTTACAAGGTGGCACAAGGAGTGCCAAACACCTTGTATAGATATCAATATTTACAATACTGACCTGATGGCGTTTGACCGTTTGACACGAGGATTTGAAGATGATGTCAAATGTGTCAATGGTAGGGTTGCACATTCTAGTTCACCTTAGTGATCGCAAACGAACTAGGTCCCGAACCATCGCGAACTAGTTCGTTCTTGTAGTTCGCAGTTCACGAGAAAGAAATGATAAATTGTGTAGAGAAATGTGATGATGAGAAAAAGAAAGGTCCAAGTTCCTTTTTTAAGTTCACAGTTTGCGAGATTGAATGTGATGACCTAAAAAAAATAGCGAACGAACTAGTTCCTTCTTTTAAGTTCGCAGTTCGCAAGACTGAATTTGATGATCTAAAAAAGAGGTCCTTACTTCCCCGCGAACGACTACTTCCTTTTTTTTTAAGTTCGCCAGTTCGCGGGAGTGAATCCCTCTCGAACTGAACTAGTTCCTTCTTTTAGATCCCAGTTCTAAAATTGTGATTCTTCGCCAGTAACTTGATACCTTACACAGAATAAAACAGAATAATATAAAAACGTTCCATTCCTTATTCATAGCACAATCAACGAGTAGTAGCTCAGTTTTTTTTAAATTCATTCAGACATGAATGAAACAGCAATTAACACATCAATTTCCTGAAATCTCACACCAAAGCTGACAATTAGCACTTTACTACAATTTATAGTGTCTCGTATGTCGGTATAATGAATGAATAAAGAGTCAGGCATTTTGACCAAAACACTACCATCTCACTTTGTTCTGTTTATATTTGATTTAGGTTGTGCTTTTTTGTTCATAAATATACAAATGCATGCCTACATTTGCCATGTCTCCAAATATGCATGTAGGCATGTACTCGTATAATGTATGTGAATTTTCAAAGCGGTGACAATTTTCTCGCTGCCAACATTCATCTGAACCGCCAACGCAGTGTCTGGACTATCCCATAAATGGAAGTTAATCAGAACCTGTGTGTCTGAAAAACCAATCTATCAACAAAACTGGAAGACTAATATTTTATGTACACTATATACTATAGTCATTACAACTGCTGCAAATGCAATTAATGATTAAGATCTAACTAAGAGATTATATGATTAATTTATTTTTATTATTCTTTTCTTTGTAATAACGACAATACGTTTTTATACTCTTTTTTCGTCATAAATGACGGTCTTGACGATGCTCATTTAAAGTTTTTGAAATTTTTCCAACACTTCTGCATCGCTTTTAAAGCTACTGTTGACATGATTGAATGCATCTACTAACTGGTCGCCAACCCACAACAATATCGAGAGATTTTATGAGATTTGCTAGCTTGTTGCATTGCAGAAAGTGTAGTCGTAGGTACCAAAAGTTGATTTTTTGCAAAAACAGCCCGCCATCGTCCCAGACGTAGAATTAATTCGTCACTGAAATTTCTATTAGATACTCGTGCATATAATAAAAATACATACATACAATACTTTCACCCGCACAACTAAAGTTCAATAATATTGTTGCGAGCTAGGGATTCGCCGGGATTTCAAGTAAACACAATTCGGTTAAAATAAAAATAAGTGATAATATATTAAAAGCACTTTAAATTCAATTTGCACAATAATTCGCACTGTATGCCCGCTTATCGCCTGACTTGAACGCTTTCGCTTTCTACCACCACGGTCTCGTATACACACTGGCTGTCTTCGCCTGCTTTTATACCGCTTGGCTATGGTCTAGACTGTTCTTGAATCTTCATTCGGTGATGTGTGTGGACGGTTCTCGAAAGCTTTCGAGCATTCGATTTGAATCTTCTACGCTGTTCTGGTACATGCGAGAACATTCGACTGGGAGGTACATGTTTTATATGTAACAATATATTTAATCGGTGGAATTCGTAAATATGGTAATTCGATATCTAATCAACACCTACACACAGTTCAAAATTTATTGAAAGTAGTTTTCGTTAAACCAATGCAAAGGATGTTGATTTGTATTCTCTGCTTAACATCTATGACGACCCAATTTCGTAAACTTCAATAGGCAGGTCATGTGGAGCGAATGAATGACGTAAACGCAACAAACGCACACTGAAAGGTAGACCTCAGGACAAACGACCGGTGGGAAAACAGCGAAAAAGAGGACTCAGTCAGTTGACGCGGATTGCAGATAGCTTCTTAGATACACAAATTTGAGGATGCGAGCGCAGAACTGAGATGACTTCCGTTCAGACAATTCATCCTTGGGGACTGTTATGCGTTTTCATATGGCATAAAATACTTACATTGGGAACGGTGGCATATAGACATCGCGTCATTTTCATCTCTTTCTTTGCACTTCTGAAGTGTCGATAGCCATAAATAGATTGGTGGGGTTTTCGTTTCTGATTTTTAGAGTATTGATTACAGTAACAGGACTAATCACAATTATGAATCTATACTTTAATATGAGGAACAACTTTAGTAACATTAATTACTCCTTTCATCAATATTATGAATTCGCACATCATATTATACTGAGAGCGACCCTTTCAGTAATAATAATGAATCTGTTCTTTAAAATGAATTATAGTTTTCATCAACATTATGAATTCGTTCATAGTTACAATGCATTTTAACTTCATTTCTGTTATTGTGTGTGTCCAAAGCAGACCGAAATACGATGAACAATTCTTAGAAAACCAAAAAGACAAAATCCCACTGGGAATGGAGAGCATTTACAAAGTTCCCTGCGGGTCTTGCAACAAAGTCTATATCGGAGAAACAGGAAGGACCGTCAGAACAAGGATTCGTGAACATCAACGCTGCACACATAAAAACCAGATCCACTCATCGGCAATTGCGGAACATGCAGCAGTAGAAAACCGTTCAATCGATTTCAACAACGTCAAAATATTAGCCAGGACAAAACACTATCTTCAAAGAATTGTAAGAGAAGCAATTGAGATAGTCAAACATCCACGAAATTTTAACCGAGACGCTGGATACAACCTCTTGGCTACCTGCTCTACGTTAAAGTTAGCCCCCTAAGGTTTGTACCGAGATTCTGTGAAATGGGTAAAAGTTATAAGATCCTTTTCATGCAAATCCGATAGCTTAGGATGTTAGCTTAGTCATGTATTCGTGAAATTGAATTATTGATGCTGATAAGAAAGTTATCTACTTCTTGCTATACAAACTTCAAAGGGCCCACTTTGCCCTACTACTGGAGGCCCTTCCAAGGAGTATAGTATAATTTCATCCAAAACTGGAGCAAAGGAATATGGCAATGGATCAAACAATATGATTTTAATATACTGAAATGAAATTAAGTGTGTTGAGAGCGTGCTCTGCTTTGAGGAGTAGCCCTGAGAACACCAAAATATTCACTGGCCTTCTTTAGGTAAATTTTTTTCAGCAACAGAAGCTATTGCATTTTTATACTCTAGATGAACATATAGAGTATTATAAGTTTAATCCAGCCCGAAAAGTTTGTAACGCATAGAACCGAGCCTCGGACGAAAAAAAGTTATATATTATTTTGTGTTTATTTTTGGCCAAAACCCCCAAATCCGTTTGCTGTCCGTCCGTCCGTCCGTCCGTCCGTCCGTCCGTTAGCACGATAACTCAAGAACGCGTTGACCTAGGAAGTTGAAATTTTGTCACAACTTGTAAAATGGAAAAAGTAAGGCTAAGTTCGTTAATGGGCGATATCCTTCCACTCCTTCGGGTACCTCCCATACAAGAGTCCTTGAAACACGTTTTCCCAGTTATTGCTCGAATGCTTCAAGTTAGGAACTTGAAATTTTGCATACGGATGGTTTAAAATGTTTGAATTGAATGTTCCGAATATGATGCAAATCGAATGAGTCCTTCGTGTAGCAGCCTAGAAAAGTCCTTCAAAAACGTATGCTTTTTACTGAATTCACTATAACTCCAGAACGAGTTAGAGCAGGAATTTAAAATTTTACAGGAATTAGTTTTATACCAAAACCAAGACGGAGTTCAATTATTAGCGCCATCGGTTGACTCCTTCGGGTAGCTGTCATACAAAAGTCCTTAATAAACATATTCACCAATATTGCACGATAAGTTTAGAAAGCTTTAATTTTCGACTTTGAAATTTTACAAACATTAATTTTATAATAGTCGCAGCTGAAACTATTAATATGAAAAATATCCCATAAGTCCTTCATGTAGTTGCCATACAAAAATTCTGTAAAATGTCCTAACTTACTTTATGGAACTCACTATAAATCAAAAAATCGACCACTACACAAAAGTTACTACCTGTAAGTAAAAGGTCATGTAATAATTGCTTGTGCACTCCTCATTCTTTTGATATATTTCCAACTAAAATATAAATCGGAGTTCAGTATTTCATCTAGAGTATCATACGATTGGCTTGCAGCCGATCGTGACTGCGTTATGTTTCATCGTAACTTGAGTCCACTGTTGTTGCATTCGCATTTTTTGTATGTTCTAACCATGTTAAAATTGTTATTTTTAATCATCAAATAAAATTATACTGGTAAATAAATAGTAAGCATCTGTTAAAATTTATATACACAGTAAATTTTTTTTCTAGTAAAGTTTAACTAGAAACAATCTAGTGAAAGCTTCCTACTGATAATCTAGTGAAAAATTTCCTACCCCTAGAAATCTAGTGAAAATAACTAGAAGTACAGTTCGCAGTGTCAATTTTACTGTTTTTCTAGTGCTTATCACTCTGTTTCTAGGAAAAAACTAGAAAACTGGATAAATTTACTGTGAATCTAGTGAAAATGGAACTAGACGCAAAAAGTTATAAAGACAAGTAGTCAGGCATCAGTGTACTCCGTTTACATGGCGAATCCAAAGATCGAAAGATCGAAATTTGGATCGCGTTCGCGACAACACTGGATCGAAAGATCGAAACATGAGATGGCACTAAAACGAACGACATAACCGGTTTCGATTCGATCCAGGTCGAGAAGTTGGTTTGGATCGAGTCGAACTCGTTTTTTGTTGTCTTAGCATGTGAGTGAGTAAGACAAAACAGGTGCGTTATGTCAATTTGTTGTTGTTTTGCGTGCAAGTGAATGCGACAACGTCCGCCTTCAACTTAACCGCTGCTTGTCATCTCCAGTATATATATCTGTACGATTCTTACTATCTACTCAGTTTCGTTTGCTAGATTACCAGTTTTGCCTCTTTATCAAAACAACTGAAGTACTAGTAAATAGAACTAGATTATCGATAAATTCTGTAAGAAATTCACAAAAAATATTTCCTGTAAAACAAGTAAATTTAACTAGATTATTGAGAGGTTTCTGATAGAAATCCAGTAAAAGAATTCCCTGATTTTCTAGTGGATACTTATTCACTAGACCTTTACTAAAATATCTAGGAGCTAAATTCTAGTGACGTTTAACTAGAATCTAGTTGAAAAAAATTTACTGTGTACTTTTTAAATAATCAACAAATCTTACTTTGCAAGTTTCACAATCCGTACCCCGATCTCAAGGATACTGTTCCAAACAATTCTCAGTCGCTAACAAGTTTTCTTAATCAAACTATTAAACACTGATATTTACAGCAAATAGTGCCAAATTCGTAATATGAGAAAATTCGAGGAACTGTATATTAAGTGGATTTCTTTTATAGTGCATTGTTATCAATGCTTGAAGCTTTATCAAATAATTTTTTTTGCTAAGAGATTGCGCTATTGCAAACTAGAAATTTTAAGGGGGCCCACTTTACCTTGATGGCCCACTTTGCCCCACCTTCCCCTACATTTTAATTGGTTACATGTGCCTTTTTGGTTCAGTGTACGATTTTCGCCATATCTCTTATTTGATGAGATATCATAATGGATTTATGTTGTGCAGAGTTCTTATATCATATAATAGCTAATGAATTTTCCGGATGAAGGGTAAAAATATCTGTTTTAGGTATTTTCATTTCTATTCTAAGACCGAAATTAACTTTTTATAGAATCTCCTATTTACTACGATTTTAGCTGCGTTCCACAAGATCACCTAATTACACAATTCATTTGTTTTATATGCTAGTGGCATACATTCTAGCGTAAACCCATATTACAAGAAGTAATATAGTTTCGCCTAGACTATTGTCACTATTTTCTAATGGCCCTTACTTTCTAACCTGGCAGAGGCAGAGTGTACTGCGATATACCAAGTTTTAAATCAATGAAAAAGCGTGAGCGATTGATTTACTTTCTCGAAAATTTAACAGATGTAATTCGTTTCGTTTTCAATGTTTTTTCAAAAAGTACTTATTAATAAATAAAGAGAAATTTGAGATGATCCATCTCTCACATTCAATAATAATAACAATAATCAATAGCGCAACAGCTCAAATCGGGCCTACACCTTGAAGTAATGCTAGAGTTACTTCATTACGAGACTTACGGAACACTAGGAAATGAAGTGGTCAGCTACACGCTCATCCGTGATTATTACCCCGATTTTAACTCAGGTACTCATTGACAGCTGAGTGAACTGGTAGTCCAACACCCAATGACTTTCCCGAAAATTACTTGCCGCCAAGCAGATTCGAACCTGGTACCAGGTGCACCGAAGGCAAGTGTTCTAACTACTAAGCCACCCAGAGTATTCTCACATTTACGGTATTATAATTCTGCCTTATAGTTTCAAGTCAGAGGGAATAAAAACCCTCTATTTTCCAGAATAAACCTGAATAGGTAGATAGGTACGCGTGGCTGCTGTGGGAATACCAGACACACTTAGACCTCAAAGGTTCGTTGTGTTACCACAGGATCATCGAATCCGATCCTACTCGTCAAACCATTTAGAGCTTGCACCTCCTATGCGCCAAGGTTACTGAGACTGTTGAAGAATTAGGCACCTAGTTGAGGTTACGTCCTAGCTTATAGAGCTGGACAGGTGCATAGAAGATAAAATACTGTCTACTTCTCTTCCTCGTCCAAGGAGCTTCTACCGAGTCGTTTGAAAAGAGACCGAGACTTTAAGCATGCCGTCCAAAAGACAGTATCCGGTTATTACCGATACCGACTGTGGTAACTACTGATATTATCCCTTTAGAGCAAATTAAAGTTTTTGATCGTTTTAGAACCTGCTTGTGCTCTATCCATCTCCGCTCTGCTCTGCTCGTTTCTCTCTGCATTTCTGCTCATCTTTAGTTGATTTTTTCAAAAAGTTCGTGGCCCGAAATTTTCCAATTGTGATGATAAAAAATTTATTTTGCAAAAATGTGAATACCGATTTGTATCTATAGTATGTGCATAATATACAAACATATTATATTTAAAAGAGTGGAGTCTGCACTCCTCACCAATGATTAATTTGCCCTTAGGGATAGCAATTCAAAGCCTTCTAACATACAAATAAAATGAATAATTTCAAAAACATTTAAAAGCCTTAGTTACAAAAATCGTTCACTTAACAAGCAAAAATAAAAGACAAAAGAACATTGCCAAGTACTACAAGTACTTGTACATAATTATGTACTTGATTACCAATCGGAAAAACATTCGACATACAATTGCACATGCTTTTGTATATTGGCTTGTCAATCAATAATTTAAGATTCTACTTGATGACTTCAATTATGTAAGCTAATGTAAAGACAATGTTCTTGTCATCCACTCAAAATGATGTGATAAAATTAATTAAATCTTTCACGGTCCAAAGCACTAGTGTTACTCACCATCACATTATGGCAATGAAAATCCATTTTGCCACTAATCCATGACATAATTTGACGGTGTGGGGATGACATGCACTCATGCGCTAATTAAAACACAATAGCAATTATTAAAATAAAAAATTGATTTCTGAATCATAAACACACTAATACATCACAGTTTCGAAAATATCTTCCTTTCGTTTTCAAAATTCAACTTTTAACACCACAAAAAAAATCACGAAAACCAGAAAACTTTGCAAAAAACTATTTTTTTTTTATAAAAGTGTTAATATGTAACGGCCGTCACTTTGGCTTGTTTCGATCAAGTGGAAGTAAATTCACGCATGCGTTTCCGTTTCGATTAACGTGCGCAACCGGCTAGAATAAGCGAGCAGAACTGACGCGATCGACTTGGTGGACCATCAGATCAGCAGATGACTGTCCGTCCCGGCACTAGACGATTTTCATTCAAACGCAGACCAGACTAGCTACTAGCTACTCGTATGTGGTACCGTAAATATAAACTTGACGCAAATTAAAATCGACTTTTTACCACCAGTCGCAATAAAAGCTTTTTCACACTCGAATCAAACGAGCAGCAGAGCTAGTACTAGTACTATACTAGTACAAGAAGGACCTTATCTAAGATGTACTTCGGGCCGTAGCTCTACCGCCTCCTTCTATCCTTCATAGCAGACACTGTAGATGTTATGAAACTTCCTAAATAACGAAAGGTTCCAATAAAACTAACAATACTTACTGCATAAGTTGTTGATTTCCTGAAGCCATCTTTCATCAAGAATTATTCCGAGAAGAGACCATCCAAAAACGTTACAAATTTTATAAAATTCTACAGATAAACCAAAATATGCACCTACGCAACAAATAACTCTGCAGTTGTCATGGTTGTTTACCGTCTCGGTAAGGCCAATTTGAATGCGAGTACGCCCATGATAGCCGAAGAACACCACATTAAGATACAAAACGGTCGCCCTGACCGGTTCTATTATTCCCGATTTGGAGCAACCAGTGCGGAATTCGTACAATTTTGGATAAGATGATTGTTGTTCAATTAACTCGACGCTGACACTTAAATGGAACGCTTTCGGAAAATGGTAATATCAATGATACCTTAAATAGTTTACATGAAAATAATAATAAGCCATGAAGCAGTTCGCTAGCCGATAGCTAGATGTAACAGCTTCTAGATACCAAACAGTCAAACACCCATGATAGTAAATTTTAAATTATTTGACATAAAAGTAATTTATTATGCACTTGTTCCGTATTTTATTCAAACTAGCTTGCCTAAATGTCTTGAGTCTTTGCGACGTATTTGGTCTTTATAAAGTCGTATATTTGGAAATAGAGATAAACCAGGGTCGTCGCAAGTATGGAGACAAGAAGACTGGAGATTGTCACTTTCAACACACTATTGCGATAATTCCGTGTTGTTGTTGCAAGTACCTAGTGTATTATTGTGTAAACTACCCCATTATACGATACATGAAGTTAGTAAAGTTAACTGTTATAGTAGAATAAAGACACACTCGGATACAGTTACAAAATAGCCTAGAATTGGTCTTGTGGTCTTAGAACTAGACGCGAGCAGTCGTATTTCTTTAAGAACGATTCTTTATTAAAACGTCCACAAATATCACACCTAGTACCCATAGGAATCGTATGGACGGGGATTGATAAAATTCTTAACGACAACTGTAAACTTTCTTAAACTGAAACCTAACTATTATTATTTGCACACAGCTAAAAATGTTGGGCTAGATTTTTAGTTTTTTGCATTGGATGTACGTCCACACCAAATAATTATTAAATTTTAAGCTTCCCTTTCTTTTATAGTACATATTGCAGTTCAATACTCTAACTATTGAGTTATTAACAAAAACATACAGCAGTCACGATCGACTGCAAGCCAATCGTATGATACTCTAGATGAAATACACAACTCAGATTTATATTTTAGTTGGGGATAAAGTGGAATTACGTGTGTGCGCCAGTTGTATGCCCTTTATTAAGGACTCCCATTTGATTACTACTCAAAACTAATAGACAATATTCAGCATTTAATTTCATATCTTAAACTGGGTGAGTCACCGAAAAAATATCCTTTTTGAAGGGCTTTCACATGGAAGGTGCAGGAAGGACTCACTAAATTTATTACAAATTTATCCTTTTCTTTGCAATCATTCAAAATGTAATGTGTACAAAATTTCAAATTCGTAGCTTGAAGCGTTCTAAAGTTATTGGAAAATATTATTGGACACGTGTCTTAAGGATTTTTTGTATGGAAGATACCAGAAGGAGTTAAAGAATTTCTTTCGCTAGTAACTTTGAACTTCATTTTTACTCAAAACTAATTTGTACAAAATTACAAATTCGTAGCTAAAAGATTACTTGAGTTAGTGAGTTTCGTAAATTTACCGGATTTGTTTTTGTATGGCAGTTACACGAAGGACTAATAGGATTTCCTTCATAATAATACACTTAGTTCCGACTATTGAAAAAATAACACATACGAAATTTCAAAGACGTAGCTTAAACCCTTCTCAAGTTATCGACCAATATTCTTGAACACGTGTTTTAAGGACGCTTTGAATAGCAGCTACCCGAAGGAGTAGGACATTTTTATGCATTAACGAACTAAACCTTACAAATTCAACTAAACATCCAGTCGTTTTGAGTTATCGTGCTAAAGCCTAGTACTGTGTTCTGAGCGAAACGAAATGAGCTGACAAAGTCCATATAAAAAAAATAAAATTTAGTTCACTTTCGCGACGAAATATTTCGTTCGTTTTTCAGTACTGTGTTTTTTTAAGTTTTAAAAAGTGCTTTATTTGCCGTAAGTTCTTAATGCTAACAGGTTTTCTATCTTAATCCTAAAGCTAAAATTAGTCTATATCTAAGCTGCTACCGGTCTTAATGGCCTCAATGGGCACTCCAAGATATAAATGTTATCGGGGGATGTTTTTGGGGGGATCAGAGTCTCTTTATTTAATTGGCAATGGCAAAAAAACCAATATTACATCAATTTCACTCTACTCTACTTAATAAGGCATATTTTCAAGATTTTTTTTAGACTATACAGGTAATTCTGGATTGTTTTATTTCATTTTACTTTATTATTTTAATAATCAAGAATTGTAATCGATTTTTAAAAAAAAAAAAATGCAACTCTCAAAATTTGTATTTTCATAACTAGTAGACACGAAAAAAGCAATAAAAATTTTCAGTCCGTCTGTCCGACGTACGCCGCACGGCGCGGCGTCCGCCGTACGCAAAATCGTTTGAAGGCTCGTAGCTCCCAAACGCTTTGAGATATTCAATTGAAATTTTTTTGACGAATAGACGGGGTAGGCTCCTTGAAGTAACCAAATTTTTAGTGGTGGGGGTGTGGGGGGAAGGAGAGGGGAGTGTTTTAGACCGAAAATTTTGGTTTCTAGATCTCAGCAACCGCTTATGATAGGAAGCTAAAACCCGGAATTTCTATAGAGCTCTGATAGTAGACCCATTTGCATAAAAAAGGTCAATATTGATCAACGGGTGTCGGAGTGGGGGGGGGGGGGGAAATAATGTGTCCGAAACGCGAAAAAGCCGAGATAGACACATTCTAAAATCCATATCTCCTAAACCGTTAATGGCACACTATTCAAACTTAAGAAATATTTGTAGTTATACTAGGAGAAAAGATTGAAAAAAAATTTTTGAGTGGAGGCAGTGGCGTACGGTGGTGGGGGTGAAAACTTTAGATTACGATATTTCACGAAATAATTGCTCTAGAAAAATAAAATTCGGTTTGGGTATAAAGGTCGACAAATAAAGATTGATCAAAGTAAAAAATTTTAAGTGGAAGGTATAGCATAGAAGTGGAGGGGATAAGAATTTTTAAAAAAAAAAAATTCCATAACTCAAAAGCAGTGTAAGATAGTTGGTTAGAATTTTTACTAGAAGTAGTGCTAATCGAACCCTAATAGGGAAAAATTGGGGATGTGGCTCTAGAGGGTGAGGGTTTGGGAGGGTGAAAAGAAAAAAGTTCCGATGTTCATATCTTAAGAACCTCATCATCATGATATAAACCTTAAACTTGGTATTTAGATAGAGCTATAGTAGCGGCATGTTGGAAAAATATATTTTTTTTTAGGGGTAGTATGGTACGAGGTGGGGGTATTTTTCCTAACTATTGAACGGCTTATGCTAGAAAATTGAAACTTGGTGTGTATATGTAAATCAACTAGAAAAGCAACTTTGATGAAAAAAAATTCGAATATCCATTGGCGTTCAGAAGGGGGGCAAAAATTATGATCAGTGAAAATAAAATGCATATTTTCCGTGATTTTTGTCATATCTACTAAGTCTTCCAACATATTGAATTCTTTTTCATTCTATGGATTCTCCATATGAATAAAGTGTAAAGTGTAAAATTACTATATACTTTTCATGAATTCTTTCATATCTCAGATATCGAATATCTTTTAACTTCCACGGACTTGTTTAATAAACACCAATTTACAAGTTTTTCTCCTTTTTCAACCCCTAGACTGCATCCCGGAATATAACACAATTATGTTATTCATATGTTACGCCCTATTCTAACCACTTCCCGAACTTTTTGTTAGGTTTTCAGTCACATAATAACCTACGCCGCATCTCAGAACTGAACGCGTTTCGAACTTCTGCCGGAAAAATAATACAGTTGCGCCCAGACTGTTGGCAGATTTTTTTAATTAATAAAAACAACAACAATCTTTGAAATAAGCCCTACTTGATTATTAAAAGATAAAAATTATAAATTCAGCATACTGAAATATAGAATTTACGATTGATTTTGATCGTATGGTATTTAGTAATAAGGCCCCTGAGATATGAATTTTCAAAGAGAACTTAGACATCTTTTTTGGGAAATCTTCAACATACTTTAACTAACATAAAAAAATTAGATAGAAAGAAAAAAATTTAAACCATATTTTTTTTCACTAATAATTATTCAAATACCTACACAAATTTTCAAAGAATTGGCGATTATAAGGTCACACTGATAAGAAAGCAAATACTTTCTTCTTATTGACTTTATTTGTAATTGAACTTATAATATGTATTTTACAACTTACATACGCATTTTATTAGTCCAGTAAATCTAGAAATTCTTAAAGAAAAAAATTGAAGGCGAAATGTTTTGATGTAGTTAGGTTCCAATGATGGAGTAGAATAGGGAATCACAGTTTTACACCAAAATTTGATATGGCGTGTGCCCGAAATATTGACTTTTCTGTTTTGTCGAACTGTAAGAACCAAATTTATAGAGAATTAAATTCTCTATCCTTTTTACCTGAACAACTTTTTTGTTAAATCACTATTTATTGCGTTATTAAGCGTAAAGTGCAAAAAATTAGGAAATTCTCCCAGTTTTTTAAACTTTTCGACCATTTTTATTAAAAATAGGTGACATACAGCTACTCCCATAATTATTGGGTCGAGACCAAAAACAATGTTTGGGGCAAAATTGTGACTGAAACGAGGAGGAAATAAAAAAAAAAAGTTTCATTTGTTATTGTATGTACTATATACTGACGGAAATAAGTGTTTTTTTTTTCAAAATATATATTACGCAAATATATGAAATAAACAAAACAATTCAAAAAAATGAAATCTTACATCACATAATTATTGGGTCGAACGAATTTTTTGTACTTTTTTCAATTTAAACTGCTAAATTAATATTTGGTGGGATCTCCTTTCTTATTCAGGATCCACTTACATCTATTTCGCATTAATTCAATAAGTTTCCGGTTAGCTGATTCGAAGATTTCTGTCCATTCATCTTATGGAACCCTTTTGAACTCCGGTGTACTGCTAATTGGGTGAATCCTGCTTCTATCATCGAGCTCCTCCTGAAGATGTCTTCTGGGAGCAGATTGGTGGAAGGTGGAAGAGTGGTGGTCGGTTTTTTCCACTTTGTGACACTTGTAGTGTAGGAATTCTCGAATGATCTGTACCGAATGTTTAGAATCTTATCTTGATAGAATTGAAATGTTTCTAGAATTCACATTTCCCCTGAAGAAGTTTTCCATTTATTTCTTGAAAATGTGTAGCAATACATTTTTGGTCATAATGCCATCAATAAAAACCTAAAGTCATTGAAAATGAAAAAAAAATTTATAACTCACCCAGTTCAAGATATGGAACACAAAAACTGACAGAGTTTCGAGTAGCAACCAAATAAGAGTGATAAAGGGTACACTACATATGTATGCAACTACAATATAAATCGAAGTTCCGTATTTCATTTAGAGTATCATACGATCGGCTTGTAGCCGATCGTGACTGTAGTATGTCTCGTGGTTAAACAAATTTTAATAGAGTGAAGAATATATGAAAGTTCACACTAGGCCACTAGTTTTATTTTGATACCTGACAGCTTAACGTGATTTTTTCTGACAATTAGATATTCAGCTGTGTTTCATTAGCAAATTAATGCTTTCTAAATAATTTGTATAGCAGTAATGAAAAGTGATAATACAGTCGTTGCACAAGCATAAAATTGAGTTTCTGCAGCATTGAATTGTTTCTTCCGAAGTTTACTTCGATTTCCACGAAAGTCGCAGGACATGTCTTTGGTAAAACGCGTCGTAGCTACTTGTTTTCGTAAACACCTTCGGAAAGTGTTTTCAGCGTGATTAACTCGATTTAAACGCGTAAATCTCATAGTCTGAACATAGCATAATGGTCAGTTTAGTCGCGTTTTTTTTTTCTTCAAAATAGTGTTTTACAAATCGGTAGACACGATGTCTCGAAAACTATCGACCGAATTCCATTGAAATTTTCAGAATTTATTCAGTACTCATGTAACCACTCTGCAAATAAGAATAATTGTGATTCATCAAGTCGTTTTTTTGTGAGCTGAAGAAGTCGTAAATACACCAAAACTGATGATAGCGGTTCAACAAGTTGCCATAAATTCACTTTTCAACTATTTTTGATAATCCTAGTTTCAAAACTATTATAGCTCGAACATCACAGATTAAAAAGCCATTTGATTTTTAAAAAAAGGCCCAATAAAAGTTAAAAAAAATAAACTTCACACGGGATAATCCCCTTAAAAAAAACTTCTCTCATTTTCGGATATTTGAATTAAATTAATTTTACGAGCATCAGGATTCGAGCATATGTGATGGTTCGCGCAAATGTGATGGCATTGTATTAAGTGTGGGATTATTAATTCCTTCCAAAACAACGAGATTAAAGCTATGATCACAATAATACTTCTCATCGAAGACCCGGCATCGCTGCCTCTTACCAACTAATTTGATCAAATAAAAAAAAATAGGTACAAAAATACATTTCTAAAATTTTACTTTATTATTTTAATAATAAAGTATTTAGTTAATATATCCTCTATTTCGATAAAATTAAGGAAAAAAACAAAATAAATGTAACATTTAAAAACAAAAATATGAAAATTAAAACTCTGATGATTTTTCTAGAAACTCTAAATATTTCCTGTTCTGCCCTCGGATGTTGCATTTTGATATTTGCTGTTTGAAATAGACTTAATATCTCCTTCGTGACTAGAAAATCCTTGCAACATAGAACATTAACTTGCAACATAGAACATTAACTTGCAACATCAACTGAAATTGTGTTCTAATTCTTCTAAGCTTAATTAATTCCATAGCTTTTTTACTAAATTTATTTGGGAAAATATTCACTCTACGGTATTGTTATTAATAGGAATGCAAAGGTTTCGAGTTGGCATAGTATTTTTGAAGTCACATTTCAAGTATATTTCATACACATTCTGTCTTACATTTAGAATGGAAGGATAAGAAATTTGACAGCTTATGCCAGGACTTCAAAAGTCAAATTTAAAATCCTTAATTTTTCTATATAAATGGTGGAAATGAAAAAAATTAGCAAATACGTTGCACCACTCGTAGAAATAAATGGAATTTAGAAAGAACATAAGTACCTATACGTAGAACCACCATAAATGTTGTACGTCTAGGTCTCTTTCAAACTATACGTATAGACATATACGCCAACCGCGAACATCGTACCCTAGAATTCTACGGTATTTATCCGGTATTCTTTTTCGTATAGTATACTTATAAGTCTGCTCATAACCGATGTACAAACGATTCACAATAGAATCAAATTTGTATAAAGATAGGCAAATAATTTGTTGAATTCAAGATAGCTCATCACCCGTATTATGAGTGTCGTGTCGTGTCGATGTCGTGTCGATGTCGTGTCGTCGTCGATCAACAGAAATGGTATTATGAGTGTCGATATCAATCGACGAGTCTCGATTTTATCGACGGATTCTGTCGATCGTGTAACAGTTCTGCGACACTTAAGCGACAGGCTGTTTATATTGAAAAAAATGTTTTATATTTTATTCTTTGTACAGATAACAAGAATACATTTTAGAGTGAAAATTACAAATGCCCGGCAGTACCAATACTTAATTGGGTTAATGGGAAAAAAATATAGACGTCGCCAGAGGAATCAGCGAGTGGGAAAAATATTCAACGGAACTGAACGCCCAATACGCGATGGAATTGGGTGGCTGCAAATATGTTTGGATTTTAATATTACCTATACAAATATTTTAACTGGAAATTTTTGAAAAATAACAAATCACCGGCAGTTCCATATGAGATCAACAACGCTTAAAGAGCAGGCACCCAACTATAAAAATCCTAACAAGCATCGACGAATAAAATCCAAGTTCTTTCCCAAAATGAAAGTGCAAAACAATTTTTTAAAATCCTAAGAAAACTGAGAAACCATTCTTTGAAGAAACTGGATACCGTTCGCGCACAAGAGTTTTTAAAAAAACAAACCATTTAAATTAGGAATTTCCCAAATAACCTAGACCACGCACATTATATTGATTGACAGCAGGTAAAAGCAACGGACATTGTTGGTTGAGCTAGAGCTATGTTGAAATCATTGCCAGTGCCACGTTGATATCATCCTTCTGCGAAGAATCGCAACACTGCGGCAAGTTTAATTATATTCGGCACCGCAGATGACAACACTTGTGGTTTTAATTTGCCATCCAAATTTTCAATAAGCATAACAAATGCTTCCTTCGATAATCTGAAACAACGTAAAAAACTGTTCTCCAGTGCTTAAGCTCCAAATTGTAATAAATTCTCACCCATAGTTGTCCATTTTCAAAGGATTTGAGCAGTCTCGCAACCATTTTCTCTTCCACCTCAACAATTGTAGAGCTGATCGATTATCCTCATCATATTCTTCGTCAAAAAATAACTCGTACGAACTCATTTCACCGAATCGATAAAAAACGCTGAATTTTAATCATGATAATTCAAATATAACGTGGAATTTCCACACTTTTGACAGTTAAGGCTATTCACAATTACACTTTTATTCACAGTAACATCATTTTCAGACATTTTACACGACTCTCCTGCGGCAATACTAACAAGGTGCTTCGATCGACACTCATAATACCAAATTTCAATGGCCACGACAAGCTCGTCGATTGTCGATAGTCGATCGTCACGACACTCATAATACGGGTGCATAATTCGCACACCAAGAGTATTATTAACTTGCATCTCACTTCCGCTACAAGCCAATTTTCCATATTTCTCTTTCACATGAAAAATTACGCTCATGTACACGAATTTCACGCGTTTCACCACCGCTTTGTAATGGAAAAAAGTAAGGCTACGTTCGTCAATGAGCGATATCCTTCCACTCCTTCGGGTACCTCCCATAAAAAAAGTACTTAAAACATGTATTCACAATTATTGCTCGGATGCTTCAAGTTATGAATTTAAAATTTTGCATACTTAAGGGGGATTTCTCATTTAGGAAGCCTAAAAAAAACGTTTTTGGGGGAATTTTTTGAGGACCAAAAAAAAAGCAAGTCTAGCGACTTTTTTACACTGTTTTATTACATATTTAAACTTAGCTACAAATATTGACAAACAGTAGTTTTGTATGCACATTTGTGCAATTGCAGTTTCCAGTCGGTGGACACGATGGAGCTCGTAATTTTCGTCTGAAACTAAAAAACCAAACAGTATTTCAATTAGTACATATTTTTCCATTAAATAAACCAAGAAAAATCCAAAAAATTGTGGAATTGGAAATTTTTTGCAGGTTTTGACACAATAATCACTGTAACTCGCTAAAAAAATTGCTTACAATTTTTTTTTCATTAACTTTTTATGTTTATCTAATAGAGGATACAAAACTGAAGCTAACAAGCTTTGGATCGTGTTGATTGGTCGTCTCGTTTTCTTGCAATCCTGCTCACCGATTTGGAAAAATCGAAAAACGAAAACTCGAGAAAACTCGCTTTAAAGTTAACGGCAGCTGCCCGAGCCCTCGTATACCTGCTCGATACCCCACTGCGTTTAGTACTGTATCTTTGAAAATATTGCGAATCAGCCTTTATAACTTTGCACACATATTCTTAGATACATTAGGAATCGATTTAAGCAATAAAAAAAATCGATTTTTTGAGAATCCCCCCTTAAAGTTTACATTGTTTGAAACGAAAGTTCCAAATATGATGCAAATCGAATAAGTTCTCTGTATAGCAGCCTAGAAAAGTCCTTCAAAAATATATGCAAATTTTAGAATCCACTATGACTCCAGTACGAGTTAAAGCAGGAATTCCAAATAGACTGAGTTCAATAATTGGCGCTATCCGTTGACTCCTTCGGGTAGCTGTCATACAAAAGTCATTAAGACACGTGTTTATCAATATTGAATGATAATTTTAGAACACTTTAATTTACGACTATGAAATTTTGTACACATTGATTTTATATTAGTCGCAGCTAAAAGTATTAATATGATATATATAAATATCGCATAAGTCCTTTATGTAGGTAGTTGCTACACAAAAATTCTGTAAAATGTCCTAACTTAATTTATGGAACTCACTATAAATGAAGATATCGAGTAGCTTACCAATTCCCACATAAGAAAAGCCCTTTACCCATTAACAAATTTAAAATAAAATGGAACTATAACCACTAGGAAATTTTATGTAAAAACCATGACCTAGCCATATTAGCGTTACAAGAAACACACTGTCCATACAACTCACAACCGAAGTTCCTAAATGCCTACGAGTCAGTATTTGTTAATAATCCATCAAATACAAAAGCCAAAAACGGCATCGTTCTCCTGGTTAACAAAAAATTGACATATACATACATTCATTAATATCCAATGTAAATTTATTACTTTAGCAATCGAAATATCTACTAAATTTGCCATCATTTGCATATACATTCACCCAGATGAACAAATTTCTACAGCTGACCTGGAAAGAATTTCAAATAGTGTATCCATTCCGTTTATCATTGTGGGAGACTTCAACAGCTGGAGTGTTCTTTGGGGTTCCTCCCTCTCTAACGCCAGAGGAAAACAAATCGAAGATTGGATACTATCGTCAAATTTAATTGTACTTAACGACGGATCCCCCACTAATTATAGCACCCATTATAGCTTTACACATCGATTTATCGATATGTTCTCCAAATTTAGCTACAATCAGCAATTGGCATGTCCTAAATGACCTACACGGCAGTGATCATTTTCCAGCTATTACTTCAGTAGAAGTAAATAAAAACCTGCAAACAACGCCTCTCCCGAGATTCAAGACTAACTTGGCAAACTGGAAAATATTTAGCCTAAATGTAGACAAAACTTTGGAATCTAAACCGAGAAGCAAAAATGTCAACAAAAACGCAGCTATTGTGAAGAAGGCTATTCTAACAGGTGCAAATTTCGGTATTCCGCATACAAATCCGATAAGTAGCAAAAAAAAAAGCTGAACGTGCCATGGTGGAACCTGAACTTAGCAAAACTTAATGCACAAAGGAAAACAGCATAGCGCAAATTTAAAAACAATCCCTCGGCATGCAATATAATAGCGTATAAAAAAATCAATGCACAATTCAAACGCCAAATCAAACTAGCAAAGACAGAGTCTTTCCCCAAATTGACAGAGAGTATCAACCCGAACTCCAACCCACGTTTGATATGGAACAAAATTAAAACTCTCTCAGGCAATCATAGCCAATGGAAAATAAACTGTGTTCACTCGGAAAACTCCATCTTAACAACTTCGCAAGAGATAAGCAATCTTTTCGGCGAGACTTGGTCTATATATTCGAGGTCAAATTTCCCAACCGAATTTAACCAGTGCAAAAGAGATTTTTTCGCCTCAATTCCTGTACCAAACCCTAATAAAAAGGCTCTGCAAATAGAAAGTGAAATATCCGTCTTAGAGCTTCAATCAACCCTAACACTGCCAAAAGGCACTACTCCAGGCTTTGACAAGATTACTTACAGTATGATTGCAAATTTGTCCACATAGCTTATCAAGACTATGCGAATTATACAATGACATATTCAGCGGTGGATCTATTCCACAAGCATGGAAGACAGCAACCATAATCCCTATAACCAAGCCAAATAAGCCAAAAAACTCCGTAGAAGGTTATCGCCCCATTTCCCTCTTATCTTGCTTAAGCAAGGTCATGGAAAAACTAATAGCCAAACGACTCTCCTAGTTTCTAGAAAACACAAAAACGCTCAGCAACGAACAATTAGCCTTCAGACCAAACAGAGGGTGTCTAGACGCCCATGTCTACTTAGATCATGCTATCAACCAACAGTTATCTAGCCGCAATCACATGTCAATAATTGCAGTTGACTTCGAAAAAGCATTTGACCGTATAGGCGCACACGTTGTGTCACAGAATTAATAAGGTCCAAAAATTTTCAATTGGGTAAAAGACTTTCTAGGTAATAGAAAATTCAAAATAAGGATAAATAATACCTAATTTTTGATGAATGTTTTCACAGTACATTTTGAATTGAAAATACAAGGTTTTCCGGTAAATACTGTTAAATTTATTATGTGTGACGTTAGTTTGATACTAGTAGTTTGATAAAGGACTCAGTCGAGTCCGAAACGTCACACATAATAAATTTAACAGTATTTACCGGAAAACCTTGTATTTTCAAATAATACCTACTCAAAAATATGGCCGGTTTACAATGGAATTCCCCAAGGCTCTTCTGTTTCAGTCAATCTATTTCTTATAGGTTTTAATTCACTTTCAAATTTAATAAATAATACTAAAATTTGTAAGCATATTTTTTATGCGGATGACTTATTCATCCTAATTAAAAATGCATCCACTCTGGAAGCAAAAAATAAAAGCAATTCTATCTTTAATACTATTTTAAACTGGACTTCTAAATCAGGCGCGAAAATATCAATTACAAAATGTCAACATCTCTAACAAACTGCAACTCCTTCATGATCACGGTGGGAGACAACAACATCGAGAATGTTAAATGCATGGACATACTGGGTCTTGAATTCAACAGCAGGTCCAACCTCATAAGACGTCAAAACATCGTTAAATACCTTGCAACTCAAAAATCAGCTGCACATTCTTCGACATTGATCAACATCACTAAGGCACTAATACTCTCCAAAATCGATTACGGGCTCCCTATTTATGGTAAATGCCCACCGACTACTCTACAACCACTTCACGCACCTTACCACGCAGCCATACGAGCGGCTCTTGGTGCATTCCGTACAACAACAATTGTCAGCATGCTCGCAGAAGCTAATTTACCATCTATAGAAATGAGAAAAAACTATCTCACAGCACTTATTATCCCGAAAATAACGATCAGTGGCAATCCCCTCTTGCAAAAGGAGTTTAATAATCTTCGCAAAAGGAAAACGAAACTGAGAATTCCATCCACGATTCAAATTTGCCTCGAGCTCGCCAAGGACATGGGCATACCAACCAAATGTACACCGAAAAAGTTAAGCGCTTATCCGCCAGCGAAGATGCTAAATAATATAATCCACGACAGGTTAGCACTTAATCCAACACCAAACTATGTCTACACAGCACACTGAATTTCGGAGCTACAAAACAAAGGTTGGCAATTTCTATATACCGACGGATCAAAAACAGTCGACGGAGTCGGATACGCAGTTGTAAAGCAAAACCAACAGATCATTACTCTTGGACTACTCCATCCCTTTTGCTCGGTCCTTACAGAGGAGGTTAAAGGAGTAATAGATGCAATAGACTTCGGAATAAAAAATACCGGCAAATTTTGTATATGCACGGACAACTTATCGGTCCTAAGGGCATCCGCCAACTTAAATTGTAAAAATCACCTTGCAAATGAAATCAGAAACAAGCTGACAGTACACCAGGCTAAACTCAAATTATCCTGGATTCCAGGTCATGTAGGGATCTTAGGAAATGAATGCGCCGACCAAGCAGCTTCATATGCCATAAAGGCACCAATTTTAACTACCGACACCACTTCATTAAAAGACATAAAACACAGCATAAAAGAATACTTTGACAGAAAGGAGCGAACACATGGCCACCCAGAGAAAATTTTTATTCAACCTATGTTAACCCGTCCAAAGAATCAGCTCACTTTCACGAACGGAAGTAAAAATCATCACGCGCCTCAGATTGGGCCATACTAAGCTCACCCACCTACATTTGATTACGAAGGACCCACCACCAATTTGTGATCACTGCAGAGTTCGCTTAACTTTCAATCATGTACTAGAATGTCCAAAAATTTTCAATAATGATTTTAGAGAAAAATTTAAAACCTATAATAAAGGTAACTGTTTAGCTATTCTTTAAATAATAAAGAATTCCAACCTCTCTAACAAAATTTAGGAATTTAGGAATACATAAAACTTTTCGGAATTAAGAATATAGATTTAAGTTTGCAAATTAAGAATATAATTTTAAGTTAACTTACGTAAATATACAACACATTTATACAATTTTGTCTAAATTTAAAATTACAATTTAATGATATTAAGCTGATGGCCTTTGTAACTAATGCTTAAGTATAATTGTGTATATTTATATGCCTTTTATTAAAATATAATAATAATAATAATAATTTATGAAACTCTCTAAAACTAAAGAAATCGAGTAGCCACTATACACTAGTTTCTACCTGTAAGTAAAAGGTCATGTAATAATTGTTTGTACATTCCTCAATATTTTGATATATTTCAAACAAAAATAAAAATCGGAGTTCGGTATTTCATCTCGACTCTAGAGTAACACATTATTGGCTTGTCTATACGGTGATCCGACAGAAACAATCGACAAAAGGGTGTAACCTGAATTATAACGCGTTTGCAAAAGCAAACAAAACAACATAATTGTGGGATCGCAGAGCCATCTTATATACAAGTATAATGACCTGGATGGGAAGTTAACAGTTGTGTTCCACTCACCACGAACTGAAAGGATACCACGCAAGAAAAAAAAGTAAAATTACAGTCAAAGGGAAATCACTAATGAAAAATACGTAACTAATTTTTATATATTTTTTAATTAAATTATTTTGTCGGAAATATTTATATTCATTAATTACATTTTTAAATTAATTTGAAATGTAATTTTACTGATCTGTTTATCGATATTTTAAAAATTATAAATCCAGTCATTTATCTAAATCGTAATTAAAAACTATTTAAATATAAAAATAACATCAACCTACTCAATTCAATTATTTTTGAAATAGCAAAAGTTAGCGAACGCAAATGGAGAGAACGCTTTATGTTGGAACACATAAAAAGTGCTTGCATATATAATAAAAATTCTCGCTTCTTGCCTCAATTTTATTACACAAAATAAAATGTATTTGAACGAACCCTTATATCAATCTAATAATAATTATTCTGTTGTGGCAGTACTTTTCGGCGAACTATTACTACATTCATTATCAGCACTAATAATTGCGATTAAACTATCTTTTAATGTCGACTTATTATTTAATTGCATTGAATCATTGATGGTAGTGCTGTCTGCTTCGCCGTCATCCATATTTTCTTCGTTTCCGTCCAATTTATTACTTTCTTCTAAGCTTGAATCGGTTTCAGCTTGTGGTATTGGTTCAATCATATCATCATCTTGAGCTTCATCAACTTCTAGCAGTTCAACTTGTTCAGACTCTTCATTATTATCCGCCGAATCATCATAATTTTGCTCAACAGTGTCGGAAACTTTGTCGTCCTTTTCGTTGGATTCAGCATTAGTCGTCGCTGTATCTTGAGTAGCACCATCACCTCGATTTGATTCCGGCAATACTGAACTTTCCTTAGAGGTCTCGGCAATAGCTGTCACCTCTACTGAGTCGGCCAATGTTTCAGTTGATTTATCGGGTACGCTTACCTCTTTTTCGCCGCCAGTTTCTTCGGCGCAAGATGCCTTAATGGCAATTTCTTTCGCCTTAGAAGAAGTAGATTCTTCATTTATTGCTTCCCTTTCTTCATGTTCAGAACCATCAGCTTCCATGGTTTCGTCATCGCTATTTCGTAAGCTTGAATTAATTGAGCCATTGGAATTTGATTCTTGATTTTCTTTCTTTTTATTGGAATAAACACGGAAGTTTGCCATATATTCATCTAATAGACGTTTAGCATCGGCATTGGTTTCTTCGATGCGCTCCAACCAAACTGCGCACGATTTCTTCAGCTTAAAGTCGCTTTTGATTCGTTCGCGTTCTCTTTCACGAGCCTGTATTTGTTGTTGCTTTATTAAATGCGGATTGGGCTTATTCGTTGTCTTCTTGCGTGGTTTTTTAGGAGGAACGTTAATTTGAACGGCTCCCGTTCCTTCGTATAATTCGACGTCTAACATACCGGCTAAGAAATTTGCTGTTATATCCATATCGCATTCCATGGGATCGATAGCTAAACCGTTATCTTGAATAGAAGCAGCTGATTCTTCTTGCACTAGTGCTATTGCTTCTGTAGGAGGTGGCGGTGGTGGTGCGGCTGCTTGTAGTACCGGGCGAATAATAGCAGGAATATTTAGCTGGGTAGGGAGAAGTTGCTTAGGTAAGGCTGGTGATTTATTTAACAGAGTAGGTAGTTTAATAGCAACTGCTGGTTTGGCTGCTGCCGTACTTGATACCGCTGTTGATTTAGTAGATGTTGATGGATCCTCATCGTTGTCCGAATCAAGATCAATAAGAGTAGTTTTCGGTTCCACAATAACAATATCGTCATCATCATTATCGCTGGCATACTTCTCTGTAAAAATAAAAGATAAAATTCAGTAACAAAATTTAAACTTAGAACTATAAATCTTAATAAAATTGTGATTTTAAATTTATGCGTATAAATAGCTAAAAGATGGAAGGATCTGTAGTGACTCAACATAATCAGTAAAAACAGAGCTTTAATGGAAGAACGCCAAAGCTATGAAAGCAGTAATCAACAAAGTTAAGGAAAAGGGAACAGAACGCTAGGAAGCAAAATGTAGACATCAACGGAGAATAGGCAACTCCCTTGAAAAGTCACATAGTCTACTGGTCAAGCAAACTCGAAGTTTTCTTTAGCGTTTTGGGAACTAACCCAAATCCGATCCAAGAGCTCCTTTCAGTACTTTCAGAGTAATAGGACGAATAGATCTTTTTATGGCTGTGGTCAGCGAAAAGCAACGACGCCGGAGACAGCAACCAGTATCCGACCACTACCACAATTCCTCAACCGCTCGCCGAACGCTAGCGACAGTGTCCCAAAACCGCAACCTCGGTATTTACCCTATCGCCCCAGATTTGTGTTAAGTACCGGGAACCGGCACGATAAGCCAACTGATATAGAAATTTATTTATTTGCGACCGACGCCAGAACGTATTTCTTAAATGATAAATTAAATGATTATGTTTTGGCAGCACTAAGATCTGCTCTATTTTTCTTGACCTGTGTCCAAATAAAAGATCTACAACGACCTGAAAAAGATTTCAAAGAAGAAAATTGGAGAGGTTAATCTTTCTAAATATGTAGTAGAGTGTGGACATAACTGATCAATTCCAAAACTATGAATTGAAATAAACAATGACGACAATTCTTAGTGTAAGTGAATGTTACCTTAAGGGGCTCGTTGCAAAAAATTTGAAAAAAATCGATTTTTTTTTATTTCATATTATCTTTCTACACTCATTTTTGCACATCACACAAAAGACCGCATCTTTGTCGGATAACGGGAAGTGCCTCAAATTTTGCTCTGAAGTGGGGGAAGATATTTTTTCTTTTTTGGCTCTCCTGAAAAGTAGTACTTTTTCAACTTTCGGTACTCGGTTCTCAGTAACCACACACTGTAGCGTCTTAGTCTGATGGTTCCGATCCGATCCGGCAACGTCGGAGAAGAAACATGTCTAGGCACAATGATTCCAATTCAACATTCATCAAAGTGACACTCTCGAGGTGTAATTTTGGTTTTTAGTGTGGCGAAGGAGGTGGTGAAATTCAATAATTCAGCTCTTAGCGTCGGGACGGATAGAAGTTGAAAGTTGGTCAACTTTACCCCTCCGTTCCGAGATTCCCTTCAGATGTGTGTCGGATGGAAAACTCAAGACTCACCGTTTTCCGGATCGGAACCATTATAACTGAGGCCTTAATTTTTTTCTTCATTTTTTCGTGGTAATATTGACTAGCTTCATACATGAGCAAATTAAAATATCTCATGAAAAACTATAATTTAACTTTATTATTTTTTAATAATAAAGTATTGGGATCGACCGCACAGTGGGGCGTTTGCACGATCTAGCTGGCCAAAATTATTTATATTATCCATTCATCTTAAAATAAGGTATTATTTAGTTATTATTCAGTAATAATAATATTGGAACATATTTTCTCGAAAAAAAAATTTGGGGAAAAATGAATATACCTATAATTTTTTTGGTGAATGTTTTCACATCACATTTTTAACTGAAAATACTAAAGGGTTTTCCAATAAGGACTTGACAACTTTTTTTCAAAATAATATAATTTAATTTGCAGACGTTGTTCCTTCGTAAACTTTACCATGATAAAAATGTTAAGTTTACTGAATAAATTGACAGTGACAGTTCGATGATTAGTGAAAGGGTGCGTTCACAAATTGAATTCAAAGTTGTCAAGTCCCTATTGGAAAGGGTTTTCCAATAAGGACTTGACAACTTTTTTTCAAAATAATATAATTTAATTTGCAGACGTTGTTCCTTCGTGTACTTTACCATGATAAAAATGTTAAGTTTACTGAATAAATTGACAGTAACAGTTCGATGATTAGTGAAAGGGTGCGTTCACAAATTGAATTCAAAGTTGTCAAGTCCTTATTGGAAAACCCTTTATTATACAGGGTGTTTGGCACTCCGTGTGCCTTGTAAGGGGTTATTCCTTGATACATTAGGAGAAAAAATCGTTTTACAGGGTGGGTCTCTTTTCAATATTAGTGGATATACAGGGTGGTTAAGAAAAGTGTTTTTGACTGGTACCCTCATGCACTTAAAACGTTATATCTTCAAAACAAATAATCATAAGTCAAAGCGTTAAAGCTCGTTTTTTAGGCAATCGAATTACCTTTGATTTGATGTAAAAGTATAAATTGTAACTGCACCCAATCTTGAAATATTTAGTCGAAAACACAGATTTTTGCTTCGTCAATCCTAAAAATTCAGTGATCAATGTAGTTTTTCTCAGAAAAACCCATTGTAAAAATGTCATTTTAATTTTATTTTTTTATTAACCCTATTATTACCTACAAAAGCTGCATACATATGTATGAGCTACGAATAACATTTTGGAAGTAATAGGTAAACATAACGCAGTCACGATCGGCTGCAAGCCAATCGTATGATACTCTAGATGAAATACTGAGCTCCGATTTATATTTTAGTTCGAAATATATCAAAACAATGAGTGCAAAAGCAATTATTACATGACCTTTTACTTACAGGTAGAAACTATTGTATAGTGGCTACTCGATTTTTGATTTATAGTGAGTTCCATAAAGTAAAGCTTGTATTACACTGTATGACCACGCTGTCAAATTGCAGTAATATGCAATGCGAAGTAGGCGAATACAAATAATTCTCACTGACAGATTTTTTTGTATTCGCCTACTTCGCATTGCATATTACTGCAATTTGACAGCGTGGTCATACAGTGTAATACTAGCTTCAGTTAGGACATTTTACAGAATTTTTGTATGGCAACCAAATGATGGACTTATAGGATATTTTTCATATTAATAGTTTCTGCCGCGACTATTATAAAATTAATGTGTATAAAATTTCGAAGTCTTAACTTAAAGCGTTCTAAAGTTATCGTTCAATATTGGTGAACATATTTATTAAGGACTTTTGTATGACAGCTACCCGAAGGACTCAACGGATGGCTCTAATAAATGAACTCCGTCTTGGTTTTGGTATAAAACTAATTCCTGTAAAATTTAAAATTCCTGCTTTAACTCGTTCTGGAGTTATAGTGGATTCAGTAACAAGCATACATTTATGAAGGACTTTTCTAGGCTGCTACACGAAGGACTCATTCGATTTGCATCATATTTGGAACTTTCGATTTAAACATTGTAAACCTTAAGTATGCAAAATTTCAAGTTCCTAACTTGAAGCATTCGAGCAATAATTGTGAAATCGTGTTTTAAGGACTCTTGTATGGGAGGTACCCGAAGGAGTGGAAGGATATCGCCCATTAACGAACTTAGCCTTACTTTTTCCATTTTACAAGTTGTGACAAAATTTCAACTTCCTAGGTCAACGCGTTCTTGAGTTATCGTGCTAACGGACGGACGGACGGACAGCAAACGGATTTGGGGGTTTTGGCCAAAAATAATATTGAACTTTTCTTCGTCCGAGGCTCGGTTCTATGCGTTACAAACTTTTCGGGCTGGATTAAACTTATAATACTCTATATGTTCATCTAGAGTATAAAAATACATGCATTAAATGTTTAAAAAATCAGTGTCATAAAGTGAACCACGTTTAAAAAACTGTTTAAATTGTCGGTAGTACTGAAGTATTTTTATGTCCAGTTATTATTATTTGAACTATGGAAGAAATCAATGAAATGTAAGTGAGTTTCAACATAATTGATGCTTGATGTGGTAGATAATACAGGGTGCGGTACTTTGCCTTTTTTAATGGGGTACCTTAATAAATCAAAAGCTGTAAAAGCAAAACTACCTTCACATTATCAGTTTTATTGATTTATCAGTTTTACTTACGTTTCCAAAAGAAGAAGGTATCAATAGAATTTAATTACATCTAGTTGGCGGCCGAAAAAAGGCGTGTTTTTGGGAAAATGATTGCAGGTTTCGAACCGTTTTTTTATAGTAAAGGGTATATCTTTGACTATATTTCATAATTTATTTGTTAGAAAAAATTCACAAATGTAGCAGATATAATATATTTCATAGACCACTGTTCAAAAAAAGCCTACCGCGGTGACCACTGTAACTTCCACACCAGTGATCTCAAACAAAAAAACCAAATGAATTAAGTTTTTTTTATCGTAGAATCTAGTCCTTAAGCAAAGGATTTGATAAGAATATTCATTTTTGAAAAAATGGTCGGCGATCGAAAGTGAAAGTCCAATTTTCGGTGTAAAATTCACTTCATTTTCCTTGATATAAAAAAAGTATGAATCGAAAAAAAAAATCCTTTGCTTAAGTGTTCAATATTTCAAGTAAATCGGTCCACTCGTTTTTGAGATATCGTGGTCACCGATTTTGAAAAAGCCGTTTCGAGAAAAACGAGTTTAAATTTTCTCGGCCGCGACTTCCGAACATTCGCTGATTCTCGTAATTCTCTCGAGCCTTTCGCACGATTCATTTTTAAAGTTCAAATATTAGAAGAACACGTATAACTGAATGTAGTGAGCGCTTCGAAGTCAACTACTATACTGTGACGGTTTTCGATTTCGAATATACAGTCAAACCTGGATGAGTGAGAACGTAACTGTAAAAACGGCCGTAACTCGCTCAATTTTGAACAGATTGAATTGAAATTTTCAGAGAATATTTTTGAAAATTTATACTTTAAGAATCCGTCGAATACTAAAAATCGAATTTTCGAAAATTCTGACTAGATGTAACCCCTTAAAACCGAAAAAGTTATGTGATCACAGTTAGTTTTTAAGATAGATTTTTCCGTTACAAATTATCTTTTACAAATGGCTACTTTGAACTGAGCCCCGGCTTTTATAAAAAAAAACCTTCTTGAAACTCCCTAATTGGTTAAGATAATTCGAACATAAAATGCTGGTTAACATTTGCATGTTCGAAAAACCGAATTTCGGCCAGCTAGATCGGGCAAACGCCCACTGTGCGCCGTATGCCGTACGCAAAACAGTTTGAAGGTGTATAGCTCCCAAGCCCGTTGAGGGATTATCATGAAATTTTTAAGGTGGGCAGGTTGGGGTAACCTCTACGACTGGTATCTTTTAGAGGGGTGTGGGTATGAGGGAGGAGTGGGGAGGGTTTTAGACGAAAAATTTTAGTTTCTAGATCTCAGCAACCGCTTACGCTAGGAGGCTGAAACTTGTAATTTCTATAGAACTTCGATAGTGAACCCATTTGCAAAAAAAATTGTTGATATGGGTGAAGGGGTGTGGGAGTGGGGGGAAAATAATTCGTCCGAAACGCAAAAATGCCGAGATCGACGCATACTGAAATCCATATCTCCTAAACCGTTGATGGCACAAAATTCAAACTTAACAAATATCTGTATCTATACTAGGCGAAAGGATTGAAAAGAACTTTTTGAGTGAGTGTAGTGGCGTACGGGGGCGGGGGTGAAAAACTTTAGATTACGATATCTCCAATTGCTCTAGAAAAATGAAATTCGGTTTGACTAGAAAGGTCGACAAATAAAGATTGCTCAAAGTAAAATTTTTTAAGGGGGTGGTGGAACATGGCACTGGGGGGGATAAGAAATTTCAAAAAAAATCACGTTTCATATCTCAAGAACAGTATAAAATAGATGCTCAAATTTTTTACCAGACGTAGGCTTAATAGAACCCTAGCAGAGAAAATTTTCCGGGATGTGGGTGTAGAGGGTGAGGGTGGGGCAGGGTGAAAAGGAAAAAGTTCCTACGTTTATAACTTAAGAACCTATAATGATAAAAAGCTGAAACTTGGTATTTAGATAGAGCTATTATAATGGCATGTTGAAAAATATAATTTTTTATAGTGGTAGTATGGTACGGGGGTGGGGGGTGTTTTTCCTAACTATGGAGCGGCTTATGCTAGAAAGTTGAAACTCGGTGTGTATATGTAAATTAACTAGAAAAATAATTTGGATTAAGAAAAAAAATTCGAATATCCATTGGCGTTCGGAGGTGGGGCAAAAAAAAATTTTAGTCAAAATAGAATGTATATGTTTTCACGATTTTCGTCATTTCTACTAGGTCTTCCAAAACATTGAATTCACTTTTATTCTACGGATTCTTCATATGAATACCTAGAAAGCGCTTTCAAGATTTTTGAAAATTGACCCCTAAGGGGGTGGAAAGTGATTGTATACTTTTTCATAAATTCTTCCATATCTCTCAGTTTTGATCAGATATCGAATATCTTTTAACTTCCACGGGCTTGTTTAATAAACACCTATTTACAAGTTTTTCTCCTTTTTCAGCCCCTAGACCGCATCCCGGAGTATGACCCAATCATGGTATTCATATATTACGCCCTACTCTAACCGCTTCCGTACTTTTTGTTAGTGTTTTAGTCACATAGTAACCTACACCGCATCTTAGAATTGAACGCGTTCCGAACTTCTGCCGGAAAAATAATAAAGTTGTGCCCAGACCATTGGCAGATTTTTTTTAATTGTGAAAGAAAAAAAAACAGTAAAAAATTTTATTCATTCCCTTTTTTCTTAAATATCTCGACTTTTCGTGAACATTTTTTAATTTAATCATGTACTAGGCTTTTAAATATGCTAAACAATAATTGTAAAAAATTTTACTGTTAAGAGTTAAGTGGAAGCTGAGTTTCAGGTACCGAAACATAACGCGCTTCGCCATACAAAATGTATAGGAGCTAGAAATTTGCAACGAGCCTCTTAAACTATTGCTGTAAAAAACAAAATGTCGAAAAATTTGTTGGGTTGATTATAATATTTGGTTAGGTTTTAATGTTTGACTTCATTGTAAGGAGAACCAATAATTCTTTAGCAACCCGATTATTTTAAAATTGAGAGGAATAAACAGCAACAAAATCACAGTTCCAGGGCTCACAAGCTCTAATGAAAAGCATAATAAAATTTGGTAAGGGGCAACACCACTGTAATGCCCTAGACACACGGCAATATTTAATATAGATTAAATGAAAAGCTTTCTTTGAAATTTGGAGGGTGACATACGTACGTTTATTTTAATCTGCCTATATTAAATCAAGAAAAAAGCTCAAAAAGTTTGACAATTAAATTGGCGCGAAAACATGCGAGTTCTGTTTCGCTTGCTTGAAGTCTGCCAAACTGTCCCTTCAAGCATCTTTCAGCTTCTGCTCGTCAGACATGGCCCACAAAACTCTTTTTTTACGCGTTTTATCCGTTTGCAGAAATTTATATTTTATAAATTATTCAATTTCATTCAACAAATTTCAAAAACATATGTTCCTGGGGAAAAAACATGAGCTCTTCGATGCATCGCATTGCGTCAAGCTTTTGATAATATCGTCGCACAATTTAATACAGACTTTCGAACTGTATTAAATTAGTGAGATAATAGTCAAATAATTGCGTATTAATTCGATTTAATAGCGAAATGGCAGATAATACGATATTAACGCTGCCGTGTGTCTAGGGGCATAACAGTCTAAAAAATGCTCTTTTTCGACAATTTTTTTTAAATGGAAGGAAAGGAAATAGATAATTAATATTTTGGGAAGTGAATAAACATATATTTAAGTATACAATAAAAAAAAAATTGGGTCAAAAATTTACAAAATGGCGGCACTAAAACCATTCTCCCGAGGCATGTTTAATTTACGTAAATTTGAACCTAGCATAAAGAAAAAAAAATCACTTAATCTTCATGAGCATAGCTAGAGAATCACGTACGGGAATTTAGAAATATTGAGTTTTGTGCGGTTGGCGAGTATTTGAATAATTTTTTTCAATTTTTGACCAAAAACAGGACAGTTATTTGCTAATAACTATTTTTTAAATCAACGTATCAAAAATTCCGTACTTGATTCTCTTAGGAATATTATTTTAAAGATATGGTAAAAAATTCAAATGAAAAGAATGAAAATTGTTCGAGTTAAGTTGCAGGACGACTTCGAAAATCGTGTTTCGAGAAAAACGCTTTCAAAGTTTTGAAATGTGATACAGACATGAACAAGTAAATTCTAGTTTTAAAATTTTTTACCATTAATCTGCAACTCCAGGACCATAAAGCTGTCCTTCTAAGTTGGAAAATTCCTCTTCAATCTTTTTCCTCGACGATTTAATGGTAGGAGTGCGCCTATTTTGCCGCATCTACGAATGCACTCTCAGCGTGCTGGATTCGCTTAACACCAGATTAGACACACAAATTGTAGTATTAGACGCCAATATCCACATCCAGAACCTTCGTAATCCGTAGTATGTTAGTCAGTCCATCATTAAAATTGCATACAGCGATATCCGTGGCTATATATATAGGATATTTACCTTTTTTACATGAACTGACGCCATTCTAACGAAATTCTGCATGAAAATACATTCAATGGAACGCAAAAACTTTCTAGCGATATCTATTAGTGTTATCTAGAAGTTAGAAACGAACAGGTAAATCATTAGGCAGTATCTTCTCAGATGGATACCTGATGCGACACAGGTACTCGTTTCGAAGCAGCCTGACGCGCTCGGTAAAGAGCTCGAAATTCAAGGATAAAATTCATTTTCATGTTTTAACATTTTTTCCCCATATTCTCCAAGGTTCAAACAATTTTTTAAGCAAAGAAGAAAAAAATTGATTTTTCCAAAATGTTACAGTGGTATAACCCCTTAATGCCACCGACCCCCCCCCCCCTCAAATCACGGTCGAAATTGGTAAAAAATCATATGTTACAAGATGCTTTGGTTTTCGGTGGTCTCATTACCAAAATTGGAAATTGTGGCGAACTAACGAACTAATTATTCCGATTAGTAATTTTACGGTGTATGTGACTGATTGGTGAGAAAAAAATCAAACAAGTTGGTGATTGACTTGCAATGTCATGTAGATGGGAATTTCTGTAACACTCAGCCAATAATGCAGACAGAGAGTATTGGATAATGGCTTGTCCGTTTGGGAAGTATAACTAGTTTTAAAAGCCTCTCAAATTACCGCCAAGAATAGACTGATCGATATCTACATTAACCCTGATTGCCGTGTCCCTAAAAGCAAAACCGATGTCCAGATTTGCTTCCTCTGAATGATAACTTTGCCCAAAGTGGAATACAAACAAAAAATCGGCAAAGCAAATAAAATAAAAATCGACTTACCAAGTAGACCACTCTCCAATGAGGCTGCGTCGCCGGCAAATCCCAAACATCGCATATCATCCATACATTTTTCTTGTAAAGTTTTGAATCGGCCAATCGCATAAGTAAACAGATACGATAAATGGATGTAGAGCTCCTTAACATCAGTATAATTACGAGCCGTTTTGTAAGCATTCGAATTCGTCAAGGTATGAATTTTTCCGCTTAGATGATTACAAATATCCATACTGGAGAAAATCTGGCTTTGTAACTGATTTCTAGCTTGTCCTAACGGTGTCGATGCAAAAATATGCTTAACTACAGTTGGTTGCTGTAATGCTGGACGAATAGCAACTGTTGCTATCGAATTTCCGCCGTTTACGACATGATTTATGACATTTCCTTGATTTCCCGCAGACGCCGTTATAGTTGTATTTGTAGGCAGAGCTTGTCCCGTTGACGGCGCATAACGAATCGTAGCCAAGTGCGGTTGTTGCAAGGTGAACTGTTGAACTGGACCATGTGGTTGCTGTTGATTCAGAATAGGATGAGCGTTCGCCTGAATGCCACGACTTTGTAACTGATTCAGTTGTGTCCGGATAAGTTGACTGTTGTTTAAAGTGACCGGCGGACCAGTGTTACTTGGCGTCATTATACCGGTTGTCGGGTTCACTGAGCCAGCAGTTGTTCCTTGTCGTTTCACTTGAATTAGTTTACCATTCGGCAATCTGAATGTTTCCTGTTGAGCGGCCGTATTCAAATCAATACGAAAACCGTTAATTGTGTGATAAACTGGGGACTGGCCTGGTGTTGTAGCGGGTGCACGAGGCCCGACTAAGGTTTTTCTCACAACAGTTGGCGCTATAGCACGAAATTGAGGATTTAAATTGCGAATTATCAATGGTGGTGCTTGATTTGGTGGGGCTGGATTAGATGGATGTTGAATTTGAAGCTGCGGCTGCACAAGACCAGAACCGGGCTGATGTTGCGGTTGTTGTTGTTGCTGTTGTTGTTGCTGCTGTTGTTGTTGCTGCTGTTGTTGTTGCTGCTGTTGTTGATGTTGCTGTTGTTGCTGTTGGACTTGTAATTGGCGCTGTTGTTGCTGCTGTCTTTGGCGTTCCTGTTCGTTTATTCCACCACCAGTGCTTACTTCGGCTGGTTTGTTGCCATTGTTTTGATTTATCATACTAAGTACATCAGGAGTACAAACAACTACGTCATTTGACTTGGCCTTTTTCGGCTCGGGTTGTGCTTCGGCAGTATTTTCTATTTTAGGTACAGTAACAGTTTGCAATACCTTTTTCTTATCCATCAACGATGGTGTACTGGACTTCCGTTTTCTTGATAAGGACATTTCACTATCACAGGATGAATCCGAAATATTCCCGCTCTTCGGCTTTTTGCAACAACTAGTCCTATCTTTTGTCATCAGTTTGCGAATACTCGACTCGGAGAAATTCTTATTTACTATGTTTCTAAAAACAGAAAAAAGAGAAAATTGTTCATAGATATAAAAAACCAATACCAAGATGAACTTACTGTTTCTGCTTTTCAATTGAATTCATAAGGGCCCAGTGTTGAGCACGAAGATGCCACATGATCTTCGGTGCACAGACAAAACAATTCCAATTTTCGTTCTCTTCGATATCGTTGACGCAGTCTTTCGATAAATTCTGGACAATGCAATTCGTACAAAAAACATACGGGCATTTCGAGCAGCAATATACTTCGCCACCTTGACCACACCAACGACAGTACAGCTCGCTTCCATCTTCTCCTTTACTAAACTCGCCGCTATTATAGAAATCATGGCATTTCTTGCAGTGCGTAACTTTCAGTATGGGGTGCATACGAATAATACTCTCCTGCGCCGGCGCTGTTCCAATATGGACATTACAGACGGTGCAATGGACCTTACGCTCGCTAACCAAATCAACTGTCGGATACACTTTCATGTAAAATCGACGTTCATCTTCCGGAATTTCCTCGTCGAATTCAAGACGAAATGCTAAAAATAGAGAAAATAAAACTTTATAAATTTTGGATATCATGCAATAATACGTCTTTAATATTGAAGATATGTGCTTCTAACGCCAGCTATTTCTTTTTTTAGAGAATACTGGCACTAACGGCACAAGGCGTGCTCGAATTTTCGAATTTTGTCTTAACACGTGTTTCGCCCAACGTGTTACTTAAAGTCAAGACTTCGCTAAACTAGGCTTTCGCTGTGATTTATTACTACTTTCGATTCCACAGGTACATTATAAGTTAAATAAGGAAACATTTAAGACTATCTTCAGTTCCTGAGTAGCTCTTAATGATGTCACAAAAGCAATCCTGGGCAAAAGCCTCCCTTACATTTAGCCAAGACTTTAGTCTGGTACCGAATTTGTTATACAAACTTCTCCGCCAACGGAGTCGCGATATATAATACAAATGTCCGCATTGATGTTGCTTGCTCGATACAGAATTTTCTACCGAGCTCTTATGGGCGCTTCCTCTCTATTCATTCTCGTTGCTTTTACCACATAATTTCCTAGTTCAACAAACTCCGTAAGATTCTCCTGTAAATGTATGCTTAGGTCGTTACTCAATTCCTTGCTTAAGTCTACGTTTAGTTATAACAGTTATGACGTCAGAAGGAGCAAAGCTGTTTCTAAATTTATTTTCGGTTCGTGTTTTGACTATCAGTCAATCTAAGCAAACTTAAAAAAATTTAAATTTTTCTATGGAATTTAATTAATTTTTGATTTTTGAAGTCTCAAATAAGCATCAGCTGATCCATTTTGTCAGTTTATCCGAGCTTTTTCTAAACTGTTATAATAACATAGACGTAGACGAAGTAAGGAATTGAGAAAGGACCTTAATCTCGTATTTGCGGACGATTTTAAACCATTTAGAAAACACTGCTTGACTAAAGCATTAAGCCTAGTACAGACCTCGATGAAAATTTTCATTCCCATACCAAATGCATGTAAAAAAAACGGATGAAAATTTTCATTGCAAATTTTTTGCGTTGGGTTTCTGTTTGCGGTACGGAGTTCGAATGAAAATTTTCATTCATATTGACAGTTCGGGTGTTCACCACCAGATGGCACTGAAATCATGGAGACCATATTTTTCCGTCCAATTAAATGTGCAGCTATTTAATTTTTTACTGATGGGATGAAAATTTTGACATCTTATGTCATTCATTTGAATTTATTTTTTCAAACCGACTAAAGAGTGTGTTTTGTCGCAATTGGATAGTTTTGAAGTCGGAAGTGGATATTTTGTTGTACTTTTATTTTAAAATGTCTCTTGTGATTTCAATTTAATTTTTATGATAAAAAAGGGCCCATATATTAATGTCCATGATACTACATTTTCAAAAAACCTTCACTTTGACAATTGTAAAAGTCAAACAGAAGATCAGCTGTTTGCTTCTCCACATTATTCTACACAACGATTTTTTCATTGTGGAGATGGGAGAGATATATAGTAAATTTACGAATGAAAATTTTCATCGAGGTCCGTACTGAGCTTTAATATTTAAATTTTCGCTTCAGTGATCATTGTATTAGAAATCATCTCACGAATCAATGTAGTGTTTCCGTTATATCAAGAGTATGAGAAAGAGTGGAAACACTCATAAGAGCTTGCAATAGAAGAATCCGTATCGAGTTTCTGCGCCTCTACAGTCTCTGTCGATTAATAAATTTGAATATCGTTCAAATACGCCGCTATGTTTTGTATTAGATTATTATCCAATACGAAACTTAGAGGAAGAAGTTCAGAGGTGTTAGTTTAACCGAACAGAATTCAGATTATAAGCTACAAATAAATAAAAATAAAGTATTCAATGTAATTTTATTTCAAGAAACTAAAATAATACAGCGTAATAAACAAATTCAAATTAGAAATATATAGGCTCTGTCGTTGCCGCTTTTTCGAGAAAGCTTCTTATACGCTTCTGCTTTTTTTAAAAATCTCTTTTCTAGCGCTTTATGAAGCGATTTTGTTTCGTTGCCGCTTTTCTTCTCATTACTTCTTTTTTCTCGTTCCCGCTTTTCAATAAGGCTTTTCGTTTAAACATTTGTTGACCTATTATACTTTCTGCTTTTCGGTCTTTTCATTCTGTCGGCTGGCTATGCTGCTGACGCTGAACAATAGAAAAACAACAAATCGCCGAAGACGAATCATTCTCCACCACACTCCCACACATCAGCAAAAAAAAACATTTTTGAGCATTCAAAACATCGAATTGATGGGTCATCCGCCGTACAGCCCTGATTTGGCACCAAATATTTTCTTCTTATTCCCCCAGATCAAAAATAAATTGCGAGGTCATCGTTTTTCGACGCCTGAAGAAGTAGTTGATGCGTTCAAATATATATATCAAAACTTAAATAGCAACCTACGTATACGTCCTACTGATAAAGCTGGGATCTCTCTTTGGACCTGCACAAGGGTTCTTGGTAAAACTTTGAGTTTAAAACGCTATACTCCTCACTGGATGTATACGGCAATAATCAGACCAGTGATCACTTATGTGTCATCTATATGGTGGCGTAAGACCTTACAGATAACTGCACAGACCCAGTTATGCCAACTGCAAAGGTTGATCTGTAGCATAGAGATATAGATAACATAGACGGCAATAAGCCGCTTCTGTATAAAGCACTTTGAAGCATTTTAATGCAAAATCGAACATTTTTGTTTGGAGCGTTATATGCCCGGTGGCAGTGAAATACAAATAGTAGCCTAGTATTCAAAGGTTGGGCTTTTTTTCTTTTCAAGACCGGAATATAACATACATGTGAGTAAGACGCTGATAGTAGCATAGTGAATATCGCCGGTCCTTTGCGAGAAATCGTCCGGATTCAATACAGTCGCTGCTCGCCATCTCCACTACATATATCTCTATGGTCTGTAGAACTATCTCTGGGACATTGCGAACCACTCTTACTGCAGCACTTGAGGTGATTTTAAATCTTTCATCTTTACACCTGAAGCCAGGCTCATGACGTACCAACTTTTAACTTCTGATATGCATAGAAAAACATCTATACATACCTTGTGAGAGAGCTTGAGAGCCATCCTATTCGCGGTATTCGGCTTTCGGATGTATGTATAAACCTTTGAAATACCATTCAAGATGGTGTTCCTACCCCGCACGGATTGGGAAACAGATATGCCTGAATTTGAAAAGGCCAGCCTCGACAAGCCAAATACGATCATTTAAGCAGAAATTCATGCAATTGAACCACGCATTAGAGAAAATATTAGAAGAGGATACAAGAGTAACAAGATCTACATTCTCTCTAACAGCAGAGCAGCACTATTTGCTTTTCAAGCAATTTGCTCCCAAGAACTTAAAAAACCAGCGTAATCAAATACAGTTATATTGTTATGGGTTCCAGAAACGCATTAAAATTGTAGCAATGAGTCTGCGAAATTCATAGAACCTAGACTGTGTGACTGGATTAACAAATCTACCTCTACTGGACAGGAACAGTGGGTCACAAACAGTCCAACTGTTCTTAGAAGGTCACTCCAACCGGATTCAGGATCGACGTTTAATCGCGTTAATTATAGGGTACTGTATGCTGAAAAAGCATCTGCATACGATTGGACTGGTTTCAGCCGATAGTTGGAAATTGTGTGAAGAAGAGGAAACAGCAGAGCAATTATGATTATGGGGACGCCAATATTTCTTGCGAATCTAGTTCTCAGTTTGAGTTTGTCGTAAGTTTTGATAGTTAATTTATTACTACCTGATTCGAAAAGTCGGGGAGATAAATTTGCAAACCATGTTGTTGTCTGACGATTGCAAACAAATTCTGTAAGAGACCTAATGCAGCGTAGGAAAATATTTGTGCAGCTAAACGTACATTCTTTATAATAATAAGAATGCGTTAACTTCAAGTGTCGACTTGCGCGTAATGCCCTAGACACACGGCAATATTTAATATAGATTAAATGAAAAGCTTTCTTTGAAACTTGGAGGGTGACATACGCACGTTTATTTTAATCTATATTAAATCAAGAAAAAAGCTCAAAAAGTTTGACAATTAAATTGGCGCGAAAACATGCGAGTTCTGTTTCGCTTGCCTGAAGTCTGCCAATCTGTCCCTTCAAGCATCTTTTAGCTTCTGCTCGTCAGACATGGCTCACAAAACTCTTTTTTTACGCGTTTTATCCGTTTGCAAAAATTTATATTTTATAAATTATTCAATTTCATTCAACAAATTTCAAAAACATATGTTCCTGGGGAAAAAACATGAGCTCTTCGATGCATCGCATTGCGTCAAGCTTTTGATAATATCGTCGCACAATTTAATACAAAAAGTTTCCCAACAGCAGATAAAATTCTGACAAGAGTCTTTCGAGTTTCCAACCACCTATTTTATATTATCATTCCAACCAATGCAGAAGTAGCAACTATCATATTTCAATGTTCATACCAAATTGCCCTGCGCCTACACCTATGTCAATAAGTACAGATTCATCGACTGGATCCTCCGTTTCCTTCAGTCTCTTACTTCCCGAGAATTTGCCTTCTATAAGAGCAAAACATATTAAACCAAATAGTTAGCACGCATTATATGTAGTAAGATTCAAATTTACCAGCCTCAATCGTCATTCTGGTATTTAATGTTGGGACACTGTTTTTATATAAAATTGGCCTCGGGTATGTTTTCGCAAAACAGGGCACTTCGAAATGCAAGCTGCAGATTCGAAACTTTGTCCAATTGCATCCATTGTCATCTATGCCTGCGAATGACATCCATTTCGAACGCCTAGAATTAAAAGTATAAATCATAATTTTTAACTTCGATCAATATACTAACCTTGATAGTTCTTTCGGCAAAACAAAAAACGACAAATCCTTATTAAAGAACGGGGTACTTCCACACCCTTTGACAGCACAACGAACCATACTGAGATCTCAGAACAGCGCAATGAAAAATCACTAATTAGAAAAAACAGAGATCATTCCCCTGCACTACAAGGCTGGAATCAGAATAAGCTTACCTCCAAATTAGTTTTTTTTCGGTTTAAACAATTTTAAAACACTGAACACACGTTTCTTACTTGTAGGAACAACCCGTTCGCTGAAAAAAAAATATCACCGAATAAACTATTTGACGTTTATTGCATTTACAATTTAATGTTTTTAGAGCGTAGTAGTCGAGCCACAGAAGGCGCTGATTTTCTCTCATACTCTTTGGTATCAGCATGACCAAACGGGCTACTTCATGATTTGGACACGGCAGCAATTAGACATGTACCACACAATTTTTTGCAATTCTCAGTCACCTTTTTGGTTCCCAAACTTGAATACTTTAAGAAGTTCGTTGGGTGGTCCTGGGACTTTCTTTCTGACCAGCGACTGAATGAGCGTAATGATTTGGTCTTAATCTGTCGGATCGTCACTTTTAGAGGATTCAGGATAACGCCGATCAGTTATTATTAACGGATTGTACATATACTTAATATCCTCTAGCGACAGAGTCCATCTGAGAAATCTCTTCGAATGACGAAGTTCTGTACAAAAAATTTAACAACAATGTTTACAACACATCGAAAGTGAAATTTAATCGGTAATATATGTACATCGGTAATATACAAGACCTACCAGAGTGAGTTCTAATTTCTTTATCGCAGTTATAAATGTTGTTTGTAAATGCCTCGGATAAACTGTCAGCTGCCCTGGCGGCAAAGTTTCGCATACTATACGACGAAACGGCACTGTACAAAGGTCATGCAAACAAAGACTTTTTCAATAATTTTCTACATTCTGTCTCTATATTACACATGACTTGCATTTCCATACAAAATGTATTGAGTTACAGCGACCACTTAACTCACAACAGTCAAATTTCTTACACTTATTAGGTTTGTTCCTTTTGCCCGGTGTAAGTTGCACTTTCTTGCACCCGATTTTCTAAACAGCCTTTGACGTCAAATCAATGACACAAACTCAACTCCCCGCAACTCCCTTTTACACTTTCCTGCACTAGCTCGAGAGCCAGTGCAAAAAGTGTAGAAGGTGTACACTACACCCGTCAAATAGAACAGACCTATTGTTTAGTGTTTTTAAAAGCCTAGTACATGAGTAAATAAAAAAAATGTACTAAAAGTGGAGATATTTAAGAAAAATGGAATGAATAAAATTTTCTTCAAAAATGTTTTTGACTAATAGTGTTTTTTTTCTGGTGTTTTTCTGGTATTTCTGCCGTAATCTTAAGTATTTCAACCCCCACCCCCGTACCGCACCACCCCCACCCAAAAATTATGTTTCAATCTACTCTCCTAGTATAACTACAGATATTTGTTTGTTGTTTTAATTGCTTGCCATTAACGGTTTAAGAGATATGGATTTTAGAATGTGTCGATCTCGGCATTTCTGCGTTTCGGACGAATTATTTTCCCCCCACTCCCACACCCCTTCACCCATCAGTAATTTTTTTGCAAATGGGTCCTCTATCAAAGCTTCATAGAAATTTCAAGTTTTAGCCTCCTAACATAAGCGGTTGCTGAGATCTAGAAACAAAAATTTTTCGTCTAAAACGCTTCCCCCACCTTCCCCCTCACACCTCAAAAAAAATCTGTCTTTAAGGGGTCTACCATACCTATTCATAAAAAAATCAATTTAATAGCTCATAGAGTTTAGAGTCACTGTATAAGAACTAACACAAACATCCATTATCTTGAGTACGGACAATGTGTGTTTCATTTGAAACCAGTACATTTGAAATTTTTTTGCAGTTGTCCGATTTTTTATTTTTATCTCCACTAAAGTGGATAAACGCTGTATTTAGTTGACATTTCATGAGACATATGTATCTCGATTCCGTGAAACGTTAATCAAAATCCATCTGCTACACGTATACACACTAAAACTATGCCATTTAAGAAACCTGCGAACTTTGGAGTTCGCAGGGTTTAAGAGTACTAAAAAGGTACCAAAAGCGGTCATTGTCCGTACTCAAGATAGTGGATGTTTGTGTTAGTTCTTATACAGTGACTCTAATAGAGTTTAGGAACTATAATTCCTCAAACGAGTTTGCGTACGGCGCACAGACGAACTGAAATTTTTTTTTGTTTTTTTGGTGTGTATTTGTAATAAAATGTGTAAAAACAATTTCAGGGTAGCAAATTTTTTTTTTTTAAATCGATAACAATACTTTATTATTAAAATAATAAAGTAAAACAGTAATAGGCTCCACAGTTCTCTATTACGCACCGACAATAAACCATTGTAAAAAAATATTTTTTTTTAATATTATTATAAATTATAATCGACGCTTATGTTATACTACCACTACATTGAATGGGCAAGTTCAGAATCAGCTGTTAACTACGATACTGACTCTGACAAAAAATGTTATCCTTACAAATTGCAATCTTTTTGCAAATCGTGTGTATGTATCCTGCAGGTACTTTCAGATACCTAATCATGTTGTGCGAAGAAGAAAATCTTAATAATTTTGTTTGTGAGAAAAACGAAAAGGTTTCGAGTAGATGGGACGCAAGTGGAATGGACTATCCAGTCGAAATGTGCAGTCGTCTTGATGGGTGTCTTTAATCGTGCAAAAGAAATGAATTCGCCAATTAACCTTTTTTGTTTTATTACATAAATAAAAATAACAATATCACATAATATACGATTCCAGACTATTTTTGAACTCATCGGCTGTTATAGCATCGGAATGGTTTCCTTTCGCCTGCAGTGTTGAATGCATGAACGTATCTAAAACCTCTTGCGACAAATTTGCCGTTCCAATTGCTTTAATGGCGTACGTTTCTTTCATGTACTCGTAGAATTGTGGCAGGGCAGCGATGCATTTTCAAAGACGCTTCTGAAATGGATATTCGTTGCATTTTTTCAACATCGATTTAATATTCGTTCGACTATCGACCAAGTCGTGTATGTGGCTTAGGACGTTCGCCCGGGCCACATCGGCACGTTTCTTTTCGGCCGCTTCGTCGGATATTGCGGCTGCTTCGACTTGTTGAATTGTCTTCCGGGTGGAAGTCCTCGTCACTGACCGACGGGAAATCTTTTTCTATGCTGAAAGTAGATTGGAGGTTGTAAATTGTATGCAGTTTTATTTTTTTTAGTGTAGTTCGCACGGATTATACTTACATGAAAGTGTCGTTTTTTGTCATTCCACTTTTTCGACGTTTCTTCTCCTTGCACAAATGTTGGGACATTTCTCAAACGAGAAATGTCATTCATAACATCGACGGTTCCCTTCCATTACTCTAGAACTTCTTTTTGTTTTATATGCAAGTGTATGTGAGCGAAATCTGGGTTTTCAATGGTAAATTTCAGCATTTCTTTAATTTCTTTTATGGAAATTTATTATTTTGAAGAGAAAAGTCGATCATTTCAAAGCATATAGTGCAAAATCTCACAAACATGAACAGAATTTTAATTTACTGGTTTTTCACCTAGGTACGAATCTGCCAAACCCTTCTTAAGAGTCGTACAGAATGAAAGCAATCGGAGTCTCATCGAAATGTCAAAATAACGGAGGGAAAAAAACCCTTTTCAAATGCATGTGGTTGCATGTAGCTAAACAGAATGAACGCTAAGCGTCGGAGAGAGTCGCAAGTAAGTTCGCAATGTTTTAAAATGATTGCAAGCGATCGGATCGAAATGACACATATGACATTATCACAATCGAAAACGCACTGTAATATTTAAAAAAGAAAGTAATACAATGGAAAATGCAAGAAATTTCGATGAGAATTAAGAAAAATTCATTAATTTTCGCGTTCATATCAATTTCACTTTGATTATCAACACTAATAGAACTGCGACTCAATCTGGTCATTGTGTTTATGTAGCCTTTACTTGCGGCTTACAGCGGTCCATTGCATCTCGTTGCGACATTTTGACATTTCGATCTGACTCCGATTGCGTTCATTCTGTACGGCTCTTTAGGCTCAGTATTTCAATGTAGAGTTAACTCGTAGTTCTGGTATTTCCAAAGTTTGCGTAAAGTTAACTCGAGTGGTTTTGATTAACTGATAACTGAAAAGTTTACTCTACAGTCCCTGTTCAACGAATTAGGACCACTCATTTTTTTCCCCATTTTTGAAAAGAAATTGTAGCTTCACGAAAAAGTGGTTTTTTCCCAAGAAGATAAATTTTACCTGACGGCTGTAAAAGTTGTGAATATGGCATACCCTAAATGGAAAGTCCCACCTTTCTACCCGTCTTAAAGGAGAGTGCTTTTTACCTGCCCCTCCCTTTACGTAGTGAAGGCGGTAGACCTGTTTCTATATAAAATAGTGAAACTATCCTGAATTTCTCATTCTTCTTCAAATATTTAGAAAGGATTTGTCAAGTGGTGAAGAAAATATTGTATTTAAGCTGTTTTTAGAAATTTAGTGGTTTTAGTTTACTTCGTTTTGGACATTAAAAACTTCGTGTACTTTTCTGAGACATTTTGGTCAAAACAATAAAAATGGGAAAGCGCAAGGACGACGGACGTATCAAAGGGATTTGCTTGCAACACGAATGTGCGGTTTCCACATGAGCCTTCATGTGCATGGGATGAAGACACTACCCCAGCGTGGAAAAAAGGGTTCTGAAGAATGCATTTCGTAAACATTCATATTCAATGGATGGAAGAATTAACATACTTTGCATACTAATTTTGGAGGAATGTTTTTCTTTACATTTTTCAGAATGTGAAAAAGACAATAATCTTGCATTACAACATTACATATAGTACATAATTCATTACTCATATTCCCGCTGGGACTGAACTGAACATTTGGAGCCCCAAACACTGCCAAAAACATTCGCATTGAACATTCGATGGCGGTTTTTAACGCACATCAAAGGGATTTGCTTGCAGTATGTCCGTACCATTTCCACATGTGTCTAGACATTCGCGCTCATCGCACATGCCCAATGCACATGAAGGCACATGTGGAAACGCGGCATAACAAGTTTTATTTGCTAGTGTTCACGAGGCTTTACAAACCCTATACCATTTGAGTCACAGACGACATCAAGTGTGGTGTGACTGTCTTCGATTAGGTTTTGTTGGCACGTAAATGTGTTTACAAACCGTAATCGAATAATCTCCGAAAAAATGTGTAAGTTTAATTTTTTGTATCTAAACATACTACAGTTTTTATGCGTACAAGACCGAATCGAAGATGCCTTCTTATGTACAATCCCACATTAAGTTTTTTTTAATGGCATGTGTTAGTGAAACATCGCATGTATTCGTATTTTCATGCAAACTACCCAGCAAACATTTTCACGAGCGTTTACTAAGAACGATCATTTCGCGATAGTTATACGGCACATGTAGGACATGAGCTGCCTGCAAAATATTAAACGAACGATCAGCATACAGCGATGAGCGCGCACAATGGCCATGCAAAGGTATCGTAAATACCAAAATTCCTTTGAGTCTAGTTTTTTTTCTCTTGTTTTCTGTTCTAGTTTCCATCCTTACAGTTCGCATCGAGACTCTCCAGTCGTCAGTCAAACATAATTTCAATATTTTCTTTCTATCTCTTTTTTTGTAAGTTAAAGTTTTCGAAAAAATTGTGTCCGTCCGAATCTTCTTTAAAAACTAATATCTCTGGTAATTATATAGTAAAGCATATAAAAAACAACTTACTTATCTTAACCAAAATTCCCTTGAATCTATTTTTTTTTTGTCTTTTTTCTGTTAGCTTCCACCCGTGTAGTTCGCATCGAGACTCTCAGTCTTCTTTTCATAAGAGAATCATTTTTAACTAGTAATATAGTGTGTATGTATTTGTACTCGCTAAACCACATTTTTTCTAATTCATTAATGAGTCGTAAAAAATAACTTTTCTCGAATGGCCATTTTGGTATGCCCAATGAGTCGTTTTTAATTCATTTGCGAACTCGTAAACGAGTGAAAGGCTCGTAAGTTATGACTCTTTTATGAATTAATTACGATACTTTTCCTTTGCTGGGTATTTCAAAACGCGATCACGCCAATTGCACTCTACATCGATATGTTCCAAGAAAACAATAAAGTGTGAGTGCATTTTTTGGCGTCGATATGAAAACAGTTATCTCAGTTCTGTAACTTATGAGTGAGAAATTTCTCACCAAAAAGTCAAAACGAGGACGAATTAATGCAGTTTTCTCTCTGTATTCTCACCAAATGAGCAATGAAAGATTGCCAAATGCGTAGTCAAGTACGGTGCTTTCTCATTTGGTGAGAATACAGAGAGAAAACTGCATTAATTCGTCCTCATTTTGACTTTTTGGTGAGAAATTTCTCACTCATAAGTTACAGAACTGAGCTACAGAGCACAAGGTTTTGTTTCTGATGACGGCCGCTTCCGATTTGAGAATTCTTTCGCATGTTCTTTTCGGTCCGGTTAAGTTCGTAAAATTAAATATCCGTAAAAGCAGTGTAGTACAATTATACTACACGATAATACTGAGCGGTAATGAAACTTTCATAAGTAATTCACACTTCCATTCATCGCTGAGCGGTAATGAAACATTCATTTGTAATTACCTTGTACCATTCACATTTTGAACATGTGGTAGTAATAAATAATAATAATCAATGGCGCAACAGCCCAAATCGGGCCTAGGCCTTGAAGTAATGCTAGAGTTACTTCATTGCGAGACCAACGGAACAATAGGAGGTGAAGTGGTCAGCTACACGCTCGTCCGTGATTATTACCCCGATTTTAAGTCAGGTACTCATTTACAGCTGAGTGAAATGGTAGTACGGCAACCAATCCCATTATCGAAAATTACTTGTCGCCAAGCAGATTCGAACCTGGTACCAGGTGCGCCGAAGGCAAGTGCTCTAGCCACTAAGCCACCCAAACTACATGTGGTAGTAGTTCACACGTATTCACAGATAGGTGGTATATCATGGAATTTTGTACTAAGTGGTAATCTATTTTTCTGTTTTAATAGGTTTCAAAACCGCTCATGAATGCTTCAGATGTGAATCATAGATGTTTGGTTTGTAGAGCACTTTATGTCATCAGTGACTTAAATAGTATAGGGTTTGTAATGTTTTAAGCAAACAAAACCTAATCGAAGACAGTCCTGTTCGTGACTCAAATGGTACAGGGTTTGTAAATACGCTGCCCGGACTCATGTGCATACCTATATCATGGTTTCCACAGCCTTATTTCCAGTCTTCTGTTTACCTATATCTTGGTACCACAGCCTTATTTTCAGTCTTTTGTTGTTGATATTTTCTGCAATTAATACGGTAAAATAAGTGTAACTGCTCCCAGTTAGCGATTATATTTCTTATTAGCGTTGGTTCTTTCCAGCGTTAATTAAGGGGCAACACCACTGTAACAGTCTAAAATTGGGTCAAAAATTTACAAAATGGCGGCACTAAAACCATTCTCCCGAGGCATGTTTAATTTTAGGCGCTCTGCGGCCTGCAGTTTAGCTTGCATAAATTTGAACGTTGCATAAAGAAAAAAAAATCGCTGAATCTTCATGAGTATAGCTAGAGAATCACGTACGGGAATTTAGAAATATTGAGTTTTGTGCGGTTGGCGAGTATTTGAATAATTTTTTTCAATTTTCGACCAAAAATAGGACAGTTATTTGCTAATAACTATTTTTTAAATCAACGTATCAAAAATTCCGTACTTGATTCTCTTAGGAATATTATTTTGAAGATATGGTGAAAAATTCAAATGAAAAAAATGAAAATTGTTCGAGTTAAGTTGCAGGCTGATTTCGAAAATCGTGTTTCGAGAAAAACGCGTTCAAAGTTTTGAAATGTGTTACAGACATACACAAGTAAATAATTCCAGTTTTACAATTTTTTACCATCGATTTGCAACTCCAGGACCCCTATCACAGAACACGAAACGAATTTTCGAGTACCAATTTTCGTATAGTAGGCATCACAGAACTCGAAACATGTGACATTACGATACGTTATTTCGTATATTCTCTAGTTAGAATTTCAGAAACGAAATTTCGAGCAACGTTTTTCGCCTAGTATGCATCACAGAACTCGAAACATGTGACATTTCGATACGTTTTTTCGTATATTTTCCCGTTAGTATTTTAGTTTTCGAATTCAAAAGTAGGTGTAAATTTTGTAAGTTTTTGCGATGTAATTAGTCTCTATTTGTTAAAAAAGAGAAAATTTCGTAGAAAACAAGAAATTTACTTATTGACTTCGTGGATAGTTATACTTTTAGGGCGAAGCGAAGCTAACAAATACAAACCGCAGTACAAAGTGTTGGTAGAACTCCAAAAATCATGGAAAAATTAAAGCTTTAGAAAATTGAGCTTGACTTAAGGTATGCGTCCACTAGGGTGGACGGACCGCATTGCAAAAATCCGCCTGCCATACATTTTTATGGAAGTGCGTCCACTGAATGCGGCAACAGAACGAAGCACATAGAAAAAAAATGCTCGCCACATCGTTGCGATGAGACTGCCCGCCTACGAGAAGCGAACGAACAAAGATGCAGTTTTTATGTTGTTTTTTGTTGAATATAAAGCAGTATTTTTTATTTATTAAGAAGTTTACAAAGCCATGTTTTTTTAATTTAACAAAAAGTTTAAAATATCGTTTCTTAATCTTGCTGCTAATGAACGTTCTTGTAGATGATTATTTATGGCAGATAATTTCTTCTCCATTATGTTCTCCGTTAGTTCGTAACAGCCAGCCAGGTGTAGAGACAGTGGATTGAGACATGTTACGATTGAGATCCTGCTCTGTTCCTCTCTGATATCTGAATCTAAGCGAAACAGCCAGAATCAACAGAGGTGAAATAGAAGAAGTGGTTGATTTGAATTCGGGCTGAAATTCATCTAAATTGTACTTAAGAGCATCTTTTTCTTAAATCTAAAAATATCATTGAAATTATAAGAAAAATATGTTGTACGAATTCTAAATCACACTTACTGGATGTTCGGTATTTCAATTTGATATTTATCTCGAATTTCCTTCCGAATAATTTTTAAATTTTGACCATGCACAACTAAGAAGGAACGGTCTTCTCGATCGGGCACTGGATGAGTGTGGATAGGTCCGAACAACATCACAATCTATTTTGTTCACGATTTCTATTATTATTATTATAATTTAACAGATAATGAGCATGCAATTTTTAGAAAACTGAAACTAAATGAACGGTGATTTGAATAAACTAATTTCTAAAAAATTAAAATTAACAACTAGCTATTAATCAAAATTTATGTTTTGGCGCGACTTCAAAATCTGATTCTGACATTGAATTTAACAATTAATTGTACAAATTGAAATGAAAATCTATTACGATTCGAATTTTTGTTCGATTTAATGAGGTAATGCTTTCCATACGTTTCGTTCGTATTCTGTGATGCCTCGATTGAAATTTTTCGTACATCACTTTCGAGTTGTACGAAATAACGTTTCGAGTTCTGTGATAGGGGCCCAGGACCATAGAGCTGTCCTTCTAAGTTGGAATATTTCTGTTCAATCCCTTTCCTCGACGATTTAATGGTGGATTGCGCCTATTTTGCCGCATCTGCCAATGCAATCTCAGCGTGCTGGATTCGCTTAACATCAGATTCGACACACAATTTGTAGCATTAGACGCCAATACCCACATCCAGAACCTTCGTAATCCGTAGTATGTTAGTCAGTCCATCATTAAAATTGCATACAGTGTACATCAACTGATGCTATTCTAACGAAATTCTGTGTGAAAACACATCCAATGGAATAATCACAGATGGATACCTGATGCGACGCCGATAGTCGTTTCGAAGCAGCCTGATGCGCTCGGTAAAGAGCTCGAAATTCCAGGATAAAATTAATTTTTATGTTTTAAATTTTTTTCCCCATATTCTCCAAGGTTCAAACAATTTTTTAAGCAAAGAAAAAAAAATTGATTTTTCAAAAATGTTACAGTGGTGTAACCCCTTAACTGCTTCATCCAAATTGCACAAAATTCTCTAGGTATCTAAGAGAAAAATTCCAATTACAGCTTTTAGATATTGACTCTTGAATCTTCGACATAGCGTTGCCGTTGGCTGTGCGGCTTGCTCTGTGAATCTCACCAGTTCGATCGATTTGCGATTGAGTAAAAATGCTTGAGACATGACCGTTGAATAAGGTCCGTTTTCGTCGGTACTTTGAATTGTGCATCGTTACAATTTTACAGAATGAAAATTTTTGAGTTGTTTCAATAAGAACTTATCTGACGATTCAATGCAACCCGATAATGAAAAAGTTTCTTTGGTCCTCTTCCTTCCAAAAAGAAAGAGAAAGTTTTTTCAACAACCAAAACTTCTAAAAAAATATTTATAATTTTTTTCGCTACAAAATAGTATATTATTGTTTTTATTTATTTAATCGCTTATGAAAAATTTTTGACTCACTACTAAATAATAAAATTTGTCATAGACTAACTTTTATTATTTTTAGTACAGTCGCCATTTTGTATAGGAATTTGCTCTAGGTTTTATTTTATTGCTTAAGTGTAAGCGAGAAGGATATATGAATTTCATTTTCATAGACCAACTATCCAAACTTGGAACATTTTATTCGATCTTCTTCATATAAAATATCGGTTACAAGAACCGCAGATGTATATGCGATGCCGATAGGTGCGAAGATAAGAAAAATAGTGGTTCATGGCATGACTAAACTCATGCGGAGAAAGGCGATTTTACCCACCCCTTCACGTCAAATGCTTTGCTGCAGAGTACCACTCAAATTTCACTGAATTTTGCAAACTATGTATATGGAAAGTCAGGAAATTCTTGAAAGAAAACATTGCCAGTTTCAACTTATCAGCCAAACGATGTGAAAAGCCATCCAAATTACCATAAGCAACGGCCACTTTCTTTGTGCAGAAGAAATACATCGGGAACAAAATCTTACCGTCTGCATCTTTGACGACTGTCATTTCTGACATGTACCAATCAATGGAATGGGAACTTGATTTGTTGGCCTAAAATCGGAATCTCACTCGAAAAAAAAATTCGCGCGCGTTTTTCTTCAAATTGACCACAAAAAATTCTTGGTCGCGGCAACAGCAGCTTCACACAAACACATGAATATCGCGAACCAAAAAAAAAACTCCCGACGTTTTCTGCCAACGAGAAGTCCCGGGTCGCGTAAACTTCGTGGGTCTACCGCGTTCAATCGGACGCTAACAAATTAAGTCGACAAGTTCAACAAAACGGCCGGAAACCGGAAAAACACAGCAAAATTATGATTTTGTTTTTCTTTCGCGAAAGAAAAACCAACTTAAAAAGTGTTCCACGAGAAAGCAACGTAGGTGTGTTACTGTTTCCACTAGTGTACCGACACAAAAATATTCACTAACACCACCACCGGATTGAATGTGAAACAGCGAAACAGATTTTGAATCGACCGAGCTCGACTCCGAAGAAAATCAATATGGCAGGTCGCGAGCAACGAGCAAACACTGAAGCCAGCTATGAGACAGAGCGAGCGAGACGAAGATATTTTATTCGGATTTTTCACATACTGTTGAACCGCTCTAACACGTTGTTTTTATGCCAGTGACGTCAGGAAGTGTTTTTTTTTCTCCCACGATACTAGCGCCATCACGATTCAAACTTTCAGTTTTTTTTCCGAGAGCTTCTTTGTAAAGCTTAACCTAGATTTTAAAGAGAGGGCTTTTTGGAGGTAGCAGAGTGCTGGTTACCAAAGCGTTTAGAACATTGCATATTGAATTTTGTATGATCGGCCATGAAATCAGCTGATCAGCACGGTTCATCGGCCAATCAAAATCGAGACGATCGTCTTGTGTATTGCTTAGAGCAGGATAGATATGTTGTTCAATTGAGATAATGTAAAGTGTTCAAAATCCAATTAAATTCCAAAGGTATTGCTATAATTAATTGAATAAAATAAATATATTGGGAATAATAATTTTAAAAAATCCATAACAAATAAAATATAATATAAAACATTATTGTATTAATAAATGGAATTATATAAATAGGAGTTACTGACCAAAATCGAATATCAAGCTTTTGAGCCAATTAAAAAAAGCTCATTATATTCAAAAGCCTCAATGGCCGAACTGAAAAGCATGCCAAGAGGCGGAGTTTTGTTTATTTCAATAATTTATTTATTAATAAAACAAAAAGTTAAATAGTCACAGTTAACTAATGGTTAGTCACAGTTAACTAACGGTTAGTCACAGTTAACTAACGGTTAGCCATAGTTAACTAACGGTTAGTCACAGTGAACTAACGGTTAGTTAACTGTGAAGCCTGAAGCCCTGAAGATAACTCTAGCTCTGCGCGAGTTAAAAGTAGAGGATCACTCGGTACATTTGTTACATTTTTATGTTAGTTATTATTTAAGTTCCGTTGAGCCTAAAGAAGCCTTATTGCTTTTCGAACCGCGACCTGGTAGGTCTTTTGTTCCTGGCTCTAAACTACTCCCTAGGCCATATTTATTTCCTTGAGAAAGGAAATGATTTTACTCAGGGGAGTCTTCGACAGGGCTTCATAGATGAAGGTAAATCCACCGAGAATCTGCCTTCTTGATCTGGCCACTGCATCACAATCACAATCAGTTTATGTTAGGTACTAACCCATTACCATGAGAGTAAATTCTACCCTACTAGTTATTCTGGTATGAGTTCCTGCACACAGAGATTGTAGGCAATGAGTGTGAAACCGTGAGCGAAAAAAGGAGTTGAACCAGCGCCAACTTAATTTCAAGCCGCGCACATATGACAGTTCGTCGTAAGAAATGCCTCGGTTTTGCCTCGATTAGTGACGTCATGGCTCGGTCTCCATACAAAATCGTCACTCATCGAGGGGAAATCGAGGCATTTTCGCACGACGAAAAATCAGTTGCGTGGCTTTTATCCAGGGGGCATAGGTTGAACCAGCGCCAACTTAAACTCAGGCCGCGCACATATGACAGTTCGTCGTGAGAAATGCCTCGATTGGTGACGTCACGGCTCGATCTCCATACAAAATCGTCACTCATCGAGGGGAAATCGAGGCATTTTCGCTCTTCGAAAATTCAGTTGCGCGGCTTTTATCCAGAGGTTAAACTAAAATTGATAGAACCAGTGCCACTCTGTGGAATGCCAACAGCTGAGGCAAAAGAAAGACTGCATTAATATCGAAGCTGACCTCGACTGGGCAGGGGCGGTGGGTGCAGACAGTAACTGTTCTTGGAAGATTCTTCATGAAGGCAACCTGCAATTTGCTTAAATTGATCAGCAATCAGATTCAGTCAGGCGGGTGCAATACCGTATACGTTACGTATACATAAAGTTGGTGAAGTAATTTCACACAAAAGAAACTGATTTTTTCGAGAGAGCAGAACCCGTCTAACCGGTTTCCCCTGTCCTCTTAGCTCCCGCTTTGCCGTAGCAACGTAGCAACTACCGGAAAACGCGCACGCACACATGGAAATCGCAGGCCAAAATGTCAAACAAGACCGGTTTTCACTCTGTACATCTCACCGACCCCCCATTTCGGAAGATCGCGAAGAAAACAAAATACGTGTCGCGCGAAATAATTTGTTAAAAAGTGAATGAAAAAGTGCTTAAAAAGTTTCGGAAAGTTGCAGAGTTGTGTGAGGTGCAGAAGTGCATATATTTTAGAAAAACAGCAAGTTTCCGTTGCTGTTTTTCAGAAATACGGATAAAAACAGTGAAAATGAAGTGCATTCTGTGCGGCCTAAAAACTCAAGTAAAAGTGAAATGTGCGGGGGTTTCTTTTTTCCGGTAAGTGTAATATAATAAGGCAGAGTAATCCTGGCAAATGCAATGATTGCTTCATTCAGAAAAGGCGAAAAATTACCGAAATTCGACTCCGGTACAAATAAAGGCCAAGTTGTCAAGCATCGGCCATGATTACTTGTGCTTTGCGAAAGGCGTACTTAATTTCAAAGATCGGGGGTTCATAATATGAGCCGTTGATTTTGAAAGTGGAAAAAGTCGATTTTTAAAAAATATATTGTTGTGACATTGTAACGATGTTTTATACAACACAAAGCAACTTTCTGAAAATCTATTGAAGCCATTGTTTCATTACACTTATAACAAATACCAGTAAATTACCCCGAAAGTTGGTATGCATATTTTTAAACATGTTAAGCGTGTTATACCTTAAGCATGTCGATTTAAGAACGAAAGTGACTTTTTTTTGTTACTCTATGGCATATAGATGTATATACTGGAGATGACAAGCAGCGATTGAGTTGAGAGCAGACATTATCTAATTCACTTACACGTTTTTCCTCACTCAAATTTATGTTATGTCTCACTCCTGGAACACGCTAAACAACAATTTTATATAACGACGATATAAAACTGGAAGCTTGTCGTCTCCAGTAGCTCTATGGTCTATGGTAATGATATGAATGTATTTATAAATTTTTCGAGCGAATATTTTAACATTCATTGGATAGAATTTCTTAGTTTGAAATGATTCTATTCTTTTGTACCTGCATTTACCCTTTTCCTTATGTGCGATACTTAATACGAGACGCATTACAATTATATAATTACGCTGTAATTAAAATTCAAACCGTTTTGATTTGCATTACAAAATGTATATTCTCTAATAGAACCCCCGTGGGAAAAGAATTTGTTTTTGACTACGCCACTGCACAAAAACCAACACTATTACACGTTACAATAGTATGCGTGTGCTATTTCAATTTCCACTTCATTTCTCTCGAGTAAGTTCAGTTCCTTATATTCTTCTTCGTAGGTTCAATGCTTCCACTTACACCCCCAACCCAATTTTATCGAAACCAAGAATTACAAACAGGACTATAGCAGTGGCGGCTCGCCGCGAAAAGCTAGGTGGGCTGTGCTTTAAGCATGTGTTACACTGTTCGCTTTTTCTCAGTTTTTTATATTTAAACTTTCATAATAGCTTTTTGACCTGAAAGCGTTCTATTGTCAATTGACCTGTCGGACGGAACTGTCAAAAAAGAGGGCAGAACTGCAATAATTTTGCATCTAAACGGCTCAAAAATTGTTTAAGAAAAGAAATCACCATTATAGTAGTATCACGAATAACTTCACCTCACCTCAAAAGATGGCGTTGTATGTTTCGACTGGCGAGCTTTGCGCTGTTGCTTTCCCCACACCATTCTTTTCCCGTCACGATTTTCTTTTCAATGTTTCTTGCGTGGTATAGAGCCAAGAATCGAGCGTTTTATTTTCATTGCGAGGTGCAGAGCAGTGTGAGGTATGACGATTTCCTTGCGTCTTCTATCTTCTTCCAAACGAACCCGCATAGATTGCTAAAGGCTTGTTCATTGGCCTTATCACTGTGATTTGGTCGCACCGCGCACGTGAATCTCGGCGGTGCAGTTATTATTTTTTTGGTAAAAGTCCGAAACGCGGAATAGGCCTGATAATATAAATTACAGAATTGGGCCATACTCCGGTCAAAGGAGTAGTATAATATCACTTGTTACGCGTTTAGGTGGTTTTTCGTGATTTGGTTTTAGATCAAAGTGATGTAAGAAATTTTCACTATTTTTAAATTACTTTACTAACAAAACTTTGATATGTTTAATTATGTGGTCAAACAAAAAACTTTACAATAGGGACGTAAAACTATAAAAAAAATATTTAAAATTTTTGTTTTACTCACCCAGTACAATGAGAACCGCCATGATGTGGTTCCGTTTGACATTTTTCTTACACATGAACGCGGAAAACAAGTTTTAAATCTTAGCACCGCAGTGCTGCGCAGAAAGGAGCATAGCCACTTCCTGAATATGACATAATTGCGGCTCAAACTCTACTGGGTAATTAAAATCAAAAATCGTTTCTTACGTCCCTAATGTCAAAAATTTTGGTTGACCACATCCTCAAGCATGTGAAAGTTGAATTTATAAATTAATTTAAAAATAGGAATCATTTTTTACATCACTTCTTCACGCATTTTTCGCTTAGATCAATCGGATCCATATGGTAATAAATGATACATTATATATATTTGTTATTATTATACCAATGGGGGGGGGGGGGGGGGGGGCTTTCAACAACGTGACAGTGGAAGCAATTGGGGTAGCGCTGTATAGCATAGGATTAGAGGAGGTATTGAAGTTGGCTAACGACTCTTCTGAATACCAGAATCGTGATTGCGAATGTGGGACAAGGCACGGTTAGAAGACAGGCCTCGAGGGGAACGGCTCAGGGAGGGGTGATATCTCCCCTTCTTTGGCTCCTTGTTGTGAACGAGGCTCTCCTGGAAATTGAAAAACAGGGAATAAAGGTCGTAGCATATGCAGACGACATTGTAGTAATCGCTAAAGACAAGTTTTTGAATATTCACAAGGAAGCATAGAATTCCGGCATTTAGGCTGCCGAAGCTCGAAGGCGTAAAGCTTAGACCATCGGAACAAGCTAAATATCTGGGACTAATTCTAGATATGAAGCTCAGCTGGAAATTAAATATTCAGGAGCGTGACCCGTTTAGATGCAAAATTATTGCAGTTCTGCCCTCTTTTTTGACAGTACATATGTACAACGGTAAAAATGCTGTATAACCTGTAAGTCACAACGGCAACGCAAGCCGTCGCAGCCTAGGTGCAAAAAGTTGAGCACAGTGTATTTCCACTGTGGTAGTCACAATGAACGTACACTAAAACATCATAACGCAATCATCAAGATATGTTCGCCAACTTTGAACTTTTTCGTTGCCCATAGTTAACCTCAAAATCGAGAAGTGACTTTTTTATCTTTTCAACATCGAATGGTTACTTGATCTGACCGGAGTGAATTAAAATTAGTTTAAAAAGCTTTTTTAGTTGTTCGCTGCGTCGTATGCACGAATACGAACGCTTTTTGGAAAATTTGACATTTATTTAAAACTCAAACTAACGCAGAGAGTGAAAAGTTATGGGACTTGATGTTTTACTGAGTGCGTAAGGCTGCGCCGTGCTGCCTGATTCTACTTTGTATGTGACTCAAGCATAACGCACAAGCGAAGAAGTAATGTAAGAAATTTTCTCTATTTCTAAATTACTTTATAAACGAAACTTTGATATGTTTTGATTTAAAAATTTTACCTCACTCAGTACAGTTCGCCGTGGCGGTTCCATTCGACATTTTTCTTACATATAAACGTGAAAAAGGGTTTTTAAATCCCTTCAGTCCCGTAGGGATAAGAAATAAGTAGTTGGAACGTAGCGTGCGTCAGCAAAACATGAACGCGAAAAGGGAGTTTAAATCCATTTAGCCCCGCTGGGTCGCGCAAAAGGTAGTTTGCTCAAAGCGCCCATTTGCTGAACATGACATAATCGCGGCTCGAACTGGGTGAATAAACAGGACTATTCAGGATCGAGTCACAAGTCACAAAGTAGGTCGACACAATTTTGTATTAATTTTGAATATATTGTGACTTTTCACCTACTTTGTTACTTGTGACTCTAGTACTGAATAGGCCTGAAAGTAAAAAATTTTAAATCGGTTTTTTTTATAGTTTTACGTTTCGAATGTCAAAAATTTTGGTTGACCATATACTAAAACATGTCAAAGTTTAGTTTATAAAGTAATTTAAAAATAGTGAAAATTTTTTTACATAACAGCATTTTTTCCTAATTTTTATTTATGAAAAATTGAAATCTTTTTCGTTTTCGGAAAAGTTTCAAATTAATGTACTAAGTACATAGGTATATACGAATGAAGAAGAAAAACTATTATTTCCTCTCTTTCATGGTTGTTTTTTGACGTCAGAGGATTTTCTAGTGCAAAACTATAACACGAAAGCCCGACAACGATTGATCGCTGCCCTAGCTATAGTACTGCCCATGCTGAGTTAATATCATCCGATGACGAAACAGCGCCTTCAATTCTAGTCCAACACAGTGTTAAACTTGCTTCTTCAGTGAAGGATTTTCAAGTCTCACGTCCTCATTGACAGTAGTCATGACAGCGATTGATCCCATTCCAACTTTCATGTTGCTGTTTCGAACCAAAAACTTCTCTGGCGGCGAAAAATAACCAAAAAATTCTTAATAAAAACAACGATTTTAGCAGAATCGGCAGAATGGGTTTCCTTTCAATTCTGCTAAAAGTTCTGCAAAGTTTTTGCCGAAAATTTCCTCTGCTAAAAAATATTTTTCTCTACTAAATTTAGCAGAATTTCTGCTAAAATGGCAACACTGGCCATATGAGATATATATAACTGAGATGGCAGCAAGCCGTTTCTGTATAAAGCACTTTGAAGCATTTTGAAGTTTAATCGAACGTTTTTGTATGGAGCGTTTCATGCCCGGTGGCAGTGAAATGCAAATAGTAGCGTAGTATTTAAAGGTTGGGCTTTTTTTTCTTTTCAATACCGGAGTTTAACATACATGTGAGTAAGATGCTGATAGTAAGTAGCATAGTGTATACAGGGTTGCCAGGTTTTCAAGAGAGGGAGTAGCCAATTCTTAAACGCCGAGTAGCCCAAAATCGCCAATTTTAAATAAAATAAAAAACATCTTTCATGAACATCGATACAATTATGGTATAAAACAGAATAAAAATAAGGTCTTTCAATAAGGACGCCCAAACGGCGCTTGTCCGTGAGTAAGATCCGCTTACATTTTTAGTGATTGAGTGAACCGTGGCTCGCGCTGACTGACTTCATGTAGTGGAACGAGGCTTTCTTTAGGTCTATCCTATGTTTGCTCTTGGAGTAGGTCTTCCCAACCACGTCCTCTCTCATTCATATTAGACAGATACTACGCTATCTGTCGAGGCATCACCACAGGTCTTCCATGGTTTCCCTGTGGGCCGAGAAAAAAAGTCGATACAATTTTAAAATCGCCCATAGATGCATTTGGCCCCCTTTTAATTTTTCCCTGCGAGCTTAGAATAAATGTCGATGGATTTTATAAAATCAACCATGGCCACAATTAAATTCACCCTATTAATGTATTGGGCTTCACCTAATCATTAATTATCATTGGTAAAGTTAATCGTTACCACACAATCTCGAAAAACATTTAAAATCAATTGAGATGCAGCGCGACATATTTTATGGGATTAATGAAACCCCCAAATCATTCGTGGTTAACGTCTATTGTGACATGCGCTGTGAGGCATGTAGCGCCGTCCTGTTGGAACCGCATATCGTCGGTATCTAGATGTATCATCCAGTTAAGGACACGAGAAGTTGCTTATCATCGATTATTTGACGGTTATGGCAATGCCAGTTTCGTTATGAAAGAAGCTCGGACCGATGATTTCACCACACCAAAATCCGCACCAAACAGTGACTTTCCTGGGACGTATTTGGTGCTGGTGTATCACGTGTGGATTGTTATCGTCCCGAATCCGACAATTTTGGCTGTATACGCATCCATTCATCAATAATTCGCAATATAAAATACAAGACAGCCAAAAATTTTCCGAATTCAAGATAGCCCAAAATTCGCCGATTCAAATCAAAAATAGCCCAAGTTAGATAAATCAAAACCTTGATTTTTTTGTAGCGACAACAAGATCTGTGTAGCCCAATTGGCGATAAAAAGCCTGACCTGGCAACCCTGAGTGTATATCGCCGGTCCTTTGCGAGATAACCTCCGGCTTCAAAACAGCCGCTGCTCGCCATCTCCACTACATATGTATATCTCCATAGTCAGAACGAACGAGGCCTAACGCAGCATCAAGAAAAACCTCGTCAACGCTCTACTTTTCCGTAACCCATTGGTATCTCAAAATACTGACTTTGTGATTTGTAACACATCAGACTAGGGATGTTTGATTTCGATTCGATTAATCGAACGTTCAATACGAGTCGTATTAGACGGAATAACTTCATTTCCAATTGATTCCGGTGTACCCCAGGGCTCAGTTTTATCTCCCACCCTATTTCTTATCTATAAACGACCTTCTGTCGTCAACTCCCAATCCAATCCATAGTTTTACAGATGATAGTACATTAGACAATGTCTTTAATTTCGACTCGGCTGCAGAGGCACGTCCGACTTCGGTGGCCTTGCAACGCACTGAGTTATTCGGCTCATTGAACTCAGAACTCAATCTCATCTTGGACTGAGGCAAGAAAAATAGAGTAGAGTTCAATGCCTCCAAAACACAGTCCTGTCATCTATCCCTTAAACGAGATGTTCCGACGTCGGTCCCAAGTATATCCTTTGGTGGCGTACTAATTTCTTTTTCTGATGACTTTAAATTACTAGGCGTAAAAATCAACAACCACCTAAACTGGAGTCAGCACATCTTTGATGTCACAATCGATGCTTCTAAACGCCTTGGAATTCTACGGAAGTGTAAGAAATACTTTTCAGCGTCTGATTTAGCTACAATCTACAAGGCATATATCAGACCACGTCTTGAGTACAATTCGCATATCTGGGCTGGAGCCCCTAATGCTATGTACAGACTACGAGATTGACGCGTTTAAATCGAGTTAAATGCGTTGAAAACACTTCCCGAAGGCGTTTACGAAAACACGTAGCTACGACGTATTTAACCGAAAACATGCACTGCGACTCTCGCGGAAATCGAAGTAAACTTTGGAAGAAACTTTGTAGTGCGATAGAAATTCAATTTTGTGCTTGTGCAATGACTGTCAGGTATCAAAATAAAACCAGTTGCCTAGTGTGAACACTACTTTTTTGAGACTTTAATTTTGCCTACTTAAATGTGTTTAAAACACATAGTCTGAACATAGCATAAATCCCATTTAGCCTTGCTCAATCGTGTTCAAAAACATGCGTTCCGACTAATTGGATACGAAGCCATTACAGCTTCTATAGACTCCCTTGAGCAACGCCGTAATGTCGGAGTACTCAGTATTTACTACCGATATTTTCATGGTAAATGTAGTCAAGAACTAAAAGAACTTATTCCCCCACTCTTAGTTGCCCCCCGTAACACTCGCCAAGCTTCACGCGCCTACGAGTATACCGTTCAGCCCCATTCGTGGAGAACAGTGAAATTTAGGCAGTTCTTTATCCCCCGAACATCAGTAATGTGGAACGCATTGCCGGCCGACCTATTCCCTGATTCCCTTCAGCAGTTCAAGAACAACGTCCACCGACACTTTAGACGCTTCCCTCCTGTTCCACCGACCTAAATCCCCTACCACACCATTTTATCCCCACCCTATGTCGTTAAAGCTGTGCAATCGCATTAAAGGGTGACCCCCTAAGTTATAACGACGGACGTAAAAAAAAAAGAAAAAAAAAAAAAAAAAAAAAAAAAAAAAAAAATTTATTTGACTATATATAATTAATAATAATTAATAATTATTAGAATAATTAATTAGTTATTGCTGTCCTTACCTAGGTAGAGTGCAGTTTCTGTGAATTGTTCATGACTAAATTCTTTAAAGTCAACTGTTTGTGATATTGTAGCGTCAACTGCTGCAACTGTCACTGAAAATGAACATAATTTCATTGAGTGCAATACCTACATGTTTCAGGGAATAATAATTAATTAATCATTGCTCCCTTTACCTTGGTTGAGTGCAGTTTCTGTGAATTGTTTATGAACAAATTCTTCAGTATCGGCTGTTTGTGATGTTGTAGCGTTAACTGCATCAACTGTCACTGAAAAAGAACATAGTACAAAATTTCATAAACTTGGTGTAATAGCAAGAATTGTCTTCTCACCGTTTTGAGCATCCAGAAAAGAAATGGTCTCCTCTAAAACATTAATTCTTTTTGGTAAATTACTTTTTATAGGTTCTGCCACTATGGTTGGAATGGCTTCACGTTTTATTCTTCTTTTGGATTTTGCCCAATGCTCTCGACTAAAGTGATACTGACATACTCTAAGGTCGTTGGAAAATTTCTTTGCTATCCAATCAGATCTTCGCATATTATGTAACCATATCTCCCGCCTAAAGAATAAGTGTATGTAACGCACATGCCAACTTTAATATCTAATATGAATTTATCAATTAACGGGTAGTGACCCCCTTTTTGATAACAACATGAATAACTATATGCTATGATCTTGACAGCCGGGGTGGTGTTTTCTATGGCATATCCAGTGACGCTCTTCACCAGTCAAACCCACTCAGTCAAACCAACCGTGGATTTCGTTAGTCAGCAGTCGTGTGGGTTCAATTCAAATCCAAATTGACATGAATAAATTTTTTTAGATCCTACCCTAATTGGGCTGTTTCTTAAATAAAAATCACAACTAACATGCAGTTTTTAAATAAAATTACCTGGATTCGTTGGCCGGTAATTTAAAGAATTTGACATAAGGTGAGTCGTCGCGCTTAATACCACAGGCTAGACATTCTATGCGATGTTTACCACCCATCTTTAAACTTGATTATATAATAAAAGTAATTTTGATCGAAATTAGTAATACTTTGTTAAGGAGACAAATTAGACGTAATTGGGAGAACTGGTTAACTGCAATTGACAACATTTATGATTCTAATGTAAAAAAGTAGTCCTCTAAGGCAGTTCGGAAAATATTTCTTTTTTCTTACGAATAAGCTGTTTTTTACCAAGTCGGTATACAATGATTCAGAGTGTTTAACGATTAAGTCGATAAAGAATGATTCAGTTTTTAACGACTAAAAAATAATTTTTGATTTGAGCGGATAATTGGACTATTTAAAAGTAAACAAATTTTATGCAAATTTCCTCGTTTTGTCGATTGATGCACTGATGCATTAGCATCTAATTTTGTTTACTATGTATTTTCGGAAATCATTAAAAGCAACTCCAGTTGACTGTTAAATCCATCCTAACCAAAATCTGTCTATGACGCCTTTCTGCGTTTAATGTATCACGGGCAGTGTTACCAAAAAAAAACTATGATTTTGCTAAAATTAGCAGGCTTAGCAAAATGCTTTTCATCCAATTTCTGCTAAAAATTCTGCTAACAATAATTTTAAAAAATTATTCTGCTAAAAATTCCGCTAACGATCATTTAGTAAAATTTGTGTACTAAGTATACTTAATTTTCCTAAAATCGTTGATTAATTACAGCGGTAAAAGTGCTGTATAACGCACAAGCGAAGAAGTAATGTAAGAAATTTTCTCTATTTTTAAATTACTTTATAAACTAAACTTTAATATGTTTTGATTTAAAAATTTTACCTCACTCAGTACAGTTCGAACTGCCATGACGGTTCCATTCGACATTTTTTTTACATATAAACGTGAAAAAGGGTTTTTAAATCCCTTTAGTCCCGTAGGGATGAGCATGAACGCGAAAAGGAAGTTTAAATTCATTTAGCCTCGCAGGGTCGCGCAAAACGCCCATTTGCTGAACATGACATAATCGCGGCTCGAACTGGGTGAATAAACAGGACTATTCAGGATCGAGTCACAAGTCATAAAGTAGGTCAATAGTCACAATTTTGTATTAATTTTGAATAAATTGTGACTTTCCACCTACTTTGTTACTTGTGACTCTAGTCCTGAATAGGCCTGAAAGTAAAAAATTTTAAATCGGTTTTTTTTATAGTTTTACGTTCCGAATGTCAAAAATTTTGGTTGACCACATACTAAAACATATCAAAGTTTAGTTTATAAAGTAATTTAAAAATAGTGAACATTTTTTTACATAGCAGCATTTTTTTCCTAATTTTTATTTATGAAAAATTGAAATCTTTTTCGTTTTCGGAAAAGTTTCAAATTAATGTACTAAGTACATAGGTATATACGAATGAAGAAGAAAAACTATTATTTCCTCTCTTTCATGGTTGTTTTTTGACGTCAGAGGATTTTCTAGTGCAAAACTATAACACGAAAGCCCGACAACGATTGATCGCTGCCCTAGCTATAGTACTGCCCATGCTGAGTTAATATCATCCGATGACGAAACAGCGCCTTCAATTCTAGTCCAACACAGTGTTAAACTTGCTTCTTCAGTGAAGGATTTTCAAGTCTCACGTCCTCATTGACAGTAGTCATGACAGCGATTGATCCCTTTCCAAATTTCATGTTGCTGTTTCGAACCAAAAACTTCTCTGGCGGCGAAAAATAGCCAAAAAATTCTTAATAACAACAACGATTTTAGCAGAATCGGCAGAATGGGTTTCCTTTCAATTCTGCTAAGTTTTTGCACAAAAATTTCCTCTGCTAAATTTAGCACAATTTCTGCTAAGATGGCAACACTGATCACGGGCTGTACTAGCGTTGTCAATTACCGTCTGCAACATTTTCCGATTAGAAATTATTTATTACCCATCTCTCGGTGCCTTGATTTGTAATAACAACACTTTTAAAAACTGCTAAGGAAGCAAAAACAAACTATTCGCAATGACTACCTACTACAAGACTGGACATCACGCAGTATTTTTTTTATCAATATTTATTCCTTATTCAATTAAGAAAGGGAAGCAACAGATGTTGCACGATGAAAAAAGAGACAGAAACTGATAACGAGTCGCATTCACCAATGCAATGACATCATTCCAGATCGCCTAAGATTTCGATTTCATACAACACAAACAAGCGAATGTGAGTTTCACTTCTTATATATTTTGTTCCTATACATTTGTGTTGTGGATGGAACAGACGCACACAAATGGCGTTCTACTGGGTCGCCTTTAAGAGTGTGTATGGGCATCGACGCCGTCTTTGCCGATACTCCAGCATGTAGTTTTGGAAAAGTTTCGAAGAGATAAAAGTATATTGCTATCGCAGTGCGAACAGGAAAATAACAGTGGGTTAGGCTTGCTCTCTCCTTCTTACAGAACAAAGTTCGAGAAGTTTCTCTTTTGAAATCCGAATTGGTCTTAGCAATTAGTATAGCCACGAAGAAAACAAACAACTGGAAGGGAGCGCGCGATGCAAGCTGGCGGTAATGCGAAATCAGTCACCGACGAACGAGGGCATAGCAGAAAGCAGAGTTGGAAATGGAAAGAAAAGGACGTTAACTGCGAATGCGCATGAGTGCTATTAAAGATTGGAAATAATCGAGGTATGACTACCATACTATTACTACGTATGCATGGAGAATCCAAAGATCGGAATTTGAATCGCGTATATGACAACACCGGATCGAGCATGAGATGGGATTGACATGAAGAACGAAATAAACGGTTTCGATTCGATTCAGGTCGAGAAGTTGGTTCGAATCAAGTCGATTTCATTCCAATCCGATCTGCGTCTACATAAGAATTTAATGAATTGAATGCGGATTAAATCCTTAATGTATATGTATGTAGTGTATCCCAGCGGGAAATGAAGCGCTTGCAAATTCATTAACGAGCGCTTCTTAAAGCAGGGAGTTGCTCCAAGGACGCTCTCCGTTTATTTCAAATTAACATTTCATGTCATTGCGAGAAAGACCTTGTCATTACGTTTTCGTAAAGCGCCATTGAAGCGCTTAGAATGCAATGATTAAGAAGTGCATAACATTTGTAAAAACTAACTTTAAAGCGCTGTAGAAGAGTCTTGCATTCAATAAAAAACGGGAATATATGAATTAGTTTTGTATCTCTCCAACATCGTTTAGAGCGATTCTAAAGCGCCTTGTATTTATATCAAGAATGAGTCGATACTTCTTACTTTTTTTGAAGTAATTTTAAAGTTCTTTATCTTTATACACTCAGTCACAAAAGTCTACATACACCGCTTAATTATGTTATATAAAGAAAACAACAAACACTAGATTCAAATCAAAACAGCTAGTATATGCAATAATATGAAACAAACAATAAAGTAACAAAAAATACCAAAAGAATCCGTTATTTCTTTAGAAAAACGAAAAAAGGAGCGATGAGCACACCACAAAAGTCTACATACAGCAAAATTAATTCAACGAATTGCATTTTCTTAACTGTCATTTCTCCGAAATTTGAAAACTGTTGATTGTATTGCTTTTTTGTATTTCACTATATTTGTTTTGAGTTAGTTTCGATAAGCGATTGCATTGAAATAGTGGAAAAATGAGCTCTAGAAAGGGAATTTCGAAGGATATACGCCTTTCAGTTGTTAGATTGCGACAGGAAGGAAAATCTTTGGGCGAAATCGCCAAAATAGTTAAAGTGAGTCAGTCGTCCCACCGTCGAAAGCATTGTAAAAAAAATTTAAATTTACTGGCAGTATCGATAATAAGCCAAGATCTGGACGACCTAGAGTGCTAAGTGAGCGTAATACTCGATCAGTATTAGAAAAAGTGAGAAAAAACCCTAAGATAACTACACCTGAGTTGGCGAAATATATTCAGAATGACTTCGGTAAAATTCCCAAACACCTCATAAATATGATGGTCCACATGATTTTCAAAAAAAACTTTGTGCTAACAAACGGGAAAATTGTTACCACAAAAACCTTTAGCGTCAAGGAAGGACTCCAATAGGGAACAGTAACTGCACCCACTTTATTCGCGATTTTCATTAGCGATCTCTTTGAAACATTCGAATTTAATAAATTACCCAAAAGATCAATCGTCGCATTCGCAGAGGACCTAATAATTTATACACCCGAGAGAAAGAAAATTATTAACGAAAAACTTTTATGTTTAAGGAATTCTGTACTAAATAAAGCGACTCATATCCCACCTATATACAGTGAAACCCGCTTATAAAGTGCACTTTTATAACGTACTTTCGGCACAAATTTGAAACGTTTATATGTTGTTTATAACGTATCATCGGTTATAACGTTCTACTTTTGTGGTCCCCTCAAGGTACGTTATAACCGGGTTGCACTGTAGTCCTTTCTTTCTGCATTATTAAATGCAAATATTGTATGCTGAGCTGGGCTGTCCGCGGCCGGGAGCGGTGGCTTCTGCTTAGCTATTATTAAATGGCGGAGCATGATGCGGTTGGCGGCGGAGAGTTCGGCTCAAAAACCTAGTTTCAAGTTAGTATGTAAGTTCAGCCAAAACCGGATATAACGACGGATCGGTTATTACGACTAAATGGCATGGTCCTGATCGAATCTCTATACAAAGAAATGTATCTAAATTGCATATTGCTTATTGGATATAGCGACGAGTTGAGAGGATCCCTTCAATGGCGTTAAATCCGGTTTTGACTGTAATTGTAAATAGCTGTAAGTAGAGTAGAAAATGTTATGTAATATCGGGGTTTTTTTTGCCATTTTTTCCCAATAATGCAAATACCCACGAAGTCCACCGGACTTCGGAGGTATTTTATTCGATAGTATACCTACATTAAGACTGTAAGCAAATAAACGTTATTCAGTACCAAGAGACCCTCGAACTTTTTGTCGACAACAAGACACATGTTGACTACGTACTCCAATGGAAACCATGGCCTGAAAAATTGTTGTTCTATGCTAATTTTCGGTACATCAGCCTTAATTTTAACAAAATACAAAATCATACATTAAAAATCATTTCGTATTAAGAAAACTGCAACTTCTTTTCCTTATTTTTGGACGCTCCTGTCCATGAACACTTAATCACGTAAAAACAATCTTTTAAATATTACCACGGTGGCGCAACGGGCTAGCGCATTGCAACTTGTACGTGTACGAAAATCTCTTCAGAGGACCTACATAGGTTCGAACATTCGAACCCGCAGTCGATCGATGTTTCCAGAAAAAAACTAGTACTTTAAAAATATATAACATTAAAAAAAAAATTGATCTAATTTGCAGTAGTACCGCCGCGACGAGCGGAAAAAAAATTTATAAAAAAGGTGTGTAAGAAAAAAGGAACTGAAAAATAAAAGTAGTAGAAGAAGAGTTTTCTTTTTTTATTTCGTTATTTTCGAATCTCATTCTCAACTTTTTTGCTGATTAAAAGAGGATTTAGCCAGGGCAACTTATTTGCTGTTTTAAGGTTGTTTGGTGGTTTGCTACAACGTTCTCACAGCTGCATTCTATCTCCCACGTTTAACTTCACAACGTTGTAACAACGTTGCCATGTGGTTGTTTCACTGTTCCATCGCAACCAAATAGCTTTTGAAAGTTCTGTAACAACCTTGCAAGAACCCGTAAACAGAGATCTGTGTTACTTGGGGAATAAATAGGTGCACTCTAAAAAATCCGCTGAATCTTATTGCATTTTTACGGCAAAATTAGTGGTAAAACTTACGAAAATCAGTTGGCGGTAGGAAAAATACATACCTGCTGTAGTAAATCAAAAAAATATGTAGTAATAATCGTATTTACTACCAAAGCGGTTTACTTTTGCTTCCAAATTTTTAAATTTACTAGTACAGAAAACGGTTTTATATGTATTAATTTTACTATCAAGCAGAGTAACTTTACTTTACAATAAAGCGGCTTTATATCACAGCAGAGAACTTTTCTTGTATTTCACAACATGACGCAAATCGTGCAAAGCCTTTTGGACGAACAGTCGTGTCGGGCGTCAATCAATTTGTTAAAGAATAAATTAGATAATAAATAAAATGTTTATGTGTAATGTAGGTGGGTGTACTTTTTTTTGTGACATGAGATGCGTGTTAAATAAACATTTCTATGTACATCGGTACGAAATAAATGTGGAGTTTATGTGTCCAATACAAAGTTGCAAAAAGACTTTTAAAGATTATAGTACTTATAAAGTGCATTGGTGGAGGCATAATGAAAAAAATTTAATTAAATGTGAAAAAAAGACATTAATTTATCATAGAAACTATAATTGTAATGTGAATAAGTGTTCTTTCCAATCTTCAAGTTTCCGCGAAATATGTGGCCATGTAGCCAACCATCTATCTGTCAAAGGCACCGAAATCACGTGTCCATGTTTTTCAACGTTTTGAGGTAAAAGTTTTTCAACATACTACACTACACTACTACTACATTGTATAAAATATTCCTTTACCTCCCAGCAGACCAATAAAACGGAATGTTCTGATGTCCGCGAAAAGTTCCGAGCTATTTCAGACATAAGGGAACATGAGACAGAAGTTTCCGATGGATTTCATTCGGAAAATTGAAAGATCAATCCATGACGAAAACAATAAGTATTTCATGGAATTATCAGGCAGAATTCGAAAAGAATTTTCCGACATCCAGACATATCGTGGAAAGCTTTGTTAAAATTCCGAAATCCTTGTGCTGAGAAGATTATAACTAAATAAATTAAAAACATTCGCTGTCTTGTCCGATCCGACTTAAAAAATACAGTATCAGTAGAATATTCGCACAATCGAATATGATTACTGAAAATTCTACAGACTCTGTTTTTTACGTCAAACCTGTTAAAAATAATCAGTTTAAATTTGAATACGCTTTCGAAAGGGGAAAAAAGCTTTGGGAAATGCTCCGGACATTTCTCATAGATTTCGGTAAGAAAAACCCGACGGAACAGCGTCAACCACGCCATATGGAAATCTGGCGGAAATTGCATGGATTTCTAGCCTGGAGTTCCGACTCTATAAAGAACTTTCCACGGAATTCTGACGGATTTCTTTGTTTTTGGTCTGCTGGGCTGTTTCTTAGTTTGGATGTATTTTGAACGAAATACAATCAGCCAATTCAACTAATACTCCCTGGGCAGCAGTAAAAGGTCTGTTTGAAAACGTTTAGGTATATTATGTTAGTGCTTATCTATAAATTTAACTTTTGCTCAGATTCCGGTGACGGTAATTCAACAGCGTACATTTTCATCGAAAAAATATTGGTGGCAAAATATGATAAATTCAATATTATGGACCTTATAGCAGAAAATATTTGCTACTTCTTCGCATTCAATATGATTTATCCGAAGTCCATGTCACTAACAATGGATTTCTTAGTGCGATATATTCACAAGCATTGAAAAGAAAACTCTGAATTTCAAATAAAACACTTTTTTTTAATTATATTCTCCTTTTATTGTATGGTATAGGAGTAGTTCTGTAAATAATACAATTCGTTTTTCTTAAAATAAAAGTACATAATGAATCGATAATAAATAATAAAAAAACTTATAATCAAGTTTTAAACTGAAAAAATACAGGAAACCGTTTCTTAATATAATCTTATACACACATTATATATGTATAAGTACATTATAATAGTGCAAAAAAAATTATTTTTACAATTAAACTAACCATATCATTTTTCTATTCTTGAAAAGACAACTATGAATTTCAAATAAAACACTTTTTTTTTAATTATATTCTCCCTTTATTGTTTGGTATAGAAATTCTGTAAATAATACAATACTTTTTTCTTGAAAAAGAAGTAAATAGTGAATCGATAATAAATAATAAATAAACTTACTATTACTTTTTTTATTTCTTTATATAGGTTAGTGTGTATACATAAATTACTCTAGCTTGGAGTAAATTGCGGAGTAAAATTACCCTTTTTTACGTATTAGTCTACTAAAAATTACCCTAAAATTGAAGTGACTTTTGCTTCAAAATTGAGTAAGAAAACAACTATATTAAGAGAGTAAAAAAGAAAATTAGTCTCTAGGTGGATTTTGCTGTGATTATAATAGGTAACCTATTGCCTATAATAATTATAGTAAATTTCAACCAAATTTTTTTAGAGTGATTAAAATAGTGCTATTAAATTGGGGATGCCACGTGTCTGGAAATTTCAGCAAGATAATGACCCAAAGCATATGGCTTTTGTAGTCAAAAGGTGGCTGCTGTACAACGTACTTCAACAACTCAAAACGCCACCACAGTCTCCGGACCTAATTCCTATTGATCACCTGTGGGCAATATTGAAAAAAAGGTTCAGGATCATAGCATAACAAGTAAAAATCAGCTGAAAACTATTTTTAAAAAGGAGTGGAACGAAATAGCTGTTTCAACCACTGCTAATTTAGTAAAAAATATGCAGAATAGACTAAAAGCTGTTATTAAAGCCAAAGGATACCCCACCAAGTATTAAATAGGTTTAGTTCAGAAGAATTAAGTGTATTAAAACTAATATAAAATGGTGACCAAATAATTTTGTGAGATGAATTTTCGACCTTTTATTTTCTTTTTAACTTAATAAATTTATTTCAACTACTAACAATTATAAAACATATTGTCTGTTTATTAACAAGACCGACATCAAATCGACATCAAATCCTAGTTTTCACTTTTTTCATATATTGCATTTTAGTGTCTTAAAATGACGAATTTAGCTCGGATTCCCGGGTGACCAAATAATTTTGTGAGCAACTGTATACGTAATATCGTAATATACGATGGCTCCGGCATGGGCTTCACGTTGGGAAACATTGATCTAGGGCCTTTGCGGGTAGTTGCTATACAAAAATCCAGTAAAAATGTCCTCAATTAATTTACGGAACTCACTATAACTCCAGAAACCGGTAAACCATGAAGTTGAAATTTTGAACAAATTAGTTTTGAGTGAAAATAACGTTCAACCTCACTAGTCAGTGAAATTCCTTTACTCCTTCAAGTATCATCCATACAAAAAATTCTTAACACGTTGAGCGCCACGGTCTACCGGTCGTCATTTTTTTGCTTACCGTGGGGACCGCAAAACGAATGACTGTTCTAGCTGCGCGTACAAAAATGAACACCTGTGGAACACGTTGTCACCAGCCTAAAAACGAAAAAAACACCGGTGGGCACGCGGCGCTCAACATGTTAAAAGACATTTTCAAGAAAATTGGCCGATAGTTTCAGCTCTTTCAACTATCTCTTGAGGCTTGTCCTGCACCCTCGGATGTTCATATGTATAATGCTATAAAGTTGAAATTTTATAAATATATATAGCTATCAGAGAAAGGAAAAACACACATAACCCATACATATAGATATAAGTGTAATAGTCCGGGAGGTAGCGTATCATTAGAGTAAGTCATTTCATACCGACTGAAAATCAAATCAATAATAGTTTTTTCTAATAGATAACAGATCTGATCGTCAGCCACTCCAGTAGTGGTGGAGCTAAGGGTGAAAGCATGTGAAAGTGGTAAAAAATTTTGAATTTTAAAGTCATTTCATACCGCTCCAAAATTTAGGGGATGATTGTTTAGATCATTTTCAACCTAAAAATAATCGTCAGCTGCATGGAAGACGGGGGAATATACGTCAGTCGCCTACATGAACATGTTAAAAATTTTGAATTTTAAAGTCATTTCATACTTAATGAACTTTATGCAGATGAATTTTCATACTTTCCAAAGAATAAAGAAAACCGTCAGCTTTTATAGCATGTTGTAGCGGGGGTAATACCGTCAGTCAGGGTCATAAACATGGTACGTGCTCAGTGCATATGAGCATTGTATAGTCTTTTTCACGAATTAAATGACGATCTTTACACCCGCAATCATCCTGCTGACGTCGATTGTTATTTTTCTTAACAATTAAAGTACTGTACATTTCAATTTCAATAAAAAACATAACGCAGTCACGATCGGCTGCAAGCCAATCGTATGATACTCTAGATGAAATACTGAACTCCGATTTATATTTTAGTTGGAAATATATCAAAAGAATGAGGAGTGCACAAGCAATTATTACACGACCTTTTACTTACAGGTAGTAACTTTTGTGTAGTGGTCGATTTTTTGATTTATAGTGAGTTCCATAAAGTAAGTTAGGACATTTTACAGAATTTTTGTATGGCAACTACATGAAGGACTTATGGGATATTTTTCATATTAATAGTTTCAGCTGCGACTATTATAAAATTAATGTTTGTAAAATTTCAAAGTCGTAAATGAAAGCTTTCTAAACTTATCGTGCAATATTGGTGAATATGTTTATTAAGGACTTTTGTATGACAGCTACCCAAAGGAGTCAACCGATGGCGCTAATAATTGAACTCCGTCTTGGTTTTGGTATAAAACTAATTCCTGTAAAATTTTAAATTCCTGCTCTAACTCGTTCTGGAGTTATAGTGAATTCAGTAAAAAGCATACGTTTTTGAAGGACTTTTCTAGGCTGCTACACGAAGGACTCATTCGATTTGCATCATATTCAGAACATTCAATTCAAACATTTTAAACCATTCGTATGCAAAATTTCAAGTTCCTAACTTGAAGCATTCGAGCAATAACTGGGAAAACGTGTTTCAAGGATTCTTGTATGGGAGGTACCCGAAGGAGTGGAAGGATATCGCCCATTAACGAACTTAGCCTTACTTTTTCCATTTTACAAGTTGTGACAAGATTTCAACTTCCTAGGTCAACGCGTTCTTGAGTTATCGTGCTAACGGACGGACGGACGGACGGACGGACGGACGGACGGACGGACGGACGGACGGACGGACGGACGGACGGACGGACGGACAGCAAACGGATTTGGGGGTTTTGGCCAAAAATAAACACAAAATAATATATAACTTTTTTTCGTCCGAGGCTCGGTTCTATGCGTTACAAACTTTTCGGGCTGGATTAAACTTATAATACTCTATATGTTCATCTAGAGTATAATTATATTAATTTAATATAAGTTATACCACTTTATGCTGTAAATAATGAGTTTTCAATAGATTTTTCATGCTAGTGAAGGTCAAACTATAACTAGAAGAATATGAATTCATAAAAAAACGATGATGAAAACCGTTGGAATGATAAATATTTTCGTTTTCATTTTATTAATAAATTTAAATAATGTAGAAGAAGGCTTATCTCTACCAACACAAAAATTATTGAACGATTTCTTTGTTAAACTCTTCTGTAGTATCTGATTCGTAGTCATCAGTTTCCTCGGAACTATCCTCGGAGCTATCTATGATGACATTTCGTTCAAATTTCTCTGCATCATCTTCTTCATTATCACTTTCAACGTTTTCTGTGATAAAAAAAACATAAGTTTTGCAAGGTAGTATCAATAAAATTATATAAGTTTAAAAGTACCTTCAGGACTTTCATCGATGATCGTCACGCCAGTGATTGTCGGTGGGACTTGATCACCGTCAAACCTCTTGAAAGTGTATTTATTATTGTCCTCCCTCCATCCATAGTCTAAGGGTCATAACTCCGATGGAACTGACTGATGAGCATGATACCAAAGGTGTGCTATATATGATGAGCGTAGTATATGTTGATATTACTCCGATTGACATGGAGGAAATATTGCTCCGTCAATTGTATTTCTCAGCATAAACGTGTCCTTTTTTCATTCATTTTATAAGTTTTGGTAAATGTTGCTACCCGTGCTGTATTGACGTTGTCGATTGACTTAAAACTGTACATTCTGCAAACAAATTCTTCAATCTTTCTTTGAAGTTCAATAAAATTACAGTCATTTATATTTGATGAGTTTTTAAATGCTTCAATGTATGATTCCGATTTCCTTAAAATATCTAACGGTTTTTCCTTTCCTCTTCTATTGAAAGTGGGATTGAAGTCGCATCCTGTAAATGCATGGAATCCTGGCAATGATGCACATACCGTAGCTCCAAGTGCGTGATATAATTGAGTGACATTGATGTAACGTTGAGCATTACCACTTCCAAGTAGCATATGAATTTTTAAGTTGCTCCGAATATGGTTCATATTTCCTAACAGTATTATTAAAATATCTGTATCTGAACATCTTATCGTTACGTTAGCATCACTATCTATTTGACAAACGTGAAATACAATTATTGTATCGCCTTCTTTATGAGCTGCACAATTAAAATTCTGTTCTACGCTTTTAACAATTGTTACTGTATTATTTATAATACAGTATTGTTATCGATTTTTAAAAAAAAAAATTTGCTGCCCTCAAAATCTTTTTTTCCACGTTTCATGACTAGTAGACGCGAAAATAGCAATAAAAATTTTCACTCCGTCTGTACGCCGTACGCCGTACGTCGACCGCCCCACGCCCCAAGCAAAATCCTTTGAAGGCTCGTAGCTCTCAAACCAGTGGACCTATTAAATTAAAATTTTTTCTAGGAATAGACTTGGTGGACCCCTTGAATTGACATTATTTTCAGGGAAGGAGGTGTAAGGGGGAAGGCGGAGTAAGCGTTTTAGACGAAAAATTTAGGTTTCTAGATCTCAGGAACCGCTTGTGTTAGGAGGCTGAAACTTAGAATTTCTACAGGGATTTGATAATGGACCCATTTGCAAAAAAAAACAGATATGGGTGAAGGGGTGTGGGAGTGGAGGGGGAAATAATGCGTCCGAAACGCAAAAATGCCGAGATCGACAAATTCTAAAATCCATATCTCCTAAACCATTAATAGCAAGCAATTAAAACTTCACAAATATCTGTAGTTATACTGGGAGAGTAGATTGAAACAAAATTTTTGGGTGGGGGTAGTGGCGTACGGGGGTGGGGGTGAAAAACTTTAGATTACGATACCTCACAAACTAATTGGACCAGAAAAACAAAATTCGGTTTTATTATAAAGATTAATAAATAAAGATTGCTCAAAGTAAAATATTTGAAGGGGGTGGAGGAGCACGGAAGTGGGAGGGACTAGAATTTTTCAAAAATAACACGATTAATATCTCAATAACAGTGTAAGATGGATGTTTCAAATTTTTACCAGAAGTAGGCCTAATAGAACCTAAGTAGGGAAAAAAAGGTTGGAGGTGTGGGTGTAGAGGGTGAGGGTGTGGAAGGGTGAGAAAGAAAAAGTTCCGATGCTTATATCTTAAGAATCTATAGTGATAGGAAGCTGAAACTTGGTATTTAGATAGAGCTATAGTAGTGGCATGGTGGAAAAATAAATTTTTTTTAGGGGTAGTATGGTACGGTGGTGGGGGGTGTTTTCCCTAACTTCAGAACGGCTTATGCTAGGAAGTTGAAACTCGGTACGTATATGTGAATTAACTAGAAAAGTAGTTCTGATAAAAAAAATTTGAATATTCATTGGTGTTCAGAAGGGGGGGCAAAAAAATATATCGGTTAATATAAAATGCATATATTTTCACGATTTTCGTCATATCTACTAGGTCTTTCGAAATATTGAATTAATTTTTATTCTACGGATTCTTCAAGTGAATAACTAGAATGTGTTTTCAAGATTTTTTGAAATTCGACCCCTAAGAGGGTGTAAACTGGTTGCATACTTTTTCATTAATTCCACCATGTTTCTCAGGTCTGATCAGATATCGAATATCTTTTCACTTCCCCAGGTTTGTTTAAAAATCACCTTTTTTTAAGTTTTGTTTTTTTCAGCCTCTAGACCGCATCCCGGAATATGACCCAATTATTTAATTCATATGTTACACCCTTTTCTAACCGCTTCCCGAACTTTTTGTTAGGTTTTCAGTCACATAGTAACATACACCGCATCCCCGAATTGAACGCGTTCTGAACTTCAGCCGGAAAAATAATACAGTTGCGCCCAGACTGTTGGCAGATTTTTTCATTATGTTTTCGATATTCGTATCATACGTCATGATTAATATATATTGTTATTTCTCCTATGAATGGAGCCATGTAAGTATCTTCCCAATCATTACAAATAAATTCAATTAAGTCCTCCTCAAAAGTAATATATTTCAATTCGTTCGCAAAGTTGGTCGGTCATAATTGATGGGAACTATGTATACAATAATTTTGACCCTCTCTTCTGCCTCTCAAGAAGTGTTCATGATCTTTTATTGAAGGAGTAAAATACCGGTTAAATGCGATGATAGCTGTGCGTGCATTTAAGGAAGTAACCATCGAAATTAATTTTTTTGATATATAATAATATTTTCAACAATGCTGAGTGATCCGTCTTAGAAAACGTTCCATCCAGGGTGACACATCGCTAATGGTACTGGTGTCAATGAGTAAGTCAGTACTGCGTTAATGTTTAATGTTTTTTTTTAAAGACAACAATAATAATTGAACGAATAAATCACGTTGCATTCGTACTTCAACAAATTTACCAGAATTAGCCAATTTCTTCTTACAGCATTTGCAAAGTCAAGACGTTTCCTCCGGTAATTGTTTTTTCAAATATTTGAGGATAGTTGCGAGGAAACTGATGAATACGAAACAGATACTACAGAAGAGTTTAACAAAGAAATCGTTCAATAATTTCTGTGTTATTAGAGATAAGCCTTCTTCTACATTATTAGAATTTATTAATAAAATAAAAACGAAAATATTTAGCATTCCAACGGTTTTAACTATCGTTTTTTATGAAAACGTATTCTTCTATATAATTCAAAACGGACACCACCTTCATTAGCATGAAAAATCTATTGAAAACTCATTATTTATAGCATAAAGTGGTATAACTTATATTAAATTAATATAATTTTTATTGAAATTGAAATGTACAGTACTTTAATTGTTAAGAAAAATAACAATCGACGTCAGCAGGATGATTGCGGGTGTAAAGATCGTCATTTAATTCGTGAAAAAGACTATACAATGCTCATATGCACTGAGCACGTACCATGTTTATGACCCTGACTGACGGTATTACCCCCGCTAAAACATGCTATAACAGCTGACGGTTTTCTTTATTCTTTGGAAAGTATGAAAATTCATCTGCATAAAGTTCATTAAGTATGAAATGACTTTAAAATTCAAAATTTTTAACATGTTCATGTAGGCGACTGACGTATATTCCCCCGTCTTCAATGCAGCTGACGATTACTTTTAGGTTGAAAATGATCTAAACAATCATCCCCAAAATTTTGGAGCGGTATGAAATGACTTTAAAATTCAAAATTTTTAACATGTTCATGTAGGCGACTGACGTATATTCCCCCGTCTTCCACGCAGCTGACGATTATTTTTAGGTTGAAAATGATCTAAACAATCATCCCCTAAATTTTGGAGCGGTAAGAAATGACTTTAAAATTCAAAATTTTTTACCACTTTCACATGCTGTCACCTTAGATTCCACCACGGGTGCGGCGACTGACGCTCATTTTGCTGATTATTGAATATTATTCAACTGTTATAAATGAAATTTATTCGGTATAAAATTCCTTGATATGATACGCTGCCTCCCGTACTATAATATTCTACTTATTAAGGCGTACGGGAGTACCAAGCTTAAAGGTAAAGGCAGTGAGGAAAGAATGTTCAAGAATATAAGCGAAAAACTCGACCCCAAACATCTACCTTATTTATTAATTTAAAGTTAAGAACATCAAAATAGTAATATGTACTAAAAAAGATAGATTAATATTACTGAAATCAACACAATAATATATTCACGAAAAACAATATGAGCTTTATATGTTCATATATACATACATATGTACATATCATATCCAATAGGCGTTATAAGCAATATGCAATTTAGATACATTCCTTTGTATAGAGATTCGATCAGGACCATGCCATTTAGTCGTAATAACCGATCCGTCGTTAAAAGCGATGTCGTTATATCCGGTTTTGACTACTTTTACTACTGTATCGAAATTGGATATTGCTTATAACGACTACTGGATAAAGCGACGAGTTTAGGGGGTCCCTGTATACATATGTATAAGATTTGATGATTTTCCAGTGTTGAATGAACTCGTCAATTTGATTCCCCATAAATTTATCAAATTCGAATACTAAATGCTTACGTAGTAGTTCTGACATTTTATTTATGGATTTGTAACCTACACATGCATTTATTACGCACACACATGTAAAATACCGCTGTCAACCGGTTTTCCTATTGGCACACATTCACACCTACGCCATGCAGTATCAGTAGGCAGACCTGCTATTTCCAATTTTTAGCAGCACTCAATACTCATGCGCATTCGCACTTTAAGGGCACCATACACTATCATTTATGCATGTCATGCATGCATGAATATTTGAATTTTTCATGCCATTATGCCATCATGCAGCCCCATACACGAGAGATTTTCGAGAAAAATTCAAAGCTTCGTGCATGCATGACATGCATAAATGATAGTGTATGGTGCCCTTTACGTACTTTTTTACAACTTTGCTATGCCTAGAGTCACTGTATAAGAACTAACACAAACATCCACTATCTTGAGTACGGACAATGACCGCTTTTGGTACCTTTTTAGTACTCTTGAACCCTGCGAACTCCAAAGTTCGCAGGTTTCTTAAATGGCATAGTTTTAGTGTGTATACGTGTAGCAGATGGATTTTGATTAACGTTTCACGGAATCGAGATACATATGTCTCATGAAATGTCAACTAAATACAGCGTTTATCCACTTTAGTGGAGATAAAAATGAAAAATCGGACAACTGCAAAAAAATTTCAAATGTACTGGTTTCAAATGAAACACACATTGTCCGTACTCAAGATAATGGATGTTTGTGTTAGTTCTTATACAGTGACTCTAGCTATGCCCTTGTTCGTCGGTCACTTTCCAAATGCTCTATACTAAGGTGACTGTGACGGGTGACTGTGACTGATCTCGCATTGCCGTCAGCTTGCACCGCCCGCACTCTCCTAGTTGTTTGTTTTCATCGTGGCTATGCTAAGACCACACCGGATTTCGAAACTGAAAGTTCTCGAACTTTGTTCTGCCAGAATGAGAGCAATTCTCAGTCTTTATTATTTTCCTGTTCGCACTGCGATAGCAATATACTACCATCTCTTCGAAACTTTTTCATAATTGTATGCTGGAGTATCGGAACCTTTCACTCTATGACGCGACACTAGTAATTTATTTTAAGAATTTTCATTATGGATGTGTGTTGTTTGTCGTAGGAAAGCAAAGCAGGCCAACTCATTGTATTCGTACATAGGTACGATGAGTTATTTTAGCTGAGATAATGTTCAGCTGATTTTTGTTGTTAGTTTGCGCAAGCACATTAGCATAGATAGGTACGCTAGTTGCGATAAGGTAACTTTAGGTACGTTACTCACTATGACCATAGATATCGATGCAATGTGACTGGTTTTATAGTTGCAGTTTGGATCGAACTTTTGTATGGTTGAATTCTTTTTAAATGAAATACATAAGTATAGGTATATTAAGAAACATAACATAATTATAAGTATGTTATATATTAGTAAATTAAACTCTAAAAATACGCTACCGATTAAAAATATGTATACTATAATAAAGAAAATGGAGAGTAAAACTAGTCGAGATCGAGAATGAAAACTGGAAAGAGTGAGTAGGATGCCATGACGTTGTAGCAATATTGGTGAATTTCAGTGTTTTGTTTGTGTAACTACCCAAGCTTTGCACCATGAGCTGTTTGGTGTGAAAACGAGTTAAGCCCGAAACACAATGCTCCCGCTCCGTTCCGTCACGACAAGTGAGGTTATGTGATCCGTAAAAGTTGAATTTTGGTCAACTCGTCCGTTCCGTTCCGTTACGCAGGCCCGTGCGCAGGATTCTATAAATTATTAAGGTTGCGTTAAGCTCCCGTCAGACTGAATGTGATGACCTAAACAAAAAGGTTCTCACTTCCCTCGTGAAGTACACAACCCTTTCAAAGCCCCATGTACGAAAAGCAGAACGGCACAGCACAGGCTAAAGCCCGAAACACACACAATGCACACGTTCCGTTCCGTTCCGGCCAGTCCATAAGGTCTACTTTGACAGCTGAACGTGACGGAACGGAACGTAAGCATTGTGTTTCAGGCTTTAGTACTGGTGCCAGAGCTGCCAGTACTGGCAAATGTTTCGGGTCCAGTATGTGCCCTAGAACCAAATCATTGCCCAGCCAATGTCGATTTGATCACACCGGTCCTACTCTTGATGAAACTTAGGCCCAATACTGGGGCGTCAGTGAAAAAAAAATTTAAAAAACTTTTTTGTGTGTGTGTGTGTATGTGTGTTTTTTTAACTACTATTTTATTTACCTGTAAATAGTTATTTTTTTTTAAATGCGAATTGGTTTTTCTTACATGCACACTCTTGGATTCGAACCGTGATTCCGTCGCACATAAGTTGGCTATGCTACCTACTAGGCTAATCAGAAACATTCTCGTGATCAGTGCCGTCTTAAGATATTCGGCGCCCGTGGGTTACTAAAAATAATGCGCCCCTCGTCATAAGAAAATACAATTGTGATGGCTAGTTGAAGCGGAAAATACAACTACTTCAGAACTTGGCAATTTTATACCTTAGGATTTGTAAAGCATGAATGATTCTGTATTTCGTTTCGACTGTACAAATTTTTCTAAAGAAGCGTATAATCAAAAAATTCTTTCAATTGTAGTACCTACCTATCAACTTTTTGATGTGATATATTAGTTTTATTTATGATTTTTAATCATCTTATGACGGAATCAAAAATCATCAAGAATCGCTAAAGTTGGGAACTTACCATCTCCGTTTCTTTTGAAAATGTTTGTGATAGTGAAAAATAACAATAACTAACAAAAACAACAACAATCTGTAAAGTAAGCCTTACTTTATTATTCAAGGATAAAAATTACCATGAATTTTCAAAGAGAACTCGGACAACTTTTGTGGAAAATCTTTAACATACTATAATTATTAATTGATGTTTTCATGGCAAGCTACCATACAAGCTATTATGATTAAATGTTAGTTGTTATCCGGTGTCAGTGGAGTGAAAACCCCAACACGAAATCCCCGACTATTGACTACTCGCTGTCCGTGAGGACATGACAATTGGAATAAAATAAGTTGGCTGTTGACGTGATTGGTTCGTTTTGCCTGTAGTTGGTGCGATGATGAGAAATGTGGAGTGGCACATAGTTTCTCAAGGATCGACACGGAATACTGAAAGTTATGGCTTCAAGTAAATAAGGGGAATCAATTTCACCTAAGATTAATTTAAATACAAAACCAGTCCTAAGGATAATCCGTCTATTCTCAAGCGACTCTAGAGAAAGGAGTTTTAGACGCTGTTCGTAAGGAGGAAGATGCAACGTATCAGACCAGGGAAGGTTACTTAGAGCGAACCTTAAGAACCTTCGCTGTACTGACTCAATCCTACTCTTATGTTCCTCGTAATACGGAGCCCACACCTGACAAGCATACTCAAGAATAGAGCGTACAAAAGTACAGTAGGTAGCATTAGGCGAGCTTTCAAATGCCACCGACCTTTAGTATTAGGTTGAGATGGCAAGAATTTGCTAGTTCGTGGATTATAAAACTGGATTCCAATATCGCTATATAGAATTATCCTCAGCAATTCCACCAGCTGTCAGGGTGTTTCGGATAGTAGGCAAAGAATACACCCTCTGAAGAGTCTATGCCTTCCGATGACGAAACAGCTCCTTCGGACCAAGTCCTACACTTTCTTATAAACTGGCCTCTCCAGTGAAAATTTTCCAATTGTCATGTCCTCACGGACAGTGATTAACCAACAGTCGGGGATCTCGTGTTGGGTTTTGACACCGGAAAACAACTAACATTTAATCATAGGTTAGGTTAGGTAAGGTGGGTAGCTATTAGTATGGTCACTCCATGTACACAAGACACACTACTAATATGGTCCGGCCTCCGCGAGACCGTCAAAAAACGTTAAATTCGAAAAAAACGCCGACGTTTTTTCAGAAACACTATAATAAAAAACCAATGCTTTTAATAGATTTATAGGCATTTGAAAGCTACGAAAAAAATTTATTTTAAGTACAATATTTCAAATGAATATTAGAAATCTTAAAAAGAAATCTAATAAAAAGTTCACATACACATTGAAAGAAAACTTTCGAACTTCTTCTTCTTGCTTTCGAAATGGAGAATTGACACTTTACAATGTCAAATTGACAAGTAAACTGGTACGTCTAACGCAGGAAGTGATCAAAACAATTCGCGATATAATCACCATGAATCCGTTGTATAGCTAGAATCAGTTTTGCGTTCTTTGTAGAATTTTTGTAACAATATTCATTTTTTCGGACAGAGAAAGTCTGCAGCAGATGCTCCATCAGAATCAAAGAGTGGTCGCCAATCCCATTTATTATGCGATTTAGGAGCATCGCTGTCAGCAGTTCGGAGTTCAAGTGAGTTCCAGTAATTGGTGATCGAGTTAAGGTTATATTTGGGGTTGTTTTTTTAATTAAAGTGCTACTCGGAACTATTTGGAATGGCTGACATCATTGCCGTGGGGTGTTATAAGCAAAGAAAATCTCAGCATCGACGAAGCTGTTACGATATTAGAAAAAGACCATTATGGCATGGAAGACATTAAGAAACGAATTTTAGAATTTATCGCTGTTAGTCAATTGAAGGGAAAAATTCTTTGCTTCCATGGTCCACCGGGAGTCGGTAAAACTGGTATAGCAAGATCGATTGCGCGTGCCTTAAATCGAGAATATTTTCGGTTCATTGTAGGCGGTATGACGCATGTGGCGGAAATTAAGGGACATCGACGTACCTATGTCGGAGCCATGCCGGGCAAACTGATTCAGTGTTTGAAGAAAACGAAAACTGAAAATCCGCTTGTTTTAATCGACGAAGTTGACAAAATCGGAAAGTACGAGCGAAATTAAAGACAAAATTAAATTCGTTGTTACAAATAATATTTGCTATTCTAGAGGATACCAAGGTGACCCCAGTTCGGCGCTGTTAGAGCTTTTACACCCAGAACAAAATGCCAATTTTCTTGATCATTATCTGGACGTCGCTGTTGATCTTTCACATGTTTTGTTTATCTGCACGGCCAATGTAATTGATGGTATACCGGAGCCGTTGAGAGATCGAATGGAAATGATTGAAATGTCAGGTAATATATTCTATTAGTTTCTTTAGTTTACTTAAGTTAAATTTACCGATTTCTTTTGAAGGCTACGTGGCTGAAGAGAAAATTGCAATTGCCAAGCAATATCTAATACCGCAAGCAATGAACGATTGTGGCTTGGAAGATAAACACATCACGATTAAGGACGAATCGTTAACCATGCTAATTAAGAATTACTGCCGTGAGTCTGGTGTAAGGAATTTACAGAAACATCGAGAAGGTTTGTCGTCGAAATAGTTCTGATCTTTTGACCGACACTAACCAAACTCCAATTTCAGATAATTCGAAAAACAGCATTCAAAATTGTGAAAAAAGAAGCCGAACACCTTGAAATAACCGAACAAAACTTAAACTCATTCCTAGGCAAAGCGATATTCACGCAAGATCGAATTTATCAAGAAACACCGCCCGGTGTTGTAATGGGCTTAGCATGGACTGCAATGGGCGGTTAAACTCTTTTCATAGAAACAGCAAAACGGAAACTGATCGCGACAAAAAAGGATGACCGTGGAGACGGTTCCCTGCATATAACCGGTCATTTAGGCGATGTTATGAAAGATTCGGCACAAATTGCATTGACAGTGGCTCGTAATTTCATCAAAAATGTTGCAGACGAAAATACATTTCTGGAAGCAAAATAAGAGCTTTTAATTGCGCAAAATTTTTGAACGATAGACCACAGAACTTTGATTGTTTATAGCCATATTCATCTACACGTCCCGGAAGGTTATATTACAACTCGGGTACGTTAAAAAAATAAATATTTTGTTGCACAACTTGAGATCCAGCTTGAACTGCAGTGCTACCATCTTCCGATAAGACATACCGTTCAGATACGACAAACTCCTCCGGAACTGCCGTCGTTGAACAGCTGAAATCGGATATAAAATTCTCATATAACTGTAAAACAAGATTAATAAATTTTTTTACCTTTACAAATTTAACGCATTCATCTTTCTTCATTCCCTTCCTGTAGAGTTCCTTAATTAATCTGCATTTTTGCATTCCGCTCCGCCAAGTATTACGGCAGACGAGTAAGCCGATGTTGTGATATTTTGTCCGTGATATTTTGTCCGTTTAGCGTCCTTTTCCTTGTTTGGGTCATAGTTTTTGTATTTTCTTCGTTAATACGCAGTCCAATTTCGTTTAAAGCTTCCTCGAAACTCACCAGTGTCTCTTTTGCCAAGAGAAAATATCGCGCCATGATGTTGATATCATCGGCATTAAGTACAATTCAGGTGGGTTTAACAAGTAGTGAGCATCCCTGTTGCTTCAAACGATATATTTCTTACGGCGTATTCAAGAGCTAGAGTGAAGAGATCTTGCAGTTTATCGTTGTCGAATTTGCAGATTTATGATGATAAACTGCGGATATGCAGCATCGATAGGTTTCTTTTACGAGATAGTGATCGAAGTCACAATTAGCGCCCCGATTTAAGGGTACATCTAATATTAAGGACGCCCATCTCCTTTGGATAAGGACGTGGTCTATCTGGTTGAATGTATGGCCGTCCGGAGATGCCCAAGTTCATTGATGAATACGTCGATTTTGGAAGTTTTATGTGCTTGCAACTGGATTTCTGCAGCCAGCGAAATCGACCACTATTGTGGTAATGGAGAGTGCTCTCCAGCTGTTAACAACTGACTAGGAATGCAACAGTTACAACACTGGGCTAACAACCAATCAGAGCCTACCCTATTGATTCTTGTCCGAACCAACCCAGTGTTGCATTCAGCCGACATAATACACAAGTAAGTTGCAATGAAATTGTTTTGATAGTACTAACTTAATTAATTCTTCAATAAAACAGATCCACTCATGGACCGGTCCTCAACCTTAAATTTGGTATATTTCCTAAATGTCAGGATTTCATATGCCATAATCTCAGTGTACGAATCAAATCACAACGAATAAGATCCAGAGGATGTACTTCAAGACAAAATTGAAGAGCTTTCGCTCTTGTCTCCGATCTCATATTGCACAGCTCAAACATCGGCCTGGCTTAAAAGATTGTTCTATATTTGTATGTCGATCGAACGACCGCGTCTTCCAGTTTTTAAATCCAAGTAATGGTTGGTTCCCGTCGTGTTCCAGTACGTCTTCACCATCAATTTAGCCCTCTTGTAGACGTTAAATTGTACTTTTATTATATTAAAACTATATTTTATTTTAAACTTTTTTTTATTATCGTCTGCTGCTACTTTCAAGTAAAACAATAAAATGCAAATTTTTCCAGCTTTATTAAATTATATTACAACAATGGCAGTGGTAGACAATGCACATTTCGCTTTGGATATATGAGCTGAGGGTTGCATTTCTAACTCCTTTTCTGCGTGAATTGATTTACGCAACGCAAACTGTTTCTGTATGAAAAATTTTGATTCTTTCTTTAATCTTGCTTGATCTTCTTCTTGGCTATTATCGTCGTCCTCGTTATAGTCTTCCAATTCACTCTTTCGGACTGCAGGTCTTCCGCCTAATAAAAATAAAATGTAGTACGCATTAGTTGAAGATAAAAACTTACGTTAAAAAATTATATTTTGTTAGAAAAAATCGTAATTGAATAGTATTTAATTATTATTCCAACATAGGTGCTCCTTCATTTGTTTTTCGTTTTTCATTAGCAAAGGAAATAGTTTACCAAAGAAAGCTTACCTTCATATAAATCGGAACAGTCGTCCATAGCTATGTCGCACTTATAGACTCCCTTCATAGATAACTTGTGGAACATATCGATAGCTTTCGAAACGATTTTTGGAGTTTTACAAATATCGCATCTATCCCGGCAGAGCGGAGGCGGATCACCAAAGAAGTCGGAAAAGAGTTTATGGCGACATCGAAAACCCTCGCAATAATCAATGACCGTATCAAAGTTCTTTTGTGCTAACTTCGCTTGTTCAATGCGTGTTTGCGTGCTGTTCTTGTTAATATCAGCTTGTAGTAGAAAACTTTTAAACTTTACATCGTCACGACAATAATATATTTGACAGTATGAAAACAATCTATCGCGTTCAGCTCTTCCCGACTCCTGCAACAGACAACAATTAAAGTGAATAATGACAAAAATTCAAATTCAAATCGCACCTGATAATAGTTAGCCATATTTGAGGAACATTCCAATGAACGACAAACCGTACCGGCGCTTTATCGACACCTATTCCAAAACTGACTGTAGCACAAATAACCGGGCTCTTCCCGGACATCCAATCTTCCTGAACTTGTGTCCGATCTGATGTACTCAGACCTGCATGATAGGCAACAGCCGGTATTCCTAATTTGGTCAAGCCGTAAGCCAAACTTTCGACACTTTCCCTTTTCCGACAGTACACAATGCCGCACGGTTTGTCGCTACCTTTCAGACTCGGATCGATTTGGCCCAAGCAACCCTCAATGTACAACTGTAAATGCATAAAGTATTCTTAAAAACAACATCGTAGAAGAGGTTTTCTCGAAAGGACGGTGTCTTGAACTGTGATATTGGCCTCTTCAGCTTTAATTGGTCGTGTATATCGTCCAATACTTGCTTGGAAGCGGTTGCAGTTAGAGCGATCCATGGAATTTCCGGATAAAGTGTACGCAAAGTACCGAGCTTTAAGAAATCAGGACGAAAGTCGTGACCCCACTGACTCACACAATGCGCTTCCTCCACAACTATATACGACAATTTCTTTTGCTTTACAAGTAAACATATCAAGGCTTTACACGATTCCGTGTTGGCTTGTTCCGGTGTAATGTATAGAAACTTTATAGTCGGTCGAATACTTTTCAAATCGTTCAGAATTCGATCTCGTTCACGCTTACCGATTTTTGAATTGATCGAATTCGCAGCAATCTTCAGTTTGGCCAAGTGATCGATTTGATTCTTGATTAAAGCGAGGAGCAGCGAGATGACGAGTGTTACTTGGTTTTCTTGAAGTACACCGGGTAATTGGAAGCATAGTGACTTTCCGGCACCAGTCGGCATTGAAATGTAAACATCGTTTTTTCCTGGTGGTTGAAAGTACAGTTTAATAAGTTTTTGATAAGAAAGAAACTGCTAGATCTTACGTTCCAATTTTCCTTTTCCTCACTGCGTCCCTTTGCCGCTTACTTTTGAAATTATCGTGACCAAAGTGGGAATGCAGGCTCACTAGGAGTTCGTAAATAAATAAACAAACTGTCATTGACAATTTGTAAATAAACTGTCATATAACAGCTGTTCATGTCCACATACTAGGTTCACATATTTGCACACGCGCATACTTATCGGCTGCTAATTTCAAATTCGATTTCGAATTGCAAAAACGCCGAATGTAATCAACGGCCAGACCATGTTAGCGAGTGTCTTGTGTACATGGAGCGACCATAGCTATTAGCAGAGATAGCTAGCATATATGGTAGACCGCTAGATGTGTCCGTTGTGATCCCACTGCACCATAGCACGGCGCCTACAGCTGATAGCTGTTGTTGACTAATTTTCAAGAACAAACTGAGCCCATTTGGCCACGGTTTCTTTCTATCGAATATTTTACTTTATTATTTCAATAATACAGTATTGTTATCGATTTTAAAAAAAAAAAATTTGCTACCCCGAAATTTTTTTTTACACGTTTTATGACTAATAAACACCAAAAAAAGCAAAAAAAATTTCACTCCATCTGTGCGCCGCCCGTCCGCCGTCCGCCGTCCGCCGTACGCAAACTCGTTTGAGGAATTATAGTTGCCAAACCCTGTGAGCTATTAAATTGAATTGAATTTAATTTCTGAATAGATATGGTGGACCGCTAGAAGTGAGATTTTTTTGAGGGGTGAGGGTGTGAGGGGGAAGGTGAAAGAAGCGTTTTAGATGATTGATGAGATGAGATTGAGATGGTTTCTAGATCTCAGCAACCACTTATGGTAGGAGACTGAAACTTGGAATATCTATAGAGCTTTGATAGTGGACCCATCTGCAGAAAAATTGATGATATAGGTGAAGGGGTGTGAAAGCGGAGGGGGAAATAATGCATCCGAAACGCAAAATGCCGAGATCAACACATTCTAAAATCCATATCTCCTAAACCGTTAATGGCAAGCAATTTAAACTTAACAAATATCTGTAGTTATACTAGGAGAGTAGATTGAAACAAAATTTTTTGGTGGGGGTGGTGGCGTACGGGGGTGGGGGTTGAAATACTTAAGATTACGATATCTTACAAACCTATAGCACCAGAAAAACAAAATTCGGTTTGGGTATAAAGCTTGATAAATAAAGATTGCTCAAAGTAAAATCTTTGAAGGGGGCAGGGAAGCAAAAAAGTGGGGTGATAAGAATTTTTCAAAAATATAATTTTTCATATCTCAATAACAGTGTAAGATAGATGCTTCAAATTTTTACCAAAAGTAGGCCCAATCTAGCCCTAGTAGGGAAAACAAATTTGGTGGGGGGGAGTGTAGAGGGTGAGGGTGGGGAAGGGTGAGAAGGAAAAAGTTCCGATGTTTATATCTTAAGAACCTGTAATGATATAAAGCTGAAACTTGGTATTTAGATAGAGATATAGTGGTGGCATGGTGGAAAAATATTTTTTTTTAGGGGTAGCATGGTACTAGGATGGGTTTTTTTTTCCTAACCTTAGAACAGCTTATGCTAGAAAGTTGAAACTCGGTTGGTATATGTAAATCAACTAGAAAAGTAATTTTGATAAAAAAAATTTTAATTTTCATTGGCGTTCAGAAAGGGGGGCAAAAAAATTGTTCAGTAAATATGAAATGCATATATTTTCACGATTTTCGTCATAACTACTAGGTCTTTCGAAATATTGAATTCATTTTTATTGTACGGATTTTTCATATAAATACCTAGAATGTGCTTTCAAGATTTTTTGAAATTCGACCCCTAAGAGGGTGTAAAGTGGTTGTTTACTTTTTCATAAATTCCACCATATCTCTCAGGTCTGATCAGATATCGAATGTCTTTTCACTACCACGGGCTTGTTTAATAATCACCTATTTTTAAGGTTTGTCTTTTTCAACCTCTAGACCGCATCCCGGAATACGACCCAATTATATAATTCATATGTTGCACCATATTCTAACAGCTTCCCGTTAGGTTTTTAGTCACATAGTTACATACACCGCATCCCCGAATTGAACACGTTCCTAACTTCTGCCGGAAAAATAATAAAGCTACGCCCAGACTGTTGGCACATTTTTTCCATATGTTATTGGTGCGAAGGAGAGTTGGAAGTTGGAGGGAATTGTGCAAGAACGTGCATTTTCGACGTCGTGGCAATATATTTAAATGAGCCGTTTATTTTGAAAGTGGGGCAAGTCCATTTTTGAAAAAAAAAATAAAAATAATGATAACAATAGATAAAAATTAATATGATCTTTTTATCTGTAAACAATTTATAGTAAAAAAAATCAGGATCCTAATGAGATGGATGGGAGATGGAAGTTTTAGCTATGTATTAACAGTAGTGAAAATATGTTTATTTTGAAAGTGGTGCAAGTCCATCTTAGGTTGAAATCGTTTTTAACCAAATATGTAACACCAATGTGTTGATTTTATTTTAGTAATATTGGTAACACAGTTAACTTCTGCTTCTATTTTACTGACAGTTGTCTGTTGATAACCTAACAATTTTTAAGTAATTTCTAAATTGTAATTGTTTCTGTTTAGTTCAGTTTCTGATATTATCACAACAACAAGGAAGCCAACCAATTTCGGAAATATAAAATCACATTCTTTATATGAACAAAGTAGATCAATTACATCTAACAAATACAAGGACATAATGGATTTATTACGATATACTTATACCGCCCGATCATCTTGAATATTTTGAAATGATATTATAAATCCTAAGAAAAATGCGAAAATTAACGAAATGTATAATTTCATTAAAATTGGTAATAAAAATGAATTGTTTTTTGTTATGTTATATTTTCTACTGAAACATCTATTAAAAGATTTTTTTAACAAACTAATAAATTTGTATATAAAGTTGAACAGTATTTTGTTTTTATTATTAAAAAAGACTGATGCAACTTAAGGGGGCTCATATGAGTTGGAAGCTGAAAAATTAGGTGAATTTTAGAAATTATTATCTCAAAAACTATTTGATCGATTTTATCCAGATTGGTTTTATTCGAAAGGTACGCTAATAATTTTTATATAAATATATATTAGCCAGGGGCGCTGCTGTCAGGGTCGGAAAAAGAAATGTCCGTCACTCGCACGCTCTGCGGTTTCCACGATTACATGCAGGCGGTTGATCCAAAATAAAAATTTCAAAATGATTCTGAAAGTGTAAAGTATGATGCTCTTCGCTACGTTGTGGTTTTTAGAAGAAAAAAAATGTTCACAAAATGGCGGCCGACTGAACTTTATTTTCAGTTTTTAACATCAATTATCGACCTTTCTGGCTTCATAAAAAAAGAGTAAATAAGTTAAAAAAACATAACGCAGTCACGATCGGCTCCAAGCCAATCGTATAATACTCTAGATGAAATACTGAACTCCGATTTATTTTTTAGTTGGAAATATATCAAAACAATGAGGAGTGCACAAGCAATTATTACATGAACTTTTACTTACAGGTAGAAACTATTGTATAGTGGCTACTCGATTTTTTGATTGAGTGAGTGAGTGAGTTCCATAAAGTAAGTTAGGACATTTTACAGAATTTTTGTATGGCAACTACATGAAGGACTTATGGGATATTTTTCATATTAATAATTTCAGCTGCGACTATTATAAAATGAATGTATAAAATTTCAAAGTCATAACTTAAAGCGTTCTAAAGTTATCGTTCAATATTGGTGAACACGTGTTTTAAGGACTAATTAATGAACTCCGTCTTGGTTTTGGCATAAAACTAATTCCTGTCAAATTTTAAATTCCTAAATTTAGCTCGTTCTGGAGTTATAGTGGATTCAGTAACAAGCATTTATTTTTGAAGGACTTTTCTAGGCTGCTACACGAAGGACTCATTCGATTTGCATCATATTCGGAACTTTTGATTCAAACATTGAAAACCTTAAGTATGCAAAATTTCAAGTTCCTAACTTGAAGCATTCGAGCAATAATTATGAAAACGTGTTTTGAGGACTCTTGTATGGGAGGTACCCGAAGGAGTGAAGGGATATCGCCCATTAACGAACTTAGCCTTACTTTTTCCATTTTACAAATTGTGACAAAATTTCAACTTCCTAGGTCAACGCGTTCTTGAGTTAGCGTGCTTATGGACGGACGGACGGACGGACAGCAAACGGATTTGGGGGTTTTGGCCAAAAATAAACACAAAATATTATTAAATTTTTTTTCGTCCGAGACTCGGTTCTATGCATTACAAACTTTTCGGGCTGGATTAAACTTATAATACTCTATATGTTCATCTAGAGTATAAAAACCCTACGTAGAGAAGGGGAAAATCTATTCCAGAATAATGTGTGAAATTTTGGAACTAATCGGTTCAGCCATTTTCCGAAGATTTTCGGAACCGCCTTTGAAAAGTATGTTTCGAGATAATCGCGTTTAAATGAGAATATAGAGAATTCACGAAGGGCCCATCCCGGTTAATTGCCCATAACTTCCACAATTATTAGAATTTCAATATGAAATTTACACACAATATTCTTAAGACTACAAACTTTAAGATGACACACATTTTTTTTTTGAAAAAAAAACCAATTTCTACTCTGATGAGCCCCCTTAAATGTTATCCTTTTAATTAACGATTACGATAGGTGTTATTTTTTGCTCACTTATCCGGAATACGTTTTCTTACCTACTCTGGTAGGTTAGACAATTTATATACAATATAACGAAAATAGTTTTTTTATGCGAACTTATCCAGATCAGAACAGGTTAGAAAATCTATATTCTTTTTTCATAGAGAATAGGCTACATTAGAGAATTTAACGTAATTAGCTGTCTCAGTGAGCTCACAGACAACGAAAAATTTCTCTACGAAAAAATCTAAAATTCTCTAATCTAGCCTACTATTATATGAAAAAAATTTTAAAAAATGTCATAGAAACAGCAAATTATGTCGTTATTTTGTATATTAGGTGTTTTTCGCGATTTATCCAGATCGAGAGTAGCGATTCAAATTCTTATTGAAAACACCAAGAATACTGTTGTTTTTTTTATTTTTTATTGCTTTTTCCTGTAGATAGTAGACTAGAATATAGATTTTAGTCGGAATAGTAGCCCCCCGTAAGCTTACTGGGTCAGCTTTAAAATGTTAAAATCTATATTCTAGCCATCTATATACAAAGAAAAGCAATACATAACAAAAACAGCAATGTTCATGATGATTTCAATGTAAATTATAATCATCATTCATCACTCTGATCTGATATTCGATTTCATTAATTTTGAAAGTGGTGCAAGTCCATTTAGGTATGATAAAACCTTTGTTTCTTTTAGCCAGCACTATGAACACAATTGGATAATAAACTTACATTATCTAATACCACAAAAAACAAAAAATATGTCTATTAGTGCTTGCCAATATTTTTAAATTTATTGAAATGCAAGCCTTTAAATATCTCGAAATAACAAAAAATGGACTTGCCCCACTTTCAAAATAAACGGCTGAAATGTCAAACGTAAATTTTGAAAACTGAACTGCAGCTTATCGTTTCCCGGCACTAAACAGGTATCCGGCATTATTTATTTATTAATTTTTTTTCACTAGTCACAGTGAAGAATTATAACAACATATTCTGAAGTTTCGATCACGGTTTACATTTGTTTACATTTGTTTAGATTTTTTATCAATCTGATAGACAGGGGGTACGCAGAATTATGTTTTTTGGGGGAGGGGGGGGGGGGTTGACAACATAGATGAACTAGCAGAAGCCGAGAGTCAACTGACAAAAAAAACAAGACAGTACTAATGTATTTAATTCGGAAGTTGAACGCTGGACAGTTATCTTAGGTACTATTATTAATATTTTTTAAATAACAAATTAAAGGCGCCTGCCGGATTTTTTTGCGAACCAGGTAATAATTTTTGTCAACATCCAACTCTTGAAGGACATGTATTAACGCTAGTCCAGTCAAACGCAAAGGGGAAAACTTCTCCCTGCGGTGGCGACACTAACTCATCAAGAACTCTGAGGAGCATTTCAATATATGGGTACAGATTCTTGCCATAGATATCAAGAACTAGCAAAACGGTTTCAGGTTTACTTTCATCGCCATTTAGCTAACTCGCCTATTTCTGCACCCATACAACGTACTCGTGCTACACTGTTCTTACAGAAAAGCCAATCAGTTTTTAATAAAACTCGCTAACATTTCAAAAAAGATTAATGTTTTGTTCAGATTCTGTCGTGTGGAAGAAAGACGTTCATGTTGTACCTCACAACTAATTTTAGGTCATGCCAGTCGTTCGGTCATGACTAATGGTATAAACACAATTGAGACGAACTTCGCCAGCGGAGGCGAAGTTCGCTGAATTGTACCGCGACACACGTAAAGTTAGCCAGCCGCTCGCCGACGTAATTCTGCGTCAGTACGTGTGTTGCGGTACAGTTTTATAATTTTGACAGCTAAGTTCGTCTCAATTGTGTGTATACCATCAATCGGCATTTTTCCGCGACATAAGCAAAGTAGCGAGCCGATCGTACCAGGAAATCCGATACTCTACTTGGACAACAACTTATGAACTAAAAACATTGAACTACGAACACAAACGAATCAAGACTTATATTTTAAAAGGCAACAAAACTTAGAGCTAAGACGATTCATAAAGAAATACGTCACGAAACACAAAGAAACATGAAAAGAGCAACATACAACACTAAAGCTAAGACGGTTCACGGAGAATCTCGTCACACAAGGAGCACGAAACAAGACAACACAACACTAACTTATGAGCTAAGACGGTTCACGAAGAATCTCGTCACACAAAGAGCATAAAACAAGACAACACAGCACTAACTTATAAGATAAGACGGTTCACGAAGAATCTCGTCACGAACGACAAGTAACACGAAATAAAGACAAACACAACAGTGGCTGAAAAGAAGAATTTGGCATAAAACCTGGAAAATGGTCAACGGGATCACAAGACGTACCAGGTTACGCATTGCGACTGAAAAACCCGCCGACAAAATATTCAAAACCCAAAAATGACTATATACCCCGCATGACATACACCAGCCACGAATTATGAAGAAGGAAAATCTCAAAGTTCGAAAATTCTACCTGAGTATAATTCATGGTGGCGGAATGTTTGGTACAACATATAAGCAAAATATATAGCCAGAAATGGGATTTCGGTCAGCAGTACAAGTCTACCTAGAAGGCCAGTGGGGTTACACTCCCTCTTCGAAGTAAATAATTACTCTGATCGGACGGTTGACCTCAAGGATTCTCCGACCGCATAAGGCCAGTGGGGTTACACTCCCTCTTATAAAGTCACGAGTTGAATTAGGTCGAGTCCATGAGATAGTGTCGAGGCGGGAGAACGACAAAACAAAGTCGAGACGCAAGCAACCAGGGACGAAAACGTAGTGACGTCATACCAAGGCAAAGACGGTGGCGTAATTCAGACGAAGCAACGTATATCAGAGGAGGGCAGCGACGAGCCAAGCGACAGAAGAGGCAGAGCAGACGAGAGCAGCGTCATTCCATACGAAGGCAGCGAAGGACGAAAACGGAGGAGCTCAGCGACGAATCAGTGGGAGCAGACAAGAGCGGCGACGCGAGCTAAGTAACATACCAGAAGGCCGCGACACAATACCAGAAGAACAACGTAGACGAGCGACGTCGAAGAGTACGAGAGCAGAAGGCGAACAACCACGGACAGGACCAACTGAGCCAGCAACAACGCATAGGACGACGACGGAGACAAAATAACAGTGGAATTAAATATTGAATTTTATATGTGAAATTAAATTAAATGAAACCAGAACTATTGAAATAAAGTGAAGTCAATTTTAAACAAATTTTTGTAACGGACTCTGGAATCCGACGAGTTAAACCCCTGGAAATTTGAATCGTTACAACACATTGGCACTAATGTGGCATGAGTAAACAGAACTAATCGTCGGATTTATCAGACAGGAGCTGCTCGTAGGGCATGCGTTGACCACTACACTCAGATTAAATGTTGCTAGCGCGTCACATGAAAACCCCGTTCTTAAGAACCGTACAGAATGAACGCAATCGCAGACGGATCGAAATGTCAAAATGTCGCAACGAGATGCAATGTATCGCTGTCAGCCGCAAGTAAACTCTACATGGACACAATAACTGGCTTGAGTCGCAGTTCTATTAGTGTCAATAATCAATGCGAAATTGATATGGACGCGAAAATCAGTGAACTATTTTTAATTCTCATCGAAATTTCTTATTTTCCATTTTATTACTTTCTTTTTTAAATAATACAGTGCGTTTTAGATTATGATAACGTCATATTTCGGTCCGATCACTTGCGATCATTTTAAAACATTGCGAACAGCGAACTTACTTGCGACTCTCTCCGACCCATAGCGTTCATTCTGTTTACCTACATGCAACCACATGCATTTAATACTGGTTTATTTGCCTGGACTGGGGGGCAGTCCGCGGCTGGGAACGGTGGCTTCTGCTTCGCTATTCACGAATAGTGGAGCATGATGCTGCTGGCCCCGCGGCGGAGAGTTCGGCTCAAAACCTAGTTTTAAGTTAGTTTTTAAGTAATTGTATACACTCAAACCTGTTTTTGTGCGGTCTTTTTATGTGCGATTTTTTTTTGTGCGAATTTTTTTATGCGATTTTTTTTTTGTGCGATTTTTTTTTGTGCGGTATATGGAAATTGCAATCAAACATAACATAATTGAAGAACTTATCAATAATGAAGAAGTTATCAATAAAAAAAATTAGTAGGTTTAATGCATTTCATCACATTACATAAGTATACACATTTTTGGGGATTTGTGTGTAGAGGGTGAGGAAGGAGGAGGGTGAGGAAGGAGGAGGGTGAGGAAGGAGGAGGGTGAGGAAGGAGGAGAGTGAGGAAGGAGGAGGGTGAAAAGGAAAAATTTCCTATGTTCATATCTTAAGAACCCATAATGATATAAACCTTAAACTTGGTATTTAGATAGAGCTATAGTAGCGGCATGTTGGAAAAATATAATTTTTTTTAGGGGTAGTATGGTACGGGGGTGGGGGGTGTTTTCCTAACTAGATAACAGCTTATGCTAGAAAGTTGAAACTCGGTGTGTATATGTAAATCAACTAAAATTTAATTTTGATAAAAAAAAATTCGAATATCCATTGGCGTTCGGAAGGGGGGCAAGACAAAATTATCAGACAAATGCACATATTTTCACGATTTTCGTAATATCTACTAGGTCTTCCAAAATATTGAGTTTGTTTTATTCTACGGATTCTTCATATGAATACCTAACATTTTTCAAGATTTTTTGAAATTCAACACCTAAGGGGGTGTAAAGTGGTTGTATACTTTTTCATTCATTTTTCCATATCTCTCAGGTTTGATCAGATATCGAATATCTTTTCACTTCCACGGGCTTGTTTAATAATCACCTATTTAAAAGTTTTTTTCTTTTTCAACCCCTAGACCGCATCCCGGAATATGACCCAATTATGGTATTCACAACATATGTTACGCCCTATTCTAACCGCTTCCCGAACTTTTTTTTAGGTTTTTAGTCACATTGTAACCTACACCGCATCACAGAATTGAAAGCGTTCCGAACTTCTGCCGGAAAAATAATAAAGTTGCGCCCAGACTGTTGGTAGAATTTTTTGCTAATGAGATAGTTGGCGACTAGTCTCATGATTTGTTTTGTAGGTAGAAGAAGTTTACTTAAAGGGAGCAAAGACAAAGACTAGCTATAACAAAACAGGACGCTACGCAGTATTTTTGTTATAAAAATTTGACCTTGGTTTCTTTATTAATTAGGTGAGGGAAGTAGATATACATATGTAGTTATATTTAGACGAGATTTCAAGTAGCTGCCAAGCCTCGTCTCTTGATTTCGTTAAAAAAAAGCAATTCCTAGTCATTTAGTGTTAGGTGATCAGTTATTTTCTACGTGAGACTTTTTTTATGCTGCTTTTTATGTTTTATTCACCGCATAAAAAATTTTTTTTTTTAATTTTGTTACGAAAACTATTTTTAATAGCTACTGGTGAAGTTATGTTGGATTTTTTTTAAGCGTTTTTTTTTATGCGGCCCCTATCCACCGCATAAAAACAGGTTTGAGTGTATAGCAATAAGTAGAGTAAGTAGTATCAATATGTAATATTGGGTTTTTTCTTGCCAGATTTTCCCAATTAGTGTAAATACTCGCGATTCCCGGGCGGACATCCAACAAAGTTGGATGAACTCCGTACGGCTCTCATGAGTATTCTAGCATTAAGTATATGTATATTAAAATTATAGTTGAATAAAGTGAATCAGATCCCCCAAAACATCCCCGATACCATTTAAATCTTAGAGTGTCCACTTGAGGCCATGAAGAACCATTAGCAGCTTAGATATTAATTAATTTTAGCTTTAGAAATTAAGAAGAAATGTTAGATTTAAGTTATAGGCATCAATAAAGCACATTTAAAACCTAAAAAAACCTGGTTTATTTGCCCTCCGTTATTTTGATACTCTAATCCGACTGCGACTGCATTCATTATGAACGGCTCTTTACTACTACTTCATCGAGAAAGATGTTATAGACGGATCTGAGAAAGCAGGTTTCAGGTGGGGTCGTGGGTTGATTTTTGCGGTGAATCTGACGAAAAGCTGTGCTGAGATGTGTTGATGCCTTGAAGTTCATCTGCAAAAACTCGACCTGCAGAATTTTTTATTTTAAAAACCATAACATTTTCCATAACGCTTTTTTCTAAAGCAGATATTGATTCCGCTCCAAGTGCATTCTAAACTGCATGGCTCTTTGCTGACGAATTTGCGAAAGCGATAACTTTCTTCATTGTTCCTGTTGTGTTCCGGCATGAAATTACATTTGAACATTTCGATAAATGGTTAATTAATGCGTGATTACTACAAAGACATCATCTTGCATTTGCAGCCCTATAAGCAATATAAAGTTATATATTATTTGGTGTTTATTTTTGGCCAAAACCCTCAAATCCGTTTACTGTCCGTCCGTCCGTTTGCACGCTAACTCAAGAACGCGTTGACCAAGGAACTTGAAATTTTGTCACAACTTGTAAAATGGAAAAAGTAAGGCTAAGTTCGTTAATGGGCGATATCTTTCTACTCATTTATGAAAAAGTATACAATGACTTTAAGCCCCCTTAGGAGTCAATTTTCAAAAAATCTTGAAAACACTTTCTAGGTTTTCATATGAAGAATCCGTAGAATAATAGTGAATTCAATATTTTGGAAGACCTAGTAGATATGACGAAAATCGTGAAAATATATGCATTTTATTTTGACTGAACATTTTTTTTGCCCCCACTTCCGAACGCCTTGAGGTTAATTTACAATTAAGGCCGCGGTCCGAATTACGCTTACGGTGCATACATTACCAACAGTGCTTACAGTCGGTCCGAATTGTATGCGCGTTTACAACGCATATAATTCGGACCGATCGTATGCACACAAATATCAGTTGTGTCAGTAATTTTAAAATGAGCTTTAAAAAAGAGTTTTTAGTAGAAACGGTAATAGAATGTGTGACAGTGATAGCGACCTGGAGATGATATCTGGCTCCTCATCTTCATCTACTTCAATAATATTGTTATAACTAATTTTTCTTCAATATCGCGAATAAATTTTAGTGTTTTTAAATTTTTAACCGTTAATGTGACAGATTGCAAAGGCTTACACACAGTGCATATGCTCGAAACCGTGGGTAGTGTAAGCGCCAGAAAATTTCCCCTCCATACAAATTGAATGCGTTGTGAGCGTTATTCGGACCGAGTGTGAGCGCGCTAAAAGCGCAGAAAGCGTAATTCGGACCGCGGCCTAAGTATGCAAAAAGAACAGACCAGGCATCGGTTAGATGCACGTATGTTAAATACCTAATATAAAATAATATATAATATAAAAGTTTCGTTTATATCGTAGTATAATAAAGTAGTATTACTTTAAGGTATTGTACATTTTCCATACGGAATTATATTTTCATATAAATAAGTAAAACTTCAATGAATCAGCGCATTGAAACATAAAGAAAATGTATATATACCTACGAGTATTTTATACCCATCCATGAAAATTGTTGTTCACGAGTAATCGTTTTTTGCGACACCTTTGCGGGGATGCTGACTGGGTGGGTCCTACTATAGGAGTGTCTGACTATTGTTTTTCAGTTGTTCATTGTAAAAACTATGTCTTGCACCTTTGCGGGGGAGGGCTGACTGGGTGGGTCCCACTGTTGGGGTGTCTGACCATTGTTTTTCAGTTTTTCATTGTAAAAACTACGTCTTGGCAAATTTTCAGCTTTCTCAAAACTGTTAAATTTTCCGATTTTTTTGACATCTTTGACAGGTCACCAAAGCCAGGTGTCCCGACGTCAGACCTGCTGACTCTAGTATATTCACATACAACCTATATGTAGCGAAACACCAAAATATTAGCTTTCTCAAAACTGTTGCGATTTTTTGTCGCGAGCTCTCCGACTACAAAGATCGACATCTCAGTGTTATTGAAATAAAAACAAATATCTTCCCACAGTCTGGGCGCAACTTTATTATTTTTCCGGCAAAAGTTCAGAACGCGTTCAATTCGGGGATGCGGTGTATGTTATCATGTGACTGAAAACCTAACAAAAAGTTCGGGAAGCGGTTAGAATATGGTGTAACATATGAATTATATAATTGGGCCGTACTCCGGGATGCGGTCTAGAGGTTGAAAAAGACAAAACTTAAAAATAGGTGATTATTAAACAAGCCCGTTTAAGTGAAAAGATATTCGATCTCTGATCAGACCTGAGAGATATGGTGGAATTCATGAAAAGTATACAACCACTTTACACCCTCTTAAGGGTCGAATTTCCAAAAATCTTGAAAACACTTTCTAGGTATTCATATGAAGAATCCGTAGAATAAAAATGAATTCAATATTCGGAAAGACCTAGTAGATATGACCAAAATCGTGAAAATATATGCATTTTATATTTACTGATAATTTTGTTTGCCCCCCCCCCCCTACTTTACTTATTTTTCTAGTTGATTTACATATACGTACCGAGTTTGAACTTTATAGCACAAGCCGTTCTAAAGTTAAGAAAAACACCTCCCACGCCGTACCATACTACACCTAAAAAAAAATTTATTTTTCCAACATGCCACTGCTATAGGTCTATCTAATTTCCAAGTTTCAGCTCTCTATCATTATAGGTTCTTTAGATATAAACATCGGAACTCTTTTCTTCTCACCCTTCCCCACCCTCAACCTCTACACTCATACCCCCAAAATCCAAATGTCCCTACTAGGGTTTTATTAGGTATACTTCTGGTAAAAATTTGAAGCATCTACCTTACATTGTTATTGAGATATGAAACGTGTTATTTTTGAAAAATTCTAATCCCCTCCACTTCCGTGCTCCTCCACCCCCTTCAAAGATTTTACTTTGAACAATCTTTATTTATCATTCTTTATAATCAAACCGAATTTTGTTTTTCTGGTTCAATTGGTTTGTGAGATATCGTAATCTAAAGTTTTTCACCCCCCCACCCCCGTACGCCACTACCCCCACCCAAAAATTTTGTTTCAATCTACTCTCCTAGTATAACTACAGATATTTATTAAGTTTTAATTGATTGCCATTAACGGTTTAGGAGATATGGATTTTAGAATGTGTCGATCTCGGCATTTTTGCGTTTCGGACGCATTATTTCCCCCTCCACTCTTACACCCCTTCACCCATATCAGTGTTTTTTTTGCAAATGGGTCTACTATCAAAGCTCTATAGAAATTCCAAGTTTCAGCCTCCTAACATAAGCGGCTGCTGAGATCTAGAAACCAAAAATTTTCGCCTAAAACGCTTCCCCCTTCTTCCCCCGAACACCTCCTCCCCTGAAAATAATGTCAATTCAAGGGGTGTACCAAGTCTATTCTTAGAAAATTTTAATTTAATAGCTCCACTGGTTTGAGAGCTACGAGCTTTCAAAGGATTTTGGGGCGGTCGACATACGGCGCACAGTGGGGCGTTTGCCCGATCTAGCTGGCCAAAATTCGGTTTCTTAAACATGCAAATGTTAACCAGCATTTTATGTCCTAATTGTCTTAACCAATTAGGGAGTTTCAAGAAGGGTTTTTTTTTACCTGTATTTACTATAAAAGCCGTGGGCTTAGCTCAAAGTTGCCATTTGTAAAAGATAATTTCTAACGGAATAACTTTTTCGTGAGTTTAAACTAAAATTAAGAAATTTTGAAAAACGGATATGGAAGTAGCAGGTATGTATTTCATTTTTACCATTTATGGTTTTTCAAGGATATATAGTTTTTGAACTAGATAGTTTTAAATTTTAGTATAATTTGAGATCTATTTCTTGGAAAAGTAACATTTTCAAAATTGAAAAAGTTATATAACTTCCACGACTCCGCCAAAATTTATATGGAAATATGAAGGTCAAATATTCATTCTTAAGTAGTAAGAAAAATTTCCTGCCTTTATCTGCCCAGCGAGATTTTATAACAGTTTATGTTGATAGCGGAATTTCGAAATATTCGTACTTTAAATTTTAGTCCTGCTACATTTTTTTTTCCTTTCTTGTAGGATCATCTGGAGTTACACTATTGACAATGAATTATTTATAATTTCAAAGTCAATTAACAGAAATAGAATTGTATTTTACGAAATGGAAAATCAAAATAAATACCTCCAAGACAAACGTCATCTTTTTCACCAGGAAACGAGCCGCTAGATATCTCCCTAGCCCCAGTATAAATATTCTGGGTGACTCCATAACTTGGTCACAAAATATCAAATATTTAGGAATACACCTAGATAAGAAACTTACGTTCCAATACCATTCTATCGAAGCAATATCCAAAACAATGAAGAGCATTCGAATACTATACCCTCTTATTAACAGGAAATCCCATCTTTCCACCGAAAACAAACTGCTAATTTACAAGTCAGTCATGCGTCCCCTGCTTCTGTATGGCGCACCGGTTTGGAACTGCTGTTCTAATACTCACAAAAAACAAATGCAAATTACCCAGAACAAGTGCCTCAAGATCATCCTGAATAAGCCCTGGCATTACTCAACTCGACTACTGCACAAATTAGCAGACCTACCGCTAGTTCAAGACGCTATCACCAAATACGAGTTAAATTTTAAAAATAAATGCGATTCGTCAGACAACCCGCTGATTCTCTCCAAGGGCGCCCATAGAACTTCTTCCAGGGGGGGGGCAAGCCAAAAGTTTTATTAAATAACGCCCCACTCCATTTAGAATCTGAACTTATGGTTGAAATTTTTAAATTAAGTTCGTTAACGGGCATAATCGTTCTACTCCTTCAGGTCCAAACAGAGGCCTTAAAACATGCGTTCAAGAATATGATAACTTCGGAACGCTTAAATCGCTCAAATCCCAGTCATGTACACGAGCAATTTTTAAAACAATTAATTGTCCGACGAATATTGCCAAAACTAGTGGAGCGATTAATGGAGCAATACAGGGCAATATCATGCTAGTTGCGGCAATATTTCCACAATGTGGCAATGTTTTTATAGATTGCTGATATTTCTCGCCCTATACTCGTAGTTTCTGTATTTGCGAAAAAATGTTATCCCTTCCACTTCCATGCTTCATCACCTCCTTAAAAAATTTTACTTTATTTGTCAAACTTTATACAAAAAAAGAATTTTATTTTTATAGTGCAATTGGTTAGTGAAATATTGTAATCAAAAGTTGTTAACCCCCCCCCCCTCTCTTGAGGTATACTTTTCCAGTAGTTCTGCCATATCGCCCAGCCCTGATATGATATCGACTTTTTTCTTCACTTTCATGGGCTTGCGTAATAATCGCATAAAACTAGCTTTAAACACGTTTTCACGAATTCCTTAATTTCTATTAGAAGTGGTAAGAAGTTGAATTGGTTTTTACTTTCTCGTGCTGTCTTTTTATTTATCTATTAACTCTTTTCAGGATTTTTGAATATTATACCCCCAAGTGGGTGTAAGTAGGTTGCATATGTTTTCACAGATTCTTACATATTGCTTAAATCTGATGATATATTAAATTCCTTTTTAATTCCTTTGGTTTCCTATATAAGTGCCAAAAAGTCAATTTCAGTATTTTTAGATATTCAATCCTAAGGGATGTAAGAGGGTTGTATGTTTTTTAAAGCTTCGACGTATTTCTTAATATTGATGAGATATTTGATCGCTTTTCACTTCCACAGACTTTTTATATAATCGCCTACAAACCCATTTCACAATTTTTCGATATTCAAGTTCCTAGGGTTTGCATATGTTTTCACAATTTTTGCCATCCATTAGTTCTGATCAGATATGAAATTCGTTATTTCTATTTTAACTACCTATGTATTTTTATTTTTAAAATAAAATCAATTTTCCAAGAAGAGTCATAATCTCGAAGCAATTGATGATATACTCCGATTTTGATCGCTCCCGAACTTCGACCTGAAAAATAATTAAGTTTCACCCAGACTATTGGCAAATTTTTAAATCGATAACATTACTTTATTGTTAAAATAGTAAAGTAAAATATATTTGATATCAGTGGCAGAACCAGGATCTTACTGTTGGGGTGTCAGATTTTTTTTTAATTTGTCTATTTCATTTGATAAAGTTCTGTCTGAATTTAGCTACATAGCTGCCCTTAGCAAAAAAAGGGTCACCTGAAGAAGGGGTCATATTGTTTTCATCTAATTATGGGTTATTCCATCAAGAATCGCCAAAGTTGTGACCTTACCATTTCGGATTCTTTTCAAAATTTTGTACTTGAAGAATAAGTGAAAAAAATAATTGAAATTCAAGGTTTGGTTTCTCATTTTTTAACTAACAAATACAATAACAATCTTTAAATAAGCCCGACTTTATTATTCAAGGATAAAAATTACCAGAGATATGAACTTTCAAAGAGAATTCGGACATCGTTTTTGGGAAATTTTTAACATACTATAACTAACAAAAAAAAATGAGATAGAAGCCAAAAATTGAAAATTGAAATCAATTTTTTTTCACGAATTCTTCGAGTACACAAAATTTCAAAAGAATTCGTGATTCTTGATTAAATTACCCTTTTTCTATAAAATAATTGAGAATCACTATAATGCTCTTTAATTTTTTTGACCATTGACATTCCAATTTGATTTTTTGGCGAAAAACAGTATAACCTTCAAAATATAAAAAAAAAAACGTATTTGGAAATATTCAAGGATAAATGAAAAAATCGTTATCATTGAAAAAAATTTTAGTTCTTAAAGTACAAAAACGTTAGAAGTAACCAGTAGAAAAAGTAACGAAAAATCTTGTAAAACATAGGCTTGGTCGTTCGAAATACAATGCGGTCTGCTATGTTGTGCCAGATTCTTCTTCAGTACGCGACCTTGGTCAATACCGAAAAAGGGCTAATTATCTAATTCTAAAGCTAGATTTGATATTCATTTTAGTGTCATTACTAAGAACTAAAGTCGAGGCATGAAAGATGTGTACAATAATGGCAATGGTAAAATAGTTGCAACAAAGTTTGGTATATAAAATATTTGATTTTTCTCAACTTTAAGTGATGGTCAAACCCAGGGGGGGGGCAAGTGCCCCTTCTTGCCCCTACCTGTGGGCGCCCATGATTCTCTCTCTCCTTTCTACATAGGCGCAAATGTAGTAAACTGTAACTGTTGCACCTCCTAGGTCTAGTCCTTACTTCAAGTTCTAGATTAAGTTATACTTTTATTTTTATTTTTATTTTATTTTTATTTTTATGTTATTTTTTCCATACAAGGTTTTTGCTAATTCCTTTTCCTTGTGTTAACTTTATTCTAATACATAATGTAAGTAGACTATTTAAACTTCAATATTTATTTACATGAGCACCATGGATGCAAAGGATTTAACCTGATCACCAAATAATTTATAATAAGCGCAACCATATTGTTATTATTAAGGAATTAAATAAAGAATTTGAATTTGAATTTTGAATTATTTATACGATGTGATGGAAGGAAGCGGATACCGCGATTTTAACAAAAAGTTAGAATTTTTGGAAAACTACCTATTTGAACGTACGAGCTTAGCAGAGAATTTTCTGGATGCATTTAAAAAAAAGTGCACAACTTAAGGACGAAGTTCAAGAGTAAATGGGTAGCTGCAAACAGGACGGATAGTACGTTCAGGAAAAACAACGAAGATTGGCTGAAAGGAACCTTCGAAATACCCAAGAGCACTTATCATGCAGGACGACCGGCTAAAATCTTCAAGGAATCAAGCGATCGAACAAAACAAAGGAAAACGAAAACAGTGCGTGAAAAGATGAGCACGGATGAATTGACGTTTGCTGCCCGGATGAAACTACGATCTTACGGAAAGAGGGATGCGTCAAAAGTCTTACAGGATATTACGTCGAGTCCAACTCGAGCAACTAAGTACAAGAAAGCCTACCGCACCAGCTTGGAAAAAAGGACAAACCACTGCACCCTGTACATGGCCTTGCAATATTCGTTGAAGCAGATTTGAGCAGAAACCAGTATGAAATAATTAGAAGTGGTGCTCCAAAGGCTTACCCCTGCTACAAAATTTTACAAAAGCTCAAGAAAGATTGTTACCCTAGGCCAGAATCATACCAAGTATCAGCTACTTCTGCAGAAATGAATCTGCAAGATCTATTGGATCATACAAGTGCAAGATTAATTGAATACCTCAGTGAAGTAGTAAGTTCCTTGAACGAAGAAGAAGCTCAATTAATGCAGCTGATAACAAAGTGGGGATGCGATGGATCACAACAGACAGTGTATAAACAAAGATTCGAAAATAGTTCTGACATTGGTAGTAACGTTTTCCAAAGTTCCATTGTGCCGCTACAATTGAGCTGTAAAATAAATAACGGGATTAAAATTCTTTGGCAAAATCCTACACCGTCTTCTCCTCGATACTGTCGTCCTATAAGAATAGTTTTTACAAAAGAATCTACGGAAGTTATTAATAAGGAAATGAAATACATACAGGATCAAATTGACAATTTGGAAAAGTCGATAATTGAAGGAAACAGAACGCTCACAGTAAAGCACGTACTAACATTCACTATGGTAGACGGTAAAGTATGTAATGCTGCTACCAATACAACATCTTCGATGAGATGTTACATTTGCGGTGCGACTTCGAAAGATTTTAATCACCTGTCTCTACAAAAAGAAGTAACTCTATCAGCACTGACATTTGGTCTTTCGATATTACATGCCAGAATACGCTTATTCGAAACCTTATTGCACTTGTCATATAAATTAGATGTAAAGAAGTGGATAATAAAGTCTGAAGATGACAAAACTGCTGTGCATATGCAGCATATAAAAAAAAATTTCGAGAAAGATTAGGCCTCCTTGTTGATATTCCCAAGCAAGGATTTGGCAATACCAATGATGGAAATACCAGCCGAAGGTTTTTTGCGGATCCAGAGTTATCGGCTGAAATAACTGGAGTCGATGTTAATTTGATACAAAGATTTCAAATAATCCTCGAAGTCATATCTTCTGGACACAAGGTGAATACCTCGAAATTCGCAACCTATGCTATAAACACTGCAAAGTTATATGTGAACCTTTACCCATGGTATCCCATGACTCCCACCATGCATAAGATTTTAGTACATGGGCCGACAGTGATCGAAAATGCTTTGTTTCCAATCGGGCAACTGTCGGAAGAAGCAGCTGAGGCGCGCAATAAACACTTTCGCATATATCGACTCAACAAGGCAAGAAAGTTTACCAGAGAACAACAAGGATGTAATAAACAGACTTTTGCTTACCTCGGACCCCCTTATAACAAGCATGAGGCCAGCTCTCAAAAAAAAGCAAACCATTTTCGTCAATAACCTTGGAAATTTTGTTACCTGGTGACTATGGATATACTTCAAGTACAGCTGATGATATAGATGAAACTGAAGAATCAGACGAGGAACCGATATCTTCAGAATAATTTTTATTGTTTTGATATAAAAAAAATTAATCGATTATGTACAATAAACTACATTTATTATGGAAATAAACAGTATTTTGCTCGGAAAACTAGTAATTTCCGTTAAAAATTTGCTCTGAAAAAATACACCAAAATAAATTTTACATCTATTTAGTATTCAAAACAATTTTTTTTCAATAAATAGGTTTCAATAATGTTATTACTTCATAACAACATTATAGTACCTTATTTTCAGTTGAATCGACAATGGAAATAATTTTGGCCAGCTAGATCGGGCAAACGCCTGTGCGGCGTACGGCGGACAGACGGAGTGAAAATTTTTGTTGCTTTTTTCGTGTCTACTAGTCATGAAACGTGGACAAAAAATTTTGAGGGCAGCAAATTTTTTAATATAATAATAATAAATAATAAAGTAACTTAACGAATTTCTTTGTTTAAAAATTTATATCCCTCTACAGTGAAGATTTTGTTTTTAAAAGTCGATCACAATACTGTCTCTTTGAAGAACAGAAGATACCAAACTATAGAAGATCAACAAATTCCACTGTTTTCTCACGTATCACCTATCAATGACGACAGCCCAAATCGAACTCTGGACTTGGTTGCAATACGCGATAGCAAGTTGCAGTTCTTCAGATTATTCTGTAATGATTTATTACCATGAAGTTAAATTTTATTAGGAAACATATATGCAAATTAAGGGATATCTCAATAATGAAGTATTCTTTTTTATACAGAAGTAAAGCTCTCACGGCGATTGTTTTCTAAATTAATAAATACTGAAGATAGCTTAAAATTTAGATATATAGTACATACTTTGCTAAAATAAAATTAGATACTAATTTTATATAATATTAAAACGTGATTCCAATAACATTTTCGATTATAAAATGTTTTGATAAATGCATAACTACAGTATTATTTGGGTGGTATTATTTTATGAATCACTAGGTACATATATCAGACTAACAACAATAATTATTTAATCATTGTTATTGTAAACAAAAATAAAATTTATCAATTAATCTCAATGAATAATTTTCCACGGAAACCTAGAGATATTCATGTTCATTAATTTGTCAACAACTGATTTACAGCCTGAGGACCTGAGGTAATTTAGTGTACATTCAGTACGAGTATGAGAACAAGTAACGTGGCGGCGAGAAAAGGAGAAGTATGCAAAATATGTAGTTGAAATTGCAAAAACATTTTTTTTTCATGTTTTAGGACTAATAAACTTCAAAAAAGAAAAAAAGGAAAAAAGAAATGTCTACGTATCTGTCCGCCGTTTTTGCGGACGTTTGAAAGCGGAAGCTCACAAGGCCGTTGAGATATTATGTTGACATTTTTTTTGGCGTGAAGATTGGATGAATCTGAAGTCCTTTTCGGGGAGTGTAAGGAGGAGGCGGGAGCGTTTTGGACGAAAAATGTTAGTTCCTAGACTCCAGGAAGCGCTTATGCTAGGAGGCTGAAAGCTGAAAATTGAAACATTCTAAAGTTCATGTTTTCTGAACGATAGATGACAGAAGGTTGAAACTTTGAAGTTGTCTTAAGGGATATACTTACGGTGTTTACATAGAGAATCCAAAGATCGAAGGATCGAAACATGAAATGTACGACATAACCGGTTTCGATTCGATCTCGTTTCGATCCGATCTGCGTTTACATGCGATTTTAGAGGATTGAATCTGGATGAATCCGGATTTAGTCCTCCATGTAAACGCGGTAACTATGAAACTATAAAACGGGTATAATTTGTAACACGTAAAAGGGTGGGGTGAGCAACTTTGAATTACAATATCTTCCGAACTAATTGTATCAGAAAAATAAAATTTGGTTTGTGTATATAAGAATAAAACTAGGGTCCATTGAATGTAAACATTTTTAGGGGGAAGGGTGGAGCACGAAAGTGGTTACCATTTTGTCAAATAATTAAATTTTTATATATCAAGAACCATACCATACATGATCTTAAAATCTTTACAGCAGTTGGCCGCAGTAGGCTTCTAGAGGGGAAAAAAGGGTGGCGGTGACGGTGGAAGAAGGTTTTTTTTTCTCAAAAGCTGCAAACAATATAAAGCTGATAATTTAGGACTATTAAACTAACTACATAACATTTTTGACAGAAGTAGTAGGTTGGTGGTAGTTTTTTATATCTCAGAAACAGCGTACACTAAAAGTCGACACTTAGAACGTATATGTAGGCGTGCTACTACAGTAATTTAAGGATAAGAGAGTTCAGTTTTTCTTTGGCGTACAGAGGTGGAGAAAAAAAGTTTCCGTGAAGGGTTTTCCACATTTTCACGAATTTCGTTATATCTTTTGGGCATGTCGAGTTATCGAATTAATTTTACTTCTGCGGGCTCTTTATATAATTTTTTTAGATATTCAACCCCTGCAAAGTGTACATTTTCACGAATTTCGACATATGTATAGGTCTAATGAGATATCGAATTCACTTTAACTTCTAAAGACTTTAAATATAATCGAGACAAAAGTCATATTAAGTATTTTTCGATATAAGACCCCCTGGGGTGTAAGGTATTGTTGAAGTTTCGACGAATTCCACCAGATCTTTAAAGTTTAACTGTTCCATAAGAATTCATCGAAGTGAGGGAGTGAAGTAACTGGTTTTGGTGAACTCCTTTTAGTGACCTGCACGACAGTCGATAGATTAGCCCTGACCAGAATAGACTTAAGGCACCTTAAGGCAGCTTAAGTTTTTCTACGACTGTATAGAAATGCACGTAGACATCCAGAATGGACTTAAGGCATCTTTCGTTGACTTTTCCAAACTTTCGTTAAAACTTAAGTGTACGGTTCTGAGCGTAGAAACTTAAGCAAACTTATGCGTTTGACATTTATTCACAGATTTTCCGAAATTTTTGTACTTTGTGACTTCAGACTTGTGATTTATAGTTAACTCCACTTTAAAAAAGAAAAATTTATTTTAATTTACACTCTCTTGATGAGTATTTGACGGCCGATATTTGACTTTTTTAGCTGTCAAACTTCTCTTACCTTAAGGCTATTGTGGTTGGGTATAAGATTCATTAAGTTTTGCCACAAACTTTACGTGCCTTAAGGCGTTTGACGAAAAGTTGTTAAGATTCCTTAAGTCTATTCTGGTCAGGGCTATTATGTTGCCTAAGCTTTGCAAACATTTCACTACACATTCAAGATCGGAATGAAAACATCCGGCTTATTATTCCCGAAATTGGGCCACAATTACGCCTGAACAAGATGGACAACTTGAAGCTGATACTAAGCCACGGAGTCAAAAGCTGGTATCGTCATTCATACCAAAAAAATGTTGTACCATAACTACTATATGGGTCAATAAGCGAATCAATTAAGAAAACAATTTCGCATACGTACCAAAACCCCTAGTCGGAACATCGTCTATAAAACCCCATAATTGTTGGCCAGTCATTCTTCAATTTACAGATCACGAGATACCTTTTCGAAAAAGTATGATGAGGTAGATTTATTGCGACGATAAGCTCTAATCGCTAAGTAATAAAACCGTATTTTTCCTTTTTTATTTACTTCTTAACGACGAAATTCAGAAGTTATTATTTACGAAATACTGTACGCCTCTGCCTCTGATTTGAACTCACGGGAGAATCGAAAACTCTCTGGCTCAGTTCTGAAATCAATGGAAAATGCGCAAACAAACAAACAAGCAAAACCTGTTCAGTTCATAAAACATTTGTTGGTCGTTTGTACGCTAACGCTTCTAGACAAAAATTTTCTCTCTACCGGCATCTGTGAATTGAAGTGAACTTCACTAAGCGCGTCTGCAGACCATAGGCATACAAAGCAGTGTCCGGAAAACAGCCGACTGAAGAAGACCGTGGTTTCGGCTGTACGATTTTATTTCGCGGTAAATTGCCTTAAATAACTGCATTAAATTGTAATGGTGTAGTTTTACAAAAAAAAAAAAAAATTATGAACGAAAAATAATCGGTGTATTGCTCGCGTCCGGACTATTTTAATTCGTAGTGTTGTAAATTTGTCCACATCGCCATCGATTCATTTTCTGGTGGCGTCTGAAAGAAAGGTACGGAAATTGTACATTGGCTTGTTGGACCTGTATCGCGGTACCTAGTTCAATCCAACCGCATGGCATAACGACGTATCGCATGACATCACGGAAAAAGTGCGCGCGGGATAACTCTTTATTATTGGAATTTCGGAATGACTAAATGCATAGTGTGTGTTTATTACGTCACAAGTGTACTTGAAGTCGATTTGTTTGATTTGATTTGAGCAATGGATTGGATTGGATTTATTTATTACCCGTATAATGCGGACTCCGAGAAATTGGCAAAGGACAATTATTAGCAAAAAAAACTATCTGCAGGGAAATTAACGATTTTTTGTTTGCAGTTTTTATATCTTAAATGGTTTAAGTTATAGATTTTCAACTTAGACAGTATTTCATTCAGAATATATTTGATTAATTTAATGATAAAAGTTTTGTATATCCAAGCTGAGGTCAACATTTCCGGTCTTAATCAGATTGCGATTGCGACCAATCCACCTCCACAGTTTTCTTCATTTGGCTTATAATTCAACCCAGTCGAAAAACATACTGCAGTCACGATCGGCTGAAAGCCAATCGTATAATACTCTAGAAATATGCCCTTTATTAAGGACTCCCATTTGATTGCTACTCAAACCCAAAAGATAATACGTATTCAGCGTTTAATTTAATATCTTGAACTTAGTGAGTCACTAAACAAATTGTCTTTTTTGAAGGACTTTCACATGGAAGGTACAGGAAGGACTCACTCGAATTCTCATATATTTATCCTTTTCCTGCGAACCATTCAAAAATTAATGTGTACAAATTTTCAAATTCGTAGCTTGAAGCGTTCAAAAGTTTTCGGAAAAGATTGTTCAACACCCTATGTGCGAAATGCCGGAGTCCAACGGAGTTGTGCACACTGCGCAGAATTGGCATCGTATTGTCCGCCAAATTTGTGGATCGGTATTCTTTTGGTACTGACAAACTACCAGACCAGTTTCGGGTCAAGAATTGGCTTATTATTGGTGTCTAAGCTCTTTCGGCATTTGCTCGACTGTTGGCTCTGTATTGAGCACATCTTGAGCACATTTTTTTTTCCAAAATAATTTTTGATTCAGCTTTAACACTATCATGAGAATGTTGCAGATTAGCCTAGTGGGTAGCGTAGCGGACTTATAGTGTGTACGACGAGACCAGGGTTTGAATCCAAGAGTGTGCAAGTAAAACCAATTCGCATTTAAAAAAAAAAATATTTACAGGGTAATAAAATCGTAGTTAAATAAAAAAAAAAAAAAAATTATTTTTAAAACAAAATTATTTTTAAAACAAAATTATTTTTAAAACAAAATTATTTAAAAAAAATGACTATCGGGCCAAAGTTTTACCAAGAGCAACCTGGTGTGATAAATCGACATTGGCTCGGAAATGATTTTGTCTAGGCCACATAATGGATCCGAAACATTAGCCAGTACTGGCAACTCTGGCACCAGTACTAAGCCTGTGCTGTGCCGTTCTGCTTTTCGTACATGGGACGTGTCTTAAAGATTTTTTGTATGGAAGATACCAGAAGGAATAAAAGGATTTCGTTTTCAAGCTCGTTTTCATTAAAAACTAATTTGTACAAAATTTCGAATTCGTAGCTAAGCGATTACTTGAGCAGTGAGTTCGGTAAATTAAGTGAAGACATTTTGACAACATATTTGTATGGCAGCTACACGAAGGACGAATAGGATATTCTTCATAATTATTCATTTAGCTTCAACTATTGGAAAAACAACAAATACAAAATTTCAAAGACGTAGCATAAACCCTTCTGGAGTTATCGACCAATATTCTTGAAGACGTGTTTTAACGACATTTTGCATGGCACCTACCCGAAGGAGTAGGGAGATTTTGCCCGTTAACTTCAAAATTTTCAAGATCCTAGGTCAAGGCGTTCTTGAGTGAGTTATCGTGCTAACGGACGGACGTCAAGCGGATTTTAGGTTTTTGGCCACAAATAAACAAAAAATAGTATATGACTTTGTTTCGTCCGAGGCTTGGTTCTATGCGTTACAAACTTTTGGGCTGGATTAAACTTATAATACTCTTATATCATTTCATCTAGAGTATAAAAATCTGCGGGTATTGTTAAGACGAGAGCGATTGGTATCACTTGCTTTAATACCAAATAAAATGTAATATGTATGTACTGAGCCAGATTGATTGATAATATTACATAACAATTTATCGACTATAAAGATTGCAAATTACTCTTCTAATACAGATATACATTTTTTTAAATTAATATCTTTGATTGTGAATTTACTCTATATGAAGTTTGTTTGTCATGTTAAATATGTGTTCTCAAACACAAACGTATGTGTACATGTATTTGAATAATATTTTATATATTATTAATAATGTGTTTTCATTGATTTTCTTTTGTTGGTTATCATTACATACATACATTTCATTTATTGACCGTATTATAATTTTATAACAATGATGATTATATTATAAATATTTGGAGGGGATCAGATAATAAATCTTTACGGCCTGAGTAATAGTAAGTGGCATGTAGCCGTATAATATGATTGTGTAATTAGTATATATGGTTTGAGGAAAATGGTTGGAAAAACCTATTGGTTATCATTAAAACTATGCCTAGGACGCCGTTAGGACCAGTCCCGAGACTATTATTTTATTTAATAATTCACAGAATAAGGTATTGTGGTCGATAGAATATTTCAAAAGCTTGATACCCTAAAATTTTGCACTTTGGGTTTTTTCATTGTTCCGTCTGTCAGGTTGGTATCACGCATTAATAATACTGTATTCATCTTGGAAGGAGTCTTACTCTTCTAACCATTGAGCGTCAGCCATTTTCTTAATTAAAAAAATTTGGTAAAAAGTTCTTTAGAATTTTTCCGTCAAAATAGATTTTTTGTAGAGCAAGCAATAATTTGACGAACAAAAATAGTCAAATTTTTGATAGTCTGGCATACAGTGTAATACTATCTTTACACCTAATATAATCCGTTGTAGTTTCTTTATCTGAGTAGGGGAAATTAAAATAATAAAGTTTTAAACAAGACTCTTTCGATGTCTACGCTCCATAGTTTTCCTTAAAGATATTAAGTTCTTTTTAGAGTAAGTACAAAGTGGGGAGTTAATGCTCAAGTTTGCATTGAAGTAAAAAGCTGCAATTAATGCAACGGCATTTTATTTCTAAATTATGCGGTGTGGAATACTCAAGCATTGTAACGAATATCACAACATTTTCGCTTAAGACAATACACAATTTTTTTTCGTCAAAATTTATTAATACCTCATATGTACTTGTATATGTGAAAAAAATGTATACGTTTTTTTTTGATCTTAGGCCCGTTCCTACGATCGTCAGTAACGTTCTATTACTGAAACTTTAACTGACAGATGTTCATACGAAATTTACAGTCAAAGTTCTGGTTAAATTTTAACTGAAGGTCGTAATAACGGCCCTTAACAATGTTGGTGAAATCAAAGAGTGAATTAATAATTAAAAGTAAACGAGTTGGAATTGTTATCATATCAATGAAATCAATAGTTTGCAAACAATTCGACAATGATTTTTTCGTTTATCATCATATGACAAGTTGATTTACTTGATGGAATTGATTAAATATTAATTACTTTCGCAGTAATTTATGATTATCTATGTGGATGTTAACTATTTAACTCAAGTGCGATTCGATGTGTTCATTCTGTACAGATCTCAAATCTTTTACAGAGGTAGGTACCATTATATAGTATGTATAGACCCCCTAACCTTACCTAGATCCGGAGAACGCTTATAGGTTTAACATTTTCGATTTCGATTATGATCAATTACAGGCTTGCCAACTTCTCTTGCGCAAATGGGGCACTCCACGAAAAATGGCTGAAATTTAAATGTTATGCATTCTTAAGCAGAGACCATTATACACATTAAATGTAATTAAACTTGATAATTTGTACAATTTTCAGTTTAAGGTATGCTCAGGTATATCGAAATCTAACTGTATCAAGGTGTACTCGTAGATCCCAACCTTCTTTAGGCAGCTGAAGTCTCTCTCCCGAACAAAATGAATACTTAGGGTCACGAGAATTCGCAAATCGGGGCAACTTTCCGAGTTTAAAATGTAGACTGGTTTCAAGTATTGTATTACTGTAGAATTCACATATTTGACTAAGATTCGAATCTTAGTCAGGGGAGAAATACAATAGAAACATCCAAAATGGCTCAATTTGCAGCAATTCCAAACAATTTTGACGTCACGAAAACATATAGCAACATCAGCAATTGACGATATGGATCCATTGGTTGTCAGCTCGTTGATCAACTGTGACTAGCGATATGGAGCAATACTCAGCAATTTGGCAATGATCATACACGGACAACTCAGTATATCAACAACACAAAAGGAAATTTGAAAAATAGATCTAAAACTTAAAATAAAACTTGAAATATTTGAATTCTAATCCGTTATCACACGAAACTTGACAAATAAAACCAAAACTTGAAAACTGAATCATCGAGCGATGAGAATTGCTCGGAATTTTCCAATCTAGTGGAAATACAGCAATAGGGCGAGCAATACCAGCAATCTATCAAAACGTTGCCAAATTGCCGAAATATTGCCGCAACTGGCATGATATTGCCCGGTATTGCTCCATGAATTTCTCCACTAGTTTTGGCAATAGTCGCCGGGCAATTAATTGCTTGAAAAATTGCTCGTGTACAAGCTCTTTAAGATAAACATAGATCTATGGTATTGTAGGAGTACCCAATAAAACTTTTTATATGGTTAAGGGGGTTCAGGATTTCGGAAAAAAATGTGTTAGGACCGCTCGAAAGCTGAGGTCGGGACAATCTAAATTTCATATCTCCTGAACGGTTGATGTCACAAAGTCGTAACTTGAAACTTGCTAGACTAGGTACTATGCGAATAGATCAAAAATAAATTTTTGAGAGTGGTCTGCGGTGTGGGTTGGTAGTAAAAAACTTTGAATTTCAATGTCTCACGAACTAATAAAACCAGAACAATTAAATGTGGCTTATGTTTAGAGATGGACAATAAAAGTTTGTTGAATATAATGTTTTTTGGGAGGCAATGGATCATGGAAGGGATAAGAATGTTTATAAAAAATAACATTTCATATCTCAAGAACTGTATAAGATGGGATCTTAGAATTAATACGAGAGCTAGGCCTGTTAGTTGAAAACTGGAGGGAGTGGGTTTAAGGAGTGAATGAGGAGAACGGTCAAAAGTAAAAAATTCAGTTGGCTTTGTAAATTGGAAACGGCAGAAACAGTCTTTGTCGTCCCATATGTCGGTTCATTGTGTGCTATTTTGTATTGGCGACACTCCAGTCGTCTTCTTCGTCAGAATCACTTCAATTATCCCACAAATAAAATCTTGCCATAACTTCAATCGAGAATAATACAAAATTTGTCCATGCTTCCCGATGAGCGACCGGCATGAGCAGGCAATAGTGTTTTCACATCCGCAACTGACCCAGTTTCTTGATTTTTTTACCAATTGGCCCAATTGCTCTTCCGGTAGGACGATAACCAAAAAAATCACCAAGAGCACGAAATACATTTTTGGTTTGAGTGAAAAGGATAAATATATAAGAAATCGAGTGAGTCCTTCCCGCACCTCCCACGTGAAAGTCCTTCAAAAAGGATATATTTTTTCGATGACTTACCCAGTTCTAGAAATGATATTAAAGATTGACTATATTGTCTTTTAGTTTCAATTAGCAACCGAATGGAGATCCTTAATAAAGGACATAGAGTATGCACACACATAATCATACTATATCCCCAACTACAAGATAAATCGGTGTTCAGTATTCATCTAAAGATTATACGATTGTCTTGCAGCCGATCGTGACTGCAGTATGTTTAAACCGTTTACCGTATGTTCACCGCATATATAGGTCTCTTGCATAGAAAATGGCTGAACTTATCGTATTAGATTCGAGACAGAATGTTGACAATCACAGTGACGTTCAACAACTAACTGGGGAAACCACTGTTAAGTGGTGGGGTTAGCCAGACACGCGGACTTGCACATGCGCACTGTTATTTGAGAGGACATGCTGATTTGACGTAGTGTTAGTATTCTAGGGTTAAGCGTTGTTCGTAATATACTTCAGAACGAATTTGAACGAATTGTAACATCCTATAGATACAATGTTATAATAATATTTGACCTAATCCCTTCATGCAAAATGGGAAACTCCTTCCAACTTAAAATTGTCGAAGAAGAACTCCCCATTTGAGTACACGTTCACAGCTTAAAGAACTGGAGACAATATTGTCAACTTTATCAACATACTCATGCAATGTATGCTGACATTGGGCAATATTTACCTTAAACCCAAAATTACTCCCCAGTCAGTGCTACGCACTGGTATAAGGGGTAGTAGAAATAATTTTGTTAGTAAAAATATAAAAAATAAGAAACAAAAAAAGAATAAACTAAAACATGAATTTATCAGAAGAAAAAAAGAACCAGAATTTTTCTTTTTTAGCAAACAGTTATTAATAAATGCAAAGAAATAAAAGTAGAAATGAAGGAAAGGTTAAAAAAATGTAATTTCAAACAATTTACTAAATTAAAAATAATTAAAGTTACTTACATAAATAGTACAAGTAGTAGTAAAAACATAAAAAAAAGCAAATCGTAAAACAACAACAACAGCAGCACAAGCATGCAACTACAGCACAAACCACAACCATACGGCTAAGCGTCAGACTCATCTGATTGCTAAAGAGCCAGGTCTTCGATAAGTGGTTGAAGCCGCCTGACTAAATTATCTAATTCAGGTCGTCTATAACTGCAACAATGCAAAATTTTCATTTTTTAGAAGAAACAAAAAATCCTTGAGGACGTTGCTCAAATATATTGTATTTGTTATCAGTAATTCACCTATAGATCATCGAATAAAACATTGTTGAGGCGATATTATTAGCAACGCCAGCAAAAAAATGTCTACTAAACCTTTTAAATTAAAAAAAATCAGAAATTTATGCACAACTGTCCGAACATATACTGGTAACATTACCAGCAACAAGGTTTACTTTTATGGAACAAATTAGCTATTGTACTATAATTTCGATTACATAAAGACACAACAATTTTGTTTTTATAGTTAAATATTGACAATAAAATTATCAACTGAGTACATAAGAATCTAATACACCTTTAATATTTTAAGCAACTGTTAATAAGTTGGTGTGATAGTTGCAATTGTTATTTGATCTTAATACAAGGTGATAACATTAAAGCAGGTGGTTTTATCATAGACCATTAAATCTTTTCAAATATAGCCTCAAAGTTGTTCTATAATTTTTTTGACAACAACTTCGGCAAATTATGTAAGACATTAAATTTGCGGTCAGTGGTTTATTGAAATAATTGCTGAGTTAGTAGGTATCTCTTAACAAATAGAAGCCAAACTCCGCTCTATATCTACTAGATATTTTTTAGCATTACGTTGTGATTTTTCAGGCTTGATTTTGGTGGGTAAATATAAGAATGTTATTTGATTTCATACTAATCAAATTGAATTTTATTTAGCTAAAGCAAATATAAGTTCTATGAGTCACCAGTTTTACCGCGTATTTTTTACAGTAGAAATGTAGAAAATTAAAATGAAGATAGTAGATGAATAGCTTCATTGAACGAATGATTTTGCTCGAAACCGAACAAAACGACATAAGCATTCAAATAAGCGGTTAATATTTAAAGATAAACTACATGAGGTAATCGTGAGCCATAATATTAGGCGCGCTTGAGAAATATTAATATATGTTTTTGATATATGTTCTTATGTATAAAATGTACACTGGCTTAAGCATATTTTTACTGATAAATAAGTCAGCCAATCCGCCTACATCTCCTCAAACTAGCATGCGAGAAAATTGTTCATTGCCAGCAATTATAAGTAATTTATCTCGCATGTGAATAGCATCGCTAAATTTTTTTTTAAAAAATAACTCAACTATTGTAAAGAACACTTAGCACCAACTTCTAGGTTGATCGAAAAAAATCATTCTTTGATCGTGTTACATTAACTATTTATTTTTCTAGTTCATCAATAGAAGGTAAACAATGAAATGAAGTTTTTAAAAAAATATGTAAGAAAACGTGATAATAAAAAGTGAAACAATAATATTCGAAAAATTCTAACAAAGTGTTATCTAAAAGCTGCGTTATGTGATAATAAAAATTTGGTTTTTTTTCTGCCTTTACTCGTAATATTATGGATCTGTGATTTTTATCAAGTGCTTAAGCTTCTACAAATAATAATAATTCTTAACAAATTAGTGTAAATTTTGTTCAGTGTATTAAAATAATAAGATACTACGATGACAGTGACTTATACGGCTGAAGTAGCAACATGTCGAGGATTTGGATGTTTTTTAAAACTTTTATTGAGGTTTGTACGCTGTTAAGCTATTTTTACATTGTATGTCATGCTATCAAAAATTTGACGTGCAGTTCAGTCGAATTTGACGTAAAGTTCAGTAAAAAAATTTCTTTAAAAAAAAAAAAAAAATTTGACGATAATATTAAATTAATGCTATTCGTATATCTATTCAAATTTATGCCAATGAATTCAAAATGAAATCAACTAACACACCATCAAAATTAACAATCGAGTGCACCGAATCCTTTTTCCGGTGTCCCTAATACAATCTAAAAGAGCCCCATTAAATTCTCACGACCTCTAAATTCTAATTTAATACGCAAGATTTACCAATTATTTTTTTTTTATAAATTTGTGACTATACACCACACAGCGTTATATCTAAGCTTGTTTTTACTCTACGCGAAACACTCAGACCTTGACCATCCGATATTGTATTGTAGTTACGCAACTCAAACGATGTATACGCTCACAATAAGGTCATCACTTCACAGTTGAAAACTTCCTCATCTTATACCTTCTAAATGATTAACTATAATACATTTTTGATGTTCTTTGTTGTTCGCTATAAATTATAAGAATTACAAATTATGAAGTCGATATCAAGTTCAGAAATTGCAAATCATGTTCAATTAGATGCTTAGCTAAATTTGAAAGGAACAATAATATCTACTATAAGTATTGTACATAGTACATTCTGTATAATTTATATGAATTGGCGGCTTCCATAGAAGCTAGAATTGAGCGATTGTTCGGAAGTTTATAGTGTCTTAGAATACGTCAGTAAATTAGTAATTATGTATTATGTTTCATTTATATGAAAGAATAAATAATAAATGAAATTATGGAGCCAGCAAAGGTGAAGGGAACTTTATGTCTTTTGAACTATTTACCTTCTTTCGTTTAGAAACCTTTACGTTTTACAAACCAATCCGATTTGTACCTTGACAACGTGCCAACTTTATGAGCATGAAGCAAAAATCTATGCAAATGGTAAATCTGTGGGGTGCGTGTTTTTCTGTAATTTTCGAGATTTTATAAAGTGATTTGCAGACAGACTGAGTAATAAAGAAGAAATATTATAAAAGAAACGTATTTAAACACTTTTTGTTATTATATGTTTACACACTTAGAACAACTCAAGATGAAATCTGTATGCATAGATAGATACATATAGTATATAGGTATCTAACTTAAGGGCTCATATAACTCTGAACGCCCTGAAAATCGAGTAAATTAGAAAAATTATTATGAAGGTTTTACCTATTGTGAAAAAAAATTTAATTGTTGAGTTCACATTTCTTATTATTTTATATTATATTCAACTATAGAAAGGAAATTTTTTTTTTGTTTTTTAATATTAACATTGTTTTTGAGTGGTACAAATGGACTACTTATGAAAATCATGGCGCCTGCTGGTCGGCATCATAACTTCACTAAAAATAATTCAATTTGCAAAAATAAAAAAGAATCTTGTAAAAGAATGTAGTATGTAGTTATAGTTTATCGGAGGGATTTTTTTTTTTTTTTTTTCAAAAATAAAAAATTTACAGTATTTCAAACTTTAGTAATCAGTTTTTTTAAGAAAAATTTGCGTTTAATAATTTATCAAAAAAGTTTCAAGCTAAAAATTAAAAAAAGCTCTCGATAGCCTAAAGAGAAAACAGTTTTCAAAATTTAAAAAAAAAGGTGAAAAATATTGAAAACTGACTTATCGTGCCGACCATGCCTAAAAACATAGTTTCGAGAAAAATGCGTTTAAAGTTTTTGATAGGTAAAACGTTAACTTACGGCTAGTCTCTCATTCTAGCTTCGTACTGTACGCTTTCTTCCTCTTTTAACTTCGTGTTTTTCACAGATGGTCCTATGAATGACCTTGTTTTCTATGATACTCGGCTTTTGCGAAAAAAGACATGCTAAACGCTGCTGTTGAGAGTGGCGCGGCAAATAGCCAGGTAGCCGCTTTAAACCGATGTATGGTCACATTTAGTGCTATAACTTTGTAATGGAGTGGAAATTTCTAAATTCAAAATTTTTTTTATAATTCTTGAAAGTATAAGACATAAAAATTAGTAAAAGAAAAAAAATCGATTTTCAGGGTTATATGAGCCCTTAAGCTATAGCATACGAGAGCTGTCAGAGACAGGCGCGTAGTGTGAGGGGTAACAGGGGTAGCGCCGCTACCCCTTTGTTTTCTAAAAGAATCTTTTTTTCTTTATTTCGTTCCTAGTTCAATTGATTAATCAATCAACCGGACCAAATTTAATTTACATGTCCATATTGTAAGGATTGAAATTCTGCAAATTTCCATCCACACCAATTTGCCTTAAAATGGTAAAACAATTAACACTAAACACATTGTATTACTAATACAATGTAAACTTAGGAATTAAAAACATTGAATTACGAACACAACAAGAATTATATCTTATTAATTAGAAGACAACACAAACTTAGAGCTAAGACAAAGAAATACGTCACATGAAATAAGACAACACAGCTCAGAACATAGAACATAGAACCTAAAGAACAAGCACAACAGAGGCTGAAACGGGAGGAATTACGAATAAACCTGAAAAAGATCGACGGGATCACAAAAACGTCCCAGGCGACGTATTGCGACAGATAAACCCGCCGACAAATATATGAAATACAAAAAGTGACTATATACACGGCATAACATGCACTAAACACGAATTATAAAAAGGCAAAATGCACAAATTCGGAAAATGTTACCATAATATAATTCATGGACGCGGAATGTTTATCACGATATATAAGCAAAAATAATCGAGCAGAAGGGGAGCTAGGTGGACAGGTACCAAGACTGCGATGAAGGTCAGTGGGGTTATACTCCCTCTTCTAGCAACATTGGGAACTGTTCGAACAGTCGATCTCAGTGATTCTCAGACCGTATAAGGCCAGTGGGGTTATACTCCCTCTTAGAATATCTACATGAGATGAACTTGGTCTAGTCCAAGCCGAAACTCAAGACGAAGCAGCGTCACAGAAGAACACCTGCAGCAGAGACCAAAGCGAAGCATCGACGCAGAAACGCATACAGGAAGGTCAAGACGAATAACGACGTTGCAGTAACGCATGCAGTAAGAACCAATACGAAGCAGCGACGCAGAAGATCGAGCAGCAACGAGCCAAGCAGCGAAGTAAGCCACGCAGCGAAAAACCAAGACGAAGCCAAAAGCCAAGACGAAGCAGCGACGCAGAAGATCGAGCAGCAACGAGCCAAGCAGTGAAGCAAGCCACGCAGCGAAAAACCTCGCGACGTTGTGCCAGGTAGCGACATTCCGGACAACGAAGCAAACGAAGTAACGGAGCCAACCGAGTAGCGAGCAAGCGAAACAGCGGACATCCATAACGTTGAGCCGAGCGACGAGCAAGTTCAAGGACGGAGCCAACCATGAGAGGACAAACAGGGACCGAGTCGAGGAAGGCATACGGAGTCGTGCCACGAGTCGAGCGGCTACCAGCCACGACAAGTACGACGACAACGCCAGGACTACGAGGACCGATCGCAGAGCCAGGACATTCGAAGTAATTGCCACCCACACAGAGAGACAAGGATTGCCAAAACGTAGGAGAGAGACGAAGTCAAGAAATAAACCGAGCGGAGAGGGCCAAAGCGTAGAGGCCACATAGAGAGACGAAGACAGAGAAAGGGCAGAGCAGAGAAAGTCTAGGCGAGCGAACTACATCGAACATGAGGAACAAGGGCGACGGTCAAGGACTAGCGAAGATGCACGAAGAAAGTACCAAGACGTGAACAACGAAGACAACCCAGACGAGAGCAATGAGGCAAACAAACAACGTACAGGACAAGCGTAGCAGCCCCAACACGTAAGAAGTTGACACAAAGCGAAACAGCAAACGCTTCATACTAATTGAATTATACCAATTATCAATCTACTACTATTTTATTAAACTGAATCATGAATAAAGTGAAGTCTAATCAAGAAATAAATGTTTTGTAACGGACCCTGGAACCCGACGAGTTTATCCCTGGAAATTTGAATCGTTACAATATGCAAAGTATCAAAATCCAGAGCTCACGTAAGGCATGGAAGTGTATGGAATGGCTGATAACTTGACCTTTCGTAATGAAATCTGGTTGTGTTAGTAACGTTTGTAACCACTCGTTTTTGTATTAGTGGCAGCAGTGCAGGCCCATAAAAAAGTTGTATTTTCAGAGTTTATCGCATGAATCACAAACAAATTTTACACGATCTAAGTTATATATTAGTTAATTTATTTTATTAAAGTCTTCATGGACACTGACTAAAACAAAATTTTGCCTTAGACACTGCATGAAACACTGTAACACGGTTGTAAACAAACTTGACACTTCAGGCCCGAACACCGAAATTGCGTCCCTTGCAGCATGCTTGCATCTCACTTCCCCTACAAACTGTTATTCTTCAGTCTCTTTCGTTTGACACTTGAATCCCGTGCATCTCACTTCCCCTACAAACCAATTTTCAACGTTTCTCCTTCTCATGAAAAATTACGCTCATGCACACAAATTTTACGGGTATCACCACCGCTTGACGTAAAGTTACTTGATTCTACCTACAAAAAAAACTATCATTCCATGGAGGGTATCGCAACTTTTTAGCGCTATGCTACGAGACGAAACTTAGAACAAAAGCACAGCGAAAAAAGAAAAAAAACATTCGCACTTTTCTTCGCTCTGGCCAGCGCAAGAAGTTTGCGCTTCCTCTATATGGTTTTTTTATGGAAAATGTTGTCGTTTTAATGCGATTGCGATTTTATATAGCGTGACCCAACTAAAAGTGTCGATTTAAGAATTAAGTAAAAAAAACCGTTTAATATTTTTCCAAATTTTTTTTTTATTTGAAAGTACAATCCTTCCGGTTAATTATGGAAAATTATTTCATTCAAATGGCTGCCGCGGTTGGCCTTACAGTAGGCCAATTTGTCGGCCCAATTTCGAAACACATGTTGGATTGGCTGCTTCAATATTGGCCTTCAAATGATTAATTTTTTGTGGATTGTCCGCATAACACTCGTCCTTTACGGCTCCCCACAAATAAAAATCCAAAGGTGTCAAATCGCAGCTCCTTGTCGGCCAATTGACTGAAGGTGCACTTTCCCGACCGAATTTCGTACGACATTTTCCTGTAATTTCGGTCGAATTATCTTCGTTTTGGAAATAAATTTTCAATGTTTCCCAGCATAGTTCAAGCGTAAATCGACTCATTTCGTTCAGGGGAGATATTAAACTGAACTTCTGTCAAAATTAGAAGGACATTTGTGTTGCCAGTTTCAAAAAAAACGGTAATTTAAAAACACATCGATAGCTGGGTCACGCAGTATTGCATTTTAAATTGTTGGTTGGCAATTTGCAATTTGATTCAAAAAATATATTCTTGCAATTTGCTTTCCTTTGATAAAACAGTAGATAGATGATGTCAAAACCCAAGACATGTGAATTTAATTGGTCTCTTCTTGACTAAAACAAATGGTAATATATTTGAATAGTACATAAAGAGTTTGGAACTTATGAATTTTAATGATTCAGGTTGTACTCAATAAAAATTACGAATTAAGGCGTTATAATTATAACTAATTTTATATACAAATTTGTTTTATCGTGCTCTGTTTCAAAAAATTTCTTGTTTTTACCAACAATACCTATACTACATGATTTGCAAAGCAAAATTAATTTAGCGTTTAAGTAATGAAATTATGACTTATTGTAATTCAAATCAATTTCCTTTTTTTAAAGCGTTAATCTAATCCAACGCATGAAACCAAAACGGCACACGGACTCATATGGGAGACTGGACATATCATTTGCGCGAATGGTTTTGTCTTAATTTTACAGTGTCCTGAGGTGTATTGATCTTTGGCGTTTGGTTTGGCTAAGTAATTATATTATATTTTTTCCGACGTTATTGTAATTATAATTCCATACATTAATTGCGAAAACGTAGGTATGACAGAGAAGTCCGTAATAATATAATTCCCAGATTAATTCCCAGACCTTCAATGTAGTAGTTTCCTTTTACTTTATTAGTAATAATACAGTATTGTTATTGATTTTCAAAAAAAAAAAATTTGCTGCCCTTAAAAATTCCACGTCCACGTTTCATGACTAGTAGACACGAAAAAAGGAATAAAAATGTTCACTCCGTCTGTCCGCCGTACGCCGTACATCGACCGCCCAAAATCCTTTGAAGGCTCGTAGCTCTCAAACCAGTGGAGCTATTAAATTAAAAATTTTTCTAGGAATAGACTGGGTAGACCCCTTGAATTGACATTATTTTCAGGGGTGGGGGTGTGAGGGGGAAGGTGGGGGAAGCGTTTTAGACGAAAAATTTTGGTTTCTAGATCTCAGCAACCACTCATATTAGGAGACTGAAACTTGGAATTTCTATAAAGCTTTGATAGTGGACCCATTTGCAAAAAAATTGATGATATGGGTGAAGGGGTGTGGGAGTGGAGGGGGAATCAATGCGTCCGAAACGCAAAAAAGTTGAGATCGACACATTCTATAATCTATATCTCCTAAACCGTTAATAGCAAGCAATTAAAACTTAACAAATATCTGTAGTTATACTAGGAGAGTAGCATGAAACAAAATTTTTGGGTAGGGGTAGTGACGTACGGGGGTGGGGGTTGAAATATTTAACATTACGATATCTCCCAAACCAGTGGCACCAGAAAAACAAAATTTGGTTTGGATATATAGTAAAGCTTGATAAATAAAGATTGCTCAATGTAAAATCTTTGAAGGGGGCGGAGGAGTACGTAAGTGGAAGGGATAAGAATTTTTCAAAAATAACACGTTTCATATCTCAATAACAGTGTAAGATGGATGCTTCAAATTTTTACCAGAAGTAGGCCTAATAGAACCCTAGTAGGCAAAAAAAGTTTGGGGGTATGGGTGTAGAGGGTGAGGGTGGGGACGGGTGAGAAAGAAAAAGTTCCGATGCTTATATCTTAAGAATCTATAGTGATAGGAAGCTGAAACTTGGTATTTAGATAGAGCTATAGTAGTGGCATGGTGGAAAAATATAATTTTTTTTAGGGGTAGTATGGTATGGTGGGGGGGGGGGTGTTTTTCCTAACTTTAGAACGGCTTATGCTAAGAAGTTGAAACTCAGTACGTATATGTAAATTAACTAGAAAAGTAATTCTGATAAAAAAAATTTGAATATTCATTGGCGTTCAGAAGGGGGGGCAAAAAAAAATATCAGTAAATATAAAATGCATATATTTTCACGATTTTCGTCATATCTACTAGGTCTTTCGAAATATTGAATTCATTTTTATTCTACGGATTCTTCATATGAATACCTAGAAAGTGTTTTCAAGATTTTTTGAAACTCGACCCCTAAGAGGGTGTAAACTGGTTGTATACTTTTTCATGAATTCCATTATTTTTCTCAGGTCTGATCAGATATCGAATATCTTTTCACTTCCCCAGGCTTGTTTAATAAACACCTATTTTTAAGTTTTGTTTTTTTCAACCTCTAGACCGCATCCCGGAATATGACCCAATTATTTAATTCATATGTTACACCCTTTTCTAACCGCTTCCCGAACTTTTTGTTAGGTTTTCAGTCACATAGTAACATACACCGCATCCCCGAATTGAACGCGTTATGAACTTCTGCCGGAAAAATAATACAGTTGCGCCCAGACTGTTGGCAGATTTTTTTCATCTATATCAAACAAGATGGAATTTCGCATCAAGGCTTTTATTTATGATTGACGAGTTCCGTGTTCAATTTATTAATTTTGTTTGATTATATGACAGATAATTCAGAAAACTGGAAACCCGATGATATTTGTAAAGCTTTAGAGGTTTTGAGTCCATATCGAGTGAAGTGCAATAACAAAAACAATGTTTCAGCTTTGTTGTTGATTCCCATTTCACTAACTTGCTCCGCTCTGGTTTAAGAGCTAAAGAATACGTCATATTTTAATAATGCATCATTCTAATTAATTTCCTTCCATGTGAAGTGTAGATACATCAGGTAGTTGGATCAGTCATACCTGTCTAAAAAACCAAAATCGTTTAACGATCAACCTGTCGTATATAGAGCCCTTAATGCCCTTAATGCGTTAAATGCAATTTTGATGATTTATGACTGTTTTCTTACCAACATTTCACGTTAATGTCAACAAAAAAACAAAATAAAATTACACCACTTGATTAGCTGGTATGTAAACTAGGTCGTGTATAGAGAAAAGGTTTAAAACTGTATTTGGAAAAAATGCTATTAGAACAACAACCAGTGAACATTTTTTTAAATGCGTAAATTCGAGTTTTTTAAACGCATATTACCTATTTCTTGAATAATTAACATGTCATTTTCATTAATATAATGCTAGAAAAAATCTTAAAGAAGGTCCTGTATAGATCAAATTTTAAAAAATTTTCATTTTTGTTAATAATATATGAAGTCAAAGTGAAGCAATTTTTCACGATTTTCATGGCAAGAATTACATAAGAAGATCGCATTTCATTGAAAAGTAACATAGATAGTATAATTAATTATTATTTCTAGAAGATAAATCAATGAAAAAATTATTGATTTTTAATAGTTATGCGTTTCAAATAATTTGAAAACCTATAACACAAATTTTTTCTGTAAAATCAAAATTAGTTTGCTGATAGGCAGCGAACGATGCAGACGTATTATCCACGCCAAATCACATGAACGAAAAATGATTTCAATCGATTAAAATCCTCTCAAGAAAGAAAAATCAAACTTGGATAAAAAATTGTCGTACCGGACTCATGGAAACTTAAAAGCGCTACCCCGAGGTTTCACGCCACGCTACGCTACTGGCTGCAGTAGTATGGATATGGGGTTTCTAAGCCAGGGAGGTTGGGGAGGAAGCTTTTGTATGGATGACGTCATAGTCTTGTATGAAGCTGATAAGAAATTCACTCCCCGAGCTTTTTTTGACGGTAGAGCTTTGGGTTTTTTGATTTTTTGTTGCATAAAATTGGGCGTTTTTTTTTTTTTTTTTGTGTTTTTCCTTTTTTGCATAAAATTGGGAGTTTTTTTTTTATGGACGTCATAGTCTTGTATGAAGCTGATAAGAAATTCACTACCCCAGAGCTTTGGGTTTTTGTTTTTTCTGTTGCATAAAATTGGGCGTTTTTTTTTCTGTTGTATAAAGTTGGGCGTTTTTTTTCGGGGCTTTTTTCGCGGTTGTTGCCAGGGACTTAGGCTATCTGAAACTTAGGTTAGCGGAGGACTTAGGCTATCCGAAACTTAGGCTATCTGAAACTTAGGCTGAGCGGGTACTTAGGCTAAACGAAAACTTAGGCTAGCGGGGAGCGGGGACTTAGGCTAAACGAAAACTTAGGCTAGCGGGGGACTTAGGCTATACGAAACTTAGGCTAGCGGGGGACTTAGGCTATCCGAAACTTAGGCTAGCGGGGGGGCTTAGGCTAGCGGGGGACTTAGGCTAATGTGGGTAGTCTCATAGCAGGTCCGACAAGTTGAGTCAGCATATCAAATTTCATAGTCCGACAAGTTGAAACATGTTTATGAAAAAGCATATCAAATTTCATGCTGAGTCAGCATATTTCCTTAGGCTATCCGATACTTAGGCTAGCGGGGGGGCTTAGGCTAAACGAAAACTTATGCTAGCGGGAGGGGCTTAGGCTATCTGAAACTTAGACTAGCGGGGAGCGGAGGCTTAGGGAAACTTAGGCTATCCGTATAATACTTGTAAAATTTAGTTATATGACTCAGGCTCGGTGAATATTAATACCAAGGCAGGCCTTTAACAGAGTAATATAGGTAATAATAAAGACTGTTCAGTTAGATATTATTGACTCAGTTTCTTAAGATATAATACTAAGAAATACAGGTTCCTACAGTGTGATAATAACAAGGTTATTACGTCTTAGACTGAATGAGATTTACTCATCTGAGCTTTTACATAGAGACTTCATTGATTTCTTAGGAATTTATTACACTAGTGAGGCTTTACGGTTTTATTGATAAGTCTTTAGATCTTGCTCCGGCAGGTTGAAACATGTTTTAGTTAGCGTTATTGTATAATGTTGTGAAATTCATCAGGTATATGTCTCTCTCTATTCATCTATATATCTCTTTATCTATCTCTGTCTCTCTCTATCTGTGTATCTATCTATTTATCTCTATCCCTTTCTCTCTATCCAAATATGTATGTCTCTATCTATCTCTGTCAGTTTCTTAAGATATAATACTAAGAAATGCAGGTTCAGCTCAGGTTCCTACAGTGTGATAATAACAAGGTTATTGCATCCTTGACTGGTATGAATCTAAAAGGGATTTACTCATCCATGCTTTTGCATAGTGACTTCTTAGGAATTTACTCCGCTAGTGAGGCTTTACGGGTTTATTGATAAGTCTTCAGATCTTGCTCCGACAGGTTCAAACATGTTTCAGTTAGCGTTATTGCATAATGTTGTGAAATTCAACCTGATTTTTGCTTGCTGCTGGTTATCGCCTGTTATGGTTGACTCAGATTCTTAAGGTATTATATCAATATAGACTAACTTCATCAGGTTCAGCTATTTGACTCAGGTTCCTAGTAAATGTACGATGTGATAATAACAATATTTACTAAGCCAGACATTCTAATTGTCTTAAACAGAGTAATTCATATTAAGTATAGGTTATAATACTAATAAAGGCTAGATATGGTTGACCCAGATTCTTAAGGTATAATACAAAATAAAGGCTGTCTTAAACAGGGCTGTTTTACTCAGGTTCCTAACAAATAATTGACAGAGTAACAGAGTTATTCATATTAACATATGAAACGTATAATACTAATAAAGGCTGACTTAAGCTGACACAGGTAGATATGGTTGACTCAGATTCTTAATGTATAATACTAATAAAGGTTAACTTATACAGAGTAATTCATATTAAATGTAGGTTATAATACTAATAAAGGCTGACTTAAGCTGGTACAGATAGATATGGTTGACTCAGATTCTTAAGGAATAACACTAATAAAGGCTTAGTTAATAAGATTCAACTAAATATGTTTGACTATAGCAATCAACAAGGCTAACTTAAAGAGGCTGAACCTTTATCAGAGTAATTCATTCTAAATATGTTTGACTCTACCAGTCAGGCTATGACGATAATAATAAGTTTAACTTAAACAGGTTTAGCTAATTGCTTTTGTCAGAGTATTTCATATTAAAAATATGTTATAATACTATACTAATAAAAACAGACTCAGATAGATATCGTGGACTTTACTAGTCAGATGTAAGGTATAATACAAACAAAGGCTGCTGAGCTAGATATGGTTGGCTCAGATTCTTAAGGTATAATACTACAAAAGGCTGATTTAACGACGTTCAGCTAGATATGTTTTATTCTACCAGTCAGGTTCCTAATAATAAAGGCTAACTTAAACAGGCTCAGTCAATTGTCATTTATTTGTTTTTTTTCAAAGTAATTAAATATAGGTTATAATACTAATAAAGGCTGCTCAGCTACATATTGTAGACTCAGATTCTTAATAAGTGTTAGATATGGTTTACTCAGATTTTTAATATATGTTAGATTATACTAACAAGGACTAACTTAAGCAGGCTCAGCTTGATATGATTGGCTCAGATTCTTAAGGTATAATACTAAAAAATGATGACTAAATACGGTTCAGTTAGATATGTTTGATTCTACCAATGCTGACTAAAACAGGCTCAGCTAATTGCCTTCATCATAGTAATTCATGTATTAAATATAGATAATAATAAAGGCATTTGACTTAAGAAGACTCAGCTAGATATTGTTAACTCAGATTCTTAATAAATGTTAGATATAAAACTAATAAAGGTTGACTTAAGCAGGTTCTGGTACTGGTCAGATTTTAAATAAATGTAAGGTATAATAGCAACAAAGTCTGACTTAATAAGGCTCAGCTAAATATGTTTGACTCTACCAGTCAGGCTATGACGATAATAATAAGTCTAACTTAAACAGCCTGAGATAATTGCCTTTATCATAGTAATTCATGTATTAAATATAGATAATAATAAAGGCATTTGCCTTAAGAAGACTCCGCTAGATATTGTTAACTCAGATTCTTAATAAATGTGAGATATAATACTAATAAGGGTTGACTTAAGCAGGCTCAACTATTGTAGATATGATTGACTATAGGTACTGGTCAGATTTTAAACAAATGTGAGGTATATTACTAACAAAGGCTGAATTAATAAGTTTCAGCTAAAATGAGGTCAATATAAGAACAGGTTAGGTCAAAAAGCTGTTAATATTAGAACAGGTCAGATCAAAAAGCAGTTAATATAAGAACAGGTCAGGTAATATTAGAACAGGTCAGGTCAAAAAGCTGTTAATACCTGTTCAGAGCTGTTCAAAAAACTGTTAATATCAGAACAGGTCAGGTCAAAAACGCTGTTAATATCAGAACAGATCAGGTCAAAAAGCAGTTAATATTCGAACGGATAAGGTTAATAAGCTTGATATGGTTGACTCAGATTCTTAAGGTATAATACTAAAAAAGGCTGATTTAATAAGGTACACCTAAATATGTTTAACTCTATCAGTCAAGTTATAACAATAATAAGACTGGCTTAAACAGGCTCATCTAATTGTCTTTATCAGAGTAATATAGGCTATAATACTTATAAAGACTGCTCAGCTAGATATGGTTGACTCACATTCTTATGGAAAAATACTAATAAAGACTGACTTAATAAGGTTTAGCTATATATATTTGACTCTAGCAGTCAAGTTATAACAACAATAAGGTTGACTTAGACAGGCTCCTTTATCAGAAATATAGGTGATAATACTAATTAAGACTGCTCAGCTAGATATGGTTGACTCAGATTTTAAGGAATAATACTAATAAAGGCTGACTTAATAAGGTTCAGCTAAATATGTTTAACTCTACAAGTCAGATTATAACAATAATAAGGTTATTTTTAACAGACTCAGCTAATTGTCTTTATCAGAAATGTTGGTTATAATAATAATGAAGACTGACTTAAACAGGCCCAACCAGTGACTTTACAAGTCAGATTTTAGGTATAATACTAATAAAAGCTGTTTAGCTACATATGGTTAACTCAGATTCTTAAGGTGTAATATTAATAAAAGCGACTCAGCTCATACACAGATTCTTAACGTATAATACTAATAAAGACTGCTTAGATAATTACCTGTATTGACAGTTGTATGGGACACGAACTTTTTCATAGTTATATGAGGTTTTTACTGTTGTATGGTACACAAGCTTTTTGACAGTTGTGTAATCTTCTTTTAACAGTTATATGGGGAGGAATTTTAATCTAAAGCTGTGAACTGCTTATTGCGGAGGAATGAAAAAAAAAATATGGTTGTAGGCTAGATATGGTTGACTCGGATTCTAGTAAGGTATAATACTAATAAAGGCTGACTTAATAAGGTTCAAATGTAAGGTAGACCACCTACTTCCGAAGAAAATGTATAAACTCAAACTAGGATAAATCAAACATTCTCCATCAAAATAATAAACAAGAAATTTAAGAAAAGGTTACAAGACAAACCAAAACAAAAATTTCACCTGCTTTCGAAGCTTGCGATGTCAACTCAACTAGGATAAACCGTACCAAGCATGAAAAAAATGTAAGGTTAATTGTTTGGGGTAATTGTAAGGTCAAAAAGCAGTTAATATCAGATCAGGTCAGGTCAAAAAGCAGTTAATATCAGAACAGATCAGGTTTAAAAAATAACAGGTCAGGTCAAAAAGCAGTTAATATCAGAACAGATCAGGTTTAAAAAATAACAGGTCAGGTCAAAAAGCTGTTAATATAAGAACAGGTCAGGTTAATATTAAAACAGGTCAGGTCAATATAAGAACAGGTCAGGTTAAAAAGCAGTTAATATCAGATCAGGTCAGGTCAAAAAGCAGTTAATATCAGAACAGATCAGGTTTAAAAAATAACAGGTCAGGTCAAAAAGCTGTTAATATAAGAACAGGTCAGGTTAATATTAAAACAGGTCAGGTCAATATAAGAACAGGTCAGGTTAATATCAGAACAGGTCAGGTCTAAAAATGAACAGGTCAGATCAAAAATCAGTTAATATAAGAACAGGTCAAAAAGCAGTTAATATAAGAACAGGTCAGGTCAATAAGTTGTTAATATCAGAACAGGCCAGGTCAAAAAGCTGTTAATATCAGAACAGGACAGGTTAAAAAGCAGCTAATGTAAGAACAGGTCAGGTCAAAAAGCAGTAATAGCAGAACAGGTCAGGTGAAAAGCTGTTAATATCAGAACAGGCCAGGTCAAAAAGCTGTTAATATCAGAACAGGTTAGGTCAATAAGTTGTTAATATTAGAACAGGTCTGTTCAAAAAGCAGCTAATGTAAGAAAAGGTCAGGTCAAAAAGCGATCAGGTCAGATCAAAAATCAGTTAATATAAGAACAGGTCAGGTTAATATCAGAACAGGTCAGGTCTAAAAATTAACAGGTCAGGTCTAAAAAAGAACAGATCAGGTCAAAAAGCTGTTAATATCAGAACAGGTCAGGTCAAAAAGCAGTTAATATCAGAACAGGTCAGGTCAATAAGTTGTTAATATCAGAACAGGTTAGGTATAAAAAAGAACAGGTCCGGTCTAAAAAAGAACAGGTCAGGTCTAAAAAAACAGGTCAGATCAAAAAGTTACAGGTCAGGTCTAAAAAATAATAGGTTAGATCAGAGCACTTCAATATAAATTATGTTTTTATCACTTAAGGCCCCCCACTAGCCTAAGCCCATGACCTGCAGTTTCGGAGGGAAAACTAAATTGATAGTTTATTGGTTCCTGGAATTTTATTTCATCAATACATAAAATCAAACAATTAACCTTACATTTTTTTCATGCTTGGTACGGTTTATCCTAGTTGAGTTGACATCGCAAGCTTCGAAAGCAGGTGAAATTTTTGTTTTGGTTTGTCTTGTAACCTTTTCTTAAATTTCTTGTTTATTATTTTGATGGAGAATGTTTGATTTATCCTAGTTTGAGTTTATACATTTTCTTCGGAAGTAGGTGGTCTACCTTACATTTGAACCTTATTAAGTCAGCCTTTATTAGTATTATACCTTACTAGAATCCGAGTCAACCATATCTAGCCTACAACCATATTTTTTTTTTCATTCCTCCGCAATAAGCAGTTCACAGCTTTAGATTAAAATTCCTCCCCATATAACTGTTAAAAGAAGATTACACAACTGTCAAAAAGCTTGTGTACCATACAACAGTAAAAACCTCATATAACTATGAAAAAGTTCGTGTCCCATACAACTGTCAATACAGGTAATTATCTAAGCAGTCTTTATTAGTATTATACGTTAAGAATCTGTGTATGAGCTGAGTCGCTTTTATTAATATTACACCTTAAGAATCTGAGTTAACCATATGTAGCAAAACAGCTTTTATTAGTATTATACCTAAAATCTGACTTGTAAAGTCACTGGTTGGGCCTGTTTAAGTCAGTCTTCATTATTATTATAACCAACATTTCTGATAAAGACAATTAGCTGAGTCTGTTAAAAATAACCTTATTATTGTTATAATCTGACTTGTAGAGTTAAACATATTTAGCTGAACCTTATTAAGTCAGCCTTTATTAGTATTATTCCTTAAAATCTGAGTCAACCATATCTAGCTGAGCAGTCTTAATTAGTATTATCACCTATATTTCTGATAAAGGAGCCTGTCTAAGTCAACCTTATTGTTGTTATAACTTGACTGCTAGAGTCAAATATATATAGCTAAACCTTATTAAGTCAGTCTTTATTAGTATTTTTCCATAAGAATGTGAGTCAACCATATCTAGCTGAGCAGTCTTTATAAGTATTATAGCCTATATTACTCTGATAAAGACAATTAGATGAGCCTGTTTAAGCCAGTCTTATTATTGTTATAACTTGACTGATAGAGTTAAACATATTTAGGTGTACCTTATTAAATCAGCCTTTTTTAGTATTATACCTTAAGAATCTGAGTCAACCATATCAAGCTTATTAACCTTATCTGTTCGAATATTAACTGCTTTTTGACCTGATCTGTTCTGATATTAACAGCGTTTTTGACCTGACCTGTTCTGATATTAACAGTTTTTTGAACAGCTCTGAACAGGTATTAACAGCTTTTTGACCTGACCTGTTCTAATATTACCTGACCTGTTCTTATATTAACTGCTTTTTGATCTGACCTGTTCTAATATTAACAGCTTTTTGACCTAACCTGTTCTTATATTGACCTCATTTTAGCTGAAACTTATTAATTCAGCCTTTGTTAGTAATATACCTCACATTTGTTTAAAATCTGACCAGAACCTATAGTCAATCATATCTACAATAGTTGAGCCTGCTTAAGTCAACCCTTATTAGTATTATATCTCACATTTATTAAGAATCTGAGTTAACAATATCTAGCGGAGTCTTCTTAAGGCAAATGCCTTTATTATTATCTATATTTAATACATGAATTACTATGATAAAGGCAATTATCTCAGGCTGTTTAAGTTAGACTTATTATTATCGTCATAGCCTGACTGGTAGAGTCAAACATATTTAGCTGAGCCTTATTAAGTCAGACTTTGTTGCTATTATACCTTACATTTATTTAAAATCTGACCAGTACCAGAACCTGCTTAAGTCAACCTTTATTAGTTTTATATCTAACATTTATTAAGAATCTGAGTTAACAATATCTAGCTGAGTCTTCTTAAGTCAAATGCCTTTATTATTATCTATATTTAATACATGAATTACTATGATGAAGGCAATTAGCTGAGCCTGTTTTAGTCAGCATTGGTAGAATCAAACATATCTAACTGAACCGTATTTAGTCATCATTTTTTAGTATTATACCTTAAGAATCTGAGCCAATCATATCAAGCTGAGCCTGCTTAAGTTAGTCCTTGTTAGTATAATCTAACATATATTAAAAATCTGAGTAAACCATATCTAACACTTATTAAGAATCTGAGTCTACAATATGTAGCTGAGCAGCCTTTATTAGTATTATAACCTATATTTAATTACTTTGAAAAAAAACAAATAAATGACAATTGACTGAGCCTGTTTAAGTTAGCCTTTATTATTAGGAACCTGACTGGTAGAATAAAACATATCTAGCTGAACGTCGTTAAATCAGCCTTTTGTAGTATTATACCTTAAGAATCTGAGCCAACCATATCTAGCTCAGCAGCCTTTGTTTGTATTATACCTTACATCTGACTAGTAAAGTCCACGATATCTATCTGAGTCTGTTTTTATTAGTATAGTATTATAACATATTTTTAATATGAAATACTCTGACAAAAGCAATTAGCTAAACCTGTTTAAGTTAAACTTATTATTATCGTCATAGCCTGACTGGTAGAGTCAAACATATTTAGAATGAATTACTCTGATAAAGGTTCAGCCTCTTTAAGTTAGCCTTGTTGATTGCTATAGTCAAACATATTTAGTTGAATCTTATTAACTAAGCCTTTATTAGTGTTATTCCTTAAGAATCTGAGTCAACCATATCTATCTGTACCAGCTTAAGTCAGCCTTTATTAGTATTATAACCTACATTTAATATGAATTACTCTGTATAAGTTAACCTTTATTAGTATTATACATTAAGAATCTGAGTCAACCATATCTACCTGTGTCAGCTTAAGTCAGCCTTTATTAGTATTATACGTTTCATATGTTAATATGAATAACTCTGTTACTCTGTCAATTATTTGTTAGGAACCTGAGTAAAACAGCCCTGTTTAAGACAGCCTTTATTTTGTATTATACCTTAAGAATCTGGGTCAACCATATCTAGCCTTTATTAGTATTATAACCTATACTTAATATGAATTACTCTGTTTAAGACAATTAGAATGTCTGGCTTAGTAAATATTGTTATTATCACATCGTACATTTACTAGGAACCTGAGTCAAATAGCTGAACCTGATGAAGTTAGTCTATATTGATATAATACCTTAAGAATCTGAGTCAACCATAACAGGCGATAACCAGCAGCAAGCAAAAATCAGGTTGAATTTCACAACATTATGCAATAACGCTAACTGAAACATGTTTGAACCTGTCGGAGCAAGATCTGAAGACTTATCAATAAACCCGTAAAGCCTCACTAGCGGAGTAAATTCCTAAGAAGTCACTATGCAAAAGCATGGATGAGTAAATCCCTTTTAGATTCATACCAGTCAAGGATGCAATAACCTTGTTATTATCACACTGTAGGAACCTGAGCTGAACCTGCATTTCTTAGTATTATATCTTAAGAAACTGACAGAGATAGATAGAGACATACATATTTGGATAGAGAGAAAGGGATAGAGATAAATAGATAGATACACAGATAGAGAGAGACAGAGATAGATAAAGAGATATATAGATGAATAGAGAGAGACATATACCTGATGAATTTCACAACATTATACAATAACGCTAACTAAAACATGTTTCAACCTGCCGGAGCAAGATCTAAAGACTTATCAATAAAACCGTAAAGCCTCACTAGTGTAATAAATTCCTAAGAAATCAATGAAGTCTCTATGTAAAAGCTCAGATGAGTAAATCTCATTCAGTCTAAGACGTAATAACCTTGTTATTATCACACTGTAGGAACCTGTATTTCTTAGTATTATATCTTAAGAAACTGAGTCAATAATATCTAACTGAACAGTCTTTATTATTACCTATATTACTCTGTTAAAGGCCTGCCTTGGTATTAATATTCACCGAGCCTGAGTCATATAACTAAATTTTACAAGTATTATACGGATAGCCTAAGTTTCCCTAAGCCTCCGCTCCCCGCTAGTCTAAGTTTCAGATAGCCTAAGCCCCTCCCGCTAGCATAAGTTTTCGTTTAGCCTAAGCCCCCCCGCTAGCCTAAGTATCGGATAGCCTAAGGAAATATGCTGACTCAGCATGAAATTTGATATGCTTTTTCATAAACATGTTTCAACTTGTCGGACTATGAAATTTGATATGCTGACTCAACTTGTCGGACCTGCTATGAGACTACCCACATTAGCCTAAGTCCCCCGCTAGCCTAAGCCCCCCCGCTAGCCTAAGTTTCGGATAGCCTAAGTCCCCCGCTAGCCTAAGTTTCGTATAGCCTAAGTCCCCCGCTAGCCTAAGTTTTCGTTTAGCCTAAGTCCCCGCTCCCCGCTAGCCTAAGTTTTCGTTTAGCCTAAGTACCCGCTCAGCCTAAGTTTCAGATAGCCTAAGTTTCGGATAGCCTAAGTCCTCCGCTAACCTAAGTTTCAGATAGCCTAAGTCCCTGGCAACAACCGCGAAAAAAGCCCCGAAAAAAAAACGCCCAACTTTATACAACAGAAAAAAAAACGCCCAATTTTATGCAACAGAAAAAACAAAAACCCAAAGCTCTGGGGTAGTGAATTTCTTATCAGCTTCATACAAGACTATGACGTCCATAAAAAAAAAAAACTCCCAATTTTATGCAAAAAAGGAAAAACACAAAAAAAAAAAAACCGAAAAAAACGCCCAATTTTATGCAACAAAAAAACAAAAAACCCAAAGCTCTACCGTCAAAAAAAGCTCGGGGAGTGAATTTCTTATCAGCTTCATACAAGACTATGACGTCATCCATACAAAAGCTTCCTCCCCCCCCTCCCTGGCTTAGAAACCCCATATCCATACTACTGGCTGCATACATTATATAGATGAATAAAGAATAGAATAAAACTTTTAGAAAAATTTGAATTTTATTTTTGCACAAAGATGGAGTAAGAAAAATGTTCGTGAAAAGGAATTTTCCCACATTTTCACGACTTTAGTCCAGACATCTCGAACTATCAAATCAATTTCACTTCTGTGGGCTCTTAATATAAGCGCCTAGAATTATTTTTCCAAATTTTTCGATATCTGACCCGATTATGTACTTTTTACGAATTCCGGCATAGTTCTTACGTCTAATGATATATACAGACATATTCAGCGCCAGAGTCACAAGTCACAAAGTAGGTGGAGTGTCACAATTTTGAATTAATTGTGACTTTCCATCTACTTTGTGACTTGTGACTCTGGCGCTGAATAGGCCTGATAGAATATACTTTCACTTCTAAACGTTCCAATTAACCTCCTACACTCTAAAAAATCCGCTGAATGTTATTGTATTTTTACAGCAAAATTAGTGGTAAAACTTAGGAAAATCAGTTTCCGGTAGGAAAAATACATAACTGCTGTAGTAAATCAAAAAAATATGTAGTAATAATAGTATTTACTACCAAAGCGCTTTACTTTTTCTTCAAAATTTTTAAATTTACTGGTACAAAAGAGTATCGTTTAGAAAATGATTTTATATGTATATATTAATTTTACTATGAAGCAAAGTAACTTTACTTTACAATAGAGCGGCTTTACTTCACAGCAGAACACTTTTCTTGAATTTCACAACGTGACGCAAATTGAGCAATTGATGGAATGTCTTTTGGACGAACAGTCGTGTCGGTCTTCGGGTAGTTTATTAAAGATTTAATTTGATAATTAATAAGTAAATTTTAAGTAAAATAATAATTAAAGTGATACGTACACCTACCTAGAATTAATTACATATTAAGTACAATGTCGAGTAGCAGTAAATACTGTTTCAAAGTATGGAACTCAACAAGAAAGAAATGAAAAGTGTTTATGGCGAATGCTACCAGAGACAACATTTTACAAAAAGGTGTGTATTTTGAAACAAATTAATTTGGCATTATTTTATAATTGGGATTGTTCACTCAGCTGTAAATGAGTACCTGAGTTAAAATCGGGGAAATAATCACGGACGAGTGTGTAGCTGACCACTTCACCTCCTAGTGTTCCGTTGGTCTAGTAATAAAGTAACTCTAGCATTACTTCACGGCAGGCCCGATTTGGCTGTTGCGCCATTGATTATTATTATTATAGTAGCTTCGTTCATTTCAGCCCAAAGTCTTGGCGTAAAAGGACATAAAATCGTTCTTGAAAGTGATGGTACAAAAATTAGTGACAATGATTGTCTGCAATATTTTGCTAGTTCCAAAGGATATCTTCATTATCTTAAATGACGGCGAAGAATGGCTTCCAAATATTCCACTGAAATCCTTGGTTTATAAAATAAATAAATGTTTATAAACTTATTAAATCAAACTTTTTTTATTAGTTTATATAGGATAGTATCTATCCATAAATTACTCAAGCCTTGGAGTAAATTGTGGAGTAAAATTACCCTTTTTACGCATTCGTCTACTAAAAATTACTCTAAACTTGGAGTGACTTTTGCTTCAAAATTGAGTAAGAAATCAACTATATTAAGAGAGTAAAAAATAAAATTAGTTTCTAGGTGCATTTTGCTGTGATTATAATAGGTAACCTATTGCCTATAAAAATTATAGCAAATTTCAACCAAAAATTTTTCTGTAGTTATTAGTTTGTCCAAAAGTAGCCTACACCGCATCTCAGCATTAAATTGACAATAAACGAATTCTGAAATAAATTTTGAAGCGATTACACTAAAAGCACGTAGAAGTAAGAACCAATTTGCTGTCTCATCAGACCTAAGAAATATGACTAAATTTATGAAAACGTCTATATACCCATTGGGTCACATTCTGGCTGAGCCGCTCGCTATTTTATTTAATATGTCACTCATAGAAAAAATATTTCCAACCTTATGGAAAAACTCACATGTCTTGCCCATATTTAAGAAAGATTGCAAAACACAATGCTGCAAACTTCCACCCTATCTGTATTCCTTCTTGTTTCTCCAAAATATTTGAAAAACTACTGCACGAAGTCATTTGTCGTCATATCGGCAGCGCTATTTCTCCCAATCAGCATGGATTTTTCGAGGTCGCCCCACTGAGACGAATTAAGTTTCATTTACAAATTCGGTATCTAAGGCCCTTGAAAACCGGCTTGATGTAGAAATAGATTAACTCACTGAGTAAAAAAAAAAAAATTATTAATTAAATAATAATTGGTTCTTACCATTTTTTCCAAAAAATGCACAATTTTTAACAATTTTCATAATTTTTTACAATTTTGTTATAATTTTTTCTAACTTTCTTAAAAAAAAATTTTTTAATCATTTCTTTACCATTTCATCATTTTTTAAATATTTTTATAATTTTTTATTATTTGTTATAATTTTTTATCATTTTCTATAATTTTTTTTACAATTTTTTATCATTTTTTTTAATTTCTTTATAAATTTTTATAATTTTTTATCAATTTTTATCACTTTCTATCATTTTCTATCATTCTTTATCATTTTTTAAAATTTTCTATCATTTGTTATCATTTGTTATAATTTTTTATCATTTTTTAACATTTTTTATCATTTTTTAAATTTTTTTATCAATTTTTATAATTTTTTCCATTTTACTTTATTATTTATAATACAGTATTGTTATTGATTTAAAAAAAAAAAAAATTTGCTGCCCTCAAAATTTTCTTGTCCACGTTTCATGACTAGTAGACACGAAAAAAGCAATAAAAATTTTCACTCCGTCTGTCCGCCGTACGCCGTACGCCGTATGCCGTACGTCGACCGCCCCAAAATCCTTTGAAGGCTCGTAGCTCTCAAACCAGTGGAGCTATTAAATTAAAATTTTTTCTAAGAATAGACTTGGTAAACCCCTTGAATTCTTAGCAACCGCTTACGTTAGGAGGCTGAAACTTGGAATTTCTATAGAGCTTTGATAGTGGACCCATTTGCAAAAAAAATACTGATATGGGTGAAGGGGTGTGGGAGTGGAGGGGGAAATAATGCGTCCGAAACGCTAAAATGCCGAGATCGACACATTCTAAAATTCATATCTCCTAAACCGTTAATGGCAAGCAATTAAAGCTTAATAAATATCTGTAGTTATACTAGGAGAGTAGATTGAAACAAAAATTTTGGGTGGGGTAGTGGCGTACGGGGGTGGGGGGTGAAAAACTTTGGATTACGATATCTCACAAAACAATTGAACCAGAAAAACAAAATTCGGTTTGATTATAAAGAATGATAAATAAAGATTGCTCAAAGTAAAATCTTTGAAGTGGGTGGAGGAGCATGGAAGTGGAGGGGATTAGAATTTTTCAAAAACAACACGTTTCATATCTCAATAACAATGTAAGGTAGATGCTTCAAATTTTTACCAGAAGTAGACCTAATAGAACCCTAGTAGGGATGTGGGTGTAAAGGGTGAGGGTGGGGAAGGGTGAGAAGGAAAAAGTTCTGATGTTTATATCTAAAGAACCTATAATGATAGAGAGCTGAAACTTGGAAATTAGATAGACCTATAGTAGTGGCATGTTGGAAAAATAATTTTTTTCTTAGGTGTGGTATGGTACGGGGCGGGGGGAGGTGTTTTCCGTAACTTTAGAACGGCTTATGCTAGAAAGTTGAAACTCGGTACGTACATATATGTAAATCATCTAGAAAAGTAATTCTGATAAAAAAAATCGAATATTCATTGGCGTTCAGAAGGGGGGGGGGCAAAAAAAATTATCAGTAAATAAAAAATGCATGTATTTTCAGGATTTTCGTCGTATCTACTAGGTCTTTCCAAATATAGAATTCATTTTTATTTTACGGATTCTTCATATGAATACCTAGAAAAGATATCAAGATTTTTTAAAATTCGACCCCTAAGAGGGTGTAAATGTTATGTTCCCTATAGACTCCTAATCCGCTGAACCGATTTTGATGAAATTTTTAGGGAACGTGTAGAGTAGTCCCGGGATGGTTCCTGTGAAGTTTGGTCCAGATCGAATGAAAAACAAAAGTTTTTTTTAACATTTTTCAAATTTTTTGCGATTTTAGGACCCTGGTGCTCTAATGGTTTGTTTGCGCTTTCCTGTACTATTCATTTGATTTCGATGAAACTTCGCTGATATATTAAGCACACGCCCGCGAAGGTTTCTGCATTAACAAAATCATTTTGAAATTGGTGGTACGAGATCTATTTCAACATTTAAGAGTATTTCAAATGATTTAGTGGTAGTTCGTTCGTTTTCGGTGCATTAGTTTCATTCATATTAATAAATGGTAAGGTTGGAGCACTGAGATGTATACATGGAGACCTCGATTTGCTATCTCATATAGCCGACGTTTTAGAAATGTCATTATTTCGAAAAAGTTGTCCATGATAAGCCGAGCTTCTGCATTATTGAACGAAATTCTGATGAATTTAAACATTCATTAGATTTAAAATTGGTAATGCAGATAAAATAATTTTTGATCGAAACATTTCTTTTAGTTTCTTTCAGAAATTCAATTAATTTTAAGTTTGAAGTAACTTCGAAAGTTATCCAGGTCACAAATTGGAAAATCCGATTTCGAAACCGGAAATGGAAAGAAGGAAAGAGTTAGTAGCATGGTTGCGCATATATTTAGAGCGAGAAGAAAAACAATGACAATGTCAATGACAGAATTACAGACAACAGACAGCAAAATTACAGACAACATGAAAAAAAAATTCGAACTTTTAGGTGTAATTTCGAATTGGGCGCAAATAATTTGAATTTGATAAATACTTTTTTGGATAAACAGTGCAAGGCATTGAAAGAAAATGAGTTCATAAAATTGCAACTAAGTTGTGTAAATTTTACAGGCAATATTGGCTACTGCAGTACGAATATAATACCATCTACCTATCGTTATGGCGCTATATTAAAAAATAACGTATTACATGCTCAACCGTTATAAATTTTCCCAAGGAACTGTTATTTCCTGTTATATATTGAGTTGAACTGTGATTTCAGTTGTCAATTTCGTGTTTCTTATTGAAAATGGCTAAGTGCATTATAGAAAATTGTTTCAGCAATGAAAATGAACCTCAATATTTACCTGTTTTTTTTAAGTAAGTGAAAAATATTTATTATAGATCATTTTTTTTTTGCGGAGAAAGTTTGGTTGTTGGTAACGTAAAAACGTTAGGGCTTATATCCATATGTTGTATTCCTGAGTATTGGCCCAAACAGAACACGGACTTCGACTTCGATTTTGCCATTTGCCTACTGTACCGAAGTCGAAGTCGGTGTTGTGGGCATCACCATATAATCCTGTGTGTTCTAAAAAGACAGGGACTTCGAAGTCGAAGTCCGTGTTCTGTTTGGGCCATAATTCAGGCCTGATTAAAAAAGCTTGACATCACGAAAATTAAGTAAATAAAAACGTAAATTATAATAAACCAAAATATATTCGCTTTCCATTATACGGTACAATCTGAGATAAATCAAATGTTTGTTTTTTGAATCTAATAAAAAAAAGAACATTAATGATAAAAAGAAAAAGAAAACTCCTAGTTTCTTGTAATTGATATCATAAACAGCCTAAATCTGTGCGCCGCGCTGCAATCAGCTCGGACTCTTGCGCCTCTCGTAAAATCATCGGTTCTTAGTATGTCGTTCATGTTGTCGTCGACGACGTTGTACTTTGATTATCGCTTGTCGTCGAAGACATTGTGACATCGTCGTCATCCTGAGCGCTTACCGGTTTAACATCATCGTCGATTTTCATACGTTTACTGGCCGACTCATTTGTCGACGATGATTCGCTATCGGGTGCTGCAGCTGCTGTACCGTCGTCGGTGACAACACGAGCTGGTGATACTGGCTGGTGGGGCAATCGGAACTGCTTCCGACTTCATGAAAATTTTCGTCGGTAGATCGAGAATTGCTGGTTTCTGACTGCCGTCATGTTATCACAGCCGGTTCCGTCGCCCATTGTATTCGGTGCTAGGCAATTGTTGAAGAGCTAGAGAATGAGGTGGTGATTAGATTTTTGGACATTTTTTCCAATGTTTTCCTTTTTTCTTGTACCTGTTCGCAAATTTGTGATAGTTTTTCGCATCCTTCGTCGATTCTTTTCTTAATGAATTCAACCACTTCGTCACTGGACATGAAGTTCCAGATGCCGTCGCATGCTAGAATCATAAACTCATTGTTTGGTGAGATTATTAGCTTCTTAACATCCGGCAGAGCTGAGATCATTTGTTTTTCGTCGGGCAAATCTTGATTCTATAAAAAAAAAAACAAAAAATCACCGACATGCCAATTACTTTCCGAAAAATATCAACTTACCATTTTATAGGCGTGATCTCCAATCGCGCGGCATTAACGCGGCCAAAAGTAACTTTGCCGCCCGCTTTGTATATTCGTTCGCTCTCCTCATCGTCTTCGGGTTTGTGATCGAATCTCGTTTCAATTGCCTTTCCGTTTCGACATACAACGCAACGCGAATCACCGGCATTTACTACGTATAAATCGCAACCGTTAAGCAACGAGAAGGCGGCCGACAACAGTTGAACAGTTTTAGAACTGTCAATTCGGATTGTCAAACTGACAATTCAAATTGTCAGAACTTCCCCTTGTTGCCCCTGTTTTTTCGAAATTCGTCACAAATTCGAAGTTCAAAGAAGGAGCGAGAGGGTACGATTTCATCGGCTATTTCAACCTGTCAAATCGTATAGGGAAATGAGCCGATGAGGTATCCATATGTATATATCAGTGGGTTGGAGATGGATGGTGGATAGAGGATAGTGGCTGAAAGATGAAGGATGCTGGATAGAGGAAGAAGGTTGGTGGACGGTAGATGGTAGATGAAGGATTGTGGATGGTGAATAGAGGATGGTCGATGGTGGATGAAGGATAGAGGATAGTGGGTGGAGGATGGTAAATAGAGGATGGAGGACAGAAGGTTGAGGATGGTGGATGGTGAATAGAGGATGGTGGATAGAGGATAGAGGATGGAGAATGAGGGAGGTAGATATGGGATGGTAGATGAAGGATATAGGATGATGGATAGAGGATGGTGGATAGGTGATGGAGATGGTGGATATTGGATGGTAGAAGATGAATAGAGGATGATGGATGGAGGATGGAGGATTTTAGATGGAGGATGGTGGATGAAGATGAATGATGGAGGATGGAGGATGGTAGATATTGGATAGGAGATAATGAATGGTGGATAGAGGGTGGAAGATGGAGGATGGAGAATGATTAATGGTGGATGGAGGATGGTTGATAGAGGATGGTGGAAAGAGGATGGTGGATGGTAGATATAGGATGGTAGATGATGGAAAGATGATAATGGATGAAGTATGGATGGATAAAGATTGGAGGATGGTGGATAGAGGATGGAGGATGGAAGATGTAGGATGGTGGATAAATGATGGGGGATGGAAGATAGAGGATGGTGGATGGTGGATGGTGCATGGAGGATGAAAGATGGAGGATGGGGGATGGTGGATGGAGGATGGTGGATTGCGGATAGAGGATGGGAGATGGAGGATGATGGAGGGAGGGTGTTAGATGGAAGATTGTTGACAAAGGATGGAGTAATAGAAGCAACGGGGGAAATGCGAGCAACGGGAGTAACAGGAGCATCGGGAGAAACAGGAGCAACGGGAGAATCAGGACCAATGGATCAACGAGAGAAACGGGAGCAACGGGAGGAACAGGACCAATGGATCAACCGGAGAAACGGGATCTACGGGAAAGACGGGAGTAACAGGGACGATAGAACAACGTGAGCGTAGCGAGCGTAGCCGCGGTACGCGGCTAGTGTTTATATATATAAAAGAGGATGTCTGTGTGTATGTTCCCTATAGACTCCTAATCCGCTGAACCGATTTTGATGAAATTTTCAGGGAACGTGTAGAATAGTCCCGGGATGGTTTCTGTAAAGTTTGTTCCAGATCGAATGAAAAACAAAAGTTTTTTTCAACATTTTTCAAATTTTTTTGCGATTTTAGGACCCTGGGTTCTAATGGTTTGTTTGCGCTTTCCTATACTATTCATCCGATTACGATGAAACTTCGCTAATATATTGAGCACACGCCCGCGAAGGTTTCTGAGAGTTATTTCAACATTTAAGAGTATTTCAAATGATTTAGTGGCAGTTCGTTCGTTTTCAGTGCATTAGTTTCATTCCTATTACTAAATGATAAAGTTGGAGAGGGATGGTGGATAGAGGATAGTGGCTGGAAGATGAAGGATGCTGGATAGAGGATGAAGGTTGGTGGACGGTAGATGGTAGATGAAGGATTGTGGATGGTGAATAGAGGATGGTCGATGGTGGATGAAGGATGGAGGATAGTGGGTGGAGGATGGTAAATAGAGATGTAGATGGTAAATAGATAGAGGACAGAAGATTGAGGATGGTGGATGGTGAATAGAGGATAGTGGATAGAGGATGGGGACGGTAGATATAGGATGGTAGATGATGGATATAGGATGATGGATAGAGGATGGATGGATGGAGGATGGTAGATAGAGGATAGAGGATGGAAATTGGAGGATAGTGGATGGTTCATAGAGGATGGTGAATAGGGGATGGAGATGGTGGATATAGGATGGTAGAAGATGAATAGATGGATGGAGGATGGATGGGAGGATGGTGGATAGGGAATGGAGGATTTTTAGGATGTAGGAGGATGAAAGATAGAGGATGGTGCAAGGTGGAAGGAGGATGGTTGATGGAGGATGGTGGATGAAGGATGGTGGATGGCGGATAGAGGATGGGAGATGGAGGATGAAGGATGCAGGGTGTTGGATAGAAGATTGTTAATCAGGATGGAGTAACAGAAGCAACGGGAGAAATGGGAGCAACGGGAGTAACAGGAGCATCGAAAAAAACAGGAGCAATGAGAGAATCAGGACCAATGGATCAACGAGAGAAACGGGTGCAACGGGAGGAACAGGACCAATGGATCAACCGGAGAAACGGGATCAACGGGAAAGACGGGAGTAACAGGAACGATAGAACAACGTGAGCGTAGTCGCGGTACGCGGCTAGTTTGCTATAAAGTCGGTCATTTTCAGACGACATTTATCTGAAAGGGGAACACATAAGCCCAACTAAATTTGACACGTCGCCCGATGTTTTTCTATCTCTGTTCTTTTCTAGCCCGTGAGCGTTTTCCATAGTACTATCCTTTACTAAAGATTTCCCGACATATCGCCGCAGTGTAAATTAGCCACTAGTAGCTTTAATTTTAATTTTAATTTATAATTTATGTTAATTATTTATTTTTTTATTATATTTTTTTTTCTTAGTGTTATTTTTATTTTAATTTTATTCTTATTTTACTTTTGGCGCATTGTTTTATTGAAATTTATATTCTGTTAATTTCGCTTTTCCAAATAAATAAGTAAATAAATTGCATCTTGGAGTTTGATTTTCGAAAAATCGTAAAATTGGTTTTTGTGTGATTACATTGTAGTGCACGTTTCAGCACTATTTAAAAATCAAAGAAAGCGAGAACTTTGTATTTGATAAAAAATAGTAAATTTCCAATGTTCAAGTAATCGCGAATATGACATGACAAATAAAATAATTTTTATTAGCAGTCTGAATAATACTTTCAATCGATAGAGGTTGTAATTTAATTAATAATAAATATAGATCTATTAAGATCTTATTCAATTAAACCTTATTTAAATATTGTTTATTATATAACATTAAAATTCAATCATAATTAATCATAATTATATTTCTAAATATAATTTAATCGTTTTAAAATATGGTTACATAAAATTTAAGAATTTAAATTAATGTTAATATAATAGTTAAAGAAAAAATAAATTGTGTTAATAACTAATTTATGTATACTAACATTGGTGACCCCGTCAATAGAACAAATCTAATATTAATTAACACAAAAATCTAAAGAAGAAGGTTTACTTTTCCGCAGAAATAAGTCGTGTGACGCTAAAAATCTAAAGAAGAAGGAATACTTTGCCGCAGAGATAAGTCGTGGAACCATAGGTGCGCCGTGGCCTAAAATCTGGCAGGGGCCGGCTCAGAACATACGACTTTTTCCGAAAGGCACACATGTTTTTCATACAACTTCGTTCTTTTTGTGTTTATAGATTGGGTAATCGTCGAAACATTAACGAATGATTCGTCTTAGGCTACGACTTTGAAATGTTAATACGCTGATTTTCGAAAAGGTCTGTTCTTTTTGCATGAAATTTCTGCACTTTTTTGACTAACTTTTCTAAACAACATTTGACGTCAAATCAATGACACAAACTCAAACTCAAACAGTATGCTTGTTCCACCACCACCACGGACCACTCGTTGTCATTTCTAACATGAGTTTATGTCATGTCCGTTTGCGAAATGTGAAAAATGTAATTTTTCCGGCTAATACGACAGCCTTTATTCAACCATTGGACGATGGTATTATTTGCACTTTTAAAGTATATTATCGACAACAAATATCAGAAAATTCTAGCCTTGGAACAAGGATCTCTCCAATGCTTTGGAAAATCTTTAGACGTCTAAGGCCCGTTCCTTCGATCGTCAGTTGCGTTCTAAAGCCTGTACTGTGTTCCGAGCGAAACGAAATGAACTGTCAAAGTCCATAAAAAAAAAATGAAAATTTCGTTCATTTTTCGCGACGAAATATTTCGTTCGTTTTTCAGTACTGTGTATAGTACATGAACGGAATGGAAGTAGTATGGATATAGGCATTCTGGCTCAAGGGTGTAGGGTGTAAGCTTTTTTGTATGGATGACGTCATAGTCTTATATGAAGCTGATAAGGAATTTACACCCTGGGTGGAGCTTTTGTATGATTACGTCATAGTCTTGTATGAAGCTGATAAGGAATTTACTCCCCCGAGCCAGGGTGGCGATTTTTTGAGGGAGGAGTTTTTTTATGATTACGTCATAGACTTGTATGGGGCTGATAAGGAATTCACTCCCCCAGAGCTTTAGGTTTTTTTTTCGTTGCATAAAATTGGGGGTTTTTTTTCGGGGCTTTTTTGTCGGTTGTTGAGAGCTTTGCTTTTTTTTCGTTTTCCGTTGCATAAAATTGGGCGTTTTTCTTTTTTTGCATAAAATTGGGATTTTTTTTCGGGTTTTTTTTCGCGGTTGTTGTCAGGGACTTAGGCTAGCGAGGGACTTAGGCTATCTGAAACTTTTCCGTTGCATAAAATTGGGCGTTTTTCTTTTTTTGCATAAAATTGGGAGTTTTTTTTCGGGGCTTTTTTCGCGGTTGTTGCCAGTGTCTTAGGCTATCCGATACTTAGGCTATCTGTAACTTAGGCTAGCGGGGAGCGAGGGACTTAGGCTAGCGGGGAGCGAGGGACTTAGGCTATCCGAAACTTAGGCCAGCGGGGGGCTTAGGCTAAACGAAAACTTAGGCTAGCGGGAGGCTTAGGCTAAACGAAAACTTAGGCTAGCGGGGGGCTTAGGCTAAACGAAAACTTAGGCCAGCGGGGGGCTTAGGCTAATGTTTATTAAAAAGCATAGTGGGTGATGAGACAGCATATTTCTTTTGTTTATGAAAAAGCATAGTCATATTTCTTGATAAGTCAGCATATTTCTGGTCACCGGAAAAAACATATCGAATTTAATGCTGAGTCAGCATATTTCTCGGATGAGTCATTTTTTAGTTAGCGTTATTGCATAATGCTGTGAAATTCAACAGGTATGTCTCTCTATCTATCTCTCTCTCTCTTCCTCTCTATGCATGTATATATTTATCTGTGTATGTCTCTTTCTGTGCCTATACCATATGTATCTATCTGTATATCTGTCTCTCCCTTTCTCTCTATGTATCAATCTCTCTCTATCTGTGTATGTATGTCTCTATCTCTGTCTCTTTCTTTCTGTGTATGTATGTATCTATCTGTATATCTGTCTCTCTCTTTCTCTCTATATATCTCTCTCTTTCTTTCTGTGTATGTGTATCTATATATCTGTGTATCTATATATCTCCTTGTATGTGTGTGTTCGTATATAAACGATGGGCGATGGTTCTGAAAGCTAAAAAATCAAGTGAAGTCTGTCGTGCAACATCAAAAAAATAATTCAGTGAAGCCTGAGAAAAAATAGTGAAATTGAAAAAATCGAGTAAAGTGAAAAAGTAAGATGAATTCATTTATTTGTGAATATTGTGGTATAAGCTGTTCTCGCAACAATAGTTTAAATAGACATATACGAAGTGTGCATCTAAAGGATAGTTCTAAATGTGAATTCTGTGCGAAAATATATTCACGAAAAGATAAATTATTGGAACATCTTGAAAAGTGCAGAGTAAAACATACTTCAGTGCAACCGACTACAGCAATAATGGAACCGTCAAAGAAATGTAACGCTTGTGATCTAGAAGTGTTAAATAAAAACTGGAACTATCACATTCGAACAAATTCCCATAAGAAAAACTCTGCCGACTCGATTAGTAAACATTTTAAAGTTTTGAGAAGTTCGTTTGCAGGAAGAATTGTAACATTATTGTTAGAAAATAAAAATCGAGAAGTAATAGAGCCACTGAAATTTTTTGAAGTATATGAAAAGCCAGTGATTGAACTTTTAAAAGAATATTTAGTGAAGCTTGGAGGCTACAAATTTAATATGGAACTTTTTGCTGTATATATAAAATATACTAAAAACAATAATGGCGATAATATTGACGTAGTATACGATGTAAAATCTTTTCAAACAAAAATGTGTACTGTGCTGAGAGAAAATGAAATAGCTCCTATCTACAAAACAATGATGGACGATATTTCTGTAAAAAGTGAAGAATTTCAAGAACGTGATAGTGGATGGACAATAGTTGAAATAAGCCATCTTGAAATTAATGTTAACAAATATAATCCAATATGAGGGTAAAGTATTATATATTCTTTCTTAAAAATAATATTTTAATTTTATGTTTCTTTTACAGATTGATCAAAAGACAGCTTATAGTAAGAAACAGAGATAATGGGACATATGCTTGAAAATAATAATAATATGTTAATAGATTAAAAATAAAAACCTATAAAATATATTTACAAAAAAAACTAATGATTGTTGTTGTTATTTTAAAAAAAAACGGATAGTCATTTAAATGAATAAACAAACAATCAGGCGGAGTCGATAAAAACAAACAAATCTTCGTTTTGGATTCGTTCCGGTTTATGTCGTCTAGCTTAGAATCATTAGCTAAGAACTTATCTACAGACGATTTTAAAATTGTAAGCTCAATATTTACAAATGATGAAGAGTTCAAGCTAATTACTAGGAAGGGCGTATTTCCTTATGAGTATTTAAATTCGTTTGAACGATTGAATGAGTCTCAGCTTCCATCTCGCGAAAACTTTTATAGTCGATTAACCGATACACACTGTTCCGAAGAGGATTACAATCATGCTCTAAACGTTTGGGAAAAGTTCCCTTGAAGACTATCTAGAGCTAGATTCAGTTTATACAGTAAACCAACATATGTCCATAGGCTTTACGGTACTCGGAAATGATTATATGAAGTCTAAGTTTTGTGTTTAAATTATATGGATACTGATTCGGAATTGAACCCCGATAGCAATGTTTTCAAGACCTAGTACACAACCCCTAGGCTACACCCCAACCCGCTATTACATATAGTTGTAAACGTTTTTATGATTGTTCTTGATTGAAATCTTCTACAGTTGTTGGTGTTGGATTTGTCTATTGTTCTAAAATTCTGTCGGACACAATAATCACCGAATTAGCTTTATTGTATAAAGGGAGATTTGGACAGTCTTTTAATATGCAATTTTCTAATATGTTTAACTAAATAAAAAAAAGTAATAATGTTACATATGTTGAACTAAATAAAAAAAAGTAATATTGTTACATAAGTTCTTTTTATTTATTTTTTAGAAACAATCTTATCATCTATTCGTTTACTTAAAAGTATTATAATATCTCTTTCAAATGATTTCATTGCAAACTGAATGTTTTTTTCTATTTCCCTTATTCTATTGTCAACTTCGATATTCATTAGTTTCAGCATTTTATCAATTTCTGTATCCACATAAGCTTTTGTTGCTGCATCCTCATTATTTAGCGGGTTACTCAGATTTTTAATACATTTCATATTTAAGTCATAGTCTCCTCCAGATGTTAATTTAAATCCGATTCCAGGTGGTCCTTGCGGTCCACGGCTTAATCCCTTCGAAAATCGACCAAACTTGTCAACACCCATTTTATGAATAATAAATGTAGTATGCTCGCAATACTTTTTATTGTATTATTTGTGCTTCTTTTAATTCTTCAATGATTGAAACAATTTCATTGGTGTGATTATTATGACCAGCTTCATGCGATGCAATAAGTAAGCGTAACCGATCTACTAATTCGTTCGGATCATCCCAATAAATATAATCTTTCTCTTTGTTCGATGTTTGCATTAAACCACTACCTTTGCGAGTGAAAAGCTTACAAATTATTTTCATATATTTATAACTACGATTTCCTTTTATTTGACTTTCACTTTTGTGAGAACGTTTATGGGCATTAGTATCAAGAAGAATATTTTTATAGTTTTCCAAGTCTTCTTTGCTATATAGTGTCTTTTTAGGATATTTCATAAACAAAAGTTCATATAAGCCACGAGTCCCCTCGTAGGATTTATCCTTTATAAGTACTTGATTATCGTCGATTATAAAACTTGAATTACCGATTTTCCAATTGTCAGCATCTTTATAGACTCCATACAAACTGTCAATTACAGATGGGTTATTAATAAATGTATTTAAATATTCTGTTGGAATCTCTGTAAATTTATTTTCTTTCATATATTCATCCAGTTCTTCTCGTCCCTGTGGAGTTATAGCATATTTACGTACAACTTTTGTCGTAGATGACAGGTTGAGTTTTCGTTTAGGTGTTCCAAAGTTCTCATCACTATCAACTGCTTCTTCTTCATCATCAGCTTTAACTGAAGCAAAGTTCTCATCACTATCAACTTCTTCTTCTTCGTCATCTTTAACTGGAAATTCTTCTTTTATATTCTGAGCAAGCTTAGTTCTTTTAACTAGTTCATTGAGAGGACTTGTGATTGGTTTAAAAGTTTGTTCTAATTGAATGCCTGCATTAGCTTTAGCTAGTTTTAATTGATTATATTTTTTTCTTATCGAATTAGTTGTCTTTACAATTTGACTGAGTAATTGTTTATTGTTCCTCTCATATTGTTTACAACAACAACAGTAAATTAAAGCTTCAAGTATTAATTTTAAAGTGTTGTTTACTATGTTGAAATCTTCTAAATGATTTTTTATACTGCGCTGAACTCCTTTTATACTGTTTTGAACTGCTCTCCAACTGAATTGAGTTGTAATCAAATTGCATTAAACTGATGGTCTGATCAACTACAGCTCTGAACAGATATTAACCGCTTTTTGACCTGACCTGTTCTTATATTAACTGCTATACCTGTTCTGATATTAACAGCTTTTTGACCTGACCTGTTCTTATATTAACTGCTATCCTGTTCTGATATAAACAGCTTTTTAACCTGACCTGTTCTGACATTAACTGCTTTTTGACCTGACCTGTTCTTTTTTCGACCTGAACTGTTCTTTTTTTGACCTGACCTGTTCTGATATTGACCTGACCTGTTCTTTTTTATACCTGACCTGTTCTGATATTAACAGCTTATTGACCTGACCTGTTCTGATATTTACATCTTATTGACCTGACCTGTTCTGATATTAACAGCTTTTTGACCTGACCTGTTCTGATATTAACTGCTCTTCGACCTGACCTGTTCTAATATTAACAGCTTTTTGACCTAACCTGTTCAAAAAGCTGTTAATACCTGATCAGAGTTGTTCAAAAAGCTGTTAATATGAGAACAGGTCAGGTCAATAAGCTGTTAATATCAGAACAGGTCAGGTCAATAGGCAGTTAATAACAGAACAGCTCAGGTCGATATAAGAACAGGTTAGGTCAAAAAGCTGTTAATATTAGAACAGGTCAGGTCGAAGAGCAGTTAATATCAGAACAGGTCAGGTCAAAAAGCTGTTAATATCAGAACAGGTCAGGTCAATAAGATGTAAATATCAGAACAGGTCAGGTCAATAAGCTGTTAATATCAGAACAGGTCAGGTATAAAAAAGAACAGGTCAGGTCAATATCAGAACAGGTCAGGTCAAAAAAAGAACAGTTCAGGTCGAAAAAAGAACAGGTCAGGTCAAAAAGCAGTTAATGTCAGAACAGGTCAGGTTAAAAAGCTGTTTATATCAGAACAGGATAGCAGTTAATATAAGAACAGGTCAGGTCAAAAAGCTGTTAATATCAGAACAGGTATAGCAGTTAATATAAGAACAGGTCAGGTCAAAAAGCGGTTAATATCTGTTCAGAGCTGTAGTTGATCAGACCATCAGTTTAATGCAATTTGATAACAACTCAATTCAGTTGGAGAGCAGTTCAAAACAGTATAAAAGGAGTTCAGCGCAGTATAAAAAATCATTTAGAAGATTTCAACATAGTAAACAACACTTTAAAATTAATACTTGAAGCTTTAATTTACTGTTGTTGTTGTAAACAATATGAGAGGAACAATAAACAATTACTCAGTCAAATTGTAAAGACAACTAATTCGATAAGAAAAAAATATAATCAATTAAAACTAGCTAAAGCTAATGCAGGCATTCAATTAGAACAAACTTTTAAACCAATCACAAGTCCTCTCAATGAACTAGTTAAAAGAACTAAGCTTGCTCAGAATATAAAAGAAGAATTTCCAGTTAAAGATGACGAAGAAGAAGAAGTTGATAGTGATGAGAACTTTGCTTCAGTTAAAGCTGATGATGAAGAAGAAGCAGTTGATAGTGATGAGAACTTTGGAACACCTAAACGAAAACTCAACCTGTCATCTACGACAAAAGTTGTACGTAAATATGCTATAACTCCACAGGGACGAGAAGAACTGGATGAATATATGAAAGAAAATAAATTTACAGAGATTCCAACAGAATATTTAAATACATTTATTAATAACCCATCTGTAATTGACAGTTTGTATGGAGTTTATAAAGATGCTGACAATTGGAAAATCGGTAATTCAAGTTTTATAATCGACGATAATCAAGTACTTATAAAGGATAAATCCTACGAGGGGACTCGTGGCTTATATGAACTTTTGTTTATGAAATATCCTAAAAAGACACTATATAGCAAAGAAGACTTGGAAAACTATAAAAATATTCTTCTTGATACTAATGCCCATAAACGTTCTCACAAAAGTGAAAGTCAAATAAAAGGAAATCGTAGTTATAAATATATGAAAATAATTTGTAAGCTTTTCACTCGCAAAGGTAGTGGTTTAATGCAAACATCGAACAAAGAGAAAGATTATATTTATTGGGATGATCCGAACGAATTAGTAGATCGGTTACGCTTACTTATTGCATCGCATGAAGCTGGTCATAATAATCACACCAATGAAATTGTTTCAATCATTGAAGAATTAAAAGAAGCACAAATAATACAATAAAAAGTGTTGCGAGCATACTACATTTATTATTCATAAAATGGGTGTTGACAAGTTTGGTCGATTTTCGAAGGGATTAAGCCGTGGACCGCAAGGACCACCTGGAATCGGATTTAAATTAACATCTGGAGGAGACTATGACTTAAATATGAAATGTATTAAAAATCTGAGTAACCCGCTAAATAATGAGGATGCAGCAACAAAAGCTTATGTGGATACAGAAATTGATAAAATGCTGAAACTAATGAATATCGAAGTTGACAATAGAATAAGGGAAATAGAAAAAAACATTCAGTTTGCAATGAAAACATTTGAAAGAGATATTATAATACTTTTAAGTAAACGAATAGATGATAAGATTGTTTCTAAAAAATAAATAAAAAGAACTTATGTAACAATATTACTTTTTTTTTATTTAGTTCAACATATGTAACATTATTACTTTTTTTTATTTAGTTCAACATATTAGAAAATTGAATATTAAAAGACTGTCCAATTCTCCCTTTATACAATAAAGCTAATTCGGTGATTATTGTGTCCGACAGAATTTTAGAACAATAGACAAATCCAACACCAACAACTGTAGAAGATTTCAATCAGGAACAATCATAAAAACGTTTACAACTATATGTAATAGCGGGTTGGGGTGTAGCCTAGGGGTTGTGTACTAGGTCTTGAAAACATTGCTATCGGGGTTCAATTCCGAATCAGTATCCATATAATTTAAACACAAAACTTAGACTTCATATAATCATTTCCGAGTACCGTAAAGCCTATGGACATATGTTGGGGTACTGTATAAACTGAATCTAGCTCTAGATAGTCTTCAAGGGAACTTTTCCCAAACGTTTAGAGCATGATTGTAATCCTCTTCGGAACAGTGTGTATCGGTTAATCGACTATAAAAGTTTTCGCGAGATGGAAGCTGAGACTCATTCAATCGTTCAAACGAATTTAAATACTCATAAGGAAATACGTCCTTCCTAGTAATTAGCTTGAACTCTTCATCATTTGTAAATATTGAGCTTACAATTTTAAAATCGTCTGTAGATAAGTTCTTAGCTAATGATTCTAAGCTAGACGACATAAACCGGAACGAATCCAAAACGAAGATTTGTTTGTTTTTATCGACTCCGCCTGATTGTTTGTTTATTCATTTAAATGACTATCCGTTTTTTTTTAAAATAACAACAACAATCATTAGTTTTTTTTGTAAATATATTTTATAGGTTTTTATTTTTAATCTATTAACATATTATTATTATTTTCAAGCATATGTCCCATTATCTCTGTTTCTTACTATAAGCTGTCTTTTGATCAATCTGTAAAAGAAACATAAAATTAAAATATTATTTTTAAGAAAGAATATATAATACTTTACCCTCATATTGGATTATATTTGTTAACATTAATTTCAAGATGGCTTATTTCAACTATTGTCCATCCACTATCACGTTCTTGAAATTCTTCACTTTTTACAGAAATATCGTCCATCATTGTTTTGTAGATAGGAGCTATTTCATTTTCTCTCAGCACAGTACACATTTTTGTTTGAAAAGATTTTACATCGTATACTACGTCAATATTATCGCCATTATTGTTTTTAGTATATTTTATATATACAGCAAAAAGTTCCATATTAAATTTGTAGCCTCCAAGCTTCACTAAATATTCTTTTAAAAGTTCAATCACTGGCTTTTCATATACTTCAAAAAATTTCAGTGGCTCTATTACTTCTCGATTTTTATTTTCTAACAATAATGTTACAATTCTTCCTGCAAACGAACTTCTCAAAACTTTAAAATGTTTACTAATCGAGTCGGCAGAGTTTTTCTTATGGGAATTTGTTCGAATGTGATAGTTCCAGTTTTTATTTAACACTTCTAGATCACAAGCGTTACATTTCTTTGACGGTTCCATTATTGCTGTAGTCGGTTGCACTGAAGTATGTTTTACTCTGCACTTTTCAAGATGTTCCAATAATTTATCTTTTCGTGAATATATTTTCGCACAGAATTCACATTTAGAACTATCCTTTAGATGCACACTTCGTATATGTCTATTTAAACTATTGTTGCGAGAACAGCTTATACCACAATATTCACAAATAAATGAATTCATCTTACTTTTTCACTTTACTCGATTTTTTCAATTTCACTATTTTTTCTCAGGCTTCACTGAATTATTTTTTTGATGTTGCACGACAGACTTCACTTGATTTTTTAGCTTTCAGAACCATCGCCCATCGTTTATATACGAACACACACATACAAGGAGATATATAGATACACAGATATATAGATACACATACACAGAAAGAAAGAGAGAGATATATAGAGAGAAAGAGAGAGACAGATATACAGATAGATACATACATACACAGAAAGAAAGAGACAGAGATAGAGACATACATACACAGATAGAGAGAGATTGATACATAGAGAGAAAGGGAGAGACAGATATACAGATAGATACATATGGTATAGGCACAGAAAGAGACATACACAGATAAATATATACATGCATAGAGAGGAAGAGAGAGAGAGATAGATAGAGAGACATACCTGTTGAATTTCACAGCATTATGCAATAACGCTAACTAAAAAATGACTCATCCGAGAAATATGCTGACTCAGCATTAAATTCGATATGTTTTTTCCGGTGACCAGAAATATGCTGACTTATCAAGAAATATGACTATGCTTTTTCAAAAACAAAAGAAATATGCTGTCTCATCACCCACTATGCTTTTTCATAAACATTAGCCTAAGCCCCCCGCTGGCCTAAGTTTTCGTTTAGCCTAAGCCCCCCGCTAGCCTAAGTTTTCGTTTAGCCTAAGCCTCCCGCTAGCCTAAGTTTTCGTTTAGCCTAAGCGCCTAAGCCCCCCGCTGGCCTAAATTTCGGATAGCCTAAGTCCCTCGCTCCCCGCTAGCCTAAGTCCCTCGCTCCCCGCTAGCCTAAGTTACAGATAGCCTAAGTATCGGATAGCCTAAGACACTGGCAACAACCGCGAAAAAAGCCCGAAAAAAAACTCCCAATTTTATGCAAAAAGAGAAAAACGCCCAATTTTATGCAACGGAAAAGTTTCAGATGGCCTAAGTCCCTCGCTAGCCTAAGTCCCTGACAACAACCGCGCAAAAAAAACCCGAAAAAAAATCCCAATTTTATGCAAAAAAAGAAAAACGCCCAATTTTATGCAACGGAAAACGAAAAAAAAGCAAAGCTCTCAACAACCGACAAAAAAGCCCCGAAAAAAAACCCCCAATTTTATGCAACGAAAAAAAAACCTAAAGCTCTGGGGGAGTGAATTCCTTATCAGCCCCATACAAGTCTATGACGTAATCATAAAAAAACTCCTCCCTCAAAAAATCGCCACCCTGGCTCGGGGGAGTAAATTTCTTATCAGCTTCATACAAGACTATGACGTAATCATACAAAAGCTCCACCCAGGGTGTAAATTCCTTATCAGCTTCATATAAGACTATGACGTCATCCATACAAAAAAGCTTACACCCTACACCCTTGAGCCAGAATGCCTATATCCATACTACTAATGGACACTTGCTGTAGTGTAATTTTTGCCCCAAAAACAATCAGTTTTGTACACCCATGCAGCCTTTACTTCGACATGCGCATAAAACATCTTAGCTCTTTTTTATTGTGGAATATCCCATGCTAATCTAAGGTTTGTGCTCGGGAAATTTTGTGTGAGTTATATTTTGTTGCGTTATGTGTTGAATTTGTAATTTCTTGACAATATTTTAATTTTTTTCAAATTTCGCACGCTTTTATTTCAATGACATCTAGTAGCGAACTGTATAGAATATTTCACTCTACTTCGAAGGTGTCTTTTTCGTTCGTGTTTGTTTCGCTGAACATAGTACTATACTTTACTGGAACTTTAACTGACAGATTTTCATATAAAACTTCTAGTTAAAGTTCCGGTTAGAATTTAACTGACGATCGTTGGAATGGACCTTATAGGTAATATAGCTTACTAATGCCCGATTTCACAGTGGTAGCTTAAGATAAGGTTTTGTTAAGCTGGAATAGTTAGCTTAAGCTATGGATTCGTTTCGACTGATTTCACAGTTTTTTGTATCGTGCTGCTTAGCTAAACTAAGCATAGTGCATAGCAGCGTTTAATTTTGCAACCTACTGTAAACTTTTGTAACTGATTTGCGTACATTCGATATTACATTTGTAGTGGAGTAGCTACGCGGCTATATTTTCTTAAATACACAGTCTTGAGTACAGAAAAAATCACAAGTTTGACAGTTCGTAGGCTTATTCTATAAACGGAGCTTAAGCTCTCAAAATTGATGGCTTAAGCTAAGCTAGCGCTTGACTTAGCTTAAGACTTAAACCATTACTGTGAAATCGAAGATGTTCCTAAGCCCAAGCTTAAGCTCCATTCAGAGCTATGCTTAAGTATTGAACGGAAACCAAGTCGATCTCTGTAAAAATTTGCAAGTAAAGTGCTTGCAGTAGGATAGCAAAGAATTATTTTTCTAGAAGGGGCCAGAATTATTTTTCTGGGAGGGTCCAAGCTAAGGTCTGGGGGGGTCCCGGCCCCTCCTGCCCGCCCCCCACGGCGCGCCTATGTGTGAAACGCCGAAAATTTTAAGAAGAAAGAATACCCTGCCGCAAAAACAAGTCGTGTGATGCTGAAAATTTAAAGAAGAAGGAATTGTTTACCGCAAAAATAAGTCGTGTAACGCCGAAAATTTTATGAAGAGAGAATACCCTGCCGTGGAAATAAGTTGCGTTTAAGGAGTATATAAAAATTGAAAGTAATATTTAGTAAAGTTTAATTGAAAATTAATAATTACCATAATAATGAATCCTATTGACAATCAACTCCCTCCTGGAGAAGGCGTTGGGAACTTAATTCAAGCTTCTAGGGTGGCAGCAGTAGCCATTCAGAAGATTCAATTTTGGATTCAAAATCCTGCGGCTTGGTTTCGGGTTTTAGATGGCCAGTTTGCTAATGCCTATATCGTGAATGATTCAACCAAACTTAATCATGCTTTGAGCATGCTGTATGCAGGGGAATGTTCTTAATGCATGGAGATCATTGAGAGTATTCCGAATGAAGGTCAATATACATATTTTAAACAAGCTATGATCGCTCTTTTTGAAGAGTCAGAGGACTCTAAGCTTAATAAATTAATATCCGGATTGGACTTAGGTGATAAAAAACCTTTACATTTATTAAGTGAAATAAAATCTTTGGCAGGATTAAATTTAAATAATAGTTTTCTTAAAAAATTATGGTTGCAAAAATTGCCAGGTCAAATTCAAATGATTTTGGCAGCCAACACTGCTGCGATAGATAAACTAGGTTCTTTGGCTGATAACATTTTCGAAACAAATATTTCAAATTCCACACAGATAGCTAGCAGTTCTTATGACCCTCAAGGTGGATTTTCGAATGATTCAATTTTGGAATCTTTACAAGAGCAAATTTCAACAATTGGAAAAATTTTTGATAAATGTTCGTGTAGATGTAACTGTGAAAAGAAAACACAGTTTAAAACTAAACAATATAAATCTTTCGAAAAAAAGCCTAATCCATTAACATCGGAAAGGCATTATTGTTTTTATCACGAAACATTTGGGGATACAGCACATAAATGTGTGAAACCCTGTAATTATCAAGCTTCAAAAAACTAAACACAGTTTTAGAAGTTACGACACCTAATACTGCTAATCAGTCAAGTCGTTTAATCCTTTCCGACCCAATAACAGGACTTAACTTTTTAATTGATACAGGAGCGGAAATTTCTGTTCAACCAAATTATAGTTCATTCAGAGCTAAGAAAGATTCTGAAACTTTTCTTACTGCAGCCAATTCAACAAAAATTTCAACGTTTGGCAGACGAAAATTAAAAATTTCACTTCATTTTAAAAGGAAATTTATTTGGGAATCTATCATAGCAAATCTAGATAGACCAATTTTAGGCGCTGATTTTTTAAAAAATTTTAATTTAGTAGTTGATCTTAGTAACAAACGTCTAATTGATCCTTTCACAGAATATAATTCTAAAGTTGGTAAAAATTTTTCTGGCCCAATTTTAGATTGCTAGTAGCTGTCGTGAATTTACCATTAATAGATCATAAAATTATCACTATTTTAGAGGATAATGATCGATTACTAAAATCAAGTAAAACAACATTGAGAGATTCCCACATTGTAAAACATTTCATAGTAACCAACTACAATCCTCTTTTTGCAAAACCTCGTCGCCTTAATCCAGAAAAATTGGCAGTAGCCAAAGCAGAATTTAATTTTATGATGAAAAGGGGTATATGTAGACCATCTAGCAGTCCTTGGGCATCGCCCTTACATATGGCCGTTAATAAAAATGGAGATTAAGTTCTTAACGCTCATACAGTTTCTGACAAATATCCTATTCCTCATATTCAAGATTTCAGTCAAAATTTGCAAGGTTGTACTGTGTTTTCTACTCTCTATTTAGAACGAGCTTATCATCAAATTGCTTTAAATGAAGAAGATATACCTAACACAGCAATTACAACACCTTTCGGTTCTTTTGAATTTAGAAAACTGACTTTTGGATTAGGGAATGCAGGTCAAACATTTCAAAGTCACATTCATTCTGTTTTGAATGATTTGAGTTTTTGTTTTGTTTATATTGATGACATTTTGATTGCATCTAAATCTGAAACTCAACACTTGAGCCATTTGAAAGAAGTGTTAAAGCGTCTGACGGAGAACGGGTTAATTATTAACAGGAAGAAATGTAATTTTCTTCAAAAAAGTGTAAATTTTTTAGGTCATTCTATTGATTCTAATGGTCTACGACCTTTATCATCTAAGGTAGAGGCTATAAAATCATTCCCACAAATATTTTAGAACTAAGAAGATAATTTTTGATGAATGTTTTCACAGTACATTTTGAATTGAAAATACAAGGTTTTCCGGTAAATACTGTTAGATTTATTTTGTGTGACGTTTCGGACTCGACTGAGTTCTTTATCAAACTGTTTGTTTTGTAGTTTGATAAAGGACTCAGTCGAGTCCGAAACGTCACACAAAATAAATTTAACAGTATTTACCGGAAAACCTTGTATTTTCAACTAAGAAGATTTTTGGGAATGATCAATTTCTACAGACGTTTTATTCCACATGCAGCTGCCAACCAAACAGTATTAAACAGTTTAACTTCAGGAAGTAAAAAAAAACGTGACAAGACTCCTATTATTTGGAATGATAATACTATTAATGCTTTTGAACATTGTAAACTGTTACTAGTAGAAGCCACTGTATTGGTTTTTCCGGTGTCATCTGCACAACTTTCATTGACTGTAGATGCGTCAAATTTTGCATTGGCCGCAACTTTAAGTCAATTCAACAAGAACGAGTGGCAACCACTAGCTTTTTTCAGTCGAAAATTTAATACAGCACAAACTAAATACAGCGCTTATGATAGAGAACTTTTGGCAGCTTGTTCAGCAATTAAATATTTTAGCTTTATGCTGGAAGGACGTAACTTTACATTGTTCACGGATCAAAAACCTTTAATTTTTGCTTTTTAACAAAAGGCAAATAAAGCAACACCACGTCAATTACGTCATTTAGATTTAATAGGTCAATACACAACCGATATTAAACATATTTCCGGAAAAGACAATATAGTGGCAGATGCATTGTCACGTATTTGTGAAGTTGGCTTAACGTCTTCCATTAACTTTGAAGAGATAGCCACAGAACAACTTAATGATAAGCAACTTATAGAAGTACAAGCTATGCCAAGTTTACATTTGGTGCCAATTTCTTTACCGAATACTAATCTAAAGCTTTGGTGCGATGATTCTTTATCATCATATCGTCCATACATTCCAAAAAAATTTAGAAAACAAGTTTATAAAACTTAACACAATTTAGCACATCCGGGAATTAAGGCTTCTACTAAACTTTTTAATAATAAAGTTGTTTGGCCAGCAATGAACAAGGATGTTCGAAATTGGACAAAAGAATGTGAATTTTGTCAAAAAACTAAATTACGAGAACAGTTAAAAGCCCTTTTGGAAAATTCAAACACGTCTCAAACAAATTCGAAACAATACATATAGAGATTATAGGTCCTCTACCTTCATCACAGAGGTATCGATTTTGTCTTTCGGCCATTGATAGATTCACTAAATGGCCGGAAGTGTATCCGATTACGGATAGTACAGCTAAAACTGTGGCTTCAACTCTCATTAATCAATACTTCCCTCGTTTTTGTGTACCTCTTACTATCATAACGGATCAGGGCAGACAATTTGAATCACATCTCTTCACGGAATTGAGTAGAGTATTAGGTTTTTCAAAAATAGGACAACTGCATATAATCCCAAAGCCAATGGATTGATCGAACGTTGGCATAGAGTTTTGAAAAACGCATTACTGTGTAAATCAGTTACAAACTGGGCAGACGAACTACCATTCATATTACTTGGTTTACGATCAATTGTCCGAGAAAATGTAGACGTTTCGCCTGCAGAATTATTATACGGACAGAATCTAAGACTTCCTTCTGATTTTACTTTATTATTTTAATAATTAAGTATTGTGATTGATTTTTTAAAAAAAAAAATTTGCTACCCTGAAAATTTTTATTTTCACGTTTCATAACTAGTAGACGCGAAAAAAGCAATAAAAATTTTCAGTCCGTCTGTCCGCCGTACGGCGTCCGCCGTACGCAAGATCGTTTGGAGGCTTGTAGCTGCCAAACGCTTTGAGATATTAAATTGAAATTTTTTTAACGAATAGACGGAGTAAGCGCCTTGAAGTGACCAAATTTTTAGGGGTGGGGGTGTGAGGGGGAAGGAGGGGGAAGTGTTTTAGACCGAAAATTTTGGTTTCCAGATCTCAGTAACCCCTAATGTTAGGAAGCTGAAACTTGGAATTTCTATAGAGCTCTGATAGTAGACCCATTTGCAGAAAAATTGTCAATATTGATCAAGGGGTGTGGGAGTAGGGGGAAATGTAATGCGTCCGAAACCCAAAAAAGGCGAGATAGACACATTCTAAAATCCATATCTCCTAAACCGTTAATGGCACACTATTCAAACTTAACAAATATTTGTAGTTATACTAGGAGAACAGAATCAAGAAAAATTTTAGGTGGGGGAAGTTGTGTATGGGGGTGGGGGGTGAAAAACTTAAGATAACGATATCTCATAAACCAATTGCTCTAGAAAAATAAAATTTGGTTTGGGTATAAAGGTTGACAAATAAGGATTGATCAAAGTTAAATTTTTTAAGTGGGAGGTGGAGCATAGAAGTGGAGGGGATGAGAATTTTTCAAATCAAACACATTTCATATCTCAAGAACAGTTTAAGATAGATGCTTAGAATTTTTACCAGAAGTAGCGCTAATTAAACCCTAATAGGCAAAAAGTTTTGAGGTTGAGGGTGTAGGGGGGGAGGGTGAAAAGGAAAAAGTTCCGATGCTTATATCTTAAGAACCTGTAATGATATAAACCTTAAACTTGGTATTTAGATAGAGCTATAGTAGCGGAATGTTGGAAAAATAAAATTTTTCTTAGGGGTAGTATGCTACGGGGGTAGGGGGTGTTTTTCCTAACTATAAAACGGTTCATGCTAGAAAGTTGAAACTCGGTGTGTATATGTAAATCAACTAGAAAAGTAATTGTGATAAAAAAAATTTGAATATTCATTGGCGTTTAGAAAGGGGGGCAAAAAAAATTATTTGTAAATATAATATATATAAAATGCATATATTTTCACGATTTTCTTCATATCTACTAGGTCTTTTCAAATATTGAATTAATTTTTATTCTACGGATTCTTCGTATAAATACCTAGAATGTGTTTTCAAGGTTTTTTTGAAATTCGACCCCTAAGGGTAGTGTGGTACAAGTGGGGGTGTTTTTCCTATATATGGAACGGCTTAAGCTACAATGTTGAAACTCGGTGTGTATATGTAAATCAACTAGAAAAGTAATTGTGATAAAAAAAAATTTGAATATTCATTGGCGTTCAGAAGGGGGGGGGGACAAAAAAAAATATTTGTAAATATAATAAATATAAAATGCATATATTTTCACGATTTTCGTCATATCTACTAGGTCTTTCCAAATATTGAATTCATTTTTATTCTACGGATTCTTCGTATGAATACCTAGAAAGTGTTTTCAAGGTTTTTTGAAATTCGACCCCTAAGGTTAGTGTGGTACAAGTGGGGATGTTTTTCCTATATATAGAACGGCTTAAGCTACAATGTTGAAACTCGGTGTGTATATCTAAATCAACTAGAAAAATAATTTTGAATAAAAAAAAACGAATATCTATTGGCGTTCAGAAGGGGGGCAAAAAAAATTATCTGTGAAAATAGAATGCATATTTTTCCACGATTTTCGACATATCTACTACCTCGTCCCAAATAATGAATTTAATTTTATTCTATGTATTCTCCATATGAATACCAAGAAAGTGTTTTCAAGATTTTCTGAAAATTGACCCCTAAGGGGGTGTAAAGTGATTGTGTACTTTTTCATAAACTATTCCATATCTCTCAGATCCAATCAGATTTTCACTTCCATGATCTTGTTCTTTTTGATAGGCTTTCAGTCACATAGTAGCCTACACCGCATTTCAGAATTGAACGCGTTCCTATCTTCTGCCGGAAAAATAATAAAGTTACGCCCAGATTGTTGGCAGATTTTTTTATTCATAAAGAACCAAAAAACAACCTTTCACAGCACGAATACGTTAAACATTTACAAAATGTTATGCAAAACGTAAAACCTAGTTCATCTAACGGTTTTCAGCGTCAAAAATCGTTCGTATTCAAAGAACTGAATTCTTGTAGCCACGTTTTCATTAGACGAGACCCTTTGAGTTTAACATTACAAACGCCTTTTGAAGGTCCGTATCCGGTTATTTTGCGTAATGACAAATTTTTTAAAATTAAAATTAAGGATAGAGAACAAAATATATCAATCGACAGACTTAAACCTTGTTTTGTAAAGTCTAATTAAGCGTTAATTTGAAAATATCGACGGTTATCCCGGAACCAGTCTTTAGTGGAACTAAGTCTGCTCTAGGAAGGGGGTATGTAGTGCACGTTTCAGCACTATTTAAAAATCAAAGAAAGCGAGAACTTTGTATTTGATAAAAAAATAATAAATTTCCAATGATTAAGTAATCGCGAATATGACATGATAAATAAAATAATTTTTATTAGCAGTCTGAATAATACTTTCAATCGATAGAGGTTGTAACTTAATTAATAATAAATATAGATCTATTAAGATCTTATTCAATTAAACCTTATTTAAATATTGTTCATTATATAACATTATAATTCAATCAAAATTAATCATAATTATATTTCTAAAAAAAAATTTAATCGTTTTAAAATATGGTTATATAAAATTTAAGAATTTAAATTAGTGTTAATATAATAGTTAAAGAAAAAATAAATTGTGTTAATAACTAATTTATGAATACTAACAACATGAAAAGTTCCTAGAAGTTATAACAACGGGTTGGGACAACTTTGTCCATCAACGAACTTAGTGTTACTAGTTCTATTTAACGAGGGATACTAAGGCCGTTTCTCAATTCCTTGCTTAAATCTACGTCTACGTCTAGTTATAACAGCTATGACGTCAGACCTAGCAAAGTAGTGTGCTGATTCCTTATTGGTTTGTGTCTTGGCTATTAGTCAATCTAAGCAATCGTAAAAAAATTCAAATTTTTCTATGGAATTTAATTAATTTTTGATTTTTGAAGTGTCAAATAAGTATCAGCTGATCCATTTTGACGGTTTATCCGAGATTTTTCGAAACTGTTATAATAGCAATGCTATGCTGTGACGTCAACATAGACGTAGACGTAGACTTAGCAAGGAATTGAGAAACGACCTAAATTTCAACTTCGTAAATCAAATTTCTCTTGAGTTTTTGTGGGTTTAGCTGTAGAAAAAGTATATAATACACTTGTATTTTGTAAGCTTGTTCTTTGCGTTACAAGACGCGAGAGTTGGAACAACTCAAATTTCTCTTTATTGACTGCCAGCTACGTTCTGAAAAGAACGCGGATTTAAATTGTCTAATTTTCGAGAATGTTGGCATAGATTTTATGCTTAATTAATCTATAGTACAGCTCGTTATATGGTATTATTAGTTTAAATACAGTCCTCTAATAAAAGATACTCGAATGTCAGTAAAGCAAAATGTCATGAATCAACTCGAATCAAGTTCTCGATGTTCTTATGCAGCGCTTGTATCCGACTATTTCATTGCATTTCTGTATTGCACATTATCATCATATCATCGTTATGCAGAATGTTGCACTATAATTTGAACAATTTCTCCATTTCACTTCGAAGCTAAAAATACGGTGAAGATAAATACAGGAGTAAATAAAACTTGTAATATAAATAAACTACGACCACAATTGAAAGAAAGTTTGAAAACATAACGAAGCCATGGTTTATATTAAATGGATATAGAATTGCTTCGGGATGAGGTTCATTAGCATCCTGGAGGAAAAGGAGAGAATTGATTAGTTAAAAAATTCCAGGTGAAGTCGCTGATAAGAGCAATCATAAGCGTCAAATTAACAAGAATTGAAGCAGACGTATAGAATCGGACTGAATAAGGGTTGGACATTGAGAAATGGTACTTTGTATTTGGATCTAGTTAGTTATGGGTTTAGAAGTAAGGAGTTGGGTTTATTTTGTATAGGGATGGTAGATTTGGGAGCGATAGGAAGAAGTAGCGAAGAACACCGAGAGGTCAATAACTCCATTGCCTTTCTCCTACCAGACAGAGTCGGTTCACGGGCTATGGAAATATATTGTAGTAAGAACACGATCACCCGTCTTATAGTGGTTTAACCTGAATTCTTACCTCGTATGCTTATCTCCACTGTAATTTTTGGACATGGATTGATTTTGTAAGACAATCAGCGCCCCTCCGTAACTGTAGAAATATCAGTCTACCATATATAAGACTACAAGCCCTTATGCCGCATTTTCACATGTGTTTTCATGTGCATTGAGCATGTGCGATGATCGCGAATGTCTAGGCACATGAGAAAATGGTACAGGCAAATCCCTTTGAGGTGCCTCAAAAACGTCATCGAAGCAAATGTTCAATGCGGATGTTTTTGGCAGTACTGGGGGTCGATTTCGTGTGCACACTAACGCGAATGTGCCGTTTCCACATAAGCATACGCGCTAATGTGCCGTTTCCTCATGTGCATACGCGCTAATGTGCACAGCGCAATGTATATCATGGCACATGTGAAAACGCGACATTTCATTCATCCCTGTGGATGTCAGCCCTATTTAATTCTCTGCCATTCTGTGGGTCCCGGCATTCGGTTGACCCGCACCTCCACTTCAAATTCACAAAGGAACTGTGCCCACTTGGGCATAACAACAGCCATTACGTTGCTTCCTACGGGCCTCTTCAGTGTCGAGGGTAGAAGTAACCTTACATGGGCTCCCCGAGTTTTGTGGTACAGGAAATAGAATCTCCGGTCAGGATTTCGTAGCTTAATAGCACTATTATCATATGTTTCCTCAACGACCAGGAGCTCACTCGTTCCGATTCCACTTGTAAAGTGTCAACCCGGCTTTAGGTAGTTAGCCTATTGTTTAACTCCGCGGGTAGTTGAGATTGAATAGGAGTATGAGAATATAATTGCAAATCAGATTTTACTTTATTATTTATAATAAAGTATTGTTGTTGATTTTCAAAAAAAAAAAATTTCCTGCCCTCAAAATTTTTTTGTGTACATTTCATGACTAGTAGAGACGAAAAAAGCAATAAAAATTTTCACTCCGTCTGTCCGCCGTACGCCGTACGTCGACCGCCAAATTCCTTTGAAGGCTCGTAGCTCTCAAACCAGTAGAGCTATTAAATTAAAATTTTTTCTAGGAATAGACTGGGTAAACCCCTTGAATTGACATCATTTTCAGGGGTGGGGGTGTGAGGGAGAAGGTGGGGGAAGCGTTTTAGACGAAAAATTTTGGTTTCTAGATCTCAGCAACCACTCATATTAGGAGACTGAAACTTGGAATTTCTATAAAGCTTTGATAGTGGACCCATTTGCAAAAAAATTGATGAAATGGGTGAAGGGGTGTGGGAGTGGAGGGAGAAGCAATGCGTCCGAAACGCAAAAAAGTCGAAATCGACACATTCTAAAATTCATATCTCCTGAACCGTTAATAGCAAGCAATTAAAACTTAACAAATATCTGTAGTTATACTAGGAGAGTAGCATGAAACAAAATTTTTGGGTGGGGGTAGTGGCGTACGGGGGTGGGGGTTGAAATACTTAACATTACGATATCTCCTAAACCAGTGGCACCAGAAAACCAAAATTCGGTTTGGATATAAAGCTTGTTAAATAAAGATTTCTCAAAGTAAAATCTTTGAAGGGGGCGGGGGAGTACGTAAGTGGAGGGGATAAGAATTTTTCAAAAATAACACGTTTAATATCTCAATAACAGTGTAAGATGGATGCTTCAAATTTTTACCAGAAGTAGGCCTAATAGAACCCTAGTAGGAAAAAAAAGTTTGGGGGTATGGGTGTAGAGGGTGAGGAAGGGTGAGAAAGAAAAAGTTCCGATGCTTATATCTTAAGAATCTATAATGATAGGAAGCTGAAACTTGGTATTTAGATAGAGCTATAGTAGTGGCATGGTGGAAAAATAAAATTTTGTTTAGGGGTACTATGATACGGTGGTGGGGGTGTTTTTCCTAACTTTAGAACGGCTTATGCTACGAAGTTGAAACTCGGTAAATATATGTAAATTAACTAGAAAAGTAATTCTGATAAAAAAACAATTCGAATATTCATTGGCGTTCAGAAGGGGGGGCCAAAAAAATTTTAGTTAATATAAAATGCATATATTTTCACGATTTTCGTCATATCTACTAGGTCTTTCGAAATATTGAATTCATTTTTATTCTACGGATTCTTCATATGAATACCTAGAATGTGTTTTCAAGATTTTTTGAAATTTGACCCTTAAGAGGGTGTAATCTGGTTGTATACTTTTTCATGAATTCCACCATGTTTCTCAGGTCTGATCAGATATCGAATATCTTTTCACTTCCCCAGGCTTGTTTAATAATCACCTATTTTTAAGTTTTGTTTTTTTCAACCTCTAGACCGCATCCCGGAATATGACCAAATTATTTAATTCATATGTTACACCATATTCTAACCGCTTCCCGAACTTTTTGTTAGGTTTTCAGTCACGTTACATACACCGCATCCCCGAATTGAACGCGTTCTGAACTTCTGCCGGAAAAATAATAAAGTTGCGCCCAGACTGTTGGCAGATTTTTTTATTGGAATGGATAGGAAAAGCGAAGATCCATATCATGAGTGTGATTCCAGCCCTTTACCTCTGGGTAGTACACTCAACCGGGTCCATTCTAGCTCCAGCTAGAATACCGGCCTTAAATTTGGGTAGGCTTTATTGGATCACAATAAGCCATCTATAATTAACTACATAAATACTTTTTCGTAAGTTTAACCTACAATTATTAAACATATGGATAAGCTTAGAAATTTTCAACAGTTTGAATCCGTAAGAGAGTTAATTATGAAGAATAATAATTTTAGTTAAGTCATATCTCCATTTCAAGCTACCAGTTACTATAAACTATCACGCGTCAATACAATATGTACAAAATTACCGTCAATCTTTAATGCAGATTCCAATAGACATAACACACAACACGGCAATTCTTAGAAATTGAATGCATGCACTATGAAGTCATACATTTTCACTATTTTCTTGTAAATGATTAAAACATGTTCTATTCATATGAATTTGTTGTTGTTTGATCTAATCATTATTAGTTCGCAAGTTTTTTTTTCGTTTCAAACAATGTTGTGTAAACACTGCGGTGCTAGAAATTTCGTGCTGTTGTGTACCAATGTATCTACGATAGAAGTGATAATCAATGTATTCTCATTACAAATGAATAAGACCTTTGTATTTATTTTTAAGAAGTCGTTGCCAATCGTGCAATAAGTACTGACTTAACTAAGGTGCGTTTATTTGACTAAGGTCGTGCCTTTAATTTAATGCTCGTTAATAATTAAACAAATTATGTACCTGTCTAACAGTAACATACCATTTTCAATTCATTATTCTGAAAAGATGTTTTAATTAGCGGAACTAATTCGTAGTTAATCTATTTTACTTTATTATTTTAATCAGGTTTAGTACTGTGAAGCGTTTTATACGAAAACCTTTCGAGGCTGAAACTTGGAACTTATATGGAGCCATTGCCACAAGAATGGTTGATATGTGTAAAGCTGGGATATATATATTTAAAAATGCATATCCACTGAATGGCTTACGATACAAAATTGAAATTCAATGATACATTCGGAAGGTATGATAGAAACAAGGTTTTTTGGAGGGAAGAAAGGCCGGGTGAAGTATAAAACTCTGGTGTAAAATATAAAACTTTGGACTACGAGATCTTTTGAATCAATTACGCCAGAAAGAAATTGTAGTTGTGTATATTATTGAGTACTCTGCTGGGTATCAGACCACTGTGAAATCCAGGAGTACCGAGCTAGCTGATGAAGAATATTGCAGTTTGTCTGTAGGCATAACAGACTGAAGCTTAGTTGGATTCCTGGCTACAGTGACTTCCCGAGAAATGAAAAGACAGGTTCGTCGGAAGAGGGTCGGAGATGACCATAGAGCTGGCCGATGAATCGGTTCTATGTCCCATTGAATACGTAAAGGGAATTATTGATAGTGATGCGCTCAGTAAGAGGGAGAAGCCTGGGTGAATCTCTCGAAATGCCGGCAAGCAAGAATCTGCTGGCCGAAACTTGATAGGTTGAAGTCTAGCTTCATTTTGTCTTTGAGCAGGAACATTTGCAGACAACTTATAAAGGTCCTAACGGGACACTGTCCTTTTGGGAGGCATGGAAAAAGCCTGGGAATACCAATGGCTGATCTGTGTCGTTGTGGTGATGAGAATGTTGAACCGACATTGGAGCATCTAGTGTGTGAATGTGAAAGTCTGGCATGTACCAGATATCGGTATAATTCTCCTTGACCGATCTATTAGTACTTGCGTTGATTCCTCTATGAAGAACTACTCTCGTAATAAGAAAGAGCAATATTCGGAATCAGTAGTCTAGAGCCCGGTTTTTACGAGAGAACCACAATGGATCCGCAATAATCTCTCGTGATGGACTGTGGCACAGTCCGTGTTTGCGCCACAAGTGTTTCGGATAACACTTTTTGGCCCATAGTACTACTGCAAAAATAGACCTACACCAACTAGATAAATTCCTTAGAGAAATAAAGCTGAGTGAGGACCTCTAGGTTGAAACTGAAGAAAGATCAATGAGGTATAGCACAATAGACCAATGGTCGCGGTCTGGAAGAATCCCTCCGCCTCCGATGAAATCAAATCGAATCTAAGGGAAGGAATCTATATAACATAGCAAATTTAATAAAATCCACAACCGAAGATTACTTGTCACCACACATTACACATTATAGTGTATAAGTCGAGAAAGCTGATTTTTTGAAGGTGGTGCACGGAAGTGGATGGAAATTATTGTGTTGTATGCACGCTCGAAGAACCTTAAATAGTCCATTCGTTGAGTTGAGAGCGTTCCGAATATTCGGTGTTGTATGTGGAACTTGCTAAAAATTCTTCTGCGAGAAGAGTCGAGAAGAAGAGTATTCGAGAAGTATCCAGTTGCTTCATCTATTTCATATTAACAATGTTATTTATTTATCTAGACAATGTCAAGGGCATCAGTATACCCTAATGCGTCCATGGTCAAGGTATATGACCATTGCAGCTTTCGTTTTACTTTATTATTTTAATAATACAGTATTGTGATCGATTTTCAAAAAAAAAAAATTTGCTACCCTGAACATTTTCTTCATACGTTTCATAACTGGTAGACACGAAAAAAGCAATAAAAATGTTCAGTCCGTCTGTCCGCCGTACGCAAAATCGTTTGAAGGCTCGTAGCTCCCAAACGCTTTGAGATATTAAATTGAATTTTTTTTACAAATAAACGGGGTAGGCTCCTTGAAGTGACCAAATTTTTAGGGGTAGGGGTGTGAGGGGAAACGTTTTACACGGAAAATTTGGGTTTCTAGATCTCAGCAACCGCTTCTGATAGGAAACTGAAACTTGGAATTTCTATAGAGCTCTGATAGTAGGCCTATTTGCATAAAAATTGTCAATATTGATCAAGGGGATGGGAGTAGGGGCAAAATAATATGTCCGAAACGCAAAAAATCGAGATAGACACATTCTAAAATCTATATCTCCTAAACCGTTATTGGCACACTATTCAAACTTAAGAAATATTTGTAGTTATACTAGGAAAAAAGATTGAAAGAAATTTTTAAGGGGGTGAAAAACTTTAGATTACGATATCTCATGATCCAATTGCTCTAGAAAAAAAAAATTCGGTTTGGGTATAAAGATCAACAAATGAATATTGATCAAAGTGAAATTTTTTAAGTGAGCGGGGGAGCATAGAAGTGGAGGGGATAAGAATTTAAAAAAAAAAAAACGTTTCATATCTCAAGAACAGTGTAAGATTGATGCTTAGAATTTTTAGCAGAAGTAGCGCTAATTGAACCGTAATAAGTTTCCTTATTTTTGGAGATGTTCTACACACACAGAGGGTGAGGATGGGAAGGGTGAAAAGGAAAAACTTCCGATGTTTATATCTTCAGAACCTGTAATGACATAAACCTTAAACTTGGTACTTAGGTAGAGCTATAGTAGCGGCATGTTGGAAAAATATAATGTTTTTTAAGGGTACTATAGTACGGGAGTGGGGTTTTTTTTCTAACTATAGAACGGCTTATGTTAGAAAGTTGAAACTTGGTGTATGTATGTAAATCAACTAGAAAAGCAGCTTTGATGAAAAAAATTATGATCAGAGAAAATAGAATGCATATTATCTATGAGTTTTGTCATATCTACTAGGTCTTCCAAAATATTGAACTCATTTTTATTCTACGGATTTTCCATATGACTACCTAGAAAGTGTTTACAACATGTTTTGTAATTCCACCCCTAAGGGGTGTAAAGTTATTATATACTTTTTCATGAATTCTTTCATATCTCTCCGGTCTGATCAGATATCGAATATCTTTTCACTTCCACGGGCTTGTTTAATAAACACCTATTTACAAGTTTTTTTCCTTTTTCAACCCCTAGACTCCATCCCGGAATATGACCCAATTATGTAATTCATATGTTACGCCCTATTCGAACTTCTCCCCGAACTTTTTGTTAGGTTTTCAGTCACATAGTAGCCTACGCCGCATCTCAGAATTGAGCCGGTACCGAACTTCAGCCGGAAAAATAATAAAGTTGCGCCCAAACTGTTGGCTTTTAATCTCAATGACTATCTTAGTCCGTCCAGTCGTTCACGTAAAACAATAAACGTTTTTTTGCACCATAAATAGCGTTGGTTTATTTTTAAATTAAATGAATACCAAACAATAAGCTCTATATTAAAATTTGATTTTTTTTTTATTTATGGCTTGTTGTGGGTTATGTCATAATTGCTGGCGATTATATTTTAATTGATTAGTATAGTAATTAATTTCACTCTAGAAGTACAACACTTCACAATTGTTCTCTTATCCGAATACTGATTATCTTTGCGCGAATGTTTTTCTTTTGGCTTGATAAGATGGAATAATAAATAAAGTATGATTGTGGATATCGGCGTATCCTTTCATAAGATTATTTTATTGCACTTGCATTGTAGTATGTACATATTCTTGACATGATTGCTGGAAACCAGAATTATTAATTGATTAAATTTTGAACTTTATGCTGTGGTCTAGCTTGGTCAACCTTCTTGGTTGGAGGTTGCCAGACTATGTATATTGCTTCATTAGGTACTATGATAAAAATTGCTACCATGAAATTTCGACGGTTCAACAGATCTTGGCGGTTCGCGGATCGTGACATCACCCGATTTGGGCTGCTGCGCCATTAATATGCAAATCGCATGTTAACAAAAATTTAAAACAGCAAAAATTTCACAGAAATTCATGCATATAACTTTCAGCTCCTTGTCTCTATAATTATTTATAATTTTTTATTAAAATTTATTATTATTACAATACAAGTTATAAAATACTAACCACTTTTACTTTATTATTTTAATAACGACGGCGAGCGGTTGGCGAAATTTACGTGTGTTGCGGTACAATTCAGCGAACTTCGTCGCCGCTGACGAAGTTCGTCTCAATTGTGTTTATAGCATTATAGTTCCCAAAATGCTGATATAGATTAAGGGAGGGGTATAGTTAATTCGGTCAAAATTTTTTAAATACAAACGTAATGCTGGTTTATTTCATTTTATTTTTATATTTTAATACAACATCTGAACTATAATCAAAAAAAAAAATGCATTTCAAAATATTTAAAAATAAGCAAACCCCCGCAGGCGTCTCATAAAAAAGTTGTTTTGCGGTGTGCACTACAACTCGAGACTGAATCATCCGAAACAAAAAAATCAAAATGCGTTTATTAGATATGATGTTTCTCGAGGTACTTAACGCGGTCGAGTTTTTATTTTTATCGATTTTTTTTCATTTCTGGTAGCATTTTGAAGTCAAAAATCCGATTTTCGCTAAAAAATTCGTCAAATTTTTTATTGTAAAATAAAAAACAATGAGAAAAAAGAAAAAAACTCGACGGCGTTACCTGCTGATTTATGTGTAGAAATAGTGTAAACAATTTCATAAGAATCGGTGCATTAGATTTTAAGTTACAGTGCACACCGACTTCAAAAATGACAAGTTTCAGATAAACGCTTTAAAGTTTTGCACACTAGGTGTCACATACGACAACAAACACCTCTAAATTGCTCATAACTTCGCTAATTTTGCTCCGATTGACTTGAAAATTTGACACAACATTCTTGCAATGTTATACATTCATTATACATACATTCAAATAAGCCAAAAAAAATTTAAATACCATACCCCTGGATGAACGAGAGTTGGAGGGGGGGGGGGGAAGGAATAATGCGTCTGTAACTCAAGAAAGCCGAGATCGACGCATTACGTTTACGTTTTTTTTCAACTGGATCACGATCAAGATCATTCGTTTTACATTGAAAACAACAACAATTTAGATGATCCAAAATCAAAATGGAATCATAGTTGGATCATAGAGCTGCTTCTGAATTCAACAAAATTTTCGCATTTTCACAGTTGTGGCCCTGCAACTCAACTGCAATGGCAGCTGATAATTGACATTTGTCAAACGTCAATAAATATTATCCGTATTTATTAAAGAATATTCGCAAATATACATATTTCAATACATAGTAATTTTAAGTACTTACTGCTTCGATTTCGTTAATATCCATTATTTTGTTGAGTCGCCGCTGGCTGGTAACACCAATCTCGTTAACATTTCTGTGGATCCACTCGATCCTCGAAAAATGTCATTCGAGTATCGTGTGGATCCACAGAAAGTGCCGACAACCCTGCCACCGAAAAAGGTAGAGGAGGAGAAGGTGCAAATGGCGGAAGAATGCGAAGTTTGTTTCGAAGTCTGAGTGAAGGAAAATAAGGATCGCAAAGTTTTAAAAGTTGTAATGGCGGAGGAATGCTAAGTTTGTTTCGGAATCTGAGTGCAAAAAAAAAGAAATTAGAAAATTGATATAAATTTGAAGGAAAATAAGAATCGCAAAGTTTTAAAAGTTGTAATGGCGGAGGAATGCTAAGTTTGTTTCGGAATCTGAGTGCAAAAAAAAAGAAATTAGAAAATTGATATAAATTTGAAGGAAAATAAGAATCGCAAAGTTTTAAAAGTTGTAATGGCGGAGGAATGCTAAGTTTGTTTCGGAATCTGAGTGCAAAAAAAAAAAGAAATTAGAAAATTGATATAAATTTGAAGGAAAATAAGAATCGAAAAGTTTTAAAAGTTGTAATGGCGGAGGAATGCTAAGTTTGTTTCGGAATCTGAGTGCAAAAAAAAAAGAAATTAGAAAATTGATATAAATTTGAAGGAAAATAAGAATCGAAAAGTTTTAAAAGTTGTAATGGCGGAAGAATGCTAATTTTGTTTCGAAATCTGAGTGAAGGTTAAATTGCAAAATTTTAAAAAAATCGGGAATGGCGGAAGAATGCTAAGTTTGTTTCGGAATCTGAGTGCAAAAAAAAAAAATTAGAAAGTTGATATAAATTCGAAAGGCAATATAAACGGCAAAATTTTGATAATAAACGGAATGGCGTACCTCGTCTCAAATTGCGCGATGAAATTTCGTATTTTAAAAGAATTTTAAATTAAAATAAATACGAATAGAAAATCTCCATTCAAATAAATATGGATAAAAAAATTAAATGAATTTAAAAAAAAAAAAAAAAAAAAAAATAAAAATAAAATAATTAAATTTTAAATTTGAAATATAAAATTAAAAGTTAAGAGGAAAATCAAATGAATTAAACTTAATAGAACTTATAATTAAAATAAAATGACGCACTGACAGGACCGACGACGGACGTTAATTAATGATAAATTTAATATAAAAGTAGGAGAAATCAACCAAAAAAAAAAAAAAAATGAGGTGAGTGTTGCCATATTTGTTTTGTTGCTACATTTCTTTTTTTGTTTTGCTTTCCTATATATTAATTTTTTTGAAATATTTTTTTTTCTGTTTTGGTGCCATGTTTTTTTTTTTGATAAAGGTTTTTTTTTGTAAAAAGAAAAAAACAGATGAAAAGATGATTAACGGCTAGAAAGAGCCATTTATAGTGAACCCGAGCGTTTAGCTCCTTAGCCCGAACCTCAATAAGGGGCCACGACGCGAAATGTTCTAGAGGACAGTCGTGGCTGAGGTAGGGTGGGCAGAGCAGGGCGCTACTTACACCTAAGCGCCCTGACAAATCGCGAAGTCGCGCAACTCCACCGCTTCTTGGTCTTTCACGACCTATTGGGAAGATAGTCCCAATTTTAATCACCCTGGAGTAAGCCGACACGAAATTTTGTTGTCTAGGCCTAGGGTTTATGGTCTGAAGTCAGAACAAGAACCACCCCACACTGCCGTAGCTAGTCCCGGCCGCCAGCAAGCGTGTCGCTTCCGTTCTACTTCAGCCACCAATTCGGACGTAGGCGGAATTGGCCCATTCTGTCCCGAACCATTCCTATCCTTCAATTATTTTGACTTTTCTAAGTCAAAATAATTCTTCCAAGGCCTCGAACACAACAAATGGCGCCCAACGTGGGGCTAGCCACCGCTACGCTTAGTGCACAAAGCGTAGCTCATCAACACGTGCGAGTCAGAAAAATTCCGTACAAAAAAAGTTGGTGAGCAAAAGGACAAAAAACTTAGTCGTTTTGCGACAGAATTTTCGCCTGAACGGCAATCAAAGTCCAAGTGTACAAGCTTTTCAGATTTTCAACAGCAGAACATTTCATCGAACCTGTATGGAGGCAATATGGAACGATCCTATTGACGAACCGTTTTGGCAACCTTTAGGCGCCAATTCGGTTCCATAGGAAAGGGAAATATTGTCTGCATACGAGATTGATGTGATGCAAGTTGGATAAACGTATTCTTTCTGATTCTTTCCACTTTTGTTTTGCAAGTACCCTTTTGAGTGCTGGGCATGCCCTGTCTTGGCGGGCGTGTCGTCAGACAATTGGGAAAAATACTTGTAAAATATTGGTGAGTTAGATGATAGGAAATTTCGTCGAAAATTTGTTAAGTACCTTATTTCCTTATCCATCCTTTTAGAGTTCCTTTGTAACGTAGAGTATTTTTTTTTTGAAATAACGTAGAGTTTTTTTTTGTATATAAAATTTTTCTAAGTCTTTTGTTGACAGATTTTAACGTAGTTTTTTTTTATTGCTGATTTTGATTTTTGCTTGCTAAATTTTCCCACTTTTTTTTTTGCATTTTCTCATCGCGTTCCAGATTTTCCCGAGAGGTGGGGAAAGATCAAGTTCGGCTTCGCGATTTGCTGCATATGAGGGGAGGGGAAAGGTTGCGACAACGTGAGGGTTCATTTTTTTGAATTCATACTAAATTTATATACAACATTCATTCGTTTTTTTTTATACACACAATCATACATTCAGTCAATTTCAGATTAAATACAATCACTCGTTCTAATTTTTTTGGGTGTCAAAACTCAAACATTCATTCTACACATATATATTCAAGTATAAATACAATCATTCATTCGCTTTGGGTTTTCTTATACATTCTTCTAACGTTCACAGTATTTATTCTTTCAATCAAAATTTATTCATTCGTACACTCGGTTATTCATTCATCTAATTACACGCAGTTGTTCGTTTCATCAGTCCACCAATCGTAATTTAGTACATCATAGTGGAACTATAACTCAATCGTACAAACATTTTTTTTTATTCAAATTCTACATACAATCGCACGTGCATACAACTCATGTGTGCAACATTCGTACAGCCATTCGTATTTTTTTTGTTGATCATATTTTTTTTTGTGAGTATAAATACGTACAAATTTTGATCATTCAATCATTTATTCGTTCTATGCGAATACACCCAGTCATTCAAACTCATCGATGCACACTTACAATTGATCATTCGTTACATAAAATAATTTCTTTTATCAGTCACCCATATCGTTTTTTTGTTCGCTCATTGAAGCATACACTCAATAGTACATCCACGTATTCAGTCAGGCATTCCTTCGATTGGTGATTCAGTCGATTCATTCATTATTGGTTTTTGCATACTCTAATTTACATTTTGTCACACGCTAGAACAATTCCCAGCCGTAGTACAATTACAGCTCATTCTTGCGGTAGTTATTTGGCCTTCAGACGTTTCTTGATCCAGTCTCATACTCGAATATTCAAGCACCCATTACCAGATCCCATCAATCATGCCACTGCCAAGGTCGCCTTTGAGGCGGAATGATGACGAGATATGCACGATGTGCCAACATGTCGTGGGGGGCGAGGACGAAGCGCGGACGAAATGTGGGCACACTTTCCACCTGCATTGTGTGGAGGAGTGGGTGCTGAGCCACAAAACGTGTCCCAATTGTCGCCAGGCACTGGAGCCGCAGGACTATTGGACCGTTAGGGGCGTGGAGGGCGCCACAGCGAGAACCGGAGCCGTGACACGCAGCAGAGCGAAGTCAGCGGCCGGCGGACTTTCACCAAGGCGGTTAAATCTTGATTTTCCGCTGGAAACGGTCGGCGGTGGGGTCTTTTACGCCCCTGACGGTTCAATTGGCCAAGAGCAGGGGGTGAACCAGCTCGTAAATCCAATCCCACAATCACCGGAAAGGGTAGTAGGCGAACGACCACGCTGGTCCGATATCCGTGACACAGGTATCCCAGCTACGACGAATCCAGCGCCAGGGCGTACACGTTCGCCAGTGGTACGAACTGAGCTGGGAGTAGATCAGCTGATAGAGTTGATGAGACGGGTTTTTCGGGAAGAGCAGGCGTCTCAGAGACCGGTGGGGGCCCATTATTCGGCAGCAGAGGGAGACTCGCGTGCTGGGAGGGCAGATCAGCGGACCGGAGCGGCCGCGTTGGTCAGCGATCGCGTTAGCCACGGCCCTAATCATCGTGTAAGAAATTCCTACAGCCCATTGAGGCATTGGCGTTTGCGTTTTAACGGGGATAGCCAACTCCTACGTGCAGAGGAGCTGATTTTTCGGGCCGAGACTCTCGCGATGAGCGACTTGCGCGGCAATTTAGATCTGCTGACGCAGGGCTTCCATCTGCTGCTGGATGGTAGGCCCAACAAGTGGTATTGGTTGTGGCGTCGGTCCAATAACAACTCGTCTTGGGATACTCTGAAGGTAGCATTCTTGCAGGTCTGGGGAGAGCGCAGCACGGATTGGGAGCTACGGAAGCAGATGCTTGGTAGACGACAAGCGCCACACGAGCCCTTCATGTCCTTCGAACAAGACATGACGGAGCTTCGTTCACTGCTGAACGCTCCCATGATTGAGTCCGAATTCGTGGCTCTGGTGCGCGGAAATCTGGTGGGCAGCACACAGCAACAGTTGTGCTTCCACTCTGTACACACTATGGACGAGTTACGTCGGCTTGTAGTGCAGGTGGAAGACACGCGAAAAGCCACCAGACCATCCCCGTGGAACCAGGCCAGAGTCCACGAGATACATGAGCCAATCGTGGAAGAACATCAGGATACGACTTCTTCCGTCGATTTGGCCGGACTATCGAACCCCTGGATCTGCTGGAATTGCAGGAAAGAAGGTCACGGCTATCGTGAGTGTGCGGAGCCTGCGAAAGGCATCTTCTGCTATGGATGTGGTCGGGCTGACGTTCTAAAGCCCAACTGCGTCCATTGCAAGGCGGGAAACGGCCGAAGGGACGGAAGGACAGCGGGTCCCTCCCGTCCGAACACTGCATCCCGACAGCAGTAGGAAAATCTGTTCACCACTCCAATTCCACGTCCCAATTTCAATTAGACAGCCCAAATGAAACAACTTTACCCAAATTTTCAACCCCTAACAATACCCTTCCAAATTTTAATACCCTACCTACAACATTCTCTGAACCCAATTCCCATCCTTTTAACGTAAAAGCATCCAAACCCATATCATCGACGATCAACACTCCGCACGTCAAATTATTAACGAGACCAAGCGATAAGACGGAGCCGGCTGTTTCCCGGCCTGAAGAAGTCCTTATCGCAAAAGAACATCCAAGACGACATTCCCACCATCCTCTCAAGCCATACCACCTTCGGCTAAAGGAATATATGGAGGCTCGAGAGCGAATTTTTGCGCCTACTTCAATCGCAAGTGTTGATCACGCATCAACACTAACGAGTGGATCCGGTCGCAGTAAATCAATCTTGCGCCTTCGTACATTCTGGAGGATGGTGCGTGAAAAAAAGAAAGCGATCCTCTCTACCATCATTACCAATCCGTTGGACATACGTCCGTACGCCATGGTATCCTTGTACGGAGTGGACGTTGAAGGACTCCTCGATAGTGGGGCGAGCATCAGTTGCCTGGGGGCAAACGCTTTACAACGCCTCCAAGATGCACAGGTGAATTATCGACCGGTCTGTCAAGAGGTGAAGACCGCTGATGGTGCTGCACAGAAAGTTTTGGGCACGGTAAACACCGATATTACTTTTCGCGGTATTACCAAACCCATTACCTTGTATATAGTGCCGAGCCTGTCGCAGAAATTGTACCTAGGGGTAGATTTCTGGCGATCCTTCCAACTAGCTCCCAGCATTATCAGCGCGGTCGATACTCCCGATACTGCATCGCAACTGATAGCTCCGGATGCCCACCATTTAACGCCCACAGATGTAAAGAGGTTGGAAATGGTAAAGTCCAAATTTCCATCATACGAAGTATACGGACTCGGTGTGACCAACGTCGAACAACACAGTATAGACGTTGGTGATGCAAGTCCCATCAAACAGCGACATTATCCTGTGTCTCCTGCGATCCAAAAACTTTTATATGACGAGATCGATCGCATGAGGGCACTTGGCGTTATAGAGACCAGCCAGAGTGCATGGAGCTCGCCTGTGGTTCTCGTGAGGAAGCCAGGCAAGGTCAGGTTATGTTTGGACTCGCGCAAAGTCAATAGTGTGACGAAGAAGGATGCTTATCCATTACCACACATTGATGGTATCTTAAGTCGTTTGCCGCGAGCCAATTTTATTACTAGCCTGGACCTCAAAGACGCCTTTTGGCAGATTCCTCTCGAGAACAAATCCAGGGAGTATACAGCGTTTACCATTCCTGGCCGGCCTCTATATCACTACACTCGCATGCCTTTTGGGTTATGCAACGCGCCGCAAAGGATGTGTCGTTTGATGGACAAAGTCATCCTACCCGAGCTGAAGGAGCAGGTATTCGTATATTTGGACGATCTGCTGTTAATTTCTGAGGATTTCGATTCACATCTGGTTTTATTGGCAGAAGTCGCAGAATGTTTGCGAAAGGCTGGCCTGACCATTAACGTCAACAAGAGCAAGTTTTGTCTGAAAGAGGTGAAATACCTCGGTTACATCGTTGGAGAAGGAGGCTTGAAAACTGATCCCAACAAAGTTTCAGCCATCGTCGATTACCCTTCGCCTAAGTCCGCACGTCAAGTTCGACGCTTTCTTGGTATGGCAGGCTGGTATCGACGATTCGTTCCCAACTTTGCTGCGACTGTTTCACCGATTTCAGACACTCTAAAGAAGTCCAACCAGTTTGCTTGGACTACAGAGGCACAAACTTCCTTCCTATTAGTGAAAGACTTGTTGACGAGAGCCCCCTTATTAATCAATCCTGATTTTAAGAGGTCTTTCGTAATCCAGTGCGACGCCAGTAAATCAGGGGTGGGTAGCGTTCTCTTTCAGGAAAACGACGACGGATCGGAATCTCCAGTGGCGTATATGTCACAGAAGCTCACTTCCGCTCAACGCAACTACAGCGTAACCGAACTCGAGTGTTATGCAGCTGTGTTGAGCGTGAAAAAATTTCGAGCCTATGTAGAAGGGACTGCGTTCAAAATCATTACGGACCACGCAAGTCTCAAATGGCTCATGTCGCAGAAAGACCTACAAGGACGGTTGGCAAGATGGAGTTTAAAACTCCAAGGTTACGACTTCACAATCGAGCACCGAAGAGGGAGCCTGAACGTTGTACCCGACGCTCTCTCTCGTGTATACGAAGAGGGATTAAACGCGCTGATCGATGTGGCACCGATGGTGGATATGGACTCTCCAGAATTCTCTGGCAAAGAATATAAAGAGTTAGTGTCCACCGTCGATGCGAACGCCGATCGGCTTCCTGACGTATGCGTGAGGGATGGTTTCGTGTATAAGCGCACAGAGCCTCACAACGGTGACCCGATTGCTGAAGACAGGGCCTGGAAATTATGGATTCCATCGAGCCTTACGTCAGCTGCGATCGCTCAGGCGCACGAGGCAGACACCACGGTCCATGGTGGTTATGCCAAAACGCTAGAGCGAGTCAGGCGATTTTTGTACTGGCCCGGAATGGCTACACAAGTACGCACCTACGTTCTGGCGTGCGACACTTGCAAAGAGACAAAGTCCCCGAACAGACCTCTACGAGCGCCTATGGGAGAACCGTTCCAGACTGATCAGCCATTCCAACATCTGTACATCGACGTACTTGGACCATATCCACGTACCAAACGGGGTAAGATCGCTATCTTGATCGTCTTGGATCATTTTACCAAATTTCCCCTGTTACATCCTTTGGGGCGGATCACTGCTGAAGAGATCACAAACTACTTGGAGGGGCAGGTCTTCCATACGTTTGGAACACCTGAGACAATCCTCTCCGATAACGGCTCTCAATTTAGGTCGAATGTGTTTAACACCATGCTGAACAAATACGGAGTTAAACACCTGTACACCCCGAGCTACTCACCGCAAGCGAATGCTTCGGAGCGTGTCAATCAGTCCATCCTGGCCGGAATTCGAGCATTCATCACTGATGACCAAACACGATGGGATGAGAGTCTAAGCAAAATTGGATGTGCTCTTCGTAGCTCACTCCACCAAGCCACTGGATTTTCTCCTTATCAGGTTTTGTTTGGGAATCACATGATGTTGCACGGGAAGGACTATGAACTGCTGAAGCATTTGCGAGCGTTGGGAGAGTCAAATGTACAGCTTCGACCTCGAGAGGGAATTCCTATCGTGAGACAACTGGCGCAGACGAAAATAAGGGTCGCACATGAGGACAGCAGCAGGCGTTATAATCTGCGTGCTGCTAAAACACAATTTTGTGTAGGACAGGAGGTATTCCGTAGAAACTTTTCCTTGTCCACAGCCGCGCAGAATTATAATGCCAAGCTGGCGAAGAAGTTCCTCAAGTGCAGAATTCGTCGCGTGCTAGGCAACTCACGATATGAATTGGAGGATCTAGGAGGCAAACGTCTGGGGACTTACCACTCCAAGGATCTGAGGCAGTGATCCGAGGGAGCACACCGATTGCCCGGCACTCAGTCGTGCGCATGAGACCGACCAAAAGCGACGACTTTCTTTAGTCGGTTCGGCGCTGGGAAACCAACGGCGAGCCGCCTATGTTGTTGAGTCGCCGCTGGCTGGTAACACCAATCTCGTTAACATTTCTGTGGATCCACTCGATCCTCGAAAAATGTCATTCGAGTATCGTGTGGATCCACAGAAAGTGCCGACAACCCTGCCACCGAAAAAGGTAGAGGAGGAGAAGGTGCAAATGGCGGAAGAATGCGAAGTTTGTTTCGAAGTCTGAGTGAAGGAAAATAAGGATCGCAAAGTTTTAAAAGTTGTAATGGCGGAGGAATGCTAAGTTTGTTTCGGAATCTGAGTGCAAAAAAAAAGAAATTAGAAAATTGATATAAATTTGAAGGAAAATAAGAATCGCAAAGTTTTAAAAGTTGTAATGGCGGAGGAATGCTAAGTTTGTTTCGGAATCTGAGTGCAAAAAAAAAGAAATTAGAAAATTGATATAAATTTGAAGGAAAATAAGAATCGCAAAGTTTTAAAAGTTGTAATGGCGGAGGAATGCTAAGTTTGTTTCGGAATCTGAGTGCAAAAAAAAAAAGAAATTAGAAAATTGATATAAATTTGAAGGAAAATAAGAATCGAAAAGTTTTAAAAGTTGTAATGGCGGAGGAATGCTAAGTTTGTTTCGGAATCTGAGTGCAAAAAAAAAAGAAATTAGAAAATTGATATAAATTTGAAGGAAAATAAGAATCGAAAAGTTTTAAAAGTTGTAATGGCGGAAGAATGCTAATTTTGTTTCGAAATCTGAGTGAAGGTTAAATTGCAAAATTTTAAAAAAATCGGGAATGGCGGAAGAATGCTAAGTTTGTTTCGGAATCTGAGTGCAAAAAAAAAAAATTAGAAAGTTGATATAAATTCGAAAGGCAATATAAACGGCAAAATTTTGATAATAAACGGAATGGCGTACCTCGTCTCAAATTGCGCGATGAAATTTCGTATTTTAAAAGAATTTTAAATTAAAATAAATACGAATAGAAAATCTCCATTCAAATAAATATGGATAAAAAAATTAAATGAATTTAAAAAAAAAAAAAAAAAAAAAAATAAAAATAAAATAATTAAATTTTAAATTTGAAATATAAAATTAAAAGTTAAGAGGAAAATCAAATGAATTAAACTTAATAGAACTTATAATTAAAATAAAATGACGCACTGACAGGACCGACGACGGACGTTAATTAATGATAAATTTAATATAAAAGTAGGAGAAATCAACCAAAAAAAAAAAAAAAATGAGGTGAGTGTTGCCATATTTGTTTTGTTGCTACATTTCTTTTTTTGTTTTGCTTTCCTATATATTAATTTTTTTGAAATATTTTTTTTTCTGTTTTGGTGCCATGTTTTTTTTTTTGATAAAGGTTTTTTTTTGTAAAAAGAAAAAAACAGATGAAAAGATGATTAACGGCTAGAAAGAGCCATTTATAGTGAACCCGAGCGTTTAGCTCCTTAGCCCGAACCTCAATAAGGGGCCACGACGCGAAATGTTCTAGAGGACAGTCGTGGCTGAGGTAGGGTGGGCAGAGCAGGGCGCTACTTACACCTAAGCGCCCTGACAAATCGCGAAGTCGCGCAACTCCACCGCTTCTTGGTCTTTCACGACCTATTGGGAAGATAGTCCCAATTTTAATCACCCTGGAGTAAGCCGACACGAAATTTTGTTGTCTAGGCCTAGGGTTTATGGTCTGAAGTCAGAACAAGAACCACCCCACACTGCCGTAGCTAGTCCCGGCCGCCAGCAAGCGTGTCGCTTCCGTTCTACTTCAGCCACCAATTCGGACGTAGGCGGAATTGGCCCATTCTGTCCCGAACCATTCCTATCCTTCAATTATTTTGACTTTTCTAAGTCAAAATAATTCTTCCAAGGCCTCGAACACAACAATTTTCACTATTTTATCTGCCAAGAAAATATTTTACAGACCACAGCAGTCTACAGCTGACACAAATACATGACATTTCTGGCAGGAATGCCAACCGTTTTAATTGATTTTTTTGGATCATCCCACAGCGTTTTTTTCAATTTGATCTTGATCCAGTTGAAAAAACGCACCTTATATCTCACGAACCCATTGCTCTAGAAAAATAAAATTAGGTTTGAAGAAGGTGAAAAAAAAAAGTTAATCGTCCAGCTTTTAAACAGTCGCTGCTCGTCATACCCAGTACATATATTTCTATGGCTAGAACAGAACCAGTCAACAGTCGCCATAAGTATAAATATCGATTTTTGCTACTACGCGTACGTACATATGTGAAATAAGAATCAAAGTTTCGTTTATTTTATAATTGTCCTATGAAAAAAATACTTAATTCTAATAGTAGTATAAACTAATATAATATCTTAACTATTCTTACCTTGCTTCAGTTTGCTCCAGCAAAGATTCTCTAAATTTTTTTCCCTAACGCTACAAATTGTCTAAAATACTCCGCATTCCTTTATATTTTTTGCTACATTATACAAATCAATACTATTAAGTGATATATTAATATCGTGACGTATTTGCACTCCGATTTGGACTTGGTTAGTGTTTTTTTCCGTAAATAACAGTTCTTTACGCAAAATACACAAATCTTCTCCAGAATATTATTTTACTCTATTATTTTGATAGTAAAATATTGTTATTGATTTAAAAAAAAAAAATTGTATCCCTGAAATTTTTTTTCACCTTTCATTACTAATAGACACCAAAAAATAAAAAGACAATTTCAGTCCGTCTGTGCGCAATCCGCCGTACACAAAATGTTTGAAAGCTTATAGCTCTCAAACTCTTTTAGCTATTAGGCCCGGACTACATGGTCCGTTTTTTTTCCGATCCGGAAAAAAACCGATTCCGGACAGCTTCGACTACACGCGCGTCCGGAATAAAAAGTTCTCAGTCTACTGCGAGCTACCGTGGTGTGATGAGTGCGCTAAAACCTGTGAGTTCTGCTATGGAGAAGCTAAGCTATGAAGAACTTATATCTTTGGCGGTCGTTGTTAACAAAAATAAAAAGAAAGCAAACAAGAAACGAAGATATTGGGTGCACCCAATATATGTAAACAGATTGAAGGAAGGAATTTTTCATACTTTGTATGCAAAAATCAGAGAACATCCAGACAAATTTTTTCAGTACTATCGAAAGTCGATTAATTCCTTCGATGAACTGAAATGTATTGTAATAAAGTGCAACCCGATTATAACGTATCTCGTGGGGACTATATACAAAAAAGTTGTTTCCATTTATAAGAATAATTTCTTTATTAAAGAATAGAATAGACAGATGGAATAGAATAGACAGATGGGATGAAGAAATTGAAAAGAATTCTCCCGTTTATTTACCAACTACATATGTACATACATACATATTGGGTCATTCCATCAAAAATCGCCAACAAATTTTTGTTTCTATCTAAAATTTTTTGTTAGTTATAGTATGTTAGTAAGTTTTCGCAAAATTTTCGTCCGAGTCCTCTTTGAAAATTCATATCTCTTGTAATTTTTATCCTAGAATAATGAAATAGGGCTTATTTAAAAGGAGGAGGCTGCCGCATTATAAAATAAATAATAAAAATGAAATAAAAATTATCCTTGAATTTTTTTTCAATTCAACCGTAAACGGATCGAATTAATATTTTGTACGTTATAAAGAACTCAAGTGCTATGAGAAATGGTGCGTTATAAGCAATATGTACGTTATTAAAGGGTACTTTATATCCGTACAAAAATACAAGAGCTTCTCACATTTGTGCATGGGGATTGAAAAAAAGTACTTTATAACCGAAAGTACGTTATACAAGTGCACTTTATAAGCGGGTTGCACTGTAATTAGTTGCTCTGAGTCGACCATCTCGGTCAAGCACAACTTCTCGAATGGAAAAATTGCGGACAAGTGCATGTAGTCGAGCTCATACAATTCTGTATGTTCTTGAAATTTAATTCCGGATATGCCGAAAAATTCCTGATCAACCGTCCGGAGAAACCTGTGCATGCTCAGGTTTTTTTTCCGGACGTCCGATTTTCCGGAGTCATGTAGTCGACGAGCCAAAATCTCATACATTTCTATGGGACATGGTTTTCATTCTTTCAGGAAGGCGGAGCCTATTTTCTCCGGATCGGAAAAAAACGGACCATGTAGTCCAGGCCTTAAGTTGAATTTTTTTTCGTTGGTAGACTGAGCAGACCACTTCAAGTGCCCACCTTTTGAGTGGTGGGGATTTAAGGAGGAAGGTAGGAGGAGCGTTTTAGGTGGAAAATTTTGGTTTCTAAATCTCAACAACCGCTTAGGCTAGGAAGCTGAAAATTGGAATTTATATAAAGCATCGATAGTGGACCCAAAAAAAATGATGATATGGGTAAAGCGGTGTGGAAGTGGAGGGATTAATAATGCGTCCGAAACGCTCGAAAGCCGAGATCGAGACATTCTAAAATCCATACCTCCTAATCGGTTAATGTCACGAAATTAAAACTTAATGAATACCTGTGAGTATACTAGGAGAATACATCGGGGGTGAAAAACTTAAGATTACGATATCGCATGAACCAATTGCACTAGAAATCGAAATTCGGTTTCAGTATTAAGGTTGACAAATAAAGCTTGCTGAAAGTAAATTTTTTTAAGGAAGCGGTGGAGTATGGAAGTCGAGGGGATAAGAATTTTTCTAAAAAATCAAATCTCAGAACAATATTGATTTTGATAAATGTTTAGAAAATTTTTGCCAGAAGTAGGTCAAATAGACCTTCCATGTACGGAAAGCAGAACGGTACAGCACAGGCGTAGTACTGGTGCCCGAGTTGCCAGTACTGGCTAAAGTTTCGGGTCCAGTATGTGCCCTAAATCAAATCATTGCCGATCCAATGTAGATTTGATCACACAAGTCCTACTCGTGGTGACTCTGGCCCGATACTCGTCATCAACATTTTCTTTTTTCTTAATTTCCATATTTTTTTGATATTAATGTTTTTTATTTATTTTCCTGTAAATTATTATTATTATCATTTCTTAAATTCGAATTGATTTTACTTACACCTTACACACTCTCGGATTAAACTATGGTCCCGTCACATAATTCCGCTATACTACCCACTAGGCTAATCTGCAACGTGATAGGGTTAAGGCCGAATCAAAATTGATTTAGAGAAACAACAAATATTTTTGCCAAGATGTGCCCAATACAGAGCCGACAGTCGAGCCAATGCTGAAAGAGTTTAGACACCAGTAATTAGCTAATTCTTGGCCCGACATTGGTCTGGTGGTTTATCAGTACTAAAACAATACCGATCGACAAGTCTTGGCGGACAATGCCATGCCAATTCTGGGCAGTGTACGCAACTCTGGGTGGATTCCGGCATTTTGCACATGGGCACTAGCAGGAAGAAAAATGTTGGTGGTGTGGGTGTAGAGGATGAGGGTGGAGGAAGGTGAAGAGGAAAAAGGAAAAAGTTCCGATTTTTATATCTCGAGAACCTATCATGTTATAAATCTGAAACTTAGTAGTAGCGTATTGAAGAAATGTGATTTTTTATAGGGATACAACTACTATCCCAAAGGGAGAGTCTCCTGTTAGGACCTCTATAAGTTGTCTGTAAATATCCCAGCCCAGAGACAAAATGAAGCTAGAGTTCCTCCAATCGAGTTTCGGCCAGCAGATTCTTGCTTACCGGCATCCCGAGAGATTCACCCAGGCCCCTCCATTTGTCTGAGCGTTTCAATATCAATCATTCCCATTACAAATTCAATGGGACATAGAACCGATTCCTAAGTCAGCTCTATGCTCATCTCCAACACTCTTCTGGCGAGCTCTTCTGCCTTTTCATTTCCAGGGAAGTCACTGTGACCAGAAATCATACTAATCTTCAGGTTGTTATTCATACACACCATCTGCAATATTCCTTTACATTCTTCCACAAGTTTGGATTTAGTAATGATTCTAGTGTAACCCACCCTGCCTCCCATCCAATAGCCTTTCTCACGCAGCCGCAAAGCACCCTTTGCTGTTTGATTTTACCGCTAATTCCAATGGGATTATGTGGAGCATTACTTCTAGAGCCTGTGAGGCCCCAGTGATCCCAATGAGTGCCATTCTTTGAATTCTACTCATGGCGACCCTGCTAGTCCCGACCTCCAACGCATGCCAGGGACCCGTAAGTAAGAACAGGTCTAACTACTGTGATGTACAGCCAGTAGACTTATCCTCGGGTTGAGGCTCCAGGTTTCCCCTACCATTTTCTGACAAACATATTAATCATTCGATGCCTTCTTAATCCTGTCGACAATCGTGAGTTTCAAATTCAACCTAGGATGAAGATATTCCTAATAACTTCACACTAAGGGAGAGCCATTCAAGTGTGGGATCCTGAAAGAAACATGGAAAAAAATTTGATAGAACAATACCGAGGCCAATTGGGCTCAGTTTGTTCTTGAAAATAATCTAAAAAAGCAGCAGTGCTATGATGCAGTGGGATCACAACGGATCCATCCAGCGGTCTACGTATTATTTATCTCTGCCAATAGCTACCCACCTAATCTAGTCTAAAGTAAAAAAATCTGCCAACAGTCTGGGCGCAATTATTTTTTCCGGCAGAAGTTCGGGACGTGTTTATTTCGGGGATGCGGTGTATGTTACTATGTGACTGAAAACCTAACAAAATGTTCGGGAAGCCGTTTGAATAGAGTGTAACATATGAATTATATAATTGGATCATATTCCGGGATGCGGTCTAGAGGTTGAAAAAGAAAAAACTTAAAAATAGATGATTATTAAACCAGTTCGTGGAAGTGAAAAGATATTCGATATCTGATCAGACCTGAGAGATATGGTGGAATTTATGAAAAAGTATACCACCGCTTTACACCCCCTTAGGGGTCGAATTTCAAAAAATCTTGAAAACACTTTCTAGGTATTCATATGAAGAATCCGTACAATAAAAATGAACTCAACATTTAGAAAGACCTAGTAAATATGACGAAAATCGTGAAAATATATGCATTTTATTTTTTCTGATAATTTTTTTTGCCCCCCCCTTCCGAACGCCAATGAATATTCGAATTGTTTCTTATTAGAATTACTTTTCTAGTTGATTTACATATACGTACCGAGTTTCAACTTCCCAGCATAAGCCGTTTTAAAGTTAGGAAAAACACCCCCCACCCCGTACCATACTACCCCTAAAAATTTTTTTATTGTTCCACTATGCCACTACTATAGTTCTATCTAAATACCAAATTTCAGCTTTCTATCATTATAGGTTCTTAAGATATAAGCATCGGAACTTTTTCCTTCTCACCCTTCCCCACCCTATACACCCAAACCCCCAAAAATTTTTTTTCCCTACTAGGGTTCTATTAGGCCTACTTCTGGTAGAAATGTGAAGCATCCACCTTACACTGTTATTGAGATATGAAACTTGTTATTTTTGAAAAATTCTTAACCCCTCCACTTCCGTGCTCCCTCGCCCCTTCAAAGATTTTACTTTTGAGCAATCTTTATTTATCAACCTTTATACTCAAACCGAATTTTGTTTTTCTGGTGCCTTCGGTTTGTGAAATATCAAAATCTAAAGTTTTTCACCCCCCACCCCCGTACGCCACTACCCCTACCCAAAAATTTTGTTTCAATCTACTCTTCTAGTATAACTACAGATATTTGTTAAGTTTTAATTGCTTTCCATTAACGGCTTAGGAGATATGGATTTTAGAATGTGTCGATCTCGACTTTTTTTTTAAAAAAATCGATAACAATACTGTATTATAAATAATAAAGTAAAATTTACTTTATTTGTCAAACTTTATATGGAAACCGAATTTTATTTTTAAATTGCAATTGGTTCGTGAGATATTGTAATCAAAAGTGGTTCGTCCTCTCTGGAGGTGTTTTTCCTAACTAGGTATATAGAAGTCACTTCTGCTACAAAGTTGAAACTCGGTATGTATGTATGGTATATGTAAATCAACCAGAAAAGTAGAAAAAAAAATCTTAAATATCCATTAGTGTTTGGAAGGAGGTATCAGGGAAAATGAAATGCACATATTTTCAGGATTTTCGTCATATCTATTAGGTCTTCCCAAATATTGAATTCATTTTTATTCAACGGCTTTTTCATATAGGTACATACTCGAAAATATGTAGAAAGTGTTTTCATGATTTTCTTTAATTACTTTTTCATGAATTCTGCCATATCCCCCAGCCCTGATATGATACCGACTATATCTCCACTTTCATGGGGTTGCGTAATAATCGCTTAAGACTAGGTATCATAGTTTTAAAGTTTTTGCCTTTTTTAACCCTAAGAGGGTATAAAAGGGTTGAACACGTATTCACGAATTCCGTAATTTTTTTTAGAAGTGGTAAGAAATTGGATTGGTTTTTACTTTCTCGTGCTGTCTTTATATTTATCTATTAACTATTTTGAGGATTTTTGGATATTTCACCCCAAGTGGGTGTTAGTAGGTTGCATATATTTTCACAGATTCTTACAGATTGCTTAAATCTGATGATATATCGAATTCCTATTTAATTCCTATGGTTTCCTATACCATATAAGCGCCAAAAAGTCAATTTCATGTATGCTTTTTAAAGTTTTGACTTCGACTTCTTTGGATTGATGAGATATTTGATCACTTTTCACTTCCACAGACTTTTTATATAATCGGCTACAAACTCATTTCACAATTTTTCGATATTCAACTTCCTAGGGTTTCACAATTTTTGCCATCCTTTAGTTCTGATGAGATATGAAATTGGTTGTTTCTATTTTAACTACTTTTATTTTTAGAACGAAATTAATTTTCCAAGAAAAGTCATAATCTCGAAACAACTCCGATTTTGATCGCTCCCGAACTTTGACCCGAAAAATAATAAAGTTTCGCCCAGACTATTGGCAGATTTTTAAATCGATAACATTACTTTGAAAATACAAGGTTTTCCGGTGAATACTGTTAAATTTAGTCGAGTCCGAAACGTCACACAAAATAAATTTAACAGTATTCACCGGAAAACCTTGTATTTTCAATTCGAAATGTACTGTGAAAACATTCATCAAACATTACTTTATTGTTAAAATAATTAAGTAAAATATACCGTGGTGGCCAAATAAAAGTTACCACTCAGAAGAAAAGCAAAAACTCCTAGAAAACCCTATTTAAATGGTGTTTTATAGTTAAAATCCCTTACCGGGTTAGTTACCTGTCGGTTTGTTGTTAACTACCAGTCGGTTTGTTGTTAACTACCTGTCGGTTTCTTGGCAAGTTCGGCTTGCGCAAAGCGTTAATTGAAGTTGAGCCGTTAATGAGTAAATATGACACCACAGTTGAGTAGTGAAAAAGGGAGCATTGTCGCGTTAAGCAACGAAGGTCTTTCCAATAGGGCTATAGCCAGAAGAATTGGTTGTAGCCATGTGACAGTGGCAAAAATTTTGAAAAAAAAGCGAAAGGATCTCTCCAGCGGAAACCAGGAACAGGACTTGGACTTGGAAGCGACTGGAACAGTGATTAGCGACAGAACTGTTAGAAGAAGGCTACAGTTAGGTGGACTTTTAGCTCGACGACCCCGAAAAAAACCATCTTTAACGGCTAAAATGAGGACACCGAGGCTGAACTTCGCCCGATCTCATCGAAATTGGTCGGAAAATGACTGGAAGAGAGTCACCAACGAATCAAAATGTAACCTGAACCAATCGGACGGATTGCAGTATGTACGTCGCAGAATCGGAGAGGAACTTCACGAAGACTGTGTAGTGACTTGAAACAAGTTCCCTCTGAGTTACATGGTTTGGGGTTGCATTTCCTATTTTGGCACCGGGGATTTAGCTTTTGTAGAAGGATCAATGAATGCGATCAGTTACATCAGCATAATTGACAACCATTTAATCCCGTCAATGGATAGGCTCTTCCAAGTCATTTACGACCCGATTTTTCAAGATGACTCTGCGCCATGTCATCGCGCTCGTAGGGTAAGTTGTAGGTTTTTTACAAAAAACAGTTCAATACAAACATAAAAAAAAATAAAAAGCCTAAAATAATTGTTTCGTTTTGAAACAGGTTAAGGAATTCGTCGCAGAAAGGGGAATTTCCACACTTGACACAGAGACCAAGGACCAAGGAGGAGTTCAAAAACACCATCCAAGACGCTTGGAAGGACGACATAAGCATCGAATACTGTCAGACATTGATAAAATCTATGCCTCGAAGGATTGACGCTGTCATCAAGGCTCGCGGAGGATACACAAAATATTAGTTTTAGCTATTCATTAAAGAATATTGCTCCTACCTACCTACTAGTAACTTCCCATACAAAGAATCCAAAATAGTTGTTAATTTTCAATTCAACAACTTTTGTTGCGAAAATGCTAATGTACCTTAAAAATAAATAAATTTTTTGTTTATGTGTCTTATACATTTTAAGTATAACACTAAAATTAAGTCAATTAAAACCAATTAATTTTTTTTAAAATCAGATATCATTATGTAGAGGCAATATCACCACATATTTATAGGTGGTAACTTTTATTTGGCCACCACGGTACTTGGAAACAGTGGCACTGTTGGGGGTGTCAGATTTTTTTTTAATTTGGCTATTTCGTTTGATAAAGTTCTGTGTGAATTTAGCTACATCGACAGCACTTAGCAAAAAAAGGGTCATCTGAAGAAGGGATCATATTGTTTTCACCTTATTATGGGTCATTCCATCAAGAATCGCCAAAGTTGTGACCTTATCATTTCTGATTCTTTTGAAAAATTTTGTAATTGAAGAACAAGTGAAAAAATAATTGAAATTCAAGGATTTGTTTCTATCTCATTTTTTAACTAACAAAAACAATAACAATCTTTAAAATAAGCCCTACTTTATTATTCAAGGATAAAAATTACCAGAGATATGAATTTTCAAAGAGGATTTGGATATCGTTTTGAGGAAATCTTTAACATACTGTAACTAACAAAAAATAATGAGATAGAAACAAAAAATTGGAATCATATTTTTTTCACTAATTCTTCGAGTACACAAAATTTCAAAAGAATCGGAGATGATAAGGTCATACTTTTGGCGATTCTTGATTAAATTACCTTTTTTCTATAAAATTAATCGAGAATCACTATAATGCTCTTCGATTTTTTTGACCATTGAGATTCCAAGTTAGTTTTTTGGTATGTTTTGAAGAACAGTATAACCCATAAAATATAGAAAAATTAAAAAAAAAAAAATGTATTGTGAGATAGGTATTTAAGGATAAATGACAAAATCGTTATCATTGAAAAAAAAAAAATGTCAAGGATAGTTTTGCGACAACCTCACCCTTTAAAATAAGCCCTATTTTATTATTCCAGGATAGAAATAACTAGAGATATGAATTTTCAAACAGGACTCGGATACCATTTTCGCAAAAACTAACAAAAAAATTAGATTAGCTTGATTTGATATTCATTTTAGTGTCATTACTGAGAACTAAAGTCGAGGCATGAAAAATGTGTACAATAATTGTACAGTGAGTTTGTCAAAAACTATTATTAACTTTTATTATAAAGTAAGTATATATGCTTAGTATGTATACTTGTTTTATTGATATCCATAATATCGACTACACAGCTTGTATGATAATCTTCCACAGGAAGCAAGAACTTGGCGGCGCACATATTATAAATTTTACCTGAGTATGGCAACACTGGTGGAAGAAATGGAACACTTTATTAATCAGTATCCGTACATCTTTTGAGCAAGTGAATGATATATACATATCTTCAAAACTAATAATCACAATTTAACAAATTATCCCTTTTTTCAGAGAATTGACTTACTATTTATTTGATGTAAACGTCGATATTTACTTCGAAATACAAATTTTTGCTACTGTGAACCTTAAAGGTGCTTAGTCAGTGTGAATTTTTTCAGAAAATTCTACTATTAATCACATTTAAATTCATTTTTTGGTGCACCATATGTACATCTTTTAGATTTTTACCATTTTGCAGGTAATAAGCGAACACTCGTAAAGGTAGGCGTCCACTAGGGCGGACGGGCCGGTCCGGGTCGCATCGCAAAAATTCGTCTGCCACATTTTGTGTGAAAGTGTGTCCACTAAAGGCGGGTCGCATCGGTGCACGACGGATTTTGCTGTCGGATCGCTTTGCGAGCGGATTTCTTGTCGAGCAAAATGTCGCCCAGCTCGTCCCACCTCGTCTCTTCATAGTGGACGCAGCGAAACAGATGGGCTCGGCATTTTCCGTCTCTCGTGATCCGTCCCGTGAAGACTCTTCACTGCGAAGCGAGCTCGTCAGCTTCGCTGTCTTCACTGAAGATAGCGAATGTGCCAAAGAGGCCCCAGACGAGCTTTCGCCTAACGTCTAAAGAGCCGTACAGAATGAACGCAATCGGAGTCGGATCGAAATATCAAAATGTCGCAACGAGATGCGATGGATCGCTGTAAGCCGCAAGTAAACGCTACATGAACACAATGGCCGGATTGAGTCGCAGTTCTAGCGAAATTGATATGAACGCGAAAATCAGCGAATTATTCTTAATTCTCATTGAAATCTCTTGCATTTTCCATTATATTACTTTCTTTTTTAAATAATGCAGTGCGTTTTAGATTGTGATAATGTCATATTTGACATTTTGATCCAATCACTTGCGATCATTTTAAAACATTGCGAACTTACTTGCGACTCTCTCCGACGCTTAGCGTTCATTCTGCTTAAGCCCGAAACACAATGCACACGTTCCGTCACGAAAAGTGAGGTTATGTGATCCGTAAAAGTTGAATTTATGTGAACTCGTCCGATCCGTTCCGTTACGACCATTGTGTGCATTTACATGGTCAGCCCATAAGGTCTACTTTGACAGCTGAACGTGACGGAACGGAACGTGAGCATTATGTTTCAGGCTTTTGCTACATGCAATCACATGCATTTGAAATGGTTTTTTCCCCTCCGTTATTTTGACATTTCGATCCGACTCCGATTGCGTTCATTCTGTACGGCTCTTTATGCCACTTGAGTTTAGGGCGCTGAGGCGTGTCTATACCTGTGTTTAACGTCATATCGCATCACGTTAGGCGAAGCATTATAGAAACGTATTTTCATTTTGCTGAAGAGTTTTTTTTTATTTTTTTGTGAGTATTTTCCACCAGTTTCACATATATCACAGATATATCGGTAACATACTTTAGACCATGGACATCGATACTAATGCCATGCTTAATGTGAGTACTTTTTCTTTGTTGGTTTAATATCGTTGTCCTGGTTCATTTTTAGGTTAATCGCATGCTTCGGCTCCATAGGTACCTATACATTACGTACATTTATAATTGGTTTGAAATAAATGGTCTTTTATTACACATGAACTTGAACTGGAGCTCTGGTAAAAGCAAATAATTTACAAAAAGTGGCGTTAATCTTTCATTCAGATCTATGGTATTTTTTGTGTAATTACCTGAACTACTCACATGTTACATTTACGGCACACTTTATACCAGGTTAATTGGTCATAATAACCGATAGATATCAAACAATATATGGTATTCAAGAATGAATATTCAAGAATGAAGTGAATGACACAGTACCGCGGTCCTTAATAATGGCAGATCGTATCTTCCATATTGATATCCGCCATTTTAAAATAGTGTCTAAAATCGGACTATGCTAAATACCTGAACGGATTACTGTAGAGTTATTTATTATGATGCATTCGTAGAAGTAGAAGGTAACTTAAGGGGGGGAGGCCACAGTAGCGGCTTCGGAATATCGAAATTTTTTTTTTGTCTCAAAAGGCTCTTTAGGGTCCCAAAAATGTTGTCCTATAGTTACAGGTACGTACGTAACCTGTAAGTACCTGAAATTCGAATGTAGCGGGGCTTACCCTACTGGTGAAAGAGAGCGTACTTAAAACTTTAAACGCGTTTTTCTCGAAACAAGGTTTTTTGAACTGGCCGGTCGTTTTATTTACACAATTTTCAACTTTTGGACTTGCGGTTTTAACAGGCTATTGATAACTGTTTTTTCCAGAGAAGTACATAGGATTTTTGCGATATATTGCATATTCAAAAAGTTATAAGCAATTTTCTAGCGATTTTTTTTTTCAATAGTTCGCCATTTTAACAAAAAAATTTAAAAAAAAAATCCTACGTGCTTCTCTAGCTTTTATTATGACTTATCGATAATTTCATTGACCCACCATTTTTCTTTGAAATTGCACGAAAAAAACGACCGGCCGTGCAGCACTAAAAAAAAGCGTCCATTGGAAACAGCTGGGAATCCGCCATTTTGTTTATATGGACTTTCAGTTATATGCAAAAACATTCTTCAAGACTTGTATAATAAAGTGCCTTTTACCAAATTTCGATATGCTTTATAGTTTCTTCAATAATCCTATCCTATCCTGTGGCCTCCCCCCTTAAGAATATTTTGGTTTTGGTTTTTTTCTGAGGCAGAACATTGCGTGAAGACCACTGGAAGTAATTGAAAAAAGAAGTAATTAAAAAAAATGTTTCCATGGTAACTGCCAAAAGTGTTTTAGACGCTTCTTTGAGCGGAAGAAAATATTTTGTTTCACTTGAGTCTTGTGAGTTTTTAATTTAAAATGATCATTAAATACTCGTGGAAACAATTTTGACACCTTCAACATTTTTGTTGCTGACAACTTTCCCAATTCTTGAGGGTTTCATGTTAAAAGTACTAAAGCAGAATTTTAGAATTTAGAACGAAGTAACAACACCGCTTCCTTCACTTCACTGCAATATCCCCTACAACTCGGCGTGAGTCAGATTCGACTAATAAATTAAGCTCATCGTTGTCGATTGAACGTCCTGGATGACCCCGTGATTCACTTTCAAAGGTCAAATTTCCTAATCAGAATATTTCGAACCATCGCCGTGTGGTTCATTTGTTCACCGTATTAGTTCCAAATGCCCTGTTCATGTTTTCGGTTGCCTCCGTTTCGCTTGGCCACAGCGACTCGGAGGAATTCATAAAGGAACATTATCCGGTTTTGACTCGAATCCATTTTTTTTTCTGCCCGATCTCAATGAAGTCCAAAACTGAAATGACTCCATGATTGCATTTAGGGGTATACCACCTGTCGACAGTTTGAAACATGAAAATCACATCTGACTTCACTTCATAGAGAAATAGGACATTTCATCTGCAACGACCTAAGAGATCTTTCCTGTGCACTTGCCTTGGAGGTCCATTAACGTTTCCTTGCTTAGAAATTGTGTAAAATTGGAACTTCTGGTGTAAGCCATTGTTTCTGTAGTTGTACGAGTATGGTATATGTATCCCAGTCCTGATATGTTATATATTATTTGCTTCTAGCGTTCTCCATTGATGTTAACAGCAAAACAAGTATTTAACTAATTCTATATACATAAATAAATACATATAAGGACGAGACGGACGCTGCAGTAGCTTCATCTAGTCGTGATGGAAACTGCTGTGTCTAATCGAAGTGACCATCAGATCCGTTTGATCGCAATTTGTGAGAAGTGTTTTTGGCGTGAGTGATTTAGCCCCAAAACTTCTTCCCACACACTTCCCTAGACGAGGACCCTCAGTTCTCATCGACACATGCGTGTTCTCATATAACGTCAGGATCACCATTTATAGTTCACCGCAAAGAACAGTATTTTCTAATAGAGAGTAAAATACTATAAATGGTGGATCTGGCACAATTGAATGATGGCTCGTTAGGAACCTTTTAAATGTTTGTGTCATCTATTGTGGATGACCCCGAGGGAATTATTACAATCATCCCGTCATCGGCTAGAAATAAAGACTGTTGTTGCCGGACTACAAGTTTCAATCGGACAGAACACCTAGGTATAAATTAATATTCCGTTGGTCTAGTAATAAAGTAACTCTATAGCATTACTTCAAGGCCTAGGCCCAATTTAGGCTGCTGCGCCATTGATTATTATTATTATTATTAGTATAGGTCACGAAGGAAATAAATGTGCTTTAAAAAATTTAACAATACACACAATACGATATTGTATACGGCCTATCAATAATGAAATGTTGTTTAAGAACTACCTTTCTGATTTGCTTTTTAATCGATATATGGTATATGACACAGAACTGTGACTAAAGGTAGGCGTCCATGTGAGGCGGGCAGCATCTCAACGGTGCGGCGTGCAATTTTTTTTCTATGCACTTCGTTCTGTTGCGGCCCCGCCTTTCCATAACAATGTATGGCAAGCGGATTTATGCGATGCGGCCCGTCTGCCCTAGTAGACGCGTATCTTTACTATGCAAAAACCAGTCCAAGCTGTCATACATACATAGTTGAATAATATAAGAAGCCATACCTGCAAAAGTTTTAACACTGCAAACCAATATTTGTTGCTTTGACTTAGGCCCGTTCCTACTATGGTCAGTTAAATTCTAACTGTAACTTTAACTGCAAGTTTTGGAAGATATGTCAGTTAATGCTTCAGATAGAACGTACAATCGTAGGAACGGGCCTTAGAATGACTGGACTGAATATACGTGTAAACACGATAGTTTAAGGTCAGTACAATTAAAAGCAATTTAACGCAAAAAAAGAAGTTGTATGTTGTATAATTTAATTTAAAGCCATTGAACAAAATATACATTTCACTTACACAATAGCTTAGGGCTTAGGAAGTATAAAAATTTACAGATAAAAATATTTACAAATAAAAAAGAAAAAAAAATAGAAATTTTAAATAAAAAGGTCGCGTCAAGGTACGTTCTACGTTGGCTTAGTAGAGGAAACTCTGTGAATCTTGTAGTATAATCCGCGTATGGTATGTTGAATCTGTAGAAGAGGGAACGTGTAAACTTGCGCTGCACAGACTCGATCGTAGCAATGTGACAGTTGTGATGGGGATTCCAAACAACAGAACAATACTCCAAGACACTGGGCACGAGAGACGTAAACAATAACAAAGAAGTATGAATACAGTTAAAGGATGACGAAATACGAAGGACAAAACCGGAGAGCCGATAGGCTTTATTAGCGATTTCCACGACGTGTGCATCAAATTTTAGCTTTGGGTCAAAAGTAACACCTAGATCCTTTACAGTAGTGACAGCAGATAAACTGGTACCATTAATAGAATAGTGGAACACAGTAGGAGTCGTCTTGTAGGTGAAGTTCATAAAAAAACATTTGACATGTCATTCAATTCACACCATCGAGACAAGTAGTCTAGCTCTAGATCAGATTGAAGGCAGATGCAATCATCATTAGTCTTAATTGTTCTGAAGAGTTTGAGATCGTCGGCATACAGAAAAGGAGTGGAGGAAATGTCAAGAGGAAGATCATTAATAAATAGGTTGAACAAAAGTGGCCCCAGTATGGAACCTTGTGGAACTCCTGAGGGAGCCGAGAAATTTTCCGACAGCTTACCTTTGAACTTGACATGCATTTTTCGGCCAGAGAGGTATGATTTTAAAACGTTCAGTAACGAACCCTATAAGCCATATTTCTTTAGTTTTGAAATGAGAATTTTATGGTTTACAGTGTTTACAGTTTACAGTGTTATCCAGGTTTTTTAAGACATTGGTTGTTTGAGAACCTTTTCTGGTGTTTTTTACATGAGACCAAAAGGGCTTGGTTACATTTTGAGTCAAACTAGCATTGATTGTGTCAACATATACAGAAAAGGCAGACTTTATTTCATTTCTGACCAATGTGCGCTGAGCCACAAACTGTAGGTAAGCAGAGTCAGATTTGGTTTGCTTGTATTTCTCGTGGAAATTTTTTTTTATGCGCAACTCCCAAAGAACGGTCGCGTTGAACCATACAGGGTGACGGCGTTTAGTGCAGTCACTGAGTGGTACATGTCGCTCTAGTTGCCCGTGTAAGATATTATAAGAAATATTTAAGGATTCGTTTGAAGATTTACTATCAAAGAGACTACCCCAGTCTAGAGTGCTGAGTTCTGAACTTATTGCTGCGAAGTTACATTTACGAAAATTAAAATTTCTATTGTTATTATGGAGTAGTGTAAATTTTTTTTGTAATTTTAATGATATAAGTAATGGGGGGTGATTTTTATCAATAGGTACAAGCCCGAGGGTAGAGTCAATTTGAAGATTGGAAGAAGCGTCAGTGTTAGAAAAAACCAAGTCAAGAAGTTTTCCTTTGTGGTTTACAACTCGGTTGTGTTGGGAGAAGGAGCAGACGTTTAAAAAAGATGACAGGCACATGGAAAGGGAGTCACTGGAGGGCATAGGGTGACAGTAGCATTGGCTCCAAGTAATTGTAGAAAGGTTGAAATCGCCAAGGATCATGAAGCTAGAGTTTTGACAAAGCGAGAGAGATGGTCAAAGAAATTATCTAATGATGTGATATCACACCCACATGGAACATACACACAACAGATATATAAATAATGAACATTTGATGTTTTCACCTTAACAATTACACTTTCAATCGGATAAGAATCCAGATCATCACAACGTGTCGACATGAGATCGTCCCTGACCGCGACTAAAACACCACCACCATCTTTTTTACAAGAACGCATTAGGTCGCGATCGCGTCGGAATACGGAGTAAGAGTTTGGTAAGAGCTCAGAATCCAAGACGGAGCAGTTTAGCCAGGATTCTGTGATGCAGATAATGTTATGGTTAGCCTCCAAAGCAGATAAATGAAAATCAGCCAGCTTGGATCTGAGCCCACGCACATTTTGATAAAATAAGTTTATTAATTTTTTTGAATAAATGTTTAAATATGTGGATCGCGTCGCGCGAACGAAAATTTGGTAACGACCTCTTTCGGTGCACAAAGTCTTTGACGAAAGTGCCTAGCGGCCAGAAATCGAAATTAACAATAAGAACAATTATTTGAGAAATGTGCATGTAACAAACTATCTATTATAACTTCCATTTTATCTTGTTTTACAGGTGGCGAGGTAGCATATACAAATTAGTATGGTTGGACTTGGCGGGATTCTTATCCTTCTATTATATACTTAATATAGTTTATCGGACGGTATTAAATGAGGAACAAAAAAAGTATTGTATTTTTATGCTAACAAGAGTTTTTTTTCTACTAAACATCTTTTTTTTTTAGGATTTTTGAAGGCATTGCTCATTACTGTGCCACGTATAGTAATTTAATTCCCTTATCATTTGTCCTTGGTTTTTACGTATCAATTGTGATGACACGATGGTGGAATCAGTACACAAGCATTCCATGGCCAGATTCGACTGCAGTATTCGTGAGCGCCAATGTTCATGGTCAGGTATGTATTATGTAATTGTAGGTATTATTTTTTATTTAGTTTTTGTTTGATATTATTTTATTTGAATGTGTTTCAAAATTTTGGTAAACATGATTATAACAAAAATCTGTTTTCAAGATATATAATTTTGAGTATTATTATAAGTTATAACTAAACCATTCAGGAGAAAGGAGTCCCCTTCACCGTCTCCCCTTGTTCGACACAACCATATCCCCTGATGTGCTACCACTTCTTATAAAGACCTTTAGAGCTGGCCAGACCTGGAGCTAAATTTCAAAACAATGGAGTATGATTAGGTTGATATGTGTATATAAGTGGGGAAAAAAAAACCAAGTGACAAACCAAAATTTTATTGCCACATCAGTTTATGTACCTCTTTATTAAAACCATGACAAAAAATCCTAGACAGGTATGTTCGAGACGAATCACTATCAGTGAAATTCATAGCGGAAAATCGTCAAATAGAGAAATCTATCCAGTGCAAAAAAGTTGCGGTCGGTGGGCTCTTGGATACAGAACGCGCCTTTGAGAACATATATTATCAATACATACACAATTCCCTTCAAGTACATTGATACCAAAACCATTACAATCACAGCGTCAAGAGGTCGCCCGGAAGGAGAAGTGCTATCACCATGTTAATGGTCAATTGCGGTCAATAAACTATTATCCAGACTCAGCATATCTGGTATATATTTTCAAAATCACGCCGACGGTATAACCTTCCGAGTACAAGGCAAGTTCGAAAACACTATCTCAAACATATTGCACAGAGGACTAGACATGGTAGCACTATAAAGAAAAATACTGGGATATGCGTCAATCAAAAAAAATATATTTATTATTGCTTTCACGAAAAAGGAAATATCGGAGCAAAATCATAAGCCCAAAACTTTCTGGTAAAAGGATCAAGCTTTTCAGTGAGGTCAAATATTTGGAGTAACCTTGAATGAACTAGAATACGCACTACCGAGAAAGCCAAGGTATTCCTCTGGACCTGGTCTTATTGAGAAAACTTGGAGTCTAAAACCCAATATCACTCACTGGATATTTACCGCAACAGTCAGACCAGTGATTACATATGCATCATCTGTATAATGGCGCAAGAATTTACAGGTAGACTAAGCAAACTACAAAGGATGGCCCGTACAAATATCATTGGTGCAACGCGAACTACTCCTACTGCAGCACTTGATGTGATATTAAATCTTTCACCAGTACACCAGTATACCTGCATTACAAAAACAAATTAGGCTCATATCATGACGTTCCGACTTCCAACTTTTGAGAATTCTGAAAGAAAGAAAACAGCCTTAACAGATTTCATGAGAAAGCTTAAAAGCGACCCGATTTGGTCTGAGAGAATCTTCTACCAAGATACAACTTGGAAACAATGTTGCCAACCATTTTATGCCCACGATTGAGCTCAAAATTCCCCTTTTTCCCCCATTATTCATAATAGAATTTCCCACAGTTTCCCCATAAAAAATAATTCTACAGGAGTACTACCATAGAGCTATAACTAACGGAGATCGCAAAGCGCCGTTTCTGTATAAAGCACTTTGAAGCATTTTGATGCAAAATTGAACATTTTTGTGTTGAGCGTTTCATGCCCGGTGGCAGTGAAATGCAAATAGTAGCAAAGTATTTAAAGGTTGGGCTTTTTTTCTTTTCAATACCGGAGTATAACATACATGTGAGTAAGATGCTGATAGTAGCACAGTAAATATCGCCGGTCCTTTGCGAGAAAACTTCCGGCTTCAAAAAAGTCGCTGCTCGCTATTTCCATTATACATATAGCTCTATGAGTACTACATATTAAGGCAAGGTGTCAGTTAAAAGGCCCGAAAAATTTCTCAATTTCAGGTTTTTTTTCGAATATAAAAACGGAAAAAACTTTTAATGGGTCATAAAAGAGTTACAAGTGAAGAATAATTATGAATTTGTAAAAAAAAAAAATTGCAAAATGGCGACTTCAGCTCCTATGACGTCAGGCCGCGATTGGCGTGAGTTTAAGCACGCGGTACCTTCTACAGCATGTTAGGGGATCTGAAACCAAAAATAAAATTTTTTATGAAACTAGATCAAATTTACGGTGCCCAACGTTTTTCAATTTTGAAAAAATGCCCTAAGACTAAAATGGCAACTATTTGAAAAAAAAATCACTTTTTCCACTCTTTTTTTGGCTTAAATAAAAAAAAATTGAAATAAAAAAAAACTCGACGTTGGGGCCCCCAAGTTTAGTTTACTTTCTTTTAAGCTTTTATTCATTAAAATCGGTTCATTCGTTGAAGCTGTAGCACGTACCGCGCTCCGGATGAAGTGGTTTCGAGAAAAACGCATTTAGTTTGATGTTATAAAAAAATCCTATTAAATATCGTTGACCGTTCCACAAATCGGTCTGTAACTCGTGAAATACATTTGATATCGAAATATCCTTTTGTCCACGTATTCTGAATATGTTAAGGATGAAAATTAAAAAAAAAAAAAATACTTAAGGCGCCATGAGTCCGGTACGACCATTTTTGTCCCTGTTTGATTTTTCTTTCTTGAGAGGATTTTAATCGTTTGAAATCGTTTTTCGTTCGTGTAATTTGACGTGGACAATACGCCTGCATCTTTCGCTATCTATCAGCGAACTAATTTTGATTTTACAGAAAAAAATAGTGTTATATGTTTTCAAATTATTTGAAAGGCATAACTATTAAAAATCAATAATTTTTTCATTAATTAATCTTCTAGAAATAGCAATTAATTATACTATCTGTTATACTTTTTAATGAAATGTGGTCTTCTTATGTAATTCTTGTCATGAAAATCGTGAAAAATTGCTTCAGATTGACAGAATTGAAAATTTTTTAAAATTTTCTTTGTGGAAGGCCTTCCTTAAATTTTTTTCTAGCATTATATTAATGAAAATGACATGTTAATTATTCAAGAAATAGGAAATATCTGTTTAAAAAATTCGAATTTACGCATTTTAAAAAATGTTCAAGGGTTGTTGTTCTAATAGCATTTCCAAATACAGTTTTGAATTTTTTTATGGTGGTTTATCATAAGATTGTGTTGGACTAGGTCCGAAGGAGCTGTTTCGTCATCGGAAGGCAGAAGACTCGTCAGAGGGTGTATTCTAGCCAACTATCCGAAACACCCTGACAGCTGGTGGAACTGCTGAGGCAAATTCTATATAGCAACATCGTAATCATCAAGGTTACAATCATTTCATAGCCATAAGCCTCTCTATACCATCCGCCTTTAGTATAAGGTAGATGTCGGCTATTTCCCGACTACATTATTCATAGAAATGAATTTGGATTACGATGTTGCTATATAGAATTTGCCTCAGTTGTTCCAACAGCTGTCAGGGTGTTTTGGATAGTTGGCTAGAATACACCCTCTAACGAGTCTTCTGCCTTCCGATGACGAAACAGCTCCTTCGGACCTAGTCTAACACAATCTTATGATAAACTGGCCTCTCCAGTGAAAGTTCTTTCCAAATTTGTCATGTCCTTAAGGACGGCGATTTCGTATTGGATTTCGTATTGGATTTCGTATTGGAGTTTCACTCCACTGACACCGGAAAAAACAACTAACTCTTAACATTAATAGCTTCAATGGTAGCTTGACCATGAAAAACTAGTAACATTATAGTGGTTCTCAATTATTTTATATAGAAAAAGGGTCATTTAAACAAGAATCACCAAAAGTGTGACCTTAACATCGCCGATTTTTTTTGAAAATTTGTGTACGCGAAGAATTAGTGACAAAAAAATATCATTTAAATAAAAAAAAACAAAATCGACATGTATCTAGTGAGACTCTACCGATGATCTTGAGGTCATAATTAAGGAAATAATGTTCTAAAAATTATCCCATTATAACCCGTGAGTTATACCTACTTAAGAAAAAGAATTCCGACGCTCTCCTACTTGAGAAGGTCAGGATTGATTGTCTATGTCCTGAATGTGAGTTTCAATAATCTTCCACCTGAAGATTTACCCACTTTAAAATGCCATCCTTAAGGCAAGGTATCAGTTAAAAGGCCCGAAAAATGCCTCATTTCAGGATTTTTTTTGGATATAAAATAAATATATATGGACAAAACTATTGATGGGTTATATAGAGGTATAAGTGAAAAATAATTGTGAATTAAAAAAAATATTGCAAAATGGCGGCTCTAGCTCCAATGACGTAAGGCCACGATCGGCGAGAGTTGATGCACGCGGTACCTTCTACAGCTTGGCAGCCGATTCGTTACCCGGAATACCCCCATGTCCTGGCACACATCAGGGTTACACTATTGTATTGTACTTTATCTCTAAGTGTAAAGGGATCAAGTCTATCAGGGCTCAACGATGGATGTTGGATGATTAGAGAGTGGAGAATAGAGAATGGAGTAACAGCAGCAACGGAGCACCGGAAGTAACGGGAGAAATGTTAATGAAGTAACGGAAGCAACGGGATTAACGGGAACATCGGGTGGAGGATACTGGATTGAGGATGGAGTAACGGGCGCAACGGAAACGGGAGCAATGGAGCAATGAGATCAACGGGAGTAAGAGAACCGACGGAGCAACGGGAAGCAGGACTAGAAAACGCTGGCTTTGCAGTTTCGATAGTATTATATCTACAACGTTTTGGCAATAGTTGATGTCGGTTTTTTTAAAAAAATTTATAATATCTGCGATAAGTGGAAGGTTGTTAATCGGCTATCTAAAAAGCTGGTATGTCCTAAAATATTTAATTTGTGGTATGCCAGGACAAGATATGTTCCATATCAACGCATGCTTAGCATAACGAGACTTGGCAGAAGTTGATATGTTACATATATCAGGTTTTGATACACTCGCACTGAGTGTTTGTAGGTTGGATAAGCACTGCTGTATCAAAGACACCACATGATATGTCGTCTTATCAGCTGTTATCAATTCAAAAGTCAAAACCCGCAATTCATCTGGTGTGGCAGAACAGGATATGCCGAAAAAGCTGGTATGGCAGAACTTGATATGTCGGGTAGTAGCGTGAAAATTATACATAAAATGCACTATTGACAAATATACCATGTGCTCTGGTGGCAAATTTTGGAACTATATATGCTACACAGAAAGTGGCAGTTGCATGTTATTTTCAGACAAAATTGAGATTGAGCTCAAAAACGAGGGTCCTACTACAAAATATTACTTCAAGTGAACTTAAATTATTGTTATAATTGAATAAGAAGGACATAATGTATCATAACATATCAAAAACAAATAGTTTTTTTTAAGAAATCAATTTAAAGTACTAAAATAAAAGAAAAAAGTATTGAAAAAACGGTCTACGTTCTTTTCAAATAATTTAATAATTATTTCATATTTCTTTTTCCTGGAACATTAAACATTTGAGAAGTTATTTCGAAGATTATACCACCCATTCGTATGGAAAAATTGTTCATTTTCTGACTTCGTTGTGCGGAATGAGCCCATGATTTTTGAAATGTAGAACCGGAAACGAGCACCTTATGTATTATCAACCAAACCGATCGCAATCAATCTTTATCATGTCTTTCATAATAAAATTAAGATAGAATCGAAAATTCACTGAGCTCCGAATCGTAAAAATACACACGAACCGCCCTACAACAGTCAGCTGACGAAAATGTGTCTACCATATCTGGTAGTTTTTTTTCCCACCAGGTGGAGATTTCCAACTTTACCATTCGTCAAATATACCTCTTTAATTTCAATTTTAAGATATTATAGTATCTGAAAAAATAGCACAGTCCCACATGAGCTAGCACGTATGTTTAATGAGGTTTCAAAACTTTGATTTGGCTTCCTGTAAAATCATGAAATTTTGACATATCAACTTTTGCCAAAACGGTGCAGATATAACGCCATACAAACGTAAGCGTAGCCGAGATACGCGGCTAGTTCATAATATAAATCAGTCATTCTTTTTAATCCATTTTGGACATTTTTTTTAACTACTACCATTGTATTTATATCTTATAGTAGTATCACCAGACGTACTTTTCTGTTTTCACCTGCTTACACCAGAGGCGCTGCATGCGTTTTCTCTCTTCATACTTTTATCGTTACTCGTTTCATTCCGTAAAGTCATGTCTCTCTTTCTGCTGTCGCTGTGGGGCGCATGTGTTTAGTATTTTGCCGATTCCCTGTTTATACTTTTTCGTTACTATCATTTCATTCAGTAAAGTCGTCTCTCTTTCCTATATCTTTCGAGCGGTTTAACGTTTAAACAAAATTTTATGAATAGATTGGGTAGGCCCCAGAAGTGTCCATATTTTGAAAGTTGAGGGTATTAGGAGCGAAGTGCGAGAAGCGTTTTAGACCGAAAATTTTGGTTTCTAGATCTCAGCAACCGCTAATGCTAGGAAGCTGTAATTTGGAATTTGGTTAGAACTTTGATAGTGGATTCATTTGCGAAAAATTGCCGATATGGGTGGAGGAGTTGGGGGGGGGGGGGGGAATAATGCAAATCCGTCCCTAACGTAAAAAAGCCGAGATCGACACATTCTACAATTCATATATCCTAAACAGTTAATGACTCAAAATTGAAATTTAATATTTGTAGGTGAAATAAGAGAATAGATCGGAATCAAATTTTTGAGTGGGTAGTGACGTTCGGGTGAAAATTTTTAGGATTCGATATCTAACGAAGCAATTGCTTTAGAAAAATAAGATTTGGTTTGTGAGTTAAAGTTGATAAATGGAGTCTGTTGAAAGTAAAATTTTTTAAGAGGGCGGTGGAGCATGAAAGTGGAAGTGATAACAATTTTTCTAAAAATTCACGTCTCATATCTCAAGAACAGTGTAAGTGTAAAATTCTTAAAATAAAAATTTGGTGGGTGTGGATGTTGAGGGTGGGAGTTGGGGAAGGTGAAACGGTAAAGGTTCTGATTTTAATATCTCGAGAACCTATAATGATACAAAGCCGAAACTAGGTATCTATTTTAGAGCTATGGTAGTGGCGTGTTGGAAAATTATAATTTTGAATACGGGTATTTTTTCTGTCTATAGAACGGCTTATGCTAGAAAGTTGAAACTCGGTGCAAATCAACTAGAGAAGGAATTCTGATGAAAAGGGGGGAGGGGCAAAAAAAATTATCAGTGAAAATTGAATACATGAATTTTCAGGATTTTCGTCTGCCTTATTCCTAGATCTGATCGATATCGAAAATTTTTTCACTTTCAGAGGCTTGCGTAATAATCCTTTTTAAGCCTCTAAAAACATACATATAAAAACGGTTGAACACATTTTCATGAATTTCGTCACATCTTTTAAAAAATCTGCCAACAATCTGGGCGTCACTTTATTATTTTTCCGGTAGAAGTTAGGAACGCGTTCAATTCTGAAATGCGGTGGAGGCTACTATGTGACTGAAAACCTATCAAAAAGAACAAGATCGTGGAAGTGAAAATCTGATTGGATCTGAGAGATATGGAATAATTTATGAAAAAGTACACAATCACTTTACACCCCCTTAGGGGTCAATTATGGAGAATACATAGAATAAAATTAAAATCAATATTTGGGACGAGGTAGTAGATATGTCGAAAATCGTGGGAAAATATGCATTCTATTTTCACAGATATTTTTGTTGCCCCCCTTCTGAACGCCAATAGATATTGGTTTTTTTTTTATTCAAAATTATTTTTTTAGTTGATTTAGATATACACACCGAGTTTCAACATTTTAGCTTAAGCCGTTCTATATATAGGATAAACACCCCCACTTGTACCACACTACCCTTAGGGGTCGACTTTCAAAAAACCTTGAAAAATATTTCTAGGTATTCATACGAAGAATCCGTAGAATTAAAATGAATTCAATATTTGGAAAGACCTAGTATATATGACGGAAATCGTGAAAATATATGCATTTTACATATATTATATTTTCAAATAATTTTTTTTGCCCCCCTTTCTGAACGCTAATGAATATTCAAATTTTTTAATATCACAATTACTTTTCTAGTTGATTTCCATATACACACCGAGTTTCAACTTTCTAGCATGAACCGTTTAATAGTTAGGAAAAACACCCCCTACCCCCGTAGCATACTATCCCTAAAAAAAATTATATTTTTCCAACATTCCGCTACTATAGCTCTATCTAAATACCAAGTTTAAGGCTTATATCATTACAGGTTCTCAAGATATAAGCATCGGAACTTTTTCCTTTTCACCCTCCCCCACCCTTCTCCTCTACACCCACAACCCCAAAACTTTTTTCCCTACTAGAGTTTAATTAGCGCTACTTCTGGTAAAAATTCTAAGCATCTATCTTACACTGTTCTTGAGATATGAAATGTGTTTGATTTGAATAATTCTCATCCCCTCCACTACTATGCTCCACCTCCCACTTAAAAAATTTTACTTTGATCAATCTTTATTTGTCGACCTTTATACCCAAACCGAATTTTATTTTTCTAGAGCAATTGGTTCATGAGATATCGTAATCTAAAGTTTTTCACCCCCCACCCCCATACACAACTTCCCCCACCCAAAATTTTTCTTGATTCTGTTCTCCTAGTATAACTACAAATATTTTTTAAGTTTGAATAGTGTGCCATTAACGGTTTAGGAGATATGGATTTTAGAATGTGTCTATCTCGCCTTTTTTGGGTTTCGGACGCATTACATTTCCCCCCACTCCCACACCCCTTGATCAATATTGACAATTTTTCTGCAAATGGGTTTGGGTTTGGGTCTGCTACCAAAGCTCTATAGAAATTCCAAGTTTCAGCTTCTTATCATTAGGGGTTACTGAGATCCAGAAATCAAAATTTTCGGTCTAAAACACTTCCCCCTCCTTCCCCCTCACACCCCCACCACTAAAAATTTGGTCACTTCAAGGAGCCTACCTCGTCTATTCGTTAAAAAAATTTCAGTTTAATATCTCAAATCGTTTGGCAGCTACGAGCCTCCAAACGATCTTGCGTACGCCGTACGGCGGACAGACGGACTGAACATTTTTATTGCTTTTTTCGCGTCTATTAGTTATGAAACGTGAAAATAAAAATTTTGAGGGTAGCAAATTTTTTTTTTAAAAATCAATCACAATACTTAACGCGTTCAATTCTAAGATGCGGTGTAGGTTACTATGTGACTGCAAACCTTTCAAAAAGTTCGGGAAGCGGTTAGAGTATGGTGTAACATATGAATTATATAATTGGGTCATATTCCGGGATGCGGTCTACTGGTTGAAAAAGACAAAACTTAAAAATAGGTGATTATTAAACAAAACTGTGGAAGTGAAAAGATATTCGATACTTGATCAGACCTGAGAGATATGGTGGAATTCATGAAAAAGTATACAACCACTGTACACCCTCTTAGGGGTCGAATTTCAAAAAATCTTGAAAACGCATTCTAGGTATTCAAATGAAAAATCCGTAGAATAAAAATGAATTCAACATTTGGAAAGACCTAGTAGATATGACGAAAATCGTGAAAATATATGCATTTCATATTTACTGATAATTTTTTTTGCCCCCCCTTCTGAACGCCAATGAATATTCGAATCTTTTTTTAACAAAATTACTTTCCTAGTTGATTTACATATGCACACCGAGTTTCAACTTTCTAGCATCAGCCGTTCCATAGTTAGGGAAAACACCCCCCACCCCCGTACCAGACTACCCCTAAAAAAATTATATTTTTCCAACATGCCACTACTATAGCTCTATCTAAATACCAAGTTTCAGCTTTTTTTCATTATAGGTTCATAAGATATAAACATCGGAATCTTTTATTTTTCACCCTCCCCCACCCTCACCCTCCCCCACCCTCACCCTCTACACCCACATTCCCCAATATTCTTTTTCTGCTAAGGTTCTACTGGGTCTACGTCTGGTAAAAAAATTGGGCATCTATCTCACACTGTTCTTGAGATATGAAAAGTGATTTTTTTGAAAATTTCTTATCCCCCCCCTTCCATGTTCCACCATCCCCTTAAAAAATTGTACTTTGAGCAATCTTTATTTGTCGACCTTTCTCTTCAAACCGAATTTAATTTTTCTAGAGGAATTGGTTCCTGAGATATGGTAATCTAAAGTTTTTCACCCCCCCCCCCCACCGTACTCCACTACCCCCACTCAAAAATTTCTTTTCAATCTTTCCTCCCAGTATAGGTACAGATATTTGTTAAGTTTGAATTTCGTGCCATCAACAGTTTAGGAGATATGTATTTTAGAATGTATCGATCTCAGCTTTTTTGCGCTTCGGACGCATTATTTCCCCACCCCCACTCATTCACCCATATCAGAATATTTTTTGCAAATGGGTCTATTATTGAAGCTCTATAAAAATTCCAAGTTTCAGATTTCTAGCATAAGCGGTTGCTGATATCTAGAAACCAAAACTTTCGGTCTAAAACACCTCCCCCTTCACACCCGCATCCCTCAAAAGGTGTTCACTTAAAGGCGTATACCAAATCTACTAACGAAAAAAATTTCAAATAAATAGCTCAAATGGTTTGGGTGCTACGAGCTTTCAAACAATTTTGCGTACACCGGCAGACGTACGGCGTTTCCACAATCCTCACTCCCAAATAGTTTCCAAAAATTTTGCATGTACTTTTTTATACCGCAAAAATAAAAAAGAGTGTATGACCTTCTGCGTAATGGAATTCTTCTTTTGCATTAAGAAACAGAAAAGCGATCTGCTTCTCCATACCGCTCGTCCTTTCCCATGTACCGTGTGCGAGGAAAGGAAATGAACGTAGTGAGAACTGTGAGAAATGTCAGTGCGTATTGTACCTACGAAGAAAAATTCAAAATCAATCAAAGGAAGCATTATCTCATTCATTCATAAAGTTCAATCAACACGACCTCCCATTGGTTGGGGTCTTGTGCTCTCGCGCTCTCCACACTCATTCATTTTTTTAACACTCGAGTGCGGAGTTCGCTGTCGACCAATGGGAAGCCGTGTTGATTGAACTTTATGAATGAATGAGATATGCCTGCTTTGATTGATTTTGAATTCTTCAAGAAAGAATGAGTCTGAAAGCGCGAGAGCACAAAACCCCAAAAAACGATATATGCTGCGCCATCTTTTGAGCTGAGGTGAAGTTATTCGTGATACTACTATAAGATATAAATACAATGCTACTACTGAACAATGCCTTATTTTGAGCGACATTTGCCTTATGGGATAGTGTTAATTTCAAATATTGATAATGCGCTCTCTTTACGTAATTCTTAATTGCGATCATTATCTATCACTATTCATTTATTTTTAGGGTAAGATCATTTCATATAAATAAAAGATCATGTGACAAAACAAAAAATGGATAACACGTAAGTATATCTTGGCTAAGATAACACACAATTGATTAATAAGTGTTATTTCTATCATGACCTTCCTAAATTCAAAGTTGCCGAGTTTTTATACAGCCGGCGTTCGTATGATGGATTATCATATGCCCGCACATAATAAGCATATAAATATGAATGGAATTTTTAGTGTGCATCATGTAAAATAGCATTTTTTCTAATACTTGCAGGACGAACGTGGTCGAGTGATGCGCCGAACTATTATGCGCTACGTGTGCCTTTGCATAACAATGGTGCTCATAAATATATCACCGCGCGTTAAAAAACGCTTTCCAACGTTAGAAAATCTCGTCGAAGCCGGTCTTCTAGTTGAAAATGAAAAAGAAATCATGCAAAAATTAAATGAGAAATTTCCGCGACATTCGAAACACTGGCTACCGATCGTATGGGCCGCAAGTATAGTGACCAGAGCGCGTAAAGAGGGCCGAATTCGCGATGATTTTGCCGTTAAAACTGTAATCGATGAATTGAACAAGTTTCGTGGTCAATGCGGTCTTCTTATATCCTACGATACCATAAGTGTTCCGTTAGTCTACACTCAAGTCGTCACACTTGCCGTGTATTCGTACTTCCTGACTTCCGTAATGGGACAACAATGGACTGAAAATAAAGAAGTTTCACAAGGCTACCTTAATCTAATTGACTTGTATTTCCCACTATTCACAACGCTGCAGTTCTTCTTCTACATGGGCTGGCTGAAGGTGGCCGAATCCCTTATAAATCCCTTCGGCGAGGACGATGACGATTTTGAGGTAGGTAAGCTTCGAATCCCAGTAATATCTTCGTTCTAACCAAATTTTGTCTTCCAATATTTGTACAGGTAAATTGGATGGTCGATCGTAATCTACAAGTATCATACATGATAGTCGACGAAATGCATCACGATCATCCGGAACTAATTAAAGATCAGTACTGGGACGAGATCTTTCCGAATGAATTGCCGTATACGATCGGATCGGAACGTTTCAGGGAAGAGCATCCGCAACCGTCGACCGCTAAGATCGAAGTATCGAAAAATGCTGCAATGACGACGAACATGTCCAGTGTTAAAGTCGATGAAATGGTCGGTAAACCAACGCAAAATGTTACTAATTATAAATTCGAGGAAATTGAAGAGGAGGTTAGAATCAAATACGAGTACATAAAGTTACTATCGATTGTTTTCAATAACAATAACAAGAAGTTTGGAATAATTGCATGCACGCAGTAACCCGCCTATAACAAAAATTGTATTTTTAAATGTTACAGGACACAATGTTAACACACTTGCGGGATCCCAAATTGTTTATGCCGGATTTTACTCTATCAGACAACAAATTGATTCTAAATTCCCCTAAACATTTAAACATTTTTAACATTTTCACTTTCATTTTTCATACAAACATACTAATTCATCACACTCGCTGACTAACTGACTTTTGGTATTACAAGTTTTCATATGGATGTGTTACATTGTACTGTTTTAATATTTATCCAAATTAATCTGCTTTGAAATTGATAATGCTTGAGGTGATGGGTGTTGACAGGTGATGGATATTTCAGTATATTATAATTTTATTGGTACCGTTAATATAAAGTCTACACGGAAGTAAATTGGTTAATATATTTATTGATCCTCTTATATGCAATGCGAGCTTACGCAGCAGATGCTCAGACGACGACGAGAAATTTAGAATGACTTGATATTTCCACGAGTTTGCTATAAACGCGAATTGATGTCGTGCTGTGAATTTTACTTAGGGCCAGTTTCACAGTAGAAATTTAAACTTAAGTTTAGTTAAACTTAAACTTAAGAATAATCTGCACTTTAAACTTGACTCGATTTCACTTTAAATAAATATCCTATGATTAACTAATCTGAAATTCGCAATCATTGTGAACTAATTCAAATGAATTAAACTTTTTTATTGGTATACCCAGTTGGTTTTTTTTGCACTACAAATAGATCGTGGTGGGAGCACATGTTTTTATTGCTATTTCTTTCTATCTAATGATGAAGAAAGATAAGCAATATGATTCCTAGGCTCAAACCGTCGAGATTGTGTCTCTTAAGAGACAAGCGACCAACTGGGTACCCTGTCTTTTCTGTCATTTTAGTTCGTTGTAATATTCAAAATTGAAATTATTGGCAATCACGGTTACTTTAATTAGGGTAGAATCGACTGACTGTCAAAAACATTAATCCGAGCTATAAATAGAAGAAATTCTACCGTTTCGCTTAGTGCTATCATTAGAAAAAACTTGTGTTTTACAACATCTGTGAAAATTATTTGTTTGATCCTAAGTTTAAAGAAAATTGTTGGTTTAAACTTCGACTGTGAAACCGGCCCTAGTCACTCAACTAGAACTAGGCCATATACATATATTTATTCCCATAGGAAAGGATTTTGCTCAGGGTAGTCTTCGACAGGTCTTCACAGGTGATACTAAATCCATCGAGAGTTTGCCTTCTTGATCTAACAATTGCACTACAATCACACAGAATGTGTGCAGTGGTTTCAGATGTGATACTTTCCCGATGGTTTTAAAGTGATAATTGAGGAAAGAATGTCCTGAAAAATATTCCATTATAAAGGCTGGTTTACATGACGACTGTAAACAATTTTTACTGAGATTGTGAGAAAGCTAGCTTATCGAATTTTCAATGGTGTAGTAAATTCATAGAAATATCGTCATATTTTTTGCTGAATATAATATCTGTACAGTTCACTCCTGGTCACTTTCTCATAAGAGATCTTCCTTTTACCTCATAATCTCAGTAAAAAATGTTTGCATTCGTCATGTAAGCCCGCCTTAACCCTAGCGTTATACCTCTTTAAGGAAATAAATTGCGACGCCCTCTTACTTGAGAAAGTCAGGAATTTCTTTGGCTGAATATGAGTTCCAATAATCGTTCAACTGAAGATTTACCCACTTCAAAATGTCATCCTTAATTAAGCCTTTACCTACTCTACAGAATGGTTCCGGGTAAATCATTGGTGAGTTGGCTCCACGTTTAGCTAGCTGTTCGGGCGATTCGTTTCCTCAAATACTCTCATGTCCAAGCATTCACATTATAGTTAAACTGTTATGATGTGTCGGCTCTTTAAGAAGAGAATGACAGTCCCACAAAAGCCTAAAGCCTAAACAATAAGATTTCAGCGCTAACAATGCCGCTTGGCTTTCAGATAAGATTATATATAGCAGGCTAAAGCCCGCTAGAGCAACTCGCTTCTTCTTTTGAATTAAATGCTAACAAAACATGCTAACAGAAAAAGCTAAATTGGATTTTTCAATACTACACACCAAATATATTAATGCCAAACAAAGAATTGATAATGCTCAATAGGTCAGACTGGTGATGCTCACAAGATGGCAAAACTCTTGCATCTCTTTCTGTTTCGAGGCACTGTTCCTGTTTCAAGTAACGTATAATTATTTATATTTCTTTCTTCAGGTGGTAGACAGTGGACCTGCAGTTCATCAACCAATTCTTACTGTTGACCAAAAAACTCATACTCGCCAGGTAAGTTGCAGTGTTCATATGCTAGAGAAGTTTCGTGGCTATGCAACCGTTGGCAAAAAGTCAGTTTCCTGTATAATTTGACTCCAAAAAAAAAAAAAAAATTTTGAGACGGAGTTTATCAGCCTCACAAAAAGAATGGCTTCACTCTCACTGGGTCTAACACTGAATGTTTAATGTTGACCTTTTGTAAGTTTTCAAAGCGGTCATTCACCTAAAATGTAGATCTAAACCGCTCGCCGAAGAATAGGAGGGATGCTGGGGATGACCTGAAATTTTTAGTCTCAGGAAAGTTTGCTTCCGTGATCAGTGAGATCATGGAGGGAGTGCTGGGTAAAGTTAGAGTCACTTCATACGAACTAACACAAACATCCATTATCTTGAGTACGGACAATGTGTGTTTCATTTGAAACCAGTACATTTGAAAATTTTTTTGCAGTTGTCTCGATTTTTCATTTTAAGGATCTCCACTCAAGTGGATAAACGCTGTATTTAATTGACATTTCATGAGACATATCTCGATTCCGTGAAACGTCCATCAAAATCCATCTGCTACACGTATACACACTAAAACTATGCCATTTAAGAAACCTGCGATTTTTTAAATTCGCAGGTTTTTAGACTACTAAATATGTACCAAAAGTGGTCGTTGTCCGTACTCATGATAATGGATGTTTGTGTTAGTTCTTATACAGTGACTCTAGGTAAAGTAAGCCATATGCTGCTGACTGTGGCCCGGATGTAAGGACTGAACTAATGTTGTTTACCGGTAAACCGCAATACAGGACCACACCACAATCGCTACAACACTAAATTAGCGATAGTCGCGCTATCGCTAATTTAGTGTTGCGATGCGATGACAGCTAATTAGAATACATGTTAGTGAGTCCAACCAGGTTTAGTGATATCCACGGTCGTACATACAGGTCTGGAAACTCAATGCAATTTTTTATCGTGGGGTAGACTCCTTTTGTGAAGAAAATGTTGGTTGTTGTCGTATTTTCTACCAGGTTCGTGATGATCTCACGGTTTTCTGTCACGGTGATAACAAATTTGACAAATAAAAGTTTGTCAAAACCGTCATCGAAATGTCAGAATAAACCGTTACAATTCTTCACTGTGAGTAACGGAAAAAAAATTAATAAATAAATAATGCCGAATACGTGTGTAGTGCCGGGATTCGATACGGGTACGCAGTAGTGACCCTGTCGATAATAACGAGAAGCTGTATCAGTTTGTTACAAAAAAGGTGTCTTCCCCACCACGGCCTGTACATACTACCGAGGTGATATAGCATCGCTTTAAGCTCGCTTACTTTCAAAATTCATTGCACGTGTAAACCGTTTTTGACACTTGCGCCGGCCGGTTGTATTTCAAATTGTGTACAATAATAGACAGTAAAGGATGGCTAATAATTAAAGGTACCGAGCTTGACTTTATATACAGTAGTGTATAGTCCAGCCAGCTTAGGGATGGGTGATCAGAAATCGAGTATGGCAGAATACTTGTAGGAGCTAATAACTTTTACTGCTGTTTATTGTGATACAATTCTAGCGTGTTGTGATATAACGTCTAAGTGAAGGAGGATGCCAGAAGCATCGCCCATACCATTGTTGTGATACAATCTACTAGTACAACAAAGTTGTTTATAACAAGTCAAGTGTCTAGCTATGATACTTATGATTCTGAATGTGTATACAATAAAAAAACAGGCAATATGTTTAAAGGCTGTGACAAAATATTTTAGTGTCTGCTACTATCATTTGGCGGCTGCGTGAAGCAATTCAAAGCAATCACTACAATCTAGAGACGCGAGATAGAACGCAGAAAAAAACCTCTGACAAGAAGTGCAGACTTGAACCCAGGATGGTTTTATCGTAGTAGTATGCTGGTTCATAATGTTTTTCTTATATAGAAATTACAAAGTTGATTTGAAATCAATATTCGCCGTGTAGTCTCTATATGTATTATATATTATTATATATGTGATTTGTTCATAATTTAAAAATCATACGGACCAGACCCGTGCGCACGTGGGGGAAAACAAATCCTCCTTTTTTTTAGCTCATCACATTCAGTTTATGAAACCCCCCACCCTTTCATACAATCCTGCGCACGGGCCTGATACGGACGAACTAATAATGCAAACTTTCTTACATCCGTAGTGTTTCTTGTAATATCATCAGTCGTGTATGGCTAATAAGTTCACCTACTCATCCTGATTTTTATACTTTTTAGGGTGATGATAATGCAAGTGGAATCCACTTTACAGCTGGCAATAACAAGGCCGATAGATACTTATCGGGTAGTTCAACTCCAAGTATGGTTAGTATATCGGGAACAATGTCCAGGGTAAACACGGTCGCATCAGCACTGAAACGTCTTCTAAGTCGAGACGATACCCGGCAAGGCGTCTCTACACCCGATGGTTTGTTGATTTTTCATTTAAGTAGATAGTGCAAACCTAACGTAGATCTAATTTTCTTACAGTTGCTTTAAATATTCGTCTTCCAGGATCGGCCAGTAACAATAGTATAGCACCACCGTTTAAAATTCCCGCTGCCGGTAGTATGCGTATTACTGACCAAGTTATCGAAGAAGTCGACGAACAGATGACTATAACGTCACGAGCCGCCGACAATATAAACAGGCCAACCATTTACGATATATTTTGTAATTCAGGGCCGATGCCATCATCGGCACCAGTAGACGTGCCGAGAAGCGCACGTCCTGCCTATATTCGAACTCAATCAGAAGCTGATGACATTAACAAGCAGCCCTTTATCTTTCCACCTGGCGGAGTCGATGCCTTACTAAGTACTTCGGCACCGGAAAGAAACCCACCCATTTCGCATACAGCACCTACTCCCACTGCTCAAAGTGTCACCAGTTTATATGATAAAACCGATAAAAAACCTTCAAGCGCAGAATCAGGTAAACTTTACGAAACTGAATCCAATACGAATATAAAAATTGATATTTAAATCCTAGTACATATTTTTCCAGTCGAAGATATCGACGCGAAACCGAAAGAAGGCCAGGACCAAGCCGAAGATGACGATTTCGAGAAATTACGACAAACTCGGGAAAAAGAACGCATCGAACGGCAAAAGCAAAAAATTGCACGATCCATAAGTACGCAACCAACTCTACAAAGTATGGACGGTACTACAACTGTTGAACAACAATTCGATGCGATGGGATCACAGTGTGATAGAATCAATGCATCAAATCGAAGCTCATATAACGATCAGAACTTATAGCAGGACGAGATAACGTCTGTTCGTTTTTACTTCTCAAGTGAATGACTCAGCTCAATTGCACAACTAACCCTACACATCTCAATATCGAAAAGAAAAAAGACATTAAGTATTTTTTAGTCAATAAAAAGAGTGATCTTATTTTTTTTTTAAAAATATTTAAAATATAGGAATAAAATTTACTTATGTAACTTGTTTAAACATATTTATTTATTATTTATAAGGTTTCGAATCTTTCTTACCAGTAGAATAGCGACAATATTTTTGATATATTTTTGTGAATAAGCCTTTTGTAAATAATAGCAATTATGTAATACAACTAATACGCTTTGATCGCTAACTTACTTTCATTTAATCTAACCCACTAAAAATCTACGGAAATTGGTTTTTTATCGAGAACTTTTCTTATGTTAAGGCAGGGACGTCATTTCAGGGGGGGGGGGGCAGCGCGGGCATTTGCCCCCCCCCCCTGAATTTGAAACCTCAGAAATATTTTAATTGATTATGACACCAACGAAAATTTTTTAAGGGTATAAATGTGAAAAAACTATTAATCCTATCGACTTGGATCACCCTGTATAAAACTATAATGACAACCAAGTAAATGAATTGGACTAGAGACGAAAAATTCTCTGTAATTTCGCGGTTGTGTTGGTGGTGTTCTTCGATCGGTTGATCGTAGGTTCCAGAAAACTCGGAAAAGCAAAACAAAAAAAGCGGAATCATAAAGAATTTAGCTGGTATTTCGCGGCTGTGTTGGTGGTCTTGTTCGTTCGGTTGATTGTAGGTTCTGCAAAACTCCGAAAAGCAAAACAAAAAAAAAGCGAAATCATAAGAACACAAACTCGTGTAAGGTGTACTTAGCTCTAACGCATGTTCTGATCAAAGATCTGAGATTTGGTTTTCATCAGTTTTTAATTTAATAAAAAAGTGTTTTAACTTTTCTCGCTTCCTATATTGTTATAAGCAGTAGCTGGCAATTTTGTCATACATTATACCTAAGTGCTGTTCGTTATTCTTTGCTTTAAGGTAAGAAATATTTTTACATTCTCTATCTAACCCTTCAAAGCTCACGCATATTCTGACAAATGTGTCTCACTTAAACTGTCTCAGTTGAACTTTCCCTACATCTATTACTAATAGAAATTTTAATATTCAATATTGCTTAAGGGGGTCATCCCGTGTGCAGGCTTTTTTACGCCATTCTTGGGAATTTGTTTTGACGAACTTAATAATGATAGAACTGTGAAATTTTTACCATATATTTATGCACATGTTGAGCAAACTTAAGAATTTTTTCAACCCCAAATTGTCGGTCATTCCTGAGATACGTGGCAACTTAGCCACGCATTTTCAAAAAACCTTGTTTTCGGTAGATTGCGGGCGTTCTGTTTATCTCAAATAAAAAAATCAAACAGCATTTTAATCTGTGAAGTTTGAACTAGTCTTGGAACTAGGATTATCAAAAAATATTGAACACTGAATTTTTGGCAGCTTATTGAACTTTTTGTCGTCAATTTTAGTGTATTTTTACGATTTCTTCAGGTCGACAAAAAAAAACGGCTTGATGAATCACAATTATCCTAGTTTGGAGACTATATATTAGTAGTGAATAAGTTTACTAAATTTCAAAGATATTCGTTCGATAGATTTTGAGATATCGAATCTACCGATTTGAAAAACATGGTTTTGAGAAGAACGCGACTAAACTTTTCATTATATTCGAAACAACATAGAAGGTTTGTGAATATAACGCCCTGTAACTTCCGAACGGCTTTGAATATCGGAATATCACTCCGCCCACATATTCAACACTATATTTGGATTTATACAAAGAAAAAAAATCGATTTTTGGAAACCGTCACACGGGATGACTGCCTTCAGTTATCAAAATTTATTAAAAATAACATACAAAACTTTTCCACTGAAACTGATCGAAAATAAAATAAATAATTTTATCTATTCTTGAATTTCTTCGAACTTAGTAATTCTAAATCTTAAAGTTTCTAAAGTCTCGTGTACACTAGCATTTGCGACGTTTCTTTCCATAACGTTTACATTAGCAAATTGCATCAAAATTGCTCTAGAAATCTGCGGTAATAACAAGTGTCTTGCAAGTGGTTTTTGCGTTTTTCACTTCAAAAATCTTATAGCACTATTGTATGTTTATGAATATAAATAAACAATTAAACTAAACTATTAAACGTTGCGACAAATGCACCTCCTACGTCAAGTCAAATCTGACTCAAAAAAATATCGTCAGACCATCGATGCCAACTTTCTTGCTAGATTCATTCTTCACGCAAGCTTGTTCATTTACTTACTAGTGTCCACGAGCCGTCAGTATATATTTAAATTTAATTTCATCTTTTTATAATGTAACTTTTGCAAATAGATGAAATTGACCGCTTGGAGTCAAAAATGTATTTCTTTAAGGTTTTTAGACTCTAGATAAATCTGAGGGTTTAAGTTTAATTCTACCCAAAAATTAGAAATGCATAGATCGGAGCCTCGAACAAGATAAAGTTATATATTGTTTCCTCCATGCATGAGAAATTAAAAAAAAATGTAAAATAAAGAAATGAGATATTTTTGTGTTTATATTACGAAGAAATTAAAAATAAAATAAAAAAAGATTTCGGAAATTTACTTTTGTCTATTTCAGACTGATATTGTCAAAAAAATCAAAACAGTCGTCGATGTATAACTTTTTGAAAAGAAAGAGTGTACCAAACCCAGATTAAACAAATAAAAACAAATTCTTGATTCCGAGCAAACCATTGATGGTAGTAAGAAGCTAGACTCCCTCCAATCTGCGCAATCAGTTAATGCAAAACCATCTACAAGTAAAAATGTAAAAGATAAAGCTCATTCAGAAGCATTACCAGAAAATTAATTATGTGTCAATTATTGATATATCACGTTTTTATCACAATAACCCCGTTCAGCCAATACTAAAGGACTACCCCCCCCCCCCCCCCCGATAGCGAAGCGCCGATTTCAATGCAGTTATTTTGAACAATTTACATGGATTGAATAATCAGAATGCTGTGTTTTGTTTTAGTTGTCGTCATTTTTGTTCCAAAATAGTTCATAGTGGTGAAGCACAAGGAAGCATTACATATGTTGACAAACAAGGACGTCATTTGTGGGAGGGGGCAGGGAGGGCATTTGCTCTCCCCCCCCCCCTGAATTTTGTATTTTCATATATTATATATAACATATGTATATTTACATATAAAAATATATACACTCAAAACATCTTGCCCCCCCCCCCCCCCTGGAAAAAACTGAAATGACGTCCCTGTGTTAAGGCCCCATGAGTCCGGTCTCCCGGGGAAGTCACTGTGACCAGGAATTACATTCGCCCACAAGTCTGGATTTCGTAATGTACGTATTAACAGCCTTTTTATCAGCTTAGCTATCAAAATATGACAGTTCATCGTGAGAAATGCCTCGATTTCGCCCCGATTAGTGATGTCATGGATCGGTCCCCATAGAAAATTGTCACTCATCGAGGCAAAATCGAGGCATTTTCGCACGACGAAATATCAGTTGCGCGGCTATTATCCAGAGGGCATTGACTGGGATTCCGTCCAGTACTCGGACCTGTATAACAAATGTACAAATTAGGTCTATAGTCATCGAAACAGCATTCAACCTTGTTGAGTCGCCGCTGGCTGGTAACACCAATCTCGTTAACATTTCTGTGGATCCACTCGATCCTCGAAAAATGTCATTCGAGTATCGTGTGGATCCACAGAAAGTGCCGACAACCCTGCCACAAAAAAAACGTAGAGGAGGAGACCGTGCAAATGGCGGACTCTAAGTGTAGCACAGATCGCAGTTCCCAATTTTTTTTTAAATTCTTAACTCGGGCAAGATTATTCACCTTAGTGCTTTTCTCTTAGTAAAATCTTAACGTACGTATTGTTTTCAATCTCAATAAGTTCGTGAATAACCCAGAATCGCGCTAAATACTCGCGAAAACTCTTCGAAAAAAAAACACCTCGGGGGGCGAAAATTTCTGCTCGTCTGCTAATTGCAAACGCCCAACAATTTTATTTTATTTATTTATTCTTCTTTTAATTTACAACACCTTCCCTGCGACGATTGAGTGGTCATTTTGCCGTAAAATCCGAAGAACGTGGGTGGCCAGAGCCACCGAAGAATTTTGAAGGCATCGGATTGCAAACGCTGTTGGTTCGGGTTCAAAAGCTGCAACACTTCGCGTATCAATTAAATGTGACACGAGAAGCCATCTTCATACTTGTGACAGCCATGTGAAAGATCTGGAAGATAGGAAAAGGGGTTCCAATGAACCGAATGAAAAACAAGTTTCAAAGTGAATGGAAATGTTTTGTGAATGTTTTCGCGAATCGAGCAATTAACTCAAATTTCGTTTTGAGTTAAATACACGCGTCGTGCCCGTTAATCGTCCCGGGTGTGACAAGAAACGTCGACCGTACGAAAATTCAATCTTGTCCGAATGTCGCGAAGAAGAATATCTCGTATTTTGTTGAGTCGCGCTGGCTGCGCGCGTCGAGTTGGAGGATGAGCTTTGCGATTTAGTTTTAAAAGTTCGCGGTGTCCAGAACGTCCGGAGCGTTTAAACTAGCGAGGAAAAAAAAAAAAAAACAGTGAATTTAAACGCGCATTTTACCCGCCTCCCGTGGAATTGGTATTTTACCAAGCATATTGAGAATTACATCGATTGTCGTTTAATCGAGCCGCACGACGAATTTTTACAAGAAAAGAATGAAGGATGAAATTTGAAGAAAAGAAGGATGAAATTTGAAGAAAAGAAATAGGAAATTTGAAGTAAAGAAATAGGAAATTTGAAGAAAAGAAATAGGAAATTTGAAGTAAAGAAATAGGAAATTTGAAGTAAAGAAATAGGAAATTTGAAGTAAAGAAATAGGAAATTTGAAGAAAAGAAATAGGATGAAATTTGAAGAAAAGAAGGATGAAATTTGAAGAAAAGAAATAGGAAATTTGAAGTAAAGAAATAGGAAATTTGAAGAAAAGAAATAGGATGAAATTTGAAGAAAAGAAGGATGAAATTTGAAGAAAAGAAATAGGAAATTTGAAGTAAAGAAATAGGAAATTTGAAGAAAAGAAATAGGAAATTTGAAGTAAAGAAATAGGAAATTTGAAGTAAAGAAATAGGAAATTTGAAGTAAAGAAATAGGAAATTTGAAGAAAGGAAATTAGGAAATTTTAAAAGGAATTAGTAGGGAACAAGAACTGCTAGGGAAAAACAAAAAAACAAAAAACGGGGGGGCAAGACAAACCAAAAGGCGGCCGCATTAAGGAAAATGGGGTAAGTCGTTTTTTTTTTTTGTTTTATATAAATTTTTTTTTCTTTTCATTCAAATTTGCTTATATTGTGTTGGTGATGTTTTTCTTTGTTTCCTTCCTTGATGGTTTTTTCCTTTTTTTTTGTTTAAAATGATGATAGGCTAAAGGCCAATTTTTTTAAGTGAACCCGAGCGTCTAGCTCCTTAGCCCCGAACCTCAATAAGGGGCCACGACGCGAAATGTTCTAGAGGACAGTCGTGGCTGAGGTAGGGTGGGCAGAGCAGGGCGCTACTTACACCTAAGCGCCCTGACAAATCGCGAAGTCGCGCAACTCCACCGCTTCTTGGTCTTTCACGACCTATTGGGAAGATAGTCCCAATTTTAATCACCCTGGAGTAAGCCGACACGAAATTTTGTTGTCTAGGCCTAGGGTTTATGGTCTGAAGTCAGAACAAGAACCACCCCACACTGCCGTAGCTAGTCCCGGCCGCCAGCAAGCGTGTCGCTTCCGTTCTACTTCAGCCACCAATTCGGACGTAGGCGGAATTGGCCCATTCTGTCCCGAACCATTCCTATCCTTCAATTATTTTGACTTTTCTAAGTCAAAATAATTCTTCCAAGGCCTCAAACACAACAAATGGCGCCCAACGTGGGGCCCGACACCGCTACGCTTAGTGCACAAAGCGTAGCTCATCAACACGTGCGAGTCAGAAAAATTCCGTACAAAAAAGTTGGTGAGCAAAAGGACTAAAAACTTAGTCGTTTTGCGACAGAATTTTCGCCTGAACGGCAATCAAAGTCCAAGTGTACAAGCTTTTCAGATTTTCAACAGCAGAACATTTCATCGAACCTGTATGGAGGCAATATGGAACGATCCTATTGACGAACCGTTTTGGCAACCTTTAGGCGCCAATTCGGTTCCATAGGAAAGGGAAATATTGTCTGCATACGAGATTGATGTGATGCAAGTTGGATAAACGTATTCTTTCTGATTCTTTCCACTTTTGTTTTGCAAGTACCCTTTTGAGTGCTGGGCATGCCCTGTCTTGGCGGGCGTGTCGTCAGACAATTGGGAAAAATACTTGTAAAATATTGGTGAGTTAGATGATAGGAAATTTCGTCGAAAATTTGTTAAGTACCTTATATCCTTATCCATCCTTTTAGAGTTCCCCTTTTAACGTAGAATTTTTTTTTGAAATAACGTAGAGTTTTTTTTTATACTTAATTTTTTTATAAGTCCTTTGGACGATAAATTTTTAACGTGGATTTTTTTTTTTTTTTTTTGCGCTTTATTTTGATTTTTTTTTTTTTGATTGCTATTTTTTTCCCATTTTTTTTTGTTGAAATGTTATCGTTTTCCGAATTTTCTCAGAGGGGTCGGAAAAGATCAAGTTCGGCTTCGCGATTTGTTCTGCATAGAGGGGAGGGGAAAGGTTGCGAAAACGTGAGGGTTCATTGGTTTTTTTGTTTTGTCGATATTAAATCATGTAACTATTTTTTTTTTCTTCACGCGGTTAGCCATTAAATTTAGTCTCTTATTATATCTTTCGTTCAGCATTTGTTTTATTGTTTTATTCATACTTTCATTCACACGTTGAAGCTCATCCAGAAAATTTAAATTACGCATACATATATTCAATCATTCATTCTACCGTTCATTCGTTTTCTTTTACATACTACATACAGTCGTTCTAACATACACACAAATATTCATTCATTCAGCATTTATTCATCGATTCGCTCATTCATTCAATTGATCATTCATTCTAGACGCAATCGTTCAATTAAATTCATCCATTCAGTTATTCTTCTATCGCTCTAGTAATTTTTTTTTGTTCATCACTCATTCGTAAAATAGTTCAGCATCCAGTAACTCATTCAGGGATGCAAATTACATTTTTATTCACTCAGTCATGTAATACTTAATGATTTTTTTTTCTCTCGCTCAATTACTTGGTCATTCAAGCATTCATGTGTTCATAACTCTCCCGTTCATTACCTAATCGTTCACAACTCTCTCGTTCCAACTCATTCATTCATAACTCACTCATTCATAACTCACTCGTTCATTCACTCGTTGGTCTGTTATGAATTACGAAGAAATACCACCGCCAGGGCGCACAAATCCACCTGTGGTTCGAACCGAACTTGGAGTGGACCAAGTGGTGGAATTGGTCAGGACGGTTATGAGGGAGGAGCGGACGTCACAAGAACCAAGGGGGGCCCATTATTCGGCAGCGGATGGAGGCTCGCGTGCCGGGAGGGTAGTTCAGCGGATCGAAGCAGCCGCTGGGGCCAGCGATCGTGATTGGCAAAGCCCTATCTATCGACAAGGAAATTCCTGTAGCCCATTAAGGCATTGGCGACTTCGTTTTAATGGAGATAGTCAATTCCTACGCGCAGAAGAAATGGTTTTTAGGGCCGAGGCTCTCGCGATGAGCGACTTGGGCGGCGACTTAGACCTGCTGACGCAAGGCTTTCATCTGCTGCTGGATGGTCGGCCCAATGAATGGTACTGGTTGTGGCGTCGATTCACCACCAATGCGACATGGGGTACCCTGAAGGATGCATTCGTGCAGGTCTGGGGTGAGCGAAGAACGGATTGGGAGGTGCGCAAGCGGATGCTTGACAGACGGCAATCTCCAAATGAACCCTTCTTGTCTTTTGTACAGGACATGATGGAGCTTCGCACATTGCTGCGCACTCCCATGATGGAGTCCGATTTCGTGGATCTGGTGCGTGGAAATCTAGTAGCCAGCACACAGCAACAAATGTGCTTCCACTCAGTCCTAACAATGGACCAATTACGTCGGCTTGTCCTTCAAGTGGAAGACACGCGCAAGGCTACCAGACCATCACCTTGGAACCAGGCCAGAATTCACGGGGAGCCAATCGAAGAAGAACATACGGTTACGACTTCTTCAGTCGACTTGGCCGGACTAACGAACCCCTGGACTTGCTGGAATTGTAAGCGGGAAGGGCACGGATATCGTGACTGTTGGGAGGCCATAAAGAGCATCTTCTGCTTTGGATGTGGACGGGCTGGCGTTCTAAAGCCCAACTGCATCCATTGCAAGGCGGGAAACGGCCGAAGGGACGAAAGAACAACAAGTTCCTCTCGTCCGAGCACTGCAACTCAAAATGTAGTTCAGAACCCCGTTACCGATTCCCAATTTAAATTAGAAATCCCTATTAAAAAAACTTCAACCAATGTTTCAACCCCTACAAATACCTCTCCAAATTTTAATACCCTACCTACAACATTTTCTGAACCCAATTCCCATCCTATTAACGTAAAAACTTCCAAACCTATACCCCCTACGATCAACACTCCGCACGTTAAAATAGTAACAAGACCAAGTGATAAGACGGAGCCGGCTGTTTCCCGGCCTGAAGATGACCTTATCGCCGAAGAAAATTCAAGACGACCTTCCCTCCATCCTCACAAGCCATACCATCTTAGGCTGAAGGAATATATGGAGGCTCGAGAGCGAATTTTTGCGCCTACTTCAGTCGCAAGTGTTGATCAGGTATCAGCACTAACGAGTGGATCCGGTCGCAGTAAATCAATCTTGCGCCTTCGTACATTCTGGAGGATGGTGCGTGAAAAAAAGAAAGCGATCCTCTCTACCATCATTACCAATCCGTTGGACATACGTCCGTACGCCATGGTATCCTTGTACGGAGTGGACGTTGAAGGACTCCTCGATAGTGGGGCGAGCATCAGTTGCCTGGGGGCAAACGCTTTACAACGCCTACAAGATGCACAGGTGAATTATCGACCGGTCTGTCAAGAGGTGAAGACCGCTGATGGTGCTGCACAGAAAGTTTTGGGCACGGTAAACACCGATATTACTTTTCGTGGTATTACCAAACCCATTACCTTGTATATTGTGCCGAGCCTGTCGCAGAAATTGTACCTAGGGGTAGATTTCTGGCGATCATTCCAACTAGCTCCCAGCATTATCAGCGCGGTCGATACTCCCGATACTGCATCGCAACTGATAGCTCCGGATGCCCACCATTTAACGCCCACAGATGTAAATAGGTTGGAAATGGTAAAGTCCAAATTTCCATCATACGAAGTATACGGACTCGGTGTGACCAACGTCGAACAACACAGTATAGACGTTGGTGATGCAAGTCCCATCAAACAGCGACATTATCCTGTGTCTCCTGCGATCCAAAAACTTTTATATGACGAGATCGATCGCATGAGGGCACTTGGCGTTATAGAGACCAGCCAGAGTGCATGGAGCTCGCCTGTGGTTCTCGTGAGGAAGCCAGGCAAGGTCAGGTTATGTTTGGACTCGCGCAAAGTCAATAGTGTGACGAAGAAGGATGCTTATCCATTACCACACATTGATGGTATCTTAAGTCGTTTGCCGCGAGCCAATTTTATTACTAGCCTGGACCTCAAAGACGCCTTTTGGCAGATTCCTCTCGAGAACAAATCCAGGGAGTATACAGCGTTTACCATTCCTGGCCGGCCTCTATATCACTACACTCGCATGCCTTTTGGGTTATGCAACGCGCCGCAAAGGATGTGTCGTTTGATGGACAAAGTCATCCTACCCGAGCTGAAGGAGCAGGTATTCGTATATTTGGACGATCTGCTGTTAATTTCTGAGGATTTCGATTCACATCTGGTTTTATTGGCAGAAGTCGCAGAATGTTTGCGAAAGGCTGGCCTGACCATTAACGTCAACAAGAGCAAGTTTTGTCTGAAAGAGGTGAAATACCTCGGTTACATCGTTGGAGAAGGAGGCTTGAAAACTGATCCCAACAAAGTTTCAGCCATCGTCGATTACCCTTCGCCTAAGTCCGCACGTCAAGTTCGACGCTTTCTTGGTATGGCAGGCTGGTATCGACGATTCGTTCCCAACTTTGCTGCGACTGTTTCACCGATTTCAGACACTCTAAAGAAGTCCAACCAGTTTGCTTGGACTACAGAGGCACAAACTTCCTTCCTATTAGTGAAAGACTTGTTGACGAGAGCCCCCTTATTAATCAATCCTGATTTTAAGAGGTCTTTCGTAATCCAGTGCGACGCCAGTAAATCAGGGGTGGGTAGCGTTCTCTTTCAGGAAAACGACGACGGATCGGAATCTCCAGTGGCGTATATGTCACAGAAGCTCACTTCCGCTCAACGCAACTACAGCGTAACCGAACTCGAGTGTTATGCAGCTGTGTTGAGCGTGAAAAAATTTCGAGCCTATGTAGAAGGGACTGCGTTCAAAATCATTACGGATCACGCAAGTCTCAAATGGCTCATGTCGCAGAAAGACCTACAAGGACGGTTGGCAAGATGGAGTTTAAAACTCCAAGGTTACGACTTCACAATCGAGCACCGAAGAGGGAGCCTGAACGTTGTACCCGACGCTCTCTCTCGTGTATACGAAGAGGGATTAAATGCGCTGATCGACGTGGCACCGATGGTGGACATGGATTCTCCAGAATTCTCTGGCAAAGAATACAAAGAATTAGTGTCCACTGTCGATGCGAACGCCGATCGGCTTCCTGACGTATGCGTGAGAGACGGCTTCGTGTATAAGCGCACAGAGCCTCACAACGGTGACCCGATTGCCGAAGACAGGGCCTGGAAATTATGGATTCCATCGAGCCTTACGTCAGCTGCGATCGCTCAGGCGCACGAGGCAGACACCACGGTCCATGGTGGTTATGCCAAAACGCTAGAGCGAGTCAGGCGATTTTTGTACTGGCCCGGAATGGCTACACAAGTACGCACCTACGTTCTGGCGTGCGACACTTGCAAAGAGACAAAGTCCCCGAACAGACCTCTACGAGCGCCTATGGGAGAACCGTTCCAGACTGATCAGCCATTCCAACATCTGTACATCGACGTACTTGGACCATATCCACGTACCAAACGGGGTAAAATCGCTATCTTGATCGTCTTGGATCACTTCACCAAGTTCCCGCTTCTACATCCTTTGGGGCGGATCACTGCTGAAGAGATCACAAACTACTTGGAGGGGCAGGTCTTCCATACGTTTGGAACACCTGAGACAATCCTCTCCGATAACGGCTCTCAATTTAGGTCGAATGTGTTTAACACCATGCTGAACAAATACGGAGTTAAACACCTGTACACCCCGAGCTACTCACCGCAAGCGAATGCTTCGGAGCGTGTCAATCAGTCCATCCTGGCCGGAATTCGAGCATTCATCACTGATGACCAAACACGATGGGATGAGAGTCTAAGCAAAATTGGATGTGCTCTTCGTAGCTCACTCCACCAAGCCACTGGATTTTCTCCTTATCAGGTTTTGTTTGGGAATCACATGATGTTGCACGGGAAGGACTACGAACTGCTGAAGCATTTGCGAGCGTTGGGAGAGTCAAATGTACAGCTTCGACCTCGAGAGGGAATTCCTATCGTGAGACAACTGGCGCAGACGAAAATAAGGGTCGCACATGAGGACAGCAGCAGGCGTTATAATCTGCGTGCTGCTAAAACACAATTTTGTGTAGGACAGGAGGTATTCCGTAGAAACTTTTCCTTGTCCACAGCCGCGCAGAATTATAATGCCAAGCTGGCGAAGAAGTTCCTCAAGTGCAGAATTCGTCGTGTGCTAGGCAACTCACGATATGAATTGGAGGATCTAGGAGGCAAACGTCTGGGGACTTACCACTCCAGGGATCTGAGGCAGTGATCCGAGGGAGTACACCGATTGCCCGGCACTCAGTCGTGCGCATGAGACCGACCAAAAGCGACGACTTTCTTTAGTCGGTTCGGCGCTGGGAAACCAACGGCGAGCCGCCTATGTTGTTGAGTCGCCGCTGGCTGGTAACACCAATCTCGTTAACATTTCTGTGGATCCACTCGATCCTCGAAAAATGTCATTCGAGTATCGTGTGGATCCACAGAAAGTGCCGACAACCCTGCCACAAAAAAAACGTAGAGGAGGAGACCGTGCAAATGGCGGACTCTAAGTGTAGCACAGATCGCAGTTCCCAATTTTTTTTTAAATTCTTAACTCGGGCAAGATTATTCACCTTAGTGCTTTTCTCTTAGTAAAATCTTAACGTACGTATTGTTTTCAATCTCAATAAGTTCGTGAATAACCCAGAATCGCGCTAAATACTCGCGAAAACTCTTCGAAAAAAAAACACCTCGGGGGGCGAAAATTTCTGCTCGTCTGCTAATTGCAAACGCCCAACAATTTTATTTTATTTATTTATTCTTCTTTTAATTTACAACACCTTCCCTGCGACGATTGAGTGGTCATTTTGCCGTAAAATCCGAAGAACGTGGGTGGCCAGAGCCACCGAAGAATTTTGAAGGCATCGGATTGCAAACGCTGTTGGTTCGGGTTCAAAAGCTGCAACACTTCGCGTATAAATTAAATGTGACACGAGAAGCCATCTTCATACTTGTGACAGCCATGTGAAAGATCTGGAAGATAGGAAAAGGGGTTCCAATGAACCGAATGAAAAACAAGTTTCAAAGTGAATGGAAATGTTTTGTGAATGTTTTCGCGAATCGAGCAATTAACTCAAATTTCGTTTTGAGTTAAATACACGCGTCGTGCCCGTTAATCGTCCCGGGTGTGACAAGAAACGTCGACCGTACGAAAATTCAATCTTGTCCGAATGTCGCGAAGAAGAATATCTCGTATTTTGTTGAGTCGCGCTGGCTGCGCGCGTCGAGTTGGAGGATGAGCTTTGCGATTTAGTTTTGAAAGTTCGCGGTGTCCAGAACGTCCGGAGCGTTTAAACTAGCGAGGAAAAAAAAAAAAAAACAGTGAATTTAAACGCGCATTTTACCCGCCTCCCGTGGAATTGGTATTTTACCAAGCATATTGAGAATTACATCGATTGTCGTTTAATCGAGCCGCACGACGAATTTTTACAAGAAAAGAATGAAGGATGAAATTTGAAGAAAAGAAGGATGAAATTTGAAGAAAAGAAATAGGAAATTTGAAGTAAAGAAATAGGAAATTTGAAGAAAAGAAATAGGAAATTTGAAGTAAAGAAATAGGAAATTTGAAGTAAAGAAATAGGAAATTTGAAGTAAAGAAATAGGAAATTTGAAGAAAAGAAATAGGATGAAATTTGAAGAAAAGAAGGATGAAATTTGAAGAAAAGAAATAGGAAATTTGAAGTAAAGAAATAGGAAATTTGAAGAAAAGAAATAGGATGAAATTTGAAGAAAAGAAGGATGAAATTTGAAGAAAAGAAATAGGAAATTTGAAGTAAAGAAATAGGAAATTTGAAGAAAAGAAATAGGAAATTTGAAGTAAAGAAATAGGAAATTTGAAGTAAAGAAATAGGAAATTTGAAGTAAAGAAATAGGAAATTTGAAGAAAGGAAATTAGGAAATTTTAAAAGGAATTAGTAGGGAACAAGAACTGCTAGGGAAAAACAAAAAAACAAAAAACGGGGGGGCAAGACAAACCAAAAGGCGGCCGCATTAAGGAAAATGGGGTAAGTCGTTTTTTTTTTTGTTTTATATAAATTTTTTTTTCTTTTCATTAAAATTTGCTTATATTGTGTTGGTGATGTTTTTCTTTGTTTCCTTCCTTGATGGTTTTTTCCTTTTTTTTTGTTTAAAATGATGATAGGCTAAAGGCCAATTTTTTTAAGTGAACCCGAGCGTCTAGCTCCTTAGCCCCGAACCTCAATAAGGGGCCACGACGCGAAATGTTCTAGAGGACAGTCGTGGCTGAGGTAGGGTGGGCAGAGCAGGGCGCTACTTACACCTAAGCGCCCTGACAAATCGCGAAGTCGCGCAACTCCACCGCTTCTTGGTCTTTCACGACCTATTGGGAAGATAGTCCCAATTTTAATCACCCTGGAGTAAGCCGACACGAAATTTTGTTGTCTAGGCCTAGGGTTTATGGTCTGAAGTCAGAACAAGAACCACCCCACACTGCCGTAGCTAGTCCCGGCCGCCAGCAAGCGTGTCGCTTCCGTTCTACTTCAGCCACCAATTCGGACGTAGGCGGAATTGGCCCATTCTGTCCCGAACCATTCCTATCCTTCAATTATTTTGACTTTTCTAAGTCAAAATAATTCTTCCAAGGCCTCAAACACAACAAATGGCGCCCAACGTGGGGCCCGACACCGCTACGCTTAGTGCACAAAGCGTAGCTCATCAACACGTGCGAGTCAGAAAAATTCCGTACAAAAAAGTTGGTGAGCAAAAGGACTAAAAACTTAGTCGTTTTGCGACAGAATTTTCGCCTGAACGGCAATCAAAGTCCAAGTGTACAAGCTTTTCAGATTTTCAACAGCAGAACATTTCATCGAACCTGTATGGAGGCAATATGGAACGATCCTATTGACGAACCGTTTTGGCAACCTTTAGGCGCCAATTCGGTTCCATAGGAAAGGGAAATATTGTCTGCATACGAGATTGATGTGATGCAAGTTGGATAAACGTATTCTTTCTGATTCTTTCCACTTTTGTTTTGCAAGTACCCTTTTGAGTGCTGGGCATGCCCTGTCTTGGCGGGCGTGTCGTCAGACAATTGGGAAAAATACTTGTAAAATATTGGTGAGTTAGATGATAGGAAATTTCGTCGAAAATTTGTTAAGTACCTTATATCCTTATCCATCCTTTTAGAGTTCCCCTTTTAACGTAGAATTTTTTTTTGAAATAACGTAGAGTTTTTTTTTATACTTAATTTCCTTTGGACGATAAATTTTTAACGTGGATTTTTTTTTTTTTTTTTTGCGCTTTATTTTGATTTTTTTTTTTTTGATTGCTATTTTTTTCCCATTTTTTTTTGTTGAAATGTTATCGTTTTCCGAATTTTCTCAGAGGGGTCGGAAAAGATCAAGTTCGGCTTCGCGATTTGTTCTGCATAGAGGGGAGGGGAAAGGTTGCGAAAACGTGAGGGTTCATTGGTTTTTTTGTTTTGTCGATATTAAATCATGTAACTATTTTTTTTTTCTTCACGCGGTTAGCCATTAAATTTAGTCTCTTATTATATCTTTCGTTCAGCATTTGTTTTATTGTTTTATTCATACTTTCATTCACACGTTGAAGCTCATCCAGAAAATTTAAATTACGCATACATATATTCAATCATTCATTCTACCGTTCATTCGTTTTCTTTTACATACTACATACAGTCGTTCTAACATACACACAAATATTCATTCATTCAGCATTTATTCATCGATTCGCTCATTCATTCAATTGATCATTCATTCTAGACGCAATCGTTCAATTAAATTCATCCATTCAGTTATTCTTCTATCGCTCTAGTAATTTTTTTTTGTTCATCACTCATTCGTAAAATAGTTCAGCATCCAGTAACTCATTCAGGGATGCAAATTACATTTTTATTCACTCAGTCATGTAATACTTAATGATTTTTTTTTCTCTCGCTCAATTACTTGGTCATTCAAGCATTCATGTGTTCATAACTCTCCCGTTCATTACCTAATCGTTCACAACTCTCTCGTTCCAACTCATTCATTCATAACTCACTCATTCATAACTCACTCGTTCATTCACTCGTTGGTCTGTTATGAATTACGAAGAAATACCACCGCCAGGGCGCACAAATCCACCTGTGGTTCGAACCGAACTTGGAGTGGACCAAGTGGTGGAATTGGTCAGGACGGTTATGAGGGAGGAGCGGACGTCACAAGAACCAAGGGGGGCCCATTATTCGGCAGCGGATGGAGGCTCGCGTGCCGGGAGGGTAGTTCAGCGGATCGAAGCAGCCGCTGGGGCCAGCGATCGTGATTGGCAAAGCCCTATCTATCGACAAGGAAATTCCTGTAGCCCATTAAGGCATTGGCGACTTCGTTTTAATGGAGATAGTCAATTCCTACGCGCAGAAGAAATGGTTTTTAGGGCCGAGGCTCTCGCGATGAGCGACTTGGGCGGCGACTTAGACCTGCTGACGCAAGGCTTTCATCTGCTGCTGGATGGTCGGCCCAATGAATGGTACTGGTTGTGGCGTCGATTCACCACCAATGCGACATGGGGTACCCTGAAGGATGCATTCGTGCAGGTCTGGGGTGAGCGAAGAACGGATTGGGAGGTGCGCAAGCGGATGCTTGACAGACGGCAATCTCCAAATGAACCCTTCTTGTCTTTTGTACAGGACATGATGGAGCTTCGCACATTGCTGCGCACTCCCATGATGGAGTCCGATTTCGTGGATCTGGTGCGTGGAAATCTAGTAGCCAGCACACAGCAACAAATGTGCTTCCACTCAGTCCTAACAATGGACCAATTACGTCGGCTTGTCCTTCAAGTGGAAGACACGCGCAAGGCTACCAGACCATCACCTTGGAACCAGGCCAGAATTCACGAGGAGCCAATCGAAGAAGAACATACGGTTACGACTTCTTCAGTCGACTTGGCCGGACTAACGAACCCCTGGACTTGCTGGAATTGTAAGCGGGAAGGGCACGGATATCGTGACTGTTGGGAGGCCATAAAGAGCATCTTCTGCTTTGGATGTGGACGGGCTGGCGTTCTAAAGCCCAACTGCATCCATTGCAAGGCGGGAAACGGCCGAAGGGACGAAAGAACAACAAGTTCCTCTCGTCCGAGCACTGCAACTCAAAATGTAGTTCAGAACCCCGTTACCGATTCCCAATTTAAATTAGAAATCCCTATTAAAAAAACTTCAACCAATGTTTCAACCCCTACAAATACCTCTCCAAATTTTAATACCCTACCTACAACATTTTCTGAACCCAATTCCCATCCTATTAACGTAAAAACTTCCAAACCTATACCCCCTACGATCAACACTCCGCACGTTAAAATAGTAACAAGACCAAGTGATAAGACGGAGCCGGCTGTTTCCCGGCCTGAAGATGACCTTATCGCCGAAGAAAATTCAAGACGACCTTCCCTCCATCCTCACAAGCCATACCATCTTAGGCTGAAGGAATATATGGAGGCTCGAGAGCGAATTTTTGCGCCTACTTCAGTCGCAAGTGTTGATCAGGTATCAGCACTAACGAGTGGATCCGGTCGCAGTAAATCAATCTTGCGCCTTCGTACATTCTGGAGGATGGTGCGTGAAAAAAAGAAAGCGATCCTCTCTACCATCATTACCAATCCGTTGGACATACGTCCGTACGCCATGGTATCCTTGTACGGAGTGGACGTTGAAGGACTCCTCGATAGTGGGGCGAGCATCAGTTGCCTGGGGGCAAACGCTTTACAACGCCTACAAGATGCACAGGTGAATTATCGACCGGTCTGTCAAGAGGTGAAGACCGCTGATGGTGCTGCACAGAAAGTTTTGGGCACGGTAAACACCGATATTACTTTTCGTGGTATTACCAAACCCATTACCTTGTATATTGTGCCGAGCCTGTCGCAGAAATTGTACCTAGGGGTAGATTTCTGGCGATCATTCCAACTAGCTCCCAGCATTATCAGCGCGGTCGATACTCCCGATACTGCATCGCAACTGATAGCTCCGGATGCCCACCATTTAACGCCCACAGATGTAAATAGGTTGGAAATGGTAAAGTCCAAATTTCCATCATACGAAGTATACGGACTCGGTGTGACCAACGTCGAACAACACAGTATAGACGTTGGTGATGCAAGTCCCATCAAACAGCGACATTATCCTGTGTCTCCTGCGATCCAAAAACTTTTATATGACGAGATCGATCGCATGAGGGCACTTGGCGTTATAGAGACCAGCCAGAGTGCATGGAGCTCGCCTGTGGTTCTCGTGAGGAAGCCAGGCAAGGTCAGGTTATGTTTGGACTCGCGCAAAGTCAATAGTGTGACGAAGAAGGATGCTTATCCATTACCACACATTGATGGTATCTTAAGTCGTTTGCCGCGAGCCAATTTTATTACTAGCCTGGACCTCAAAGACGCCTTTTGGCAGATTCCTCTCGAGAACAAATCCAGGGAGTATACAGCGTTTACCATTCCTGGCCGGCCTCTATATCACTACACTCGCATGCCTTTTGGGTTATGCAACGCGCCGCAAAGGATGTGTCGTTTGATGGACAAAGTCATCCTACCCGAGCTGAAGGAGCAGGTATTCGTATATTTGGACGATCTGCTGTTAATTTCTGAGGATTTCGATTCACATCTGGTTTTATTGGCAGAAGTCGCAGAATGTTTGCGAAAGGCTGGCCTGACCATTAACGTCAACAAGAGCAAGTTTTGTCTGAAAGAGGTGAAATACCTCGGTTACATCGTTGGAGAAGGAGGCTTGAAAACTGATCCCAACAAAGTTTCAGCCATCGTCGATTACCCTTCGCCTAAGTCCGCACGTCAAGTTCGACGCTTTCTTGGTATGGCAGGCTGGTATCGACGATTCGTTCCCAACTTTGCTGCGACTGTTTCACCGATTTCAGACACTCTAAAGAAGTCCAACCAGTTTGCTTGGACTACAGAGGCACAAACTTCCTTCCTATTAGTGAAAGACTTGTTGACGAGAGCCCCCTTATTAATCAATCCTGATTTTAAGAGGTCTTTCGTAATCCAGTGCGACGCCAGTAAATCAGGGGTGGGTAGCGTTCTCTTTCAGGAAAACGACGACGGATCGGAATCTCCAGTGGCGTATATGTCACAGAAGCTCACTTCCGCTCAACGCAACTACAGCGTAACCGAACTCGAGTGTTATGCAGCTGTGTTGAGCGTGAAAAAATTTCGAGCCTATGTAGAAGGGACTGCGTTCAAAATCATTACGGATCACGCAAGTCTCAAATGGCTCATGTCGCAGAAAGACCTACAAGGACGGTTGGCAAGATGGAGTTTAAAACTCCAAGGTTACGACTTCACAATCGAGCACCGAAGAGGGAGCCTGAACGTTGTACCCGACGCTCTCTCTCGTGTATACGAAGAGGGATTAAATGCGCTGATCGACGTGGCACCGATGGTGGACATGGATTCTCCAGAATTCTCTGGCAAAGAATACAAAGAATTAGTGTCCACTGTCGATGCGAACGCCGATCGGCTTCCTGACGTATGCGTGAGAGACGGCTTCGTGTATAAGCGCACAGAGCCTCACAACGGTGACCCGATTGCCGAAGACAGGGCCTGGAAATTATGGATTCCATCGAGCCTTACGTCAGCTGCGATCGCTCAGGCGCACGAGGCAGACACCACGGTCCATGGTGGTTATGCCAAAACGCTAGAGCGAGTCAGGCGATTTTTGTACTGGCCCGGAATGGCTACACAAGTACGCACCTACGTTCTGGCGTGCGACACTTGCAAAGAGACAAAGTCCCCGAACAGACCTCTACGAGCGCCTATGGGAGAACCGTTCCAGACTGATCAGCCATTCCAACATCTGTACATCGACGTACTTGGACCATATCCACGTACCAAACGGGGTAAAATCGCTATCTTGATCGTCTTGGATCACTTCACCAAGTTCCCGCTTCTACATCCTTTGGGGCGGATCACTGCTGAAGAGATCACAAACTACTTGGAGGGGCAGGTCTTCCATACGTTTGGAACACCTGAGACAATCCTCTCCGATAACGGCTCTCAATTTAGGTCGAATGTGTTTAACACCATGCTGAACAAATACGGAGTTAAACACCTGTACACCCCGAGCTACTCACCGCAAGCGAATGCTTCGGAGCGTGTCAATCAGTCCATCCTGGCCGGAATTCGAGCATTCATCACTGATGACCAAACACGATGGGATGAGAGTCTAAGCAAAATTGGATGTGCTCTTCGTAGCTCACTCCACCAAGCCACTGGATTTTCTCCTTATCAGGTTTTGTTTGGGAATCACATGATGTTGCACGGGAAGGACTACGAACTGCTGAAGCATTTGCGAGCGTTGGGAGAGTCAAATGTACAGCTTCGACCTCGAGAGGGAATTCCTATCGTGAGACAACTGGCGCAGACGAAAATAAGGGTCGCACATGAGGACAGCAGCAGGCGTTATAATCTGCGTGCTGCTAAAACACAATTTTGTGTAGGACAGGAGGTATTCCGTAGAAACTTTTCCTTGTCCACAGCCGCGCAGAATTATAATGCCAAGCTGGCGAAGAAGTTCCTCAAGTGCAGAATTCGTCGTGTGCTAGGCAACTCACGATATGAATTGGAGGATCTAGGAGGCAAACGTCTGGGGACTTACCACTCCAGGGATCTGAGGCAGTGATCCGAGGGAGTACACCGATTGCCCGGCACTCAGTCGTGCGCATGAGACCGACCAAAAGCGACGACTTTCTTTAGTCGGTTCGGCGCTGGGAAACCAACGGCGAGCCGCCTATGTTGTTGAGTCGCCGCTGGCTGGTAACACCAATCTCGTTAACATTTCTGTGGATCCACTCGATCCTCGAAAAATGTCATTCGAGTATCGTGTGGATCCACAGAAAGTGCCGACAACCCTGCCACAAAAAAAACGTAGAGGAGGAGACCGTGCAAATGGCGGACTCTAAGTGTAGCACAGATCGCAGTTCCCAATTTTTTTTTAAATTCTTAACTCGGGCAAGATTATTCACCTTAGTGCTTTTCTCTTAGTAAAATCTTAACGTACGTATTGTTTTCAATCTCAATAAGTTCGTGAATAACCCAGAATCGCGCTAAATACTCGCGAAAACTCTTCGAAAAAAAAACACCTCGGGGGGCGAAAATTTCTGCTCGTCTGCTAATTGCAAACGCCCAACAATTTTATTTTATTTATTTATTCTTCTTTTAATTTACAACACCTTCCCTGCGACGATTGAGTGGTCATTTTGCCGTAAAATCCGAAGAACGTGGGTGGCCAGAGCCACCGAAGAATTTTGAAGGCATCGGATTGCAAACGCTGTTGGTTCGGGTTCAAAAGCTGCAACACTTCGCGTATCAATTAAATGTGACACGAGAAGCCATCTTCATACTTGTGACAGCCATGTGAAAGATCTGGAAGATAGGAAAAGGGGTTCCAATGAACCGAATGAAAAACAAGTTTCAAAGTGAATGGAAATGTTTTGTGAATGTTTTCGCGAATCGAGCAATTAACTCAAATTTCGTTTTGAGTTAAATACACGCGTCGTGCCCGTTAATCGTCCCGGGTGTGACAAGAAACGTCGACCGTACGAAAATTCAATCTTGTCCGAATGTCGCGAAGAAGAATATCTCGTATTTTGTTGAGTCGCGCTGGCTGCGCGCGTCGAGTTGGAGGATGAGCTTTGCGATTTAGTTTTGAAAGTTCGCGGTGTCCAGAACGTCCGGAGCGTTTAAACTAGCGAGGAAAAAAAAAAAAAACAGTGAATTTAAACGCGCATTTTACCCGCCTCCCGTGGAATTGGTATTTTACCAAGCATATTGAGAATTACATCGATTGTCGTTTAATCGAGCCGCACGACGAATTTTTACAAGAAAAGAATGAAGGATGAAATTTGAAGAAAAGAAGGATGAAATTTGAAGAAAAGAAATAGGAAATTTGAAGTAAAGAAATAGGAAATTTGAAGAAAAGAAATAGGAAATTTGAAGTAAAGAAATAGGAAATTTGAAGTAAAGAAATAGGAAATTTGAAGTAAAGAAATAGGAAATTTGAAGAAAAGAAATAGGATGAAATTTGAAGAAAAGAAGGATGAAATTTGAAGAAAAGAAATAGGAAATTTGAAGTAAAGAAATAGGAAATTTGAAGAAAAGAAATAGGATGAAATTTGAAGAAAAGAAGGATGAAATTTGAAGAAAAGAAATAGGAAATTTGAAGTAAAGAAATAGGAAATTTGAAGAAAAGAAATAGGAAATTTGAAGTAAAGAAATAGGAAATTTGAAGTAAAGAAATAGGAAATTTGAAGTAAAGAAATAGGAAATTTGAAGAAAGGAAATTAGGAAATTTTAAAAGGAATTAGTAGGGAACAAGAACTGCTAGGGAAAAACAAAAAAACAAAAAACGGGGGGGCAAGACAAACCAAAAGGCGGCCGCATTAAGGAAAATGGGGTAAGTCGTTTTTTTTTTTGTTTTATATAAATTTTTTTTTCTTTTCATTCAAATTTGCTTATATTGTGTTGGTGATGTTTTTCTTTGTTTCCTTCCTTGATGGTTTTTTCCTTTTTTTTTGTTTAAAATGATGATAGGCTAAAGGCCAATTTTTTTAAGTGAACCCGAGCGTCTAGCTCCTTAGCCCCGAACCTCAATAAGGGGCCACGACGCGAAATGTTCTAGAGGACAGTCGTGGCTGAGGTAGGGTGGGCAGAGCAGGGCGCTACTTACACCTAAGCGCCCTGACAAATCGCGAAGTCGCGCAACTCCACCGCTTCTTGGTCTTTCACGACCTATTGGGAAGATAGTCCCAATTTTAATCACCCTGGAGTAAGCCGACACGAAATTTTGTTGTCTAGGCCTAGGGTTTATGGTCTGAAGTCAGAACAAGAACCACCCCACACTGCCGTAGCTAGTCCCGGCCGCCAGCAAGCGTGTCGCTTCCGTTCTACTTCAGCCACCAATTCGGACGTAGGCGGAATTGGCCCATTCTGTCCCGAACCATTCCTATCCTTCAATTATTTTGACTTTTCTAAGTCAAAATAATTCTTCCAAGGCCTCAAACACAACAACCTTATCCGACAATCCAAAATAACCAATTTTTTCAAACCTGACTCTCCAGAATAGACCAGTATTTTTCTTTATCATTTTCAGAATTTTTAAAAATAGCTTCGGTTTTCGAAAAATTTAAATGAATTTTTGTTTTGTTCATGAAAATTGAAATTTTATTTTTTCAATAAAATACATACATTTATAAAGTCATCTACAGCATGTATTTTTCGTCTCCAATAAAGTGAACACCTCCAAAATGTGAAATCAGTCGGTTTCAATTAAGTTCACATTATCGAGATTATACTGTACCTGCAAAAGTTGCATACACTTGCAATGCATAAGTTTCATAATTAACAATAAATCATGATTCCCAACATATTGCACTTTTATGCAGAAAAGAAGAACATGTTGATCTAAGCCCTTTATTTGAACTGAAAGAATTCAATATTGGTAGTTTACGGCAGCGTTAATATCGTATTATCTGCCTTTTGGCTATTAAATCGACTTAATACGCAATTATTTGACTATTATCTCACTAATTTAATAGTGGAAAATTCACATGAAAACAGCCATAAATCGACAAAATCGCATTTAACGTGCACATGGGGTCTTAATACTTATAAGGATGCAGTTAAAATACTTGAATAGAACGAAATTAGTTCCGACACTCGAACCATATCTGAGTAACTGGTAGGACCATCTATGTATGGTGTCGCACTGTGTACAAAAATAAAATTAAACTAGCATTTTTATAATGCGGTTTTCTAAGAAAAACTACATTGATCACGGAAATTTTAAGGCTGGAGGAGCAAGAGTTTGTGTTATGAAGTAAATATCTCAAAATTGGGTGCAGCTACAATTTACATAGATATACCATACATGTACTGGAGATGACTCACTAACATAGTATAACGACAACAATCGTGTTTTATCTCACTTCTTTCTCATTGTGTTTTTGGCTTCAAAGCGCTTTATACAAAACCGGTGGCTTGTCGTTTCCAGTAGCTCTATGATAACCTACACCAAATAAAAGGTAATTCGATTTCTTAAAAAGCAAGCTATAATAATTTGAATTGTAAATTGAATTTAAAAGTAATACTTTCAAGATATTACGTTTTAAGTGAGTGAGAGTACAGGTCCGAAACACTTTTCTTGAACATCCTGTATCTCCACGGATATTGAATATTGACCCTCTCTCTAGACCATTTTTTTAATCAAAATATATCAATGAATACCACTTTACAAGGTGGCGCCCGGAGTACCGGACACCCTGTACAGTTATTATACCATTCCCTCAATGTAGGGGATGTGGAAACTGAAAACATGGGTGAAAAAAATTACTGCGATAACAGGTATTTAATAACTTCAGCCTTCTCGACGATACTACTTTTCATTTCTTAGGAATAGAATTGAAATAAAACTGCGAATCATATTTGTTATACAGTTGGCGCGTAAAGTCGTGGGCTTATACCCAACGGCTTTGCTTTATGAATACCAATATATGCAATGGATGGTTGGAAATTTGAAGAGGAAGATAAGATGAGTCTTCCTAGTCCAACAAAACGCCTGAAGAAAAAATCTTTTTCGAAACTATCTGCCGTATGAAAATATTCTGTATAGTGTTCTGTATGTAGCCTTGAAACAATTGCTCGTAAGAACTTGTTTGCAGCCTTCAAAAGCATTAATTCAGTTTTTTATTATGTTATAATAAAGCGAGAATTATACAAATGTAGGCGATAGCACTGGCGATGATATTAATAATCGAGAATCTCTAGTAAAAAACATAACGCAGTCACAATCGGCTGCAAGCCAATCGTATGATACTCTAGATGAAATACTGAATTCCGATTTATATTTTAGTTGGAAATATATCAAAAGAATAATTGCACAAGCAATTATTACATGACCTTTTACTTACAGGTAGAAATTGTTGTATAGTGACTACTCGATTTTTTGATTTCTAGTAAGTTCCATAAAGTAAGTTAGGACATTTTACAGAATTTTTGTATGGCAACTACATAAAAGACTTATGGGATATTTTTCATATTAATAGTTTCAGCTCCGACTATTATAAAATTAATGTGTATAAAATTGCAAAGTCGTAACTTAAAGCGTTCTAAAGTTATCGTTCAATATTGGTGAACATGTTTATTAAGGACTTTTGTATGACAGCTACTCGAAGGAGTCAACAGATGGCGCTAATTAATGAACTCCGTTTTGGTTTTGGTATAAAACTAATTCCTGTAAAATTTTAAATTCCTGCTTTAATTCGTTCTGGAGTTATAGTGGATTCAGTAACATTCATACATTTTTGAAGGACTTTTCTAGGCTGCTGCACGAAGGACTTATTCGATTTGCATCATACTCTCAACTTTCGAATCAAACATTGTAAACCTTAAGTATGCAAAATTTCAAGTTCCTAACTTGAAGCATTCGAGCAATAATTGTGAAAACGTGTTTCAAGGACTCTTGTATGGGAGGTACCCGAAGGAGTGGAAGGATATCGCCCATTAACGAACTTAGCCTTACTTTTTCCATTTTACAAGTTGTGACAAAATTTCAACTTCCTAGGTCAACGCGTTCTTGAGTTATCGTGCTAACGGACGGACGGACAGCAAACGGATTTGGGGGTTTTGGCCAAAAATAAACACAAAATAATATATCTTTTCTTCGTCCGAGGCTCGGTTCTATGCGTTACAAACTTTTCGGGCTGGATTAAACTAATAATACTCTATATGTTCATCTAGAGTATAAAAAGATATTTTACACATGGTCTAGTCCAGGGGTCGGCAACCTGCGGCTCTTTCGATGTCAAGATGCGGCTCTCCAGTTCCATGCGCAAATATTAATAATTATATTATTTTATTTTCGAAACTTAAAAAAAAAAAACTCAACGAAACAGTCTTGAACCCTTTAAACAAGGCTGGTTACAAAAAGAAGCTCGATGTATGTATTCCTCATGAGTTTACCACATCAACATCTGCGATGTGCTGCTGAAACGCCATGAAATCGAGCCGTTTCTGAAACGTGGAATAACCAAATGTACAGCGAATGTAACTGATAAACTGATAAAATGGATCACGTACGACAATCGGAACGTCAAAAATCGTGGATAAGAGATGATGAGCCGTTACAAGCATTTGCAAAGCCAGCGTTAACGCCGAATAAGGTGATGCTGTATATGGTACACTGGAACACTGGTACACTGGAACACTGGTACACTGGAAGGAAATCGTTCACCATGAACTACTTCCAACTGGTCAGACAATTGATTCACTATTCTACTGTGATCAGCTTGAAAGATTACGCCAGACAATCGAAAGAAAACAACTTGAATTGAGTAATGGGAAAGGTTCTGTCTTCCATCATGACAACGCTCGACCACACACTTCTTTGATGACCCGTCAAAAATGGCGAGAGCTTGGTTGCGAAGTTTTGATGCATCCACCGTTTAGGCCACACATAGCACCCTCAGATTACCACTTGTTCCGATCTCTGCAGAACTCACTGAATGGAGGAAAACAGCTTTTCAAAAGAAGCCTGTGAAAACCACTTGATTCAGTTTTCCAACAAGAAACCATGAAAGTTATCAAAGACAAAATTTCAAGTGTCTATCAATCGTACCTTCGACTACTTGCTCTTCGTGCCTATGATGTTCCGGCTAACATTAGGTCTGTTCTTTTTGCCTGCACTTTTTACACTTTGTTACAGTGCAGAAAAGTTTAAAAGGTGAACGGGGGGGGGGGGGGGGGGAAGGAGGAGGGTCAAGAATACTATTACTATATTACCTATTAGGTCTGTTCTTTTTGCATGAAATTTCTGCACTTTTTTGCACTAGATTCTCTAAACAACATTTGATGTCAAATCAATGACACAAACTCAAACCCAAATAGTGTGCTTGTTCCTTCCCCGCCAATCCCTTAACACTTTTCTGCTCGAGAGCTAGTGGAAAAAGGGTACTCAGTGTACACTAAACCCGACAAAAAGAACAGACCTATTGTATAGCAATAGTAAACACGCTCAAATTTTAACTGACCGAAGAATATTGTAATGACGGAAATCTTGTAGCAAATTTCCACCCACAACAACGACAACGCTAAGGACCAAATTCCGGAAAAGAGGGCTGCAATGTGAAAACTTCATATATTTTTTATATAGCCGACATAATTCGCAGTCAATGCATGTTCTGGCCAATATATAGCTCAAAGCGACCGACCAGAAAGCAAGCAGTCGGCAACGAGCAGCCGATAGTGGAGGGTGAACGTTAAAATTCCCCCTAAACGAAAGCTAATCGTGGTACTCGGCGAATCGACCTATGCATTTGGGCCTGAGGCTTTGTAAGTCCGCTGAATCATAGACTCGAGGAAACAAACCGACTAGGTACGGCTTCTACTGGTGATGCCAACTTTTCTTTAAGGTCTGAGGCTTTGTAAGTCCGCTTAAGAAAAAGGCCAATCAGTACCCGTGGATATACTCACGGTGCCAAAACCTAAGCGACTGGAAGAGGCTTCCACTAACGATGCCACTTACATTAAGGTCTGAGGCTTTGTAAGTCCGCTTAAGTAGGAGGCCAGTTAGTGTACGTGTTCCTAAGCACGGTCAGGGTTGCCAGGTCCTGAAGAGACGGAGTAGCCAATTTGCAAACGCCGAGTAGCCCAAAAATCGCCAATTTTAAAATAAACGGTAAAATGCGAATAAATACAAAAATGCAAATAAATATATAAAAAAAAATCCATTTTTACTTAAACACAAAATTAAAAATTTTCATTAACATCCACAAAATTGATAAAAAAAAACGAAATAAAAATAACGATTCATTAATAATAAAAGTAAGAAAATCAAAACTCCGCTGTTTCTTCAAGGAACTGTTCTATTAATTCTTCCTGTTCTATTTCCTCGGAAGTTGAATTTTTGTACATGCTGTTGTTAAACAGACTTAACATTTCCTTTGTGACAGTAAAATCTTTACAGCATAGACCAGTCAATTGTATTCGTGTTCGAATGGTTAAAATTGCTCCCAATGCCTCTAAGCCTAATTTATTTCTAAGCTTGGTTTTTACTAGATTCATTTGTGGAAATATCCGCTCTACGGTGCTATTACTAGTAGGAATGCACTAACATTTTAGAGCCAATCTTGAAATATTCGGAAATATTAAGTCACCAACAGAGTTTTTGTATTCACTTACGAAAACCCAATATTTCGTGGTGTCATATTGGTCTTCTCCCAAATGCTGACTCCAATTAATAAATTTCAATTTTTCAAATTCCAGCTTTACTATTTCAAAATCAGTCTCTAGTAGTTCCAGTGGAAGATCTTCAAATGGGATTTTACCCTCATTTATAGGATTTAAAAATTTCATTTTTTTAAAAATGGCAAAATTCGGTGGCAGTCTCATTAAAATTTGCTTACATAAATTTTTTAAAAACATTAGACAGTTAGCTTTAATGTTTGAGATTTGAAAATCTTGCAGGTCGAGAATGTTAATTTGTTCATTAAATTCTAATCCAAAATTAACGAGCGATAAAGTAATGAATATTTGCGTCTCATCTTGTTCAAACAATTTTAAAATATATTCACTTCCATTTTCATCAAAGTTATCAACGTATTCAGCTAGTATAAATTTTGAAAGCAAACATTTCACGAATAAAATTAAGTCATCATAAACTTTGGAAATGTCTAAATTATCTTTTTGAAATATTAAATTCATTACATTAACATCTTTAAGTATCGGTTTCAAAAAAATTAAATATAAATAATTAGAATCGTCAGAAAGCATTTCAAATATTAAATGGGTAGTGTGACACTTTTCCCTATTGGAAGCGATTGCAAAATGTGTTTTCAGCTCTAAATATTGTGAAAGAATTCTGTTGACACATTCATATCGAGAAAGCCACCGAGTTGGAGAACACTTTAAAATATTTTTAAATTTAATATCCGTATTTAAATTTATTAATTCAAACAATTGTTTGTACTCTCCCCTGCGTTTAGGACTATTGCTGAACCAATTAAAAATTTCCCGAAGAAGAAATTCTACTGACGATGGTAAATCATCAACCGCTTTTTCTGCACAAAGGTGTAGTGAATGGCATGAACATTTTATTAATAGAATACGCGGAACTTCCTTTCTTAAGCGGGAATATACAGAGTTATGCCTACCGCATAAATTACTCGCACCGTCAGTTCCGATTCCAACCATATGTTCCAATTTTATATTATGTTTCGATAAAAAATTAAATAAAACATTATATAAATTTAAAGCGGTAGCGTCTATAATTGGGATCAAACCAAGAAATGTTGAGACGATATCTTTCCTTTCTGGACTGAAATACTTTATGCATATGCACAAATATTTGACAGTCGACACATCGGTGGATTCATCGATAATGATGCTGTAGGGCTGATCTTTGACATCCTCTATTAACGCTGATAATATAGCTGGCCCCACCACATTACAAATAAGTTTTGTACATTTAGTTCTGTGTAAACTCAACGGATGTTTGTCAAAATTTGTCATTTCATTCGTCATGAGATCACTTAAATGATCTACAACTCTTATTGACGAATGGTTGGCAACGAAAACAGCTAACTTTATTTCCATTTTTTTCGTTGCTTCCGATTCTCCGCTAATAGTAACTCCTGTTTTTAAATGAAACATTCAGCAAAATTTTCAAAAAATTTCATACACACCTATACTACCGAAATTCAGCAATGATTTTGAATGAGTTCCATTCATCTCTTCCGCTTTACGTTTATGTTTAAGTGTGTTCCCATGTTTCAATAAATCATTTTTCTGTGATCGTAGTTTATCCTTGCAACATTTACAGAATGCAAAATCTTCATCCTCAAGACATCTTGTCAACCACCCTAGATGTTCAAAATTTATAATACTTTCTTTTTAAATTCACTATGAAGATATTCTTGACGTGCTCACCTTTGAACTCAGGAAGTTTTTCCCATAATTGATTATACTTCTTTACATACTTGCCGTATTTCCCCATTATTCAGCAGAAATTTACACAATTTTTAACTAGGCAGGTAAAAGATTTAAAAAATAAAGAACGTTAGATTTCACACACTTACACAATTTCAAAGCTCTTCTGCAGCGCGAAGTTGACTTGGGCAATGTGTAGTGTAGTAAAAAAAATCCCAACAGGCAAACCATAGCCATCGAACAGTCATGAAATTTCTACATATTTTCATTTTCTACTTGACCTGCTGGGAACCAATGTACAAAACATTCACAATAGATTTAAATGGAATGAAAAATTCAAGATAGCCCAAAATTTGTCGAATTCAAGATAGCCCATAAATCGCCGATTCAAATCAAAAAGAGCCCAAATTAGATAAATCAAAACTATGATTTTTCTGTAGCGACAGCAAGATCTGTGTAGCCCAATTGGCGATAAAGAGCCTGACCTGGCAACCCTGAGCACGGTGCCGAACCCATGGGAGCCTGAGGAGCCAGAGAGAGACGACAGAGGATCGAGCGCAACCAGCAAGGACCAGACAGACGCAGCGACGACGAAGTCCGGACGTGAGCAGCAACGAAGAGACGATATCTGACAGGAGGAGAGAGCAACGACGGGCCGAGACGCAGGCAACGAAGACGACCCGAAGAAACTCAGGCAGCAGGAGCATAGACGAGCGACAACTAAACGAAGGCAGCGAGACAGGCTGTCCAGTGACGAAGGGCTGAGACCGAAGCCATACCTCCGAAGGCAGGAAGGGCAACGACGAGACGACCCGAAGGAAACCGAGGTCAAGACGTGAGACGACGCGAGACAAAGAGACCCCGGCGACAGTAGCATACGCGAGCGACAACGTGTAACACAGGAAGCAGCGAGACAGACCCGAACGCATGATGAATTAAAACCCACGATGAATTAAATATGGATTATTAAAGAAATGAAGTACATGAAACCTGATATTTTTACGAATAAATTGAAGTCTAAACAAAGAAATTGTTTGTAACGAACCCTTGGCGCCCGATGAGCCTACCCCGGAAATCGACTGTCATTCGCAACTGTCATTCTTTCAAATTTCAGTTGATTTTCGCAACTGATGGCAGTAAAAATGAGGCTATATCAGCTAAAATTATCGAATTTATATACAAGGTAACAAGTTGGATATTACGTTAGTATCAGCTCACTGACGTACTATTTGCACACTATTGGGCCAACTAACAAATAAATTCAATCGTAATTGTCATATTTCTTGGTGATCTATTATAGTTTGAACCAATTTAGTGCATATTAAAAAATACGCCCCCATCAACCATTCTACGTTCATTCATAGATTTGCGTAAAAATTCGTGTGTAATACAAACAGGAACTTATTTTTTTCTGATACTCACATAAATAGATTATATTCACCCGTATTGTGAATGTCGCGCTCACGTCACTTCGATGCCGATGCGAAGTGTCACGTCGATCGAAAAAAGCGATTGTGTAACTCCATCGACGTGACTCAATGGCATTGCCATATTGATATGTGTGTATCAGCTGTAAATTGCGAATTTAAGGTTTTGTATGTCTTCGTTTACAACTATGACGTTATTTTTATGCAATATCAAATCCTACATTCAAATTTAAGATGCGGATAATGCTTTTTTCTAAAGTGGAAAAGCTATACATCTTGTTCGGCCCATTTTTGGCTCTCACTTCTGCTTGCATCTCGTGACGGTAGTCCCAAAGAATTTTACAGTGCCGAAAATTGGAGCCGTATTTCTTTAATGTGTGTCGATCTACACCACTTTTAATGACGATTACTTGTTGCGAATCCATCAAAATAAGGAAAGAAACATCTTTTTGTCAAATCTATACTTGCATTTTTGCATCGACGTTAATTTTCTTCAGGCGTCACGGACTCGGAATGTCATCGACGAAAAATGACGATCAAAGTGACAACGCTCGATGACAATCGACACTCACAATCGCCTTTTCATGCGCCGATATCGAATCGTCATCGAAGTGACGCGACGTGACAATCACAATACGGTCGATTAATCGCATAATCGTTCATCAATGAATGAAACCGTCACTATTTTTGAAATGATTTTGTGTACGACCGACGTACAATCGCACTACACACGTACGCACACATACACACAACGTTTTAATGTTAGCTGTTTTTAATTTCAAGTTAGTACTAAATTTGTTGATTTCAATGACCTGAAAACGACAAATAAGTAGCATGGATTTCAAACTAAAATGTGAAATATACCTAAACGATGAATTATGGACGTCAAGAGCAAAACTCTTGGATTGCATTCGAATCAGCGTCGTATGTTTTTTTAAGGTGAGTTAGATGAATAAATGTATGCTGATTTTGTGTTAATTTCTGTTTGGAATTTGTGAGATAGCTTTACTATAAAATACAGAAATAAAATATCCTGAAATACAAACTAAAACAGAAATCAAAAGTAAAAAATACAGGAAATGACTTCAGAAACAGAAAAAAAATAAAATCGAACAAACCTTATTACATCTAACACATGTATTTTCTTTTTATTTGATTACATCATCCTGTTTCATTTTATTTATTTTCTTTTTTAAGTGTATAAAGATTATTTATACAAATGGAATTTTTCTCTTTCATTTACGAATGAATTGTGTGATACTTTGAATTGTGTGTGGTTTTATAGTGTAAATACATTTTACTATTTACCATTAACAGCTGTCGTCATTCATAAATAAATTCATAGCATTCCAAAACCTTTCGAATAATTTATTGCCTTCAAAAGGCGATCTTCGAGCTTTACCCGATTTTCATATTCAGGTAACAGAAGAACATTGAAACATGTATGACTCGTCGGTAAACGATCACTGTCCGGGCCGTTTCGCGCGATCACCAATTTTAGGCGAGACAAACCACCGACTGGTACACGATCCGAACCCGTTGTAAATTCGAGTAGTTTACGTTTAGATTCAACCGGTAAGCCGTGAACAACGTTCCAAAAATCGATAATAATTTGTGATTTGTCCGAGTAGCCACCTTCATATTCTGTAGATTTTTCCAATTCGACAAAATCAAATTTCTGCAAGGCAAATGTGAAATTTCCAGTAAAGTTAATTTAAAATGAAATAATGTATAGACTTACCTTGCTGCCGCATACCAATAACTCAATCTCTTCAGGCCTGAAGAGTAAATGTAAGGGTGATTCATCTGTGACCATTTGAAAGCCCTTTTTAAATGCCTTGAATTGTTTTTCGATACTCGAATTCAACAGAAAATCACTGTATAATTCAATAAATTCGTTTTTATTATCTTGTGTAACGAATATATCGCCTCCGTTTGGTTTCAGCTCATGTTCTAAGGTACTACCGAAGACATCAGTATAATTGATTTTAAATGTTTGTATAAAAACATCTTCCATATCTGGCTCTTCGTAATCGAGCATTGATTGTAAGCTCTTAAAAAGTGTCGGATTCCAATCAGCCAAATCGTAAAATGATCCCTTGATTCCCATTAGTTTCCTATAGACGACCATTGGGAAATTCACAGCCAAAATGATATTATTGTAGATAGCTAAGCCTAAGACGATTCCTATTAATGTAAATTGGGCCTCGTTTTCAAATGATGTTGAGTTAAACCTAAGAAAGTTTACAAAATTTTTTATTAAATGAAAATTGCGTCGAATATATCGTTAATGTTTTACCAAACAGTCTTTGTGTCCTCTTGAGATATAAACATTCCATAATCAGGATTAAAAATTTGTTCCACTATTAATTGAAAAAATTCTTTTGATACGCCACCTTCATCGATACCCTGTTCGCCCACAAACTCTACAACTAGTTGTTTCTTCAGGTCTTTTGGATTTCCCATCGCAACCATTTCAAGCTGAAAGATTCAATTAAAGCGTTGTTTAACAAATGTTTATGCAGTAAAGTTTCGACATAATCGAAACGAGGGTTGAAGCAGCCTTTAGCGACCTTAAATTAAAGAAAACATTTAGGGTAGATGGAATACCTACAGAAGTTCTAAAGAAAGGTGGATAATTTTTAGTAATATTTTGAAGGTGAAGGAGAGATCCGATAGCACTATTATCGTCACTTAACTCTACCCTCCATTTGATCGCGCAGAATGATCACTCTCGGTTAGAATAAAATAATTGTGTTTGATATACCATATGTCGAATGTGGCTTAGGAATATCATTGAAATAAATTAAGAACAGTTTGTTAGGATTTCCGGTAACAATTTTCGGCAGCTTGCTCAGTGTTAAAGATCTTGACAACGAGAGGGAGAGAGAGAGAGAGAGATATGAAACTTTGATGGCTGTGAACAGCCAGAGGGATCTGTGAGTGTAAGAGGAGCGGTGCAATATGGTCTTAGGTCTTGGATGATTAGGCTTTTGGTATCTCGTATGGTATTCTGAAGTGTAAACTGCCAGACGAGGCTAAGGACCTAAAACCATCTTGGGCGCCGTCAACTTTTACCGCAAGTTTGTTCTACACGCTGTAGTAAGACAACTGAAACGATGATTGTTGTGCAAATGGGAATCGGCAAACGCTGCGCTCTTAGCGTACCCGATTGAGATTGCCTAATTGAAACTCGAAGTCGACACCTCAAACACTGCCAGGGGCATTGTCTTGCAACAATTCGAATGAGAGAAAATCTAACTGTTAGGTTTTGTTACAGAGTCAAAATAGCGATATTCAAACTAAGATACGAAAGTTGCGTATGGCCAAATTTCTGAAAGGACGTTCCAAATTCGTGAAAAATTGCGTGTCTTGGCAGAAGCCTAAGGTACAAATGCATAATCAGAGCGGAAAAGATTGAACCCATAACAAAACGATTTCAACTCATTCACATTGACCTAATTGAGAGGCTCCCGACATCAGAAGACAAAAAATATTGTCTAATTTGCATGGATTGGTTTATAAAATGGCATGAGGTAACAAAAACATCCATTCACTGAATGGATCGCCCTATATAGAGTCCCATCTAGAATGGGAAATTCCCCAGCTCTTCTGTGTTCACCACCTACGCACTAAGCCGTAAATCCAAAAAGCAACGATCTAACTAAGCGCCTACATAGGCAGATAAACCATCAATCTTCCAAGTGATCATCGATATTGTGCTGGACGCATACGATGTGTAGTGTGATGTGCTGAATTGACCAACCAATGAGATACCGCAATGCACATCGACGCCAGCCCTAGATATCCGGTTCGCGAGCTAACACGCCCAACCAGCACTGAGACCTTATGTACCTTATGTACAAGAAATGCACTAGCTCTTCGTGACCATGAATGCTATCATGTGGTCAACATTAAGCATGACTAACCTGGAGTCATGCATAGATTATTGGGTCATAGATTTGACCAAGGGAATTCGGTTACAATATCTGGAACGAGACTTTGTTGACAAGGAATCGTATGTAAAGTCAATCGTTCTAGATATTGTGATGAGTAATTAATGAGACATTGATACCATTGATGTTAGTGTATTTGTAAATTGTAATGTTTAGCATGTAAGTAAGTATTTAAGATATCGATTTTTGGTAATAAGGTTCAGTTGAAATTTATATATAATACCGCGCGTTTCACTCAATCAACAGTACTGAGTTAGGCTTAATTGCACCTCGTACTGTTGAATTATAAGAAAATATAAAATCAACATGGCGATCCAACACAATATTCCCAATAGACTTAATAATCAATGGCACAACAGCCCGAATTGGGCCTAGGCCTTTAAGTAATGCTAGATTTACTTCATTACTAGATCAATGAAACGCTAGCTGAGGTGGTCAGCCACACGCTTGTCTCTGATTATTACCCCGATTTTAACTCAGGTAGTCATATACAGCTGAGTGAACTGGTAGTCCGGCACCAAATCCCTTTCTCGAAAATTATTTGTCGCCAAGCAGATTCAAACCTGGTACCAGGTGCACCGAAGGCTAGTGCTCTAGCCACTAAGCCACCCAGCCTCCTATAGACTTACTGGGTACTACATCGTCAGTAAAGGGAGACCACAAGCCGAACGACCATTCAGATTTTGCACAAAATTTCAAGCTACACATGGCTGAGCTACCTAATGAGCTGCAAAGCCTAAAACATAAGCAGAAGCAAACGACAGATGGACAGTTGGCGAACTCTTAAATACTTCACCGTTGACATTACAGAGAAGCCAAGCAATATGTATATCTGTAGACAGATTAAAGCCAGCTCAGATTCTAGCAGAACCAGATCATCCGATAACAAAAGCCACCACATATCTTTCATTAGCGCAGTTAACAGAATCTAAAGTAAGAACCTTATTTCAATGTGAGAGCTAGAATCGACAAACGACGTTAGTCGAACGAAAAAAAAATATGAAATTGATTTGCAATTAAAAGTAGAACTAATGTTTGCTTAAAGTTTGTTATACTGAGTGCAGTAATATTTGTTATTGAAGCTAATTTGCAGCCTAGTTTCTATGAAGTTGGCAGCTGATTTGCAGCTAAATGATTACTAGCCGTTGTGCTGCTTTAGGAAGTTCCAGCAGACTTGCACCTAAGGAAATACATTACTCGAACGAGTTGAAGTAGTAAGCAATACCATAAAAAAATAAAAAAATAGCTGATTAGCAGCACAATTTTTTTATCAATGAAATTTTATGGTATTTTTCGTTACAAAAGCCCATGAACCAATCAATGCAGTGTTGCATGCAGCAGCATTGCCCAAATACGATTTGCATGCTTCACGATCCTATCAATACATTCCAGAAAATGTTCCACCATGTAGTAACTGAAATTTTGCTCTCTGTGCAAATTTTGTATAGCGCTGCGTAAGGCCAGCCAACAGTCAAATAAAAAACTTCACAGCAGGCAAATTTTCGTATACTCAACGAAAGAAAAAACTGTAGGAAGGCCGGATAAAAGCCGTAGAATGCTAGGGTACGTTGTCCGCGGCCGCTCTGTAAGTGTATTATAGCACACGTATAGCTTTGAGGAATAGTATACGTATTGTTTGGAAGAGCATTAGCTGTAGAATATTTACGGTATGTTCTTTGTGCTTACAAAATCCACTAAATTTCTACGAGTGGTTGAATCCTTCTATTCTAAATGTAAGACAGAATTAATAAAAATGAGTACGCAAATTGGAAAATGTACCTGAAATATCGCTTCAAAAATACGATGACAACTCATAACCTTTTTCGCTCGTGCTCTGAAGCTGAAAATAAAGAAAACACGAATGCAGCTCGTCAAGCCTTGGGATGTGCTGAAACTTTCTAAAAAAAATAGTATCGCCATGGGGATTCAAATGATTGAACACTTGACGCTTGACAGTTTTCTTCCTTCTTGCATGTGTTTGGCTACGTAGGTAATATCCCTTTCTTACATATTGTGATAGATGTGGGTAGAAGATTTATTGAATTTTCCTTACATTTATACGGAATCTTTTGAGTATTGGCCATCTCTATCGTACGTTTGGACTTAAATGTCCGTTGAAAATGTGTAGAAATTTCACGACTATTCGATGGCCATGGTTGGCTGGTGCGGAACCTTACTCACATTTCTACGGAGACGGTTTTCGTTCGGGGTCCCTCTCTTACACATGGAGCTCTATGACTGTAGAAAAGGTGTAGAATTTCGATTAGTTTTTTACGGGTATGATCTGCCTCTTGGGTTACTAAACTAATCGAGTTTTCTTGACGGAAGAGTAGAACATTTGAATTTTCACAGTTTTCGATCAGAAGGTGCTTTTTTTTGACTGGATCAGATCAAATTAAAAAAAACGAGTGGATCATCCCGAAAGCTAACTTATCAGGGTTAACAATCCTGTTTGTAAGTGCCTCGGATTCAGCTGCCCTGGCGGCAAAGTTTCGCATACTATATGACGAAACGGCAGTATACAAAGATCATATAAAGAAAGACTTTTTCAATAATTTTGTACATTCTGTCTTTATCTTACACATGGATTTACATTTCCGTACAAAATGTATTGAGATACCTTGGGTTTTTCGATGAGCATATTCTGCCTGTTGGGTGCAAATACCTGCTACAAATTGAATTTAGTGCTAAATCGCGTGGCGCCATCTGTGTAAATGCTAAAATAGTTGACATTTAAATAAGCTTCAAAAGCACAAAATTAATCCATGGATGATCCCATTTTGATTTTGGATCATCTCTTTGTTGTCGTTTTCAGTGTAAAACGAATGATCTTGATCTTGATCCAGTTGAAAAAAACACACCTAGAGTAACATTGACTAATAATTGAATTTGATGTGACATACAGCGATGAATTGATTAGATCATGAAAAAAAATTTATTGCCCTTCAACGCAGTAAGAATGCAGTGCTGCATTAATTGGATAATGGGCATAAATCCACTGGAAAACATGTTTTTACGAATTCCTCCATGTTACTGACACCCCCAATGATACATCGAATTGGGTTACGCTTCTTTAGGCTACACACGCCTTAAAACTTATTTGTATTGTAGGTATATCGTTCAAAAACAAAACTTACCTCAACTAGAGCATCGTCAATGATTTGGTCACGTCTTACTTTCAATTTTAAATACGGATTTGGTGATTGGCCACCGAGCTGGGTTTGAAATATACTTATTCGACGTTCACTGTACATTCTAATTCTACTATCGTAGTACAATGCAATAATTTTAGTTGCCGGAGTCAGGATAAATGAATAGAGCATAAAACTGAATTTCTTCGCTGTAAAAATTATTTAGCAGTAATTTATTTCGAATTATCATTTTTCCTTGCAAATCAATTACCTTCTCGCGTGTTATTATCCATAGTCATGTTCTTATAATATAAGTAGTCATTATCCATTTCAATAGCATCGCTCAACGGTTCGTTGTAGAACTCTTCGAACGGAATCAATGGTATTCGACAGTCAAACACGCTTATTCCTAATTCTAGAGCTAGCTGATCATCTAAACATGGTGGTTTTGACTGTTTACTGCTTGAAAAACTGAAAAACGAATCTTCTTCGGGTATTGATGATAGTGATGTATCGAAAGCATCCTCTTCCCGTAGTTTTGCCGACTCCAATTTGCCAGCCAGAATATTTGCATAGTAGACAATCTATGAGATGAAAAAAAAAACGATTAACTTTGTCGAACATAATAAAATGTTTGGGGCTGTATACTTTCAGAATTTTTGTTGTACACGTTATAGTTTCATTATCTTGAACAACCGAATCTCGATTAAAATTTTCGCTGATCACTTTTAAGCTGATAAGTTGCTGCAGGGTTTCTAAAAGATTTCTTATATTTGATTTACAATGTTCAGCCCAAATCCAAGCTACGCGAGCCTGTGCCCAGACTGGCATATGAGCTGCAGCACGACAAATATCTGGCAGGGCATCTTCTAAAAACTCCAAGGGAGCTAAAAGTAACGGCCCAAATGAAATAAAATTCATATTGCTCGCCGACTGTTTTCAACTCACCAACTGACATTAGTTCAAAGACCAAAATAACAATGTGAATGCTCTCTTCGATCTCTTCCCTTTTCTTGTTGATACGTAGATCCATACTTAAAACCGTGGCCATCGCATTAAGGGCAGTATTCAGTGGTTCGTAAATAGACGGAACCTCATCGAATAATTTAGCCAGTGTCCTTCTAAAACTAACTAGATCTACTGTGGTATGATGTGGCGGAAGTTTTTCCTCCCGATCCGCACTGCTGTCTTCATCTTTATCCAAATCACCTTCGAGTATACGAAGATCTTCTTTCTTTAAGCTCTTCAAGTCGGATGGTGCTTTCTCTAGCATTTCGTCTATAGATGCCGATGGCTGCTTCTTAAAACTCTTCGACAATGGCTCGGTGCATGAGAACACTTCCCCAATGCTACGTATAAGCTGGGCATAGAACTGTTCTGGTCTACAGATATCTAGTAATTCATTTATTTTTGCCTCGTCCAAATATGTAGCTCGTTCTTTCTGCCTCGCATTGCATACGAACTTCATATTTATTACACTAGAACTTGATGGATGAATGATATATGGCAAAACTCTATCGCTACTGCTTGTAGGAGTACTTCGGGAAGAAGTTGACGAGTCATCGTAGTCTGTAGCTGACCCACTCGACGAGGATGTGAATTTTGAGCGTGGTAAATGTGAACTAAAATTACAAATAAGCCATGTTAAAAAAGTCAATCTAAACAAAAGGTGATTGATTGATTAGTACAGTATATAGCATTAACCAGATTTTATAAATTGAAATTACCTGGTATCACTTTGCTTATCGCTATGTAAATCTACTTGTGTAGTTTTAGCTATTTTAGCCGGTTGAGCATCACAGAGTTTAGCATCTTGCGAGAATAATTGTATGGCACGTGCTGCAGCCTGATTTGGTGTCATTTGTTCAACTTCACCACTGGATGCGCAAAATTTATTACTACATTTCGGATTACCACAACCATCGAGCAATTGATAAAAATATCTTTCGATTAATTTTTTAGCGGCGGCCCGTTTCATTTCGTCGGTGTCTGTTCCGGCTGTTGATGTTCCTTCACTTGGTTGATTTTTTGGCGAAGTCTGTGTAGTTGCCTCACGGACTGATCGATTTCGATAGAAAGGATCAATTAATTCGGTGACGTCTAATGAATCTTCGGATGCTTCTGTTGCCGATTCAGACGCAAGGGATTCTGATGATGTTGTTTCGGTTTGATTGGATGCACTAGACGACGATTCTTCAGCGTGTCTGATAATTTTAAATGTTCGTATCACGTAAAATATTAAACTCATGTAATGGAACTACTGTGAGCGATTTGTTTTTAACCGTTTTTCTGGTTTAAGAGACTACTCTCTAGCCATTTAAGGGGGTATTTGCTTTTAACTCAATCCAAAAATGCCAATTTTTTTTAATATTTTCGTAGATACAGTTGCGAACAAAACATTTGCAACTGATACTAGTAATTATTTAATGTTCAATTTTCTTTGGAAATAATAATTCAGAAGTCTTGATTTTAATTTATATTATTACCTTGAGTGTATTTAGTAAAAAGATTAACAAATAAATTCATTCGCTTAAATACAAACAAAATCCTGAAAGAAATTCATGATGATACTCTAATTCTGGTGTTACAAAACATTTGCAACTCCATACAAAATTACATTGAAATTATGGTACGTTTGGTTGAGTTTTGGTTAGTACTTCGTATTGCACCTCTTATTTCCAGTAACTGCTGCACATATTCATATTCTTCATATTCTCCGATTCTATTAATCTTGCTTTTGTCCTTGTTGGTATCCTTTTCCACCCCCTCTAGATGGGTCGGGTGAAAAACTTCTTTTTACGACTATTATTTGGTATGTTTTTTGATTGGAGTTATCCGACCCATCTAGAGGGGGTGGAAAAGGATACCAACAAGGACTAAAGCAAGATTAATAGAATCGGAGAATATGAAGAATATGAATACGTGCGGCAGTTACTGAAAATAAGAGGTACAATACGAAGTACTAACCAAAACTCAACCAAACGTAACATAATTTCAATGTAATTTTGTATGGAGTTGCAAATGTTTTGTAACACCAGAATTAGAGTACATATCATCATGAATTTCTTTCAGGATTTTGTTTGTATTTGAACGAATGAATTTATTTGTTAATCTTTTTACTTAATACACTCAAGGTGATAATATAAATTAAAATCAAGACTTTTGAATTATTATTTCCAAAGAAAATTGAACATTAAATAATTACTAGTATCAGTTGCAAATGTTTTGTTCGCAACTGTAAATATGTGTAGAATATGCATAGAGGTAGTGGAGACGACAATCCACCGGTTTTGTATAAAGGGTTTTGAAGCCAAAAACACGATGAGAATTGAGACAAAACATAGTCGTTATATCAAATTGCTGTTGTCTTAGCGTGTGAGTGAGTGAGACAAAACAGGTGTGTTACGTCAATTTGTTGTTGTTTTGCGTGCAAGTGAATGCGACGACGTCCGCCTTCAACTCAATCATTGTTTGTCATCTCCAGTATATATCTCTATGAAAATATGGTACCCAAACAAATTTTTCGAAATCAACTATATACGTGAGTTATCGTATCATTTAAACATCTACTTTATGGATTTCTAATAACAAAAAGTACTGAAGGAAAACTTTAAACGTGTTTTTCTCGATGGTGTAAGTTCTAGAGCTTGAACCCAATAAGCTTTCGACTTAATTTTTTTTAGTTGAAAGTAAAGGAAAAAATTTCGTATCGCGCACAAGCGAAGAAGTAATGTAAGAGATTTTTCATATTTTAGAGTTAGTTTCTAAATGAAATTTTGGTATGTTTTAGGATGTGGACAATACAAATTTTTGACATTTGGGACGTAACCCAATAAATAAAAACTATTTAAAATGTTTGATTTCATCCAGCCAGTACAATTCGAGTTGCCATGTTTGGCTGACGGGCGCTGCGCTCCAACAACCTTTCGTGCAGCCCTGCGGGGATCAGGAATTTAAACTCCCTTTTTCGTGTTCATGTGTGACGAGAAACGTCAAACGGAACCGTGAGCCAGTTCGAATAAAATGTACTGGGTGAGCAAAATAAAAATTTGAAGTCAATTTTTTTGTAGTTATAGGTGGAAAATGTCAAATAATTTGGTTGACCACAAACCGGAACATATCTAAGTTTAGTTTATAAAATGTTTCGGAAATACAAAAAATGTTTTTCGTCCTTTTTTCGCTTGTGCTCGGTTCTAAAAGTTAACCAAAATTTACGACTTGTACAGGTTACGCCAAGTGGACATCTTTTTTGAAAGTGATGATGGCGCTCGCCATATAACTAACCATCATGATATCATTTTGACAAAAAAAAAAAATATTTTTGTACTTAAATACTTAGGGCCGTTATTACGACCTTCAGCAAAAATTTAACCAGAACTTTGACAAGTTTCGTATGAGCATCTGTCAGTTAAAGTTTCAGCTAGAACCAGTGCTGCCAGATTTGCAAACCTAAGAAATCGTACCATACCCTAAAAAAAATCGTACCGAGGGAGATTTCATCGTACAATTCACTTTAATGTTAAATTTTATCAGTCAAACATGGAAGTGCGTTTTTATAGGATATTCCTTAAGGTGACTTTTGTGTGACATCGAAAACTGCTCCATTTGTCATATTTATTCTATTGATCTAAAACTGAAAACTAAAATATTTTTGGAATACTAACAGATCAATGGAAAGGATATACCTAAACAATTATAAAAAAAAATAAAACAAAAAAGATATGAGGCTTTTCTCTCAAATGTTAATTTTTCGAATATTTTCGTTACAGTTTTTACCCCAAAAAAGTGGTTTATTTACGCGATATCCTCAAAATTTTAGGTATATCCTTCCGATATTTATATAAACAGAAAGCTCCCAATTAACCAAATCGATCCATAACTTTTTGAGCTACAATAGGAGCAGTTTTTGAAGATCTAATTTTGAGATAATCGCGTTTTAAGTTTCAATACGAGAAAACTATTAGTTTTAGTGACTTATCGAATCATCGATTCCAGGCGCATATAAGAAACCTTCAACTTCTAACTCACTCACACCGTCACTTGTATTCCCCTCGCACATATCTGTGAATTCATTCCATTGATACTATCCTGTCTTAAAACATTTTCTAACTATATTTATTACCTCGCGTTCCTTTAGGATAGCTTGGCAAAAATGTTTCATTATAATTTTTTATTTCGACATATGGTTGAAAAATCGTACATTTTGCGTACGATGAAGTGTTCTCATCGTACATCGTACATAAGGCTGAAAAATCGTACACGTACGATGAAAATCGTATGCCTGGTAGCACTGGCTAGAACGTTACTGACGATCGTAGCAACGGGCCTTATTAAATATCTTGCGAAAAAATCCCAGCATTCTATTTACATCTTCTATGAAAAAAAATTATGTAAGCTGCCATATTTTTCTAATCAGCTAAAGGCAAATATGGCCCGGTATTTCAATGTAAAATTAACTTCTAGTTTCGTAATTAATACCAAAAAGTTAACTCACAGTTAACTTGTAAAACGCATTTCCAAAAACGTTTGGTTTCAAGTTTGTAAATAGTAAGTAAGTGATAAGTATACTCAGTTTTATTAAGTAAGTACACTTAACAGTTTATCAATCTAATATATAAAATAAATTCATTTTTTTTGTATATTGCGATGGAAATAATCTACACCTGTGAACCGCTTCCTCCCAAATTGTGCATGGACATTCTCGAGACTACCAGAAAGGTTGTGAACATAATTATATATTCCCAAAATTGGTGGCTCGCGTGTTATTTCAACATTCGAGCTTTTTAGTAAGTTGAATCAGATGAACTTGACATAGAATTAAAAATTTACAACAGGCAGTCGTAGCCGAGCGGGCAAGGCGTCTGACTAGAAACCAGATGAGGATTTTTTTTTTAATTTTTGTGTTTCGATTTTACTACCGGCTGCGAACACGTGACGTGAGTAACAGGCCATAACATTAGGTTTGTTTCTTTTGCCCGGTGTAAGTTACACTTTAGTGTACCTTGCACCTTAATTGCACGTCAAAATACACTCAAAATGCAGAGTGCAGGTCGCGCAAAAAGAACAGGTTAGTGTATGAAAGTGACAGCTAAAATTCAGTACTTTTTTATTTGCTTTATTTTTTCACTTCCATCAATGAAAATTTATTGCCATTCAATATTCTTGCATGTTTTCAGTCAAAACAGCGATTTCTTAAATTCAAAAAGTCAATGTTATCTGCATACAGCTTCCAAATTTGACAGATTGTAAAGAAGAAGAACTTACACCAGCTCCCAACCGAGTGCAGCAAAGTGTACACTTTTGCACTACACCCGGTAAAAAGAACAGCCACCGGTGACGTTACACCGGCAAAAAGAACGGAAAATGTGTAAAAGGTGTAGATAGTGCAGGCAAATAGAACAAACCTATTAGCATTTGCGTGAGTAGTGCCACCGCTCAACGGGAGAGACGGAGGTAACAGGGGGCGATGGGACAACGTGAGCATAGCGAGCGTAGCCGCGGTACGCGGCTAGTAATAAATAAATTCAATAAACAGAAACAATAGGTTTGTTCCTTTTGCCCGGTGTAAGTTGCACTTTCTTGCACTCGATTTTCTAAACAGCCTTTGACGTCAAATCAGTGACACAAACTCAACTTCAAATAGTGTTCTTGTTTCTTCCCCGCCACTCCCTTTTACACTTTCCTGCACTAGCTCGAGAGCCAGTGCAAAAAGTGTAGAAGGTGTACACTACACCCGTCAAATAGAACAGACCAAATTACAGTCAATTTCGAAATTATTTAAAAAATTTTAGGTTATCAACAGACAACTGTCAGTAAAAGATGTATATGCAAGCGGTGGTGATACCCGTAAAATTCGTGTGTATGAGCGTAATTTTTCATGAGAAGGAGAAAGGTTGAAAATTGGTTTGTAGAGGAAGTGAGATGCACGGGATTCAAGTGTCAAACGAAAGAGACTGAAGAATAACAGTTTGTAGAGGAAGTGAGATGCAAGGGATTCTAGTGTCAAGTTTCATGTTGCTGATTGGTTAAAGGCTACTACCATTTAAACTTCCATCGCCTAACACAATCAGATTTCATTACGGAATATCTTGTTATCAGCCATTCCATATACTTCCATGTGTATATACAGAAGTTAACTGATACCTGAAGTATGAGTTAACTTGAAACTCACTTTTACGAACACTTTTTAGGTTATCTGATATTGAAATACGGAAAATTATTTTTACTATCAGTTAACCGAAACCACTCGAATTAACTTTATATTGAAATGCCGGATCTTAATCATCCACAAGGAAGGACGTTAAGAAAGTTAAAGGGTTTTAAGGATTTCCACTAATTGCGAACCACGAGTTACTTCGAGACTAAAGCCCGAAACACAATGCTCACGTTCCGTTTCGTTCCGTCACGAAAAGTGAGGTTATGTGATCTTTAAAAGTTGAATTTAAGTGAACTCGTCCGCTCCGTTCCGTTACGACCATTGTGTGCATTTACATGGCCAGCCCATAAGGTCTACTATGACAGCTGAACGTGACGGATGCATTGTGATCGGCGCTTTAGAAAGAAACATATCATCGATGTGCACGATTTGGTCATGAGAGAAATATAAGGTTTGTTCTATTTGCCTGCACTATCTACACCTTTTACACCTTTTGCACTTTTTCCGTTCTTTTTGCCGGTGTAGCGTCACCGGTGGATGTTCTTTTTTCCGAGTGTAGTGCAAAAGTGTACACTTTGCTGCACTCGGTCGGGAGGTGGTGTAAGTTCTTCTTCTTTACAATCTGTCAAATTTGAAAACTGTATGCAGATATCATTGACTTTTTGAATTTAAGAAATCGCTGCTTTGACTGAAAACATGCAAGAATATTGAATGGCAATAAATTTTCATTGATAAAAGTGAAAAAATAAAGCAAATAAAAAAGTTCTGAATTTTAGCTGTCACTTTCATACACTAACCTGTTCTTTTTGCGCGACCTGCACTCTACACTTTGAGTGTATTTTGACGTGCAATTAAGGTGCAAGGTACACTAAAGTGTAACTTACACCGGGCAAAAGAAACAAACCTATAGAGAATACTGAATTCCACGAGAAAACTAAAGCCCAAAACACGTTTCTTTCAGCTGTCAAACTTAAAACCCGAAACACAATGCACACGTTGTTGCTGTAGACTAGAGTCACTGTATAAGAACTAACACAAACATCCATTATCTTGAGTACGGACAATGTGTGTTTCATTTGAAACCAGTACATTTGAAATTTTTTTGCAGTTGTCCGATTTTTCATTTTTATCTCCACTAAAGTGGATAAACGCTGTATTTAGTTGACATTTCATGAGACATATGTATCTCGATTCCGTGAAACGTTAATCAAAATCCGTCTGCTACACGTATACACACTAAAACTATGCCATTTAAGAAACCTGCGAACTTTGGAGTTCGCAGGGTTCAAGAGTACTAAAAAGGTACCAAAAGCGGTCATTGTCCGTACTCAAGATAGTGGATGTTTGTGTTAGTTCTTATACAGTGACTCTACTGTAGACGAATGCGATACACACAGGGTTGCCAGGTCAGGCTATTTATCGCCAATTGGGCTACACAGATCTTGTTGTCGCTACAAAAAAATCAAGGTTTTGATTTATCTAACTTGGGCTATTTTTTATTTGAATCGGCGAATTTTGGGCTATCTTGAATTCGGCAAATTTTGGGCTGTCTTGTATTTTATATTGCGAATTATTGATGAATGGATGCGTGAACAGCCAGAATTGTCGGATTCGGGTCGATACCAATCCACACGTGATACACCAGCACCAAATACGTCCCAGGAAAGTCACTGTTTGGTGCGGATCTTGGTGTGGTCCGAGCTTCTTCCATAACGAAACTGACATTGCCATGACCGTCAAACAATCGATGATAAGCAACTTCTCGTGTCCTAAACTGGATGATACATATAGATACCGACGATATGTGGTTCTAACAGGACGGCGCTACATGCCTCACAGCGCATGTCACAATAGACATTATGCACGAATATGTGGCGCTCCATGTCAATTGATTTTAAATGTTTTTCGGGATTGTGTGGTAACGAATAACTTTACCAATGATAATTAATGATTAGGTGAAGCCCAATACATTAACAGGGTGAATTTAATTGTAGCCATGGTCGATTTTATAAAATCCATCGACATTTATCCTAAGCTCGCAAGGAAAAATTAAAAGGGGGCGAAATGCGTCTATGGGCGACTTTAAAATTGAATCGATTTTTATTCTCGGCCCACAGGGAAACCATGGGAGACCTGTGGTGATGCATCGACAGATAGCGTAGTATCTGTCTAATATGAATGAGAGAGGATGTGGTTGGGAAGACCTACTCCAAGAGCAAACTTAGGATAGACCTAAAGAAAGCCTCATTCCACTACATGAAGTCAGTCAGCGCGAGCCACGGTTCACTCATTCACTAAAAATGTAAGCGGACCTTACTCAAGGACAAGCGCCGTTTGGGCGTCCTTATTGAAAGACCCTATTCTTATTCTGTTTTATACCATAATTTTATCGATGTTCATGATAGATGTTTTTTTTTTATTTAAAATTGGCGATTTTGGGCTACTCGGCGTTTGAGAATTGGCTACTCCCTCTCTTGAAAACCTGGATACACACTCAGGCCCGTGCGCAGGGTGGTATGAAGGGGGGGGGGGGGGGTTTTTAGCAAGTTCCCACCATACTGGATGTGATGACCTAAAAAAAAAAAAAAGGTACTCACTTCCCACTGAAAAATAGGTCAATGGGGGAGGGGGTTTGAACCACCTCCCCCCCCCCCCCTTTGCACGGGCCTGTACACACTGCTTTAGAACATCTCAATCAATCGAGTCGGACGCAATAAGAACTTCCGAAGAAATTTTATGCCGGCACACAAGGAAATCCAAGTGAAAAAAATGGACCGGCAGTTCGTTCAGGTGGAATCATGCAATTATCTTTGTAAATACGATTGGGTTCTAGACTGACTCATGAATGTAGTGTCGTCTGCGGAAAATAAACAGCTGAGGAGATGAAGTCGAGACCTAAGGCACACCAGCTTCAATGGCATTTATTGTCTTCAGCAATGCCTTGAGTGATCTTTTATTCAAACAGGAGCTGAATAATCACACATTTTTGATTGGAAACTGATGTTCAATGAGTTTGAACAACAGCGAGACGTTATCAAAGGTCTTTTTAATAACTAAGAAAATCGCCACAGTATACCGAACATTTTTTTTTATCGTTCTTTGTTTTCAGTACCGTACGCGCAGTACACGTGGAAGATTCTGGCACCCCCCAAATACATGGTAGTCATGCATGTCATGCTATGCTTAGGTTAGACCAACATGTCTTCGAGGCATAATACTTCTCCTGTATATGTATACCGAAAACACTGAGATCGTGTGTTTGAACCCATCTAGGCACAAACCGCGGGCTAAGTACAAACATTGAATTTGAAGCAGAAACAATAACGAGTACTGCTACAATCTTATGCTTTTTAGTTTAGATTTTATCGGAAGGGGAGAAATTCATCAAGCACACCGATGGAATTTTTCTAGTTAGTTTGTTTTTGACATGACACTTTCGTGTTTTGGAACCTCTTTTGTTCTTCATATAACCTCATGCACTTTTGATGGAGGTAGGCTAAGGCTCCACAGAAAGGATCCGGTTCAGTTGGTCGAGCAGCGAAGATCCTTTTTTGCAATAATAACAATAATAAAGTAAAGTAAGTAAGCCACCCAGACTATGAATTATAATTTGCATACATTTAATTATAAAATCAAAAGCCTGAACCAGTGAAAATCATGACTCTGTCTTGTCTCAGGGACTTCACCGTACATACCTGTTTCACCCGTCTTGAGAGGCATTGTCAAACTATGCCAAAGGAGAAACAAGCCGCTAGTACTTGGCTGTGATGCCAACACATATCACACTCTGTGGACAAATTTCAAAATTAGAATCTAGATTTTATTTATACCAAAAACCTAAATATTCTCAATAGAGGTAACAAAACCTACTTTAGTAATGTGCGTTAGGTGATCACACCCTTTGTACCCATTTCCTGAGCACAAAAATTTCAAATATTAAGTTCTACAGTCAGTTCAAATCTACTAAAAACTTGTCGGGGATTGCCTTAAACTTAAAGCCTCTGGCTTTAGCTCACATTTGCTTAAGGGCGGGGTAAGGTTTTTAAACTTTTTTTGGGTATTTTGTATAACATTGCAAGAATGTTGTGTCAAAATTTCAAGTCGATTGGAGCAAAACTAGTGGAGTTATGAGCAGTTTAGAGGTGTACGCAGTCGTATGTGACGCTTATGCTTGAGTCACATAAAAAGTAGAATCAGGCAGCACGGCGCAGCCTTACGCACTCAGTAAAACATCAAGTCACATAACTATTCACTCTCTGCGTTAGTTTGAGTTTTAAATAAATTTCAAATTTTCCAAAAAGCGTTCGTATTCGTGCATACGACGCAGCGAACAACTAAAAACGCTTTTTAAACTAATTTTAATTCACTCCGGTCAGGTCAAGTAACCATTCGATTTTGTAAAGATAAAAAAAGTCACTTCTCGATTTTGAGGTTAACTATGGGCAACGAAAAAGTTCAAAGTTGACAAACAATTCTTGATGATTGCGTTGTGATGCTTTGGTGTATGTTCGTTGTGACTACCGCAGTGGAAATACACTGTGCTCAACTTTTTGACACCTAGGCTGCGCCGGCTTGCGTTGCCGTTGTGACTTACGGGTTAGTGTGCAAAACATTAAAGCGTTTTCTAAAACTTGTCATTTTTGAAGTCGCTGTACGTTGTAACTCAAAATGTGTTGCACCGATTCTTTTAAAATTTTGTTTACTACTTCTACACATTAATTACTTACCAGGTAATGACGTCGAGTTTTTTTTTAATTTTACAATTATTTTTTATTTTACAATAAGAAACTTAACGATTTTTTTTTAGCAAAAATCGCGTTTTAAACTTCCAAGTGCTACCAAAAATGAAAAAATCGGTTAAAAAAAAAACTCGACGTCATTACCTCAAGAAACATTTCACCTAATAAACGCAATTAGATTTTTCTTTTTTTAAGGATACAGAACTGGACTTAGGTGGTTAGCCTTTAATACACTGTAGTGTACAATCCAGTCAGCTTAGGGATGGGAGGTCAGAAATAAGGCTGGGTATGGCAGTGTACTAGTTGGTGTTTCCATAATTTTTGAGTGCGGTTTGGCAATGATGTGATCTACCAGAACAGCAATGCTGCCTATAACAAATCAACTACTGTCTGTGGTATCTCTGATGGTGTTAGTGAATCTGATAAGAATGTAAACAGCACTCATCTGCTTAGTGTTAAATCCTTTAGTAGTGATCCCATTAAACATTCCGCACTGTTCACTATTCATATTAATAATTTGAAAGCCAATAGCAATTGAAAAATTCTTATAAATAATTTATGCGTAGAGTGAGACTTTAACCCACGACATCGCGTTTACAAGTCTAGTACGCTACCACTGGACTACACCCGGCCATAATAGATATAGATTTTTTTGTTTCGCATGATCTAGTCACGAGTTGTAGCGTACACCGCAAAACAACCTTTTTTCGATACGCCTGCGGAGATTTGCTGCGAACGCCTTATTTATAAATATTTTGAAATGAAAATTTTGGAAAAAATAGTTCAGATGTTGTATTATTATATAAAATTGTCTAAAAAAAACTCTTAAAAATATGCCTTTTTTGCACCGAATTAGCCTTACGCCACCCTTAAATGGATTGATAGTTTTTTCTGCAAACGTTCTATAGTTGTATTAGACAGAATTACTTCTTCCTCCTTTCCAATCGATTTCGGCGTACCCCAGAACTCAGTTCTATCTCGCATTATATTTCTCATCTTCATCAACGACCTTCTGTCGTCAACTCTCAATCCAATTCATAGTTTTGCAGATGATAGCTCACTGGATAATGACTTCAATCGAATTTTCTGCAGAGGCACGTCCGAATTAGAATGGGGCGAGAAAAACAGAGTAGATTTCAATGCATCCAAAACGTAGTCCTGTCATCTCATCCCTAAAACGAGATGTTCCGACATCGGTCTCAAATACAGTGGATACCGCTTATTGTAATCGCGGATAATGTTATAATCCGGATCTTGTTATCAAAACAGTTAATGTTATTGTTTTGGCTGGTCCCAAAAAGATTACAATAAGCAGTACGTAAGCGGTATCCACTGTATCAATATTTCCATGGTGCATGTAGTAAAGAGCTCTTAGTCACTCCTCGTAACAGTCCTCAAGCTTCACACAGTATATTGTTCAGCCCTTTTCGCGAAGAGCAGTGATATTTAGGCAGTCCTATATCCTTCGAACTTCAGTACTGTGTAATAGGCTTGTGTAGTTCGTGAACGAACTAGTTGGGAAGATCGCTCCCAGAAGTGAAATGAACGAACTAGTTCGCAGTGACTTCCGGTCCTAGTTCGTTTGTTTGAAAGTAGTTGGTCCGTTGTGATACCACAGGATCTTCGACTCCGGTCCTACTACTCGTCGAACCATTTAGAGCTTATAATAAAGCGTTGGATTCTCGCGACCTCCATTGTGGCAAGTTCACCAAGACAGTTGAAGAAGTACGCTCCGAGATGAGCTTTCCTTTTGACGGACAGAGCTGGACAAGTGCAGAGAAGGTGAAGGACTGTCGCCTCCTCCTCCTCGTCCTCGCAGCTTCTACAGAAGTCGTTTGAGAAAAGTCCAAGCCTTTCTGCATGCCGACCTATAAGACAGTGTCCGGTTAGGACACCGACTGTTTTGCTGATGTCCGCCCTTTTGAGCAGAGTCAGCCTTTTAGAACGATTAAGATCCAGCTTTGGCCAAATCTGTCTCGCAGTGTGACATGTTGTACCCTCCGCCCATCTTGAGTTGGTTTTCTCAATTGAGTCCAGTCTCAGTAGCAGTTTACATGTGGAGAGAGGCACACCCAGGTTCTGATATACCGGCGAAGTATGAAGGGTGGTGCCGCGCCGAGCGAGTTTGTCAGCCATACAGTTCCCTGGAATACCCATGTGTCCTGGCACCCAGCACAGAAGAATATTGAACTGCTCGGACATCTCCTTAAGAGATGATCAACATTCTACGGCGACCTTTGATGTTGTCGAGGTCGATTCCAGGGATTTTATCGCCGCTTGGCTGTCTGTGAAAATGCTAATATCCCTAGTAGATATTACATTATACCTCAGCCAGGACAGGGCCTCCTTGATCGTCATAAGCTCAGCCTGATAGACACTACAGTGGTCCGGAAGGCGGAAAGAGCTGCTAATGTTAAGCATTTCAGAGAAAACACCTCCACCTACCCCGTCTTCAGTTTTGGAGCCGTCCGTATATATGTGGGCGGACTCTTCCTTCGTTCGTACCAAGTCTCTTTCCCACTCTAGGCGGGTTGGGATGGCTGTTGAGAAGTTTTTATCGAAGTCATAACTGGGAGGGGTGTAGTCGGTGTTTTCAGGAATGTTGAAGTGACTCAAAATTGTTGAGTGGCCTGCACATATGTCAGTCCACAGTTTGGAGGCCTTTAGCCGAATGGCTGCACTGGCTACCATTTGCTTGCCAAAGATGTCTAAGGGTGGCAGACTGAACAGCATGTCCAGTGCTGCAGAGAGAGTTGTTCTCAGAGCTCCGCTGATGCATATACATGCTGTTCTTTGTACCTTTCCCAGTGTGGTGCGGTTAGCCGCTTTGTCTAAGGCCGTCCACCAGACAACAACACCCTACATGAGTATCGGTCTGATGACGGACACGTAGAGCCAATGAACTATCCGGGGTTGCATACCCCATTTATTGCCAATGGCCTTTTTGCATGAGTAGAGCGCAACAGTTGCTTTCCTTACTCGTTCCTGAATGTTAGGTTTCCAGTGAAGCTTCATATCCAAAATAAGACCCAAGTATTTTGCCCTATCGGTGAAAACTAGACTGGTACCATTCAGAGAAGGAGGGTCTACGTGAGGAATTTTGTATTTCCTGGTGAAGAGGACTAATTCTGTTTTGCATGGGTTCACGCCCAGTCCGCATTCAGAAGCCCAATTAGAAAGAATAGAGAGAGCATTCTGCAATATCTCACTCAGTGTGTTTGGGTGCTTCCCCGAGACGGCAATTGTAACATCGTCGGCATAAGCAATCACTTTGCAGCCCGCCCCTTCCACTCTCAATAGTAGTTTATTGACCACTAAATTCCACAGAAGAGGGGAGAGTACGCCACCTTGTGGTGTACCTCTGCTGACAAACCTTCGAGTGGAGGACTCGCCCAGCTTTGTGTTCACAATCCTGGATGTTAACATCAGATCGTTCGCGGTCACTAAGATGAACTACAATGCGAAAGCCTACTGTGTAACCCTTTGCCAGCAGATATGCTTTCTGATATACGTATAACCTTCAGCAGCTCAAAAATAACGATAACCACTTCCCTCAGGAATGGCCCTGAATGCAATGAATGATTTTGCAAAAACAGCGGAAGAATGAAGCAATTTTTTAAAGACAACAGCTTGGATCACATTGTGGAAACGAGATTCGTCTATGATTAAATTAGAGTCCAAATGAGTAGCAAAAATGTTTACCTTAACCAAATATACTCCTACATCTATTTCATAAAAAACTTGAGGGGTTCGTCCAAAAAACAAAGAGAGGAGGAAAAAGTATGGGTGAATTAATTAAGTAGTAGAAGGCACGTTTTGTCAAAATTGCTGAAGGTACGTCTTCATCTCGGTCTCTAATAAAAACAACCACAAAACATAAGCTCCATTTTCAACTTAAAAAATGTTTGTCCTCTTTTGAATCACCATCAATAGAACTCCTTTATTTTGGACATCTGCAATTCGTTTGTGAATAATAATAATATTTGTATTCAGTAGTCACTCACCAGGTCGACACGCAAAAGTGGATTTATTTTCTAGATTAAGTGAGGAAGAATACTGCGATGCTTTATGAATATTGAAAAAATAATCATAACATGAAACAATAAGTTTTATTTTTATTCTACAGGAATTTTTCCACCACAAGGGCACTCAATTTGAAGATGAAATTTATTTGCAAACGACGTTTTGCAGAAAAGAAACAGCGCCTTTGTTATTAGGTGAGTTAAAAATAAAACAGTGCGTAAATAAGATGGTTTGTATTAACTTTACGTTAAGAAATCACAAAAGTTTTTAGTTTTTATTTTACAAAGATCCAATACTTCCCTTGACTGTGGTCAAATCACTAGTCGGGAAATCTGATTTTTCGCGAAAAAAGATCTGAGGGATGATTCCATGCAAAATAAATACTCACTTTCGATTTTCTTTTATTCAAAGGAGACACACAAAGCCATGCAATAAATCGTGCATAAAATTCTATAAATAATTCCTCAACTCACAAGCGCATTGTGGCGTGTAGGTGCTTTTATACTTCTTGTTTTCACAATAGAACTACTACCGTAACTAATTTCTTAAATACGTAGAATTACACAAATTAAAAATTCAAATAGCGAACTCCCTTTCAGGTGGGTGGGAAAAAAATTGTTAACTTTTTACTACGGGTTTCTACTTCCTGACCGAACTGAACTCATAAGTCTGACTGATTCGCACTGGATTTCTAGTAGACTAAAATTATGGAGAAGTGAGTATCCTAGCCGGAAGACACTAAGAGAAATTAAGCAGAAAGACCAATTTCTCCGACACATACGGGAGCTTCAAGATGGAATAATATAGCGTATTCGATGACTTTGCACAGTTGGAAGATGCGCGAATTGGAAGACTAAGTACAAGTGCGTCTTGATTGATTACTCACAAGTATGATAAAATAAATACATACTCGTACCATCAAAATATCACGAAAATAGTTCCTAGTGGGGAAACGGCTGATATTATTGGTGAGGACAAGTCTCATATATGTTAACCTCGGTAAATACGACAACTTTGTTATAAAAATTAGCTAAAGAATAATAGTACGGGAGGCAGCGTATCATTTTTTCAAGGAATTTTATACCGAATAAATTTCATTTATAACAGTTGAATAATATTTAATAATCAGCAAAATGAGCGTCAGTTGCCGCACCCGTGGTGGAATCCAAGGTGACAGCATGTAAAAGTGGTTAAAAATTTTGAATTTTAAAGTCATTTCATACCGCTCCAAAATTTAGGGGATGATTGTTTAGATCATTTTCAACCTAAAAATAATCGTCAGCTGCATTGAAGACGGGGGAATATATGTACGTCAGTCGCCTACATGACCATGTTAAAAATTTTGAATTTTAAAGTCATTTCATACCGCTCCAAAATTTTGGGGATGATTGTTTAGATCATTTTCAACCTAAAAGTAATCGTCAGCTGCATGGAAGACGGGGGAATATACGTCAGTCGCCTACATGAACACGTTAAAAATTTTGAATCTTTAAGTCATTTCATACTTAATGAACTTTATGCAGATGAATTTTCATACTTTTCAAAGAATAAAGAAAACCGTCAGCTGTTATAGCATGTTATAGCGGGGGTAATACCGTCAGTCAGGGTCAAAAACATGGTACGTGCTCAGTGCATATGAGTATTGTACAGTATCTTTCACAAATTAAATAACGATCTTTACACCATCAAGCGTCCTGCTGACGTCGATTGTTATTTTTGTTAACAATTAAAGTACTGTACATTTCAATTTAAATAAGAATTATATTAAATTAATATAAGTTTTATCACTTTATGCAGTGAATAATGAGTTTTCAATAGATTTTCATACTAATGAAGTTCGTGTCCGTTTTGAATTATATAGAAGAATATGTTTTCATAAAAAAAATGACTAAAACCGTTGGAATGCTAAATATTTTCGTTTTTATTGTATTAATAAATATTAATAATGTAGAAGAAGGCTTATCTCTACCTACTAACACAAAAATTGTTGAACGATTTCTTGGTTAAACTCTTCTGTAGTATCTGTTTCGTATTCATCAGTTTCCTCGCAACTATCCTCAAAGATTTGAAAAAACAATTACCAGAGGAAAAGTCTTGACTTTTGCAAATGCTGTACCTAAGATGAAATTGGCTATTTCTGGTAAATTAGTTGAAGTACGATTGCAACGTGATGTACATATTTGCTAAGGTATTGTTGTTGTCTTTAATAAAAACATTAAACATCGGCACAGTACTGACTTACCTATTGCCACCAGTACCATTAAAGCTTGTATTACACTGTTTGACCCAGCTGTCAGTGTCGGCAATTAACCGAAATGGGCCCTTCGTTAAATCTCTATATAGAACGTCATTCAAACGTGATTATCTCGAAACGTACTTTTCAAAGACGGTTCCCAAAATCGTCGGAAAACGGTTGAACCGATTATTTCCAAAATTTCACACATTATTTTTGGCCTTGACTTAGGATTTTCAAATTTTGAATCTGGTTGTTTGGTTGAATTTGTAAGGCTAAGACCGTTCGGGTAGCTGCCATACAAAATGTCCTTGAAGGCTTATGACCTCGATTTACGGTGACTACCGCGAGGACACTTTTTTGGCATGATCAACTTCACGAGACTGGCTGTTTTGTTGATATTTTCTTTTGAAATTTCCACAGAATGTTGTTTAACTGTAGTACTTTTACTGAAAACTGAAATACAAATAGTATCATGTGAATATGTACACTCAATTTACGAAACTCACTATAACTCAAGTAATCCTTTAGCTACGAATTTGGAATTTTGTTGGAGTGAAAACAAAGATCGAGGTAAACTAGTCAGCGAAATCCTTTCAACACTGCTGTAAATTCACACAAAACTTGATCACAGCCCCATCAAAAAAAATAGATTTCGAATGAAAATTTTCATCGAGGTCCGTACTGAGCTTAAACCTCGAACGTTATTTGGAGGTATACTGCTGATATTGACGATATTAAGGTGCTATAATCCGAGCAATTTCGAAGCAGTATCATATTAGTTTCGTCATTATTTCGGCAATGTTGCCTTTTTTTCAATGCCCTTGAAAAATTAAGAGCAGTCGTTCTTTTTTGGTCATGTCTCCGAGAATCGATGCGCATTTGTCTCGATACGTGTATTTACTTCATACAACGTCTCGGAGATTCTCGCAGACAGAGCGACATGTCCCCGAGAAATCTGTGAGATTCTCGAAGGTTTTACCAACTAGGTTGTATACAAATTACTTTATTGAAATCATGATATGCGATCCAAGTACGTTGTTGTTGGGTGATACACTAGTAATATTGACGTTATTATGATTTATATACAAGCAGTGTATCTCTGGTGTTACGGACTTTCAAGGTCCGAAACTATGAAATTGGCATAACGTTAAACCGTAGCCGAGAGACGCAGCAGTTGAATGCCTTTCACGAGATCAACCAGTTTCAATCGCTCCAATTAAAAATATTCGGTCCTTACAAAACATACTTTATCAAAGACGCGGGTTGATGCTGATAAATCCAGGCAAACCAATGTCGATGTATGGCATTGTGCATATAGTTGGCAAAGCTTTTAATTTCAATTTCAGAAAGGTCACGAGTACTGATAACGAACCGCGTTCTGGATGCCTTGTTGTGACAATTGTCGAAATGATCGAGAAAATTCATAAAATAGTGGTAGAGAACCGCAGATTGAAAGTGACTGAAATAGCTGAGGCTACTGGGATGTCAAATGAACGTGTACGCAATATTTTACATAACAATTTGTGCATGGTGAAGCTCTGGGAACTGCTTGATCTCAAAATCTCTGGCTTTCCGCGTTTGCTAATTATCGGTCCAAAGTTGCGCCGGAAGACTTTTTCGACCGTCGAACCACTAAATTCTAAAGGTGCTGGGGACCGCCGGGATCAACCTTTCAGTTTTTTGCTTCTCCAGGATCATCCAGCCAGGTTATGCTGACGCTGATGCTGAGTCCGATGGGCTCAGTCATTATAAAGATGACTCCGTTGCCGGAAGGGATTCCTAAAATAGTTGGTAAAGAATTTGATGGATTGATAATAACGGGAAGAACCGGTAAATTTTACTTCTTTTTTTGGTATTAATATTTTTTTTTTAAAGTTACTATATTAATTTTTTTAATTCTTTAATATACATAGGTGGGTGTGTCATTTTGTGTTACCTCTAATACCAGTTCACTGTACTGACTGAGGAGCACTTATGACACATCAAATTGGGCCCAGCGTCAGCATACAGCATGAGTATGTTGGAATTGTGAAATTTTTCCAGTTTGATGAGCTGCGAAACTATATTGCCTCCAGCTCTTCAGAATGCAAAATTTGTCTAGGCTTCGTGGGTTTCCCCATGAAAAAACCTAGGAAATCGGTGGGGTAATTACCATATAATTGTGACATGAAAAAAAAAAAAAACTATGTCCGAACAAGCCAACCAATCGAGGCTGACGCAATAAGAGCTTCCGAAGAAACTCCTCCACGGCGGCAGGCGAGAGGTCCTACGGCTTTATGTCATATGATTGGCAAGCGCCATCTTGGATCGCTTGTATTTCCAGCGGGCAGTTTCATTGTAGTCGGTACTACCACGAATTAGTGTGATCGGATGACGCGTTGAAAAACCCTAAAGCACGATGTTAAAGGTTTTCATGAATGTTCCGAATATTCGCTTCCCGATGTAGCTGTGTATTCCTGATGTACAGAGGTGCGGTCATAGCGATTTTAAGGCATTGATCTTGCTTTACCTGTAAACGTGAAATGTGACCAGGCCGATATGCACCATGCTCGAAAAGCATAACTTATGGCTGGCCTTATAACTAACTTGTGTAGAAGTAACTTGGTGCGTTGGGACAGTTAGATTGACAAAGGAGTGTGGTGGCAAAGACCTCCAAAAAAAGTTTCACGCTTAATTTAACCCTGAGGAAGTGGACAACTAGCTTCCAAGCAATATCGTCCCTGAAGATGTATTCGTGTAAGTGAGGTTGCAAGGAGTATGTTATGGCCTAACCTTTGGCGGGATTAACGTTAGTCATCGACGGCTTAACCAGACTTCAAGCTTCTTATGTTGTTCTAACTAAAACTTTAACTGACACGTTTCTCACACAAAACCACAAGTTAAAGTTCCAGTTGGAGCTTAACTGAACTACGGCACCTTTTTCGCTCAACATTTTTTTTATAGGCAAAGCTTTTTACAAATAAAACGAAATCTAGTGACATCCAGTTGAAACTCATTTGGCTGGCGGAGCTATTGCCTTTTATCTATTGATAAAAGGGGCTAAAATTGAAAACCCCTTCATTTTATTGAGGGTCCAGTCACAAGAGTTATTTGCGCTGGAAGCGCCCTAGAAATAAAGACAAATAATCAGTAGGAAAATTGGTAAAAGTAAGGTCACAGGTGAAGTCCAGGATCGAGTATTGTGCAGAGGAACTAGTGCCGGCATATACCTGCGCCGGGAGTCTTACAGGAACTAAAGAAGATTTCCGCATTCATGTCATTGCTCTTAATTCGTCAAATGTTTAAAAGTTGTTGTTTTTGATGGCAGAATCCGGATGAAACTGATCAGTTTCTTATCGGTCACAATATTACTTGGCTTCCGACCTTGCGATAAGAAAATTTCCACCTGATGACATTCGTCCATCACGTCCACAACTTTCATATAAAATTATTTGCAGTTTTCCGGCGTATGAAAAACAAATTGCTCACAGCGTTTCGTAGTCTCGGGCCCGAAATCGAACCAAATGGCCTTAACCTTGTACGCGAATTTCTCCCGTGTGGAGCATTTTTCCTTACCTTGAAGTTTCGCCGTCTGAATTTTCTTGTTTTTCCGAGTTCATGTAAAACTGTCCGGCGATCAATGGTGGCAATAAATCAACCGCTTTGTGAAGACTTTCTCAGTGATTTTGGTTTGTTTAAATTGTAGAAAGAAAAACGTCTAGAAATAGTGAAAACTAAAGTCGCGTTTCGCTTCGAAATTGCGAAAAAGAAACACGTAAGGAAAAACGATGTTCTGGACACTCCTCCGCGGGCCGAACACAGTTGAAAAGATCTCCTTGGCGGTGCTACGCTCCGATTTGATTCCGAGTTTGGCCGTGGTCAACTACACGAAACTTAGCACAAAAATAAAACCTTGTCCGTCCACGCACATTGATTTAACCGTGAATTTTGCTGCTGTCCGGTTTTTTTTTACCCGAAACGAAAAGAAGTTCCGTTTGTGCCTTCACGCTGCTTCACCACAAATTTCACGTTGCCTTCGTCAAGGACTTTTCCTTCCGTCGTCGCGAAAATTGGAAAATGTCAAATCACTTGCTGTGGCCGCTGCCTGCGCCTCTTGCTTCTGCTTGGAAATTTGCGCGAAAACGAACCAAAAAACAAAATTTCTTTCCCTCACTTGGCAATTTTTTTTCTTTTCTCGTCGCTTTGTTGATAATTTTCCAACTGGTTTTTGGCTATTTACGCGAAAATTTTGGCCGGAAACTTATACAGATTTTTCGCGTGACGTTTATTTCAGTACTGCGGCGATATTTGCGTTGATTTTTTTAAATATTTATTTAATAAGCGAGTTAGAAAACCAAATATCGTCCGTTTCGATTTTTTCTATGTGGGCCCTGAAAGTGACAGAAGGGAAAATTTTCGCTAGAATGCGAGGGCGGCAGTTGGAAGTTGTCTGTCTCGTTCTAGCACATGCAAATGAGGAGTCAAGCGCTACGATGACTTTTCCCGTATGCTACGGCGAATTCGTTGGCTTGTAAGACAAAAAAAAAAAAATTTTTTGGTTGAAGAGGTTTTCTTACAAATTTAATACGTTTTTTGCACTGAATGTTTGTGAAATATTTTATATTTGCGCAACGCCTTGTATTATCGAGAAAAAAAAAGAAAAAAAGAGAGGCGGCATTGCCTAATGTAAATAACGAACGCAATCATTTTCGCCGCAAATGTAGTATCAAAGATTTTGACATTTCTTATTTGACAGTAGAGTGTGATAGCGCGATCAAGGGTTTTCCTGTTTTGTGTCAATTTTTTTACTATACACAAATTGATAATTATTCAATATTTGATAAATTAAAAGTAAGGTGAGAATCAAATTTGTGCGCCCATGGGAACTGGTAGACCTAGTGATAGATCAAATTGCAGGATGCAGGCGTTTGAAGCTAGCGAAATTTTTCCTTTAGTAATGTGTTGTGACTGCAACTTTTGCGTGCATTGTATTTTTTATTGATGTACTTCTTTAACTTAATGTTGCTCCTGCACATCTCCCTTTCGTTTACCGTGGCTTGCTTATCAACAACACCTTTATCTTGTGACTCGATAACTTCTCAAAGACTTCAATTAATACAAGACGCGGCAATTGAGAGTCATGTTTTATCGCACCGGTTGTTAAATTTGCAAATAAGGATTTATCTAAATATGTATTCATAATGATGTCACTATTAGTATGGCGACGGTATCAGCACTTAGGTCAATAATGAGAACTCCTAACCGGTTGGTTTCGTGAAGAAACCGAGAAGCCCTCATTCACCTTCACCAAGCCGGTTTGACCTTTTACGATCAAATTAGATTAGTTAGAAGATTGTGGAGGACAGTCTGGAAATTTCGATTCACTGCAGTTTATTTGTCCTCCCTCGAGGCGGTTATATAAATAAATTTTAATATAGGCTTGAGCGAGTTAGATATGAGTTCCAATGGTGCTAGCAAGTGATGTCATAGAAGTCGGACTCTTGCGTGCGAGTTCTTCGCAGTGAACGTGCATAGAACCTGCCCTTCTCTAATCAATCGGCCAATATCGTTTAAAATCAGTACAATCGTTTGCAGATGGCTTTAAAGCTAACAGTGTTCTGGAATTAGCGTGGTCAAGCGGCGAACATAATTGCGGCTCATTTTGAGTAAATTAGAAGTTCGTTTCTTGGAGTGACCATCCATGAACAGTTTGGACTGTCTGCATCCCACCGTTCTTCTTTAGTTGAGATCAGTTTGGATGTTAATCCAATCCAACAGCCTTTCTTTTTTGTTGGCATTTAACAGAAAGGCACTGGTTCTGTAAATTGTAAGTAAACTCCTTTTTTCGCTAAATGGTTTGCACACTCGTTGCCTACAATATCACTGTGTCCAGGAACCCATACTGGTATAAATGTGTTACAGCTTTTTGTATTCTTGTAAGCAATCGCACGTTAAGTTGGATCTAAAGCAAAATAATTTAAGAGCAAGTAGTGCTTCTCAGCTGTCAGATATAATGTTGATCTTGTGATTCTTGTATTCTCTTCTAATGTTTATCTGAAGCATAGTTGAATTGCATTAATTTCTGCTTGGAAGATCGTACTGGACTTGTCAAGGCTGGTATAATTTTCGACTCTTGGTCTGTGTCCATAAACATCTGCTCCAACTCCCTCATTCGTCTTAGAGACATCTGTATATCAGATAAGTTTTCCTTTTCAAATTGCCTATGTGTTTCTACAGTACCTGGCCAATGAATTATACTCAAAGCATTTTTCTTCGAAATGCAACAATAATGACCTCAGGTAAAAGTCCCTTGTGGGTATTTCCATATATTAAGAGTAGTGAATACCCTGGCTGTTGTGCTATGCATTTATTCCATTGTTTTTATTGTCTTAATTCCTGTTATTCGATGGAAATTTACAGGTACTCTTTTTTGGTGGACATTTTAAAATTTTCAATCTGTATATAATCCAGTATTAAAAGGTCCTTTTAACATTTTAATGGTTCTTGTGAGTGAATACAGTGTACGAATAAGATTTTAACAGACATTTCGGTAAAAACTTAAAAGTAATAATTTTTTAACAGTGTTTAGTGTAATTTGTATATGTTGTATATATAATTTGTATTTAAATGCCCTTTTCTTTACTTCCTACATTAAATGAATTAATGAATATTCAATAAAAATTGAAAAATAACAAAAGTATGCTGTATATTGTTTACTGAAAAATTTTAAGGCTAATATGCTAATGGTTGGTTTGAGTATAATTCATTGGCCAGGTACTGTAAGTCCTTGCGAGGTCAGAACACCACTTTGAATGGTATTTCAAATATGTATTTTGGTATAAACTTGTCTAAAAGCAAAAGAATGCCGAGGATAGGGTGGCTCATAAAGCTACTGGAGACGACAAGCCACCGGTTTTAAATAAAGCGCTTTGAAGCCACAAAAACAGTAAAAAAAGAGGCAAAACTGGATCGTTATATCAAATTGTTGTTGTTTTAGCGTGTGAGTGAGTGAGACGAAACAGTAGCTCAGTTCTGTAACTTATGAATGAGAAATTTCTCACCAAAAAGTCAAAAGGAGGAGGAATTGATGCAGTTTTCTTTCTGCATTCTCACCAAATGAGAAAGAAACGTAATTGATTAAGCATTTGGCAATCTTTCATTTCTCATTTGGTGGGAACACAGAGAGAAAACTGCATCAATTCATCCAGGTCATCCTTTGTTGTTGGCTTACTTGGGTCTGTGCAGTTATCTGCAAGGTCTTGCGCCACCATACGGATTCCACAAAAATGATCGCCTGTCTATTGCCTTATACATCCAGTGAAAGATATTCGGTTTATTTTAGAGCCCAGGAAGAACTCTTCAGGTCCAAAGAGAAATCCTAGCCTTTTCAGTGGTGCACATTCCAGTTCATCTAATCATCCAAGGTTATTTGACTTCACTGGAAAACTCGATTCCTTCACCGGAAAGCTTTGGGCTTTTGAGTTTACTCCGATGCTTTCTTCTCTTGAAAGCAACGATAGGTGTCTTTTTTGGGTTGACGCTTAGCTTAGCTTAGTCCTCTCTGCAGATGATTGAGATAGTGTCTTCAAACCTGCCTCGTACTAGGATGGCTGTGTCATCTGCGTAACCTTGAACATCTATACCAGATGAGATTAGTGGTTTATTAACCGTAATTGGCCGCAATACCGATGATAGCACCCTTTCCTGCGGGAAACCTTGAAGGGCGTGATTGCAATGGTTTCATTTCAGTGAGGTACTTATAACATATTTTCTGGCATGAATATTATCCATCTCTTGGCTTTTGTCGTCTATGCTTACTCCTGAATATAATTGCAAATGTATTGATCAGAGGCTCGCTCCATATCCAGGAATCCACGACTGCAATCTCTTTGCAGTGGATCATCATCATCAATGGCGCGACAGCCCAAATTGGGCCATGGCCTGCAGAATATATTGTCTGAGGTCATCTCGGTACAGCGCCCGCGTTCTCCAATTTGTGCATCTAAGAAGCGATCTGCAACTGAGTCCTCGTTTCTTTTTCGCGGTTCTCCCACCAGTCGTTTGCCATGAGCTCTACATTTCAGTGTGCGTTTGGGAATTCTTCCGTCGTTCATTCGTTCCACATGAGCTGCGATCCGGCTGGGTCGTGATGAAAATGATCCACATTCTCCAGATTATAGTCCCGCATGGTCATATTTTCTTATGTTGGCGCGTTTCTTCTTTTTTGTGTCATAAACTTGGTCTTATTTTCATTGACCTTTAACCCGACATCCCTTGCCACTGATTCTAGACAGTAGAACACTTGCTTTACGTCTGGAACAGATCTGGCCATGATGCTTATGCCATTCGCGTACACCACTTGTTGAGAAAACCTGATTAGGAGGGTACTTCTGGTATCAACGGGTACCTTTCTGATGACATATTCCAGGCGAGATTGAAGAGCATGTTAGCATGGTTCAGCCTGGATTCTTCGATTGCATACAGTACATTACGATCTATACTATCGTATGCCTATCCGATGGTGCACTTGGTGTTATAATTGGATCAGTAGCCGTCACTCTGTTCAGGCTTAGCAGCTTTTTAAAGTACTCAACCCTTTGTTTAATTTGTTGTGCGTCACTAAAGATACTTTCTTCCTTGCCTTTACAGAGGTTTGTTCGTAGCTTATAGCCTTCTCTTATTTATCGGATCGTAGATTATGTGAGTTCATGTCAGTATTTAGGATTGTAATTATGTCATTATTGTGTTTTCGTTTCTTTCGTCTGCAGATTTTGTTTGATAATCGCCTAAGCTCGTTGTATCTTTCCTTTTCGGCTCTCGTCGGTCTTTCAATGTATTCCTTGAAAGCTTCATTCCTTTCCCAGTCATTATGTTTCTGTTGATGGGGATTGGGATTTTAGTCCAATTATCTCTTTTGCTGTCGTTCTGATACCATCTCTCAACTGTGCTCACTCTTGATCGATGATTGTCACTTCGTCAGTTAGTAGTGCTTCAAAGCGTGTGTGTAGCGCTGTAGCGAATCACTAATCGAACTTTTCTTAAAACTAAACCGAGAGAAGTCCAGAATAAAATCCGCAAAAATTAAACCAATGCAGAGCCGAAGCAAAAGATTAAAATTATGGTAGCTGGTGGTATAAGTGCATATAAAATCGGAACGTATCGTAACCGGAGAAAAACAGGCAGTTAGCAGTAATTACCACCATCGAAAAGGCTAACAATATTTTGAAAATATCTGAGAAATAGTATTCAAAATCCAGCATGAGTTTCGTAAATTTCCATGCTATAGAGCAAAATGTTATTTTTCATCCGTCTGACCAGATTAGCCCGGCTACCTCTGTCACTGAAGCCTTAATTGGGCCTATTGGGGCCTCCACGTAGATTATCTATTATATAATTCCTCTTAGCATCGCATTCAATGATAGTTACCATTTCTCGAAGAGAAATACTCAAAGAGTTCTTATGGTTCCATGAAGCTCTGGCCGTAGTCACGAAGACTTTTGTAACAAGTCTTTCTCATTCACAGAGAATGGTGCTTTGGTGTTTCGTTTTCGTAATCGCAAATTCTACATATTTTGCTCTCAGAAATACCAATTGTATGTAGATGCGATATTTTCCCCGAATGTTTCTATGTAATGGAAATTTGCGGTTTTTAGCACATTCAGATGTCTACTTTGCTGTGCTTAACGGTACCCACAGAATGGATGTCGTCCCATGAAGATAGCTTCTACATTTTTTCTTAGAAATTGAGTCTGCCATTTCGTTACCTCCGTAGCCGCTGTGTCCCGGAATCCAAATAAGATTAACTCTACTCTGGTTTCCGTCTTCAAGCAGGCACTGGAGGCAATCCTAAACAAGTTTGGAGTATATTTGAACTGACTGAATAGCCGATATTGCTGCTTCTCTTTCCGACAGAATAAATTTGTGTTGGTTTTTGTCTGATATTTTCTCTACTGCAGAGTTCAAAAACATGAGTCTCTGCCTGGAAGACAGTGGATGCCTCTACACCTTGATCTGTTTTGGATCCATTTGTGTATCAGATTATGGATTCAGGTTTTGGGTGAGTTCGTTTCTGGCTCAACCCTCCCTCTCAGGTAGGACATTTTTTAATGGCCTTGTGAAATTAAATTTCGGTAGCATTGGATCAGAAAGAGGTATCGCTAGGGTCCTTGTTGAGTTCCTCGGAAAGAGTTGGGTAAGCTGTTTGGCGCTCAGGATACTTCATTTAAGCCCTAAGCGGCCGATGATGATTGTTTTGAAAAGGGGATTACTCATATATTTTTACATTTGCGAGCAAAGGATAGAAATAAGCGTCTAAATACAGAATAAGATTATTATACCATCATAACTTCTCCCACGCTCGTTCCAGGTTTCCCTAGACTTGTAGATTGTAGATGATGCAGGACGGTCTAAAAATTCCGACTCATTGTGCCCTCTCCCCAAAACCTGAGCCGCTTATTGTGATTGTCTCCACTAGGCTTGCTGCACGTTGTTCTCACACACTTTTTTATCGGTAATAGACCTCTCTCTCGCCATATGTTTATTTTCTGATTGAAGTATACTTTATGGTGAAAAGCGTGACCCTCAGCCATTTCCCGAGTGCAGCTCGACAAATACCGCTTCAGTATCCTTATATAAATTTTTTCTAATGATGTGCTCAAAACAAATGTTATCGGAAGCGACATAGGCATTAATGCCTCCTCTGGAAGCATTCTTTCTTAGTATTTCGACCCTCATAAAATTGTTTACGAGTTGCAAGCATTATTTGATAATAAAAAAAATATTACCATTTTTTAGGACAAAATTATTCTATTAAAATATGGACCGAGAAAGCTTAAACAGTCTAGAAATGAGCACTGATGTTGGAAAAATAAAAATAATCCTACTGGCATTTAATGAGAAGGTAAAACAGTTCTTCTTTGCTACCCAAAACTTACTACAAATCGAAATTTCTTCTAGCATGCAAAACTCTTTGATTTCTCTCAGTTCAACGCGTCGGGCCAGTGGCCAGTGATTTGGAAAGCTGTCTTCAATATTTTACGTAACGATCAACACACCGACGTCTATCTTGAATGTTTATCGTGTGTACGGATTTTGTCGCGCGACAAAATCTATTTAAACTCGACTATAGATGCCAAAGATTTCGATTGTCTCTTGAAAATTGCCAATCTAACCGATCAATTGGGTGCACAGAAGTGGCTAGTTTCGAATAACATAATAGTTGAAGCGTTGAAATGCCTATGCAATATGGTTTTTCAGAGCATGAAATGTCAGGATATGTGCTCTAAAAATTTCGCAGTCGACGGAATCTTGAATCGTGTGAAGAGTCCGCAAATCTTTCCGTACGAAATCGAGTTTTTCGATATGAAGTTGCTGTTTTTAATCACTGGCCTAAACATTAAGACCAGAAGTCGTGTAAGAGACGATCTGAACGGGTTGGCTTATTTAACTGAATGGCTCAATTTGAAAATCAACGATAACGATAAGTCGGAAGAACAGATCGATTTGATTTGCGAAATTTTAAAAGTATTGTTTAACATTACGGTAAGTTCGGATGAAGACAGTAATTCGGAAGAGAATGAAATCGAGTATAGGCGACTTACGTCGATTGTGCGCGGTTTATTGCTAGACTATTCCACTCTGAATGGCGAAAAGGAGATTCAACTAATTTCGAATGTTGTGAACCTACTGAACAATGTTCCGACTGTGTGCATTTCGGAGTTGCTTGTGGGACAAACCAGTGTTCACAAAGAAAGCGCTCAAGCGAAAATCTTCGAGAGTAAATGTGTTCTAGCTGTCGATGTTCTATTGGAGTACTTGAAGCGAAAATTATATGGATCACGGGTATGTTTTACATTTTTATTAACACAATATTTGCAGTATATAAGATAAGTTTCAGGACTCTCCCGGACAGTATGAAAATGTCGCACCAATTTTAACAGTACTGGTAAAGTGTGTTCGTTCCAGTTCGACCCTACGTCATTATATCCGTTCGGTCATACTGCCGCCACTTCAAGACGTGAAAAGACGTCCCGAAGAGGGCAGTGAGTTGCGAAACTATCTGTGTCGTTTTCTAACCATTCCATATACTCAACTGCGCGATTTAGCCGCTGAACTCCTTTTTGTATGTTGTAAAGAAGATGTCGGTCGTATGATCAAACATACTGGGTATGGAAATGCAGCCGGACTACTGGCAAGTCGAGGCTTACTGGGCGGCCGCAGTAATCCAACCGCTGAATATTCTTCTGATAGTGAAGACAGCGATACGGATGAATATAAAAAAATGCAACATGGAATTAATCCGGTACTGGGATGCTATGAAGCACCTAAACCAAATCCGCTCGAAGGCATGAGTGATGAACAAAAGGAATACGAAGCAATGCAATTGGTCAACTTAATGGATAAATTACATCGACAAGGTATTATACAGCCATGTAGGATAGGCGATGATGGTAAGCCACAACCGGTCGAAGATATTCGGCAATTGCAAGAGGAAATACCGCAACAGCAAATGGACCATAAGAAGAAAACCTAAACAGAGTTTCGTTTTACAACAGCAATAGCATTAGTAATGCCTTTTTGTATTTAATGTCTAGCTTTAATGAATAATTTTTGCTTAATTTCAATATTTTCTAGCAATTAAATATATTTTTCCGCCCAAAAATTTTTTTACACAAGCTGACACAACTAGTCTTTAGTGTTGTGGTTTGACTTGTGTTCCTACTACATATTTATTTTTAAGTTGTAACGATAATGTAAATGCTAGTATAAGTTGATCGAACTGCTTGGCTTATGCTTCTGAAAATAAAAATATTCATTAAAATGAATGATAATAAATCTATCATTGATATGAATCGGATTTTTTGAATTAACGAGCACAACTCGCCGGCCAAACATTTCTTTAGACCACCGAACTGGTAACAGTATAAAGCGTCATTCGGATACTGCACTTGAACTAAAAACATATCGAAGTCAAGATTTGATTCTAGTCAATCCTAATGACTAGTACCTTCGAGTGTGGATTTTTTTATATTCTTTAATACAATGTTCAGTCATTTCTTGTAAATTTCATCAGAGCATATCGGGTCAGGCCCTGAAGGATACATTGTCTGAAGTCATCTCGGTCAGAGTACTCAAGTCCTCCAATTTGTGCAGCTGAGAAGTGTTATGGGTTTAACATATAACTCTTTTTTCCAGAAAAAATCTTTAACAAGTTAAATAAATCAAATTAAGAGAATGCGATCTTAAGTAACTCAATTTTTCTAATCAACTTCATGTCTTTTCTAAACGTCAGTTCAGTTAGACTGGATGAATAGTAGCATATACAACAAGAGGCGATGTGGAATCTGCGTCAACAGAGTACTAGTATATTTTCCAATATTATCCAACTGCTTTAGGACAGATTCGGTTTGAAAGCTTTGGGTGAGCTTTGTATCTTTACTTGGGATTCAGTGTCAGTCATGGTCATTTTGGTAAATCGGACGAGTTTTGATGGGCTTCCGAATTCAAGCATTAACTTATATATGTAGAACATTCATCGATCTGTACTATAATATGCCTGGTGGATGTCTACGTTTGCAAGTTTATCGCCACTATAATTTTGGTCATGAAGTGTGGTTCTAACAAAAACGCAACCAACACTCGTAAAAACGAATGGCATCTGCTCAGGAAAATCAGAAAACTGTCCAGATATAGGATTGGTATATGGTTTTTATTATATTGATCTTAAAATAAGCTTTTGGGTGGTGTTTCACAATCTGATACGCATCTATTTGCGCCGACTATTCCCGTACTGGTACATTCCTGAATGTTCTCCTTCAGAATTTTTTTTGAAGCACTGCAAGTCTCAATGATAAAACTTTGTGTTTGAAATTGCGGTGAACAATTTGAAGTCAATAAAACTCCGCCTACTGGCTAAACAACCCAAGGTAACTGAAAGCCGCTCAAACCCCTCCCCCCCCCCCCCTTGACCTTAAAACCCCCTCGTGCGCACGGGCCTGGCAACCAATAAGAGAAGCAACGGAAAACACCAGCGATACAAAATACATCACCGTCGTTATAAAATGTTGTGATCCTAGTCAATAGCATTTTGTTTCGGCACACGATCTCCCAACCAAATATAAATTAGCCCGCCGTTGACAAAAGATGATGGGTTTGCTTACAGCTTACAGAAAAGAATTTACTTGTGGTTCCGTTTTGTTCATTCATCTGCTGCTTCTGAAACAAATTTAAGTGAAATTGGAAGAGGCAATAAAGTTAGTTCCAGAAGAAGTAAATAAACAATTTATCGTTGTTCTTACTGTCTATGGAAAGAAATATGCTAGTAAATGGTGGTGAGAACCGTAAGCTGCCAAAAATTATGTAAGTGAAGCAAGTTTACTTGGTCGCCGCTCGTTTCCGCTTATGTGCAATGATGATTCAGCTCATTCATAGCTCTACTTTGGAATAGTCGGAGGCGATTATTACCCGAGAACTTTGAAGTGTACATGATTATACAGACATATTTAGATTCAATTTATTTTTTATAAAATTTAGTAAATTTTGAAATAAATAAAGAAATAATAAATCCCTCTTTGCGGTTTCTTGCCTATTTTAAAATTCATGCTTGTCATTTTAAACATTTTTTAGGTTCGGAAAATCCGTTCCCTGTTGATGACAAAGTTGATCGTCTTTTGGGCAGCTTAAATCAAAACGGTTTATCATGCTGCGACCATAAATAAGTTTGCAAATATAAAATTTCTGTTTTGGTGCTAGTTTTCCATGGACCTTCACGTATGCTTACTTACTTTGCGAAGATTAAGCAAACATGAGTAACTATTAGTTACCTTGGAACTAACTCTTTTTTGGAGCTAAATTAGCAATTCCATCCATGTCATCAATGGCGCGACAGCCCAAATCGGGCAAGGGTCTGCAGGATACATTGTCTGAAGTCAGTTCAGCGCCCGCGTCCTCCAATTTGTGCATCCTCGTATATTTTTCGCGGTTTTCCCACCGGTCACTTACCATGAGCTCTACCTTTCAATGTGCGCTTGGGAATCCTTCCGTCATCCATTCGCTCCACATGACCTGCCCATTGTAGCCTACGGAATTTTATAAGAGTCGATGCGGCTGGGCCGTCATAAATGTTATACAACTCGTTGTTGAACCGAATACGCCATTCAGTGCCTTCTCTTACTGGTCCTAAAATTCTTCGAAGAATTCGTCGCTCAAAAGCGTCTATTGATTTTTCACTTGCATAGCACAGGTCTTATTATGGTTTTGTATATGCGAAGTTTGCTCAGCCTGTGCACTTTTTTCGATTCCATTCATGTCATATCAGGAAAATAAAATTTCTGTTGCCAAAAATGTAACTGTTTTTTCTAACGCAGTTTTCTGTGAACGGAGGCTTGTGAGTGAATATTTTGACTTGAAAAAGATATGTAAGAAATTTCTTCGTTAAAAATTGCAATATTACGAGCAAACGGTAACTGAATTGGCTGGGATAGGTCCTTTCGGTGCACGGACCTTACATTTTTTTTTTGCGAACGATTTTAAAATGCATTCCTGGAGAGAAATGTGCCGATAATGTCGACTTATCTGTAAGTGAACTACTTAATTGAAACCAATAGCTAATTTTATAGAAATTAGCTCAAGGTCAGCTAAACTCTCTAGCTTAATTAATTCAGACCACGATTTTTAGATGAGCTGTTTGAAGGATTTCTGTTCCGTCTGTCAATAGGGTAGTTCCTAGAAATATTCTTCACACCGGTGATACTGAAAGAGAACCAAGTTTCCGTTGCGGTGGGTGAGATTGTGCCTATAAATGCAGTTCGGATAGATAATCGACGACTTCAATTTCGGAAATACATCGGAAAGCAGCAAGTTTTGCATGATTATTGACTGATGATTTTCACTAAAAGAATAGATGACTAAATCTCATAGACCAACCATTTCTCAAACAAACTCGCTGGAATTCCTACCCCTAAATTCATGAAGCGAAGGATGTTGTACGTGCTTCGTGCATGCACCTTAAATTTCAATATAATTCCTGAAGCTTTACCCTTATCGCCAGTTGAGTGGCTGAAAATTAATCAAAGGTTTCTGGAGATTTAACTTTTCAATTTTATTTACTTAGACCTTCTTGCCACAAGCAGCTGACAAATTCTCTCTTTACACGAGCTTCACGATGCCTCTCGCGAAACAATTAAAACAGAAATAACATTAATGCCGGTTAACAGTACTTCGCATCGATCGATTTCGGTGGCGTAGGATCTTCAAACTCATTCAGTTCGGCATCGTAGTACTGAGCTGCTCGGAATGGTCGCAGCTCCCACGGAATTTGATTTTCCATATGCGTCAGCTGAACGCCCAGGTCCTCTAGTGTTGGGATTCCAGATTGCACGACATCCGTTGCACATTCTAACTCCAAGCGTTCCATATGAAGTCCGGCAATCGGCGCGCCGGGACAAATCATTTCGTTTAATTTTGTCTTCAGTATAAACGAAGGATCGAAGCGCATATCGTAACGCCAGTATCCCCACCAGTTTTCATCTTTTCGCATAACGCGGTGGAACCAATCGACAAGTTCGCTGAGAAGATAGCGTTTGGGTCTGCAAATAAAATAAACTTTAGTGAAATAACGACAGAGCACCAAAAGTGATATTACCCGACAGCTTGATAGACTTTTCCGGCTGTTTCCGGATCCTTGACAATGTTGACGATGGCCTGGGCCACATCGCTTACAAAGACGGGCTGCTTAATTGTCGATTCGCCCTTTCTCCAGAGCGGCATTGCTCGAAATTGTCGCCGCCAGATGTGCGAGTAGTAGCGAAGGAAGCGATCCTCTTGCCCGTATATATCGGCCGGGCGAAGTATTGTCGCGCCAGGGAACTCCTCCCGAACAGCACACTCCCCATAGAATTTGCTCTTCAGAAACTTACTGCCACCTTCGATGATATACTTTTCGGGATTTGGACTTGCATTCAATGCCGAAACATGTACGAACCGATCCACACCCGCTTCGCGGCAAATTCTAGTCAACGGATAAGACTTCGCTTCTAAGTTCCAGCCATCAAACAAATTAACAAATTACAAACCTGGCAAGACGACGCGCACCGTCCACATGAACATCGTTATACTTGTAGTTTTTCGTTTCGAATTCGCGCCCAACCAAATTGATCACAACGTTCGAGTACTTGACAGCTTCCCGTATCGATTGTTCGTCCTGCAAATTGTAGAAATGAAACAGGACCTGCCCCAAGTCACCGGTCAGCTTTAATCGAATGACGTCGCCATGGTCGCCACGATACGGTAAAACGAGCTGCGTACCGATTTTGCCTAACTTGTTGCAGACGTAACGACCGACAAATCCGGTTGCCCCGAACACGGTGGCTACAATTCCGTTAAAACTGGATCGGCCGCCCGTTCCACGCTTCAATGCCGACAGATTTGTGGTCTTCAGGGGTCGCGGTCCTTCGGTCGAGTACGGCGCACGAAGGCATATTACGCCCAGCGCGCTTGTCGGCAGCCCTATAACAGAAGAGTGCATTTGATGAGAACATAACCTTCTTCTTTAAACCATTATATAAGTTTCGGAAAGTAGTAAAAATCTCCCATAAGGACATAATTAGGTGGTACTTACTCGCCACTTGTGACGTGTTAAGCAAAATGAGAGAACCCATTGCCGTTGTTTCTAAGTTATGCCGAATTTGCAGGCTCCACCGAAAATTCCTTCCAACAAATTTTTGACACAACTGACAGTTTGAGTTCTTATATTTGGGAACGTTGGTAGTGTGGCTGTCAGAGAGAAAAGGGTTCCAGTGCGAGCGAAATGTCGGTGAGTGAAATTCGATTGAGTTCAAAAAAAACTTAACGGATAAAAATTTTCAGCAAAAATCTAGCAAAATTGAAAGAGAACCCATTCTGACGATTCTGCTAAGAACAATATTTCGACTGTTATAAAAGAAGAAAATAATATAATGGTTTAAATTTTTTCTTTGTAATTTATTTCAAGCTTTCCTGGGGTGTGTTCAAGATACCAGCTATAGCTGCTTCGAAAGCATAGCATAGCAAGACTGTAGCAGCTGTCAAATTCAGCCATAGCCACCGCCAACTTAAACTCAGGCCGCGCACATATGACAGTTCGTCATGAGAAATGCCTCGATTTTGCCTCGATTGGTGACGTCATGGCTCGATCTCCATACAAAATTTTCACTCATCGAGGGGAAATCGAGGCATTTTCGCTCTTCGAAAATTCAGTTGCGCGGCTTTTATCCAGAGGGCAATGGCCATAGCATGAAATAGCTTCTTCGGGTTTTGAACAGCCAAAAGCAGCTTGTATAGCTAATAACAGCTGTTCGACAAGCACATACGCAAGTTGGCGTGGCATATAAGACATTTGTTTGAATGACTTTGAATACTTACCGCATTAACTGCTTCTAATGTTTCCTTAAATTTTTCGTTAATTTCTAATGCTAATGATAGAGTTTCTTCCAGTTTTAAAGACTGAAAATAACGTTTCGACGAAAGTGACAGCTACACACACATATAAATATTGCAATAGCCGCTTTCTAGCTACACTCGGGAGTGCGAGCAAGAAAAAGCAGCTATGGAAGCAGCTTTTTAAAAATCTTGAACAGATCTCGTGTCAAATAGCAAGCACGAGAAAGCAGCTTTTTGGTTGCATTGAACACAAAAAAGCAGCTAATAGCAGCTAAAAGCAGCTATAGCAGAAATCTTGAACACACCCAGGGGAGTCGCTAGGACGCCATATTTGAAAAGTCGTGTCTTACTTTTCTTGAGAAGAAAATTGCGAATATTTTGTTAAAGGTCGAGTTTAAAGCATCGAATTTGCAGATTTAATAGTCCAGCGATATTTGCTAGTAGTTCCAAAGCGTTGAAATTGACAAAAATAAGTCTTTATTTCCGATTAGAACAAAATAGAAGGCCGGTCGCGGTCGCCATTTTGGACGCTTGGCTCGGAGGAAATTTCTTAGAAAAGATTTGAGGATTGATTGTTCTATCGGCCTCTCCCCCCTCAATCTCGAGAGGGCTTGAGGCCTGGTTAGATTTCCTACACCGCTTCCACCCAAAAGCGATATCCGTTCAGCTGCCCTCGCTCAATCGAGGTCACCTTGAGCACTATCGTCTCAGATTGACATTACGGCAGCCCCCTAGAGACTTCCTTGGCGTAAAACACTAGGATTCTGGACTTCGGAAGTCCGAAACACGTGGACCCAGGGGCGGCGGGCCATCTGGCCTCTGCGGGAGTCCCCCAATCTACAAAAAATAAAAGTAACATCAGGCGCCCCAAGCCATATCCTGGGCGGGTGCCGCCCAAGGTCACCACTCCAGTAAAGTGCACCTTGCACAAACAAGCCGCCGGTTCGCCTTTCCCCTCGAAAGTGCCTACTCTTCGCAACATTCTCGCTGCCGCAGGGCATGACATCGTAACAGTTAATGCCCTACTTGATTTGGCCAAACCCGTCGCACAAGGCCGTGCCCTCACAGCTTCAACATCTAAAGAACAAAAGCACGATTCCACTAATGGCCCAAGTGTTATCTCGTCGCTAGTCACCGTAGCTGCTGCCAATATGGATACTGATCAAACGCCGCCTGTAGCCTCCCTCGCAGAAGCACCTCCTTCAGATCAGGTAGTTGTCCAACAGTTATCTCACACAGACCACTCTTTGCCGTCGGCAGATATCGACTTAGCCGGACTTTATGATAAATTTATACGTGTTTCCGGGCGACGTGCCATCAAACACCCTGTTCCTCCTCCCCTATTACTCCGCAGCCGGACGACAATCGTTTCTCGCTTTTCACGGATGCCAACGCCGGCTTCGATACTAATATGGACAACGAGCCCCAGTCCTCTGAAGCCCCAGCACCCCAGAGTTGGTTCCCGGTCATAAAACTTGAAAAAATAACCGCTCGTGGCGTCGCTGAGTGGATGTCTGCGTGGCCGCAAGTAAAATATAAAATCTTGTCGAACAGAGCTGGGTTCGTCAGCCTTAAAGTAAATTCGCTGGTTGCCCACGTCGGCATTCTCAACACCATCAGGGAAAAGATGGGTTCTGGCATTGAGGGCCACACCTTTACCCCCCCCCCCCGCATTAGTGCCGAGTTTTCCCCCGATGAAATCATATCTGATCTTGCCCAATGTCCGTCCCTGGGGCCATTAAAGTATCACCAGTCTCCACGCCTTGGTCCCGCTCCAATGGTCGCTTGCTTGACTTATTCCGTGTGTCATTCAACTCTGCTGACGATCTTAATTTGGCTATTAAATTGCGCTTTATATTACATCAAAAAACGACATGAGAACGTCCTCGGAAACGAGACGTCACCCAGTGTTATAACTGCCAACGCTATGGACACGTTGCAGCGAACTGCGGCCACGCGGCTAGATGTGTCGCTTGCCTTGAACCTCACCTCTCTGTGCCGTGTCCTCGCAAGTCCGCCGAGGACATTTCTTTGCTCTCCCCCCCTCAATGCGTTGTTTGCGGTGCTAAGGACCACCCGGCTAACTTTTACAATTGTCCGGTAAGAATTCGTAACAGAGAGCGTACGTCCGCTGCTGTTCTGAATAAACGTTCTCAGGTGCCCCCTGCTGGCACCCCTTGACGTTCCAACCACCATGCGCCAGGGTTGCCCCCCAACATAAGAGCGGGCACTTCATTCTCGGATGTGGTAAAAGGTCCCAGTGCCCTCCCAAATGTTTCTGCTTTTTCATGGCTGGAGCAGCAGGCCGTCGACTACCTGGGCCACTCAGTCTTCGACATCTGCGCTAAAATTTCTTCCTTCAAATCCCATTTCACCCGTTTGAGCGAATCCGAACGCCCGTAGGCGCTGCTATCTTTTCTTATTAGTTTCTTCTCACCAAATAATGCCTAGATTCAATCTTCTCAATTTAAACGTCAACTCCCTCAGTAATGGGGATAAACAGATCTCTTTTAGTGCCGCATCGACAAGTGGAGGTCCCACCCCTTATTCTCCGTTCGCTCACTATTCTCCGAACCCCCCTGGCCCGACAACTCCTATCACCTCGATCCAATTAAGATCCTTTCCGACTACATCCCCCCCTCAATGGATACCGGTCCCCCCACCCATTACCGCACTTCTATTCACACCCACCTATTAACACCTACAGAGGGTAGGTCGCCCCACGTGCCGCGTTTACATCTTGTCACGCTCATCATGGAGTTGTCTGCTGTATACTGTTTTTCTGTTTTTCTTTTTATTTGGTGCTCCTGCGCTCCGAGGGTACACTTCGTTGTAAAGCATTTCATGTTCCTTCTCAATTTTATCTTTAATCAGTGATATATATATAATTGTTACCAAACGTAAATATTCATATGGATCTCATAAATCTTTTAGAGCAAATAAGTCTTACTCTATCGCATTGCTTAAGCCACAACTGTCGTAAAGGACGAAATTGTCAAATATCACGTCGGGGAGCGTCGCACATCCTCCTTGTCTTCCTGGCTCTCCAGAGCTTTTGGGTGGAGCGGAGGATGTGCGACGCCTCCCGACCATCTTGTCACATTTAAAATCTTTTGTTCGGAACAGAATAGGTTCCATTTTCTTTGTTTTATTATATTATCTTTTGTTTTAGTATAAGTTTATTTATATTAGTTTTAAGTCTCGAAATGTTACATGCCAAAATGAGCATTTGGCTCCTCACTAACTAGTACATTCTCGTACATTATTACATATTGTGTGACTACGGTCAATATTTACTATTTAAAGCTGCCTGACATTAATTTGCTGTCAGGCTCTGAAGCTATATCTCTCTGTATCATCATCATCATCAATGGCGCGACAGCCCAAATCGGGCCAGGGCCTGCAGGATACATTGTCTGAAGTCATCTCGGTTCAGCGCCCGCGTCCTCCAGTTTGTGCATCTAAGAAGCGATTTGCAATCTGCGTCAACTGAATCCTCGTATCTTTTTCGCGGTTTTCCCACCGGTCGCTTGCCATGGGCTTTACCTTTCAATGTGCGCTTGGGAATTCTTCCGTCATCCATTCGCTCCACATGACCTGCCCATTGCAGCTTACGGAATTTTATAAGAGTCGATGCGGCTGGGTCGTCATAGATGTTATACAACTCGTTGTTGTACCGAATGCGCCATTCAGTGCCTTCTCTTACTGGTCCCAAAATTCTTCGAAGAATTCGTCGTTCAAAAGCGTCTATTGATTTTTCAGACGCTTGGGTGAGAGTCCACGTTTCACTTGCATATAGTAGCACAGGTCTTATTATGGTCTTGTATATGCGAAGTTTGCTCAGCCTGTGCACTTTTTTCGATTTTAAAATCGGGAGAACCGAGAAATATGCCTTATTTGCTAGTGTGATCCGTTGATTTACTTCGTCCCGTTCGTTGCCGTCTCTTACAAGGTGTGATCCCAAGTATGAGAAATGATCCACATTCTCCAGATTGTAGTCCCCCAAGGTCATATTTTGTATAGTTGGCGCGTTTCTTCTTGTTTGGGTCATGAACTTGGTCTTATTCTCATTGACCCTTAGCCCGACATCCTTTGCTGCTGAGTCTAGACAGTGGAAGACTTCCTTTGCATCTGGAACAGATCTGGCCATGATGTTTACGTCATCCGCGTACACCACTAGTTGAGTGGACTTGATTAGTAGGGTACTTCTGGTATCAACGGGTACCTTTCTGATGACATATTCCAGGGCAAGGTTGAAGAGCATGGGAGCGAGTCCATCTCCCTGCTTCAGGCCGGATTCTGTTCGGAAGCTTTGGGTTAGCTCGTTTTGTATCCTTACTTGGGATTCAGTGTCAGTCATGGTCATTTTTGTTAATCGGACGAGTTTTGATGGGATTCCAAAGTCGAGCATTATTTTATATAGTACATTACGGTCTATACTATCGTATGCCTGTTTGAAGTCCACGAAGATCTGGTGCACGTCAATGTTATACTCAAGAAATTATGTTTTTTAAGTCTCAATAAAAATGTTTGAAGTTTGAAGTTTCCAAGTAAAACAATTTAACTTTTTTTCCTATGCCATAAGGTTGTGTCGTTCGTAACTTGTTTTTCCTATAGCCCTAACCAGAATTGACTTACGGCATCTTAACAACTTTTCGTCTAATGCCTAATGCTTGAGTCACATACAAAGTAGAATGCGGCAGCACGGCGCAGCTTGCCGCCTCCAATAAATCATCAAGTCAGATAACTATTCACTCTCTGCGTCAGGTTGAGTTTTAAATTAATTTGAAATTCTCACAGAAGTGTTCATATTCGTTTGTACGAAGCAGCGAACTAACTAGAAACAATTTTGTAGCTAATTTTAATTTAGTCCGGGGCACATAAAGTACAGATTCAACGTGTTAAACATAACAAAATTACTCATTAATTTTGAGGTTAATTACGGGCTACGGAAAAGTTAAGAGTTGGCGAACTTTTTTTGATGGCTGCGTTAAGCTGCTTCCGTTGTGACTACCACAATAAAAGTACACAGTGCTCAACTTTTTGACACCTAGGCTGCGCCGGCTTGCGTTGCCGTTGTGACTTACGGGTTAACGTACGTAAAGTTTGTGGCAAAACTTAATGAATCTTATACCCAACTACAATAGCCTTAAGGTAACAGAAGTTTGACAGCTAAAAAAGACAAATATCGGCCGTCAAATACTCATCAAGAGAGTGTAAATTAAAATAAATTTTTCTTTTTTAAAGTGGAGTTAACTATAAATCACAAGTCTGAAGTCACAAAGTACAAAAATTTCGGAAAATCTGTTAATAAATGTCAAACACATAAGTTTGCTTAAGTTTCTACGCTCAGAACCGTACACTTAAGTTTTAACGAAAGTTTGGAAAAGTCAACGAAAGATGCCTTAAGTCCATTCTGGCTGCTACGTGCATTTCTATACAGTCGTAGAAAAACTTAAGCTGCCTTAAGGTGCCTTAAGTCTATTCTGGTCAGGGCTATTAGCCCTGACCAGAATAGACTTAAGGAATCTTAACAACTTTTCGTCAAACGCCTTAAGGCACGTAAAGTTTGTGGCAAAACTTAATGAATCTTATACCCAACCACAATAGCCTTAAGGTAAGAGAAGTTTGACAGCTAAAAAAGTCAAATATCGGCCGTCAAATACTCATCAAGAGAGTGTAAATTAAAATAAATTTTTCTTTTTTAAAGTGGAGTTAACTATAAATCAAAAGTCTGAAGTCACAAAGTACAAAAATTTCGGAAAATCTGTGAATAAATGTTAAACGCATAAGTTTGCTTAAGTTTCTACGCTCAGAACCGTACACTTAAGTTTTAACGAAAGTTTGGAAAAGTCAACGAAAGATGCCTTAAGTCCATTCTGGCTGTCTACGTGCATTTCTATACAGTCGTAGAAAAACTTAAGCTGCCTTAAGGTGCCTTAAGGTGCCTTAAGGTGCCTTAAGTCTATTCTGGTCAGGGCTATTAGCCCTGACCAGAATAGACTTAAGGCACCTTAAGGCAGCTTAAGTTTTTCTACGACTGTATAGAAATGCACGTAGACAGCCAGAATGGACTTAAGGCATCTTTCGTTGACTTTTCCAAACTTTCGTTAAAACTTAAGTGTACGGTTCTGAGCGTAGAAACTTAAGCAAACTTATGCGTTTGTCATTTATTCACAGATTTTCCGAAATTTTTGTACTTTGTGACTTCAGACTTGTGATTTATAGTTAACTCCACTTTAAAAAAGAAAAATTTATTTTAATTTACACTCTCTTGATGAGTATTTGACGGCCGATATTTGACTTTTTTAGCTGTCAAACTTCTCTTACCTTAAGGCTATTGTGGTTGGGTATAAGATTCATTAGCCCTGACCAGAATAGACTTAAGGCACCTTAAGGCAGCTTAAGTTTTTCTACGACTGTATAGAAATGCACGTAGACAGCCAGAATGGACTTAAGGCATCTTTCGTTGACTTTTCCAAACTTTCGTTAAAACTTAAGTGTACGGTTCTGAGCGTAGAAACTTAAGCAAACTTATGCGTTTGACATTTATTTACAGATTTTCCGAAATTTTTGTACTTTATGACTTCAGACTTGTGATTTATAATTAACTCCACTTTAAAAAAGAAAAATTTATTTTAATTTACACTCTCTTGATGAGTATTTGACGGCCGATATTTGACTTTTTTAGCTGTCAAACTTCTCTTACCTTATGGCTATTGTGGTTGGGTATAAGATTCATTAAGTTTTGCCACAAACTTTACGTGCCTTAAGGCGTTTGACGAAAAGTTGTTAAGATTCCTTAAGTCTATTCTGGTCAGGGCTATTAAGTTTTGCCACAAACTTTACGTGCCTTAAGGCGTTTGACGAAAAGTTGTTAAGATTCCTTAAGTCTATTCTGGTCAGGGCTATTGCTTTCGAGTGTGGTGTGAATAGTTAAAAAAAAAAAATTTCAATGCGAACTATGCATTTCAAAATGAAGAGGTATAGGCGATTTGCGAAAATACGAATATAGTCCATATTTAAATATGTCTTTTATATTAAGGTATTTCGGTGTAATCGCGAAAACAAACCAGGGTGAATCGAGAAAGGATCCCAGCATTGCGACGAATAATAGGAATGTTTTGGAAGTGGACTTGCTAGAAAGGTCAATCAATTCTTCTTCACCTGATGTCGATTTATCAAGATCTTCGACAAGTCAACCCAAACCGAAAAACTACGTTCAAAAAGCTAAAGAACCAATTTCAAAATTGTCTATCAATTTTAGATGCGAAAAATGTAAAGTGGAAGTTTTCTAATTCTAGGATCTAAGCGATAGGCCACAGCACATTGGTCGCGTTTACGTGCAGACCGGACCAGCCTAAAAAGACCGGTTTGGTCTTTTTCGGTCTTGCATTTATGTGTGCTTTTCAACATAACCAATTTGAAGCTGTCATTTTAAATATCATTTTTAATCATGGATGCAAATTTGTAACTGCACATCGCTAAGTTCGCGCAAAGTGGACACTTCGTCAAATGTCCACCATTCAGTCATTTTTATTTTCACAAATGTATGCTTTGACGTTTTAATTTTATTTGGCCAGCACTATTGTATGTTATGTTTTGGTCTAAGACCGTTTATGTGCCAGTACTAGACTGGTTCGGTTTCGTTTGGTTTGTACCAAAATCAGAACCAAAATAAGTCCAAATGGACTGGTCCGGTTTACATTTATGCGTGTGACCGAACTGGTTTTTAGTTTCCGTTTTAGAATTAAAAAAATTTAATTCTAATTATTATACTTATTCCTTATTCGTTACAATTATGTGTCTCTGCAGCTGCTGATAAATATATTTCAATCAAAACTGAATACAAGATAAATGTGATACATAATTGGCTTAGTCGCTCTCCACTTCGGTATACAGAGTACAAAAAACTTTACCGATTAATCAATGATGGGGAAAAAACGATTGCAAATTACTCAGTCGTCGAAAATACGTTTGTTGTTAATAATAATAATAGATTTAGTCCCTTCATGCAAAATGGGCGGTTCATTCCCAACTCGAGAGTTGTAGAAGGAATCCCCATTTGGGCGCACTTTCTCAGCTTAGAGAACTGGGGCCATATTACTGAATACGATACGATCAAAATCAATCGTAAATTCTAAATTCGGCATTACTGAATACGATATTACGATAAATCGTAAATTTCGGTCGTAAATTTGGCATTACTGAATACGATTTTTTGACGAATCGTTAAGTTTTGGTCGTGCAATTTTACGTGGGCTGTTAACCGGTCGTACCTTATGTTTTTAGGAAGGAATTGTATGAAAATCTATACGGTCGAAACAAAAAAATGTATGATTGTTATTTTAGTGATATATATGTGATAGATATTATTTATGCGTATATTTAAAATTACAGGGCAAAGTTTACAACACTGAAACAGTTCGAGGTTTTAGTGGAATTCATGGAGAAGCACCCGGATTTGGCGAAGGGGCTCTTGAAAAAAGCGGACGGAAAAGTGAACACTAAGCGATTATGGGACCACATAACTGAAAGCTTGAACATGTATGGTCCTTCAGTAAGAAGAGCAGAAGGTTGGAAAAGTATTTGGAGTGACTACAAGTTTAATATAAAAAGAAAGCTGAGGAGCAATATGAGCGGAATAAAAGGCACCGGCGGTGGTCCGAATCACCGCATAACCTTCTCTGCGTTGGAAGAAGCGGTAATTACACTCGTTGACATGCGTGCTGCAGTAAGCGGAATGACTGGTGTTAGACCTGAGGTAGATACAGTGCTGCCGTCGACTTCACGAGAATCGTCATACATATATAATTTATGTTTCACCCCAAAGTGTATCCGCGTCTGAATTATTAATGGACACATTATTTGCGGACACTTCTCAAACAAATGAACCCGTGCCACAGTACACAGCATCACCTGCAGTATCAAGGCAGAAAAGGGTGGTAACTGCAGATGTTGTGCCCAGCACAAACCACACGTTTGGATTTACTCTCGGCAATCCCTAATTTAAGCTAGACCAGTCGTTCCGCCCCGGACGCATCAAAATTATTATCATTCATTAAAATTTCTAAGTAACAACAACTTACCAGCTCGACCATAAACAGATCAAATTACAATTCTCGGCCGAGGTACTACCTTGTGACGACACAGTTGCGGGAATCCCGACTCAACTACTGAGTCATAACAAGTCGCGTGCCATAGGTACTGGAAATGGTCGAGCTGATACTTTGTTCGTTTTGTTTTTGCTTCATAGTATATTTTTCTTTGCGCGATCAAATTACAATTTCATAAATTTATCGCGGCCCACAAATGAGCGCATTGCACTTTCAGTGGACTGCCCCATTTGTGGGTCACTAAAAACTGCCGATTGTCTTGATCGGCATCTTTTCGACTTTGCGTACTTTGTGCCGGGTTGAACGACTGGCCTATTTACGTTACTAAAGTTAGCATTAATTTAGTATATAAGCTATTCAATTTATAATTTGAGTGCAGTAGTATTTTCTTAAACTTAACGAACGAATAAACGACCAGTATTTTTTCAAACTTAATTTTAAAGTTCTTTTTCTTTACTTTTGTTACAGGTACGAAGACCGAATAACCAATATTATTTTTTCAGGAATAATTATCGCAAAACCTGGCTAGTCGCTTCACGTTGGAGTCCTTAGGCGCCATAGACTAGCCAGGCACTCTTTTACATTGGCACCTAGGTGCCATGAGTAAAATAATCTATCTCTTCGAATTTATCAAACAGGCGCTGCTCGTAGGATAAGACCACGAGCATGCGTTGACCACTTCACAGATGACAAATACAGTGTTGGGTCGTCGCGAATCGCTGTGCAAGGGGCACAAAAATTTTACGATGCACTGTAGACCTTGTTCCAAGCACTAGTAAATTGGGTCAATGGAACGAATCTACAGCTGCAAATGGCCTTCAACGGCTAGGTGATCGTGTGCTAAGTACATAGCATACAGCCCATGTAAATAGAGCCCGACAACAGCGGTACGATCAGCTAGAGGATTTGGAAAGATTTGATTACCATTTTTGGTAACAAACACGATTTGTTCTGCATGTCGAGGCGGGGGGGGGGATTAGGACAAGGGGACGGGTCGGAGTTCCGTCGACGGCGGTGAGTGGTGCTTTTGAAAAGGGAGGGGGAGTACGCGGTTGGACGGTATCGGAATGAAATAAGGAAGTTTTCGAAAAGTTTGGAAAATTGAAAAGGGAAAATTGTTGAGTGCCGCCGGAATTTCGTTTCCGGTGCTTACAGGTGCTTTCGATACTTAATAAAGTACCGAGCGCACTTGTGGGCACTGGAACGAACAAAACGAAACCGGCTTGGCGACGGGAAGGGTACCGCTATGAGATAGAAGCCGGCGGGACAGTTGTTTGAGATTGCTTGTGTGTGGTACGAGTGGAATAGTTGATGTCGGAGGTCGGAATTAGAAAAAAGAAAGTTGATGTCGGAGGTTTGAATTAGAAGGATTGGTGCTTAAAATGAAGTTTTGGAAATTTGTGTCGGAATGAGAAAAAGAAGAATATGGCGCGAGTGGCTTGAAGAATTAAAGAATTGAGAAGTTTTTTTAAATTTGTGTCGCGATTAGAGAAAAAAGAAGGTTGATGTCGGAGGTTTGAATTAGAAGGATTGGTGCTTAAAATGAAGTTTTGGAAATTTGTGTCGGAATGAGAAAAAGAAGAATATGGAGCGAGTGGCTTGAAGAATTAAAGAATTGAGAAGTTTTTTTTAAATTTGTGTCGCGATTAGAGAAAAAAGAAGGTTGATGTCGGAGGTTTGAATTAGAAGGATTGGTGCTTAAAATGAAGTTTTGGAAATTTGTGTCGGAATGAGAAAAAGAAGAATATGGCGCGAGTGGCTTGAAGAATTAAAGAATTGAGAAGTTTTGTTAAATTTGTGTCGCGATAAGAGAAAAAAGAAGGTTGATGTCGGAGAAAAAAAAAAGAAAGAAGATTAGAGAGATTGGTGTTTAAAATAAAAATTAAAAAAAACTCACAATAATTAATGGTATAAAAACTTAAATATATAAAAAACAAATTTCAAATTAAAAATGGAATAAAATACAACCTTCATAAATGAATTAAAAATTTTAAAATTAAATTGAATTTCTAAAATAAAGTAAAATATTAAAAGCAAGATTCGAATTGACAAAACTGACAGGACCGACGGACGGATTTTAATGATATAAATGAAATAAAATTAAATTCAAATGTTTAAAAAAATTTGCTGCAAAGGAAACAATAAAATATTAATGGGGTAAGTTTTTTTATTAAGTCTTACATATATTTTTTTTGGTTTTTTTTTGGTATACTTTTCAGTATTTTTTTTTTGGTTTGATGTCTTGTTGATCCCTTTTGATTTTTTTTTCTTAATTGCTATGATGCAAGGCTAGAAAGAGCCCTTTAAAATGAACCCGAGCGTTTAGCTCCTACGCCCCGAACCTCAATAAGGGGCCACGACGCGAAAAATGTTATAAGGACAGTCGTGGCTGAGGTAGGGTGGGCAGAGCAGGGCGCTATTAACACCAGAGCGCCCTGACAAATCGCGGAGCCGCGCCATCCAACCGCTTCTTGGTCTTTCACGACCAATTGGGAAAATAATCCCAATTTTTACCTACCCTTGGATAAGTCGGCGCTTACAATTTTTGTTGTACAGGCCTAGGGTTTAATGGCCTGAGTTCAAGCAAGTACCCCCCCCCCCCCCCCCACACTGCCGTAGCTAGTCCCGGCCGCCAGCAAGAGCGTCGCACCAGCTGAACTCAGACACCAATTCGGACTTAGGTGGAATTGGCCCTTCTGTCCCGAACCTTCTTTTTCCTTTCGACTATTTTGACTTTTTCAAGTCGAAATAGTCCTTCCAAGGCCTTAAACACAAGCCTAAGCTACGCTACGTGCACAGAGCGTAGCCCATCAACACGCACGAGCTCTGAAAAATTCCGTGCAAAAAGTTGATGGGCAAAAAGGTCTTAGATTTCGTCGTTCTGCGACAGTATTTTCGCCTGAACGGCTACAAAAACCTAAGTGTACAAACTTTTCTGAGTTTTATCAGCAAACCATCTTATTGATCTTGGATGGAGACAATGTGGAGCGATCCTATCGACGAACCGTTTTGGCAACCTTTAGGCGCCAGCTCGGTTCCATAGGAAAGGGAAACATTGTCCGTATGCAAGACTGATTTGATGTAAGTTGGGTCAGACTTTATTTGTTTTGCCATTCCACTTTTGGTTCGTGAGTACCCAACTGAGTGCTGGGCATGCCCTGACTTAGCGGGCGTGTCGTCAGACAGTTGGGAATCATACTTGCGAAAAATTGGTGAGTTTGGTTGAAAAAGGTATCGTCAAAATTTGTTAAGTACCTTATTTCCTTATCCATCCTTTTAGAGTACCTTATTAACGTAGAGTATTTTTTTTTAGAAATAACGTAGAGTTTTTTTTGTATTTAAAATTTTTCTAAGTCTTTTGTTGACAGATTTTAACGTAGTTTTTTTTATTGCTGATTTTGATTTTTGCTTGCTAAATTTTCCCACTTTTTTTTGCATTTTCTCATCGCGTTCCAGATTTTCCCGAGAGGTCGGAAAAGATCAAGTTCGGCTTCGCGATTTGTTCTGCATAATGAGGGGAGGGGAAAGGTTGCGAAAGCGTGAGGGTTCATTTGTTTTTAAATTCAAATACGCTCACATACATTAACATACACACAATCATTTATTCTTAGGTTCAAGTTTCATTCTATCGTTCATTCGTTATATTTTTTTTTAGACATACAGCCATTTTCGCATTCCATCGTTCATTCAATTTTGTGATAGCGTTCATTCATTCGTTTATCGAGTTTGGATATATACGTTCGTTCGGACGATCACACGGTCTAAATGCGTTCAAACATTCATTCATATTTTTTTTGAATTCCTTTACACCGCATATAGTCAGGAATATATTCTTCATTCATTCGTTTTTTTTTTGTACTCGAACATCCAAAATTCATTCGATTATGGCTAAACTACGCACTCAATCAATCACAGTCGAAAACACAGTAGATTCATAGACACGCAGATATATAATTTTTTTTCACTAGTCGTCCACCTCATTGCGCAACATTCATTCATTTCATCACTCGGTCATTAAACCTAATTCAATTGCTCCATTAGTAATAATATACACAACATACATTCATTAGCATTCTATCGAACAATTGTACCAATTATTCGATCACAGCAACCACATTTACATCTGATCACTCGTTCTCTCAACCAATCACTCGTTCATTCACCTGTCTGCTATGCCACTGCCAAGGTCGCCTTTGAGGCGGAATGAGGAAGAAATATGTACGATGTGCCAACATGTCGTGGGGGGCGAAGATGAAGCGCGGACGAAATGTGGGCACACTTTCCACCTGCATTGTGTGGAGGAGTGGGTGCTGAGCCACAAAACGTGTCCCAATTGTCGCCAGGCACTGGAGCCGCAGGACTATTGGACCGTTAGGGGCGTGGAGGGCGCCACAGCGAGAACCGGAGTCGTGACACGCAGTAGAGCGAAGTCAGCGGCCGGCGGACTTTCACCAAGGCGGTTAAATCTTGATTTTCCGCTGGAAACGGTCGGCGGTGGGGTCTTTTACGCCCCTGACGGTTCAATTGGCCAAGAGCAGGGGGTGAACCAGCTTGTACATCCAATTCCACAATCACCGGAAAGGGTAGTAGGCGAACGACCACGTTGGTCCGATATACGTGACACAGGTATCCCAGCTACGACGAATCCAGCACCAGGGCGTACACGTTCGCCAGTGGTACGAACTGAGCTGGGAGTAGATCAACTAATAGAGTTGATGAGACGGGTTTTTCGGGAAGAGCAGGCGTCTCAGAGACCGGTGGGGGCCCATTATTCGGCAGCAGAGGGAGACTCGCGTGCTGGGAGGGCAGATCAGCGGACCGGAGCGGCCGCGTTGGTCAGCGATCGCGTTAGCCACGGCCATAATCATCGTGTAAGAAATTCCTACAGCCCATTAAGGCATTGGCGTTTGCGTTTTAACGGGGATAGCCAACTCCTACGTGCAGAGGAGCTGATTTTTAGGGCCGAGACTCTCGCGATGAGCGACTTGCGCGGCAATTTAGATCTGCTGACGCAGGGCTTCCATCTGCTGCTGGATGGTAGGCCCAACAAGTGGTATTGGTTGTGGCGTCGGTCCAATAACAACTCGTCTTGGGATACTCTGAAGGTAGCATTCTTGCAGGTCTGGGGAGAGCGCAGCACGGATTGGGAGTTACGCAAGCAGATGCTTGGTAGACGACAAGCGCCACACGAGCCCTTCATGTCCTTCGAACAAGACATGACGGAGCTTCGTTCACTGCTGAACGCTCCCATGATTGAGTCCGAATTTGTGGCTCTGGTGCGCGGAAATCTGGTGGGTAGCACACAGCAACAATTGTGCTTCCACTCAGTACTTACGATGGACGAACTACGTCGACTTGTAGTGCAAGTGGAAGACACGCGAAAAACCACCAGACCGTCCCCTTGGAACCAGGCCAGAGTCCACGAAATACAGGAGCCAGTCGTGGAAGAACATCCGGTTACGACTTCTTCCGTCGACTTGGCCGGACTATCGAACCCCTGGATCTGCTGGAATTGCAAGAAGGAAGGACATGGGTATCGTGAGTGCGCGGAACCTGCGAAGGGCATCTTCTGCTTCGGATGTGGGCGGGCTGACGTGCTAAAGCCCAACTGCAGCCATTGCAAGGCGGGAAACGGCCGAAGGGACGGAAGGACAGCGGGTCCCTCCCGTCCGAACACTGCATCCCGACAGCAGTAGGAAAATTTGTTCACCACTCCAATTCCACGTCCCAATTTCATTTAGACATCCCAAATAAAACAACTTTACCCAAATTTTCAACCCCTAACAATAACCTTCCAAATTTTAACACCCTACCTACAACATTTCCAGAACCCAATTCTCATCCTTTTAACGTAAAAGCATCCAAACCCATTTCATCGACGATCAACACTCCGCACGTCAAATTATTAACGAGACCAAGCGATAAGACGGAGCCGGCTGTTTCCCGGCCTGAAGAAGCCCTTATCGCAAAAGAACATCCAAGACGACATTCCCACCATCCTCTCAAGCCATACCATCTTCGGCTAAAGGAATATATGGAGGCTCGAGAGCGAATTTTTGCGCCTACTCCAATCGCAAGTGGTGATCAGGTATCAGCACTAACGAGTGGATCCGGTCGCAGGAAGTCCATCTTGCGCCTTCGTATGTTCTGGAGGATGGTGCGTGAAAAAAAGAAAGCGATTCTCTCTACCATCATTACCAATCCGTTGGACATACGTCCGTACGCCATGGTATCCTTGTACGGAGTGGACGTTGAAGGACTCCTCGATAGTGGGGCGAGCATCAGTTGCCTGGGGGCAAACGCTTTACAACGCCTCCAAGATGCACAGGTGAATTATCGACCGGTCTGTCAAGAGGTGAAGACCGCTGATGGTGCTGCACAGAAAGTTTTGGGCACGGTAAACACCGATATTACTTTTCGTGGTATTACCAAACCCATTACCTTGTATATAGTGCCGAGCCTGTCGCAGAAATTGTACCTAGGGGTAGATTTCTGGCGATCATTCCAACTAGCTGCTAGCATTATCAGCGCGGTCGATACTCCCGATACTGCTTCGCAACTGATAGCTCCGGATGCCCACCATTTAACGCCCACAGATGTAAAGAGGTTGGAAATGGTAAAGTCCAAATTTCCATCATACGAAGTATACGGACTCGGTGTGACCAACGTCGAACAACACAGTATAGACGTTGGTGATGCAAGTCCCATCAAACAGCGACATTATCCTGTGTCTCCTGCGATCCAAAAACTCTTATATGACGAGATCGATCGCATGAGGGCACTTGGCGTTATAGAGACCAGCCAGAGTGCATGGAGCTCGCCTGTGGTTCTCGTGAGGAAGCCAGGCAAGGTCAGGTTATGTTTGGACTCGCGCAAAGTCAATAGTGTGACGAAGAAGGATGCTTATCCATTACCACACATTGATGGTATCTTAAGTCGTTTGCCGCGAGCCAATTTTATTACTAGCCTGGACCTCAAAGACGCCTTTTGGCAGATTCCTCTCGAGAACAAATCCAGGGAGTATACAGCGTTTACCATTTGGGTTATGCAACGCGCCGCAAAGGATGTGTCGTCTGATGGACAAAGTCATCCTACCCGAGCTGAAGGAGCAGGTATTCGTATATTTGGACGATCTGCTGTTAATTTCTGAAGATTTCGATTCACATCTGGTTTTATTGGCAGAAGTCGCAGAATGTTTGCGAAAGGCTGGCCTGACCATTAACGTCAACAAGAGCAAGTTTTGTCTGAAAGAGGTGAAATACCTCGGTTACATCGTTGGAGAAGGAGGCTTGAAAACTGATCCCAACAAAGTTTCAGCCATCGTCGATTACCCTTCGCCTAAGTCCGCACGTCAAGTTTGACGCTTTCTTGGTATGGCAGGCTGGTATCGACGATTCGTTCCCAACTTTGCTGCGACTGTTTCACCAATTTCAGACACTCTAAAGAAGTCCAACCCGTTTGCTTGGACTACAGAGGCACAAACTTCCTTCCTATTAGTGAAAGACTTGTTGACGAAAGCCCCCTTGTTAATCAATCCTGATTTTAAGAGGTCTTTCGTAATCCAGTGCGACGCCAGTAAATCAGGGGTGGGTAGCGTTCTCTTTCAGGAAAACGACGACGGATCGGAATCTCCAGTGGCGTATATGTCACAGAAGCTCACTTCCGCTGAACGCAACTACAGCGTAACCGAACTCGAGTGTTATGCAGCTGTGTTGAGCGTGAAAAAATTTCGAGCCTATGTAGAAGGGACTGCGTTCAAAATCGTTACGGATCACGCAAGTCTCAAATGGCTCATGTCGCAGAAAGACCTACAAGGACGGTTGGCAAGATGGAGTTTAAAACTCCAAGGTTACGACTTCACAATCGAGCACCGAAGAGGGAGCCTGAACGTTGTACCCGACGCTCTCTCTCGTGTATACGAAGAGGGATTAAATGCGCTGATCGACGTGGCACCGATGGTGGACATGGATTCTCCAGAATTCTCTGGCAAAGAATACAAAGAGTTAGTGTCCACTGTCGATGCGAACGCCGATCGGCTTCCTGACGTATGCGTGAGAGACGGCTTCGTGTATAAGCGCACAGAGCCTCACAACGGTGACCCGATTGCTGAAGACAGAGCCTGGAAATTATGGATTCCATCGAGTCTTACGTCAGCTACGATCGCTCAGGCGCACGAGGCAGACACCACGGTCCATGGTGGTTATGCCAAAACGCTAGAGCGAGTCAGGCGATTTTTGTACTTTTGAACAGACCTCTACGAGCGCCAATGGGAGAACCTTTCCAGACAGATCAGCCATTCCAGCACCTTTATATCGACGTGCTTGGACCATATCCGCGTACCAAACGGGGTAAAATCGCTATCTTGATCGTCTTGGATCACCTCACGAAATTCCCATTACTACATCCTTTGGGGCGGATCACTGCTGAAGAGATCACAAACTACTTGGAACACCTGAGACAATCCTCTCCGATAACGGCTCTCAATTTAAGTCGAATGTGTTTAACACCATGCTGAACAAATACGGAGTTAAACACCTGTACACCCCGAGCTACTCACCGCAAGCGAATGCTTCGGAGCGTGTTAATCAGTCCATCCTGGCCGGAATTCGAGCATTCATCACTGATGACCAAACACGATGGGATGAGAGTCTAAGCAAAATTGGATGTGCTCTTCGTAGCTCACTCCACCAAGCCACTGGATTTTCTCCTTATCAGGTTTTGTTTGGGAATCACATGATGTTGCACGGGAAGGACTACGAACTGCTGAAGCATTTGCGAGCGTTGGGAGAGTCAAATGTACAGCTTCGACCTCGAGAGGGAATTCCTATCGTGAGACAACTGGCGCAGACGAAAATAAGGGTCGCACATGAGGACAGCAGCAGGCGTTATAATCTGCGTGCTGCTAAAACACAATTTTGTGTAGGACAGGAGGTATTCCGTAGAAACTTTTCCTTGTCCACAGCCGCGCAGAATTATAATGCCAAGCTGGCGAAGAAGTTCCTCAAGTGCAGGATTCGTCGTGTGCTAGGCAACTCACGATACGAATTGGAGGATCTAGGAGGCAAACGTCTGGGGACTTACCACTCCAAGGATCTGAGGCAGTGATCCGAGGGGTACAACACCGATTGCCCGGCACTCAGTCGTGCACACGAGACTCTTCTACGCGGCCACTTTCTGTAGTCGTTTCGGCGATGAAAATCATCGGCGAATCGCCTATGTTGTTGAGTGCCGCCGGAATTTCGTTTCCGGTGCTTACAGGTGCTTTCGATACTTAATAAAGTACCGAGCGCACTTGTGGGCACTGGAACGAACAAAACGAAACCGGCTTGGCGACGGGAAGGGTACCGCTATGAGATAGAAGCCGGCGGGACAGTTGTTTGAGATTGCTTGTGTGTGGTACGAGTGGAATAGTTGATGTCGGAGGTCGGAATTAGAAAAAAGAAAGTTGATGTCGGAGGTTTGAATTAGAAGGATTGGTGCTTAAAATGAAGTTTTGGAAATTTGTGTCGGAATGAGAAAAAGAAGAATATGGCGCGAGTGGCTTGAAGAATTAAAGAATTGAGAAGTTTTGTTAAATTTGTGTCGCGATAAGAGAAAAAAGAAGGTTGATGTCGGAGAAAAAAAAAAAGAAAGAAGGTGTTGGAGGTTTGAATTAGAGAGATTGGTGTTTAAAATAAAAATTAAAAAAAACTCACAATAATTAATGGTATAAAAACTTAAATATATAAAAAACAAATTTCAAATTAAAAATGGAATAAAATACAACCTTCATAAATGAATTAAAAATTTTAAAATTAAATTGAATTTCTAAAATAAAGTAAAATATTAAAAGCAAGATTCGAATTGACAAAACTGACAGGACCGACGGACGGATTTTAATGATATAAATGAAATAAAATTAAATTCAAATGTTTAAAAAAATTTGCTGCAAAGGAAACAATAAAATATTAATGGGGTAAGTTTTTTTATTAAGTCTTACATATATTTTTTTTTGGTTTTTTTTTGGTATACTTTTCAGTATTTTTTTTTTGGTTTGATGTCTTGTTGATCCCTTTTGATTTTTTTTTCTTAATTGCTATGATGCAAGGCTAGAAAGAGCCCCTTAAAATGAACCCGAGCGTTTAGCTCCTACGCCCCGAACCTCAATAAGGGGCCACGACGCGAAAAATGTTATAAGGACAGTCGTGGCTGAGGTAGGGTGGGCAGAGCAGGGCGCTATTAACACCAGAGCGCCCTGACAAATCGCGGAGCCGCGCCATCCAACCGCTTCTTGGTCTTTCACGACCAATTGGGAAAATAATCCCAATTTTTACCTACCCTTGGATAAGTCGGCGCTTACAATTTTTGTTGTACAGGCCTAGGGTTTAATGGCCTGAGTTCAAGCAAGTACCCCCCCCCCCCCCCCACACTGCCGTAGCTAGTCCCGGCCGCCAGCAAGAGCGTCGCACCAGCTGAACTCAGACACCAATTCGGACTTAGGTGGAATTGGCCCTTCTGTCCCGAACCTTCTTTTTCCTTTCGACTATTTTGACTTTTTCAAGTCGAAATAGTCCTTCCAAGGCCTTAAACACAACAAAATTAAAAGGTGCCGAATGGAAAACTGCGGAAATAAAAATCTGTGTTGCGAAAATTGAAAAAGAAAATTGAAAGAGTGCCGAATGGAAAGTTGCGGTGAAACAAATTTGTGAAACGAAGAATTATGGCGGTAGAAAATTGTTAAAAAAATAAAATCGGTGAAACAAATTTGTGAAACGAAGAAGATGGCGGTAGAAAATTGTTAAAAAAATAAAATCGGTGAAACAAGTTTGTGAAACGAAGAATTATGGGGGAATGTGGCATAAACTGCTAAAACTAAAATTGTGATACGAAAAGTAATTTTTTTAAGGGGAGAAAAAAGGATAAACGTCCACTCTAAAATGCCAATAAAATAATAAATAAAAACGGAAAAAAAAGAAGACCAACTAAAAATAAAGAAAAAGAAATTAATAATGAAAGTATTACTCGTAGAATTATACACAGAAAGAAAAGAGGAGATGAGCTAGTGAAAGTGAATTTAGAGATGAAATATGTTAGGAACTAAATTTACATATGAATATATTAGGACTTAAATTTATATATGAATATATTAGAAACTGAATTTACTTAGAAATATATTAGGAACTAAATTTACATATGAATATATTAGAAACTGAATTTACTTAGAAATATATTAGGAACTGAATTTACACATGAAATATATTAGGAAGTAAAAGGATAGATATGAAATATGTAAGGAACTAAATTTAGTTATGAAATAAATTAGGAATTAGATGTACTTAGAAAAGGGTAAATGAATTAAGAACAAAAAAAAATTTAAAAACAAAAATTTAAATAACCAATCTAATTAAAATCCAACCTTGAAAAAAAAAATAGCTTCAACGTTACAAATGGGGTGAGTTTTTTTTATATTTTTTTATTTTTCTTTATTTCGATGTCCTTTCGTTAGTTTTGCTTTTCAGCAATTTTTTTTGGGTCGGTTTTCTGGCATAATTCGCGCCTAAATTTAATTTTTATGATGAACGGCTAGAAAGAGGCAACTGACATGAACCCGATCGTTTAACACCTTCGCCCCGAACCTCTAAGAGGCCACGACGCGGAATATTTTTTTTTAAAGGACAGTCGTGGCTGAGGTAGGGTGGGCAGAGCAGGGCGCTAAAATCACCAGAGCGCCCTGACAAGTCGCGAAGTCGCGCAACTCCACCGCTTCTTGGTCTTTCACAACCTATTGGGAAGATATTCCCATTTTAAATACCCTGGAGTAAGCCGACACGAAATTTTTGTTATCCAGGCCTAGGGTTTATGGTCTGAAGTCAGAACAAGAACCACCCCACACTGCCGTAGCTAGTCCCGGCCGCCAGCAAGCGTGTCGCTTCCGTTCGACTTCAGCCACCAATTCGGACGTAGGAGGAATTGGCCCTTCTGTCCCGAACCTTCCTTTCCTTTCGACTTTTTTGACTTTTTCAAGTCGACAACAGTGTCATAAAAGAAGAATCAGAGAAGCAACAAAAACTGTTTGCTAAAATACTAGACTCTTTGGAAGGTTTCAAGGACGTCCAAATAGAAAATACGAAATATTTAAAAAAAAATATATCACTTGAAAGAGAAAAAGTACGAACTAAAAAAGAAAAAATTTGAGCATTATATACAGAAAAGCAAAGGTACCGCATGGAAACCTTAGAAATAAAAAAAAAATTGAACTAGAGGTTGAAAAACTAAAATTTAAAAATGAGTGTAGTGTGCACCTGCATTTGAATTAACCATTGATAAGCGAATTAAGGAGATATTCAAAAGACTGCAATAAAAGAGGCTAAAATGAGTCATGCATTTGTAATGTTATTATTTATTATTTAAAATAAAGAATTTAATACATCATTCCGTACAGAAATAGCACTTGTGTGGTCAATTCCTCAATTTTCGTTATCAGATAACAAAACCTCAATGGTAGCGTCTTCCTGTATGTAACCTTTCTGTATGTTTTCTACCGAAAACCACCAACAAATGTTATGTAACGCACAGCACACATTTATTATTTGGGATGTTTTCTTTGGACTATAATGCAGCTCTCGAGCTTGCAGTAAGCATCTAAACCGAGCTTGAAAGTGTTCCAATTAATTCTTTTTTAAAATTAATTCTTAATATAAACAAACTAACGACATAAGCACGAACAACCGTTTACGTCATTTATTGTTTCGTACAGTGTGAAGTTAGGTACGATACACTTTTGACCGTAAAATTCACATACTTTTGATGGCAGCACTGTTTGGCCCTTACGGTCGTATTCAGTAATACCAAAGTAAAATCGTATCGTACATTCAAATCGAAAATATTTTTGATCGTATCGTATTCAGTAATAAGGCCCCTGGTGAAAATGCTGTCACTCAGCTCAATGAAATGGAAAAATTTTCACCTAGTCAACATCCTCATGCATCCTCAAATTACCGTAACCCAAAGGTACTCCCCAGTCAGTTCAACTCACTGGTATAAGGGGTCGTACCGAGAAATACAGCTTTCAAATATTTTCATAACGAGAAAAAAAATAGTAATAATAATAATAAAAGTTATTAATATATGTAAATGGAGAGGGGAGGGGATTATGAACAGTTTTTAAAAAGGAAAATAACACAAAAAAAAAAAAAAAAATGCAACAACACAATCTACAACCATTCCTTAGAATCTTCGAGAATCTCGAGAATCCGCCTGAATAATTATCTGTTTCCAGGTCGTTTGTGATTGTAATAATTCTTAATGCCTTTTTTAGTTTTGACATAAAAGATGCTTTTTTGCAATTCGTTTCAACTAAAACACATTTTTTGCCATACGTATATTTGTCGGTAAAGCATTATATTCTCGTATTGCCTCAAAGACAGGATCCTTTCTAAGTCGATCTGTCCTTGGAACATGTTGCTGTTTAATAGATTTCGCACTTCTTGTGTTAAAGTTGTGTGTTACTTGGTTGTGAATCAATTTGATGGAGGGTTTATGCTTGAGTCACATACAAAGTAGAATGCGGCAGCACGGCGCAGCTTGACGCCTCCATTAAATCATCAAGTCAGATAACTATTCACTCTCTGCGTCAGGTTGAGTTTTAAATTAATTTGAAATTCTCACAAAAGTGTTCATATTCGTTTATACGAAGCAGCGAACTAACTAGAAACAATTTTGTAGCTAATTTTAATTTAGTCCGGGGCACATAAAGTACAGATTCAACGTGTTAAACATAACAAAATCACTCATTAATTTTGAGGTTAATTACGGGCTACGGAAAAGTTAAGAGTTAGCGAACTTTTTTTGATGGCTGCGTTAAGCTGCTTCCGTTGTGATAACCACAATAGAAGTACACTTACCCGCAAGTCAAAACGGCAACGCAAGCCGGCGCAGCCTAGGTGTCAAAAAGTTGAGCACAGTGTTATCTGACTTGATGATTTATTGGAGGCGTCAAGCTGCGCCGTGCTGCCGCATTCTACTTTGCATGTGACTCAAGCATGACGGGTTAAGTTTTTTGTTTTTTATATTGTGAATTAGCTTTATTCGTTCTAGGCTTATGTGCTGGTGTATGGTTAGTTTCCTATAGGTAGGGTAAGGTTCCATCGATGGTGTCAGATGTGGTAAATTGTAGACGGCCTTAATGCCTCTATTCATCAGTCTAGCGATTTTATCCAAGTTATTTTTCGAGGTCTGGCTCCATACAAGAAGGCCGTAGCTTATGTTCCCAGCAAGCAGAAAAACGCATTTTGCCACGGGGAACTTGCCGAGGATTCGAAATTTCGCATTATAGGCGAAATGTAGACGAATATTGTTCGCCATGTCGTACATTATTCGCATTGCCTATCGGAAATGCTCTTAAAAACAAAAATTGTCCTCCGATTGTTCGCCATGTCGAATTTGTGTAGACCAACTTCTATGATTGTTCGCCACGTCGAGTTTTTGGCGTATTTGCGCTGTTTTACGGAGAAATGGTTATAGCACTATAACGTTTTTGTCTACTGAGATGAAAATGCTATGCGTTCTGTGGCGCAGTGGCTACGCGCGCCAAACCTTCGCTCCAGTACCCGAATTGATCGCGGGTCCGGGTTCGATTCCTGTCTACATCAAAGTGTTTTATTTCAGAGTAGGAAGTAAGTACCCACCAAGCAAAATGATTCGCCAGGGAATTGTTGTCGAATCATTGCGGAGAAAAATTTCTTCGCCGACGAAATCGCCAATGATTCCCCGGCGGTAGCGCTGGCGAACAAAACGTTTCGTCGAATTCGAATCTTCCGTACGCAACATCAGGGAATCTCCCCATCGATGAATTGGCGACATCGCCGTTAATGCGATAAAATGAGTCGGTATCCCGACTACCTCCTTCCTTCATTTTGTCGCATTAACGGCGATGTCGCCCATTCATCGATGGGGAGATTCTCTGATGTTGCGTACGGAAGATTCGAATTCGACGAAACGTTTTGTTCGCCAGCGCTACCGCCGGGGAATTATTGGCGATTTCGCCGGCGAAGATATTTTTCTCCGCGATGATTCGACAACAATGCCCTGGCGAATCATTTTGCTTGGTGGGTTGGATAGAATGAAAGCATTACATATCATGTTCTTTATTGGGACTTTAAGGTATTCGTTCTGTCTTATTACTCCAATAATCGGGGCAATTTTATTTCTCAGTTTAGATATGTGAGGAGTCCAAGTAAGTTTGTCGTCAATTGCCAGCCCTAAGTATTTTGTTTCCTGTACTCTCGTTAGTTGCCTACCTTCTATTTCTAGTTTTAATTGTATGTCAAATTCGTTAGTTTGTCTAAAGAGCATATAGTTTGTTTTTGCAGTATTTAATGTAAGCCTATTGCCTAATTCTTGCCTTGTTCTGGATTTTTACCTTTGTAAAGAAGTAATGTGTCATCGGCATAAGTTATATATTTGGCTTTAAGTCCTATGAACTGTAGATTGTGTATATACAGAAGATACAATGTAGGTCCAGGAATTGAACCTTGTGGAACTCCTATATTGACTGTCCTAGTTGAGCTTAGTGTGTTGAGATTTTTGGTAATGTTCTGTCGGTTAACTAAAAAGTTTTTTAATATGTCGTTGACCTTTCCTCTAATCCCAATTTCCTTTAGAACTTCGAGCAATATTTTATGGTTTACAGTGTCGAAGGCTTTTTTTAAATCTACAAATATTTTGAGTCGTGCTGAAGTGTTCATTTAGGGTATTTCCAATTAAAGCGGGATCTTTAATTGGTCCATTTGCCGTATCTAAAGTACTTACTTCATTTTTTTTACGTGAACTGCCGATAGTTCCACTAGCTTCCCTGATTGTACTCCACAATTTTCTAGGATTTCCGTCTGTTTTTGCTAATTGGTCATTATAATATTGTTCCTTAGCTGATTTTACCATTTTGGTTGTTTCGTTCCTAACCGTTCTGTATTGAATGATGTAATTTTGGTTTGTCGGATCATGCATCAGTTTTCTGTACACTTTCTTTTTCCTTCTCAGTTGTACCAAAATGTAATGGGTTATCCAAGTAGAATTTCTAGTTCTTCTTACCTTTGTTGAGGTCGCAGTTGTTTTTGCCGTACCAGAATTATCGACTCGGTTGTGATGTTATTCATCTTCCTTACATTCAATTCGGTCTTTCTTTTGAAAATATCCCTGTTTATGAATGTTAAATAAGTCTTCCTCATCTTAGCTTTCTCAAACTTCGTACTGTTGACAGTTAACGTAATAACTTTGTGGTCTAAATCTGGCCATTCTTCCAATTTGATAGAATGCGAATGTATAAATTTGTGAATATTAGTCGAGACGTGATCTATTAAGGAAGAAAAGTGAGCATTGCTCCTAGTTGGTAAGCTGTTGTTTAATGGTGAAATTATTTATTGCAAGAGTTTCGATGTAGTTTTGCGTTATTCGATTATCGGTCAGTATGTCAATATTAGTATCCGCAAAAGTTATAAGTCGCATGTATTTCAGCAATAATGTGTCTTAGTATATATTAAACAGATCAGCAGGTTCATTTGGCGGTCTATAAAATGTAGCTATTTTCGTCGGGACACTATCAATTAAGAAATTAATTAAAATTGTATTGTAAGACTTGTCACTAAGTAAGACCGTGAATTCGATGTCTTTCTGTATAAAAATTGCAGTACCACCTCCACGACTATGTTCACGGCAATTGTGAATAGCATTGAATCCTTTCAAGTTGAAGTATTGTACTTCAGATTCATATAGCCATGTTTCTCCAAATATTAGAACCTGAAAGTCTTGATTTTCTACTAAATGAGCTTCTATAGCAGCCATTTTGTTCCGTATGCTACGTAAATTTGCAAATAAAAATTTAACTTGGTTATCCATTATTATATAGCAAGACAATCAGTTCTTCTCTACGCAATGCGAACCGATTTTAAGAACTCCGGACACTCAGTACTATCTGCTCTATGCTGGCAAATCCGTGGGTAATCCCTTTTGCAGTGCGCACACAATAGAGTTTTCAGAGCAGTCAGCTGTGCGATGACATCCCGCGCACTTAACGCAAACTTCACTCTTACTATTGCATGTTTTTGAGAAATGTCCATATTTCTGACATTTAACCCTGGGATACTAACGTTTGGGTCGATTCGACCCAAAACAAAGGAACGCATGAAAAACACCACGTAAACGAAAATGAAACTACTTCATACTAACGCTAACCACTGATTGTTTAGTATGCTTTAGGTTCTATGCAATTTTAGTACGGTTTCGGCAACTAAACTGTGAAGATTATCGTTTTGAAAAAGTGTCTGGGTCGATTGCACCCACGTTAGTGTTTGTGGTTTATATTATAGGAGTATCGTCGACCCACGTTATTATATAGGTAATTCTTTATTTTTATTTTTTTTTATTCTTTTATTATTTTTATTCTTCTCTTTTCTCTCAGCTTTCTAAAACGACCGTTCCCAAGATCCTGGAGGAATATATCAAGAATTGACAAACATTTTTTTGAAGCTTTGTATTTTTTTTTATTTTTTTTTTTTAAATGGACTTCACTGCTATCTATCTATGTAGTTTCGTGATTTGAAAAATTAAATGAATTCAGTATTTATTAAATTTTCAATGTATTCATTTATTTATTTAAAACCTATATATCGTCTAAGTTACTGGTATGGTTCACATTCAAGTAACTTTTTAAGGTGTGGGTCGATTAGACCCAGCGTTAGTAGTCATGGAACATTTTTAGCGTTAGTAACCCAGGGTTAAAACATCGGAGAACATTAAAGCCCTCCTTAATATTATAGCTAGCAAAACCAATATTTATAAATGTGTTTACTAACCTTGTAAATAAATTACCAGATACTTTCAAGTATACTGATCATTTATTATTGTTTTTGTTCTGTTTACTGTGAACCACTTCCAATGAAAAATTGTCCGGTATCGAATGATTCAAATTAATTATTTCCTGGCGTAGATCATTCGTTTCGTATTTTTGGTTTAACCCATATATTACGAGTCTCGGTTTTCGTTGTTTTGTTTTCTCAATCGAGTACTTTTCTCCAAGTTTTTTCCTAATGTCAGCCATTAGTTTTTAAGTTTTTTCCTCCGAGTCCGTTTTTAATAATATTCCGCCTTTTGGAATTGGTTTTTTAAAGATGACAGGTGCCCTTTTTCCCAAACCCACAATATATTGAAAAAACCGGTCAACTGGTCTTATTCCACCTGAAGCCTTCGTCTACCTTGACGAAAACGGCTACATCGTAGATTCCGACTACGTACCAATCATTTATCACGCATATAGGCGCGCGACCGATAAAAAAATAGAATACGACCCCAATCTCGAAACCAGCGACCCCCTGCCCTTATGGCGTTACTCCACCGCGAACTATGTTGACATTGACAGACATGAGCGTGAGGCTACGAGATACTGGTGACATTTAGTTAGTTTTTTAAGTATAAGTTAATTAAGTAATTAAGCTAACCAAAAAAAAATAAACGAAACTAGAATAAGTACTAACCTTGTTAGCAGCTTCCCTAGTTATAAGGCATGCCGGACCGAGACAATCGCTACAGGAACTGATGGCCTTCAGCTATCGGTCCAGGTGACGAATGGCTCGGTCCGGAATAGTTAGAAGGAAAAATTATGTATGATAAATTGTTATATTTAAGGAACATTGTAATAAATTAAATAAAGTGATTTGTATCCCACCTAAATATTCCCTTCTCGATGCATTCTTAAATGCAATTATTGTACACTGGACTGAGCTGTCCGCGGCCGGTAACGGTGGTTTCTGCTCAACTATTCTCGAATAAAGGAGTATGATGCTGCTGGCCCCGGCGGCGGAGAGTTCGGCTCAAACCCTGGTTTTAAGTTAGTATGTAAGAATTGTATATAGTTTAAGTAGAGTAGAGTGAAATTGATGTAATATTGTTTTTTTTTGCCATTTTCCCAATAGTTTATTTTATTTTAATGACAAGTATACATTAAGAATGTAATTAAATAAAGATACTCTGATCCCCCCCCCCCCCAAAAAAACATCCCCCCGATGAAATTTATATCTTAGAGTGCCCATTGAGGCCATTAAGAACGGTAGCAGCTTAGATATAGACTAATTTTAGCTTTAGGATTAAGATAGAAAACCTGTTAGCATTAAGAACTTACGGCAAATAAAGCACTTTTTAAAACCTAAGAAACAACACTTTTTTACTAAGTTGCTGAGTTTTTGTATAATCTGCAGTCAACTTTGCACATTTAATATGCATCCACTGCTTACAAAACCCATCACACTGCACAGCACTTTCACAATTTTTAACCACTTTTTTGCATTTTGTGCACTTAGATGTCACAGACACGTCCTCTCCATCCGACGCCATCTTCGACTTTAGAAACTGCAATAAAAAGGATATTATACAGAAGGAAATTATATAGATAAAACATTGTTTAATATATATGAAAAAGAGTTAGGTTTTGCTTATTTAAAATTTTTGTTACCAATATTAAGTAAAATTCAAAAAATTAATAAAATATTTGAGAGTAATAAAGTAGATAGATTTTACTAAACTTTTGAGCAATATGGATTCGTGGAAAATAAATTGGATTTCGATATCGCTATATAGAAATTTTCTCAGCAATACCACCAACTGTCTGGGAACCTGGGACTCTGGGTGTTTCGGATTGTAGGCTAGAATACACCCTCAGACGAGTCTATGCTTTCCGATGACGAAACAGCTTCTTCGGACCTAGTCCAACACAATCTTATAAAAACTGGCCTCTCTCGTGAAGTTTTTTTCAAACTGTCATGTCCTCAAGGACAGCGATTATTCAACAGTCCGGGATTTCGTGTTGGAGTTTCACTCCACTGACACCGGAAAAACAACTAACATTTAACCGATATGGAATACTTAATACTTTTACTATTATAACCAAAGGAATTGCGTTTATCCCAGATAATTATGATTTACATTGCGATCTACTTACTGAATACATGATAAGTAATTCTAATCTCGGATTCGATTGCGAACATGAATTCTTTTTCCTGAAATAATAAATTTGTAAAGATTTCCTGTTAGTAAGCTAGTAAAGCAAATGATAAAAAGGTTGACAGAAAAACTCAGTATGTATATTCAAGAAAATTATTGTTTTTCCGTTGATAAGTGCTTTAGAGCAGGCGCGTTGCGTGAATCTTCGTAGGGCTAGCGCAACGATACGATCGATAAATTTCGCGGAATTTTTTGTTTGCTTCCTGGAATTTTGTAACCGAAATTTTATTTCTGAATGAAAATTACGTGTTTATTATTATAAAATTCATAGAATTTGATGATCATGTTATTGCGCTAGCCTTAAGAAGTTTCACGCTACGTGCCTGCTTTAGAGTTAAAAAGCCATGTAGATATCAAGAATTGGTCCAACATTTCAACGTACAACGGATTTGTCTCACAAAATTTGTGGGCAATGGAATAATCTTTTGATATGATTAAGTGGGAAGAAACAAATGCAACGGTGTCATTTTGGAGTGAAGTTTGCAGTTATAAAGAAGCTAGTGGACACAATCCATATAGTGATTTCTGTGAATTTTTTCTATCCTTAATTACTTTACCAATTTCTAATGCGTTCGTTGAACGCGTTTTTAGCTCTCTAAATTGAGTTGAAACCAAATAACGAAATAGATTAAAAACAACTTTAATAAACAGTATTCGTTATATTAGAGACAATCTTAATGATGGAAGTGGCGTTTGCTGCTACAATTTTCAAATATTTGATGAAGTGATCAGAAAAGTCGGTAGGGTAGAATGGGTAGCCCTACACCATAGATAGAAATGCACCACTCGCCATTGGCGCTCGCCCGTTAGTAAAATTTGCAAAGCAGAAGTAGAATTCTCTTTTTGTTTTCTATCCATACGATGGCGTTCAGGAATCGTTAAAATACCGAGTAATACCGAACAGTTATTCAAAGAAAAAGAAAAACGAAAAGGAAACTAACTTTTATTATATATGCAACATTTTTCTTTAAAGACATATTATCGATCGTGAACCTTTCTGTAGCTAAGCATAAAAATAGCGTGTAGTCTAATGTGTGTTTTAGTAAAGTGCTAGTTTTTTATTTGCTATTATTTATTAAAAAAAAAAATGTTCATCTCATCAGAATCGGTAGAATTGCACCACGAGTTTATAGGGAGAAAAGCACCAGATTGTTATGCCTCCGTAGCTTGAATTTATGGTCACAAATATTAATGATATTCAAATTATTTTGCTCCAATCAGAACGGGTTCGTGCTATAGGCAGACCGCAAGTATGTAACATATCAATTTTCAATCGATTTTTAAAATTTTAATATCCGTTGACTTAACAAAACTTGTATAAAACCATTAAATTACTATTATTTGGTATTCTATTGTTTTTTATTAGTATAAAACTCGAAATATATTTACTGTATTTACTGTTTAGTTCGATATTGTTTGATACTTTTGTAAATGTATTTAATTTTTTTGTTTCAACTAATTTCGTTGGGATTTGCTACATATTTAAAATGTTGTGCATTTATTCCTTGCAAGTGGTTCATTTCTCCCGCATGATGGGATATATGATATTTTTTTTATATAAATGATTTTTTTTTTAAATTTATATTGATTTATTTAACTTAACGAAATATTGTTTATTTTATTATTTACTTCTTTTTTGACTACAAATGGATATTGTTTACTTTTAAATAAACCCAAATGAACAACATAAAAATGCTGTGTTTAATATAAGTATTTATATATTCTTTTCTAATGCACGAGGAGAAGTGTAGATTATGTCTTTTACATCTTTGGAAGTCCGTTAAATACCATATACAGTACAACCCGCTTATAAAGTGCAATTTTATAACGTACTTTCGGTTATAACGTACCCTTTTTCAATCCCCATTCACAAATGTGAAAGGTTTTTATGTTGGTAATAACGTAATATCCAGGGTCCCCCAAGAGCAATTTCTTAATATATGTACATCCTTCAAAAGTTCTCAAATTTTTGTTTACTTCACTTCAATGTGGACTGTGTAATAAGCATTTACTGTCGTTCTTCGGTGCAATGCGAAGCACAGAACAGAACTCTGATACAAAGCCTACAAGGCTCGAGTTAAGTCTTATGGTGATTTCTTTTCTGAAAAAAATGTGACCCGTTTAGATGCAAAATTATTGCAGTTCTGCCCTCTTTTTTGACAGTTCCGTTCGACAGGTCAATTGACAATAGAACGCTTTCAGGTCAAAAAGCTATTATGAAAATTTAAATATATTTACATTACACTCCGTATGATTTCTAATTACTGTATGACCCGTTTGACAGTTTAATTTATGCTTTTAAATCGGTTGCCGCTGTTGTCATAGGATATTTTTTTCTTATGTTGTCGCACATTTTAGGTTAAAGGAGTTGCACCGCCGAAATTTTCGGGGCAAGAAATGCGAGTTTTCAGGGCAATTTTAGCCACGGACTCAAACCCCTTTTTCTAGCAGGTCAAAATTTTTTTCCACAATAGAACATGGGAACTGCTAGAAAAAAATTTAGGGCAGAAACGGGTCACATTTTTTCCCAGAAAAGAAATCACTATTAGTTGCTGAGGAGCGCCATTTTCGGCTGTCTATACTTGCGATGAATAGTCTCGTCATAGTCAACACTATCACGGACTAACGCGTTCGTATGTGCGGAGGCCGAATAGAAATGCTTCAAGACCCCTTCCTTGATGAATTGATGAGTATTTGACAGCCGATATTTGTCTTTTTTAGCTGTCAAACTTCTCTTACCTTAAGGTATTTGGGTATAAGATTCATTAAGTTTTGCCACAAACTTTACGTACCTTAATGCATTTGACGAAAAGATATAAAGGTGCCTTAAGTCAATTCTGGTTAGGGCTAATGAGCCATGGAGGTATATGACACCAAACAGGAGAAGCGTAGCAGAGGATGGGACGAACTACAGTCTTATAGAGTAGCAATTTGCTACGACGGGAGAGTGGCGAAAAGTCTCGCGGGATTAAATAAAGGGCTTGAGATATTTTGAGGGTAATGTTCCACACGAAGGAAATGGAGATCAAACGAATTGGTGGCATTAAAAACTAATCCAAGATAATAAAAAATAAAGAAATAAAGAAAAGTGCATTAAAAAAAAAAAAAGAGTTTGATTTCCGAATTAAATACAGAATTACGTACGAACTGGCTTGATTTCTTAAACAATTGACTCCCTCTCTCCCGCTAGTTAATTTATCTTGTTACCCACCACCCCTCCTCACACCCCACTCTAAATACTACTTTGCCTACGTCACTGCAAGGAGCAATTCTTGTGACAAAATTAACTTTCCAAAAAAATCTGTCTGTCTCGAAACAACCAATGTTACATTTTGACTTTGACCACGTCATGGAGTGTGACCCGATGACGTAATTCATGTGTTAAGCACTTCCATCGCATTCCTACTTTAACTGCTTCCCGAACTTTGCCCAGATCGCGAACAGATTTTTATATGTACTATTTGTGCTCATGTACATAATGTATGTATGTATATTTAAGAATGAATCAACTGTCGCACTTGTTATTTTCTCATTTGATTTATACCTATACAGATAATAAACAACGTTGCTATGAATTATCTTAAAATTTTGTATATCTACTCTAAATAATCATTCTGCTCTATTTGCTGAAACATTACAGTTTTGACTAATTGCATGCCAAGCTCAAAATTCAGTGAAGATTACACCAAACACATTTACGATTTTATCTCGGTTACACAGTGCTAAGGAAATATAAGTACCGCGGGAAGTTAAGTCTTGACAGATGATAAGACAATAATTTATTATAATTTTTTTGTTGCCATTTGCTTAAACTCATTCTTGTAAATGAATATGTATTTATATTTAATACCTTCAACTCCATTCTACTAAATATTATAGTAGAGATCGATTTAGGTTATAGCGCTATTAAAGAAAACAAATACATTCATAAATTAAAAAAGGGAAGAGAGCACTTACTGATGCTATGTATTACCAAAACATAAATTTTATAACTTGTACTCTATTTACTTTATTCATTTATATATACATATGTACTTGAACTTCTAAACCAATATTTATAATAAATATGTATATCGATCGCACTATGAGTAATGGGACGAGAACTGTCGTAACTTCCAAAAAAAGTTTTTGAGATAACTAATTATATTTCAAAGATTGCAAAAGTTCTAGTAATCTTGTGTCTAATGTTATTTACTTTTTTTTTAAATAATAATTTGGATTGATCTAAACTAAATTTTGACAATGGCAATGTTTTTTTTGTGTTTTAATTATGCGCGCAGATGCAAATGTGCATTTCTTGGGAACAGTAAAACTGGCTGAATAGTGTCTGGTAAAGTCGGCAACAGACTTATCGTGTTTCGCCTATTTCGCTTTATTCGCGTCTTTTTCATGAATAGTGTGTAAAGAGGTTTTTCGTGACTTTCTCGCATTTCGTTAGCAATGTTTCGCGATTCGTGAGTTTTCTTTACTGGAGGCAGTTTTTTGACGACATCAAAGGGTTTTGTTTGAGAAAGTGACGAAAAATATCGCTCGTTAATCCCATAGTCGTGAACGCAAGAGTACCCCACTGCGATTATGATCGAAAAATGAGATGAAAGTGTGATGTTTTTGTGGATAAAAATACAACGCTCTAATTATATACAATTATACGAGTATGTACAAAAGTTTATTTAACAGCAAAAAAAGTAAACAATTAATGCCTTAGAAAAAAATTCAGTAAAAATTTAAATTCTTAAAGAAAAAACTTAACAATTACCTCAATCTGAAATATCACCGACAACAATGATCTGAAATGAAATATGTAATAAAAAGTTTTCTAAAAAAAACATTTAGTTCGGAAGATCGCTCCCAGAAGTGAAATGAACGAACTAGTTCGCAGTGACTTCCGGTCCTAGTTCGTTTGTTTGAAAGTAGTTGGTTTTTGTAGGTGATCCGAACTGAAAGGAACTAGTAGGGCTGGGGACGGACCTTACATTCAATCCCAACTTGAAAGGAAGTACTTCCTTCCAGCCTGGCGACCTTTTTTTTTTAGGTCCTCACATTCAATCCCAACTTGAAACGAACTACTTCCTCCGCGACCTTATTTTTTTTTTTTTTTTTAAGAGGTATTCACATTCAATCCCAACTTCAAACGAACTAGTTCTTTGTTTTTGGTGAACGATGAACTATAACAACGAACTAGTTCGCGAAGACTAAGGAACTAGTTCGTTCGCGGTTACTAAGGTCAACTAAAATGCGCAAGCCTACTCACAATAAACTTTATTCTTCAAATTTTTACGTCAATTAAAAACAAACGTTAGTCATTTATCATAATTGCAAGTTAAGATATTGAGTATACTTGCTGATCTCAATGCGATTGGTTTTAAATTAAAAAGACAGTCTCAATGCGATTTCTGATCAAAATGAGATACACCTAAATGGGGGCATTAAGAACGTTTAATGCGATAAGAAAGTATTCTCAACGAGGATACTTTTTTGAGTATTCTCAAATTGTCGCATTATTGATGTTGTCTCAAAAGTCTTGCTGGGATTGCTAGCGGCACTTGTCAGAGTCATGTCGTTGTTAACAGCTGATTTTGAAATCGCCAATTCAATACAGTGGTAGTTTAAACGTTACTGGATTTTAATTTAATATTTCAATATTTTTTATATTTTGTATAATTCAAATAGTTGGAACATTTCAAAAATATAACACTATTTTTCACATTACATATCTCATTTCGTGAATATTTTGTACGTGCTGATAATTTGAAATCATGAACAGTACAATTTCGTATAAATCATATTTTTCGTAATTAAATATTTATATTTACGATGTTCAAATTTCATAAAAACTTAATTTATATTAAAATTTTGAACTACCCTCTCTTCGTTCCTTACATTTTTGAGACACAAATCAACAGCTGATTATGAATGTCCATTTCAACTCGTACTTATTGACTTTGTATGGAAAAATATAACAGCTAGCAATATAGTTCTAATACATACATGTATGTATTTATAAGATTTCATCAGACCTAAGAAATATTTAAAAGAAAAAAAAAAATTTAAAAGCCAGTTTTAAGTGATTATAAAACTAGGCCATGTAAGTGAAAAGTTATTCGATATCTAATCAGACCTTAGAAGTACTCATGCATTCATGAAAATGTATACAACACCTTTTATACAGCAGCTTCAGGGTAAAATTTAAAAAAAATCCTGAAACCACTAGACAGTTATAAAAAGAATGCTCACAATGAAAATGAATTCATAATTTTGTAAGTTTCGTGAAAAATATGAGTTCCATTTTCATTAATTAACTGTGTTGCTCCCTCTCGTACGCCAATGGTCATTTAAAAATTTGTTTTCATCTAAATTACTTTTCTAGTAGCCTACATATACTCATGAAGTTCCAACTTCTAGCATAAGCTGTTCTATAGATAGGACATGGGTGGGACGTACCCCGTACCATAATATCCATATCCAAAATAACGTTTTTTCAGTACGCAACAACTATAATAGCTCTATCTATATACGAACTTTCAGCGATCCATCACGATTGGTTTTCAAAATATCAAAATCGGAACTTTTTTCTCCTCACCCTCCTAGCAAAACCAACATTTTACGTATTAAACGATCTCCGTAATTCCCCCTGACACCGGCATCCCTCAAATGGTAGCCCCGTAAAGTGGTGTACTCTGTCTATCCACAAGAAAATCAACTGAATAAAGGGTTTGGAAGCTACGAGACTTCAATTGGACAAACATTTTTTTTTGGTTATTTTTGTAGGGTTACACTATCCTTGGAAACCAAACTTTAACGAAACCAACCGCCATCTAGTGACTAGTTTAAATGTCCATTCAATCCATGAGCACAGTACTGAAAAAAATAATATTATGTAATATTGAGGTTTTTTTTCTGCCATTTTTCCCAATAGTACAAATACTCACGAAGTACTGTCGGACGTCCAACATACCATAGTTGGATGAACTCCTGCGGACTTCGTGGGTATTTAAACGATAATTATACATTAAGATTGTAATGAAATAAAGAGACTCTGATCCCCCCAAAACATCCCCCCAAAACATCCCCCCGTTAACAATTATATCTTAGAGTGCCCATTGAGGCCATTTAGAACGGTAGCAGCCTAGATATAGATTAAGCTTTAGGATTAAGATAGTAAACTGTTAGTATTAAGTATATAGGGCAAATAAAGCACATTTAAAACCTCAAAACTTCAAAAACCACAGTACTGAAAAACGAACGAAATATTGTGACCCGAAACTTCATTTTTTACTTTATTATTTTAATAATAAAGTATTGTTATCAATTTTTTTTTAAAAAAAATTTGCTACCCTGAAATTTTTTTTTTGCACGTTTTACTACTAATAAACACCAAAAAAGCAAAAAAAAATTTCAGTCAGTCTGTGCTCCGTACGCCGTACGCAAACTCATTTGAGGAATTATAGTTCCCAAACCCTATGAGCTATTAATTTAATATTTTTTTATTAATAGACATGGTAGACCCCTTGAAGTTAGAATTGTTTGAGGGGTGAGGGTGTGAGGGGGAAGGTGGGGGAAGCGTTTTAGACGAAAAATGTTGGTTTCTAGATCTCAGCAACCGCTTATGGTAGGAAACTGAAACTTGGAATTTCTATAAAGTTTTGATAGTGGACCCATTTGCAAAAAAATTTATGATATTGGTGAAGGGGTGTGGGAGTGGAGGGGGAAATAATGCGTCCGAAACGCAAAAAAGTGGAGATCGACACTTTCTAAAATACATATCTCCTAAACCGTTAAAGGCAAGTAATTAAAACTTAACAAATATTTGTAGTTAAACTAGGAGAGTAGATTGAAATAAAAATTTTGGGTGGGGGTAGACGCGTACGGAGGTGGGGGGGTGAAAAACTTTAGACTACGATATCTCACAAACCAATTGCACCAGAAAAACAAAATTTGGTTTGGGTATAAAGCTTAATAAAAAAAGATTGACCAAAGTAAAGGGTGCGGGAAAGCACGGAAGTGGAGGGGATAAAAATTTTTCAAAAATAACACGTTTCATATCTCAATAAAAGTGTAAGATAGATGCTTCAAATTTTTACCAGAAGTAGGCCTAATAGAATCCTTGTAGGAAAAAATTTGGAGGTGGGGTGTAGAAGGTGAGGGCGGGGAAGGGTGAGAAGGAAAAAGTTCCGATGCTAATATCTTAAGAACCTATAATGATAGAAAGCTGAAACTTGGTATTTAGATAGACCTATAGTAGTGGCGTGGTGGAAAAATAAAATTTTTGTTAGTTGTTGTGTTTTTTCTAACTTTTGAACAGCTTACGCTAGAAAGTTGAAACTCAGTACGTATATATGAATCAACTAGAAAAGTAATTGTGAGAAAAAAAATTTAAATATTCATTGGCGTTCGGAGGGGGAGGGGCAAAAAATTTATCAGTAAAAATAAAATGCATATATTTTCACGATTTTCGTCATATTTACTAGGTCTTTGCAAATATTGAATTCATTTTTATTCTACGGATTCTTCATATGAATAGCTAGAAAGTGTTTTCAAAATTTTTTGAAATTCGACCCCGAAGGGGGTGTAAAGTGGTTGCATACTTTTTCGTAAATTCCAACATATCTCTCAGGTCTGATCAAATATCGAATTTCTTTTCACTTCCATGGGCTTGTTTAATAATCACCTATTTCTAGGTTTTTTTCTTTTTCAACATCTAGACCGCATCCCGGAATATGACCCAATTATATAATTGATATATTACACTCTATTCTAACCGTTTCCCGAACTTTTTACTAGGTTTTCAGTCACATAGTAACATACACCGCATCCCTGAATTAAACACGTTCCGTACTTCTGCCGGAAAAATAATAAAGTTGCGCCCAGACTGTTGGCAGATTTTTTTGTATTGGATTTGACAGTACATTTCGTTTCGCTCGGAACATGGTAGTACTGACATACTAGCCTTTAGTGCAAATATACATATGTCAAGAGTCGGCAAAAATCTCCCTTCCACAATTCTGATATAGCACTTCTTTTTCTTTCGTATGCAAGTGTGTGGTTTTCAATCGAAAATTTCAGTATTTCTTTCAATTCTTTTATGAAAATTTACTGTTTTGCAGCGAAAAGTCAAATATTTCGAATGTTTATAAATTCCATAAACATGAAAACATATAAATTTACTAGTTTTTAACCTTCGTAAGCATCTGCCAAACCTCTCTTAGAGGCAGGTTTGGTGTGAGTGAGTAGACAGTAACTGTAGTGCAAACTAGTGCTGCGACATCGACATCGATGTTTCTAAAACATCGATGTTTTGCAAAAACATCGGGTACTTTTAACATCGATGCTTTTACTACGATGTTTTTCAGACATATGTAGATGTTTTATAAAAACATCGACATCGATGTTTGAGGCACAGCGCGGTTTTTTTTTTGCTCCTTACACCAATCTCTTAGCAAAAATTGTACCGAGGTTTTATAGCTCATCGAACTTTGTTAGGAAAGGTAAAAAAGAAGGTAAAACATCGATGGGACCAAATGAAACGAAACAACTCGCTGGAGGGATGGGAACAGGTACAGGGATACGTTCCTTGAAATTCGGCACTCATGAAGACTGCCATGAAATACTTGTCTATTATGGCTTCTTCCGTACCCTCTGAGAGAGTGTTCTCTGCTACAGCGAACATTGCTTCCAGTCGGAAGTTCTCTCTCAGGGGTGAAGCTTCAAAAATTCCTGTTTTTACAGACAGTAAACTCAGCATTTTGGAGTTTGGATTATTAGAGTTTTATTCCTTTTTACTTTATTATTTGAAATTTAAAAAAAAAATTACTTCCCTGAAATTTGTATTTTCACGTTTTGGGACTAGTAGACCCCAAAAAAGCAAAAAAAAAAAAAATAGTTTCCGTCTGTACGCAAAATAGTTTGAAGACACGTAGCTCCCAAACCCGTATTATAATGAAATTTTTATGGTGGGTAGATTGGACGAACCTCTACGACTGGTATCTTTTAGAGGGGTGTGGGTATGGGGAGAGGAGAGGGGATGAAAAATTTTGGTTTCTAGATTTCAGCAACCGCTTACGCTTGGAGGCTAAAAAACTTGGAATTTCTATAGAACTTCGATAGTAGATCCATTTGCAAAAAAAATTGTTGATATGGGTGAAGGGATGTGGGAGAGGGGGGGGGGGATGCATCCCAAATGCAACAATGCCGAGATCGACACATTCTAAAATCCATATCTCCGAAAGCCTTGATCGCACGAAATTCAAACTTATCAAATATCTATACATATACTAGGAGAAAAGACTGAAAAGAAATTTTTATGTGGGGGTAGTGGCGTACGGGGGTGGAGGGTGGAGGGTGAAAAACTTTAGATTACGATATTTTAAGAACCAATTGCTTTAGAAAGATGAAATTCGGTTTGAGTATTAAGGTTGACAAATAAAGATTGCTGAAAGTAATTTTTTTTAAGAGGGTGGTGAAACATGGAAGTGGGGAGAATAACATATTTTCAAGAAAATTACGTTTCATATGTCAAGAACAGTATAAGATAGATGCTCAAATTTTTTTTCCAAAAGTGGGCCCAATAGAAACCTAGCAGAGAATGAGATGTGGTTGTAGAAGGTGAGGGTGAAAAGGAAAAGGATCCGATGCTTATATCTTAAGAACCTATAAGGATATAAAGCTGAAACTTGATATTTAGATAGAGCTATAGTAGTGGCATGTTGGAAAAATATACTTTTTTTTAGGCGTAGTACGGTAGAGGGTGGGGTGTGACTTTCCTAACTATAGAACGGCTTATGCTAGAAGGTTGAAACTCGGTGCGTATATCTAAATCAACTAGAAAAATAATTTTGAATAAAAAAAAATCGAATATTTATTGGCGCTCGGAAGAGGGGCGAAAACAAATTATCAGTGGAAAAAGAATGCATATATTTTCACGATTTTCGTCATATCTACTAGGTCTTCCACAATATCAATCTCATTTTTATTCTACGGATTCCTCATATGAATATCTAGAATGTATTTTCAAGATTTTTTGAAATTCGACTTTTTTTTCTTTTTCAACCCCTAGACCGCATCCCGGAATATGACCCAATTACGTAATTTTCTGGTAGCGGCATAAGCGTTCAAGCGCGACCCAATTCAAATCACTTCCCAAACATTTGTTGGTTGTATACTTTTTCGTGAATTTTGCCATATCTTTCAGATCTGTAGCTCAGTTCTGTAACTTATGAGTGAGAAATTTCTCACCAAAAAGTCAAAATGAGGACGAATTAATGCAGTTTTCTCTCTGTACTCTCACCAAATGAGAAAGCACCGTACTTGACTACGCATTTGGCAATCTTTCATTTCTCATTTGGTGAGAATACAAATAGAAAACTGCATTAATTCGTCCTGATTTTGACTTTTTGGTGAGAAATTTCTCATTAATAAAGTCCCGTTTTCACGGCGATAGTTTTGTACGATAGGACTTTCGCGAAAGTATAGCACGATAGTATGATAGTGTAACTATTGAGAAGTTGAAATGGTGTTAGTTATGACGATAGTTATTATCATTACAACAACTATCGCAAAAACTATCACCGTGAAAACGAGGCTTAAGTTACAGAACTGAGCTACTGATTAGATTTTCACTTCCACGGGCTTGTTTAATAATCACCTATTTGAAAGTGTTTTCCTTCTACAACCCCTAGACCGCAAATGACCCAATTATGTAATGCATATGTTATTCTAACCGCTTCTTGTTAGGTTTTCAGTCACATAGTAGCCTACACCGCATCTCAGAAAGGAACGCGTTCCGAACTTCTGCGGGAAAAAAAAGTTACGCCCAGATTGTTGTAAGATTTTTTTGTTTTGTTAACACCACCCAAATAAAATTTGGAAAGTAGAATTTGTTGTTAGTACAGAAATGAAATTATTTTCTTTTAAGAATCCTGTTCCTATTTTACTGTATTATTAATAATATTACTGTATTATTAATAATACAGTATTGTTATCGATTTTTAAAAAAAAAAAATTTGCTGCCCTCAAAATTTTTTTTTTCCACGTTTCATGACTAGTAGACGCGAAAAAAGCAATAAAAATTTTCACTCCGTCTGTACGCCGTACGCCGTACGTCGACCGCCCCAAAATCTTTGAAGGCTCGTAGCTCTCAAACCAGTGGAGCTATTAAATTAAATTTTTTTCTAAGAATAGACTTGGTAGACCCCTTGAATTGACATTATTTTCAGGGGAGGAGGTGTAAGGGGGAAGGCGGGGTAAGCGTTTTAGACGAAAAATTTTGGTTTCTAGATCTCAGGAACCGCTTGTGTTAGGAGGCTGAAACTTAGAATTTCTATAGAGCTTTGATAATGGACCCATTTCCAAAAAAAAACAGATATGGGTGAAGGGGTGTGGGAATGGAGGGGGAAATAATGCGTCCGAAACGCAAAAATGCCGAGATCGACAAATTCTAAGATCCATATCTCCTAAACCAATAATAGCAAGCAATTAAAACTTAACAAATATTTGTAGTTATACTAGGAGAGTAGATTGAAACAAAATTTTTGGGTGGGGGTAGTGGCGTACGGGAGTGGGGGGTGAAAACCTTTAGATTACGATATCTCACAAACTAATTAGACCAGAAAAACAAAATTCGGTTTTATTATAAAAATTGATAAATAAAGATTGCCCAAAGTAAAATATTTGAAGGGGGTGGAGGAGCACGAAAGTGGGAGGGATTAGAATTTTTCAAAAATAACACGATTCATATCTCAATAACAGTGTAAGATGGATGTTTCAAATTTTTACCAGAAGTAGGCCTAATAGAACCCTAGTAGGGAAAGAAAGTTTGGGGGTATGGGTGTAGAGGGTGAGGGTGGGGAAGGGTGAGAAAGAAAAAGTTCCGATGCTTATATCTTAAGAATCTATAATTATAGGAAGCTGAAACTTGGTATTTAGATAAAGCTATAGTAGTGGCATGGTGGAAAAATACATTTTTTTTTAGGGGTAAAATGGTACGGTGGTGGGGGGTGTTTTCCTTAACTTCAGAACGGCTTATGCTAGGAAGTTGAAACTCGTTTCGTATATGTAAATTAACTAGAAAAGTAATTCTGATAAAAAAAAATTCAAATATTCACTGGCGTTCAGAAGGGGGGGCAAAAAAAAATATCGGTTAATATAAAATACATATATTTTCACGATTTTCGTCATATCTACTAGGTGTTTCGAAATATTGAATTCATTTTTATTCTACGGATTCTTCATGTGAATACCTAGAATGCGTTTTCAAAATTTTTTGAAATTCGACCCCTAAGAGGGTGTAAACTGGTTGTATACTTTTTCATGAATTCCACCATGTTTCTCAGGTCTGATCAGATATCGAATATCTTTTCACTTCCCCAGGTTTGTTCAATAATCACCTATTTTTAAGTTTTGTTTTTTTCAACCTCTAGACCACATCCCGGAATATGACCCAATTATTTAATTCATATGTTACACCCTTTTCTGACCGCTTCCCGAACTTTTTGTTAGGTTTTCAGTCACATAGTAACATACACCGCATCCCCGAATTGAACGCGTTCTGAACTTCTGCCGGAAAAATAATACAGTTGCGCCCAGACTGTTGGCAGATTTTTTAGAAATATAATAATGAAATGAAATATAAAATAGTAGCGAAATATGCAAAAAGATTGTTTTTAATTAATAAGATTATTTTGTTTAACAATCGTGACAAAACATCAATGTTTGAGGAACATCGAGGTTCTTTTTTCTCACACCAATCTCTTAGCTAAAAACATTTTGTTTGCTTCTTCCCTGATGTCTCACCTAAAATTCTAAAAACATCGATGTCTAGTAACATCGATGTTTTCACCGATGTTTTATCGACATCGATGTCGTTTATTGTAAACATCGGTGTTTTGAGGTCGATGTCGCAGCACTAGTGCAGACCTACATACATACATCGCAATAAATCACAGGAGACTTTTGAGATTGACTAGAAAGAAAATAACTGACGGCTTCAGCAGTAATGCTATGAATTATCCCGGTGAAACAACTAGCGATGGTTCCGGGAGGATCTATCCGTACGACTGAGAAGATGTTTAGCGGATTAAAGTGACTTAATTAGGCGTTCTACGCTTTTACTTCTCGGTAAAAGAAATCTATAAAGTTGCAATTTTTTTTCCCAACTTATTCTGTACGCTGAACAATTTGGTCTTGAATTAAGCTTACTATGCTAGATACCCCTGTAATATAATACGCTTTCTATAGATTTAGATTTAGAATTGGCATCTACAGCTAATACATTACAAGTATTATCTCATCGTTATAATTCTCCACGTCGAGCACTAAGCTTTCTTATCTTGGCTTACAATCGGTCAACTTGAAGTTAAAATCATAGACTTGAACCTGATCAAATTGATGAATGGAAACGATCTTGTGCACAATATTTAAAGGTCTTTAGTACGTGTTTGTATTTAAGGCCCACTGCGCATAGCATGAATTATTTTGCCGACTTGCTGATACAATTTATAAAATAGTGAATTGAGCCAAGCAAACCAGAAGCTATGGTAGGGAGTATAAAGTTCCGGCCACAATAAATACGCAATTTTTTTTTTAGTCGCACAGTTGGTTTGAGGTTTGATACAGGTGAATAAATTTCGTTATAAAATTCACACTGTGTGTAACTTACTGTTCGTTCGTGATATCGGTTAATCTTGAAATTTAACGTATGTTAACTGAAATTAGTGATATGGACAATTTTAACTGAAATTTCAGTCGGTGGTTATTGCTGCGAAAATGTACCTGCATATTTCAAAGTGATTTAATTCCAATGTTTACAAACATATAAATTTGTCTGTTTATTGGTTTCATAAATGTTATAAGCAAAGTCCCAAAGTCGATCGTATGAGTTGCATTCTTCCGAACATAATTTTATTGCAAATTTTGTCGACCCGATTTCGTGTGTGTTCAGTTCATCTAATTTGTTGCATGATCATTTTATAGGTACTTCCCGTGCGGACAATAATTTTGATCGAGTTAAGTGTTCCAAGTGACAGACTTAGTGGTTAATTTTATAAAGTCTCGCTTCGTCGATTATTGGATTGTTTGAAAAGTTTCTTGTTCATTTATTTTGTAAGTAATGCTGTATTTTTTTAGAAAAGTTTTTTTGTGTTAATAGATGGCTTAGTTTCTTGTGTTTTCATTGGTCAGAGCTTACTTCGTACCATATAAAAATAAATTAATGCGCAGACTACATCTATCTAATTTAATTTTGGGATTAGCATTCGGAACTAGATGTTATATTTTTTATCAAAAAAAAGTTTGCTTAAAGAATTACCTAAAATGTTTATTAACGATTTCCGTCGTACTACCGAGTTGGTAATTTCCTTGTAGACTCAATTAATTCGCATTCGCATACATCGTCACTTGTCTAACAACATTTTGGCCAAATTTTTACGCGTAAGATGCGCTTATTTTGAAACACACTACAATACGATAGGGTGGCAGTCAATAGGTTAGTACTTTAGATGAAATGCTTGAATTCCCATTTTACTTTACTATTTTAATAATTAAGTATTGTGATTGATTTTTTAAAAAAAAAAATTTGCTACCCTCAAAATTTTTATTTTCACGTTTCATAACTAGTAGACGCGAAAAAAGCAATAAAAATTTTCAGTCCGTCTGTCCGCCGTGCGCCGTACGCCTTGAAGTGACCAAATTTTTAGGGGTGGGGGTGTGAGGGGAAAGGAGGGGAAGTGTTTTAGACCGAAAATTTTGGTTTCCAGATCTCAGTTACCCCTAATGTTAGGAAGCTGAAACTTGGAATTTCTATAGAGCTCTGATAGTAGACCCATTTGCAGAAAAATTGTCAATATTGATCAATGGGTGTGGGAGTGGGGAGAAATGTAAAGCGTCCGAAACCCAAAAAAGGCGAGATAGACACATTCTAAAATCCGTATCTCCTAAACCGTTAATGGCACACTACTCAAACTTGAAAAATATTTGTAGTTATACTAGGAGAACAGAATGAAGAAAAATTTTGGGTGGGGGAAGTTGTGTATGGGGGTGGGGGGTGAGAAACTTAAGATTACGATATCTCATGAACCAATTGCTCTAGAAAAATAAAATTTGGTTTGGGTAAAAAGGTTGACAAATAAAGATTGATCAAAGTAAAATTTTTTAAGTGGGAGCTGGAGCATAGAAGTGGAGGGGATGAGAATTTTTCAAATCAAACACATTTCATATCTCAAGAACAGTTGAAGATAGATGCTTAGATTTTTTACCAGAAGTAGCGCTTATTAAACCCTAGTAGGGAAAAAAGTTTTGGGGTTGAGGGTGTAGAGGGGGAGGGTGGGGAAGGGTGAAAAGGAAAAAGTTCCGATGCTTATATCTTGAGAACCTGTAATGATATAAGCCTTAAACTTGGTATTTAGATAGAGCTATAGTAGCGAAATGTTGGAAAAATATAATTTTTTTTGGGGTAGTATGCTACGGGGGTAGGGGGTGTTTTTCCTAACTATTAAACGGTTCATGCTAGAAAGTTGAAACTCGGTGTGTATATGTAAATCAACTAGAAAAGTAATTGTGATAAAAAAAAATTTGAATATTCATTGGCGTTTAGAAAGGGGGGCAAAAAAAATTATTTGTAAATATAATATATATAAAATGCATATATTTTCATGATTTTCTTCATATCTACTAGGTCTTTCCAAATATTGAATTCATTTTTATTCTACGGATTCTTCGTATGAATACCTAGAATGTGTTTTCAAGGTTTTTTGAAATTCGACCCCTAAGGGTAGTGTGGTACAAGTGGGGGGGGGGGGGTTTCTATATATAGAACGGCTTAAGCTACAATGTTGAAACTCGGTGTGTATATTTAAATCAACTAGAAAAACAATATTGATTAAAAAAAATTCAAATATGTTTTGGCGTTCAGAAGGGGGGCAAAAAAAATTATCTGTGAAAATAGCATGCATATTTTTTCACGATTTTCGTCATATACACTAGCTCGTCCCAAATATTGAATTTAATTTTATTCTAGTTACGCCCAGATTGTTGGCAGATTTTTAATTCAAGATGGGTTTATTTGTTATCTAAAAAATGAGATCATATCAAGTGTGTCCTTCTTTATCACAACAATAAAAAATAATAAAGTAGTGTGATCGACCTGAAATTTAAAAAAAATTTCCCTTCAAATTAGTAGTTTACAGTACTAAACAAATTAATATGTCCGGCTGTTCGCCGTACGCCTTACGAAGGGGTGTAACTCACAAACCCGTTGAGATATTAAGATGAAATTTTTTGGTAGGTAGTTTGGACGAAGCCCTATGAGTGATACTTTTTGGGGAGTGCGGTGTAAAGAGGGATTTGGAGAAATAGTTTACTGAATCTACGGAACCGCTTACGCTACGAAACTGGGAATTTATGTAGAATTATGGACAAAGGAAACATTCGAAAGCTGACACCGAATCATTCTGAAAACAATATCTCCTGAACAGTTGATGTCTGAATGTTTAACCTTTGTGGTTGTCTTAAGGGATACGAGGAAAGGACTAAAATATTGAAGAGGGGCTATTGAGGTGGCAGATGGGTGTGAAAAACTTTGCATTACAATATCTTCCAAATTAATTGTACCAGAAAAATAACAGTGGATTTGTATAAAATTGTTTCCATTGATGGAGGAGTTGGAGCACAGGAGGGGCAGGATAACAATTATTATATGAAATTTTTTTTTTTCATATCCGAGGAATCGTACCAGATATGATCTTTAAACAGGAGTTAGGCCCAGTGGACTTCAAGTAAAGTAAAAATTTTAGGTGTGTGGATGTAGAGGTATGTGAAGGGGTGGAATAGCAAAAAAATCTTTTATTGTTATTTTTAGTTTATTTATTTCCGAAACGCTCGAAGACTGGAATTGAAACATTCTAAAATCCATATCTTCTGAATGGTTAATGATTAGTTCAGTTCAGTTGTGATTTGAAAGAAGCAACAGTGCCTATATCCCAATTGATCTTTTTCTCTCTAAGTAGTACTACAATTCATACCGAAACAGTCTTATGATTTCCATATAAGACGTAATATTGTAATATTGACTAAAAACTAGTAGAAATAATGGTACATAGTGATAATAGTAGGAATAGTTTTACTGTACTACTTTTATCCTTAGAATTGTATAATGGTACACGACATATATACCTACACTGTTTTAAAAAAATTGATTTTCAATTCAATTTTTATATAAATGTACACATTTTAACTATTTTTACTCGAAATTACTGTTCTTAGTAAATATTTAATGTACATACCTACTTTTCAACACAATCTACATGAAAAGGCTCACAAAATTACGCAATATTTCGTGTAAAATTAGTTATATTTCATATAGATACCTATATATACTGGAGATGACAAGTAGCGACTGAATTAAAAACGAATTCATTCACACGCAAAACACTCACTCACATTTGGATTTTGTCCCGGCCTTCAAACAAACGAATCAACAACAATTTAACACTATTTTTTTTCTCACTTCTCTTTATTCCAAGCGCTTTATACAAAACCGGTGGCTTGTCATCTCGAGTTCGTACATCTTGAAAATTACGTTCTTCTTCGTGTAATACCATTGATACACTGCTTGTATACAAATCATGATATCGTCAATATCACCAGTGTATCACCCAATAAAGCTCATATAGTACGTCAACGAGCTGATATTAATGTAGTATCCAAAGTCTTTCCTTGTATACAAATTCGATAATTCGAGCTGATATAGCCTACTTTTAACTGCCATCAGCGCCATCTGTTACTAAAATCAACTGAAATTTCAATGAATGACAGTTGCGGATTTTTAAATTCTTCCATAATTAAATTTTTTTGAGAGTTTCTTAACTTTTTTGTATGGTATGATGGTCCACTTTGTACATATCTTTATTACCAATGAAAGTGCTTTTCGCCGGAACATCATAGACATGAAAATGTAGCAGTCGAAGCTACGATTGAAAGACACTTGAAATTTTGTCTTTGCTAAATGTCAAAGTATAACATGTATGGGCTGTGTATCAGGCTATTTTGTATAGCATATCATGATTTCAGTAACATGATTTGTATACAAGCAGTGTATCCATGGTATAATTCTACTTATCTATTTTACGATGAAAAACATGTAATATATGAAACTACGAAGTTGGATGCTTCGTTCGATCTTATTTTCTACTGAAATTAAAATTAAACGCCTTCGGTGGAGAGTGACTACGCGTGACAAACCTAGCAGCAACCAGAACTGATCGCGTGTTCGTATTCTACCTACAGCCAAGGGTTTTATTAAGAGTTAGTAAGTAAGAAATAATATTAGAAGCAAAGACTATCCATAAGAAGACTGTTTTAGTCCTCCGTGTAGCTGCCATGCAAACATCCTTTCAAAATGTCTTCATTAATTCACGAAACTAACTATAACTCAAGTCGTCGTTAAGCTATGAATTCAGAATTTTGTATAAATTAGTTTTAAGTGAAAACAAAGTTCGAGTTTACTAGTCATCGAAATCATTTTACTCCTTCTGGTACCTTCCATACAAAAAATCCTTAAGACTCGTGTTCAACAATATTTTCCGATAACTTGTAACGACTCGATTTGCTGGGGTAGGCTCATCGGGCGCCAGGGGTTCGTTACAAAACATTTATTTAATGACTTCAAGTTATTTATTATATTAAGGTTTTAATTCAGTATGTAATTCAAGTTACTATTATGTATTCTTTGTTTAATACGCTTCGGTTTCCTCGGTCCTACAGCGTCTCTGACCTCGTTATCCTCTCGTTGCTGCTCGGCTCGGTACTTCTCGGGTGCCTTGCGTTGTTCAGCGTGTTCGTTGCTCGGTGCGTTGCTCTATTCGTTGCGTTGCTCTGTGCGTAGCATCGCTCTGGGTATCGTTGCTCTGTGCGTTGCGTTGCTCTGTGCACGCGTTGCTCGGTGCGTTGCTTTATTCGTTGTGTTGCTCTGTGCGTTGCGTTGCTCTGTGGGTTGCTTCATTCGTTGCGTTGCTCTGTGCGTAGCATCGCTCTGGGTATCGTTGCTCTGTGCGTTGCGTTGCTTTGTGCGCGCGTTGCTCGGTGCGTTGCTTTATTCGTTGTGTTACGTTGTGCGCGTTGCGTTACTTGGTGTCTCGTTGCGTTGCGTTGCTCTGGAGTTGCGTTGCTCTGTACCAGGGTTGCTTCGCTCTGTTGCGTCGTTCGGGGCGTTGCGTTGCTCTGTGCAAGGTGTCGCTCGGTGTGTCGTAGCTCTGTGCGTTGCGTTGCGTTACGCGGTGTGCCGTAGCTCTGTGCGTTGTGTTGCTCCGTGCGTTGCGTTCTCTTCGTCGTAACTTCTTCCGGGTCCTGCTGCGTCGTCTGGTTCTCTGTGTTGGCCGCCTATTGCTCGTCCTAGCTCCTCGTAGCTGTGCTCCGTGGTCCTCGTCTTCGTCTCGGGTGGTCCTAGCATTGGCTTCCGTGGGAACCACGTAGACTGCTTGGCTGTTTCCAAATTTAAGCGAACTCACAAGAGCCACAGACCTTAAATTGGAGTTAGCATGGGCAGTAAATAGCCGCTGCTTCAGTCTTTCGATTTACTTCGAGATAGTGTTTTAGCGAACTCACAAGAGCCACAGACTCGTAACACGATCCGAATTCCTCGAATACAACGTCAGATTGCCTTGGGAGAAGTGTAGGTTACTCCGTGTCCAGCTACTGAGCGTTTCCGACTGCTTGCCTTCTGGTCGATAGTTTTGGCCTATATACTGGCCAGAACATGCGCTGGCTGGCGAATTATATCGTATATGCAAAAAAAAATATATGAAGTTCATATAACACCCTGCTTTTCCGGTATTTCGATCCTGTATCATGGTCGTTGTTGTAAGCGGAAATTTACCCTAAGATTTCCGTCCTTACAAACTTTTGAACGCTTCAACCTACGAATTTAAAATTTTCTACACATTAATTTTTTAATGGTTCCAAGGAAAAGGATGAATATCTAAGTAATCGGTTGTGCCCTTTCTCCACCTCCCATATGAAAGTCCTTCAAAAAGAATATTTTTTTTCAGTTCAAGATATGAAATCAAACACTGAATATTATCTTTTAGTTTTGAGTGCAATCTAATGGGACTCTTTAATGAAGGACATAGAACATGTACACACGTAAAAGGCAACATACACTTTTATTCTTGCATGTCATTCTTGCATGAATATTTAAAGTAATGCTAGAATTCATGCCTACATGCAGTCCCAAACACGAGAGATTTTCGAGAAAAATTCAAATATTAATGCAAGAATGACATGCAAGAATGATAGTGTATGTGTTGTGTATGTTGGCCTTAATAACGTACTACTTCATCCCCAACTACAATATAAATCGGAGTTTTGTATCAACTAGTTCTAGAGTAAACGATTGGCTTGCAGCCGATCGTGACTGCAGTATGTTTTTTATGTGCATTCTGTAAGGATGTCATTGAATTGGTGAATGCGACTCGTTATCAATTTTTGTCTCTTTTTTAATCATAAATCATGCTATTGTTATCTACTTTCCTCACGTAATTAAATAAAGAAATCAATGTCAACTTTTTATAACAAAAATACTGCGTAGTGTCCTGTCTTGTTATAGATAGTCTTTGATTAGAAGTAGGAATAAGTGTATCTGAAAGAGTGCTAATTATTCACTTTTTTTAGAGTGTAAATTCAAGAGAATATCCAGTGAGTTTGGTGGATGTTGAAATTTACTAATTGCAAATTAAGATTTACTAACCAAAAATTGACAAATTACATACCAATGCAAATTTACTTGAAAAAGTGTCACATATTTGCCTACTATCCAAAAGATGTTAAATTCAATGGATTTTTTTTAATATGTAGTTACAGGAGGTATATTGAAATTTTATTTATACTCACATACTTTTTTATACATATTATTAATAATTCCGTTTTTCGAAATACATATTACTTTTAAGGCATTATAAAAAATCTGCCAACAGTCTGGGCGCAACTTTATTATTTTTCCGGTAGAAGTTCGGAACGCGTTCAATTCTAAGATGCGGTGTAGTTTGCTATGTGACTGAAATCCTAACAAATAGTTCAGCAAGCGGTTAGAATAGTGTCGCGCTAGAATACTTACGCCGTTGCCACAAATAACATATGAGTTATGTAATTGGGTTATATTCTGGGATGCGGTCTAGGGTTGAAAAAGGAAAAAAACTTGAAAATTGGTGATTCTTAAAAAAGCCCGTGGAAGTGAAAAGATATTCGACATCTGATCAGACCTGAGAGATATGGCAGAATTCATGAAAAAGTATACAATCACTTTAGACCCCCTTAAGGATCGAACTTAAAAAAATCTTGAAAACACTTTCTAGTTATTCATATGAAGAAGCCGTAGAATAATAATTAATTCAATATTTTGAAAGACTTAGTAGATATAATAATGAAAATCGTGAACACATATGCATTCAATTTTCACTGATAATTTTTTTACCCCTCCTTCCGAGCGTCAATGGATATTCAAATTTTGTTTTTCATCAGAATTCTTTTTCTAGTTATTTTGCATATACACACTGAGTTTCAACTTTCTAGCATAAGCTGTTCTATAGTTAGGAAAAACAGTCCCCACCGCCGTACCATACGAGCCATATACAAAATTATATTTTTCCGACATGCTACTGCTATAGCTCTGTCTAAATACAAAATCTCAGCTTTATGTCAAGATCTAAAAATCAGAACTTTTTCCTTTTCACCCACCCTCCTCCACCTTAACCCTCTACACCCACACACTCAAAATTTTTGTTTCTACTAGGGGTCTATTAGCCCTACGTTTGATAAAAATTTTAAAAATTTTTCTTACACTGTTCTTGTGATATGAGACGTGAATTTTCAGAAAAATTCTTATCCCCTTCACGTTCATGCTCCACCGCCCCCCTTAAAAATTTTACTTTCAACAGTCTCCATTATGGAGTAGTTATGAAATGGAGGACAATTAAAATCGCTTATGTTTATAACACATAGTTCGGCAATTTTATCACCTATCATATATTAATTAAATCTACTTGTAGTGTTGCTGGTATTTATTTATTTATGTTTGGGTTTTAATGCATCTTTTAAATTTCAATATATTAATATTCATTAGATTAATTTCGGCAATGCCGAAATTAATTAATTAAAGCTGATTAAAAACTAGTTAGTGTAATAAATCAATAACTTTAATAGTTTTCAAAATAAATAACCAAAATTCGTCTTCATGCGGTACGAGATCACCAACAATATAAAATGAATGGGAGAAACATTTCAAGGAGGTAGCTATGCATACAAATGCATTTTCCATATGGTGTTAAATTATGGTTTAGTCTTAGATCCGACATTAACAAATTAATACCTCAAAAGAGTTTGTACAAATAAAACACCTGTATACCATATTTTTGCTTTTTCTAGTAAGATCTTAGAACTAAGTAAGTTGGCTTAAAGTGCTCTTGCACCAGCGATAATGATTGCTCCATTTGCAGCAATATTTTGTCAATTTTGACGTCATGAAAATATGAAGCACATAGTAACTATAGCAACAGGCGATGTGGATCAACTTTTCATAAATTCTTTTCTAAATTGTGATGAGCAATATTAACAAATATCTAGCAATTCGGCAGTATGGGCTTACACGATAAAATCAGTCTATGAAACACACAAAAGCAAACAAATCTAAAACGTTTTGACTATTGTCGTACTGAAAAAATTTCTCGTGTAGAGTTCCTTTCAATAACATGACTCAAAAGAGATTGCGACAGTTAGCGAAGAAAATGGTTAAAGTTCTGCGCATCACGCCATCAAGAGCGTTAATTTTCATATAAATTTAAAAATAACAGACGGTTGCTTAGACGATACATCTAGTAGAGGGATATAGCGGAGAATGCCACCGTAGTCGAACGCTCTTAGTGACGTCACAAAAGATGCTTGTTTTGCAATCTATTATTCTTTGATTCATGTTTCAATAAATGATTCAAATTTTCATTGGCGTACAATAGGTGTAGTAAAAAAAAGTCCGTGAAAAGGTTTTTTTTCCAAATTGTCACAAATTTCGTTATATATGTTTTAGACGTGCCGAGTTTATTCTACTTTTGCTTGTTCTTTATATTTATAAGCACCTAGAAACAGTTTTTCAAACATTTCGATATTCAGCTCTAAAGCGTTATAAAATGGGTTTGTGTACACGAATTCCGATATTTTTTTTAGGTCTAATGAGATATCGAATTCACAATCACTTTTAAAGGTTTGTAATATAATCGGGAAAAATAAGCAAGAATAAGAATAAATAAGATATAAGCATTCTTCGATATGGAAATTGATTTTACGATTTTGCCATATTCAACCCATAAGATGGTGAAAAATGATTGTGTACGTTCTTACAAAATCCGATATATCACTCAGGTATAATGAGATATCGAATTGTTTTTTGCTTTAATGGACTTACTATAGAATTACTTAAAAATCAGTTTCAGATTTTTTTGTATTTAACCCATAAGGGGTTATGCTGATATTTTACTCTCAATGTCTTCTCGAAATTAAGAAAATATTAAAAATCTGTTAACAGTTTGCGCGCCACTAATACTGCACGAAATAGGTACGTATGTAATTTTTTGATATCATTATAAACTTAATACAAAAAATCGTATTAAATGTGCTATGTATTTTATTATTTTCCAGTTGTAGGGCAAATACATCAGACGGTAACCTAAACCACAACCAGAGTAATTTATTCCAAGCGATAAATTCGTAATAGTACCATAAATAAACAAATTGATTACATCACAAGTTTGAAGACATTGAAGGTGTACCTATAAATGTACTTACAATTAATAAAAAAATACTCATCGATAGTAGCTATGATCTTACTATGATATTATTTCCAATCAATTTCATATCTGCTGCAAATAATAGTTTTTAGATGAAATCTGAGAGTACCTATTATAAGTTTAATCCAGCCCTAAAGTTTGTAACGCATTGAAACGAGCCTCGGATGAAAAAAAGTTAGATATTATTTTTCGTTCATTTGTGGCCAAAAACCCTGTCCGTCTATCTATTTGTCTGTCCGTACGCACGATAATTCAAGCACGTCTTGAACAAGATGTTCGGTCAAATTTGTAATGCTAGGTTTTTTAACAGGTACAATCGTCCATCGGGTAGTTGCCATACGAAAATCCTTACGTTAGTGTTCAAGCCAATAATTTCGTAACACCTTAGGATACGACTTTAAAATCTTGTATTCGTTGTACCTTGTTCTAGAAATGAAATTAATTTCTACAGATTATGGCCGCTATTCACAGTCGTCATAAAGTTGGCTTTAAGTTAGAGCTGACTTTAGTGTTATATTAATAATACGACACTAAAGTCAGCTTTAACTTAAAGCCAACTTTATGACGACTGTGAATAGCGGCCATTGTCTCTTACTTTCGAGTAGTAACTAACCGAAAGTTATTCTATTATACTTTATCCCCAATACAAATTAGAGTTCAGTATTTCATCTAGATCGTATCGTATCATACGATTGGCTTGTTTATTAGTACATATTATGTGCACCCAAGAAGAACTTAGACCTAAGGTAACGTGATCGTTTTTCCATTGATCAATGTTTTATGACTGTTGATCACACGATATCGTCTATACTATTGAAAATTTAATTTTTTTCTTTATTTATTTTATTTCTTGATCAAACCCCAAAAAATAATTTATGCAAATTCCGAGTTCAAGAACCGGCTACATGTAATTTAGCAGCCGCGATAATTCGCAATTTTATATCAAGAAAACTTAAAAGAACCAATCCAATCACATCTTAACGCCAACAATTTTGCTTGGTGGAATATATGTAGTATGTAAATTTTATTTGTTGTGCATAGGAAACAGTCGACTCGAATAGTCAGACTACCTTAAATTTTATATCGACTTAAATTTGAAATACAACGTTACAATGAACATCATTCTTGTATGTTAAGAGTTTGTTGTTCTTTCCAGTGTCAGTGGAGTGAAGCTCCAATACGAAATCCCCGACTGTTGATTGACCGTAGTACTTGACGAATTTTGGAAAGAACTTTCACTGGAGAGGCCAGTTTATCATAAGATTTTGTGTTGGACTAGGTCCGAAGGAGCTGTTTCGTCATCGGAATGCAGAAGACTCTTCAGAGGGTGTATTCTAGCCAACTTCCGAAACACCCTGACAGCTGATGGAATTGCTGAGGCAAATTCTATATAGCCACATCGTAATCCAAATCCATTTCCACGAATAATGTAATCGGGAACTCGCCGGACATCTACCTTATACTAAAGGCGGGACGTATATGGCTATGAAATGGTTGCAACCTTGGATAACCATATGGCTATGAATCTTGAAAATCTGTTGTTAAGTCCGGGGCCCAGTGGGTCCAACGCAAAACTTATTTTTACCAATACTTTTATGTTACTAGTTTTTCATGGTCATGCTACCATTGAAGCTATTAAATGTTAAGAGTTTGTTGTTCTTTCCAGTGTCAGTGGAGTGAAGCTCCAATACGAAATCCCCGACTGTTGATTGACCGTAGTACTTGACGAATAATTTATTATTATTCGTGGAAATGGATTTGGATTACGATGTGGCTATATAGAATTTGCCTCAGCAATTCCATCAGCTGTCAGGGTGTTTCGGAAGTTGGCTAGAATACACCCTCTGAAGAGTCTTCTGCATTCCGATGACGAAACAGCTCCTTCGGACCTAGTCCAACACAAAATCTTATGATAAACTGGCCTCTCCAGTGAAAGTTCTTTCCAAAATTCGTCAAGTACTACGGTCAATCAACAGTCGGGGATTTCGTATTGGAGCTTCACTCCACTGACACTGGAAAGAACAACAAACTCTTAACATTTAATAGCTTCAATGGTAGCATGACCATGAAAAACTAGTAACATCATTCTTGTACTTTTACCAACGAATTTCAAGTGTGCTCCAGTGGCGGCTGGCCGCATAAAGCAAGTGAGGCTGAGCTTTAAGCTTGTGTTACACTGTTCGCTTTTTCCCAGTTTTTTGCATATACTTTCGTGAATTGTATGGCGACCTTGTTGAAAGCTCTCATTGGTCATACAGTGTAACACAAGCTTAAAACTGAGCCTCACTAGCTTTATGCGGCGAGCCGCCACTGGTGTGCTCATGCCGATGATATTTGTATATAATTGCTCGAAGGAAATATGAAGACACCAAATCATCAATAGTTCTTTACCTAAGGGTAGGTAAGGTTCCCGACAACATAAAGAACAATTCTCTATTTTATATAAACATTTTCTATTCGTACTCTTAAAAAAATCCATTTGTTCGCCGTATGCTCTGGCTCATACGCAAACGCGTCTCAGGGTAGTACGCTCATACACATCAAATCAACAAAAAATTACCGATATAGAATATCAAAAAACGGTTTAACTTTACTATTTCAATAATAAAGTATTATCGATTTAAAAAACATACTACAGTCACGATCGGCTGCAAGCTAATCATATAATATTCTAGATGGAATACTGAGCTCCATTTTATATTGTACATAGTTTGAGATAAAGGTGTGTGCATGTTGCATGTATTTAATTAAAGAAACTAAAAAACAATATCGTAGTGTTCAATTTCATATCTTGTACTGCGTGAGTCACCGAAAAAAAAATTCCATAAATAGATCCATAGATTTTTCTTGAATTGGTCTGTTAGAGTGTGGCGCAACACTGATTTTAACTGTTCGAACTGTCTCTCTCTTATTTTTTCAGCAACATAGCGCATTAGTGCAGTGTTTCGCAACATTCTAGCAGCGAGTTCTAATGCTGTTATGACACCGGCTATTTATGCTGTTATGACACTGGCTATTTAGCGGCTATTTCTTAAGTGCAATAAAAGTACAATAACTGCCACATCGTGCGACAAGGCGAACAACATTAAAAGAATGAGATACCACTTTTTCCGACGCTAGCGGCATCTAGTAAACGAAATTAACAACTGCATTGTTAAGAAAAATACCGGTTCTAGCGTATTTCATAACATGACATGGCTCTTTCCACAATTTATACGTACCGAACTGTTAAAAACAAGTCTGTAGCAGCTCAAAATCCACTGGTAGCAGGATTTTTCTTGGATTAAGTGCTTGAATGTTGCGAAACACTGCTCGAATGCACTATGATGCGGCTATTTTTTTGACAGATTGTGCTATGTTATTTTTTTGACAGTACTCAGTTTATAGCTACTCGGACTCTCACACCAAAGTCTAAATTGTATGCTACATCTTCTATCCTTCTCCATTTGGATTTACTAGCTGCTTTAAAGCCGCAAAAATACCCTGTGTCATAACAGCATAATGCTGTGCGACAAGGCAAACACCATTAAAAGAAAGAGATACCGCTCTTTCCGACGCTAGCAGCATCTAGTAAGCGAAATTAACTATTGTTTTGTTAAGAAAAATACCGGTTTTAGCGCGTTTCATAACATAATATGACACTTTCCACAATTTATGATACGTACCGAGCTGTAAAAAATAAGCCTGTAGCGGCTGAAAAATCCACTGGCGGCTGGATTTTTCTTGGATTAACTGCTAGAATGTTGTGAAACACAACACAGCGAAACAGTGGAATTAACAACTGTTTGCAACGAATAATATTGGTTTTATCGTGTTTTAGTACAGAAAATGATACTTTTCATAAATTGTACCCATATATCGAACAGTGAAAAATATGTCTGTAACGCATTCAGCTTCAATAAAACCAGTTATTTCATTATAAACCGTATAACATGCAAACAAAATATGTTTCGTATTGATCAGCTCGCTAAATCTTCTGTTTAAAATGCAACTAGGTATAAAGTACAAGCATTGTCTTAATATTAGATTCAAATGATGAAAATGTTTGTATTTATTACGTTTTATCTGTAGCTCTGTGTCGCATTTGTATACTAATAAATAAATTATTCATTGAAATGAAGCAGGTCTTTGCAGGGTAACTAATTCGTATCTTATTATTATTTTAGAATTATGCATTAAGTTCATCAAAAGTGATAGCAAAAAATTTACGTAATCGCGAATTTAAAATAGTAGGTACTTAATTAAAGATATAATTTCTAATTGCCAATACCTAGAACTTATACATTTGCATTTGAAAATTAAATTACATCATAACATCGCTAATAGTTTTTTTTTATTTAAGTTAAGTTAAGTTCGATATTATGTGTTGAAATTTCTATTTTTTTGTGACGATGCATGCGCTAATTTTATTATAATCCAGTTGCTCAAAATATTCTCGAAAATAATGTGGTGCTCGCTGTTCGGTTGCGTTTAATGTTTATGCGGTTTTGATAAAATTTTATATGCCACATTTATCAGTCGGTGGAATCTTATCTAAGGCTTTTATTTTTGATATACCTAGAGGTAATCCGCACAAAAAAGTGATATTTTTTCGGTTTTATCTATTGATGTTTTTTTCATTTTGCTTAATGACGGAGTCCAAAGTAATTGTATGTAAATGAAATCTTATGGTTTTAGCGATCAATTATAATATATTTTTGACTTTAGGATCCTATTTCAAACAGATATCTATCTTCGATTTCGTTAAAAACTAAAACCTCGAATAAAAAATAGACTTTAGGTAAACAGATTATATATGATATACTATACATGTATGTATATATAGTGCAACATTGTTTCGGTTTCAAAGAATTTTATTCCTCTAAAACCGTTTTACCTATACGGATAATTTTAAATTTTCGGTTCACATGTTCAGTCACCGCAGCCTCCCGAACACTTAAATTTTTACTACGATGTGCAGAAATAGCAATTCTCATGCTATTTGCATCGTATTGCTGGATTGAACGTTTTATAGGGTTTGAAATTATTTGTTCGAGATTCGCTAAAATAAATAGTATAAAAAATCTGCCAATGGTCTGGGCGCAACTTTATTATTTTTCCGGCAGAAGTTCGGATCGCATTCAATTCTAAGATGCGGTGTAGGTTACTATGTGACTGAAATACTAACAAAAAGTTCGAAAGCGGTTAGAGTAGAGTACCATGATTGGGTCATACTCCGGGATGCGGTCTAGGGGTTGAGAAAGGAAAAACTTAAAAATAGGTGATTATTAAACCAGTCCGTGGAAATGAAATGATATTCGATATCTGATCAGACCTGAGAGATATGGAAGAATTTATGAAAAAGTATCCAATCACTGTACACCCCCTTAGGGGTCAAAATTTAAGAAATCTTGATAACACTTTCTAGGTATTTGTATGAAGAATCCGTAGATTAAAAGTGAGTTCAATATTTTGGAAGACCTAGAAGATATGACGAAAATCGTGAAAATATATATGCATTTTATTTCGACTGAACATTTTTTTGCCCTCACTTCCGAACACCAATGGATATTCGAATTTTTTTTTAATCCAAATAACTTTTTATTTGATTTACACATACACACCAAGTTTCAACTTTCTAGCATAAACCGTTCCATAGTTAGGAAAAACACCTCCCACCCCCGTACCATACTACCCCTTAAAAAATTATATTTTTCCAACATGCCACTATTATTGCTCTACCTAAATACCAAGTTTTAGCTTTTTATCATTTTAGGTTCTTAAGATATAAACATCGGAACCTTTTCCTTTTCACCCTCCCCCACTCCCAGATGTCGACACACTAAAAAATTACGATATTGCAAATGGCGCTTTTACAACACGGGAAACCCGAATTTACACCTTGGGCAATAAATATTACCGGAAAGGCGCGGCATATCGGCGACACACGGTTCAACAAGCGTTTTACTAAAGTCGGGAACAGCTGGCCGACTTTAGGAACTTAGTAGAATTGTGATTCCTAAGGTCGGCCATGTCCAAAAGCATACTAGTGTTAACGTTTTTTAATAATTTTATGATTGTGAGTATGAAAATTTAAATACTTTTGAATCACAAGCACCGCACAGCCTAGCCATAATTCTTAAAACTATGGAGTATTAGTAATAAAAAAAAATCCTTCTATCTTATAAATTATTTTAAAAAAACTCAGTTTTACGGACCTTGTCACAATGAACCTATTATAACTTTACAACAAAAACACTGAATGACTTCATGTTTTGCATTTCGAGTTCAAAAGAAAACACAGATCGAAGAAAAAAAAAAAATTTCTGGAAATTGTCTTCTCATCATTTAATAATTTTAAATTTCTGAAGAAATGGCCGACTATAGGAGCATGCCGAGTATTGGAGCATCTACCCTATACCCGTTTGTAAAATTTGAGCTCACCAATTTCATAAAGATCTATGGCGACGTTTACGAGTAAAGTATAGTACTGTGTTCAGCGAAACGAACATGAACACGAACGAAAAAGTCACCTTCGAAGTGGAGTGAAATATTCTACACAGTTCGCTATTAGATGTCTTTAATAAAAAATCTGCCAACAGTCTGGGTGCAACTTTATTTTTTTTCCGGCAGATGTTCGGAACGTGGTTTATTCGGGGATGCGGCATATGTTACTATGTGACTGAAAACCTAACAAAAAGCGGTTAGAAAAGGGTGTAACATATGAATTAAATAATTGGGTCATATTCCGGAATGCGGTCTAGAGGTTGAAAAATAAAAAACTTAAAAATAGGTGATTATTAAAGAAGCCTGGGGAAGTGAAAAGATATTCGATATCTGATCTGACCTGAGAAACATGGTGGAATTCATGAAAAAGTATACAACCAGTTTACACCCTCTTAGGGGTCGAATTTCAAAAAATCTTGAAAACACATTCTAGGTATTCATATGAAAAATCCGTAGAATAAAAATGAATTCAATATTTCGAAAGACCTAGTAGATATGACGAAAATCGTGAAAATATATGCATTTTATATATACTGATAATTTTTTTTGCCCTCCCTTCTGAACGCCAATGAATATTCGAATTTTTTTTTATCAGAATTACTTTTCTGGTTAATTTACAAATACGTAATGAGTTTTAACTTCGTAGCATAAGCCGTTCTAAAGTTAAAAAAAACACCCCCACCATCGTACCATACTACCCCTAAAAAAAAAATTATTTTTCCACCATGCCATTACTATAGCTCTATCTAAATACCAAGTTTCAGCTTCCTATCACTATAGATTCTTAAGATATAAGCATCGGAACTTTTTCTTTCTCACCCTTCCCCACCCTCACCCTCTACACCCACACCCCCAAATTTTTTTTCCCTACTAGGGTTCTATTAGGCCTCCTTCTGGTAAAAATTTGAAGCATTCATCTTGCACTGTTATTGAGATATGAAACATGTTATTTTTGAAAAATTCTTATCCTCTCCACTTACGTACTCCCCCGCCCCCTTCAAAGATTTTACTTTGAGCAATCTTTATTTATTAAACTTTATATCCGAACCGAATTTTGTTTTTCTGGTGCCTCTGGTTTGGGAGATATCGTAATGTTAAGTATTTCACCCCCCACCACCGTACGCCACTACCCCCACCCAAAAATTTTGTTTCAATCTACTCTCCTAGTATAACTACAGATATTTTTAAAGTTTTAATTGCTTGCTATTAACGGTTTAGGAGATATAGATTTTAGAATGTGTAGATCTCCACTTTTTTGCTTTTCGGACCTATTGCTTCCCCCTCCACTCCCACACCCCTTCACCCATATCATCAATTTTTTTGCAAATGGGTCCACTATCAAAGCTTTATAGAAATTTCAAGTTTCAGTCTCCTAACATAAGCGGTTGCTGAGATCTAGAAACCAAAATTTTTCGTCTAAAACGCTTCCCCCACCTTCCCCCTTACACCCCCACCCCTGAAAATAATGTCAATTCAAGGGGTCTACCCAGTCTATTCCTAGAAAAAATTTTAATTTAATAGCTCCACTGGTTTGAGAGCTACGAGCCTTCAAAGGATTTTGGCGGTCGACGTACGGCGTACGGCGGACAGACGGAGTGAAAATTCTTATTGCTTTTTTCGTGTCTACTAGTCATGAAATGTACACAAAAAAATTTTGAGGGCAGCAAATTTTTTTTTTTTGAAAATCAATAACAATACTGTATTATTACTAATAAAGTAAAAAGCGCGCGAAATTTGAAAATATTAAAATTTTGTCAAGTAATTACTATTCCGGCACACTACACAGCAAAATATAACTCACACAAAATTTCCCGAGCACAAACTAACTGAATTGACAGCGAACTATTGAAAATTTTGAGTTGTCAAATATTTCGCTTGTCGAAAAGCCTTCCGTACCATTAAAAACGAAATTGCCACGAAACCGAGGGCCATCTATTAGTGACTACGGCAAATGTCCATTCCGTCCACGAACACAGTACTGCAAAACGAACGAAATATTTCGTCCATGAAATGTCAACGAAAATTTCCTGTTTTTTATATGGACTTTGACAGTTCATTTCGTTTCGCTCGGAACACAGTACTAGGCTTAAGTGCGTAAAATCATTAGGTATATAATGAATAAAGTAAAAACAAGATATTAATTAGTGGCAATATATAGGTACATACGATCTCCTTGCAATATCCAATCATAAATGCGTAGAAAATTCTGCACAAATCTACATACTTCCACACACTACTCCAATATTCCACTCATATAACGGAATAAGCTTGTTATGTCTCGACTCAACACATGAAGTATATATGGTAAGCGCCGCTGAGTTTGTACTGTATCAGTTTTACTACGTTGAAATCAAAACGACGGTCAGATCTATGTATGCAAAGAAATTTTGATTTGGAGCAGTAATCGAGTAGTACAGGAAATAGTAGTAAAGTGTGTAGTAAAGTATTGTTATTTCCATCGCATGTCTCTCTAGCTAAAATTCTGAACTCCAATTTTTATACAATAGACCAAGAAATGAGCATGTAGTTTGCTGTTTTAAAAAATAACTTTCCAAATAGCCTCGTTGATATTCATTAGGTTATCAGTCGTATAGTAACCTACACTGCATGTCAGCAATAAACGCATTCCGAACTTCTATCCAAAAAATAGGCCTTAAGGCTGGCCGCACACTGAAAGAGAAAAAAACACTATTAGTCGAAAACGTTTTTGACAAATCAAGAGTATGTCGCTTATTAGTCAAAAACATTTTTCTTTTTGCTCTTTCAGTGTGCGTCCAGCCAACAGATTTAGTCAAAAACTGATTAGTCTCGTTCCTTAGACGCACGCGACGATCTATGCACTATGTGTATACTCCAGATAAAATCATATAGAGTATTAAAAATTTGATCCAGCCGAAAAATACGTAACGCATGGAACCAAGCCTCGGAAGAAAAAAAGTTATATATATTATTTTTTGTTTACTTGTGGCCAAAAACCTCAAATCCGCTTGACGTCCGTCCGTCCGTCCATCCGTCCGTCCGTCTGTCTGTCCGTTAGCACGATAACTCAAGAACGCCTTGACCTAGAATCTTCAAATTATAAATCTGAGTGTTTGGTTGAATTTGTAAGGCTCAGTTCGGAAAAATCGTACCACTCCTTCGGGTAGCTGCCATACAAAATGTCCTTAAAACACGTGTTCAAGAATATTGGCCGATAACTTCATAAGGATTTAATCTACGACTTTAAAATTTTGTATGTATGAATTTTCTAATATTTGGAGCTAAATGTATGATTATGAAGAAAATCCTATTAGTCCTTCGAGGGGCTGCCATACAAAAAACCAAACTCACTATAACTCAAGCAATCGATTAGATATGAGTTCAGAATTCTGTACAAATTAGCTTTGAGTGAAAACAAAGTTCGAGTTTACTAGTCTACTCCTTACATAATGGTTATAGCGTTTATATATGAATAAGGTAATTTTACCTGTGAAATGGAGATAATTTTATTATATTAAATATTGTAAAATTACAAATAATTTTTACTGTGTAGCTATTAAGTTTCAACTTTCAAGTAGCATCTACAGTTTTTGAGAGCTGAAGACCCACTTCTCACCCTCGTACTTTGCTCAATATCAAAGACTTATCTTTTAACTTTAAATAAAGTCCATGTTCAACTTTCTTAAAAAATTTAATATTCGATGGACTCCACGTGTAATCCTACTAAACATACAAATCAAATTGAATCTTCCTGGTAATCCAAAGTGTTTTACACCCACACCCCAACTTCCAAATTTAAATTTTTGTCTACGCTTTGTCAACCATAAAAATTCAACTTTCTGAGATCAAGAAATAGATTTTAGGATGATTCGATTCCATTGATCCTACTTTCATACTATCAACCCCTATCGACAATTTTTTGCAAATGGGTCCACTATCATAGTTCGATATATTCTACTCGTACAAAAGTTCTATTTTTTTGCTTCTCAGTATAAGCGTTTCCTGGGATCGGTAGTGTACGTGATTGTTTTATAAATTTCGCGATAATGCCATCAACATCTCGTCAAACGTGATAGAGCGATAGTGCAATCATGTTACCTTAAATTCATATTATTATTGATAATGTATGAAATAGACGAAAAATAATATAAATATGTACATAAGAGACTATTCATTTCTTTGGGTACCGGGTACCGCTGCCGGTAGATTTAGGGGTTCACCGAAAAAACTGATAAAATCTCCAACTTTTAACACCACATATTTCGAAATAAACCCGAAAACGTGCATTAAATATACTAGTAGATGGCTCGGACCGATGTCCCTGTTATTATAAAAGGAGAAAAATTAAACCAAAAATTGTAGAAAAAGGTACCGGGTACCCGCCGTTGGTAACATAAGGGTTAAGTATAATTTAAGTGAACACATTGAGTAAATTTTAAATTTTTACTTTTCAGTTGCTGTTAAAAATACACACACACATCAAGTTTCGACTAACGAAGCATCCTCGCATATTTTTTCATCAGTACAATCAACACAACTTCCTCACGTACCTGCTATAAAATGCCAATGAAAGATTGGATTTATCGATTACAGCCAATTCAGCTGTATGTTATCTTAACATTATCGATATGTTATTTTATACTGCAATTATTTCTTAGTCATATAACGCATGCACTAACTCTACTGATCGACGCATATCACATGCTGTGCAATATAATTGCTTTATCCGGATGTATCTTAACTATTAAGGTAAGTCTGATTAAAGTATATTTACGGGTATTTTACTGGTATTAATGGTTATTCCAGCAAATGCTAGTCGTTTATGATAATTAACAACATAGCGTAGTCTCACTATACACTTACGATGGTTGTCTCAACAGTACCCGACCTAACGTATATGGTAGACGGCCTTTTTTATGATAGAAAGCATCATCCCTAAAAAGCTTAAGTTTGAATTTTGAAGACACCACGTTAAGTCTTTATTTGGGAACCAACAATAGCGAACACTCTCAGTGAATTTTTTTTCTCATCGTTATGTGATGTAATACTTTCATTTGAAAGGTCTTAGTCCAACCAATATCAAAGCCGAACTAGATACTACTCAGGGGGAGTCTGTTACTTCACTTAGTAGTGATATACTAGGGAACGAAAGAGCTTGCGAGATCGGGATCGGGATCGACATCGAATGGTAGGGTTGAGGAGAATGCTAGTCCACCGATATGCTGCATCGAAGCGCAAAGTGGTGAGCCCTCTAAAGTCTAAACAGACGACGACGGACTCTAGGCAGTGCTGGCAAGCTGCAGGATTTTTAAGTCCCGGACATCACTCCATTCTGCGTGAATGCCCGGGGATCGCTAAAAGGCATTTGAGATGGTTGGGTAGTCTTTTTTTCGAGAGCATCAAGGATTTGAAGTCGTTGGGTATGATAAACTAGTCAGGTTCTACAAGGAATCGGAGTGTTCCTGAGGTGATGGAATAGCCCACGAGGACCTGAAGGGTTCGCGATGGCCTGCATGGCGCCTTGTGAGCGCGGTAGTTTCTAGCACTGCGCCCTTTCTTAAACCTGACCTAACCTAACGAGGCCGTACAAGCTGTCAAGACGAACAATGCAGTGGTCGACCAAATGAGATGACCACGCCAGAAATGGTGAAGAAAATTGAATTGGATGACCGTCGCGGCGTTTGAAAGTGCGCGATCTATAGGCATTTCAAAAAGTGTTGTACGTCGCATATTGCCTGAAAATTTATAGGGTAGAATGGGTAGCCCTACACCATAGGTAGAAATGCACCACTCGCCATTGGCGCTCGCCCGTAAGTAAAATCTACAAAGCAGAAGTAGTATTCTCTTTCTCTTTTCTATCCATACGATTGTGTTCAGGAATCGTTAAAATACCGAGTAATACCGAACAGTTATTCGGAGTAAAAGAAAAACGCTAAGGAAAGTAACTTTTCGTATATATGCAACATTTTTGTTTAAAGACAAATTATTGATCGTGAACCTTTCTAGGTAGGCATAAATATAGCTTGTAGTCTAAGGTGTGTTTTAGTAAAGTGCTAGTTTTTTATTTGCTAATATTTATTTAAAAAAAAATAAAAATGTTCATCTGGTCAGAATCGGTAGAATTGCACCACGAGCTTATAGGGAGAAATGCACCAGATTCTTATACCTAAGTAGCATGAATTTATGGTCACAAATCATAAAGAAATTCAAATTATTTTGCTGGAATCAGAACGAGCTCGTGCTGCAAGCATACAGCAAACATATCAAATTTGAAATCGATTTTTAAAATTTTAATATCCGTTAACTTATAAAAACTTATATAAAACCATTAAATTACTATTATTTGGTATTTTCTATTATTTTTTATTAGTATAAAACTCGAAAAATATTTAAAAGATTTACTGTTTAGTTCGTTATTGTTTGTTACTTTTGTAAATATATTTAATTTTTTTGTTTCAACTAATTTAGTTGGAATTTGCTACATATTTAAAATGTGGTGCATTTATACCTTGCAAGTGGTTCATTTCTCCCGTACGATGGGAGAAATGCTCCATTTGGACCTGCCTGTGCTCTTCTTCATTATGCTCTCGATCTGATTATATTTTGCTCTTTATTACGAATACAATATATGCGCAAGGTATTTGATCAAACAGAGAAAAAAAATTAATCAAGTTCCACAATTTTCTACGGAGATATGGAGTAATTAATGAAAAATGGTGCATTTCTACCTAGTCTACCCTACATTAGAAGCTGTGCGGAAGATGGCTGTTGCGTTTGCAAGCAATGCAACAGAACAGCGCTGTGATGATGTTTCAATCGAGAGTTTGACGATGTTACACAGTAATAAAGTCAATTTTTGCGTCAGTTCTTAATCATGGATGAAACATTCGCACGGTTCCGTAATGAAATAAAGGAGACAGACTCGAAAAAGGCGAAAAAAAGTGTTGTTTCATCAAGATAATGCACCGGTTCCCCTTTCCGTTAACGCGGTTGCCAAAATCAATGAGTTAATATTCAAATTGTTTTCACACGAACCCTATTTACCATATTTAACATAGTCCCCTTGGATTATTTAGTCTTTTCCAACTTAAAAAATAGTTCGGTCGTAAAAGCAAAGACTATCCAAAAGAAGACTGGAACACTTAATATACATGCATTTAAAAAAAACTACAAAATTATTGTATAAGCGGAACAAAGAAAACCGATTGAACAATATCAATTCCATACTCTTATGTGAATTCACATGAGAAGAAAAGAGAAAACTAAAATACAAAAATGAATGAATACACATACGCATCAGTGGGCATCGTTTTTCACAATGCATCAGCGTCGCCGTAAACAATAATGTCATAGACCATTATTTTATTGTCTAGAGAAAGAGCAAAGTTTCTAGTGACTAGAGGGTACAATATCCTAATTACTTAATTACTTACTTATCCTTCAAAATATTTATTGCAACTATTCCTTTCGATAGTTTAACCATCAGTTAGCATGTACATATGTAGAAAGGCAAAAACTGGCCATCATGATGGGCATTGTCATGAGCCCCTTGCTGCTCCTTTCTTGGCTGCTGAGGACTGCTGTCTGATTTTCGGAACTAGGCAAAGGAACTGTGTCATCGTATTTAACGTAGAGCTCCGTAGAGTTAGTGTTAATCTTTGGAGATGGCCTCCAGGTATCTTAAAGTTGTCAAAAGGACTGGCCTGAACATTTATGTGAAATAGGGTTGTGTAGTTCGCCAACGAACTAGTTCAGAAGAGCGTTGCCAAAAGTGAAATGAACGAACTAGTTCGCAGTGAGTCCCGCTCCTAGTTCGTTTCTATTTATTCATTGCCCCGTTCATAATTCAGTGCCACACTGACAACCTTTTTTTTTGCTTATCACATTCCATTCGACTAGAAATGAGGACTTCAATCTTTTCTTTTTGCTCATTACATTCTACCGTAATGAAATCACGCGTCCTAAAAGATCGGGCCCATTCGCGAGGGATCGGTGATCAGAAATGTTTACGTATAACATTTTGAATAGGTAAATACTTTTTTCCAGGAACGTTACCTACCTCCTGAAGACGGGTTCCCAATTTCAATCAATGTTTATTGGTTCAAATAGAATTGGTTGGAGTGAAAGGCACTTTATCATTATGGTAACTATGATTGGTAAGCGGGACAAAGTTGATAGCTATGAATGTGGAACTGAGAAAGAAAAAAAGTTTTGTTTTTTATACGAAATGTAATGCTTTTCTGTTTTAGACCTTTTCCTGTTGACTTATAGAGAACTGTTTCCATTATCCATCCTCTATTCACAATTCTCCATGTTTCATCTTGCATCCTTGATCCCCGATCCTCCATCCATCTTTATTCATTCGTTCGCAAACTAAAAGTAACTAAAACGAACTAAAAAAACTAAACGAACCAAACGAACTAAAGGAACTAAAGGAACTAGATGAACTAAACGAACTAAAGGAACTAGATGAACTAAACGAACTAAAGGAACTAAACGAACTAAAGGAACTAAATGAACTAGATGATCTAAACGAACTAAAGGAATTAAACGAACTAAGCGAACTAAAGGAACTAAACGAACTAAGAGGAACTATATTTCCTCATAGTTCGTTCATTATAGTTCGCGAAGGAACTATAGTTTGACGATGGAGAATGGAAAAATAAATGGTTATCGATGATTTATTACCCTCCATATGCTACGAAGTTCATAAACAGTTAATTACTCGGCCTAAGACCACCTTTCTCTTTGAAAGAATGTCTCGATGATTTATTACATAGGAAATTAATGGTCATTTCATGATGAATTCCATAGTTTTACTTAAAAAAAATTTATAACTACCCAGCAGGCAAAGTTTCGTATATTATACGAAAGAAATGACCGTAGAAACGACGGATAAAACTCGAAGAATTCTAGAATACGATGTCCGCGCTCACTCTGTAAGTGTATACGTATTGTTTTGAAGAGCACTATACGTATAGTTTGGAAGAGCATTAAGCTTGTAGCACACTATACCGTCACGTCGCGTCACCGCACGGACCAACAAAATTCGGAGAGAATCAAATACATGGACTTGTATTGAAGTCCGCATATTTATACACCACGGCACGTCACGACGCTTTACAACAATTGTCGGTGGGGGTCTTCGCGCAACAATCCTATTCGGCAAATCTCCCATTGTGCCGTGCTGTATCGTGTTGGACTAGTGTGCGAGGTTCCATATTTCGGTATACAAAAAACATTTGTTCGTTTGGCGTTGAATGCTGTACAGTGAAGTGCAATGGATGAGGAAAACTTAATTTCATTGGTAAAAAATTACCCAGAATTATATGATGGGAGTGACAACAATTATCACAACACAAACAGAAAAGAAAATATATGGGAGGCTCCATTTTGTAATTTTAGCTTTAATTTGAAGATGTACTGACAGAATGGCCGGTACGTCACTAGAGGTATCGTGCCGGTGGCCGTCGGTATAATGTGCGGTGGCATCATCTAACGCCGTACGTCGCCGTAAGTGGTGTGACGTGACGTGACGGTATAGTGTGCTACAAGCTTTAGCCGTAGAATATTTACGGCAATTCTACATATATTATTGTAGGTCCTTATACGTAACACACGTACGTTCTTTGTGCGTACAAAATTCACTACATTTCTACGAGTAGTGCAACGTATTTGCACACCCATTTTTTTATTTCTGCCTTTTACATAGAGAATTGAAGGTTTCGAAATTTGACTTATGAAGTCCTGACGCCGAACCAGCTGTCAAATTTCGAATCCTTCACATTATAGAGGCGCTAAAACTACCACCGTGCACATTACAAAAAACATTAAAAAAAAACAGTGCAGTCATTAGGACTGCGGACAGAAGTGAAAACTTGAAACTATGAAATTAAAGTGTTTTTGTTTTTGCATTTTCAAATTAATTGTAGTATCAAAAATTAATCTGGTTTTCGTATCTATCGGCACTCCGAACAACAAATATTTCAGTTACTATATTAATATGTATTTATTTCAGTTACCATAAGCCTATTGTATCCCTTTTAGAATGTAATGAAATGGTTGAAAGAACAAATAATCTAAGAATTGTTGAAATTGATGATGATAATGATGCAATCAATGAAAATAATGTTGAAAATCAAATTCATTAAAATTCACATAAATACAAATACTATGAATAATATAAATTTATATTAATTATTATTATATGAATTAACTTGTGGTTATATTTTGCATTTGGATCGCGTAGCCCATCATATGTTTTGATCAATAAATAAACTATATTTAAAATTGAAAATACAAGGTTTTCCGGTAAATACTGTTAAATTTATTTTGTGTGACGTTTCGGACTCGACTGAGTCCTTTATCAAACTGATCGACAATATCTCTACAACTGTTATATATACAAATGAAAGTAGGTAAAAAAGGGGTTACTAAATTAACTAACAGAAGGGTCAATTAGAAAAACAGGTAAAAAAGGGGGTTACAAAATTAACTAATAGAAGGGTCAATTAGAAGACAAAAGGGGAAATTTACGGTGATAAGGGAGGTCATAAAAATATTAAACAGAGGCGGGGGTTTATAAGAAGGGAAATAGTTATGAAAGTTGAAATTAATTAATTAGTTTTTATTATACTATAAAAAGATGGGTGACATTACCTTACATAGAGGGTACAACAGATCGAATCGGCAGGGTACTCAGGAAAGCCGACATACGTACGACCTACTCTACGGCAACCACGCTTCGAGGTTTCTTAGGAAACCAAAAGGACAAAATCCCACTGGAAATGGAGGGCATTTACAAAGTTCCCTGCGGGTCTTGCAACAAAGTCTACATCGGAGAAACAGGACGGACCATCAGAACAAGGATTCGTGAACATCAGCGCTGCACACAAAAAAACCAGGTCCACTCATCAGCAATTGCGGAACATGCAGCGGTAGAAAACCATTCAATCGATTTCAACAACGTCAAAATATTGGCCAGGACGAAACACTATTTTCAAAGAATTGTAAGAGAAGCAATTGAGATAACCAAACATCCACAAAATTTTAACCGAGACTCTGGATACAACCTCTCTTCACTTTGGCTACCTTGTCTACGTTTTGGAAAAAACAACGTTTACCAAAAATCTTCGATCCCAAAAACTAATTAATTAATTTCAACTTTCATAACTATTTCCCTTCTTATAAACCCCCGCCTCTGTTTAATATTTTTATGACCTCCCTTATCACCGTAAATTTCCCCTTTTGTCTTCTAATTGACCCTTCTATTAGTTAATTTTGTAACCCCCTTTTTTACCTGTTTTTCTAATTGACCCTTCTGTTAGTTAATTTAGTAACCCCTTTTTTACCTACTTTCATTTGTATATATAACAGTTGTAGAGATATTGTCGATCAGTTTGATAAAGGACTCAGTCGAGTCCGAAACGTCACACAAAATAAATTTAACAGTATTTACCGGAAAACCTTGTATTTTCAATTCAAAATGTACTGTGAAAACATTCATCAAAAATTATATATTTAAAATTGTATATACAGTAGAGTCTCACTAATCCGGATACGGCCTAATTCGGATCCTTCAGTAGTCCGGATGGGATGAAAAATTTAAAAATTTCCATTATGTTCCTTTTAATCCGGATCGACCACAGTTTCGCTAATCCGGATTGCATGTTAAATAAAGCAATGATCAACAATACATTGAAATCAAACAAGTGTCGAATATTCTCATAGACACTTCATATGCATCGTTTTGTATGTATGTATGTACATATGTACATATTTCATATGGCAATAAGTATTGGTTGGTTGGAGCTTTTTTCCGTTCACTAAATTTTGAGTTTATGTATATTTCATTACTTTTTACTTATTTCTAACGTTTATTTTGAAAGTATTGTTTTTGTTTTTTGGAGATACTATATGTTTTATTTGTTGTTATAAATGAATAAGCGTTTGTAAATGTTTATCTTTAATAATTTGCATATACTTTTGGTAATCCGAATTCCCGCATAATCCGGATTGCGGGTGGTTTTAATTGATCCGGATTAGCGAGACTCTACTGTAATTGTTGTTCAGAGTGCCGATAGATGCGAAAACCAGACAAATTTTTGATACTACAATTAATTTGAAAATCCAAAAAATAACACACAAGCCCCATATGAACAACGCTTGGTAGACAAGAGGCTTGAGTAAAAGAGAAATAAACATGCAGCGAGAAACGTAATTTCATTTTTCATTTTCCATTTTCGATTTTCCATTTTCCATTTTCGATTTTCGATTTTCGATTTTCGATTTTCGATTTTCGATTTCCAATTTTCGATTTACGATTTTCCATTTTCCATTTTCCATTTTCCATTTTCCATTTTCTATTTTCTATTTTCGATATTCGATATTCGATATTCGATATTCGATATTCGATATTCGATATTCGATTTTCGATTTTCGATTTTCCATTTTCCACCTGTACGCCACTACCACCCCATCAAAAATTTCTTACAATCCCTTCACTGTTTCCTGACGCTTTTTCGTTTCATCCCTCGGTTTCATCTCTCGGTTTCATTCAATTGGGTGACGGTGACGCGAATTTATGAAATTTACCCCATACAAAAATCGCTCAACGCGCCTAAAGAAGTTTTCACTTCAAAAAATGCTTGTTCACTTTACTGGAAAAACCACATTATCGAGATTATGCTGTACAAACAATAATAATAAATATATACAGCAACCGGCAACAACGTTCGCAAAAACTCTAATGGCTTATGCGACTTGCATAAATTCGTGATTTCAATTGGCAGCCCTGTGGCCTTATTACTGAATACGATACGATCAAAATCAATCGTAAATGCCTAATTTAGGCATACTGAAATTTAAAATTTACGATTGATTTTGATCGTGTCCTATTCAGTAATAAGGCCCCAGTGCAAGCAACCGTAGTCCCAGAATTAGAGTATAGCACAACTGCGCAGTCGTGCTTCTACCCAAAAAATAAAAAAGTTGCGATCAATAATTCTTCGTATCCACATCCACGTCTGTGAGGATAGATTTAGGCAAGGGAGTTGCAAAGATACGAGGACGGTGACCTGATAGTTTCCAAACTTTCTCAGTTTTACATCTTTACTTGTAACATTAAAAAATAAATTATGGCAGTACATTTATATATTATTAGATTCGCAATAAATTAAAGTAATTTCATTACATAGAGAAAAAACGTTACAACTTTTGGATGATCTTATTGAATTAAAAATTCTTAAGTTTTGAAATCGAAATATGCGAACAGACTCGAGAGCTGTAAGGTTACAATATTCAATGAAATTACGCAAATATCCAATTGTTAAGAAAAGTTGGAAGTTGTTACAAATCTAGAAAAACAATCACTTATCGGCAGCCATATTGCAACTTGAACGTTTGCTACAAAACAATATCGAATAAAAGACATTTGATATCCTGAGAATTATCCAATTGAATTTTAGAAGAGTTGCTACTGCATTACGCAAAAGTTGCAATATGTTCTGCGTTAAATTCCAAAGGTTGCTATGTAGTATGTATTATAGTTGGGAACGATAACAGAGTTTTGTAGGCTACCACTTGTAGATCACTGTTAAATTTCCTTTTGCAGCATCTGAAAAATCAAAAATTGTCTGTTAAGATTTGGTAAATCACATTGGGGTCTAACCACATACTTGAGTCTTCGCTTTACTTTAATGCAGTCCTTGCATCCTTAATCAGTTCCAGTCGAGCCGTAGTACCTTTAGGAATCGTCACGAAGATGACATAAAGACCTCCTCCATTGACGTGACCAATTAAAGTCTGCCTTATTCCTTTGCCCTTTGGATTGCCTACTGAACCCTCGGCGTCGAATACGAAGCATTCTTCATTTTGCTTTCCAGATGTTATGCCCTCCGTTATAAGTTGGAAATTCGGTTTAACATTTTTAGCCGTAGAATAGTAAATAATATACAAATCTCCTTCATCCAATGTAGCGTGACTGATTGAAACTGGCTCCACTGCTTTCGACTTAGAAACAGTGGCTTTCAGGTTTTTCTCTGGCAAGCCTAATGCAGTTTTCCAAGCTTCATATCCAACTACAGGTTGATTTGCTTGTTGCTCAAGCCATTGCGTAGACTGCGCATCAGGCGGTCGACAGAACTTCAATTGTGCAATATAACTACTAGTATGCGCTAAAGATTCTTGAGTTTTTGGTTGCTTATGTGCATGCTGTGGTGGGATATATCCTGCACTAGGGCATATATCCGAAATATATTCTGTGGGGCGCATCCGTTGAGATTCCCAAGTCTGCAATCCAGCTGTTCCAGTAGATGGAGTTTCAGACTGGAGAGTTCGAGACGTCTGTATTTCGGAAGGGTACATTGTACCATATACGTTCCCTGATTGATTAGTTTGAGAAGATCGCGAAGGATGTCGCGTTACAGTTGACCTAGAAGAATATCCATCCTCATAGTGAGTCGGCATTCCTACAGTTCTCACAGAGTATTGAGTTTCAAATGGATATTTTACAGATTGTCTTGGGTATCCTATTTCAGATGGAGTTATAGTCGATCGTGAAGTATACTCAGTGTCATATGTACCCTCTACATTGAAAGATTTCGTAGTCGGCATCTGAACCGTTCTTCCTGAGTGCCCCGTGAAAGGCGTGTACATTTGGTAAGCTTGTGTACCAAAAGGGTACGTTGTTTCAAACACAGATTCTGATTGATCAAATTCCGAAGCTAATGGAGTTAACGTCGACTTGGCTGGAAACCCTGTTTTATATGAACCCTCGATTTCGCAAGATTTTATAGTTGGCATTGCGCCTGTTCTTACAGAGTTGAACGCGTAGGGTGTGTTCATTTGGTAAGCCTGTGAAGTCAATACTTCGCAAGGGAACGATCCTTCAGATTTGATTTCTGATTGATCAGATTCCGAAGTTGATGGAGTTAACGTTGACACGGCTGGATACCCGGTTTTATATGTGGTGCTTCTCTCGGGTCTGTATTGTGGTTTCCCTTGCAGAGTATGCGATGACTTGTAGAGTTCACTTGAAGGCCAATCTGAATATATCACACTTTCTGGTGTTAGCAACACTTCAGACAATCCCTCAGTAGTATGTCCATGGGATATGTATGGTGGTTTGATACGCTGAGAACGCATTGTTTGAGTCGGTTCGAATGATGACCATTCCAAAGACACCACAGCTCCATGTTGCGGTGACACTTCATATGATTCCGGGAAAGGTCTGAATGGTGGCTTCATTTGAAGAGGATGCCAGGATTTGTGCGGTTCACTTGAAGTCCAGTTTGAATATACCACACTGCTTGGAGTTGGCGACGGTTCATACAATCCGAAACTAGTATGTCTGTGGGATTGGCATGATGGTTTGACATGCAGAGGACGCATTGTTTGAGTTGATTCGAATGATGGCCATTCCGAAGTAACCAAAGTTCCATGTTGCGGTGAAGATTCATACGATCCCGCGAGAGTAATTCCCTCAGGTCTGTGTGGTGGCTTCATTTGAAGTGGATTCAATGGTTTGTGCGGTTCATTTGAAGGCCAATCTGAATATACCACACTGCCTGGTGTTGGAAACGGCTCATACAATCCCCAAGTAGTATGTCCATGGGATTGGTATGGTGGTTTGACATGCAAGGGGCGCATTGTTTGAGTTGGTTCGAATGATGGCCATTCCGAAGAAACCAAAGTTTTATGTTGCGGTGACGATTCATACGATCCCGAGAGAGTAATTCCCTCAGGTCTGTATGGTGGCTTCATTTGAAGTGAATTCAATGGTTTGTGCTGTTCATTTGAAGGCAAATCTGAATATACCACACTGCCTGGTGTTGGCAACGACTCATACAATCCCCAAGTAGTATGTCCATTGGATTTGTATGTTGGTTTGACATTTCCATGTTGCGGTGACGATTCATACGATCCCGGAAAAGTAATTCCCTCATGTGTGTATGGTCGCTTTATTTGAAGAGGATGCAGTGGTTTGTGCGGTTCATTTGAAGGCCAATCTGAATATACCACACTGCCTGGAGTTGGCGACGGTTCATACAATCCGAAACTAGTATGTCTGTGGGATTGGCATGATGGTTTGACATGCAGAGGACGCATTGTTTGAGTTGATTCGAATGATGGCCATTCCGAAGTAACCAAAGTTCCATGTTGCGGTGAAGATTCATACGATCCCGCGAAAGTAATTCCCTCAGGTCTGTATGGTGGCTTCATTTGAAGTGGCTTCAATGGTTTGTGCGGCTCATTTGAAGGCCAATCTGAACATACCACACTGCCTGGTGTTGGCAACGGCTCATACAATCCCCAAGTAGTATGTCCATGGGATTTGTATGGTGGTTTGACACGCAAGGGACGCATTGTTTGAGTTGGTTCGAATGATGGCCATTCCGAAGAAACCAAAGTTCCACGTTGCGGTGACGATTCATACGATCCCGCGAGAGTAATTCCCTCAGGTCTGTATGGTGGCTTCATTTGAAGTGGATTCAATGGTTTGTGCGGTTCATTTGAAGGCCAATCTGAATATACCACACTTCCTGATGTTGGCGACGGTTCATACAATCCGAGACTAGTATGTCTGTGGTATGATGGTTTTACATGCAGAGGACGCATTGTTTGAGTTGGTTCTAATGATGGCCATTCCGAATAAACCAAAGTTCCATGTTGCGGTAACGATTCATACGATCCCGCGAGAGTAATTCCCTCAGGTCTGTGTGGTGGCTTCATTTGAAGTGGATTCAAGGGTTTGTGCGGTTCATTTGAAGGCCAATCTGAATATACCACACTGCCTGGTGTTGGCAACGGTTCATACAATCCCCAAGTAGTATGCCCATGGGATTTGTATGGTGGTTTGACATGCAAGGGACGCATTGTTTGAGTTGGTTCGAATGATGGCCATTCCGAAGAAACCAAAGTTCCACGTTGCGGTGACGATTCATACGATCCCGCGAGAGTAATTCCCTCAGGTCTGTATGGTGGCTTCATTTGAAGTGGATTCAATGGTTTGTGCGGTTCATTTGAAGGCCAATCTGAATATACAACACTTCCTAATGTTGGCGACGGTTCATACAATCCGAAACTAGTAGGTCTGTGGGATTGGTATGATGGTTTGACATGCAGAGGACGCATTGTTTGAGTTGATTCGAACGATGGCCATTCCGAAGAAACCAAAGTTTTATGTTGCGGTGACGATTCATACGATCCCGCGAGAGTAATTTCCTCAGGTCTGTGTGGTGGCTTCATTTGAAGTGGATTCAAGGGTTTGTGCGGTTCATTTGAAGGCCAATCTGAATATACCACACTGCCTGGTGTTGGCAACGGCTCATACAATCCCCAAGTAGTATGTCCATGGGATTTGTATGGTGGTTTAACATGCAAAGGACGCATTGTTTGAGTTGATTCGAATGATGGCCATTCCGAAGAAACCAAAGTTCCATGTTGCGGTGAAGATTCATACGATCCCGAGAAAGTAATTCCCTCAGGTCTGCATGGTGGCTTCATTTGAAGAGTATGCAATGGTTTGCGAGGTTCATTTGAAGGCCAATCTGAATATACCACACTTCCTGATATTGGCGGCGGTTCATACAATCCGAAACTAGTATGTCTGTGGGATTGGCATGATGGTTTGACATGCAGAGGACGCATTGTTTGAGTTGATTCGAATGATGGCCATTCCGAAGAAACCAAAGTTCCATGTTGCGGTGACGATTCATACGATCCCGCGAGAGTAATTCCCTCAGGTCTGTATGGTGGCTTCATTTGAAGTGGAGTCAATGGTTTGTGCGGTTCATTTGAAGGCCAATCTGAATATACAACACTTCCTAATGTTGGCGACGGTTCATACAATCCGAGACTATTATGTCTGTGGGATTGGTATGATGGTTTGACATGCAGAGGACGCATTGTTTGAGTTGATTCGAATGATGGCCATTCCGAAGAAACCAAAGTTCCATGTTGCGGTGACGATTCATACCATCCCGCGAGAGTAATTTCCTCAGGTCTGTGTGGTGGCTTCATTTGAAGTGGATTCAATGGTTTGTGCGGTTCATTTGAAGGCCAATCTGAAAAAACCACACTGCCTGGTGTTGGCAACGACTCATACAATCCCCAAGTAGTATGTCCATTGGATTTGTATGTTGGTTTGGCATTTCCATGTTGCGGTGACGATTCATACGATCCCGGAAAAGTAATTCCCTCATGTGTGTATGGTCGCTTCATTTGAAGAGGATGCAGTGGTTTGTGCGGTTCATTTGAAGGCCATTCTGAATATACCACACTTCCTGATGTTGGCGACGGTTCATACAATCCGAGACTAGTATGTCTGTGGGATTGGTATGATGGTTTTACATGCAGAGGACGCATTGTTTGAGTTGGTTCGAATGATGGCCATTCCGAAGAAACCAAAGTTCCATGTTGCGGTGACGATTCATACGATCCCGAGAGAGTAATTCCCTCAGGTCTGCATGGTGGCTTCATTTCTAGAGGATGCAATGGTTTGTGCGGTTCATTTGAAGCCCAATCTGAATATACCATACTTTCTGATGTTAGCGATGGCTCATACAATCCCCAAGTAGTATGCCCATGGGATTGGTATGATGGTTTGACATGCAGAGGACGCATTGTTTGAGTTGATTCGGATGATGGCCATTCCGATGACACCAAAGTTCCAGTTTGAAAGGGATGCAATGGTGTGTGTGATTTATTTGTAGGCCATTCTGAGCATTCCACAGATCCTTGTTTCGATGTATTATACCCATGTGGTGCATATTTTGGTTTGACTTGTCGAGAATTTATTGTTTCAATTGATGGCCATTTTGAAGATTCCGCTGTTGGCGCGTCATACGATTCCCTTTTAGTATGTCTAACGTGTCTGTATGATGGTTCGATTTGCAAAGTACGCCATGTTTTGTGTGGTCCAAGTGATGGCCATTCGTAAGATAATGCACTTTCAGTTGGCAGCTGCAGCTCAGGAGATCCCGACATAGAGATTCCATCTGGTTTGTATATTGGTTTCATTTGCCATTCGCGCACTGGTTTATTCGATTCTATTGATGTCCATTCTGAAGATGCCGCAGTTCCTGGCGATCGCGATCCCCAAGTAGTTTGTCCATCGTGTTTATATGATGGTTTCATTTCCCAAGGATGCACTGGTTTTTGCGATTGAAGTGTTGGCCATTCTGAATACATCGCTGTTCCTGGCGGTGGCTGATGCGATGCCCAAGTAATATGTTCATCGGGTCTGTCTGGTAGTTGCACTGCCCAAGGAAGCACTGGTTTATGTACTTCAATGTATGGCCATTCTGAAGACACTGTTGTTTCTGGGGGTGGCGGTAGGTTATACGATCCCGAAGTATTATGCCCATGTGGTGTATATTTTGGTTTGACTTGTAGGGGATGCATTGTTTCAATTGATGGCCATTTTGAAAATTCCGCTGGTGATTGCGCATAATACGATTCCCAAGTAGCATGTCCATCCGGTTTATATGGTGGTTTCGCTTCGAAAAGACGCCAAGGTTTCTGCGGCCCAAGTGATTTCCACTCTGAATATAGCACAGTTTCTGCTGATGGTGGCGACTGCTTTGGTGTACTTTGGTAGCAGACACGTATTGCTATAGGGCGGTACACCCACCGAATGCATGATATTCTTGGCGGTATTGGGCACACTGGTTGTAAATTTCTGTGGTAGTTTCTTGTAGAGCTCTGTAGTTTTTCTATGAATTAAGTTAAGGTCAGTTATTTTGTTTATTTTAAGTTATTCGCATACCTGTTTTGAGTATGTTTCGCTGTACATTAGACAGTATCGGTATTGAGTACATTTTTGCACTAGTATTTTGTGCAGGAAAGCGTTTGATAAGTTTTCGTTGTCCATGTCGTATATAGTTGTATGACGAAATAGGTGACTTGTTTTTTAATTGCGTGGTCGCAGATTTTGATATGCTGGAATACTTGCGTATATTTAAACTGGGTAAGGTCAGAGAAACCTTAAGATTTACAGTCCGACCGACTGCTGTCCGACACATATCCCGAAAAAGACAGCAAGGCAGCAGCAGCAATACGGAAGTATCCAGAGGCGCTACATCGTTCAGTAGGCTTCGATTATTTTCTCTGGCTTTGTATTTCATGCACTCCTTGCAGTCTGTTTTGACTATATCCTTTCGTTTTGTAAAAAACAACCTTTTTCCGGAACAAGCACTACGACGCTTACATGGCACAATATTTTCGAATTCCGTTATACTGAACGTATTAATTAGTTGACAACAAAATTTGTGATCGAATTTCGTTGCCAGAAATTTAAACATTTTTCAAAAAATTAGAATGAAACAAAAAAATATATAAATTAACAAAATAATTAGAATACTCCAAATAGTTAAAAAATAATTTAAAGATCGAAATGAATTCTTGTGATTCGATTTTTACATAATTTTTACCGCCGAAATTTTTAATAAAAAAAAAAATAGATAAAAATAATTTAGAATAGGGTTCGGCCCTTAACGTTTCACTATTCCGAATAAATTGAATTGATTTTCATTGATTGGAACGGACAATTTGTTTTCTAAATATTTCGCAAACTTGGTTTTATTTTTCATTGTACCTGTTCAGTAATGGGACAGTTTCAAATTAATTCCTAAAGACCAAAATTTTTAGTGAGAACAAATCCAATTCGATTTGGAATTATTATTAAAAAGCACCTAATATTGGTCGAAGTTCGTGAAAACAGAACACAGAACTACCTAAAAACCACTTGCGGTCGAATATCAAAAAATGTTAAATGGTTTTTTGAGACAATTATATTATAAGTTCGTAGAAGTATTGTGTGATCTGTAATTTTAAAAAAAATAAGTAAGTCCGAAATTTTGTATGCAACGGAACATTCTCTTCTAGTATGTCAAGCTTACTCCTTTTCTAAAATAAACGTATACGACGTTGATGCTATGGGATGAAAGAGCTCCGTTCTCGCTGAGGAGAACGAAAAAGATCGGTAAGAGATTTTTGAATTTCTCCACCTCTTTTACCTGACTTAAAATAAAAACTCATGATTTTGAACTTGGCATTAGAGTCATAGGCGCGCCGTGGCCTAAAATCTGGCAGGGGCCAGGGCCCGAATGGCTCAGAACATACGACTTTTTCCGAAAGGCACACATGCTTTTCATACAAGTTCGCCCTTTTTGTGTTTACAGATTGGGTAATCGTACGAATGATTAGTCTTCATACTCGTATGCTTGTGACCATGGATTTAATAGCGAAGTTGTTTAAAAAATGTTTGACATCTTACTTTTATTATGGCTCCCAAGGAACCATATTACCAACACATTATCTGAAATTGTTATATTGGAGGCGCTTATGTGCACGAAAATTTTCATATATCTTAATTTTTATAAGTGCAACGCGGTTAAGTACACTAATACGTGTAAGCGCACAGAATTTGACACGGCCAAGTGCACAAGTAAAACCTATTTTGACTTTCTTTTTTAGCAAGCATAATTCGACCCATTAACCATTTCAGTAAAGAGGGATTCCCCGAAAATCAGACGTTTTAGGCGTTGGTCGTCATGTTTAAATCGAATCACTCATTGTCATTTCTAACATATCAAAAAGTTCCCGGAATAACCACTGTGTGGCGCTTTTATTGTTCCGATTTGAGTTCTGTTTTTTTTTGTTACGTTGGTACAGCTGTCGTTGACATTCCTTCTAAATCTTAGCGTCATAGCTAAGCATTTGCAAAAGTTACGTAGCCAAGAGTACATTTATCTCTGTGTGTCCCTGTGATTTTTCCATTACTTCCTCTCGGCTGCTGAAACGCATTCCCCGTAGTGTTTTTTTTAACTCGATTGAACAGAAAGAAGTCACAGGGAGCCAAATCAGGTGAATTCGGTGGCTGTTGGCTGGTATTTGTTGCTTTTTTCGTCAAAAAATTACGAATAATGATGGCACTGTGCGACGGTGCGTTTTCATGGTGCAAAATGCACGAGTTTTCTGGTTACAACTCTGGTCTCTTTAGGCGAATTGCATCACGCAAACGTCTCATAACGCCCAAATAATGCTCATTGTTTACTGTCTGGCCTTCTGGCAAAAATTCATGATGCACTACACCGTTGTAATCCATGAAAACCGTGAGCATTGCCTTCTTTGACTCATGACTTGACTCACGACCACTTTTGAACCGCTCGTGCCACTGGTAAACGACCGTTTTCTTTAGAGAATCGTTGCCGAAACACTTTTCCAACATTTCCAACGTTCGCGCCCCATTAAATCCGTTTTTTACGCAAATGTTAATACAAGTTCGCGTTGTTGCAAAAATTCATTTCTAGAATTGTAAAAAATCGCCAACACACACAGAGATAGATGTACTCTTGGTGTACTCAAGCTATGACGCTAAGATTTAGAGGGAATGTCAACAACAGATGTACCAACTTACCAAAAAAAACAAAACTCAAATCGAAAAAATAAAAGCGCCACACGGTAGTTATTCCGGGAACTTTTTGATCAAGGTGGTATATTGGCCGTATCTTTGCAACAATGAGGAAAGAGATGCGAAACAGTCACGAGCACAATAGATAACCTTATGGATTTTTTGCCTTTTAATATCTGTTGTCGACAAATTAAATGAAGAGATCGCCAAGCTTTCCATGGTTTCCGCTCATAATTGTTTCGATTCGGCATCTACCTTTATTTTCGAATCAAGCATTTATTTCGAACGAAAACCAAGTCGATCTCTGTAAAAATTTGCAAGGAAAGTGCTTGCAGTAGGAAAGGAAAGAATTATTTCTCTGGAAGGGGCCCGAATTATTTTTCTGGGAGGGTCCAAGCTGGAGTCTGGGGGGTCCTGGCCACTCCTCCTTCCCCTACGGCGCGCCTATGATTAGAGTACGTCCTTCGAAAATGCCCTGTTGACACCAATGAGGCACTACTTTTCAAGTCCATCCAATGAGTACCATACGTTAACGATGCAAAGAGACAGAATTTAAAAATTACGAAGTATAATTTGGGGAGTGAGGACAGTTTCATATACAATATCTTGGTGCTCATCTAGTAAAAGACGGGAACAAAACAGACGAAATCAATCGGCGGATCATGATAGTAAATGAAACGTATTATTTGGTACTTCCAAGAATGAAATCCAAGAAAGTGCACAGGAACAATAAACTGTGAATATATAAAAAAATTATATCATACGAACTGTGCTCAATTATGGCTGGGAAACGTGGATACCAACGCAAACTTACAAGAAAGCAGTCAACGCATTCAAAAGAAAGGTGCTTAAATCTCTTTTAGGACCTGTAAAGGAGGGAACGGACTGTCGAATAAGATGCAACTATGAGTGGTATCAACTCTCCAAGGAGCCAGAAGCCTTAACATTCATCAAACTAGGCACTGCAGTGGGCTGGACATGTAGAGCGGATGAAAGACAGAAGAATCTCCATACGTGCTTTCAAAGGCAAAGCCAGTGGCTACATACCAGTAAGTAAACCACGCCAGCCAGCGATCGGATGAAGATAACAAATCGAACTTAAAAAACATAACGCAAACACGATCGGCTTCGCCTTCAACCTTATTTTAATGAAGGGCCAAATTTTTGTTATGAAGTTCTTGAGGGCCGCATTAATCTAATTATATATATATATATATATATATATATATATATATATATACAGAGCCTTTTCTAGTGGTGGTGCAAGTGGTGCGGCGCACCAGGGCGCCAACGTACCAAAGGCGCCGAAGGCGCCAACATATCTTTATGGCGCCAACGTACCGAAAACGCCGAAGGTGCCATGGCGTGCTTTAGACATTCAGTGCTTAAACGCGCAGCTCGTGCATTTCCGTGACACTCCCCATGTACGAAAAGCAGAACGGTACAGCACAGGCTTAGTACTGGTGCCAGAGTTGCCAGTACTGGCAAATGTTTGGGGTTCAGTATGTGCCCTTGGACCAAATCACTGCCGAGTCAATGTCGATTTGATCACACCGATTCTACTCTTGGTGAAACTCTGGCCCGACACTGGCAAAAATTATACATACACACAGAAATTTTTTTTTTAATAAAGTTTTTTTTTATTTCCCTGTAAATATTTATTATTTTTTTTTTTAAATGCGAATTGGTTTTTCTTACCTACTTTTGGATTCGAAACGTCATCACGTCGCATATAAGTCCGCTACGCTACCCACTAGGCTAATCTGCAACATTCTCGTGATAGTGTTAATGCCGAAAATTGATTTTGAGAAACAAAAATATTTTTGCCAATATGTGCCCAATCATTGGTCCGGTAGTTTGTCAGTACCAAAAGAATACAGATTCACTAGTCTTGGCGGACAATACGATGCAAATTGTGGGCAGTGTGCACAACTCCGTCGGACTCCGGAATTTCTCACATGGGTCTCCATAAACGAACATAATGTCCCCATATTCTTCATTGGCGTACTCAGGCATTTCGAAATTATTTACTAAATTCTCCTGACACCTTCTTCTTTTAGCAACGGCGATACGCTATTCTATTGCCGGTTTTCCACCAAACAGACAAGTAAGTTTTTGTTTTGTTCATGTTTTCGAATGCACGGAAAACAAAAACTCGAGCTCCAACAAATTCAAAGCACTGTAACAACCAAACCAACAGTGTTTTATTGCCGTTTTGTTTTTGTCTTGAGCCTGTTTCAACTGAGCGAATAAAGGCTAGTTTACATGACGACTGCAAACAATTTTGAACGAGATTGTGAGGAAGCTAGCTTATCGAATTTTCAATGGAGTAGAAAGCAACCACTGCAAAAAACAAAATTCACAGAAATATCGTCAACATTCAGCATTCGTCATGTAAACAACTCTTACTGAGATTGTGAGGGAGAAGGAAAATCTCTAACGAGAAACTGATCAGGAGTGAAACGAACAGATATAATATCCAGCAAAAAATATGTACGATATTTGTGCATGGTATTTTTTGCAGTGGTTGCTTTCTACTCCATTGGAAATTCGATAAGCTAGCTCCCTCACAATCTCAATAAAAAATGTTTGCATTCGTCATGTAAACCGGCCTTGAAGCGCATGGAGAACTTAAGGTACAGTCTGGCTGGTACTGCTGGCCGTCACGGTTAGCAGAAACTGCCGGCAGTAGACTACTACTTCAGGCTAAAACAATCTGTGTTGTCTGTTTGCAACTGCTCGGCAGTTGACGGTTGTGAGTGCAAAGGTTGACAGTTACTGCTGTCCGCGACGGTCGGCAGTACCAGCCAGATTGCACCTTTACTCTGTCTCGAACCAAAAACCACAAACTGAACAAAACACAACTGCAAAGTTTCCACGAAGTGGACTCAGCTAGAAAACACTCCGAAACCCTTAAAAGCTACCGGGAAATGAAGCGCTTGCAAATGCATTAACGAGCGTTTTTGGTGCTCCAAAGACGCTCTTCGTTCATATAAATTTAACATTTCATATAAATTTAACATATCATATAAATTTAACATTTCGCAGCTTTATCTGAAATAAATCATTAGGAATGAATTTGGATGACATGCGTAGTCGAGGCTTTGATAATGGTGCTCCAATGAAAGGAATACATGCCGGCGTTCAAAGAAGAATCCTAAATCAGAACTAGTAGTTTGTACTGTATCAGTTTTACTACGTTGAAATCAAAACGACGGTCAGATCTATGTATGCAAAGAAATTTTGATTTGGAGCAGTAATCGAGTAGTACAGGAAATAGTAGTAAAGTGTGTAGTAAAGTATTGTTATTTCCATCGCATGTCTCTCTAGCTAAAATTCTGAACTCCAATTTTTATACCATAGACCAAGAAATGAGCATGTAGTTTGCTGTTTTAAAAAATAACTTTCCAAATAGCCTCGTTGATATTTATTAGGTTATTAGTCGTATAGTAACCTACACTGCATCTCAGCAATAAACGCATTCCGAACTTCTATCCAAAAAATAGGCCTTATAGTCGGAGAGCTCGCGACAAAAAATCGCAACAGTTTTGAGAAAGCTAATATTTTGGTATTTGGTTACATTTAGGGTGTATGTGAATATACTAGAGTCAGCAGGTCTGACGTCGGGACACCTGGCTTTGGCGACCTGTCAAAGATGTCAAAAAAATCGAGTTTTGAGAAAGTTGAAAATTTGCCAAAACTTGGTTTTTACAATGAAAAACTGTAAACCAATAGTCAACCCCAACAGTGGGACCCACCCAGTCAGCCCCCCCCCCCCCCGCAAAGGTGTTAAATCGAGTACGTTCGATTTCTCTTACTATGCGCGTTATAACCATGCAAGAGTTTTGAGAAAGCTGAAAATTCTCCAAAACTTAGTTCACTCACTAAATCTCGCAGTTAATGATGCTGCGGATTCTTGCAAAAAGGCAACAGAATTCTTTTCTATAGTTCAAAAGATTTTCGTATTTTTATCAGACGCAACAAACCGTTGGGACTTACTAAAGAAAAATCCGGCACCCACAAAAGCAAAAACGCCTAACCAGTTATGTACCACGCGATGGTCAAGTCGTGAAACCGTTATGCAAAAATCCAGGTGAAATTACCGCTACAATTGGTGTGATTTTTTGCGATTTATCCAGATCGAGAGTAGTGATTCAAATTCGTATAGAAAACACCAATAAAAATCTGCCAACAGTCTGGGCGCAACTGTATTATTTTTCCGGCAGAAGTTCAGAACGCGTTCAATTCGGGGATGCGGTGTATGTTACTATGTGACTGAAAACCTAACAAAAAGTTCGGGAAGCGGTTAGAAAAGGGTGTAACATATGAATTAAATAATTGGGTCATATTCCGGGATGCGGTCTAGAGGTTGAAAAAAACAAAACTTAAAAATAGGTGATTATTAAACAAACCTGGGGAAGTTAAAAGATATTCGATATCTGATCAGACCTGAGAAACATGGTGGAATTAATGAAAAAGTATACAACCAGTTTACACCCTCTTAGGGGTCGAATTTCAAAAAATCTTGAAAACACATTCTAGGTATTCACTTGAAGAATCCGTAGAATAAAAATGAATTCTATATTTGGAAAGACCTAGTAGATATGACGAAAATCGTGAAAATATATGCATTTTATATTAACCGATATTTTTTTTGCCCTCCCCCCCTTCTGAACACCAATGATTATATGAATTTTTTTTTATCAGAATTACTTTTCTAGTTAATTTACATATACATACCGAGTTTCAACTTCCTAGCATAAGCCGTTCTGAAGTTAGGGAAAACACCCCCCACTACCGTACCATACTACCTCTAAAAAAAATGTATTTTTCCACCATTTATTTATTTATTTATTTATTGAAAAGCGAAGATGAACAGAATATCAATTCCAATAAAACAAATGCGCCAAAAAGAAAAATAATAATAAAGTTCAAGTAAAGAAAAAATAATAATAAAGATAAAAATAAAAATAAAGAAAAAAGAAAAATAATAATAATAATAAAAATAAATAATTAAAAATAAATTATAAATTAAAATTAGAGAAAACTAAGTAAGTTAGAAACTAATTAATAGCAAATATCGATTTTAAATGGATTTTAATAGAGCGCAAGCTGTGACCCTGAAAACTAAGACAATTAGCATGAAATGAGCGAGGTAAACGGAGGAGCGGCGAATTAAAATAGGCATTTATAGATGCAAATGGGATAACGAAAGTGTCTTGTGACCTGCAACGGTGGTTTGGTTCTCTGAATGTAAGTACAATTGAAGAAAAATAAAACTTTGTATAGGAACATAATATCTAAGTATGATCTTCTGTCCTTCAGAAAAGATAGTCCTAGATGTTGTAGTCTCTCATCATACGAAGCCTCATCGAAATTGAGTCTGCGAAAGAGAGATCGAGTGAAACGTCTCTGCACTGATTCCAATGCTGCAACAAGATAAGAATAGTACGGGTTCCATACAGCTGAGCAGTATTCCAGATGACATCTGACAAGACTATTGTACAAGTTAATGTAGAGAGCAGAGTTACGAAAAGGATAAGCAGCTCTTAATATAAATCCACATAAACTGTACGCACGTCTACTGATTACCGAAATATGAATATCAAATTTAAGACGGGTGTCAAAAGTAACACCCAGGTCCTTAATATGTGAGATTTCAGTGAGAAAGAAATCATCAATATTATAGTTGAATTGAAGAGACCCACCATGCCACTACTATAGCTTTATCTAAATACCAAGTTTCAGCTTCCTATCACTATAGATTCTTAAGATATAAGCATCGGAGCTTTTTCTTTCTCACCCTTCCCCACCCTCACCCTCTACACCCACACCCCCAACCTTTTTTTCCCTACTTAGGTTCTATTAGGCCTACTTTTGGTAAAAATTTGAAACATCCATCTTACACTGTTATTGAGATATAAATCGTGTTATTTTGAAAAATTCTAATCCCTCCCACTTCCGTGCTCCTCCACCCCCTTCAAATATTTTACTTTGAGCAATCTTTATTTATTAATCTTTATAATAAAACCGAATTTTGTTTTTCTGGTCCAATTTGTGAGATATTGTAATCTAAAGTTTTACACCCCCACCCCCGTACGCCACTACCCCCACCCAAAAATTTTGTTTCAATCTACTCTCCCAGTATAACTACAGATATTTGTTAAGTTTTAATTGCTTGCTATTAATGGTTTAGGAGATATGGATTTTAGAATTTGTCGATCTCGGCATTTTTGCGTTTCGGACGCATTATTTCCCCCTCCACTCCCACACCCCTTCACCCATATCTGTTTTTTTTTTGCAAATGGTTCCATTATCAAAGCTCTATAGAAATTCTAAGTTTCAGCCTCCTAACACAAGCGGTTCCTGAGATCTAGAAACCTAAATTTTTCGTCTAAAACGCCTACCCCGCCTTCCCCCTTACACCTCCTTCCCAGAAAATAATGTCAATTCAAGGGGTCCACCAAGTCTATTCTTAGAAAAAATTTTAATTTAATAGGTCCACTGGTTTGAGAACTACGAGCCTTCAAAGGATTTTGCTTGGGGCGTGGGGCGGTCGACGTACGGCGTACAGACGGAGTGAAAATTTTTATTGCTTTTTTCGCGTCTACTAGTCATGAAACGTGGAAAAAAAAATTTTGAGGGCAGCAAATTTTTTTTTTTTAAAATCGATAACAATACTGTATTATAAATAATACAGTAATACTGTTGTTTTTTCATGTTTTTATTGCTCTATCCTGTAGATAGTGTGCTAGATTCGAGATTTGAGATTTCGCGAAAAGCTACCCCAGTTAGCTTACTGGGGCACTTAAAAATCAGTATGTTTTATTTTACAATTCTTTACAAATTTAAGGGGCGCCACTGAAAATCTGCACCAGGGCGCCGAACGCCCATGGAAAGGCACTGTATAAATACATATATATATATATTTACATATATATATTATAAGTCTTTCAACTTGGAAGAGAAACACAAGATTTTTTGATATAAGTTTTAATTAAAATTACAGTGATAATTTTTTTTAGTCCAATGAGAAATCTGACATAGTTTCTCTCTCACTAATCTGTCAACATTGGCTGTTACATAGCTCTCTGAACTATAGCTGCGCAGCTGAATTCAACATAAAACATAACTCAGTCACGATCGGCTGCAAGCCAATCGTATGATACTCTAGATGAAATACTGAACTTCGATTTATATTTTAGTTCGAAATATATCAAAACAATGAGGAGTGCAAAAGCAATTATAACATGACCTTTTACTTACAGGTACAAACTATTGTATAGTGGCTACTCGATTTTACTGTATTATTTATATTACTGTATTATTTATAATTCAGTATTGTTATCGATTTTAAAAAAAAAAAATTTGCTACGTCGACCGCCCCAAAATCTTTGAAGGCTCGTAGCTCTCAAACCAGTGGAGCTATTAAATTAAATTTTTTTCTAAGAATAGACTTGGTGGACCCCTTGAATTGACATTATTTTTAGGGGAGGAGGTGTAAGGGGGAAGGCGGGGTAAGCGTTTTAGACGAAAAATTTAGGTTTCTAGATCTCAGGAACCGCTTGTGTTAGGAGGCTGAAACTTAGAATTTCTATAGAGCTTTGATAATGGACCCATTTGCAAAAAAAAAAATAGATATGGGTGAAGGGGTGTGGGAGTGGAGGGGGAAATAATGCGTCCGAAACGCAAAAATGCCGAGATCGACAAATTCTAAAATCCATATCTCCTAAACCATTAACAGCAAGCAATTAAAACTTAACAAATATTTGTAGTTATACTAGGAGAGTAGATTGAAACAAAATTTTTGGGTTGGGGTTGTGGCGTACGGGAGTGGGGGGTGAAAAACTTTAGATTACGATATCTCACAAACTAATTGGACCAGAAAAACAAAATTCGGTTTTATTATAAAGATTGATAAATAAAAATTGCTCAAAGTAAAATATTTGAAGGGGGTGGAGGAGCACGGAAGTGGGAGGGATTAGAATTTTTCAAAAAAAACACGATTCATATCTCAATAACAGTGTTAAATGGATGTTTCAAATTCTAACCAAAAGTAGGCCTAATATAACCCTAGTAGGCAAGAAAAGGTTGGGGGTGTGGGTGTAGAGGGTGAGGGTGGGGAAGGGTGAGAAAGAAAAAGTTCCGATGCTTATATCTTAAGAATCTATAATGATAGGAAGCTGAAACTTGGTATTTAGATAAAGCTATAGTAGTGGCGTGGTGGAAAAATACATTTTTTTTAAGGGTAGTATGGTACGGTGGTGGGGGTGTTTTCCCTAACTTCAGAACGGCTTATGCTAGGAAGTTGAAACTCAGTACGTATATGTAAATCAACTAGAAAAGTGATTCTGATAAAAAAAATTCAAATATTCATTGGCGTTCAGAAGGGGGGCAAAAAAAAATATCGGTTAATATAAAATGCATATATTTTCACGATTTTCGTCATATCTACTAGATCTTTTGAAATATTGAATTCAGTTTTATTCTACGGATTCTTCATGTGAATACTTAGAATGTGTTTTCAAGATTTTTTGAAATTCGACCCCTAAGAAAGTGTAAACTGGTTGTATACTTTTTCATGAATTCCACCATGTTTCTCAGGTCTGATCAGATATCGAATATCTTTTCACTTCCCCAGGTTTGGTTTAATAATCACCTATTTTTAAGTTTTGTTTTTTTCAACCTCGAGACCACATCCCGGAATATGACCCAATTATTTAATTCATATGTTACACCCTTTTCTAACCGCTTCCCGAACTTTTTGTTAGGTTTTCAGTCACATAGTAACATACACCGCATCCCCGAATTGAACGCGTTCTGAACTTCTGCCGGAAAAATAATACAGTTGCGCCCAGACTGTTGGCAGATTTTTTTCATTTATAGTGAGTTCCATAAAGTAAGTTAGGACATTTTACAGAATTTTCGTATGGAAACTACATGAAGGACTTATGGAATATTTTTCATATTAATAGTTACAGCTGCAACTACTATAAAATTAATGTGTATAAAATTTCAAAGTCGTAACTTAAAGCGTTCTAAAGTTGTCGTTCAATATTGGTGAACATGTTTATTAAGGACTTTTGTATGACAGCTACCCGAAGGAGTCAACGGATGGGTCTAATTAATGAACTTCGTCTTGGTTTTAGTATAAAACTAATTCCTGTAAAATTTAAAATTCCTGCTTTAACTCGTTCTGGAGTTATAGTGGATTCAGTAACAAGCATACATTTTTGAAGGACTTTTCTAGGCTACTACATGAAGGACTCATTCGATTTGCATCATACTCGGAACTTTCGATTTAAACATTGTAAACCTTAAGTATGCAAAATTTCAAGTTCCTAACTTGAAGCATTCGAGCAATAATTGTGAAAACGTGTTTTTAGGACTCTTGTATGGGAGGTACCCGAAGGAGTGGAAGGATATCGCCCATTTACGAACTTAGCCTTACTTTTTTCATTTTACAAGTTGTGACAAAATTTCAATTTCCTAGGTCAACGCGTTCTTAAGTTATCGTGCTAACGGACGGGCGGACGGACGGACGGACGGACGGATGGACAGCAAACGGATATGGAGGTTTTGGCCAAAAATAAACACAAAATACAATAGAACTTTTTTTCGTCCGAGGCTCGGTTCTATGCGTTACAAACTTTTCGGGCTGGATTAAACTAATAATACTCTATATAATTTCATCTAGAGTATAAACATAACGCATCACGATCATCTGCAAGCCAATCATATGATACTCTAGATGAAATACTGAACTTCGACTTATATTTTAGTTGGAAATACATCAAAAGAATGAAGAGTGCACAAACAATTATTACATGACCTTTCACTTACAGGTAGAAACTATTGTATAGTAGCTACACGATTTTTTGATTTATAGTGAGTTCCATAAAGTAAGTTAGGACATTTTTCAGAATTTTTGTGTAGAAACTACATGAAGGACTTATGAGATATTTTTCATATTAATAGTTTCAGCTGCGGCTATTATAAAATTAAAGTTTACAAAAGTCTTAACTTGAAGCGTTCTAAAGTTATCGTTCAATATTGGTGAACACGTATTTTAAGGACTTTTGTATGACAGCTACCCGAAGGAGTCGATGAATGGCACTAATTATTGAACTCCGTCTTGGTTTTGGTATAAGGCCAATTCCTATAAAAATTATATAAATCCCTGCTTTAACTCGTTCTGGAGTTATAGTGGATTCAGTAACAAGCATACATTTTTGAAGGACTTTTCTAGGCTGCTACATGAAGGACTCATTCAGTTTGCATCATATTCGGAAATTTCGCTTCAATCATTGTAAACTTTAAGTGTGCAAAATTTCAAGTTCCTAACTTTGAAGCATTCGAGCAATAATTGTGAAAACGTGTTTCAAGGACTCTTGTATGGGAGGTACCCGAAGGAGTGGAAGGATATCGCCCGTTAACGAACTTAGCCTTACTTTTTCCATTTTACAAATTGTGACAAAATTTCAATTTCCTAGGTCAACGCGTTCTTGAGTTATCGTGCAAACGGACGGACGGACGGATTTGGGGGTTTTGGCCCGAAATAAACACAAAATAATATATACCTTTTTTCCCGTCTGAGGCTCGGTTCTATGTGTTACAAGCTTTTCGGGCTGGACTAAACTTATAATACTCTATATGTTCATCTAGAGTATAATTAGCAGCTGGAACACGCGGTGTTTGAATCGAGACGACTTCAGCAGGTCAGGGCCCGGATTGAGGACGCGCCCTTTATGATGATAATAACCAATGGCGCAACAGCCCGAATTGGGCCTAGGCATTAAAGTAATGATAGAGTTACTTCATTACTGGACCAAAGGAATACTAGGAGGTGAAGTGGTCAGCCACACTCTCCTCCGTGATTATTATCCCGATTTTAACTCAGGTACTCATTTACAGCTGAGTGAAATAGGAGACCGAATCTCTGTCACAAGTCAGAGTGAAAAACTGGCTACGGGCTTAAACAACGTGATGGCCTGGCACCAATGCTTTTCAATTTGACAGTCGAGTATGTTGTTCGGAAATCAGGGAACACTATGCTTCAAATCCACACAACTAGTAGCATATGCCGACGACATATGTAAATATACTTGCAATCCCTGGAGAGTACCAAAGAAATATTTGTAGACCTTGATTCGGTAGCAGGAGAAGTTGGACTACGTAATAACGAACTATGAAAAACACACCGATCAGACAAAATATTACAGTAGGAGACTTCAACCTAGAAAACGTAGATAACTTTGTGTATCTCGTGGCAAATGTATCGATCGATGGGAGCGAAACCATCGAAATTAAAAGAATGATGGCAATTGACGTATTATACGGTACTTCCAATAATTAAAAACAAAAATGTGCACAGAAAAACAAAGCTTAAACTATACAAAACAATAATAAGACCTGTGCTATGCTATGGCAGCGAAACGTGGGAATTTAATCAGGAGTCCGAAAAATTAGGTAACGCCTTTGAAAGAAAAGTCCTCAGAAGAATCCCCGGACCTGTGAGGGAAGAACAATCTGGAGAATACGATACAATAGAGAATTGTATGCCATTTTCCATAATCCAGAAGTATTAATCTTCATCAAATTAAAAAAGCTACAATGGGCTGGTCATGTGGAGCGGATGGATGCTGGAAGTATTCCCAAACGGGAAAAAGGGAAAAGTTTAGGGACGAAGACCAATTGAAAAAACCCCAAAGCGCGTGGAGGACTCTATCTACGTAGACAGCAAATCACTTCTAAGATGCAGAAACTGGGGGACGCGGTCACTGAGCCGAGAAGGCTGGAGACGGCACATTCTGGAGGCCAAGGTCCGATTTGGGCCGTAGCGTTATCGTAAGTAAGTAAGGAACTGGTAGTCCAGCACCCAATCCCATTCTCGAAAATTAGTTGTCACCAAACAGATTCGAGTCTGGAAAGTGCTTTGGACACTAAGCCACCCAGACTACTCCATCATTATGATTCTATGCTTAGCTTTTGTTGTTCGTTCGCGTAAGGTTAACGACTTGAGTGGGGCTGCTCATGGACATTATTATTTCTGAGTACATACAGTTGCGAACGAAACATTTATAACTGATACTATTAATTATTTATTGTTTTATTTTTTTGGAAATAATAATTCAAAAATCTTGATTTTAATACATTTTATTGCTCAAAGTGTATTTAGTACAGCGATTTAAAAAAAAATTGTATTTGCTTAAATACAAACAAAAAACTGAACCGAATTCATGATGATACCCTAATTCTGTGGTAACAAAACATTTGCAACTACATAAAAGATTCCATTGAACTTATGGTTCGTTTGGTTGAGTTTTGGTTAGTGCTTCGTATTGTACCTCTAATTTTTCTTAACTTCCGCACATCTTCAAGGCTTCGATTCTTTTAATCTTGCTGCTGTTCTTGTTGGTATCCTTTTTCACTTCCTTTTAACGGGTCGGTATAACTCCTTCTTTTCGCGATTATTATTCGGTCAGTTTTTTGATTGTATTTAAGCAACTGGAATTGTTTTTAATCTTTTTTCTAAATACACTTTGCGCAATAAAATGGATTAAAATAAAGTTTTTTGAATTATTATTTCCAAAAAAATTAAACGTTAAATAATTCCTTGTATCAGTTGGATATGTTTTATTCGCAACTGTGTGTTAACTAAACCTTACCGTACCTATTTTGCCACATTAATAATAATCAATGGCGCAACAGCCCAATTCGGGCCTAGGCCTTGAAGTAATGCTAGAGTTACTTCATTACGAGACCAACGGAACACTAGGAGGTGAAGTGGTCAGCTACACGCTCGTCCGTGAACTGGTAGTAAACTGGTAGTCCGGCACCCAATCCCATTCTCGAAAACTACTTGTCGCCAATCAGATTCGAACCTGATACCAGGTGCACCGAAGGCAAGTTCTCTAGCCACTAAGCCACCCAGACAACATTACTTTCACTCCATCCCTGTAAAACTTGTTATGTGTGCCGTTCCTTTTTTTGTAATACATCTGATTTTTAACCAAAATAAAAGCAACTAACGTGTTCAAAACATAAGAATTCATATTTCAATCATCCTTATATGCTTAAACTTGAAACACAACACCTTGCGCACATGCCAACTCTCCTGAATGATTAACCGTTATAGTGGCTCGCTTGCAATACTGTTTCCATGCATCCGACCCCGATTCGCGACCACCTCCTGTATGCTTTTCACCACCGAAAGCTCCACCGATTTCTGCCCCATTGGTTGTTGTATTGATATTCACAATACCGCAATCCGATCCGTTCGGTCCGATCCAATCGAACGCTTTAGATACGTCATTTGTGAATACCGCAGACGATAGACCCTGTTCGACTTCGTTATTCCATTCGATAGCTTCCTCCAGTGATTTTGTTTTCAGGATGTAGACGATAGGTGCGAAAGTTTCCCTATGCACCACTGGCGAATTGTGAGTTAGATTCGTTATGATTGTTGGCTCAACGAAGTTTCCGGGACGATCGATAACATTTCCGCCGAACTCAATTTTACCGCCTAGTCTTAAGGCTTCGGCTATTGTATTTTTGTAGTCTTCGATATTCGCCTGTGAGTGTACCGGACCGAAAAGAGTATTCGAATCAAGCTGATGCCCAATTTTGTTCATTACCTGTACCGACATTTAAGCAAAAATTACGGGATGATTTGCATATTGGAAAGGCCACTTACAAGTTTGTACCGATTCTTGAGCTCATCAACGAATCTATCGAATATTTTCTCATGAACAATAATCCGGCGGGTGGTCGTACATCTCTGACCAGACGTGCCGATGCATCCGAACAAGGCAGCATCGAGAGCCATGTCGAATTTTGCATCTTCATTTACAATAAGAGCATTGTTTCCTCCAAGCTCTAGAATAGATTTGCCGAATCTTCGTTGTACCTCGATACCAACTTCACGCCCAGTGCGACAACTACCCGTAAAGGATAACAACTTGACACGATCGTCCGCAACCAGTACCTTTCCCACATCTGCTCCACCTTGACAAAGTGTTGCAATCGGTGGTAAGCCATTTCGTTTCAAGACTTCCGAGATGATTTTAATGGTGGCTACCGAAACAAGTGATGTACTAGCAGATCCCTTCCACAGAACACTGTTTCCCACTGTCTGAACAAAGAATCCATTAGGTGAGTAATCAAATGTACTTCAAGCAATCTTACCATAGCAATGGCTGCATTCCATCCGAAGACTGCATTTGGGAAGTTATAGGCCGATATGACACCTACTAATCCAAGCGGTCGCCAAGCTTCTAAGATCGTGTGTTTTGCCCTTTCGGAATTAATAACTTGTCCGGCATAGATCCTTGATAATCCAACTGCATAGTCGCAAATATCGATAAACTCTTGAACCTCTCCCAATCCCTCACTGGCAATTTTACCAACTTCAAGACTCACTAATTTTCCTAAGGGTTCCTTGTATTTTCTTAGTTCATCTCCAATCTGCCGCACAATCTCACCGCGAACGGGAGCCGGAACACTGCACCAAGTATTGTATGCTTCAAGACCTGTTTTGATGCAATCCTGCATTTCTTTCGGTGTTCCTTGTTTGATTTCAGCAATTACTTTGCCAGTTCCTGGATCAACTGATTTTATAATTTCTCCGGATCCAGACCAGCTTCCATTGTAAACACCAACGTTGGTTCGTTCCAGACCCAAGTCCTTGAGGAATGAGTAGCTCGCCGAATCGATAAGATAGTCTGATGAGTTTCTCGATGAAGTAGTATGAAGACCGGCGATTATTTGATGGTGTTTAGATAGTTGGGTAGCAATGGTTCTTACACGAATCATTTTTATTTTGATAATGTGCAAAATATGAACAACTAATTGATAATGTAAATTGTAGAACTGCACTGAGCAACAAACTAGCACTATAAATGTCAGCTAAGTTCTTCTTCACGTCTTCGCCACGACTATTTTCAACTGATAAGACAAGCTGCAAAAATAACGAGATAACGTTCCCGTCCAATTTGAAGTGTCTGCAGATAACTCTTATCGGTAATTTATTTTTGTTTAGCCATTCCATCCATAAATAAGATCTGAGAGCTGTTCAAAGATTGTTGTCTATTGTCAACTTTCCAGTTTATAAGTCCACATACTTGTATAAAAAATACTCCCATGTTGTTATGCTTTTTAACATCACGATAAAAGTGTAGTTTTGATTCAAATGTGGATTCGATTCTATGATCTAATTAACAGAATTTCGTTGCTATGCGTTATCTTTCAAACTATTTTTTTATTTATTTAAATTATTTTCTTATATATGAAATGTGGGAGTATTTTAAGTTTAATCCAGCACAAACGTTTGCAATGTCCTAGACACACGGCGGCGTTAATAGCTAATTATCTGCCAATCGGATATCAACTCGATTTAATTAGTAATTATTTGACTGTTAAATTACTAGTTTAATACAGTTCCAAAGTCTGTACTAAATTTTGCAACGATATTATTCAAGCTTGACACATTGTGAACCAAAAAGCTTTTGTTTTTCCCCAGTAAAATATGTATGTTTTTGATATTTGTTGAATGAAATTGAATAATTTATTAATAACTAGCTAACTAAATAGAGGTTTTTTTTTAGCCCCTGTTACTTCCGTCTTTTCCGTTTATCCCGTTCCTCCGGTTGATTCATTGGTCCCGTTTCTCCCGTTAATTCCTTTTCTCACGTTGATCCATTGGTCTTGTTTCTCTCTTTGCTTTTTATCAAGTTCCCCCATACTAAATGTGATGACCTAAAAAAAAAAAAAGATCCTCACTTCCCTATGATGCCAAGGGGGGGGGGGGGTTGAACCCCCCCCCCCCCCGTGCGCACGAGCCTGGTCCTGATTCTCCCGTTGCTCCTATTTCTCCCGATGCTCAATTTACTCCCCTTGCTTCCATTTCTCCCGTTGTTTCCATCCTCTATCTAATATCCTACATCCACCACCCTCCATCCTCCATCTCCAGTCCTCTTTCCGCCATCCACCATCCTCCATCCACCATCCCCATCTCCATCTTCCATTCTCTATCCACCATCCTCCATCCACCATCCCCCATTCACCATCCCCCATTCACCATCCTCCATCCGTTATCCTCCGTCTTCCATCCTCCATCCTCCATCCTCCATCATCCATCCTTCATCCTCCATCCTCCATCCTCCATCCTTCACCCTCCACCCTCCATCCTCCATCCTCCATCCTCCACCCCCCTAGAGGGTAGTGGATGACGTATGTTGGAGGGTGGATGGTGGTGGAGGTTGGTTCGTTTGATGATGATGATGATGATCAGAGGCTGAGAAAACAAATAATCTCTATATATAAAAATGAATTTTTTATTTTTTTGTCCGGTATAGGCTACGCCCGCGATGGTTTGAGCATTACAAAAATCATTTAACAGTTGGTGGTTCGCAAGTTTTTTCAACATTTGAGTGTATTTCATATGATTTAGCGACAATTCGTTCGTTTTCGGTACTAATGTTATGCGTTCCTATTACTAAATGGTAAAGTTGGATGATGGATGGTGGACAGAGGATAGTGGATGAAAGATGGAGGATGCTTGATAGAAGATGAAGGATGGAGGTTGTTGGATAGTAGATGGAGGATGGTGGATAGTGGATAGAAGATGGTGGATAGAGGATGGGGAATGGTAGGTATAGGATGGGCGATGATGGATAGAGGATGATGGAGGGTGGGGGATGGTGGATAGGATCCTAGATAGAGGATGGGGGATGGTATATAGAGTGGTAGAAGATGGATAGAGGATGATGGATGGATAGAGGATGGAGAACGGTGGACAGATGATGGATGTTTGGTGGATGGAGATGGATGATGGAGGTTGGTGGATGCTGGATAGAGGATGGTGAATGCAGGATAGAAGATGGAGCATGGAGAATGATGAATGGTGGGTGGAGAATGGTTGTTAGAGGATGCTGGATGGTATATATAGGATGGTAGATGATGGATAGATGATAATGATTGAATTGAGGATGGTGGATATAGGATAGAGAATGGCAGATGGAGGATGGGGGATGCGGAATGGATGGAGGATAATGGATAGAGGATGGAGGATGGAAGATGGAGGATGAAGGGTAATGGATAAAGGATGGAACATCGATGATGGTGTATAGAGGATGGTGGATGTGGGATGGTGGATGTGGGATGGTGGATGTGGGATGGTTGATGTGGGATGGTGAATGGAGGATGGAAGGTAGAGGATGGGGGATGGTAAATGGTGGATAGAGGATTTTAGATGGAGGATGAAGGATGGAGAGGGTGGATAGAGGATTGTGAATAGAGGGTAGAGTAACAGAAGCAACGGGAGAAATGGGAACGGGAGTAACAGGAGTATCGGAAGAAACAGGAGCAACGGGAGAATCAGGAACAATGGATATACGGGAGAAACGGGAAAAACAGGATCAATCGGAGAAACGGGATCAACGGGAAAGACGAGAGTAACAGGGGCCATGGACCAACGTGAGCGTAGTCGCGGTACGCGGCTAGTAGTAAATATAACTGTTTAGCTATTCTTTAAATAATAAAGAGTTCCAACCTCTCTAACAAAATTTAAGAATTTATGAATACATAAAACTTTTCCGAATTAAGAATATAAATTTAAGTTTTCAAATTAAGAATATAATCTTAAGTAAAATTACAGGCGCTAGATGTCCGGCCATGGATCCTAGAAAATGGTTACGCCATCGTAAAAACGATGCACAGCCGCCATTTCGAATTTAATCGCTTCAAACAAATTACTGTACATAGTCATACATTATAAACACCCATTTTTGTAATCTCGATTTATTTTGTAGTTTTTCTAAACAAATAATCCCCAAAAAGACCTATTTTTTCAACGGCCAAGATTGATTAATATGCAGACAATGGACTGAACCCTGTCTACATATCCCATGTGAAAGTCCTTAAAAAGAGTAAGAATAAAAGTAAGAGTAATACATGATTTGCTACAATACTGAGGAGGTCTTAGTATTAAAAGCCCTTGTCGTGAGAGCATTGAAGTCTCCTTAAATATTTAAAGATTCGATAAATCTTTTTTGTTCATTTTAAGTTATAAAAATTAGAGTCTTTAAAACTTTATTTTAAACACGATAAAAAAATATCTTTTTTATATATAATTATAAATAGTTAAAACTTTTTTAAAACACGATAAAAAATAATTTAATTAAAGGTATTGAATGATTTCATCAAAATCGATGGATTCAAGAAAGAAAGAGTAATTCAAATAATTTCGGTTTTATAAAAAAAACCTTTTTTTTTAAATTGTTGTCATTGCTTTGAATATTTTATTTTGACTAACTTAAATAAAAATTTATTTTAAAAAAATAGAAAAACGTGTCAACTTCGATTGATTAAATTAATAATCGAAGTTGACAATATTTTATAATTTACACAGTGGCGAAAAACCTACTCAGCTTAAGAGAAAAATGCTAAATGTATCAACGCCACCACAATACCACACTAATACGAATAGTCCCATACGTTAAAAATAGTACCCATAACGTAAATATAGAGCCTTATCAAAAATTGTAAACGAAAGTTCGGATTAATTTTTGCCCACAAAGATCTAACAAACACAAATATTGAACCTGTTTGGAAAATTATCGAAAATTTTATCGAATTATTCAGATGATAGATGACTAATAATTAGCATCGGATATTAACCTGAATATATCACCCACATAAATTATATTGAGTGTTTACGAACACGTTAGGTATGTGTCGGCTCTTAAACTGCGAAAACGTGTCGATCTTTATTCCCAAAACTATAATAAAATAATATTAAATAATCGACTTGTAATGACAGTGTAGTATTCGCGAATATATTGTACTACCTGATTGGCAAGGCTTTCGTCGAAAATATAAGTTTAAGAAATTTACAATGTTGTCGTCTGATTATAAATTTCATGTGGGTTTACATTTGAATTTCTATGATACCTTCATATAAGGAATATTTGAAATTTTATTTCTAATATACCACTGTGATTTGTTTATAGCTTTGTCAGTGAAAGTGATTAGCAAATTTATTACATCAACAGATAACAATAAAAAACAAAGCAACTTCAACTTGAATTTCAGTGACGACGATGTGAGTTGAATTCCATTATATCTAATTTAAACTTGAGCTAATAAAAATATTATTTAACATATTGCTGCAACGGATGTGCTCTTGATAAAAAAACGCGGAACGCATGAAATTAAGTAATAAAGGTTTTTTTTTCTTACTGTTTTGGTTGTTTACAATTTTTACTGAAGCCCATTTAATTTGAATTGAGTTGTAGAAAATTTTATCAAATCGATGCTGGGGCAACTTCAATAAGGCCAGAACCCTACTAGCAAGCTACCTTCTACAAGGCTTTACCGAGGCTACGAGGTAGGGAAATAACTTCGGTAAGGCCTTATGGAAGGTAGTTTGCTAGTAGGAAAACTAGCTTGAGAGTACCTTAGGTATTTACTCGTTTGGAATATTAATGATCGTTGAAAGTGAACCTTTTTTCTCTATTATTTCAATAGTAAAATACTGTAATGTTCAACTTAAAAAAAGTTTGCTGCCTTGAAAATTTGTATAGGTACTTTAGATGAAATCTATAAAGTATTGTATGGATTGTTACTTATATTCTGCCTTGGCAACCCAGGCTGCTCGATCGATTTCTAGTAAGAAAAACAATAACATCTCAATACAGCAAAACACCTACCTTAATGGCCGCCATGCAATACCCAATGAGAAAGTTCGTTAATGTTCGGGAAGAATCGCTTTTCCCCTTATCGGTTGTTCTTATATACACCACCCGAACAGTGTGAAAGTCTTTCGACTCTTCTCTCAAGTTGAATACATCATCATCATTATCAATGGCCGACAGTCCAAATCGGGACAGGGCTGAAGGATACATTGTCTGAAGTTATCTAGGTTCAGCACCCGGTCCTCCGATTTGTGCGCCTAAGAAGCGATCTGTAATCTCAACTGAGGCCGCGGTCCGAATTACGCTTTCTGCGCTTTTAGCGCGCTTACACTCGGTCCGAATTACGCTCACAGCGCATACAATTTGCATGTAGGGGAAATTTTTTGGCGCTTACACTACTCACGGTTTCGAGCATATGCACTGTGTGTACGTCTTTGCAATCTGTCATATTGACGGTTAAAAAATTATAAACATTAAAAATTATTTGTGATATTGAAGAAAAATGAGTGAATGAAGTTAAAAGGGCGTCTCATGGTAAGTTCATAGGTTTTAATGGCAGATCCTTTGCCAAAACCTTCCTTAAAGCGAAATTTAACTGACACATCTGACATTTCAAACCAACTGACATTTGTGTGCATACGATCTGTCCGAATTATATGCGTTGTAAGCGCGCATACAATTCGGAACGACAGTAAGCACTGTTGGTAATGTAAGCACCGTAAGCGTAATTCGGACCGCGGCCTGAGTCGTCGTATTTTTTCGCGGTTTTCGCACCGGTCGCTCGTGAGCTCCTACCTTTCTGGTGCGCTTACACTCACCCTTGGGGCTCTCCTCGAGGCAAGAAGCTACCCCATCAGGCCATTGCAAACCGGTTCTGAATGTAAGACTCTTGCGACTGCACGAGCTATTTGATTGATTGATTTTTTGGTGGGGATAGAGGCTCGTCGCAAACGTTGAGTGTAAATGCTTCACTGATAGCTTCTCGCCTCGAGCCGAGCCTCAAGGGTGAGTGTAAGCGCACCATCAGTGTGATCTTCCATCATCCGTTCGCTCCACATGACCTCTCCATTTACATTGTAGATCACGAAATTTTATAAGGGTCTAGGCGGCTGGGTTTATTGTCATTAATATTATACAACTCATTGTTATACCAGATACGCCATTCAATACCTTCTCTTACTGGTCCCAAAATTCTTCGAAGAATTTGCCTTTTAAATGCGTCTATTGATTTTCAGACGCTTGGATGAGATTCCACATTTCGCTTGCATATAATAGCACAGGTCTTATTATGGTCTTGTATGTATGTGCTCTGCCTGTGCACTTTTAAAATTAAATCGGATCTTCGTTTTAACTTCTAATATCTGATTTTGGTAGAGCGGATTTCGGATTAGATTAGGTCGGAAATTTTAGAAGAATTTTAAAAAGGCTTTTGTGAACATTTGTGCGTTCAGGTCGGAATCGTAATATTTCTGCCCTTGACCGAGACACGGTAGGAAATTATTTCAAAATGACTAGTCAAGTCACACCACCTTGTGCCGTAGATCGGCTAAGTCAGGAAGAGCTGGTATACGAAATGGCCATACGGGGCCCTCCGACTGATATGGTGGATGGGATGAGGAAGGAGCTGAGGGTCTCCTTGAAACAGGAGGGATCAGGCCATAGTCTCGTGATTGAGAACTATCCCTTCACAGTCGAGAAGGACATTGTGGCCTTGAAGGCAAAAGTTTCTGAGATCGACAAGTTGATTTCAGATTTTTCATGAAACGACCGATGCTCGGAATATCATAAGATTTAGATTGGGGGGTACGTCGAACAGGTCGAGTTCAGACGGTATTTGGTGATGAAAAGACCGAAGTAACTGCGTTAAGAGGGAAGCTCGTGGACTTACTGAGCGAACTTTTGGAGAATGCGGCTGAGGGAGATGAGTCCGCGTCAGACGAGGGAACCGGCCCGATTCACGAGTCGACCGGAAGAAATCCCTGCTTGGCGCAAATGTGGGGCAATTTTTGCAGTTATTGTCGTTATTTTGGAGGGAGTGAAGTTCGACGAGTAAGCGGTGTCGAGAGGAAACGAAGAAGGTTTTTAAAAGAAAAGAAATCGAGGTGCGCGGTCGAAAAGATTGAAGTGAAGAAACAAGTGTGGGCGTACCATATAAAAGAAAGGCTTGAGGACAAGTTCTGAATTGGAAAATCGAACAGTGCGAAGAGATTTGTGTACGAAAATTCGGATGCGAAGTGACCGATTGTCGTGAGGCGCGAGATAAAGTTTGAATCGGGAAAATTGAACTCAAGATAATAAAAGATAATGAAAGTGTGAGAAAAGGTACGAATCGGGAAAACTGAATTGTGCGGTACGGACCAAAATACAGAAGACAAGTAATGCTTCGAAACGTGAATAAAATCAATCGAATAGCTAATTAATAGAAGTCAGAAGTCATAGTGTAGAAGGTGCCGGGTCCACTATTTAAGAGAACGGAAGTGTTCCATTTTCCCGGTGCGCGAAGGCTATGTTCCTTGTCGACGTGTGTTGCGTGGCAAAAGAACCCCGAAACTTCGAGGACAATCTGCGTATGGAACGGAACGATGGTAGCGATTCAACAGCGGTACCTTAGGCTAAGCAAACTATTTACTCTACTGTTTAAATATTTTTATCTCAGCTTTGGCGCTTCAACTCAATTATTTGCCTTAAAATATTCAATCAGATTAATTAAATTCTCCTTAGTATTCTACTTAACTTGTTCTCATTTGGAAGATTGTGAAGTTCTCTCTTTCCAGGAATATATCGCGTTTGAGATATCCGCTAAAGACTAACTACCCAATTCCACAGCTGGCTAGGTAGATAGAACGGCAACGAAAATTTAGTTGTGTGGCGCCCACCCTGTCTCGACGCGTTAGCCGGCTCGTCGTCCCTTGCCCCTTAGGTGGAAAGGGGTTTCGAAATGTTGTACGTAAAATTTTATTATTATGATCCGTTGTTTTACTTCGTCCAGGTCGTGACCGTCTATTACAAGGTTGTTACATGTCGATTTCTTGGCAGGTTCGGTGCACGTTAATAAAACCTCCTTCCCTTTCCCAGGTCGGCTTCTGTGCAGAAGGAATGGAGGGCAGCCCTGTTCAGCCACGTGGTACGCCCAGCCGAGGATGGGCGGCTGTAGCAAGTCCGTACTAGACAATTAAAAATAAGAAAAGTTATTTCAAATTATTTGCCATACTCAGATCTGTAATTTTAGTTTTGTTGCAAGAAAGATATTACCAGTTTAACATTTTGTCACACGAATATGTTAAGAACCGTTCGGTCGGATCTCGGCCCCACTCTTGTGTTGGGTACTGGGTTCCTCTACGATCTTCCCGCGAACCGGAAAAGGCTTTCAATCAGGTGGTAGGACCTGGTAGGATGAGGGAGATGTTTTCCTTGCGCGGGTGATGTCTTGTCTACCAACAAACTTCCGACACCGTCGTTCTCCATGACCTGCCAGCCGCCAGACACCTTGAGTACGTTGCCAGGCGAATCCCCATATACTAGGCTGCCGTATGTGAATTCCGGCAGCTGGTGGGTGGATATATTCCTTACGTCGGAACCGGGAGGACCGGCACAAAACTTTACAAATCATCACTTCAACACCGGACGTTGCGATAATCGGCCGTTTCGCGCGACATTTGTTCAATTTCTGGGAGTTTTCGCGATCGAAAGAAGATCGGAATGGACTCGGGACCGACGGGTAAACATGGAAAGAAATTTGATGGCCGTCTCCAATTCGAAGCTCCGACTTACTTGCGAAAATCTGGACACTTACGAAAACCTCCTGTCAACTCCTGACAGATGGAATCAACATGTCAGACCTGACTCAGCGCCCTGTCGATTGTCAGCGAATAGGGGGAACGCCGGAAATAGAACAGGCGAAGTTCTGGGTACTTAAGGAGGAGAGTTGAGCGGCTCGGGGCTTTTTGACTGTGAACCGGTAGTACGTGAAGAACCGGGTGAACGCGCGAAAAAGTTCAAGTTCAAATTGGAAGATCGATCCGTTGGAGCGGTTGAATTTTCCCGGCGAGTTATTCCGTTGGAGTTGGTTAACGGGCAGTTTTGTTTCCCGTGGCAGTTGCGGGATCGTGGAGAAACTTTGGCCATTGGAGTTTGAGGGTGGAGTGAGTGGAGAATCCGAGGAAAAGGAAGACAAGCAAGGTGTACTCGAACCCTTGGCAAGGACAAAAGGCAATACTTCAGGCCCGAGGAGTAACGGCGGCGTCGGAGTACGCGCCCGAATTCGATCAAACTTTCCACAGGTATTTTTCTCTTCCCTTACCAGGTTTGCCGAGCGACGTAGATAAGGAGGCACGTAGAGGGGCGCGACGGGGAGATCCTGCCGACTGGTTTGGTTTCCTTTTGCATTCAATTCATATACTCAGCGAATATATATTTTGTGTCTGTTATTTCTCTTTTCGTTTAAATATATTTTCTGTCTTTCAAGTAAATACGTTGGTGTTTGTTTCCAAGGAATTTCCCAATTTTTTCCGCGCTTCGTAAATTGGGTGGAGCCCAGGTGATGAGTAGGTACGCGGTATGACCTAGTAAGTAATCCCCGAACCACCCTTCTTCGGCTGAGCGAGGCTGGTGCCTACCCCTATTTTTGAAGGGTAATAAGGTGTGAGAAATGATCCAAATTCTCCAGATTAAAGTCCCGCATGGTCATATTTTCTTATGTTGGCGCGTTTCTACTTGTTTGAGTCATGAATTTGGTCTTATTCTCAATTCTCATTGATCTTTAACCCGACATCCCTCGCCACTGATTCTAGACAGTAGAACACTTCTTTTGCGTCTAGTACAGATCTGGCCATAATGTTTATCCCATCCGCGTACACCACTTGTTGAGTAGACTTGATTAGTAGAGTACTTCTGGTATCAAAGGGTACCTTTCTGATGACATATTCCAGAAGAAATTGAAGAGCATGTAAGCAGGGAAGCTCACATGCTTCAGGCTGGATTCTGTTCGATTTCATACAGTACATTACGATATATACTATCGTATTCCTGTTGGAAGTCCACGAAGATCTGATGCACATCGATGTTACACTCCCACAATTTTTCTTGCAGTTGTTTGACTGAGAATATCTGGTATATAGTAGGTCGTCCGGTTCTGAAACCACCTTGGTATTCGCCGATAATACTTTCTGTATAAGGCTTTAAGGCTCCAAGTGCACGTTAAATGCGATTTTGATGATTTATGACTGTTTTCTTGTCAATATTTCACGTTAATGGCAAAAAAAAAAAATGGAATAAAATTACACCACTTTATTAGCTGGTATGTAAACTAGGACTTGTATAAAGAAAAATTCAAAACTGTAGTTGGAAAAAGTGCTATTAGAACAAAAACCCTTGAACATTTTTTAAAATGCGTAAATTCGAATTTTTTGAACTGATATTTCCTATTTCTTGAATTAATAACATGTCATTTTCTTTAATATAATGCTAGAAAAAACCTTAAAGAAGGACTTGTATAAAAAAAATTTTAAGATATTTTAATTTTTGTTAATAATATATGAAGTCAAACTGAAGCAATTTTTCACGATTTTCATGGCAAGAATTACATAAGAAGACCGCATTGCATTGAAAAGTATTATAGATAGTATAATTAATTGGTATTTCTAGAAGATAAATCAATTAACATATTATTGATTTTTAATAGTTATGCCTTCGAAATAATTTGAAAACCTATGACACTATTTTTTCTGTAAATTCAAAGTTAGTTCGCTGCTAGACAGCCAACGATGCAGACGTGTTGTCCACGCCAAATTTTTCTTCCTTATTTTTCTTTTGGCTTATTCGTACTTCCCCTGACTAGGAAACCAGAGCAGGATTTGCGCTACTGAGTGTTGCACGACGGTAAAGACGAAGCAACAAAGCATAAAGCCAAACCGATAATACTTCCCCCACTCATGCTGTTGTAGTTTCCACGCCGATTCTGCCTTCGTCATATTCCCGCATGTAAAGACGATGAACACAGGAGCCATTCGACTCATGACTGAAACGGCGAACAACTAAAATAAACGAACGAAAAACGATTTAAATTGACTTTTCCCCTCTCAAGAACGAAAAATCAAAAGAGAATACAGAATTTTCACACCGAGATCGTGGAGCCTTAAGGCTGGTTAACATGACAAATGCAAACATTTTTTATTGAAATTGTGAGAGAGCTAGCATATCGAATTTTCAATGGAGTAGAAAGAAACCACTGCAAAAAACAAAATTCACAGAAATATTGTCAGTATTTTTTGCTAAACATGATATCTGTTCGTTTCACTCCTGATCAGTTTCTGATAAGAGATGTTCCTCTCCCTCACAATATCAGTAAAAAATATTTTCACATCGCAGTTTATGTTCTTTCTTATGGATTGGACAAATAATGTTCTGGCGCCAGTCGTCGGGATTTTTTCTTCAATCCAAATTTTTGTCACGATTTTGTGAAGGAGATTTGCAAGGTATAAACCGCCTCCATTTAGAATCGCACACAATCTTTCGTTTACAGGTTTGAAGTCGGTGAATAAGTTTTTAAATTTGTTATCTACCACGAAAGCTACTCCAAATTCCCTGCCCCCGAAGGCTTTCCACTGGTTAGTATTCTGTGTACTTGAGAGTTATTAATCTCGCTGTTGATGTTATATCCTGAAACTTCATTAAGAAGCTCTCACAATGCACCGGCTCTGTAAAGGGAGCGAACGTTCCAAGATCAAAAAGAATAGTCCTTAATGCGGAGGGCCAGGTCTATAGCACCATAGACATTACGAAGAACATTTTTGAGTATTCATTTTTCTCTATGCGATGACCAGTTTTTGTTTCCAAATCGTCATTTAGTTTGAGAATCTAAATTGAGCGCATCGAAGCTACGAGTAATAATAGCTATGTTAATAAAATAATGTTTTGGTTAGTTGTTGTAAGCGGCAACCCTGTCCTCCAGACAGAGCTCAATTAGCTAGATGGCCGGCCGTTTTGGAACCGGAAAATCATATTAAACCCGGGTGTTAGGTATTGTTGTAAGTAGGGAATTTAAAAGATGTGTGTGAGAAAAATTGGCCATTTACCTGACACCCTGTTCTATTTAGGAAGAGTAACACCTCTCCAATTTTTTTTCTCTAAATTTCCCTCAGGTCGTCGTAGAAAGGTTTGCTAGTGCTCGTTCTCGGGCTCTGGTTAATGCCGGACATTCGGGAATGTCGGAATGTCCAATTTAGCTGCATGGTCTCCAATTAGCCTGTACTGATCGCCGCAGATTCTGGAGATATCTGGCCATGTCTTGTATAGAAGTTCGTGTCTTGGTTCGGTTATACAATGGTCACATCTTCCTGGTATGGCACAAGTAATTAAACTTGAGCTAGGAAGAGTCCAATCCTTCTTGGCCAGTTCATCTGCCCGCTCGTTTCCCACTAAAGCTCCTATGCCTCGAGAACCAGAACATGATAACTTTGAGCCGATCCGCTTAACTGGCTAGTTCGTTACGGTATTGCTGAACTAGTTTAGAGGAAAATGGTATCCGAATACAATGCTTTGATTCGATTGCGGTTTGGATATCTGTGTGATAATGCGATTTAGCGATCATGTTAAAATGTCCGACATGCCCCTCGGATCCTCAGTATCTCCGCCTGAAAGACGCTGGTCCGGTAGGCGGTAGGACTTATGTGGACATTATGTGTGATGTTTGCATGTAATAAAATTAAATATGAGTTTTAACTGTTGTACTGAAAATTATATTTTTGTTTCTTTTCAGCATAGTAAAAAATTTCGAGATCAACGAAATGAAAAAGATATTATCAACGCTCCAAAGGAGGAACACAGCTTTGTGGAGGTGTGCGTTGACAATAAAAATATCGTTCCACCGAGACACAATTCAAAATTACGGAATACTTTTGGGTGGACACGTATTGACATCTTGACTATGTTAATTGTGTGCGTATTCCTAGCATCGCTATCATTTTCATTACTAGTCGAAGCTTTTCAAACGCTAGTGCACATCGATCACCAGGACACTATGCATCTCCCGGTCCCGATTTTCATTTTGGGCGCAATGGGACTGGTTCTCAATGGACTGTGCTTCCTTTTGATTGGAGGTTATACTATGCATCAAGGAAGCTTCTTGCACATTACGTCCAGCGGTGACGTTGTCCTTGAGAATGTTATGTCCGGAGATAATCTTAAGGCCGGGTCGAGACGACTATCGAAAACGAAACGCGATCGTGTTCAGCCAGATTCAACCAAATTACCATTTCAACCAGTTAAACGACAAGGATTAATAGAAATGTTCCGGGATGTTTGCAGTACTATTTTTGCTATGCTATGTGCAGTTATCATATACTGCGCAGAAGATGAACAAGTCTCGAAATATATAGATCCGATTATTTCGATCGTGTCTTGCGTTCTATTGATGTTTCTAAGCTACCCCTACAGTAGGTACCATTTTTAAAATTAAGGAGTCAATCGCTAAATACGAAAATATTTTATTGCAGTGAAAGAATCCTGTCTAATACTTCTGCAGACCATTCCAGCATCAATTGATATCGTACAATTTAAGATCAATTTGCTTGAAAAGTTCACGGAAATTGTAAGTGTACACGACTTACACATATGGCAGTTAACATCCAGCAAATACGTATCAACGGTGCATATTATGTTCCGTGATCCTGTCATCTACATTTGTATTATGGAAGATGTTGTCAACTTCTTCCACGAGCAAGGAATCACCATAGTTACCATACAACCTGAGTTCAAAGACACTAATCTACTCGGCGGCGATTGTCACTACCAATGTGCGGACGCTGCATGTGCAGAGAAACATTGTTGCTTGACGAAGAAATTGAATTCTATTGCGGTTATTGTAACGAATGACGGACCAACGCCTGCCGGCCCTGTAGATAGTTTGAAACAAATCGATTGCGAAAAATCATTATCGAAATCAACGTTAGACGTAAGCAAGCTAGACGCTAACGATGGCTTACGAAAATATTCCAGTGATCCAGAACTGACCAAAGCTAAAATTAATGCAACAATTCATCCAATCAAAAAGACTGAAATCGGAGAGCCACAAGATTCTACACCTTAGTAATTAAATTTTATAGTAAGTAGCGTCATCGTTCTTGTTATCCATTTCTAAATATGCATTTCTTTTATTAATGTTATTTTAAGTCAATGTAAAAAAATTAATAGTTATAGCGATAGTGAAAAGTTTTTAGATCAACCACGGAATCTCTTGCCATATATTGTTAAAATTATTTTGTTTAACCTTAAATTAAAATATTGAAAAATTTAAGATACGTCGCCTTAGATCTTTGTGATAAAAGGATAAATAAATTAGAGATACTTTTAATTTTGTACTCAATTTATATTTTTATGTGAGAAGAATTAATAAATTTCGAAAATTTTATTTTTATTTTAGGTGTTATAAATCTAACGTACAGGGATCTAATTTGTTGTTGCTCCTTAGTTCCCAATTCCCTTACACTTTAATGTTAGTAGATTTATGAGAACTTCTATTGCTAAAAACAGTATAGGCATAACTTTACTATTTTTAGGGAAGAAGTCCGAAATGCGTTTCCCGCTTGAAAGCGGTGCTGGTTATTTAGTACTACAGTGGATACCGCTTATTGTAATCCCGGATAATGTTATAATCCGGATTTTGTTATCTAAACAGTTGGGTCCCATTCTCCACAAACGTTCGTTTTTCGTTCGTCTATTGTTATAAGCCGGTTAATATTATTGTTTTTGGCTGGTCCCAAAGTGATTACAACAAGCGGTACCTACTGTACTATTTTACAAGATTGTTTTTTATTTTTGCAAATTGAATTATTTTTGATGAAGTTATGATGCCGACCTGGAGGCGCCATGGTTTCCATTTATACGCGTAAAAAATAATGTTAATATTAAAAAAAAAATTGTTATACATAGCTTCGATACTAGACCCATTTGCAACATTGCTTATGGGTTGGGAGTAGAAGGGAAAATAATGTGTCCGAAACGCGAAAAAGCCGAGATCGGCTTATTCGAAAATCCATATCTTCTAAAATGTTAATGGCAAGCAATTAAAAGTAAACAAATATCTGTGATTGTACTAGGAGAGTTGATTGAATTTTTTTAATTATTGAGTGGGGGTAGTGCCGTACGGGGTTGATACGTTTGATTCGTTTTCTAAAAAAACACTCATGCTACCTCTGCTGTCAGATATATCTTAGAGTAAAAGGAAATTTAATTTTTTTAATTATTTAATAATAAAATATGAGACTGACTTGAAGCTGTCTGTTCGTCAAAATTAGATGTGCAATATACATATATACACTCTTCGCAAAAATGAAAAAAATCTGTCCACTTTATTTGCTGTGCAGTAAATATTAACTGTCAAAAATTTCATTCGTGTGGTTTCTGAGAAAATGAGTCATGAAATTTACACTGAAAAGCCGTTGCGATATGCTCCCCTTAACATTAAATTTTATACGGGAAGGGAGATTTGAATATAGTGGGAGGAGTTTCGCAGGAATATAAAATATTCATAAATCTTTTAAAATTCTACATTCATTTTTTGATCAAATAAATTACGATTAGGATATACATATATATAGGTATATAATCTTATATATATATATATTTCTGTACCTTATAAAAAAAAGTCCTTTAAATAAAGCGAAAAAAGGAATCCATCATCTGGGAAAATTCGGGAAATGTTTTGGCCACGTCAAATTCCAGTGATCCGATAAAGCATTTGACTTTGTCTCAAAGATTTGTTCGTAAGATGCCGCAGGCTCTCCAAGCCGGATGACAAATATGAATTTTTATTATTTTATTGGGATCACTTGACTTGCAAAGAGTTTCTTTATATATCCATATTTGGCTTTTCGAATTCCAATTCTATAAAATTTGTTGAATATGAGATTCAGTACTATCAGTCAATTGAAGTTTTAAGTTTGATTCAATAGCAGCTAACATAACCCTTCAGTGAAGTTTCGATACGGATTGAGTGGATTGAGTTCAATACAAAATTGATGAAAATGTCTTCAATCTTATAATAATTTATGACACGTTCAGAGGAATATAAAAATGCTTTAGACTCGGCATAAATACAATTTATCTTGTCACTTATTCCTTCTCGGGGTTAAACTCATTTCATTTTTCCTTGAAAACGATGACTCCATGTCTTATTGAGCCTGTAAGATGTACGGCGACATATCTTTTATTCATTTTTCACTCCTTTTTGTATTTCGGTACATTGTTAAGAAGATGACGAGATAAAGCCCTGACCAGAATAGACTTAAGGAATCTTAACAACTTTTCGTCAAACGCCTTAAGGCACGTAAAGTTTGTGGCAAAACTTAATGAATCTTATACCCAACCACAATAGCCTTAAGGTAAGAGAAGTTGGACAGCTAAAAAAGTCAAATATCGGCGTCAAATACTCATCAAGAGAGTGTAAATTAAAATAAATTTTTCTTTTTTAAAGTGGAGTTAACTATAAATCACAAGTCTGAAGTCACAAAGTACAAAAATTTCGGAAAATCTGTGAATAAATGTCAAACGCATAAGTTTGCTTAAGTTTCTACGCTCAGAACCGTACACTTAAGTTTTAACGAAAGTTTGGAAAAGTCAACGAAAGATGCCTTAAGTCCATTCTGGCTGTCTACGTGCATTTCTATACAGTCGTAGAAAAACTTAAGCTGCCTTAAGGTGCCTTAAGTCTATTCTGGTCAGGGCTATAAACATATGGCATTAAGCCGAGTTCTTAATTTCCCCTTAGGGATGGATAGTATCTTATTTCAGCTCAATTTGTCATGTAGTAGAGAACGAATTAAGATGCTGGGAATAGAATAACAACGTAATAAATTATTTTTGTTTGTTATCTCGTTACCTTTATATTTTTAGAAAGAAAAGAAAAGTTATACATATATTTCAGGTTGAGTTGGGGCAAAAACCCCAAAATCGCTAGTCAGTTCGACCGATATCTGACGAATACGCTCAATTAGCAAATTAACATTCATAAGGTCTTATCGAAGTTATATTTGTACCTCGATAAAGCTTCGATTAGGTCTTACCAAACTAATTTGGCTCACATTTTTTAATGAAACAACCAAGCGCCAATAGTTGGTATAAAACCATATGTAAAATTTTGTTCTTTAAGTTAACCTATAAAAGAATTGCTTACCTCATTGTCTTAACCTTAAAAGTGAAATAAAAAGTGGATTATCTTTTGTGTGTCCAAAATCGAGTTTTAATTTCCAATCGCAAAAGATCGCAAACATTACGTTAGAAGATATACACATAGTCAGTGGCGTAGCTAGACATGGTTTTCGAGGGGGGAGGGGGGGGGGGGGGTTCAGCACCAAAAATTTAATATTGACCAATTTGAACTTCAAATTGACCAGTAAAGTTCTATATTATCTACAAGTACCTAGTTATTAATAGTTAATAGTAGCAGCAGTAGATATTATATTGTTACGACCCTTTTCAAAAGATGTCGTTGGACGCAATAAGAAGAAAACACTGGCGTGAAGAAAAAGGCGTAAGAAAAGACGACTAGAACGTTGGAGGAGGCGATGTTCTTTTCTCTTGTTCATGTTCATGTGGTCTTTGCATAAAAAGGTGATATTATTTGAGCGAATTAAAATGAACTAAGGCGAACATAATTGAAATTAGTTGTTTGATCCCATAATCAAAATAAGATAACAACAATAATATTTCAATAAAAGAAAAAGAATTCAAATTCAAATTCTTTTTATTTTTCCTAATATGTATGTATAAAATTCAGTGTTTCTTATATAGTTACTTTAGAGCTATTGAGTATCTGTACCCATTTCAACTAATGTTTTTCATATTTGGTCGTAATACGTTGGAGTTAGTGTAATTAGTATATAAGATTAAGGAAATACAGCAAAGTGAAAGAACTTATAAATACATAAAACTTAAGACTATTCTTAAAACTAGAAATAACCTAAGACTAAATATGAACTAATAAGCTAAATAATCCTGAGGTTTGTGGATTTTCCGATATTGAACTTCGTTCAACAAATTTTTGATGAATGATGTCCATCTTGTCCTTTATTTTTGAAACATTTGCAATTTCATGAAGTTTTCGCGTGGAGAAATACCAGGGTGAGTTTAGCAATAATTTGAGGACTTTATTTTGGGCAATTTGCAATTTTTTGATATGGCAATTTGAGATATCATGCCAAACTGGGACCGCATACAGAAATATACTTTGAAAAACTACCTAGTAGATAATAATTTTATTTGGCGATCGGCGATTTATTAGGGGATATAAAACTCTAACCGTTTCATTGATCTTGTCTCTAATTAAAGCGGTGTGTTTTTCAGAGGTCAGTGTCTTATCGAGAGTAACTCCAAGATATTTTGTTTTGTCTGTGCAAGGAAGATTCATATTAGAATTTGGCAAATTTTTGAGTAATGGAGCTCTACAAAGCCAATTTCCCATTGTGCAAAAATTATCATCACTCTCTCTGTACCATGATACCCCTAGTAAAAGCCTTATTTTTAGAACTTGCCACAACTATAGCTCTAGCTACCAAACATAGTTGTATATCATAAGCGATTCTCAAGATATGAAACTCGGAAAAGCTAAAATTTGTTTCCCATATAACAACAGTTCTTGAAATATGAGACGTGATTCTTTACAAAAATTCCCCCACTTCCTTACTTCACTGTCGACATTAACCGTTTACGAAAAAGACTCTGGAATATCTCAGCTTTCGAGAATTTCGGAGGTATTGTTTCTACTCACACCCACACTCTTCACCGATATCGAGCATATTTTAAGAGCTATTCAAGTTTAATATAAATTCAAGTTTCAGCTTTTTAGTATAAACGGTTGAGAATATCTAAAATCTCAACTGAACACAAAACAAGAAGTCATTACAGGATTCATCCGGTTTACCCACTGAACAAATTTCAACTTACAAAGAATACAAAACGATCCCACAACCAGGTTTCGAAATAAATGTGATTTAAAGCAGGGAGATGGTCTAGCCTCCACGATTTTCAACTTGTCACTAGAGTATGTCATTCGAAAAACAATGGTCGACTCCAATAGGACACCCAACTTTTAGCATACGCTGACGATATACCTATGTAGACATCTTCGCAAGATCCTTCCCTAGTGCTGAGGAGGTATTTGTCAATCTTGACTCTGCCACAACGTACACAAGACAGAGAACGCCAATCTGACAGAATATACCAATTTCGGAGTATAATTTGGAAAGTAAATATACACAACTTCATAGGTATATCTTCAGCCTAATCTGGAAAAAGAGGGCAACGAAACGGACGAAATCAATCAACGATGATCCGTCGATAATAAATAAAACGTATTGTACTCCTCAAACGATTTGGCGCAAGACGGACAATATACAGACGGGTTAAAAATGTTTTTTTGCGTTTTGGGTGTCTGCTTGTAATTTTTTTTTATTTCATCAAATAATAAAGTAAAATGGATCATTCCACCAAGAATCGCCATCTTGCCATCTTACCACCTCGGATTCTTTTGAAAATCTGTGTACTTGAAGAACTAGTGAGAAAAATAATTGAAATACAATTTCCTTTTCAAGGATAACGATTTTGTCCTTTATCCTTGAATATCTCATAATGTGTATCTTTAATTTTTTGTTTTTCAAAACACCAAAAAATTAACTTGGGATCTCAAAGGGATCGGAGTCAAAAAAGTCGAATATTGTTATTAAGAACTAAACTAGCCTGAATTGATAACCACTGATTTTCTTAGATTTTTTGACCCCGATCCTCTTGAGATCCCAAGTTAATCGCGGTTGAATTATTCAAGGCTAAAGGACAAAATAGTTATCCTTGAGAAAAAACTTCCAAGGATAATTTTTATTCGTTTTTTTTTTTATATTGCGACAAACTTGCATTTTAAAATAAGCCCTACTTTATTATTCTACGATAAAGACTAAGTACCAGCGATATGAATTTTCGCAGAGCACTCAGATACAATTTTTGCGAAGTCTTTAACATACTATAACTAACAAAAAATGAGATAGAAACAAAAAATTGCAATTATATGGTATTTGTTTCCTCACTAATTCTTCGAGTACCTACCTACATAATTTTTGAAAAGAATCGGTGATGGTAAGTCAGAAATTTTGTCATTTTTGACGACTCTTGATGGAATGATCCAAATTTTTGAATTCATAAGCGTTGATAGCTACAACCTACTTGTATCATTCACATTGGAGAATTATCATTGTTAGTAGAGAGATTCAACTTTTTTTTTATAGATCACCGGCCCATAATTGTTGGTGATCGGTCGGTAGTATCCTTTCTTTTGAAGTCCTTTTTAAAAAATCACCATACGACAATATTTTGTATACACTATACACGCTTTGTAACTGGAAAACAAACGAAGTTGGAGATTTGAGACCAACAATAATCAAGCAGTATTGAAATGTCTTCATAGACTTTCGTTCAACGCTACTACATTCTAACTTTTTCGTGCTGCTGAATTAAAAAAAATATAACTTACAAAGTGAGCAAAACATTTCGGGAGGGGGGGGGGGGGTTATCCCCCCCCCGTTCCTACGCCAGTGCACATAGTCACAAAATTGAAGGCACAATTTATATACAGTCGAACCCGGATATAATCACATGGTCCAGCCACAAACTATTTGTGATTTTAAGCGGGTTGTGCTTGTAACCGATTTTACTGTATTATTTATAATACAGTATTGTTATCGATTTTAAAAAAAAAAAAATTTGCTGCCCTCAAAATTTTTTTTTCCACGTTTCATGACTAGTAGACGCGAAAAAAGCAATAAAAATTTTCACTCCGTCTGTACGCCGTAGCCCGTACGCCGTACCCCGTACGCTGTACCCCGTACGCCGTACGCCGTACGTCGACCGCCCCAAAATCTTTGAAGGCTCGTAGCTCTCAAACCAGTGGAGCTATTAAATTAAAATTTTTTCTAAGAATAGACTTTTTAGACCCCTTGAATTGACATTATTTTCAGGGGAGGAGGTGTAAGGGGGAAGGCGGGGTAAGCGTTTTAGACGAAAAATTTAGGTTTCTAGACCTCAGGAACCGCTTGTGTTAGAAGGCTGAAACCTAGAATTTCTATAGAGCTTTGATAATGGAACCATTTGCAAAAAAAAACAGATATGGGTGAAGGGGTGTGGGAGTGGAGGGGAAAATAATGCGTCCGAAAGGCAAAAATGCCGAGATCGACAAATTCTAAGATCCACATCTCCTAAACCATTAATAGCAAGCAATTAAAACTTCACAAATATCTGTAGTTATACTAGGAGAGTAGATTGAAACAAAATTTTTGGGTGGGGTAGTGGTGTACGAGGGTGGGGGGTGAAAAACTTTAGATTACGATATCTCATAAACCAAGTGGACCAGAAAAACAAAATTTGGTTTGAGTATAAAGCTTGATAAATAAAGATTGCTCAAAGTAAAATATTTGAAGGAGGTGGAGGAGCACGGAAGTGGGAGGGATTAGAATTTTTCAAAAATAACACGATTCATATCTCAATAACAGTGTAAGATGGATGTTTCAAATTCTTACCAGAAGTAGGCCTAATAGAACCTTAGTAGGGAAAAAAAAGGTTGGGGTGTGGGTGTAGAGGGTGAGGGTGGAGAAGGGTGAGAAAGAAAAAGTTCCGATGCTTATATCTTAAGAATCTATAATGATAGGAAGCTGAAACTTGGTATTTAGATAAAGCTATAGTAGTGGCATGGTGGAAAAATAAATTTTTTTTAGGGGTAGTATGGTACGGTGGTGGGGGGTGTTTTCCCTAACTTCAGAACGGCTTATGCTAGAAAGTTGAAACTCGGTAGGTATATGTAAATTAACTAGAAAAGTAATTCTGATAAAAAAAAATCAAATATTCATTGGCGTTCAGAAGGAGGGGCAAAAAAAATATCGGTGAATATAAAATGCATATATTTTCACGATTTTCGTCATATCTACTTGGTCTTTCGAAATATTGAATTCATTTTTATTCTACGGATTCTTGATATGAAAAACCTAGAATGTGTTTTCAAGATTTTTTGAAATTCGACCCCTAAGAGGGTTTAAACTGGTTGTATACTTTTTCATTAATTCCACCATGTTTCTCAGGTCTGATCAGATATCGAATATCTTTTCACTTCCCCAGGCTTGTTTAATAATCACCTATTTTTAAGTTTTGTTTTATTCAATCTCTAGACCGCATCCCGGAATATGACCCAATTATTTAATTCATATGTTACACCCTTTTCTAACCGCTTCCCGAACTTTTTGTTAGGTTTTCAGTCACATAGTAACATACACCGCATCCCCGAATTGAACGCGTTCTGAATTTCTGCCGGAAAAATAAAACAGTTGCGCCCAGACTGTTGGCAGATTTTTTAATTTTTTTTTAATGTGCCATGTCATGTTTGTCACAACAGTGCTAGATACGTCCTGAAAGCTCAACACGCATGAGTAAGGAGAACGTAATTGCAAATAATTTATGAATATTTTAATCTCGGATTAATATAAATTTCCACAAAATTCAGGGCGAAAAGCTCGATGCAAATAGTATCAGCGCTAACCAATGGATTAACAACGTGTTACCCCAGTCTAATCGAAAAGTACTCACCGAAGGATATTTTGTAATGCGGATGAGAGTGGTTTGTTTTATAAGGCTCTATCAAATGGTACAATGGGTTTTAAAGGAGAAACTTCGTCCGGTGGTAAGATACAAAAGGATAGAATGTAATTTGTTTGCAATATGGATGGATCAAACAGTAAGATGTTTGAAATTGAACGGGCAAAGCAACCTCGAGCTTTTAGAGGGAAAAATATCCCTGTAGAGTATTACTCCTATCAGGCCCGTGCGCAGGAAAGTATGATGGGGGGGGGGGGGTTTATCAAGTTCCCCCATACTAAATGTGATGACATAAAAAAAAAAAAATGGTCCTCACTTCCCTATATGAAAATAGGCCAATGGGGGGGGGGGGGGGCGGGTTTGAACCCCCCCCCCCCCCCCCCGTGCGCACGGGCCTGACTCCTATATGAAGTCTTGGATGGCTGGTGAAATTTGGACCAACATAATTTCCGACATGGACAGAACCTTCATGAGAGAAAAAAGAAAATTTCCTTCATCGACAATGCTGCATGTCACATATTAAAAGATGAAATAGAGCTTACCAACATAACTGAACATTTCCTGCCACCAAACACGACATCACTTATTCAGCGCTTAGATCAAGTAATAATTTTTTGTTTCAATGTCTTTTACAGACAGCACTTAGTTCGGCAGCAACTTTTGGTCGTAGAAAAAGGAGAATCTTTAAAGGTTTTTTACAAATCAATCAATCGGTATTGGATGCATTAAAAATTGCGTCAAGCTCTTGGAATCTCGTCACCTCAACAACAATTAAGAATTGTTTCAGAAAAGTTAGATTTTCTATGGCAGATTCGGTAATGATGCGACTATCCAGCTATCCTTGCCATTTGAAATTTTTGAAGAATATGTTGACTGTGACCTAAACATAGAATGTTATGGTGATCTTTCAACAGGAAATATTGACTGAAGTGCGGGCTCAGGACAAACTCATCAATGCGATGATGACGGAGCAACTAAAAATCATCTCTTGACGCCACTGCCATCTCAAAAAGATCAATTGCTGCATTTTCTACAATTCGGTCATATTTAGAGTCAAAGAAATCAGAATATGATAGAAGATCTGGAAGACAAACTGATCCATATTATTTCTGACAATACGCGAAAACAAAAGGTTCAACAATAAAAATGGGGACTTTATCCGATAGAAATTGTAAGCTGTTTGGATTATGGGTCCAATCTTTTAAGTGATTGTACATAAGCGGTTTGTGACAATAACCGATAATAACCGATGTGCTTATATGCGGTGGGATTTCAATACAAATTTTGGAAAAAAGAATCTGCCATAAAATTGATGTGACTCAAAGCGGTTTGTGCTTTTAACCGAAGTGACTATATCCGGGTTCGACTGTAAATGCCAAAATATTATTCAATGTTACTACAATTGTAGTAAATTTATCAAATTGGCATTTTATTCTGTTAGTGCGTAATCTTCTTTATAATGTATACCAAATTAATACAAAAAAAAATCGAATCTATCACAAACATTGCTATTTTGATGTCAACTATACCACTTGCGAGCTACACAAAATTGAAGGCACACGTGCATCTAACAAGATATTTCGTACAATTTAATGATGCAATTACTTTTCATTCTTTACAAATTTTGAGTTTTAGGTGTTAATTGAGTTAAGTGTGTTGTTTTTAAAAAAATAAATAAATATTTGTACATAAATAAAAAAAAAAGCTGAAATGGATAAACGGAGAAATGAAACCACAGTTGCGGAAAGAAAGATTATTATTAAGCTTGTTTGTGAAGGTAAAACATATCGGGAAGTAGGGAAAATAGTTGGGAGATCATTTTCTTCAGTGAGAATTGTAGTCAACAAATGGAAAAATGACGGAACTTTAATTAATAAAATGGGACGCGGACGAAAAAAGTTACTGTCAGTTAAAGATGAGCAATATATTCGACGGGAAATAGAAAAAAACTGCCAACAGTCTGGGCGCAACTGTATTATTTTTCCGGCAGAAGTTCAGAACGCGTTCAATTCGGGGATGCGGTGTATGTTACTATGTGACTGAAAACCTAACAAAAAGTTCGGGAAGCGGTTAGAAAAGGGTGTAACATATGAATTAAATAATTGGGTCATATTCCGGGATGCGGTCTAGAGATTGAAAAAAACAAAACTTAAAAATAGGTGATTATTAAACAAGCCTGGGGAAGTGAAAAGATATTCGATATCTGATCAGACCTGAGAAACATGGTGGAATTAATGAAAAAGTATACAACCAGTTTACACCCTCTTAGGGGTCGAATTTCAAAAAATCTTGAAAACACATTCTAGGTATTCATATCAAGAATCCGTAGAATAGAAATGAATTCAATATTTCGAAAGACCTAGTAGATATGACGAAAATCGTGAAAATATATGCATTTTATATTAACCGATATTTTTTTTTACCCCTCGTTCTGAACGCCAATGAATATTTAATTTTTTTTTTATCAGAATTACTTTTCTAGTTAATTTACATATACCTACCGAGTTTCAACTTCCTAGCATAAGCCGTTCTGAAGTTAGGGAAAACACCCCCCACCACCGTACCATACTACCCCTAAAAAAAAATTTATTTTTCCACCATGCCACTACTATAGCTTTATCTAAATACCAAGTTTCAGCTTCCTATCATTATAGATTCTTAAGATATAAGCATCGGAACTTTTTCTTTCTCACACTTCTCCACCCTCACCCTCGACACCCACACCCCCAAACTTTTTTTCCCTACTAAGGTTCTATTAGGCCTACTTCTGGTAAGAATTTGAAACATCCATTTTACACTGTTATTGAGATATGAATCGTGTTATTTTTTCTAATCCCTCCCACTTCCGTGCTCCTCCACCCCCTTCAAATATTTTACTTTGAGCAATCTTTATTTATCAAGCTTTATACTCAAACCAAATTTTGTTTTTCTGGTCCACTTGGTTTATGAGATATCGTAATCTAAAGTTTTTCACCCCCACCCTCGTACACCACTACCCCCACCCAAAAATTTTGTTTCAATCTACTCTCCTAGTATAACTACAGATATTTGTGAAGTTTTAATTGCTTGCTATTAATGGTTTAGGAGATATGGATTTTAGAATTTGTCGATCTCGGCATTTTTGCCTTTCGGACGCATTATTTCCCCCTCCACTCCCACACCCCTTCACCCATATCTGTTTTTTTTTGCAAATGGTTCCATTATCAAAGCTCTATAGAAATTCTAGGTTTCAGCCTTCTAACACAAGCGGTTCCTGAGATCTAGAAACCTAAATTTTTCGTCTAAAACGCTTAACCCGCCTTCCCCCTTACACCTCCTCCCCTGAAAATAATGTCAATTCAAGGGGTCTACCAAGTCTATTCTTAGAAAAAAATTTAATTTAATAGCTCCACTGGTTTGAGAGCTACGAGCCTTCAAAGATTTTGGGGCGGTCGACGTACGGCGTACGGCGTACGGCGTACGGGGTACGGCGTACAGATGGAGTGAAAATTGTTATTGCTTTTTTCGCGTCTACTAGTCATGAAACGTGGAAAAAAAATTTTGAGGGCAGCAAATTTTTTTTTTTAAAAAATCGATAACAATACTGTATTATAAATAATACAGTAAAAGGCGTGTTATGAATCTACATGGTTCTTTAATTTATTGTAACATGTACGCTTAGTGTGCGTATACTGGGTACTATTCAGAGTGTCCGGTACATGGAGAGATTTCTTGTTGTATTTTGTGAAAAAACATGTTCTACAAACTGGGTCAGTTTTCAATATCCGCGGAGATAAGGACGTTAAAGAAGAGTCTTTCGGACATGTGCGCTCCTCATAAAAACTATTGTATCTTGAAAACTAGTACATAATTACAATTTGACATGTTATAGCTTCTTTGGGAAATCAAATCTTGTGGGGAAAAAAACGTTCGAAACGCTCGAAAGTAGAGCTTAAACATTCTTCAATGTCCATCCATATTTCCACAGTTAATGTCATGAAATTGAAACTTAAAGACTGACTGTAGATATACTAGGAGACTAGAAATAAAGTATTGAGTGGGAAGAGCAGCATCCAGGGGTGGGTGGTGAAAAACTTTAAACTACGATACCTCACAAACCAATTAGAAAAATAAAATATGCTATGTATACAAGTCATTAAATGGAGTTTGATAAAAGTAACATTTTTAAAGGGGATTCTTTTTCTTTCAGAATTTTTGGATATTAAGTGGGTATATGGGGGTTGCGCATGTTTTCACAAATTCCTACATATTGCTTAGATTTAATGTGATATCGACTTAAATTTTACTTCCTAAAGGTGATAATTTTTTTTTTTTAACGAAATTTTTCAAGCAAAGATTATTGCCAAAACTATTGTGGCGATTAAGGCGGCTCCTCACACAAAAAAAGCTCATGTGTTGATCGTATCGCCGCTCTGCTGTAAACTAGTGAAAACTAACATCATAAAATTTTTAGCATAGACACAGCTTGTGTCTAAGCTAAAAATTCTTATCCTACGAAACAGTCATCAAAACCCTTTTCTAATGTGCAGGTAGCAGAGTTGGTGAGCGCTCCTCTTCCTCCTGGCAGATGTGTGTGCCGATGGGAAAGTGTCTATCTGGCTGGTTATGGCACCTATGGTTGCCGCGGTATGATTACTACCCAGGGATGTTTCGGTGTTTTACTGTATTATTTATAATACAGTATTGTTATCGATTTTAAAAAAAAAAAAATTTGCTGCCCTCAAAATTTTTTTTTTCCACGTTTCATGACTAGTAGACGCGAAAAAAGCAATAAAAATTTTCACTCCGTCTGTACGCCGTACCCCGTACGCCGTACGCCGTACGTCGACCGCCCCAAAATCTTTGAAGGCTTGTAGCTCTCAAACCAGTGGAGCTATTAAATTAAATTTTTTTCTAAGAATAGACTTGGTGGACCCCTTGAATTGACATTATTTACAGGGGAGGAGGTGTAAGGGGGAAGGCGGGGTAAGCGTTTTAGACGAATAATTTAGGTTTCTAGATCTCAGGAACCGCTTGTGTTAGGAGGCTGAAACTTAGAATTTCTATAGAGCTTTGATAATAGACCCATTTGCAAAAAAAAAAACAGATATGGGTGAAGGGGTGTGGGAGTGGAGGGGGAAATAATGCGTCCGAAAGGCAAAAATGCCGAGATCGACAAATTCTAAAATCCATATCTCCTAAACCATTAATAGCAAGCAATTAAAACTTCACAAATATCTGTAGTTATACTAGGAGAGTAGATTGAAACAAAATTTTTGGGTGGGGGTAGTGGTGTACGGGGGTGGGGGGTGAAAAACTTTAGATTACGATATCTCACAAACTAATTAGACCAGAAAAACAAAATTCGGTTTTATTATAAAAATTAATAAATAAAGATTGCTCAAAGTAAAATCTTTGAAGGGGGTGGAGGAGCACGGAAGTGGGAGGGACTAGAATTTTTCAAAAATAACACGATTCATATCTCAATAACAGTGTAAGATGGATGCTTCAAATTTTTACCAGAAGGAGGCCTAATAGAACCCTAGAAGGGAAAAAAAGTTTGGGGGTGTGGGTGTAGAGGGTGAGGGTGGGGAAGGGTGAGAAAGAAAAAGTTCCGATGCTTATATCTTAAGAATCTATAATGATAGGAAGCTGAAACTTGGTATTTAGATAAAGCTATAGTAGTGGCATGGTGGAAAAATAAATTTTTTTTAGGGGTAGTATGGTACGGTGGTGGGGGGTGTTTTCCCTAACTTCAGAACGGCTTATGCTAGGAAGTTGAAACTCGGTAGGTATATGTAAATTAACTAGAAAAGTAATTCTGATAAGAAAAAATTCAAATATTCATTGGCGTTCAGAAAGGGGGGCAAAAAAAAAATATCGGTTAATATAAAATGCATATATTTTCACGATTTTCGTCATATCTACTTGGTCTTTTGAAATATTGAATTCATTTTTATTCTACGGATTCTTCATGTGAATACCTAGAATGTGTTTTCAAGATTTTTTGAAATTCGACCCCTAAGAGGGTGTAAACTGGTTGTATACTTTTTCGTGAATTCCACCATGTTTCTCAGGTCTGATCAGATATCGAATATCTTTTCACTTCCCCAGGCTTGTTTAATAATCACCTATTTTTAAGTTTTGTTTTTTTTCAACCTCTAGACCGCATCCTGGAATAAGACCCAATTATTTAATTCATATGTTACACTCTTTTCTAACCGCTTCCCGAACTTTTTGTTAGGTTTTCAGTCACATAGTAACATACACCGCATCCCCGAATTGAACGCGTTCTGAACTTCTGCCGGAAAAATAATACAGTTGCGCCCAGACTGTTGGCAGATTTTTTTCTTATCATCAAAAGTGGAAGTGTAAAATGACGTCACAGTACTTCAGGTCAGGTTGTGTATTGCATTTTTCATCATGTTTGTTGACATCGGAAACACAATCGATCGAGCCATTACTGAACGACTAATGAATTGTGGGTATTTTTATGGTGTAAAGTACAACACAAGTCTGAAACCTTTTATATGAAATGAGAAAGATTTGCAAATAGGTATGCCATTCCTATGACATAAAAATAATTCATATTATGTTATGAAAATCGGCGGTTTGATTCGATGATTTTGATTTTTTCGTTTATTGACTATTTTCAACATTTGAATGCAGGAAACAATGGTTAAAAATTCTTTGTTTTTCATTTATGCAAATGAAGACCAACAAAGCAATTTTTAGATAAAGGTCCTTTTTATCTATCGGTACTATAATGCCAGTACATTTTGCAATAGTACAGCCATTACTAAATTTTGGTATTCTGATTTGGGAGTATTATTTCGATCATTATGAAAATTTTCGTAATTAAAGATTCTACATAATTGCAACGAGATTGTTGCCAAGAAATATCGGCACAAGGAATTACTGGTAGATACCTAAGTCAATGCAGCTTTACGTATTTTATTATTACGAGTAAAGGACGATCATTACGATTACTTTACATTTGCCAACATCCACTTTCCACTTTTTCTTTTTCTCTGTTTATCGTCTTTAGCACCCATTTTAATTGATTTTCTTAAATTATGAATAGTGAAGTTTCACGAAATGTTTGATTTTGCTATTTACACCTAATTCGTATATTCCCAAAAATACTATTACCATCCATCCTTCAATAAATATATACCTTCATTCCCATTTTTGTCCGAAATATTTTTTTTATGGTAGCATGATTTTCATCAATATGTAGGTACCTGATGCCTGTACTACTGCTTGTAACTGAATTTATTAGGATCTGTTTTATGCCCTTACCTGCGCCTATCGGGACGCAAATTGACATATTACGAGACGCAAATTGACATATTACGGGACGCAACGCTAATGTAGATTTTCGTCGCTAATCTTCTATTGTTCCACAAGGAAATTACAAGCCATTAAATATTATAATACAAAACCGGCTGCTACACGAAGGACTCATTCAATTTGTATCATATTCTGAACTTTCGCTTCAAACATTGTAAACTTTAAGTATGCAAAATTGCTAGTTCCTTACTTGAAGCATTCGAGCAATAATATAAAAAAGTTATGGCTGAGCCGCCTACCCAACTTAATTAACATAGCGTTAATTCCACAGTTAGAAAACGAACTAGAAACAATTTTAGAAACCGCTGTTTCAAGGACTCTTGTATGGGAGGTACCCGAACTTAGCTTTACTTTTCTATTTTACATGTTGTGACAAAATTTCAACTTCCTAGGTCAACGCGTTCGTGAGTTATCGTGCAATCAAACGGACGGACAGACGGACGGGCGGACAGACAGACGGACAAACGGACAGACGGACAGCAAACGGATTTGGGGGTTTTGGCCCAAATTAAACATAAAATAATATAAAACTTTTCTTCGTCCGAGGCTTGGTTCTATGCGTTACAAACTTTTCGGGCTGGATTAAACTTATAATACTCTATATGATTTCATCTAGAGTATAAAAATGAATTCAATATTTGGAAAGACCTAGTATAATGACGAAAGTCGTAAAAAAAGAATGCATGCGATTTTCACAGATCATTTTTTTGGCCCACTTTCAAACGTCAATAGATATTGGAATTTTTGTTTGTATCACAATTACTTACCTCATTGATTTTCATATACATACCGAGTTTCAACTTTCTAGCATAAGCCATTCTAACATTACCCACCCCCGTACCATACTACCCCTAAAAAAATATTTTTTTTTCCAATATGCCACTACCATAGCTCTATTTAAATACCAAGTTTCAGCTCAGGTTCTTAAGATATAAGCATCGGAACGTTTTCCTTTTCCTTCTTAGCGCTTCTTCTGGTAAAAATTCTAAGCATCTATCTAACACTGTTCTTGAGATACGAAACGTAATTTTTCCTAAAAATTCTTATCTCTTTCACTTCCATGTTCCACCGCCCACTTGAAAAAGTTTACTTTGAGCAATCTTTATTTGTCAACTTTTATACTCAAACCGAATTTTATTTTTCTAATGCAATTGGTTCATGAGATATCGTAATGTAAAGATATTCACCCCACCCTCGTATGCCACTGCCCCCATTAAAAAATTTCAGACGCATTATTTTTTCCGCACCACCACACTCCTTCATCCATATTCACAATTTTTATGCAAATGGGTCTACTATTAGAGCTCTATAAGAATTCCAAGTTTCAGTCTCCTAGCATAAGCGGTTGCTGAGATCTTGAAACCAAAATTTTCCGTCTAAAACGCTTCCCCCTCATAGGGGGGCTCCAAGAATTTGGTCACTTCAAAGAGCCTACCCTGTCTATTCGTAAAAAAAAATCAATTGAATATATCAAGGCATTCGGGTGCTACGAGCATTTAAACGATTTTACGTGCGGCGGACATCGTATACAGACGGACTGAAAATTTTTATTTTCATGAAACGTGAAAAAAAAAATTTTCAGGGTTGCAAATTTTTTTTTTAAAAAATCGATCATACAGTATTACTAAAATATGTAATACAGTGAAACACCATTCTTTGCAATTTATTGTTTATTTTAAACGTATTCAACATTCTCATACCGGAGGAACGGATGGCGCACCCTGTACTTACAAATATACATACATCCTCTTTTATATACAGTAGGTACCGCTTATTGTAATCACTTTGGGACCAGCCAAAAACAATAACATTAAACGGCTTATAACAATAGACGAACGAAAACGAACGTTTGTGGAGAATGGGACCCAACTGTTTTGATAACAAAATCCTGATTATAACATAAGCCGGGATTACAATAAGCGGTATCCACTGTATATAAATTGCGAAAACGTATGCAAACCCTGTATACTCACTTGAAAGTTGAATATTAAAAAATCCTGAAATTAGTTCAAGGACATTTTTTTTTTTTTTTTTTTTTTTTTTTTTTTTTTTTTTTTTTTTTAAATATTCGGAAATCCCGAGGAAGTAAAAACCAATTTGATGTCAGTCCTAAGAAGTATGACGGAATTCTTGAAAACATTTTTAATCCTGTTATACGAGTACATACCAACTTAATGGTTGAAAAGTCAAAACTCTTGGAAACGTGTTTTTCGGTATTCTAAAGAAGGAAGGGAAACGTTATTCGATATGAATTAGATAAATGGCTGAATTCGTGTAAAACAACCCCCATACACCCCTTTTGGGGTTAAATGTCATCAAACACTGAAAACACTATTTACGCTTTTTTACGAAAAATTCGTGAAATACAAATTACTTGAATATGTAAGATGGCAGGGATATGACTTAATTCGTGCATTTCATTTTCACTGATCTTTTTTTTGGCTTACATTTTCAACGCCAATGGATATTTGGTATTAGATAGCCACCCCTACGCCCTAATTACAAAAAAAAATCCTGTTACGGGTTTATGAAACCTACTTGAAGGAGGAACTGTAAGGATCTATCCTACCCTATCCCCTCCACCACTGCCTCCTATCAAAAATTTCTCCTAGTAAATCTACAGATGTACCTACATACATTAAGTTTCAATTTCGTTACATGAATCGTTTAGGAGATATGGACTTTACAATGTATCGATCTCGGCTTTCGAATGTTTCGGACACATTATTATTCCCCCCACTCCCACACCCCATACTTTTTACCCATATCAGAAATTTTTTTGCAAATGGGTCCATTATAAAAGTTTTATATAAATTCCAAGTCTCAGCCTTATAGATACCATAAGCGGTTGCTGAGCTCTAGAATTCATAATTTTTCGTCTAAAACGCTTCCCCCTCTTCCCACCTCACACACCCAGCACTCAAAAAGTGAGCAATTGGAGGGTCCAATGAAAATAATCAATTTAATAACGCAAAGGGTTTGCGAGCTATAAGCTTTCAAATGTTTTGCGTACGGCGGACGGTGTACAGACGGACTGAACATTATTTTTCCTCGCGCGGCATAGATAAATTTGTAAAATACAATTATAATAATCTCTTTTATTGATTCGGCAGAGTATTGTTATGAATTTAACTTAGCTGTTGTTTGTAGGAGGTTTTCTTTGGTTTTTCCAACAGTTTACAAAAAATCTACCAACAGTCTTGGCTCAACTTTATTATTTTTCCGGCAGAAGTTTGGAACGCGTTCCTAACAATATTTTGGGAAGCGGTTAGAATAGGGTCGCGCAAGAATACTTACGCCGACGCCACAAATAACATATGAATTACATAATTGGTGTTGAAAATGAAAAAAAAACTTGAAAGTAGACGATTACTAAACAAGTCAGTGGAAGTGAAAAGATATTCGATATCTAAGCAGAAAAAGTACACCCCCTCAGGAGTCGAACTTCAAAAAAAAAACACTTTCTAGGTTTGAAGAACCCGTAGAGTAAACATACTGCAGTCACGATCAGCTGCAAGCTCTAGATGAATACTGAACTGCGATTTATATTGTATAGTACATACCTAGTTGGCGATATAATAAAGTAGAATACCGTGTGTGTTATATTGGAATTTTTAAAATTATTTGCTGGCTTAATACTTGACTGGAACCCCCTTTAGCATCAATTACTTTTTCCAGACTTCGGGACTTAAAGGCGACTAACTTACCAGTTTCTGCGGATGTAATTTTCTCCCATTATGTAATGAGCGTTTCCTTAAAGAAATTTTTATTTTGTAAGCAACATTTCCGAATTTTGCACTCCAGTAACTCCCATACATGTTCTATTGGGTTTAAATCTGGGTTTTGGGAGTATTAATCAGCCTTGGAGCGTAGGACAACAACCAGTTCTTGACAAAAAGTGCTGTTTGCTTTGGATCATTGTCTTGTTTGGAAAATCCAACTCCCTCCAAGGCACAACTTCTCAACTGATGGGGTCAAATGTTGTTCCGACAGGTTCTCCTAAACAAAGCGGTCCATTGTAGTTTCAACAAAAGCCAATCTACCACCCCAAATGAAGCTATGGCTCCCCAAACCAAAATATTACCTCCACCGTGTTTGAGAGTATGAATCAAATTTTTGGTCTTTAAAGCCGTATTCCTTTTCCTCCCTATCTTATCCATGTTTACAAGGACATTGATTTTTGGAATCGAATCCGTTTTACCGATGAGTTGAAATTTAACATTTTCGGAACTGATGTTTGCGGTAAAATATGGGGGAAAAAGAAGAGAGACCAAAAATTTGATTCCTACTGTCAAACACGGTGGAGGTAATGTTATGGTTTGGGGAGCCATAGTTGCATTTGGGGTGGTAGATTGGCTTTTGTTGAAACTACTATGGACCGCTATGTTTAGGAGAACCTGTCGGAACAACATTTGACCCCATCAGTTGAGAAGTTGTGCCTTGGAGGGAGTTGGGTTTTCCAACAAGACAATGATCCAAAGCAAACAGCACTTTGCGTCAAGAACTGGTTGTTGTCCTACGCTCCAAGGCTGATTAATACTCCCCAAAACCCAGATTTAAGCCCAATAGAACATGTATGGGAGCTACTGGAGTGCAAAATTCGGAAATGTTGCATACAAAATAAAAAATTCTTTAAGAAACGCTCATTACAGAATGGGAGAAAATTACATCCGCAGAAACTGGTAATTTAGTTGCCTTTAAGTTCCGAAGTCTGGAAAAAGTAATTGATGCTAAAGGGGGTTCCAGTCAAGTATTAAGTCAGCAAATAATTTTAAAAATTCCAATACGTTTAGTTGGAAATTTTTTGTGTATAAGCCAGCCAGTACTGACTGTCGTAGACTTTTGTCCATTAATTTTTTATGTTTTTTATGAATTTATCTTTAAGTTTGTTATGAAAAGTTTTTGTTTTTGTTTTTTTATAAATATTTTTCAGTTACTGAAAAATCCGCATGAATGGATTTTTGATCAAGGCTTCCTATTAACCAGAACCTCAATATAAGGTGTTGCCGTAGACTTTTGTCCGTCACTGTATATCTCTCATCTCCCCAATGAAAAAATGGTTGTCTAGAATAATGTGGAGAAGTAAACAGCTGAGATCTTCTGTCTGTGTGACTTTTACAATTGTCAAAGTGACGGTTTTTTGAAAATGTGGTGGACATTAATATCACAAGAGAAGTTTTTGTGGTTTTTTTGATTTTATTTTTTAAATTCATATAATTATTTTAAAAATAAACAACTCGATCAATAACACCACGACTGCCAATTTAACATAAAAGTATAACCACTTTCAACTTCATTTACGGCACTGTCAAAACCTTTTTGGGAGTTACAAAATTCTTGACAATGCAATTATCATTTTTCGAACATCATCACTACCACTACTAATGAGACCAAGGTACAGATAGACAATTTGTTATATAATTTATAAGACTAAAGTCAAAACAGTTCGGTGTAATGTGAAAGCATTACTTACATAGGTATTTGTCGAACGGAAGCTTGTATGGAGGCATTTTAGCGCACTCTTATTGGCATCCGGCTAGAACAAATCGGCCTCCCTGTTCGACAGCGAAAATAGACATATTTAAAGGCTTAGTACATCCGCAGCAATCAATAACAATATTCGGACGACATTTTCGTTTCATTTCGAACAGAAACAGATCACATGAAGACATTGAATTACATTATTATCAATAACACCACGACTGTCAATTTAAAATAAAAGTACAACTCAAAATATCCACTTCCGACTTCAAAAATATCCACCTCCGACAAAACACACTCTTTAGTCGGTTTGACAAAAGAAACTGACAAATAAATTCAAATAAATGACATAAGATGTTAAAATTTTTATCCCGACAATGAAAAATTAAATAGCGGCACATATAAATGGTCGCAAAAAAATGGTCTCCATGGTTTCAGCGCAATATGGTGGTGAATAGCTATATGAAAATTTCATTCAAATCCCGTAAGATTTTCATTGGGTTTTGCTTACATGCATTTGGTAAGGGAATGCAAATTTTCATCGAGGTCTGTACTAGGCTTTAGGAGATATTGATTTTAGAATGTATCGATCTCGCCTTTTTCTCGTATCGGACGCATTATTTTTCCCCCATTCTCACACCCGTTCACTCATATCAGTAATTTTGTTGCAAATTAGTCCACTACCAAAGTTCTATACAAAATCCAAATTTCAGCTTCATAGCTTTAGGGGTTGCTGAGATCTAGAAACCACAATTTTCGGTCTAAGACATTATCATTATATCATTATTGCTAGGCTTATCTTAACTGTGGTCAGTTTGGTGAGTCATATTTTTGGATAGAGCTCTTGTGGGGTGACTCGAGTAAAGAGGGCCAAATATGTCTTTGAGGTAATGATACACAGCAGTCCACCCGCGTGCCCACTAGAGTGAGAGCTCTTTCGAGCAGATCACTTATGATAAAGCCGGGTTGACACGTTACGAGTGGAATCGGAATGAGTCAACTCCGATAGCCGAGTTAACTCCATCTGACATTTACTCGGGCAAGTTGAGCACTGTCCGACTTTACTCGAATGAGATTTTAACAAGAGAATCTGATACGAGTAACGTTCGGGGTTCACTCGTTCCGATTCCACTCGTAACGTGTCAACCCGGCTTAAGGCGATAGGAACTCATCCGATAATAAAAGGTCAGTATCGTATTGACTACCAGCAGCTACATTAAACGACCCCTCTCTCTGGCGTATTGACAAATATACCATGTGCTCTGGTGGCAAATTTCGGAACTATATATGCTAGTCAGAAAGTGGCAGTTGCATGTTATTTTCAGACAAAATTGAGATTGAGTTCAAATAAGAGGGTCCTACTACAATATATTACTTTAAGTGAACTTAAATTATTGTTATAATTGAATAAGAAGGACATATGTATCATAACATATCAAAAACAAATTATTTTTTTTAAGAAATTAATTTAAAGTACTAAAATAAAAGAAAAAAGTATTGAAAAAACGGTATACGTTCTTTTCAAATAATTTAATAATTATTTCATATTTCTTTTTCCTGGAATATTAAACATTTGAGAAGTTATTTCGAAGATTACACCTCCCATTCGTATGGAAAAATTGTTCATTTTCCGACTACGTTGTGCGGGATTGAGTCCATAATTTTCGAAGTATAGAACCGGAAATGAGCACCTTATTATTAGCCAAACCGATCGCCATCAATCTTTCGTATAGAAATGGTGCAATTATTTTACAAAAATTCGCGTTCTCCGCGGTTTACGAAACGCGCTCTTCGTAGCAGATATGCTCGTTTTACAGAGCCAGACGAAGGCTATATTCGCTTTTTGGTGAATAAGTTCAAGAGGACTGGTTCAGTACAAGACATTAGAACATCAACACGTGTGCGACCAGCCAGAAGTGTCGAAAATATTGCTGCTGTTGCCGAGAATACCCGTGCGCGCTCAAATGTTTCGGTTCGAAGACGTGCCCAACAACTTGGCCTTTCAACGACCACCACATGGCGAATTTTGCGGAAAGATTTGGGGTGGCACCCGTATAAGATTCAGTTGACACAGGAGTTAAAGCCGCTTGACCATCCGAAGCGTAGAGATTTCGCAGATTGGGCGTTAGAGCACTTGGCTGTTGATCGCAATTTTGGTTCAAAAATCATCTTTAGCGATGAAGCTCATTTCTGGCTAAACGGCTACGTAAACAAACAAAATTGTCGTTTCTGGGCAAAGGAATCCACGTGAGATATTGGAAACACCATTGCATCCCGAAAAAGTAACCGTTTGGTGTGGAGTATGGTCGGGCGGTGTCATTGGTCCCTACTTCTTCGAGAATGAACACGGAACGGCCGTTACGGTGAATGGAGTGCGCTATAGAGCCATGTTAACTGATTTTTTCTTACCCAATTTGGAAGATTTGGATGCGGAAGACATGTTTTTCCAACAAGACGGTGCAACATGTCACACAAGTCGCGAAACAATGGCTCTTTTGAACAAAAAATTTCACAACCGGTTAATTTCTCGCGGCAGCAATATCCCATTGCCTCCGAGATCTTGCGATTTAACACCGTGCGACTTCTTCCTTTGGGGTTATTTGAAATCGCTCGTGTACGCCAATAGTCCAGCTTCAATTCAAGACCTCACATTCAGACCGAAATTGTGAAAGTTACACCCGATTTATGTGAGCGAGTCATCGAAAATTGGAGGTCTCGGATGGAGGCTTGTAAGGCCAGCCGCGGCGGACATTTGAATGATGTCATATTCAAAACATAATGGAGTCGAATGTACTTCCAATTGATAATAAAAGTTCCACAAAATTCAAAGCCATTTCATTTTTATTTCAAGACAAAGTTGGTAGTCCTTGTTGAAACACCCAATACTATAGGTCTATCTAATTTTCAAGTTTCAGCTCTCTATCATTATAGGTTCTTTAGATATAAACATCGGAACTTTTTCCTTCTCACCCTTCCCCACCCTCACCCTCTACACCCATACCCCCAAATTTTTCCCTACTAGGGTTCTATTAGGTCTACTTTTGGTAAAAATTTGAAGCATCTACCTTACACTGCTATTGAGATATGAAACGTATTATTTTTGAAAAATTCTAATCTCCTCCACCCCCTTCAAAGATTTTACTTTGAGCAATCTTTATTTATCAAGCTTTATACTCAAACCGAATTTTGTTTTCCTGGTTCAATTGGTTTGTGAAATATCGTAACCTTAAGTTTTTGACTTCCCACCCCCGTACGCCACTACCCTCACCCGGAAATTTCAATTCAGTTTCAATCTACTCTCCTAGTATAACTACAGATATTTGTTAAGTTTTAATTGCTTGCCACTAACGGTTTAGCAGATAAAAATTTTAGAATGTGTCGATCTCGACTTTTTTGCGTTTCGGACGCATTATTTCCCCCTTCACTCCCACACCCCTTCACCCATATCAGTAATGTTTTTGCACATGGGTCCACTATCAAAGCTCTATAGAAATTCCAAGTATCAGCCTCCTAACATAAGCGGTTGCTGAGATCTAGAAACCAAAATTTTTCGTCAAAATGCTTCCCCACCTTCCCCCTCACACCTCCTCCCTTGAAAATAATGTCAATTCAAATTTTTTATAAGAATAGACTTGGTAGACGTCTATTCTTATAAAAAATTTAAATTTGATAGCTCCACTGGTTTGAGAGCTACGAGCCTTCAAAGGATTTTGGGGCGGTCGACGTACGGCGTATGGCGGACAGACGGAGTGAAAATTTTTATTGCTTTTTTCGTGTCTACTAGTCATGAAACGTGGACAAAAATATTTTGAGGGCAGACATTTTTTTTTTTTTAAAATCAATAACAATACTTTTATATAAATAATAAAGTAAATTACAAAGTACATAGGTATGTCATTTGTATTATTTGTCTAGCATTTAACGCTACAAATGCGAAGTTTTCTACTTTTCTTTCAATACCATTAAATTTATTTGAATTTTTCTATTTGTTTCAGTGTTAGAGCCACACAACGAAAAACATAAAACTTTCATGAAAAGTTAACTTCAAAATTTCTGAAAAGTTAATAAATCGGATTAAGAACACGACATTGTTCCTCAATTTATTCAAATTACTTTGCACTACGAACTTCTGAAGGATAAGTGGCTCTTTCCTACTTAATTCTGTTGCTTTTATTTCGGAAAAGAATTAGTTACCTCGCCTTAACCACATCATTAAAGATGATATTTCATAAGTTATAAGAGGGCAGGATCAAACATGAAGTGAATAACTGCGGACACCTTTAGTTTGACCTGTAGCCATTGAGATTAATTGAATGCTACCTCTTTGTTTAACTTGGAAACCCATAAAACATGGCGTTCGAGTCCGTATTTAGGAACACCACAAAAGTGCTGCCAGCAACTAACTCAAATTTTATTTACTTTATTTACTCACCATGAAATTTGTTTTTGCTAACAGCTTACATGAAATTGTTTATTGTGTCAGGATATGTTCGGGTGAGGATGAGAGCCAAAGCCTATTTGCATAGAATGTATACGGACCACACTATTTCACTACCCTCTGAAATTTCCATTCTTCCCTTCTTCCACTTGTGAATTTCGACTTCATGGTTATGTCTACAGAATTCGAAATGTAGCCATTATTTTTGGCTCAAAAACCCTTTTCGACTTTCATTAGCACATTCATCCGGAATAGAATAATTCCTATTCATCGGGATGGAGTTTTTGTGTTTTGTTTTTTATTGGGTTGTATCTATTGAACGAGCTGTGAGGTAACACTTTTGAAAATATTCTCGATAGATTTATGCAGAGCTTTGAAGGTTTTTTCGGATTTGTACACCAGCACTTTTCAAGAGGATTCATTGAAGTGAAAAAGCAAGTCCATGGGTAACAAATACACTTAACACGGTTCCGTAATCATCTTATCAAATCAGAGAGTCTCGACTTGATTCATACATAGGAATGACCGATGAAATTTCCGTTAGTTTACAAATGGCTACATTGTTAGTATTGTATCAGACCCAATTAATACATATGTATAAGTACATACAAGTTACAAGTTCATATTTCTGTAAATTTTCTTCTTTATTTTTAGTAGGTATAAAGTTCTGGATAGGAATCCTTCCCTTAAATTTTCTTTCCCCCCATCCCAAAAGGCTCAAAAAAGCAAAAAAAAGTGTCCATCTATCCGCCGTAACCAAACCATTTAAATGTGCGTAGCTCACAAACCCCTAGAGATATTGCGTTGAAATTTATGATAGGTAGAATGAGAGAACCCCTACCAGTGGTATCTTTTGAAGTGGTGAGGGTGTACGGGTCGGAGGGGTGAGCGTGATTGGGGTTTGGCTGTCAGTGAGGATTACAACATTAAGTGCCTTTTTTTTAACTGGATCAGATCAAATTGAAAAACATACTGCAGTCACGATCAGCTGCAAGCCAATCGTATAATACTCTAGATGATACAGAATTTCGATGTATATTGAAGTTGGAGATGAAGAAGTATTACTTGTGTGCATGTTGTATGTCCTTCATTAATGAGTCCCATTAAATTGCTACTTAAAACTAAAAGACAATATTCACTGTTTAATTTCATATCTTGAACTGGAAAACAAATATCCTTTTTGAAGTACTTTCATATGGGAGGCGGAACAAGGACTCACTCGATTTCTTACATATTCATCCTTTTGCCACCATTTTGCCCGTTAATGAACTTAGCCTTACAAATTCAACCAAACACCCAGATTCAAAATTTCAAGAGCCTAGGTGATGGCGTTCTTGAGTTATCGTGCTAACGGACAGATAGACGGACGGACGGACGGACGGACGTCAAGCGGACTTGAGGTTTTTGGCCACAAATAAACAAAAAATATTATAAAACTTTTTTTCGTCCGAGGCTTGGTTCTATGCGTTACATATTTTTCGGCTGGATCAAACTTATAATACTCTACCATATATGATTTCATCTACAGTATAAAAAATCTGCCAACAATCTGGGCGTAACTTTATTATTTTTCCGGCAGAAGTAAGGAACGCGTTCAATTCTGAAATGCGGTGTAGGCTACTATGTGACTGAAAACCTATCAAAAAGAACAAGATCATGGAAGTGAAAATCTGATTGGATCTGAGAGATATGGAATAGTTTATGAAAAAGTACACAATCACTTTACACCCCCTTAGGGATCAATTTTCAGAAAATCTTGAAAACACTGTCTTGGTATTCATATGGAAAGTACATAGAATAAAATTAAATTCATTATTTGGGACGAGGTAGTAGATATGTCGAAAATCGTGGGAAAATATGCATTCTATTTTCACAGATAATTTTTTTTTGCCTCCCTTCTGAACGCCAATAGATATTCGTTTTTTTTATTCAAAACTAATTTTTTAGTTGATTTAGATATACACACCGAGTTTCAACATTGTAGCTTAAGCCGTTCTATATATAGGAAAAACACCTACCACTTGTACCACACTACCCTTAGGGGTCGAATTTCAAAAAACCGTGAAAACTCATTCTAGGTATTCAGACGAAGAATCCGTAGAATAAAAATGAATTCAATATTTGGAAAGACCTAGTAGATATGACGAAAATCGTGAAAATATATGCATTTTATATTTATTATATTTACAAATAATTTTTTTTGCCCCCCTTTCTAAACGCCAATGAATATTCAAATTTTTTTTTATCACAATTACCTTTCTAGTTGATTTACATATACACACCGAGTTTCAACTTTCTAGCATGAACCGTTTAATAGTTAGGAAAAACACCCCCTACCCCCGTAGCATACTACCCCTAAAAAAACTTGTATTTTTCCAACATTCCGCTACTATAGCTCTATCTAAATACCAAGTTAAAGGCTTATATCATTACAGGTTCTCAAGATATAAGCATCGGAACTTTTTCCTTTTCACCCTCCCCCTCTACACCATCAACCACAAATTTTTCCCTACTAGAGCTTAGTTAGCGCTACTTCTGGTAAAAATTCTAAGCATCTATCTTACACTGTTCTTGAGATATGAAATGTGTTTGATTTGAAAAATTTTCATCCCCTCCACTTCTTTGCTCCACCTCCCACTTAAAAAATTTTACTTTGATCAATCTTTATTTGTCGACCTTTATACCCAAACCGATTTTTTTTTTAAAAGCAATTGGTTCATGAGATATCGTAATCTAAAGTTTTTGACCCCCCACCCCCATACACAACTTCCCCCACCCAAAATTTTTCTTGATTCTGTTCTCCTAGTATAACTACAAATATTTTTCAAGTTTGAATAGTGTGCCCTTAACGGTTTAGGAGATATGGATTTTAGAATGTGTCTATCTCGCCTTTTTTGGGTTTCGGACGCATTACATTTCCCCCCACTCCCACACCCCTTGATCAATATTGACAATTTTTCTGCAAATGGGTCTACTATCAGAGCTCTATAGAAATTCCAAGTTTCAGCTTCTTAACATTCCCTAATGTTACTGAGATCTGGAAACCAAAATTTTCGGTCTAAACCACTTCCCCCTCCTTCCCCCTCACACCCCCACCCCTAAAAACTTGGTCACTTCAAGGCGCCTACCCCGTCTATTCGTTAAAAAAATTTCAATTTAATATCTCAAAGCGTTTGGCAGCTACGAGCCTCCAAACGATCTTGCGTACGGCGGACGCCGTACGGCGTACGGCGGACAGACGGACGGACGGACGTACTACTAGTTATGAAACGTGAAAATAAAAATATTGAGGGTAGCAAATTTTTTTTTTTAAAAAATCAATCACAATACTTAATTATTAAAATAATAAAGTAAAACGATGTGGATCATTCCAAAAGCTACTTTAGCAGGGTTAACAATGCTGTTTGTAAATGCCTCGGATAAACTGGCAGCTGCCCTGGCGGCAAAGTTTCACATATTATACGACGAAACGGCACTCTACAAAGGTCATACAAACACAGACTTTTTCAATAATATTCTACATTCTGTCTCTATCTTACTACGTACACATGGACGTACAAAATGTATCGAATTTTCGATGAGCTTATTCTTCCTTTTGGGTGCAAATACCTGCTACAAATTGAATTTAGTGCTAAATCGCATGGTGCAATCTGTGAAATTGCTAAAATAGGTACATTTAAATAAGTTTTAAAAGCACAAAATTGATCCATCAGTGATCCCATTTTGTTTCTGGATCATATCTTTGTTATTTTCAATGTAAAACGAGTGATCTTGATCTTGATCCAGTTGAAAAAAACGCACCTATTATGCTTTGGCGTAGCGTCTTGCTGCAAAGACCGATAGACTTCCCGGATACCTAGTATCACCGCCTGGAAAACGCTGGCGTGATCCGGTATGTGGGAAGGTTTTTTGCGAAAAAGTGTGTATCTGGGAAAACCTCAATGCATCTGTCGTTCAGACAGCTGCCGTTCTTTGAACTTTGTTGAGTTTGTTTATGTCATACAGATATATATACTGGAGATGACAAGCAGCGGTTGAGTTGAAGGCGGACGTCGACACATTCACTTGAACGCAAAACTAAAACAAATTGACATAACGTACCTTTTCTGTTTCACTCACTCACACGTTAAGGCAACAACAATTTGATACAACGATCATGTTTTGTCCCAATTCTCATCGTATTTTTGGCTTCAAAGCGCTTTATGCAAACCCGGTGGCTTGTCGTCTCTACTTGCTCTATGGTTTATGTTATAACTCTTACTCAACGCTGGCCACCAGGCTAGCGATCCGTAGATAAGAATTGGACGTATATTGTGGTTGTGTACAACCACAGAACCATTCTTGGTTTAAGTCCCCACTTTTTGCCGAAGGTTCGTTTGCAGGCGTAAAAGGCGATACGTGCTTTCTCTCGTTGTTGGATATTTAACTCGAGAACAGAACAACATATCGACAAATGTAAGTAGTGATTCTTGTAGCAAAATTTGTCAGCTTCAGCTTCAGCTTCAGCTTCAGCCTTTGTACATAGTGATCAAGCCGCTACGACGCATAGTTTTCGAGATATAAGCGAAAAACCGAAAAAAGGGACCTTTAAAGTGCCCCCTCCCCCCCGCTCACCACCAGACTAGTCCAAACAAAGTTCCGAAGTCAAATTTTCTGTCCCTAAAATTTCCCTCTATAATCATTCGTTGCCTGGACTACCAGGAGACTTGTACAGTGAAAAACTGTTGATTGCTTAACAAGTCTTTCTCTCGTTGAAAATCAGTTAAGCGTCGTAGTTTGATATTCGCCGCTCACTCAGAAGGCCTAGGGTGTCTGTGCAGCTATCCCTAGATTTGGGGAACTGGGTATTCATTAGAAGCTTCAGAGTCTCGGCAGTGGTGTCAGTCCAATTCCCGTTCATCCGCTTCACTAACGACGGGTTCGTGTGCTGTTTGGACAATATCTCACACATCCTCGCAGAGTCTCGGGTGCACTCAATGGATTACCAGAAACAGATGTTAAAAAGGTTATGTACTTATTCCCGAATACCGATATTATTTCTCTTCATTTTCACTCCTAAAAGCTTTAAATATCAAAATCAATGGCGCGACAGGTCAAATCGGGCCAGGGCCTGCAGGATACATTGTCTAAAGTCATCTCGGTTCAGCGCCCACGTCTTCCGATTTGTGCATCTAAGAAGCGATTTGCAATCTGCGTCAACTGAGTCCGGTTTTCCCACCGATCGCTAGCCATGAGCTCTACCTTTCAATGTGCGCTTGGGAATTCTTCCGTCATCCATTCGCTCCACATGACCTGCCTATTGCAGCTTACGGAGTTTTATAAGAGTCGATGCGGCTGGGTTGTCATAGATGTTATACAACTCGTTGTTGTACCGAATACGCCATTCAGTGCCTTCTTTTACTGGTCCCAAAATTCGTCGTTCAAAAGCGTCTATTGATTTTTCAGATGCTTGGGTGAGAACCCACGTTTCACTTGCATATAGTTATTATGGTTTTGTATATGCGAAGTTTGCTCAGCCTGTGCACTTTTTTCGATTTTAAGATCGGGAGAACCGTGAAATATGCAAATGCTAGTGTGATCCGTTGATTTACTTCGTCCCGTTGGTTGCCGTCTCTTACAAGGTGTGATCCCAAGTATGAGAAATGATCCACATTCTCCAGGTTGTAGTCTCACACGGTCATATTTTGTCTAGTTGGCGCGTTTCTTCTTGTTTGGGTCATGAACTTGGTCTTACACTCATTGACCTTTAGCCCGACATCCTTTGCTGCTGAGTGTAGACAGTGGAAGACTTCCTTTGCGTCTGGAACAGATCTGGCCATGATGTTTACGTCATCCGCGTACACCACTAATTGAGTGAACTTGATTAGTAGAGTACTTCTGGTATCAACGGGTACCTTTCTGATGACATATTCCAGGGCAAGGTTGAAGAGCATGGGAGCGAGTCCATTTCCCTGCTTCAGGCCGGATTCTGTTCGGAAGCTCTGGGTAAGCTCGTTTTGTATCCTTACTTGGGATTCAGTGTCAGTCATGGTCATTCTTGTTCATTGGACGAGTTCTGATGGGATTCCGAAGTCGAGCATTATTTTATATAGTACATTACGATCTATACTATCGTATGCCTGTTTGAAGTCCACCAAGATCTGGTGCACGTCAATGTTATACTCCCAGCATTTTTCTAGCACTTGTTTGACTGAGAATATCTGATCAATAGTAGATCGTCCGGTTCTGAAACCACCTTGGCATTCGCCGATAATACTTACTGTATAAGGCTTTAGTCGATTATGAATTACTTTCGTCAGTATTTTGTAGGACGAACACAACACTAATATAACACTGTAATTTTCACATCACAGATTATCACCTTTCTTGTAGATAGGACATAAAATGCTCTGGCGCCAGTCGTCGGGTATTTTTTCTTCAATCCAAATTAATCCAAATTATTTTAATATAGTAAATATAAAAACCGATTTAAGTATTTTCGATATTAAACCCCCTTAGTGGTAAGGTATTGTTTATGTTTTTACGAATTGAGGAATTTTTTAAGGATTAATGAAATCGAATTCGCTTTTAATTCTATTGAATGATTAATTGAAAAAAAAAAACAAATACGTACCAGTTGCTTAATCTTAAAACCCAGCAAACACAGCACTACTTCCATAGTACTGCTAAAGTAATGAATGCTTTTGCTGCAAATGATAAAGGCTTTGCCCAAAACTTCACCTATTTATTTCGTGTATATAAACGTGTGTTATGTGTTTTGTTTGTTTAATAGACAAACCTATTATCCATCTGCGAGAGCAAAAGACAAAGATTAGATGCAACAATAGTACTATAGTACTGTCAAAGCCATGATTGCGCATTATAAGAAGTGCTTTTGTACTACTGCTAAAATTAGCTTTGGCACTAGTATAGCAGTACTATACATTGACTGTGCGTGCATAAATTTAAGAGGAGTATAGCAGTACTTCTGTATGCACCATTTATTTCTTTCCTTTTTCTTAAATGCGATTAATAGGGTCATACAATTTGCACAAATAGGCTTTTTAAAGTCAAGTTTAACAAGGAGGTGTTGAGTTACTTCATTCCAGTCCACACTTTGACTTACTGATTCGAAATAGGTATGTAGCTACTCGAAAAACTGATAAATCAACTAAAAAAGTATGTGCATTGACTCGAAAAAGTAAATAAACATGCAGGAATATCTGATCAGGAGTTTGGCAGTAGTATAACAGTACTTTTAAATTTGTTTGGAGAAGTGGAATGCACAAACACACACAAAACGCTTCAAATGCATTGCACTAGTTTGCAAAGTGCTGGACTCGCGTTTGCTGGGACATGGCGTAAGTGACCGTGTTGGTTAGTTGTCACCATTAATCAGTGCACATTGGCAAAAATTTCATTTAACAACATAAGTTCGTCCTGTGCTGATCATGACTAGAGTCACTGTATAAGAACTAACACAAACATCCATTATCTTGAGTACGGACAATGTGTGTTTCATTTGAAACCAGTACATTTGAAATTTTTTTGCAGTTGTCCGATTTTTCCTTTTTATCTCCACTAAAGTGGATAAACGCTGTATTTAGTTGACATTTCATGAGACATATGTATCTCGATTCCGTGAAACGTTAATCAAAATCCATCTGCTACACGTATACACACTAAAACTATGCCATTTAAGAAACCTGCGAACTTTGGAGTTCGCAGGGTTTAAGAGTACTAAAAAGGTACCAAAAGCGGTCATTGTCCGTACTCAAGATAGTGGATGTTTGTGTTAGTTCTTATACAGTGACTCTAATCATGACTAGTGTTTTGCCAATAAACGAACGTTTGCGGGAAGCTCTACTTTTTTTTGCTTCCGTTTAAAGAAACGGTTGCTGGTTGTTTTATCGGAATCAACGTGTAGGGCTTGGTTTCGTCGATTCAAAGACGGCAATTTTGACCTGAGCGACAAGAAGTGAGTTGGGTAAAATCAGCAAGGTATCGTCTACTATGAGCTCTTAAAACCTGGTGAAACTGGCTATGCCCACTGCTACCATACCACTAACAATTGATCAAATTGCACCGTGCTCTGCGTGAAAAAAGGCCGGAATATCAACAAAGATATGACAAGGTGATTTTCCTCCACGACAACGCACCATTGCACACGTCAAAACTGGTCCGCAACTATGTGTTAGAAAGGGATATCGAATGAAAACCGTTAGTTAGTTTCCCCACCATCTTATATGACCATCGAATAGTCGTGAAATTTCTACACATTTTCAACGGACATATAACTCCATATGTACGATAGAGATGGCACATACTCAAGAGACTCCGTATAAATGTAAGGAAAATTCAATAGATTTTCTACACACATTTATCACAATATGTAAGAAAGGGATCAGTACGTTCGGTTGAATGTGCGTCGGGTTCAACTCCCAGCACCGACTACGTACTTTACTGTACGGATCTCACACGGACACGGGGTCCTTATCTGCATTTTGTGTACATGAGAGCTTTCTATAAGCTCGCCATACATTTCATTAAAGTACATGGAAAGAACTTGGAAAGAATTTGGAAAAGCTAAAAGATTTTTATGAAAACTAGTTCTTCCGATTCTTCCGCCAATTAAGCTTTCCTCAAAATCACAGTAGTCGAGACATATGCCGAACATACGTCAACGTCAATTCAAAACCTATTCAAAAAATATTTTAAAATGTCCACAATTTTTAAAGCAACAATATTATTGTTAAGTGTCATTCGAAATCTCAAAGGATATTAATTTGTTTTAATTCGGAAAGAATTAAGCGATCTTTGCTTAAATAATACGTGCGAGGATGGTGGTCTACATTTGATAAGTTACTATGTAAGTTGAAATGTCTGTTTCTCTTTGCAGCATTTGATGTAATTTGGTTTTGAAAAACTATTTCCTCGATAGCTAAATCCAGGGAATGAATAATCGAAGAAAAACGATGCTGATCAATGGTCACAACGGAATTCGAAACAAGTTTGCTGTTCGTTACAAGATTGCAAATATGTTACTCTTGGTATTTGTGGAATAGTATTTTGAAAATAATTCCTGTTTTTGGCTTTTCCTCAAATTCAGCACTGGGATAGGGATTTAGAGCATATGGCACGAGGGTATCTAAGACATTGTTCGATTGCCAAGGACAAATGTCATTTTATATGTAAATTACTTTAAATTTGGTTTTAGTTAATTCATTTCAAAGCGGTTCCTTTCCGATGCAGACAATGAAACAATTACAGTCGCAATGACTTATTCCTTCAGTCCAAAGTTTCCATTGAATCGGTTTGTTATATCGATTGTGAGATCATGGCTTTTAGAAATTAACGAAATCAGCACATTTGGGCAATTCTAAAAGTAGAAGTTATTTTTTTTTAATTTTGAAATTTTCTAAATTTCATATATGCAAGTTTTCATTAAAATTTGTATATTTAGACCGTCAAATATGACTGTATTAACATATCCCGCTGCGCAATTCGTAGGATGTGCTTCTGCCAAGTAAATATGTATAGGTATTCGAACTTTTTAACCGCAGTAGTTAAGAGGGCAACAAAAAGAAATGATATCAAAAAAAAAACATTTTTAAAAATGTAAAAAAAGGTGTCGGGTCCAACAAAAAGTGATGATATTCACAGAGTCAGCTTTTTTCTATTTAATATTTCTACTTACGTTTTTATTCAAATTTGTGATATTCATTTTCTCAAGAAACCCGACAATCGCTCGGAGAAATATCACCATCCAAATTTTCCAGATTAAAAGCAACCAAAAAGTAAACTTTGCACATCATCATTTTGCCATTCGACGAGCGATTGTCGAGTTTCTTGAGAAAATGAATATCATAAGTTTGAATACAAACGTAAGTAGAAATATTTAATAGAAAGAAAGCCGACTCTGTGAATATCATCACTTTTTGTTGGACCCTTTTTTTACATTTCTTAAAATGTTTTTTTTTTTGTATAACCTACGTAGCCAAACACATCCAAGAAACAAGAAAACTTTGAAGCTTCAAGTCAAATAAAATTTTGGTTGCGACGCATCCCTGTTTCACCATTTGAATCTCCATGGCGATAAGAATTTCATTGCCAATCGTATTTGTACGGATTTAATCACATGAATATTTTTTAGAAAGTTTCAAGATATTCCAAGGCAACTCGTCAGCATTCATGTTTTCTTTATTTTCAGCTTCAGAGCACGAGCGACAAAGGTTTCGTGTTGGCATCGTATTTTTGAAGACATATTCACAAAATTTGCTACCCTGAAAATTTAAGTAGGCACGAAACAAGAAATAAAAATGTTCAGTCCGTCTGTCCACAGTACGCCGTACGATGTCCGCCATTTGCAAAATCCTTTCAAGGCTCGTAGCACCCGAACGCTTTGAGATATTAAATTGATTTTTTTTTCACGAATTGACTGGGTAGGCTCCTTGAAGTCATCCGAATTCAATGGAGCCTCCTATGAGGGGAAGGAGGGGGAGGCGTTTTAGACGGAAAATTTTGGTTTTAGATCTCAGCAACCGCTTATGCTAGGAAACAGAAACTTGGAATTCATATAGAGCTCTGATAGTAGACCCATTTGCAAAATATGGTCAATGTCAATATGGATGAAGGAGTGTGGTAGTGGGGAAAAAATAATGCGTCCAAAACGCAAAAAAATCAAGATCGACACATTCTAAAATCCATCTCTACTAAACCGTTAAGGGCATACAATTCAAACTTAAAAGATATCTGTAGTTATACTAGGGGAACAAATTTTTGAGTGGAGCCAGTGGCGTACGAAAAACTTTGCGGTGAAAAACTTTGCATTACGATATCTTAGGAACCAATTGCATTAGAAAAATAAAATTCGGTTTGAGTAAAAGTGGGCGGTGGAGCATGGAAGTGGAGGGGAGAAGATTTTTTAGGAAAAATCATGTTTCGTATCTCAAGAACAGTGTTAAATATGTAGATGCTTAAAATTTTTACCAGACTTAGAAATTTGGGGTGTGGGTGTAGTGGGTAAGGGTGGGGGAGGGGGAAAAGGAAAACGTTTCCTAGAAACCTATAGTGTCATAAAGCTGAAACTTGGTATTTAAATAGAGCTATAGTAGCGGCATGTTGGAAAAATATAATTATTTTTGGGGGTAGTATGGTACGGGTGTGGAGGATGTTTTTCCTAACTTTAGAACGGCTTATGCTAGAAAGTTGAAACTCGGTGTGTATATGTAAATCAATTAGACAAGTAATTATGATAGCAAAAAATCCAAATATTCATTGGCGTTCGGAAGTGGGGGCAAAAAAATGATCTGTGAAAATCGAATGCATTCTTTTTTTTACGTCTTTCGTCATATCCAAATATTGAATTCATTTTTATTCTACAGATTTTTCATATGATGACCTAGAAATTCGACCTCTAAGGGGGTGTAGAGTGGCTGTATACTTTTTCGTGAATTCTGCCGTAACTTTAAGGATTGATCAGTTGTCGAATATCTTTTCACTTCCAGGGACTTTTTTAATAATCATCTATTTATAAGTTTTTTTCCTTTTTCAACCTCTAGACCGTTTCTCGGAATATGACCTAATTATGTAATTCATATGTTACACCCTATTCTAACCGCTTCCTGAACTTTTTGATAGGTTTTCAGTCACATAGTAACCTACACCGTATCTCTGAATTGAATGCATTGCGAACTTCCGGCTGAAAAATAGTAAAGTTGCGCCCAGACTGTTAGCAGATTTTTTATTAGTTCTTCTGTCTTACATTTAGAATTGAAGGATTCGAAATTTGACAGCTGGTTCAGCGTCAGGATTTCAAAAGTCAAATTTCAAATCCTTCAATTCTCTATGTACAAGGCGGAAATAATAAAAAGGGCGGGCAAATACGTTGCGCCACTCGTAGAAATGTTGTGAATTTTATACGCACAAAGAACGTACGCATGTTACGTAAAAGCACCAACAATAAAATACGTAGAATCGCCGTAAATGTTTTACGGCTTATGCTCTTCCAAACTATACGTCTAGTACTCTTCAAAACTATAACCGTATACTATACACTTACAGAGAGGCCGCGGACATTGTATTTTAGAATTCTACGGCTTTTATCCGTCGTTTCTACGGTCATTATTTTTTTATAGTATACGAAACTTCGAGCAAAGACTATCCATAACAAGACTGGACATTAACTACACATGCATTTTTTGTCTAAAAAAAAAACAAAAAATCATTCCATAAGCGGAAAAAAGAAATCCGATTGAACAGTTCCAATTCCATATTCCTATTCAAATTCCCGTGCGAACGAAAGAGTACGCAAAGATGCAAAAATGAATGAGTACACATTTGCATCTGTGTGCGTAGTTTTGCAAAATGCACGTAACAGAAAGCTGTTCTAGTCTCATGTGTTCCAGCATAGGAATCCACAGGAACAATATGTGAAATGAAATCATACAAGCACAGCTGAGCTGTGGCTGCACATGATTCGATGGAGTTTTTGTATAGGTGTTCTGTTAGGATGTCAATGAGTTGGTGAATGCGTTTCGTTATCACTTTTTGTCTCTTTTTTAATCATGCATCATGCTATTTCTATCTACTTCCCTCACCTAATTAAATAAAGAAACCAAGGCCAAATTTTTATAAGAAAGATACTGCGTAGTGTACAGTCTTCTTATGGATAGTCTTTGCTTTGAGTGCTGGGTCCTATAGTAATTCATCAGACCAGGCCCCTTCTGACTACCACTTGTTTTCATCGATGGGCCACGCGCTCGCTGAGCAGCACCTCGGTCCTTACGAAAACGTCCGAAGATGGCTTGATGAGTGGTCTGCTTCGAAAGAGAAGGAGTTTTCTAGCGTGGTATCCAGTGATGGGAGAAATGTGACGCTAGCGAGTACTTCGAATAAATTTGTTTTTTTTTTTTTTTTTTAAAAAACATGTTTTTCTGGCTAAAAAACGATCGCTTAAGGTTATATTATACACCTGGTATATAAACTGACAGCAGTCTGGGTCCAACTTTATTTTTTTATGGGTAGAAGTCCAAAACGCTGAATGCTGAGACATGGTATAGGTTACAGTGCGACTGGAAACGTAAAAAAAACCGGGTGCTATTGGGAACGTTATCTTTTAAAATGGTTCATATTCATCCCCTCACGAATATGAATAAGACCTTCTTACAGTCCACTCTTTTTTCCGTGAAGAGGGAAAATTTCACATTTGTGTTTTATCTAAAGCTGATATTTGAAATGAAGGAGATTTTCCGCCATTTTTGAGTAGCGACCAAACGTGAATCATTTAAAACCGTCATATTGCATGCGAATGCTCTATTTTTTTTTTATTCTCAACTGCAATATAAATCGGTGTCCAGTATTTTGTCTGGAGTAATATCAGATTTTCGTGAATAATCAATGGCGCAACAGCCAAAATCGGGCCTAGGCCTTAAAGTAATGCTAGAGTTACTTCATTGCGAGACCAACGGAACACTATGAGGTGAAGTGGTCAGCTACCCGCTCGTCCGTGATTATTACCCCGATTTTAACTCAGGTAGTTATTTACATCTGAGTGAACTGGTAGTCCGCACCCAATCCCATTTTCGAAAATTACTTGTCGCCAAGCAGATTCGAACCTGGTACCAGGTGCACCGTAGGCAAGTGCTCTAGCCACTAAGCCATCAAGACTACTAGATTTTCGTGAAGCCGATCATATAATTACGATATGTTTCATTAGTTTCTGAACGTATTTCACTGAAATAACACTGGAGAATAGTTTACACTCATAACATGATTTTTTTTTATAAATGTTTGTATTATGCAGACTAAGGGATAAATCCTTTAGATCTCCATGTTGGCAAACCAGGGCCGTTGCTCTACACGAGCAATTTATCGTATCGGGCATGCATTACCGTTGTCTACATTACAAAATAATTGAAAATCAAGTGTACTGCCAAATGTGTCAAATATTTTGATAACGTGGTACATGGAAGGAAGTAGGTATGCTATACATGCCGTGAGCACTTTTCACAGATACAATGGAAATATTTGTACTGAACAAGATAAAGAACCTTTCCCTAAGAGCTTTCTTCGTTGAACACCTATTGCGGCTCTCTCAGGAACAAATTGAATTCCATGAAATGCGAATTTAAAGAGGGCGCAGGCAGAAAAGCCATAATACAAAGTGAATTTTCCAATGGGATCTCTGAATACAGCTTGGTACACATATTCCCTAGTAACTACTGAGGAGGAGCGTGCGGAAACTGGAATTGACGGCGTACACACAACACACTCGTGCCGCCATTATTGCCATTCTTCCCTTATTGTAAGTACCGAAGAAAAAGAAAAGAGTACTAAATTTCGGTGAGTTGTTCGCAATAAGACGCGATATGCATGAGAAATATTTGAGTTAGCTGTAAGCTCTAAAAAATTTTGAAACCACTACTTTATGGATTTCAGTCATCCAGAACTTGAGCGGAAATGACAAGCATCTCCTCCAGTATAATATACGTACATGTACATACATATGTACATATATTTATTTTCCCATAAGTACTTTAGTAAGTAGAACATGAGAGCACAAGAAGGAGGGCTTCTTACATTTTATTTTTACATCTTATTCAATCGACTGAAGTACTCTTCTGAGGAATATTTTAACCGCTCGAAAAATTTTTCAAGGTACTATAGTTTCTAATGCGAACATATGGCAGAATCGTATCACCTGCTGCTCAAAGGAGGCGAACGAAACATCGAGGGATAGCGTTCATGGTATTTTATTAGATAATTTCATTAGTTTCAGCTATTAAAATTTATTTCCGAAACCGCTTTTAAAAATTTACAGGTCAATAATTCTCTAATTTCCTGAAACTTTTACCTCCTGCTGGTGAAAATCACTGCAAGCGAAATAATTTGACATATGTAGTACATCCATACATACAGGAAAAAAGTTTAAGGGCGCGTTTGTTGTGTACCTATTTAGTAAACATTTATATGTCCACGAACTTACGGACATCCTTACCTTTCAACCCCTAAGAGGGTATAAAAGAACTGAACACGTTTTCAGGAATACTTTCTTATAGCAAGTGATAAGACATCAAATTGGTTGTTATTTCATTGGACTTTCTTTATAATAACCGCAAAATCCGTTTCATGATTTTTGATTATTCAACCCCTTAGTGGATGTAACGAAGGCTCATACCTTTTCATAATTTTCGATGTATCTCATAGGAAATTCGGTTTTATTTCTACACATTTTTTATATAACGATTGCACGACCTCAGGATTTTTTGATACTCAAAACCATTCCAAATTAACTCTAGGATCTGATAAGATATAGAATGGTTTTTTACTTCTTGAGGTAAAGGGAAAAAACTTTTGGTTACAATATTTTCCGAACCAATTATACTAGGATGATAAAATTCGGTTTCTGTATATGCAGTGGCGTGGCGTGATAATTCAACATGGGGAAGCAATTGGTTAATATCTACAATTTTTTATTATTATTCTACCTATCAATTTACTGCATATTGATTGAACCTCCTCCACTAGCACCCAGCAGGGATCTAGGAGGCTATTTAGAACGTTGTTGTTTAGGTTGTCATTCGCAGTCACCTACACCTAGCTCATCATTAAACGCTTTCCGGACTTCTATCAAAAAAATTATAAAGTTTCGATCATAGTACCTATGTACATATTGGCAGTTTTTTTTTTTTTATTTTTACGTATTTTTTGGAATAGAAGAGTCAACAGAAATAAAACCGAATTCGATCTCATTAACCCTAAAAGTTTTTCGGAGTTCGTTAAAAATGCTTGCATCAGATTTTTCTTCGATTCAACTTAAAACCTTTAGAAATAAAGGTGAATTACATGAATATCTCATTAGCCCCAATATATAGAAATTCTTGAAAATGTTCACAACCTTTTTACACCCCCTAAGGGGTTGGATATCGAAAAATTAGAAAAAAAATATTTCTAGGTGCCTACATAAAGAGCCCGCAAAAGTAAAATTTATTTCGACATGTCCAATATAAATAGGTATATAACGAAATCGTAGAAATGTGGAAAAATCCCTTTTCACGGACAATTGTTTTACTCAACCTCTGTGCTAATAAAAATCAATTTTTTTTTCTTTAATTACTTCATATACCTACATACGTACTAAGCTCCAACTTTCTTCTTCATAAGCTGTTTTTGAGATATAAAAAATCACCACCCATATATTTTTTTCTAGGATACCCCTTTATTAGCTCAATGTAGTAAAGTTTTACCTTTCTATGGTTCGTAGTTTTTAAAAAATAAAAATGGATGTTATTTCCTTTCCACGCCCTCCCACCATCAGCCCTTTCACCAGTACCTCCAGAATTTGTTTTCCCAGTTAGAAGTGTACTGGACCTAACTCCTGAAAAATTTCTAAGATCATATATGGTACGGTTCTTGAAATATAAAAACGAAATATTTTACAAATGGCCCCACTTTTGTGGTCTACCTCTCACATAATAAATTTTATATTCAATGAGTCTCTCCGCATATCCTATAAACACACAAGCTGAATTATACCTTCCTGGTTTAATTGATTCGAAAGATATTCTAATCCAAATTTTTTTTTCTCCAACCCCTACTCACCACCTCCTCATTCAAAAATTTTAGCTCTTGATTAATCTGCTACCTATTATTTCTTAATACAACTACAAGTTTCAAACTTTTGACATCAACCATTCAGAAGATACGTATTTTAAAATGTTTCAATCTCAGCTTTCAAGCACTCCGAAGACATTGCTTTCCCCTCCACTCCCACACGCCTTAAACCTTATCGTAAATTTTGCAGACAGGTACACTATCATACTTTTATATAAGTTCCGAGTTTCATCCTCCTAACATACCATAAGTGGTTCCTGAGATCTAAAAACTAAATTATATATGTACAATTGAACTATTTACTACAATTCAATTCAAAACTTCAATCAGAATTCAATTCTTATCCTACTTTGGTAGCACCTATTTCTTATCAGATCTCTGCTCGCTGCAAGCTTCTCCGCTGCAGCCAAGAAAGAATGTGTTGTACTAAGTACGACCCGTGCAGATTGTGCAGATAAGCAAATATCTTATTGCTTTCACCGAAGCTACTACCATGCAGCGTGTGTGAGACGTTGCAGTGAGTTTACTACGAAATGATTTCCACGCTCATACATGCATTGCTTTTCCGCGGGGTGTTTTTCTGAGTTTCTTTTCGCTTGCCTATTTGTGCTGCCAAATCGGCTGTGTGCGATTTTCGCATGTTGTTTCTTACGAACTTTTATTTAGACTGTGAAAATGTGTGAAAAAAAAGATTTTTTTTACGATTTTTCTGCGCTTGAACCATTTGGTTACATGTACATTAGTAGTAATAGTTTGTGATCAGGCTTGTGCCTCTACAACAATGGTTGGAAACTTAAAGCTAACAATGGACCTCTGTGAACTTAGCACCCCACTTTAACCAAATTGAATAAAAAAATTGTTTTCGGGTGGAGCTTTGTTTGTACTTGATTGTACCGAAAAAAATTTGGTTTGTACCTCCAAGGAGAAAAAAATGCTCCGTGTGAATGTTTTTATTTTTCCCTGAGTGTGAATTATTGGCTGATTTAGATTGTTATTTTTTGATGGAAAAATATATATTTCTTAAAATTTCTTGGAGGTACAATCAATAACGGTTTCTATAGCATATGTTAGCATCTTTGGTTTTTCGAATTTTGAAAATTGATCATAATCCGGTCATCGATTTATAAAGTGTTGTCGTTTTAATTATTTTACTCTTTGTGTGAAGGATTGGTTGGTTTAGATAGCTAGTTTTTGATGTAAATTTTAAAGTATTTTAAAATCGATTGAAGGTACAATCAAATAGAACCAATTTACAATAGTTTGCCGTACTTTTTTTTTTTTTTTGTAAAAAAAAAATTTCTAATTATTTTTTTTTTGTATTGAAAAAAAAAAAAAAAAAAAATCATTTCTGGTACAATCATTTTTAGACGGGGTACTATCTGAATTAAAAATTTCAGTTAATTTGGTGCAAGTCGGGTGCTAAGTTCACACGGAGCATTTTTTTCTCCGTACCCTTGGAGGTACAAACGAATTTTTTTTCGGTACAATCAAGTACAAACAAAGCTCCACCCGAAAACAATTTGTTTATTCAATTTGGTTAAAGTGGGGTGCTAAGTTCGCAGAGGTTAACAATGGCTGTATTGAATTAAAATTAATTAGATTTGCTTGAAGGAAAAATGGTTAAGAAAAAAGTATTTTAGATATACCTACTATTTTTCAGCAAAGTGTAAGGGAAGCAATGCTTCCCTTGCTTCCATGGACGCCACGCCACTGTGTATATGGGATTATAATAAGAGTCAATTATAACAAGAGTCAATTATAATAAGAGTCAATTATAATAAGAGTCAATTGAATGAGTTTTTAAGAAGGTAGGTGGAATACGGAAGTGGAGTAATGCTATTTTCCTTCAAATTATATTTTTAACATTTCAAAGACCGGTACCAGATATGATCTTAATTCAATTTCAAAGAACGGTACCAGATATGATCTTAAAATTTGTACAGAAGTTAGGTCTAGTAGATCTCTTGCAGAAAAAGAAATTGAGGTTGGTGTTGGAGGTGATGGTGAGAGTTGGTGGAAGAGACAAATTAATTTTTTTATTTCTGGACTCCGCCGTAGTTCCATGGTCTCTTGAGAAAGGAAGAGGGTCGTATAGTTATCCTAACCTAACACCAGTGCGGCATAGGCAAAAAACATGACATAGTTGGTCTCGCAGTATAGCTGTGAGAACTGTCACAGTTAGCTGAAGACTCCCATCCTCCTACCAGAGTGTAATAAGGAAGTAGTAGTGTTGAGGGTTGACAGATGTGTTAAAAACTCATCCTCGCAAAAAGTAACCTAGTTTCGAAACTTTAATCATCGCATCAGAATAAATTATTTCAACGGCAACGACAATACAAACTAAAAAATCTGCCACCTTTATTATTTTTGGGTCAAAGTTCGGGAGTGGTCAATGGCTGAGTATATCATCCGTTGTTTCGAAAGTTAGTTTTGTTCTTAAAAAAACATTTAAATTAATGATTTTTAGCGAATTAAACATTGGAAAAGCTCGTGTATTCGAATTTCGGTATATTATTTAGACACTTAAAAGTCCATAAAAGCAAAAACGATTTGCTTCTTTATGGTGTCTCGTCCATACTATTGTCAGATCTTTTTGCTATTTTGGGGTGTACGAGTAATACGAAATTTCAGGGTAGCAGTATTTCAGGTCGATCACAAAACTTTGTTATTAAAAAGGAATAAAGTAATTATCCATGAGCTGTAAAAAGTATTGTTCTCCCTAAAAAGAACAACCCTTTCGTACTTTTACATAAAACCTGACGATTTGTGTTTCTTTAGAAATTATTGGTTGTATGTTCGTACTTTCGTCTTTTTTAGAAAAACAGTGGAAAGAGGACATAATGATCCCAATACAAAACATGTCAGTCTTATATGTACAAAGAAATTGAATTAATTTAGAAGGAGTGGAACTACCTAGGAGTAGCTACTAACAATTACAAGCTCTGGAGTTATCTCTTCACATATTTTCGATGACAGCCTTGCAAAGTGATAATACATTCCATCCTTCAAACGAAGAAAGGCATATTAGTACTCGTGTAATAAATTCTGAAAGGATGTAATATTTTCATCTCATATATTTTTCATATCACTTTGAAAGCTAACCAGCAACTCCCTAATGCTAAGTGTAATTAAAGTTATACATTACTTGTAGTGGTGGTCGTACATGATACTTGTAGTATATGTACATTGTTTTACCTTTCAAGGACCGTACCAGGTGTTAGTAGGTAGGTGAAAACATAAAATTAATGGATTACACCTATTAAAAACTCTTAACCTTCTAATGGGTGAATAATACTGTTCTTGGGGCTTCTAGAAACGCACCCAGGTGGAATAACATTTATGTGTATTTTTCATTAAGGCTTTTGCCGTTTTAATTTTATCCTTTTGTCAATTCACAACATCAAAGTTGAAAGTTTGCTAAATAAAGAAAACCTTTTTTGGAATATCATGACATTGCCATTTTCGGAGGCAAGTAAGCTTACTTACTACTGACATAACTCAAAAAATGCTTATTTTGAGGTTATGTCAGTGATAAATAGGTATCCTTAACACGTTTACTGCTGTGTCATCCGTATTCGGGTATTTGACTAGGGTCATTTCACCAAGAATTGCCAAAAATGACGAATTGTGGTACCTTACCATCGCCGATTCTTTTGAAAATTTTTGTATTTGAAGAACTAGTGAAAAAAAAAATTCAAATTAAATTATTTTTTGCAAAAATGTATTTGTATTATAATAAAATATGACTTATTTTAAAGGGACAATGTAAAAAAAATACGAATAAAAATTAACCTTTTTTTCAAGAATAACCGCTTTATTCTTTTTTTTATTTTTTTTTATATATAGAAGTTATACTGTTTTACATAACATACCAAAAAATTAACTTGGGATCTGCATGGGATCAGGGTCGAAAAAATCGAAGAACATCAGTGCTTTAAATATTGAAAAAATTAGGGCAGAGATTTTAAGCTATACCACATCCACTTGGTACTCAGCAAAGATTCCAACTGTTCATGATGAGTAGCGAGGTGATAAGTGGGGATCGTCATAATGTATCGAAAGAAACATATGTATGAACAGACAGACATAAGCCAGCAGCACACGCTTCCTACATCGGCACGGGTGGCCTGACGGCGATTTTCTCGAAAATAAAAGTGGCAGTCAACGTGTTAACTTGCACGAAAAACGTCACATTTCTAACTCGCAAATTAATCAACAAAAAAAATAATAATAATAGCGAAAACAAGAAAAGTGACATAACTGAGAGACCTCACCAATTTTAACCTCGTAACGCCAAATATTCTAGAAGAACTAATTTCCAGATCCATAGTATTATTCTATATAATATGATACAATTTATTGTGAAAAATACTTAACTGAAATTTAAAAGGATGGATGTTTCTTTATCAATATAAGTTTTATTGATTTCTTCAATGTGTTATTTCTCGATTACTTCATTTTTAATTTTGTCACTTTTCTTACCTAGGTGCGATATGTTACGTGGTTATATATAAAACCATATAACCTAATTTGATGTTAAATATCAACGCCGGCTTCAACTCAAGCCACGCACACATGACAGTTCTTCGTGAGAAAGTGCCTATTTTTAGCTGATGTGTGACGTCACGAAGCAAAACGAGATCAGCTAATTAGAGAATATTTTTTGAAACGGATTTGTAACAATATTTTTTTATCAGAATCATAGCAATACGCAATGTGTTTTATATAACAAGAATTATCTTTCAAAAAATAAGCAATTTAACTGCATATTTTTTAAATTACGGAATGCCGACATTGAAAATTGCGATATATTTTCATTCTAATTTTTTTAATGGAAACTCAATTCCAGATGAAAAAACTAGCCTTATTCTCATTTTTAAATATATTAATAAACTATTTCACTTTGCTTTGACTAACAGAATCTTTGTTTTTAATAGAAAACTTGATTTTTATCATCCATGTCAAGCATTCCTCATACAAAATTGTTGGTTTCATGGATGTAGTAGCATAACTGGATCGGCAGTAAGCGAAATTTTGCCTGATAGGTTCTGGTTGTGTGAGTTGTCTATTTGCGTTAGTGTAAGTGTATTGGGGAGGGGGGCTACAAAATAGAAAATACGTACTGTACCCGGGAAATTTTTTTGGTCCGACGCTGTGGTGAAAACAATTGTCAGAAATGATTGTCATAGCCCGTACAAATTTTTTTTGATAGATGGGAACAACCGTCAGAAACGAATTAGTCTCACATATAGGAATTTCATGCAATACAGCCGATCCAGTTATACTAATACATCCATGGTTGGTTTATATGGAGCTGTCATGTTTGTTATGACTCTGGTTCTAAATTTTCAATTCAGCTGCGCGGCTGTATTTCAAAGGGCTATGTAAATATCCATCTGAGACGCTGCACGCTTGCGGTATTGTACTATCTCCCAGTAAACAATTGTGTGAATCTTCACGAAGTAATTAAAATATGAGTTCATATTCTCTAAAACTAATTCAATCTGATTTCATGTACGAAACTGGAAATGAGTGAAAATTGTGAACTCATTATTGCCTCACAATATGATTAAAATCATTAAACACGTGTTCAGACTTGTTCCAATTGGTTCCTCGACTTTTTTATGTTTATATTGAATTTCATCAAAGCAATAAGTTCTTTGATGAGCAGAGTCTTGTTTCGAATTTCAGAAAGCGTTGTTTTATGATTGTGCTGTGAAGATATATTTTAAGTTCTAATTCTTAATATGGATATATTTTTTTTTAATAAGATATTTTTTAATTCAAATATTTGAAATAAAGTTAATATTGTATTTGATATGGTTATATTGTTTAATGCGTCACATTATTCATGTATACATTTATATATCTCCTTACATTTTTTATCGAAGGCTTCAATCCTTTTCGGTAAATAGTGAAAATCGCATTAGGATCGGAAGGAAGGCACAAAAGTTTTGCAGTTTACAAATTATGTACTTTCGTACTTATTCACTCCTCACAGGATAAGCAAATCATACACGCACCTCGAGCTATGCATGATTGATATGAGTTCATATTTTATTCACCGAGTGAATGTAATACATGCTTTCGAGGTGAGTGCAAATGGAACCTCAAATTCTGCATTCATTAGAAGCTCATGTTCTACATTCTATCTAACTGTCACTAATGATTATCACTTCAGGGTAAAACGTTTCGTAGAATGTTTGATCAAAATGTTAAGCTCTAATGAAAATCACATGAAGATGAAATGAATTCACAATCACGTAGTGAGTCAAAAGTGATACTACATTGAGTTCACGTTGTTTGCTGGGCTGACACATTTGACACCATCATCAAATTTTCTCCTCGTGTCAAACGGCCGAACGCCATCAGATCTCTTGTAAATATTAGTGTACCTATAGATATTACACTGTATGCCATTCTGAGCACCAAATTCAATTCGAGTTTACAACTCCGTTCACATTAATTAAGAAGACGTAAGTGGATTCAACAAAAAATGGGTGTAATAAGAAAAGTTATTGTTTAAATATTTGTTTTTGTTGGCGCAGGTAGTTAAAATTAACAAAAAATTATGTAAGTTTGTAGTAATTATGATGTTGGATTTACTGGAGGAAACTCTAAAGTATCTTGATGATATCTCGAAAAATAAGATTGGAGAACCAATTATAATAACTATTGCAGTCCAGATCTCTGTTTAGCCTTGTCCTCCACGAACAGGTGAAGCGTGTTGTGGTATCAAAGCGGCACTTCCTATGATAATTGGGTCTTGTCTCGACTGTAGGGCCACCACGTGGCATTCAACCAAACAATCTTATTTATTAATCCTACATCTCCTCGTTGTCCAACTCATCTTCCGTTCAATTTTATACAGCGTACTTATGCTTGTGTACGGTTTTATAGTTATAGGTGCCAGCTGTGTGTAAAGACGCAAAGCAGCGGGCTTCCCATTGGGTGCAGAAAACAGCAAATGTAATTTATATTAATGCTATTTTTCTTTCCTTTCAGGACCTTTGCAACATAATTCTATAACCAAATTCACTTATTTCCTGATACTATTGATTCGAAAAAATATTGTAATCGCTTTTACCCACTCTTCTTCACCCCATACCTCACCCTCCTCCATCCAAATTTTAGTCCTTCTCTGGGATCCTGGTAAATGTTAAGATTAAAACAAAGTTACAACTTTCTGACACACAGTAAAAATTTCAGAAAAAGTACTATTTTTTGTATAGTAATTTTTACTGTTGGGTCAATGTAATTTTACAATTAGAACGTTAATGTTAAGAACTAATATGATTATTTGCTATAAAATGTGTAAATTGTGTAATTTCTGTAAAAATTACATAAAAGTACGTACGTTGTGCAGAATTCAATAGCGTTGTGTACACAGTAAGCGAATTTATGTAAAAGTACTATTTCTTATATAGTAGTAGGGTTAATTTACGTCATTCTTGGCTATTCTTGATGATTTAAGCATGTTTCAGAAATGCTCAGGTGGCCGAGTGGCAGCGTATCGGACTTATGTGCGACGGGTCCATGGTTCGAATCCGAGAGTGTGCATTCTAATTTTTCAAACAAAAAAAAAATAATTTAAAGGAAAATAAATTCGTAGCAAGCAAGCAGGAAAAAAACCAATTTTTTAAATTGTTTTTTTTTACACACTAGTGTGTAAAGTATACAGAATCAGCATGTAATTAAAGTTTACACACTATTGTGTAGCGTACACAATGCAGTGTAAGTTTACTATAATTAAAGTTGGCGTCCCATTGCCTACTTTTAAAGTAGTAAAATTTTTTTACTGTGCACTAATCTTTGGGGATATGGATTTTAGAATGATTTTGTCCCAATTTTCGAGCGGTTCGGACGTAATGTAACAACCTCTCACTCCCGCACCCCTGAACTCCCATCGACAATTTTTTTGCAAATCATATCATAGGTAGTTCTAAAGAATACCGAGCTTAAACCTATTAGCCCAAGCGGTTCCCGAGAACTAGAAACCAATATTTTTGGTCTAAAATGTTCCCTACTCTTCAATCCTTCCTTCCTTCCACCGACCCAAGAGATTCCACTTGTAGGGGTTGTTGGCACGAGCGTATAGAGGGCAGAGTGGCCAGTAGAGGTTATTTTTTGCTTTACTTCAAGCTTCTCTTTTTTTTATTCTTCTATTGCCACTATTTCCTTTTTCTTTCTTTTCTTGGCGTAACTTGGCGGAGGGCCGCATGGAGAAAGTAAAATTAAAATTAAAATTAAAACATAATTGTTAAATCTTAAAAAAAAAACTTGTGAATAAGGGTAAGAAATTATAAATATACTACTATTAATTGAATTGTAAATACTATAATATTAACTGAATTGTCTTGTCTGTCTCATAATAGGGACATCAAACGAAATTTTTAGTTGTAATATTGGCGGAATAATAAAGATTTTATTTGAGAACATCGCCAGACTGAGAAATTTATCTGTCTCTAACAAAAGCTAAAAATTTCCTACGAAAGTTTGTCATCGCTAAACACTTGTGGCAAGCTCAACATCGCTAAAAATTTAGAGTTTACCACGTGGGAACCTAACCTCGAAAACGAAGATGAACTCCGCTGCACCGTCAAATGAGACGCAAAGAACTGCACCAGGACAACAGAATCAATCCAGTACTTATAATTGCCAATTATGTCAGGAACTAGATTCCGACGACATGGTTCAATGCGACAAATGCGACCTGTGGTATCATTTCCATTGCGTGAATGTCTCGGAATCCATCGCGGAAAAGGACTTCATATGCATGAAATGTATTGCATCACAACCCACCTTTGACGATCGATCCAGCGTATCCTCAAGGGCGTCCTCTCAAAGAAGAAAACCTCTGGAACTTTTAAAGTTGGAGGAGCAACGCAAGTTGGAGACCGCATATATCGACCGTAAATATGCAATTCTCGAAGATCTACAGTCCGACGACGATGATCCTATACCATCCAAAAACAGTAGTGCGGGAGTTGAAGGCCCTGTCAAACAGTGGCTTCAATCAGCCGGTACTTCATCTACAAAGCCGACCGAATCGACAGTTGGAATGACGTACCAGACTGCACTACCGCAAGTATCCACGCTCAGCTGCTATAACAGCGAAACCAACACGGTTAATCCGTTGATATCATCATTGGGCTCAAACCCGCCGTTCATATCATCAGCTGCGAGTGTTGCACCTGTGAGTTCAACATTCTTCAGCCAAATTCCACAAACATACAACGCCTGGACTGGCCTAAATACAGGTACAGTTTCGTCGTACAATCGTCCGATCCCAGCGCATCAAGTACAAACTGCAGCAGAGAACATCAACTTTCAAAACAAAACAGTACCAGGTATAGCTAATAGAAATTTGTTATTCTCTTACGCAACTTTCCCCACAGTATCCAATGAAATTTTTCAAACCGGTGCTCGTTCGGTTCCACCACGGTCAATGTTAAATATGTGTAATAGTACCGCGAATTTGCCCGGTACAATATCTGATCGTGCCAACCCTAACCCAACCTTTAGTCAAACGTATCAAACCCAATCGGTGTTAAGTGCAAATCAAGTGGCTGCAAGGCATGCAATGCCAAGGGACTTACCCACATTTAGTGGTGATCCCCATGATTGGCCTATTTTCATTAGTGCGTTCGAAGGTACAACCCGTGAATGCGGCCTTACGGACCATGAAAACCTAATCTGGCTTCAAAAGTGTCTTAAGGGGAAAGCTCTAGAAACAGTGCGGTCTCGTTTACTAGTTCCTCATGGTGTTCCGGGTGTAATTCAGACCCTTAGGCTTATGTTTGGAAGACCAGAGATAATTATAAATTCTCTCCTTCAAACAATAAGAAGCCAAAATCCGCCCAAATTGGAACGACTGCAAACAGTGATCGATTTCGCATTGACAGTGCAGAATTTAGTTGCCACAATTGAAGCATCTGGTCTCGTAGCACATTTGTGCAACCCGTATCTCCTTCAGGAGCTTATAGACAAACTACCCGCGCAACTTAGGTTGCCTTGGTCCTTTTTCAAGCAAAGTGTACCCGATGTTAACCTTGCTACCCTCGGTAACTGGTTGTTTCAACTAGCGCAAGCCGCGAGTGAAGTGACATTACCAACAATTGATACCGGTCGTCAGGAGAATAAACCCGATAAACGCAACTCCAAGGAACGTAATCATTTATACGCGCACACGGAGAACTCCTCAGACGCCGATAGTAGTAAATCTTCCAAACCAAAAGGTGAAAAAGATAAAGAGACCTCCAAAAGTTGTGTCATTTGCAACAAGAACAACCATAAACTCGAAGACTGCTTCAAGTTCAAAGGTTTTGATCTTGATGAAAAATGGCAAGTAGTTCAACGAAATAAATAATGCTGAACGTGTTTAACATATCATGGCTATTCGTGATGCAAAAAGAGTGACGTCTGTGGCAAAAATGGCTGTCAATTTAGACACCACCCTCTATTGCATAACAGCAACAGCAATATGGTTGCTCAGACGAACAGGGAGGGAAGCGACAAAAGCGAAACCCCTGCGCAGTCAAACTGCAATACGCATCGACAACCCGAACACAAAATTCTCTTTCGAGTTGTACCTATAATTCTATATGGCAAAGGTGTCACTCTAAACTCGTACGCATTCCTTGACGAAGGATCATCACTAACCCTTATAGAGGATGACTTGGTCAAGGAATTGGGCCTTACAGGTACGAAGCAAAACCTATGCTTGCGATGGACAGCGGACACTGTACGTCTTTAGCCAGGCTCGCAGAGGCTTTCACTATTTGTATCTGGCGTTCACGAAGGTGCAGCTAAACACAAAATGCATGACGTACGAACGGTACAGAAACTTATGGTGATTTCTTTTCTGCAAAAAAATGTGACCCGTTTAGATGCAAAATTATTGCAGTTCTGCCCTCTTTTTTAACAGTTCCGTCCGACAGGTCAATTGACAATAGAACGCTTTCAGGTCAAAAAGCTATTATGAAAATTTAAATATATTTACACTACACTCCGTATGATTTCTAATTACCGTATGACCTGTTGGACAGTTTAATTTATGCTTTTAAATCGTTTGCCGCTGTTGTCGTAGGATATTTGTTTCTTATTTTCATCGTTTCTTACGCACATTTGAGGTTAAAGGAGTTGCACCGCCGAAATTTTCGGGGTAAGAAATGCGAGTTTTCAGGTCAATTTTAGCCACGGACTCAAACCCCTTTTTCTAGCAGGTCAAACAAAATTTGAGAATAGAACAGCGGAACTGCTAGAACAAAAATTGAGGGCAGAAACGGGTCACATCTTTTTGCAGAAAAGAAATCACCATTAGTCTACCTGCCCAATCTCTACCATTATCTGATCTTCTAACAAAATATTCATATCTTAAAGATATTCCAATTAAACCATATAGTAATGCCATACTGATAGGCATAGACAATGGAAAAATAGCCTTAAGTGAGAGAAGGCAAATTTAATCAACCCGTGGCCACAAAAACCCGTCTTGGATGGGCTATACACGGCCATTGTAACGCAGGAGTAGAGTCTCTAGATCGAAACTGCAACGGTAGCTACGTTCATCATAGCTTCCACGTATGTGACTGTCAGTCCGACGAACTGAACGCACTCGTCAAAAGTTTTTATTCGGTAGAAAATCTCGCGGTTAAGATTCCAGAGTACCTTCCTGTGATAGACATGACGATGTCCTCTTCTAGGATCGCAGAGTCAATAACAAACTGGCACGTCCTGGAAGAGGAGACTCTGTCGGATCATAGATATCTGGAATTCCGACTGGCGGCTGACAATCCTGTCATACCGGCTATACGGAATCCAAGGAAGGCTGACTGGAATTTATTCAGATCTCTCTTACAGGAGAGGTCTCAAATACCAAAAAAAATGAGGACGCCAGATATGATTGAGGAAGTGACTTCTCGTCTAAGTCTAACCTTAGGTCAGTGTTTTGCGGAATCGTGTCCTGTCAGCAAGAGCCGATGTGGCACCACAGTTCCTTGGTGGACTGCGGACCTGCAGAAGCTCAGAAAAAGCTCCAGAAGGCTTCTGAATCGCGCACTTAAGAGTGGCGCAGCGGCCGACTGGGATCACTACCGAACAGTGCAGAGGGAATACAAGAAGCTGGTTAAGACATCTAAACTAGCCTCTTTTAGGAACTACTGTGAGAGTTTGGAAGGGACCAGGGAAACGGCTAGGCTGCACAAAGTCTTTCAGAAAGACAACACGGCTAGGCTGGATTCCCTGCTAAAACCTGATGGTACATATACCACTTCGAGAATTGAGTCCCTAAGAACCCTCTTTGAGGCCCATTTCCCAGGAAATCAGGTGATCGTAAGCGATCAATGCTTGGTTAAGACACTCTGTCCGACCAAAGACAGAGTGCCCAGGCGCAGTTGGTATATGGCGTCTGCTGTTGTGACAGTTGAAACGGTGAAATTTGCTATTTCATCATTTGGTAGCTACAAGTCACCAGGAGTGGACGGCGTATATCCAATAATGCTAAAAGAGGGGGCAGATGTTCTAGTGCCTATCCTCAGAAAGATATTTTCTGCATGCTTGGCGCATGGATACGTCCCATCTTCTTGGCAACCGGTCAGAGTAGCGTTCATCCCGAAACCAGGTAGAGACGACTATACTTTGCCCAAAAGTTTCAGACCAATCAGCATAACATCGTTTGTTCTGAAGAGTCTGGAACGACTGGTAGAAAAACACATCAGGGAAGTGTCTCTCGGGGCGCATCCTCTTTGTTCCCAACAACATGCGTATCAGAGCGGAAAGTCTTGTGATTCAGCGCTCCACTCTCTGGTATCCAGAATAGAAGAGGCGCTGGACCGGAAAAAGTACGCGCTGGGCCTTTTTGTGGACATTGAGGGTGCTTTTGATAGTGCGCCCTTTGAATCACTGTGTGATGCTGCCAATAGACATGGGGTGGATGGCACTTTAGTTAAATGGATTCACTCCATGCTCACACAGAGAATGCTATTCGCGGAGACTGGGGATGGGCAGTATGCTACGACAGGGGTCAGTAAGGGCTGTGCTCAGGGCGGGGTTCTTTCGCCACTGTTGTGGAGTATGCTCATCGACTCACTGCTCCTCGAACTGCAGGATCTGAATATTCACGTACAAGCTTACGCTGATGACGTGGCAGCACTAGCTGTCGGGCTATCGCTTAGGGAGGTTTGCAGTAAAATGCAAAGAGTCCTGGGGGTTATCGATGGCTGGTGCGAACGACATGGGCTTTCTGTTAGTCCTAGCAAAACAGCTCTAGTTTTGTTTACTAGGAAAAGAAAAACTGAAGGTTTAGTGTTACCAATGCTGAAGGGTGAAACCATTCAGCTTTCGGAGAAAGTGAAATATCTGGGAGTAATCTTGGATAGCAAGCTTCTCTGGAGGGAACATGTTGATACAAAGGTGAACCGTGCGCTAGTAACTTTCTGGCAGTGCAGGAGAGCTTTTGGACGAACATGGGGTCTTAGGCCTTCAATGGTATATTGGCTATATACAGCTGTTATAAGACCCATCCTAATCTATGCATCAGTGGTTTGGTGGACCAAGTCCGAATGTGCATACATCCGAGCTAGTCTCGCTAAACTACAGAGGACCGTCTGCATCGGTGTAACAGGTGCTCTTCGTACCACACCGGGAGTGGCACTCGATGCGCTGCTCAATCTGCCACCGCTTGATATTGTTGTTCAGGCGGAAGCAATGAGAGCTACCCACAGACTAATTAGACTGGGCCTGTGGAGAAAAGGGCATTGCAATGGTCATGGAGAAATGGCCCGAAGGTTGTCTGAGAACTCTATCTTCGATATGCCTTCGGATGCTATGACATCGATGTATATGCTTAAAAGGAGATATCAGGTTGAGATTCCGAGCAGGGAGGAGTAGGTAAACCAGTCCGCTCTGCCTAGCGGATTCACTGATATATTCTATACGGACGGCTCAATGACTGAAGAAGGGTCCGGAGCTGGAATGTACCTGCAGACCGAGGATCTCAGGTACTCTTTCGCCTTAGGAAAACATTCCTCAGTATTTCAGGCTGAGGTATATGCGATCCTTAAGGCGGTTGAATGGATTATAGAAAGAAAATCGAGGGGCAGGATGATCTGCATTTGCAGCGACAGTCAGGCCGCTCTACAATCTTTAGATAACCCAATCGTCTATTCGAAGATGGTACGTGAGTGTAAAGAACGGTTGAACTCTGTTGGAAGATTCAATGACTTAATGCTCATATGGGTTCCGGGTCACCAAGGGATAAATGGCAATGAAATAGCGGATGCTTTGGCAAAAGCTGGATCGGAGTCAGCCATGGTTGGACCAGAGCCAGCTTTCGGTGTGCCAGTTGCCTCTGTTAGGTCTGCCGTTGCTGAGTGGGTGAGTAAATCACACATTGAGAGATGGCGGCTTTTTCCGGGAATGCGGCAAACCAGAAACCTTGTTGAGGGACCAAGTGGACGAACCGCTGATTTTCTTCTCAAACTGAGCAGAAAGGAATGTAGTAGTATGGTTGGTGTCCTCACAGGGCATAACACGTGTGGCCTACACATGGTCAGACTGAGAATCATTGACGACCCCATGTGCACTGCTTGCGACGAGAGCGACGACACGACGGAACATTTTCTTCTGGAGTGTCCAGCTTACTCTTTTGCAAGATTGCATGTATACGGCGTCGATGTTATGAGGATGGAGGAACTCCGTTCTCGCTCCCTACCTGAGCTTTTAAAATTCGTGAGGAGGACGAAAAAGTTCGGGTAGAGGTTGGGGATTCGAGTATAATGGGCCATTGTGGCCTGAATGCTCAAGACGCGCCTTTCAGTGTGTCTTCCCCACCCCAAACAACAACAACAGCAACAACAACCTTCCTGAATCAAAAGAAAACAAGCGGTCCCTTGATATTATGAAATCAACTACTCGCAAGAAAGGTAATCGATACGAAACAGGACTGCTGTGGGTTCGTGATAACTTGACCCTACCTGATAGTTATTCTATGGCATATCGCCGACTAATCTGTCTCGAGAAACAGATGGCAAAAAACCCAGACTCAAATAAATGTATTCGTAATATCATTAGTGACCATAAAAAAAAGGGTATATCCGCAAATTAACAGCGAAAGAACTAGAAGAACCACACCCTCGCGTATGGTACTTACCGATATTCATTGTAACTAATCCGAATAAACCCGGGAAAAAGAGAATAGTTTGGGACGCCGCAGCAAAAATCAACGGAATATCCTTGAATTCTGTAGTACTGAAGGGACCAGACCAGGTTACGCCATTATTACATGTTCTCTACAAGTTCAGGGAAAAACCTATTGCCGTAACTGGTGATATGCGCGAAATGTTCCACCAAGTGTTGATCCGTGAAGTAGACCAACATGCACAAAGATTCTTGTGGAGAGACGAATCGAGTCAGGAACAACCAGACGTTTACATCATGCAAGTAATGACGTTTGGTGCAACCTGCTCACCGAGCTCTGCACAGTTTATAAAAAACTTAAATGCTGAACATTATGCTAGTGAATATCCGAAAGCTTCCCAGGCTATTCTAAACAACCACTATGTTGACGATCTATTATGTAGCGTAGATACAACACAAGAAGCCATTGATATTGCAAAAGATGTGAGATACATTCACAGTAAGGCTGGCTTTGAAATTAGGAACTGGGTCTCTAATAGCCCAGAAGTCTTAGAAGCTTTAGGTGAAAAGACCGAACAAAATCCAAAAAGTATAAGCAACAAACTAAAACTCTGCACAGACAAAGTTCTTGGAATGTGGTAGTCTACGGCCACGGACAGTTTTCAATATTCGTTTGCGTTTAACAGAATAAATAATGAAATTATCTCTGGAAAACGTTGTCCAACAAAGCGAGAAGTTTTAAGGACTCTTATGTCTATCTTCGACCCTTTGGGACTCCTGTCCACATTCGTAATATGCGGTAAAATACTGCTTAAAGATATTTGGCGATCGAATCTGGAGTGGGATGATCTGCTTACTCAAAAACTTCATTGCAAATGGTTGATATGGATTTAGTCCTTCTCGAGGGTAGAAGAACTTAGAATTCCAAGGTGCTACTTACGAGTAAAGCCTATTACTGATGAAAGTTTTCAGCTACATATATTTGTGGATGCTAGCGCACACGCCTACACTGCAGCTGCCTACCTTAGAATTGAAAGGAATTCGGATATTCAATGCTCCTTAATCGCAGCAAAAACAAATATTGCACCTAATAAGGTAACCTCTATCCCTCGACTGGAACTACAAGCTGCTGTTCTTGGGACAAGACTAGCTAACGATATTATCCAAGGTCATTCCATAAAAATTAAAACACTCTCTCTATGGTCGGATTCACGAACGGTCCTAAGTTGGATAAGATCAGACCCCCTTAAGTATCGACAGTTTGTCGCATTTCGGATTAGCGAAATACTTGAGACTACAACCATTAATGAATGGAAATGGGTACCAACTAAGTATAATGTTGCTGATGACGCAACCAGGTGGACTGAAACTAACACAAAGCTTGACTCTAGTCGATGGTTCACAGGTCCTCCATTCTTATCGAAACCAAAATCTTACTGGCCAACAGAAGAAGTTAAGCCTATCCATGAGGAGGAGGAAGAAATACAAATCCATTCATTCCATAAAGAGAACTCTACACGAGATCTTATCGAATTTGAGCGGTTTTCAAATTGGCTTCGTCTACTTCGCACAATATCGTATGTGTTAAGATTTATTCACAACACTAAACGCAATTCTAAACGCAAATTGGGAGCAATAGACCCTAATGAATATGAGATTGCGGAGAATAAGCTTTATCAAGTGGCACAACTTGATTCTTACTCTAATGAGTACCGTATACTGCGACGAAACCAAGAGCGCACTCCTGACAATCAAGCTATGATCGAAAAATCTAGCCCAATATAGAGCCGATCACCCTTCATGGATGATAATCACAAGATCCTAAGGGTGAAAGGTCGCATTGATGCAGCCATTAACATCGCACACGATACTAAGCGCCCTATACTGCTTCCTAAAGACCACACGGTCACAAATTTGGTAATTCGACATTACCACAAAAGATACCATCATCAAAATAATGAAACGGTAGTCAATGAGTTGAGGCAGAAATATGATATACCGGCCCTTCGCACCCAGTTGAAGAAGATTATAAAGTCTTGCCAAACTTGTAAAAACCAGCGAGCAACCCCTTTACCTCCACAAATGGCGGACTTACCGTACGCCCGCCTAAGTTCCTTTACACGTCCCTTTACGTACGTTGGGGCAGACTACTTCGGCCCCATAAACGTAACTGTAGGAAGGCATCTAGGAAAATGATGGTGTGTCCTCTTTACTTGCCTCACAGTGAGAGCAATTCATTTGGAAATAGCGTACAGTTTAACTACTGACTCCTGTATTCTTGCAATTAGGAATTTTGCCGCTAGAAGAGGAGCCCCAAAGAAACTCTATAGCGATAATGGAACCAATTTCCGTGGTGCAGATGAAGAGTTGTGTCAATGCCTTCTGCAAATAAATTCAAGTCGTATACAAGATGAAACCTTTCCAGGTACGTCCTTCAAGTGGATCTTTAACCCACCAGCTGCACCCCATATGGGGGGGAGTTGGGAGCGATTAATCCGGTCAGTAAAGAAAACACTCAAGCAAATAATGCCTGTACGAAACCCAAATGACGAACTTCTTAGATCCATGCTAATGGAAGTGGAAAACGTCGTGAACTCACGACCACTTACTTACGTCCCAATTGAAACCCCTGGTGTAAGAGCTTCTTACACCCAACCACTTCTTACTAGGGAGCTCAAATGGTCAAAAACCACCAGGCGATTTTTCTGCAAGCCCTGTAGTCCTGAGAAAAAACTGGAAGATATCGCAACAAGTAACTGACGCATTCTGGAAACGTTGGGTACGTGAGTACCTGCCCGATCTAACCAGACGGACAAAATGGTTCGAACCAGTAAAACGCCTGCAAACCGGTGACGTTGTTATTATTATAGATGAGAAAGAACCAAGAAATACGTGGAGAAAGGGTATTGAGGTATTCGCGAGTAGATCAGGTCAGGTGCGACAAGCCCCAGTTCAAACTGCCAGCACAGTTCTAACCCGTCCAGTAGTGAAATTAGACGTCCTTGATGTGAGGAAAGATGATCGAATTGGTAATGAGGGTTCTGGTACGATGGTTTACAACCAACATACCGAGGGGGACAGTGTTGGCACGAGCGTATAGAGGGCAGAGCGGCCAGTAGAGGTTATTTTTTGCTTTACTTCAAGCTTCCCTTTTTTTTATTCTTCTATTGCCACTATTTCCTTTTTCTTTCTTTTCTTGGCGTCACTTGGTGGAGGGCTGCATGGAGAAAGTAAAATTAAAATTAAAATTAAAACATAATTGTTAAATCTTAAAAAAAAAACTTGTAAAACTTGTGAATTAAAACAATTAAAATAAGGGTAAGAAATTATAAATATACTACTATTAATTGAATTGTAAATACTATAATATTAACTGAATTGTATTGTCTGTCTCATAATAGGGACATCAAACGAAATTTTTAGTTGTAATATTGGCGGAATAATAAAGATTTTATTTGAGAACATCGCCAGACTGAGAAATTTATCTGTCTCCAACAGGGGTTCACCCAATCTACCCACGAACAGCTATTCACCTACAAACGGTTTCGCGTACACGGCAGACAGGAAGACATTTTTTTTTATTTTTATTCGGGTTTGCTAGTCCTAGAACGTGTAAATAAAAAAATTCAGGAAACAATTTTTTTTTTAAATTTCAGTTCGATCAAAACACTTTATTATAAAAAAAAAATAAAATTAACGAAATTTAAGCTGCTAATAACATCAATCACGTGCTTGAAACAGTCGATAATCGAATAAACGTTTCCACGAAGTTTCTCAAAGCCATTACTCAATTCTGCCATGGTGGCATGAATTTATCCCTGTCTTCTTTTAAACTCCATCCACCACGAAAACCGTTGATTGCGAAATAAATCTGCAGTATCCTTCTAATTGTACGTTTATTGCTGGTTAGTAGACCGATTCGTATCCCTTCCGTAACACGGAAGCACTGGATGCCACTGGATGGAGAACCATAAAATAGAAAATGGCGAAAGCTAGCTTACTCGTAACCATCACGACGAATAAAGAAGTTAAATAACTCATACTAAGAATGGTGTGGGTGCTTAATTAAGTTTCTAATGGGTCTGAAAAATTTCCAGTCCTTTTTCTTCGTAGCAGACCTTTTCATCGTCCTCTTATGAATTTACACTATGCTTGTAATTTTGTCTCGGGTTTTATACCTCTAGGATATTCTGGGGAGATGTCACTTTGTTAAGAACTTGGTTTGAAATAGCAATTCTCTTTGCTCATTTTTATCGTACAGGTAAAATGTAAAACTTCGACGAAGACCAAAAGTAGTTTAAGGTTACAGGCGAGTTTCTTGTCGGGACACATTACATTTCCGATAAGTGTTCCTTTTCCGTATCCGTTGGAGCTATTGGGATTGTTCTAAAACGGTAAAGGTTGAAATACGCTGACGGGGGTTGGAATTTAAAGGTCAAATTGTATTCCGTTCAATTTAATTGCAATTAAATTTTGAAAGGTGCATGCTTTAGGAAATTTTAAGATATTCCGTACGGACTGTTTTGAGCTTTAAGTATTCATAGTACTTTGATAGATTTTTTTTTTGTATTTTTCGAAAGTAGGTAGGTACTATGTGCATTTATAAACATTGTGAGAAAACGTCATAATGCAGTCCAAGTGCATTTTTTCATGTCTTTTGCATTGGTACCTGGCGTAGTCCCGAGCGCCCTGTACCTTGCCGCGCATTGCTGGCATTGGTCGTGCGAGCACCTGCTTCAATTGTCAATGAATACATTGTAACGCTGGCTCGACTGCCTTATTCGCCAGTTATATTTAAAAATTTGAGCGAATGACATGAAACAACGTTTTCTCGCCTTGCGGGACTGCCATTTTCGAAAGCATATTGCTGGTACAATTGGTTCGGAAGATATTGTAATTCAAAGCAGTTACCCCCTACCTCTTCGCTCAAAATTTTTAGGCCTTGTCTAATGTCCTAGTATTCCTAAAAAAATAAATTCAAAGTTTTAACCTTCTGACGCTCATTGTTCAGGAGATATGAATTTTAGTCAGTTTTAATCCCAGTACTCAAACCTTCACTCCACTCCCACATCCTTCAACTATCCATTTTTTTTTGTAAATTGGATCACTTCATATATAGGTATACCATATATCTATTAGTAAACTATATTGATAGCGGCAATTGTCAGACTCTGATTCTGAATTTACCAGTTTTTAATTTTTTTTTAATTTTATATCCTAACAAATTTTTCACAATGGTTTATTGTCGGTATTATTTATGTTGATACATACTGTTAAAATATTTATTTTGTAATATTAACAAGTTTCAAATTTCATACAAACTTGATTTGTATTAAAATTTTGTACTCGCCTCCCTTATTGATTCTGTACATTTTTGAGACAAAATCAACAGCTGATTCTGAATTTTCAATTCTACACGTAGATATCTGATTTTGTATGGATATATATGACAGCTAGCAATACACATAGTTCAAATATGTACATACATACATATATGGTTCAGCCTCCTAGCATGAGCGCTTACTGAAACTAGAAACCAAGTTTTTTCGTTTAAAACACTCCTTTTATATCTTTGAACTCTGCAGAGAAAAGATGAAAACTTCAAGAAGCTAGTAAGATTAGTATAGAAGTATATACATAGAAGTATAAACATAGTATAGAAGTATAAACATGAGCAGTATACTGATGTACACAAACCACGTTTAATAAAAAATCGTTCAACATTATAATAATCTCCTTAGGACATGATTAGCTTCCATTATAGTTGGCAAGTTAAGATAAATATATCCTGTCTTAGTACAGACCTCAGGTCATAAAATTTAATTAAAAATTTCCCGAATAGACTGCACACACATTATAGGAAGAAGGAACTCCAGTTTTATAGCATTAAGTACATTAATAAATGCTGATGGTAGCCAGGAGAGAACGTGAGACTGGCTAAAATTTTACGTTAGAAAATGGAAATAATTTGACCGTAATCCGCTTGTTTAGTGGTTTATACAGGAAACTGCAGGAAATCTATACAAGAAATAATTTTGTGGTCGTAGTTCGTACGGGTTTCGGTCCGATTTTAGGTTAATCTGTAGCTTGTCTACTTCATTAAGGTCAGTCGGTAGCTGTCTGTTAATGAAATAATTAATTTAATTACTTATTACAATGTTGTCAAAATGAAGTGACATAATTTCATAAATCCTATTTAAATGTTATTTCGACCTTAACGTTTTTTCCATTAGTTTTACTTTATTATTTTTAAAGTTGATATCAAGTAGGCGCTGCCATTGTTGATGGCCATTTGTGATCTTTTTTCAATCATTTTTCCGAGTGCTAAGTGATAAGTCTTTACACTCTTGTCGAATTTTTGCTACGTTGTTCTGACAGACAGGTGAATTCAAAAAATCTGAAAAAAAAGTCTAAAGCGGTCAAGTCTGGCGATTTTGCCGGACAGTGCGAATCACCAAAGCGAGGCATTAGGCGAATGTCTATTGCCGCGAGAACTGTGTATTCGGTTGCACCGTCTTGTTGGGACCATATGTCCTTCAGTTCTAATTCATCAATTTCGGGCAAGAAATTCGTTAATCATGGTTCGTTACCCACGGCATCTTTGAGAAAGAATGCCCGGTGATACCTTCGGTGTAAATGGTTCACCATACATGGATGTAATGGCTTTTCTCGAGTGATGCGTGGATCCTCAATGCCCAGAAGCACAAATTTTGGTTGTTTTCGTATCAGTTCAGATGGAAATGTGAATCGTTGCTCATGATTAATTTCGAACTAAAATAGTCCACTAAGGCCCGTTGCCTTACGAAACTTACAGTCAAAGTTCTGGTTAAATTTTAACTGAAGGTCGTAATAACGGCTCTTAGTTGTTGAGGTTCAGGAGAACGTGAGCGTCGCTTAGACGTGTTGACGACTCAACCGCGACATCTTCAGCTTTAGCTACAGCAGCGATATTTTCGTCGGAACAAACTCTACAAGCCCATCCGGCAACTCTTATGTCACCTGTTGTTCTAGTCTCTTCGAATTGAGCCGCAAAACGCAACGCCAAGTACAAAACAGAACACGGCCCTCGACTGCAACTCCGACTACGATTTGATTCGGCATGAGGTTCGATTACGCAGTTGGTGTTGAACAGAACACCAACTGGTACATCAATTTTACATAAGCAAGAAGAAGAACTAAAACTAGAGCTGGTATACGTACATCAATTTTACATAAGCGAGAAGAAGAACTAGACAATGGACGTGTTTCTGATAGCGCGGATAATTTATAAAATGTTTTTAATCATTTTGAAATATTTGCGTTTATTAATAATGAATAAGTGAATAGCAATAGAGACGAACTTAGTGAATAGAAACCCGGCAGACAGAGCGGACTCCCGAAAAATGTCATCGAAATTCCAATTATGTAAGGTAGTGACAGCATGTGCTAAGTTATCGTAGTCTCCTCTTAAATGTAAACAGAATTCAATGTGTTTTGAAGGGGTTATATAAATATATGTGTAGTGCTCGTTCAAACTATAATAATAAATATATCCCAAAAAGTCTAGCAGCTTCTACGACTTGCATACGGTTTCGTTTCGACTTACAGTATACAAAACTTTTTCTGATGGGAAAATAATTGAAATCCAAGATTACAATTGACAGCCCTGTGTGAGCGACTGCGTTCTCAGAATTAGAGAGTAGCACGATTGCGCAGTCGCAGGCGAAGATGTTATTGTGGGCATTACTACCATACAATGATATAATCCTGAGCAGCGTTGTCGCACGACAATAATTAAAAGGACCACATTTTCTGAAAATGGTCAAATATGGAAAATAAAGGACGATAGATTATATTCAAAAAAATATTAGTGTAATTAAAAATTAACAAAAATGTATAGAATCAGAAAATAGAATCATGAGCTAGAAGTATTTCCCAGTAGGCGAAGTAGCGTGTACTATACCCCAACTAGCCAACTAACTATTTATCGAAGCTATTCTCGTACATCGATAAAGCTTCGATAAGGTCTTACCGAATTAATCTGGCGCACATTTTCCCATGTTTCAATAGCCAAGCACCAACAGTTGATAAAAAGCCGTATCGAAGCTGTTCTTGCTTACGTACGAAAGCAAAAAAATTGAAATTTATTTTTTTTTATTTATAATATTGTTTTCTTACAACTACGAATTTGTTTTTTTTATAATTTTTTGTTTCAAAAATGTGAATTATACGCTCTCGAATTCGAACCACGGTCCCGTCACACATTAGTCCGCTACGCTACACACTAGGCCAATCAGAAACATGGTCGTAATAGGGTTGAACCCGAATCACTTGGTATTAGTCATGTCGAGTGAAGCTCGTTTTCAAACCTTCATAAGACTGTCGGTATTTACTTCCATGAGACCTTATCAGGGACGTCATTTTAGGGGAGGCAGGGGGGCATTTGCCCCCCCCCCCCTGAATTTGAAACCTCAGAAATATTTTAATTGATTATGAAACAAAAAAAAATTGTTCAGGGTATAAATGTGAGAAAACTATTAATCCTATCGACTTGGATCACCCTGTATAAAACTATGATGACAACCAAGTAAATGAATTAGACTAAAGACGAAAAACTCTCTGTAATTTCGCGGTTGTGTTCTTCGATCGGTTGATCGTAGGTTCCGGAAAACTCGGAAAAGCAAAACAAAAAAAGCGGAATCATAAAGAATTTCGCTGGTATTCCACTGCTGTGTTGGTGGTCTTGTTCGTTCGGTTGATTGTAGGTTCTGCAAAACTCCGAAAAGCAAAACAAAAAAAATCATTAGAAGAAATCATAAAGAAGAACACAAACTCGTGTAAAGTGTACTTAGCTCTAACGCATGTTCTGATCAAAGATCTGAGATTTGGTTTTCATCAGTTTTTAATTTAATAAAAAGGTGTTTTAACTTTTCTCGCTTCCTATATTATTATAAGCAGTAGCTGGCAATTTTGTCATACATTATACCTAAGTGCTGTTCGTTATTCTTTGCTTTAAGGTAAGAAATATTTTTACATTCTCTATCTAACCCTTCAAAGCTCACGCATATTCTGACAAATGTGTGTAGTTAAACTGTCTCAGTTAAACTTTCCCTACATCTATTACCCAACAAGAAATCATGGTCCACATTTGGGCGACGTCGTGGAGTTTAAAAAAACTTCCAATTCGCCACAATGTTACGTTTTAGGGTCTTCCATTTACGGAAAGTGGTGCAACGCAATGAAGGAATTGTGTTGGTAACAATGCCTATTTAGTTTTGCATCAGAACGATGGAAAGCCACACACTATGAATGTGTATTTATATGTATATGTAATCGAAAGTTGAATATGCATGTATTATAAAGCAAGTATAACATTAATACAAAGAGAAATGGATATCTTAAAAAATATTCAGATCTCTATATGAAGTAATTATAAAATTGAAGAAGTCAGCATAATGTAATGTAAAATTACTAAACAGAGTCATACTCTCTGTAAACATACTACAAATACTTAGAGAAAAATCATGGGCCAGGATAAATATTTGTAATTGAATTTTTTTTGGATTCTTGTAAAAATAAAATTTTTCAAAATATACTTCTGAAGCACTAGCCCTTTTGTTTAAAATTACTATTTGGTCTTTAAAACCAAATTTACTTCAGAACTTATGAAAAATTCTACACAATATAAAAATTACAGATTTTATTTTATTTAAAATCGTTCATGAAAATTCTATTCGCCATTGCAATTGATTTGAAGTTACTTTATAGTAATTTTGCCTAGCATGTTGCAGAATGGAAACATGGTTGTTGGCCGTAAAAATTCCTAAAATGTAATTTAGTGTGTCTATAGACACAAGAGAGTTGAAGGCGAACGTCATCGCATTCACCCACACTCAAAACAACACCAATTGGCACAGGCCCGTGTTCTCACTATTATGGCCCACACTTGAAACAAGCTAAACAACAGCAATTTGACAATAGAAAGCGCTTTATACAAAACCCGCTGTCTTATCGTTTCCGGTATAAATCTCTAGCCGTGCAGCTGAATTGAACATAAAAAAATCAAAGTCATAACAAACATGACAAGCTCCATGGGATTCGCACTAATTTTTCATGGGGGATGCGTGAATTGCTCGTCAATTCCAAAGTTTTGTATCACAACATCACGCTTTGAGATAATAAGATATTGTTTCGAGTCCGTTCCAAAAGCAAGTCTCCAATGACTGGTATATTTTCTCGTTTCGTAACGTCACGGCACTAATCGAGTCAAAATCGATGCATTTTCTCACGACGAACTGTCATATCTGCGCGGCTTGAGTTGACGTCGTTGTTTGTGCCCAACCAGGCCCGTGCGCACGAAGGGGGGGGGGGGGTTCAACCCCCCCCCCCCCCCCCCCCCATTGGCCTATTTTCATAGGGAAGTGAGGACCTTTTTTTTTAGGTCATCACATTTAGTACGGGGGAACTTGATAAAACCCCCTCCATCATACTTTCCTGCGCACGGGCCTGTGCCCAACTAAACGTATTACCTAATTTGTTTTCTATTTAACACACTGACTATAAAATTTCGATATATGTAGAGTTCCCATTGATCGATGAATATTTTCCGCCTAGAATGCCACAATTCCCGAAAAATTCGGCGGTGATTTGGGAACTGATACTATTTTAGGAATTTTTTCTATATGGAATCATTTTTGGAGACTTACGTTTTTGTGCTACTTAGACTGCCTAAATGAGAAGTGTTACTGACAAGGCACGAACGCTTGACATTTCCGAAAAAAATGGTAAAGAAAACATTTCTGTGAAATCGACGTGTTAAAATTGTGACTATAGTAACAACTGGGCACAAAATTCTTGTTGGGTCTTAAAAGAAATTTTAATATTCAATACTGCTTATTCTTTGGAATTTGTTCTGACGAACTTAATAATGATAGAACTGTGAAATTTTTACCATATATTTATGCACATGTTGAACAAACTTAAGAATTTTTCCAACCCCAAATTGTCAGTCATTCCTGAGATACGTGGCAACTTAGCCACCCATTTTCAAAAAACCTTGTTTTAGGTAGACATGATTGCGGGCGTTCTGTTTATCTCAAATAAAAAAATCAAACAGCATTTTAATCTGTGAAGTTTGAACTAGTCTTGGAACTAGGATTATCAAAAAATATTGAACAGTGAATTTTTGGCAGCTTATTGAACTTTTTGTCGTCTATTTTAGTGTATTTTTACGACTTCTTCAGGTCGACAAAAAAAACGGCTAGATGAATCACAATTATTCTAGTTTACTTACTTACTTACGATGGCGCTACAGTCCAAATCGGACCTTGGCCTCCTGGATGTGCCGCCTCCAGCCTTCTCGGTTCAGTGACCGCGTCCTCCAGTTTCTACATCTTAGAAGAGATTTGCTGTCTGCGTCGATAGAGTCCTCCCAGCGCTTTCGTGGTTTCCCAAGTGGTCTTTGTCCAAAGACTTTTCCCTTTAGTGTGCGTTTGGGGATTCTTCCGTCATCCATACGCTCCACATGACCAGCCCATTGTAGCTTTTTAAATTTGATGAGGATCGATACTTCTGGATTGTCGAAGATGGCATACAATTCTCTATTGTATCGTATTCTCCAGATCGAGTCTTCCCTCACAGGTCCGAGGATTCTTCTGAGGACTTTTCTTTCAAAGGCGTTAACTAATTTTTCGGACGCCTGAGTCAATGTCCACGTTTCGCTGCCATAGCATAGCACAGGTCTTATTATTGTTTTGTACAGTTTAAGCTTTGTTTTTCTGTGCACATTTTTGTTTTTAATTATTGGAAGTACCGAATAATACGTCTTGTTTGCCATCATTATTCTTCTTTTAATTTCGATGGGTTCGCTTCCATCCTTCGATATGTTTGCCCCGAGATACACAAAGTTGTCTACGTTTTCTAGGTTGAAGTCTCCTATTGTAATATTTTGTCTGATTGGCATGTTTTTCCTAATTTGTGTCATAACTTTGGTTTTGTTTTCGTTAATACGTAGTCCAACTTCCCTTGCTACCGAATCAAGGTTAACAAATATTTCTTTGGCACTCTCCAGGGATCTCGCAAGCATATTTATGTCGTCGGCATATGCTACTAGTTGTGTGGATTTGAAGCATAGTGTTCCGTTGGTGTCAACGGGCAGTTTCCGAACAACATATTCGAGTGTCAAATTGAAAAGCATTGGTGCCAGGCCATCACCTTGTTTAAGCCCGTTGTCAGTTCTAAAGCTGGAAGTCAGATCATTTTCCACTCTGACTTGTGACAGAGAATCGGTCATTGTCATTTTTGTAAGCCGAACTAGTTTCGGTGGAACTCCAAAATCTATCATTATTTTATACAGTACGCGCCTGTCGATACTGTCGTATGCCTGCTTGAAGTCCACAAATATCTGGTGCACATCAATGTTAAATTCCCAGCACTTTTCAAGCACCTGTCTAACTGAGAATATTTGGTCCGTGGTCGATCGCCCAGCTCTAAATCCGCCCTGGTATTCACCAATTACTTTGTCCGCAAAGGGCTTTATTCTCTTTTCTAGAATTTTCGTCAAGATCTTATAAGACGTACACAACAGGGATATTCCTCGGTAGTTTTCACAGCAGAGTTTGTCACCTTTTTTATAAATTGGGTATATGATACTCCTGCGCCAATCTTCAGGAAGTGTTTCTTGCATCCATATGTCCGAGATCAATCTGTGTAGGAGATGTGGTATGCAGGTGTCGCCTGTTTTCATGAGTTCAGCTGGAATTTGATCAGTGCCCGGCGCTTTGTTGTTTGGGTGGTTCCTCAGGGCTGTTTTTACTTCTTCGAGTGTGGGAGGACTCGAAGAGGATCCTTCCTCAGCTGTTACCTCGGCTGTTGTTATGTCTGCTGCTGCTGTTCGTGCGGATGATGGGCTCGGGTTGAGAAGGTGTTCAAAATATTGTGCCCATCTTAGTTTTATCTCTTCCGCATTACTTATAATGTTGCCTTCTGCATCCTTGCAGAGGCTCGTTTTCGGTTTGTATCCCTCTTTCATCCTTTTAACTAGGGAGTATGCGGCTCTTGTGTTGTATAATTTAAATTGTTCGTCCATGTTTTTAATTTCGTCATTATTGTACTTCCGTTTTTTCTGTCTGCAGATTTTGTTTGCAAATCGTCTAAGATCATTATATTTGTCCTGTTTGGCTCGTGTCGGCCGTTCCGTTAATATTTTGTAAGCTTCGTCTTTTCTCTTTAATGCATCTTGGCATTCGTTGTCGAACCACTCATTTCTTTTGCGCCGGGGTTGTTGTCCTATCACCTCCTCTGCGACGGATGTTATGCCATCTTTGATGTTTTGCCACATTTCACCGATTGGTATGCTGGTGTTGTTTAGCATTGTCGTGAAATGCCTCTCCAAGGCTGAAGTGTATTTCGCAACTATTTTCTCATCTTTGAGCTTTCCAATATCGAATTTAGGGACCGGTTGTGTTCTTGGGTGTCCTCGATTTGCTATTCGACATCGGAACTTGGTCTTGACTAAGTAGTGGTCTGTGTCACAATTAGCACCTCGAAAGGTACGTACGTCGAGAATGCTGGAGGCCGCCCTTTTTTCTATTAGAACGTGGTCTATTTGGTTGAATGTTCGTCCGTCGGGAGACGCCCACGTTCTCTTATGAATGTTACGATGCGAGAAGCATGTCGAGCTTACAATTAGGTTTTTGCTGCTGGCGAAATCAGTCAGCCGTTGGCCGTTGTCGTTACTTATATCATGAAGACTGTGCCTTCCAATTGTCCCTAATTATCCTAGTTTGGAGACTATATATTAGTAGTGAATAAGTTTACTAAATTTCAAAGATATCCGTTCGATAGATTTTGAGATATCGAGTCTACCGATTTGAAAAACAGGGTTTTGAGAAAAACGCGACTAAACTTTGCATTATACTCGAAACAACATGGGAGGTTAGTGAATATAACGCCCTGTAACTTCCGAACGGCTTCGAATATGGGAATATCACTCCGCCCACATATTCAACACTATATTTGGATGTAATAAATGCAAAGAAAAAAAACCGATTTTTGGAAACCGTCACACGGGATGACTGCCTTCAGTTATCAAAATTTGTTAAAAATAAAATACAAAACTTTTCCACTGAAACTGATCGAAAATAAAATAAATAATTTTATCTATTCTTGAATTTCTTCAAATTCTTCTAACTTAGTAATTCTAAATCTTGAAGTTTCTAAAGTCTCGTGTACACTAGCACTTGCGACGTTTCTTTCCATAAACGTTTACATTAGCAAATTGAATCAAAATTGCTCTAGGAATCTGCTGTAACAAGTGTTTTGCAAGTGGTTTTTGCGTTTTTGTTTATGAATATAAATAAACAATTAAACGTTGCGACAAATGCACCTCCTACGTTAAAGTAAAATCTGACTCCAAAAAATGTCAGACCATCGATCCCAACTTTCTTGCGAGATACGATCTTCACGCAAGCTTGTTCATTTACTTACTAGTGTAAGTGTATTTAAATTTAATTTCTTCTTTTTATAATGTAACTTTTGCAAATAGATGAAATTGACCGCTTGGAGTCAAAAATGTATTTCTTTAAGGATTTTAGACTCTAGATGAAATCTGAAGCTTAAGTTTAATTCTACCCAAAAATTAGAAACGCATAGATCTGAGCCACAAACAAGATAAAGTTATAGATTGTTTCCTCCATGCATGAGAAATTAAAAAAAAAAATTTAATTTAAAGAAATGAGATATTTTTGTGTTTATATTACGAAGAAATTAAAAATAAAATAAAAAAAGATTTCGGGTATTTACTTTTGTCTATTTCAGACTGATATTGTCAAAAAAATCAATACAGTCGTCGATGTATAGCTTTTTGAAAAGAAAGAGTGTACCAAACCCAGATGAAACAAGTAAAAATGTAAAAGATAAAGCTCATTCAGAAGCATTACCAGAAAATTAATTATGTGTCAATTATTGATATATCACGTTTTTATCACAATGACCTCGTTCAGCCAATACTGAAGGAATACCCCCCCCCCCCCTCACCGATAGCGAAGCGTTGATTTCAATGAAGTTATTTTGAACAATTTACATGGATTGAATAATCAGAATGCTGTCTTTTGTTTTAGTTGTCGTCATTTTTGTTCCAAAATAGGTCATAGTGGTGAAGCACAAGGAAGCATTACGTTTGTTGACAAGCAAGGACGTCATTTGTGGGGAGGGGGGAGGGGGCAGGGAGGGCATTTGCCCTCCCCCCCCCTGAATTTTATATTTTTATATTTTATACCATATACATATAACATATGTATATTTACATATAAAAATATATACATTCATAACATCTTGCCCCCCCCCCTGGAAAAAACTAAAATGACGTCCCTGGACCTTATAGAGGCTATTACCGAACCTATTGCTTCTGAAAGTTCAGCCTCCGCTGGTATGTCCTACCGAGACCTTATCGACGTTAAAAATCCACAACTTGCGATCAACAGTCTTATCGAAGTTATAGTCTCTGGAAAATCAAAATGGGAAGTTTGTTTGCTAGTTGGGACGTTAAAAAAAGTTCGGTTAAAAGCCGTATATAACCCAGTTATTTAATAGAAGACCATACGAACTAAAATTTTGAAAAAAGTCATATATGAAAAAATTATCTTTTTCGTAAAAAAAATACCACCGGACCAATTGGAAAAAAAGTACCAACATTAGATCAAACGGACCAAATATGGCAACGCTGATCCTGAGTATTTGAAAGACTGTGCAGTCGCAGTCGAGGTTGGTGTTCTGTTTAGGTCTTGTGTTTAACCAGCTGGCATAAGACGGTCAGGAAATCTGTGCCGAAATTCACGTTGCATCAAAATCACTGACCATAAAGAAAATAGTCACGGGCATTTTACAATCTTGTGGAGTATAGCATTCCATGGTGGCTTGACGTGTATTCTGTATCTTTTACTTTACAAATATCAATATAAAACTGACAGTAGCCGCCATTTGTAAAAGTTATAACATCTGCCAAAAGGGTATTCATTTCGGGCCACCTTGTATTTGGTGACTAAACAGAATGAGGATTGCAAATAATGTCCGTTTTTTCGATTTTCGACTCCTGAACAATTTTGTGAGGTTGTGATTCTAGGTTGAACAAATTTTTTAGGACTTTTCTATGGAGGCTAAACGAAGAACTTGATTGATTCTGTTGAAACTAGTCGCTTGATCTGCAACCATTAAAAAAATTGCAGTCTGGGTGTAATTTTATTATTTTTAGAGTAGAAATCGGAGTCTCCTTTTATGATGAAATAATGGGTGTAGGTTACTCTGTGGCTGGCAGATTAAATGACAGATTAAAGTCCATAGAGGAGGTTAAGAAATTGAAGAGACGGTGGAGTTTAAGAAATTCAAGCGACGGTGGAGGTTAAGAAATTTTATACAAGAGACGGTTGTGGTTAATAAACTCGAGTGACGGTAGAAATTAAAGAAACTGTGGAGGTTAAGAAGTTCAAGAGACTGTGGGGTTAAGCAATCCAATAAACAGCAGAGTTGAGAAATCCAGAAACGGGGGATGTTTTAAGAAATTCAAGAAGTAGCGAAGAGGTTAATAAATGCAAGAAACGGCAACAACAAAATTGGTGTAACTCTTGTGCACAGCAAAGAGAACAGACCTTACGTTGCGTTTGTGTAACGTAGTCTGACTAAGATACGGTAAAATAAATTGTAACATAAGTTGTTTCGTCGAAATCATCGTAAAAAACTTAGCAGGACTTCATCTTTATTTTAACTTAAGTATTAATTCTTGCTCACAGAACTAATCAATTCCACTTTACATTTCTATAACTTTGTATTCGGTTTCTTTTATTCAAAATTTACATAGTGTCAACATCTTATCATCCATTATAAATATGTCAATAGCAGATAGCACCTTAAATTTTTCAGAATAAACGTCTGAAACTGCTGTAGGGACGTTATTCTCAATTTGTTTCCTTTCTATTCGAAACATGGAGGACTTGCCAAGAGACTGAACAACCATTAACCATTCATCCTAAGCCTTTTAGTTATAATAAAAGTCACGCTTGGCAAAGACGTCAATATCCTCTAAAAGGGCTGTCACTTCCAATGAGTTCTCCAATTAATTTAAAGTTCCATCAATGACTTTCTCATTCTTTACGTATGAAAAAGTGGTTTCGCTCCAATTATATATCACCCGAAGCAGAGGGAAAGAGGGTAAGGAAGTGTCTTAAGAAATTCTATGTTGAATTCAGTGACTTTGTCAAGGATAGTCAACAAGTTGAAGATACATTCATATTGAATTGATTTCGCCTGTTGAGGTAAGGTGAAACATTTCTTTTTCCTCATACCAACATGAATGAAAATTTTAATGAGAAAGTTTTCCCACGTCTTTCCTATTTACGTATTTGGTAGAGTTGTATTACGTACAACCCTCAGTAAAAGGATGCCATCGTCCTTTCATTTCTATAAATGCCGTCGGACCCTTGCCAGCTTATACACGTACATGAAATCCACAGCTTCTAAAAAGAATATTCTGGTCTGTTGCATGAAATTCGTTCCTTCGGGATGATTAAGCTCTGCGTGTGGATGGTCCTTGGAAGCTTCTGTAGTAGCTGTCTAGTGTTGTGAATACCACCCAAGGAGCTAAATTCGAAACAAGTTATGACAGATGGAAATGGCTTTGTAAGGACAAAATGAGGCCAGAATTAAAAGGGCTACAAGCCGATTGTATCATAGTATTTGGTAGATGAGACTTTTTGCAAGTACGTTGAGGCTACTAAGAAAAGACCAAATGAGGTATCACAACGCCTTGTATAAATGTAGGTACACTAAGATGTTATATTTTCTTGTATGCCAAAAATAGGACTATTGATTGTACAATGATAATTACTTTAACAGTACTCCGCTTATATTGCCTGAAAACAAATTTGACCGAATTTGATGCAAATAACCATTTGAAACGCTGGACTATTGAGATATTAGACTATCTCACGCACTTGGCAACATCGTCAAATTTACAGCTCGTGTCACACGGTCAAACGCCACTAGGTCAAATCTATTGTAAATATCAGTGTATATATTACACTGTATGCCACTAGCACCAAATTCTCCAGTTTACACCTCGTTTTTATCATTCAGATTAATTAACGATACATATGTAAGTGGAATCAGCATAAAATGGGTTTGTAATAAGAAAAAGTAGTCTTTTAATGTTTGTCGTTGTTGATGCAGGCATTAAAATTAACAAAAAAAGTGCTATGCAATATGTAATTATAATGTCGTACTTACTGGAGGAAAGACAGAAGTAGTTTAAAATATTTATTTATTTAACCGATCGCTACAAAAAAAGAAATATTCACGAATGACAGTTCCCATTTGACCTATGTTATAAAAACTTCAAATCTGCTTGACGTCTGACCGTTCGTTTGTCTGTCTGTTAGCACCATAGCTGAAGATCGCCTTGACCTACCTATTATCTTGAAATTTTGAATCTTGATGTATGATGGAACTAGTAAGACTAAGTTCGTTAACGGGCAATATCGTTCCACTCCTTCGGGTAGCTGCCACACAAAATGTCCTTGAAACAAATGTTCAAAACATTGCCCGATAACTTTAGACAGGTTTAAGTTACGACTCATAACTCTTATGAGTTGATTTTCCAATAGTTGTAGCCAAATATACGATTATAGAAGAAGGTCGTAGAAATAAAATAAATTTAATAACTCGGCCTAAGGTGCTGTACACATTGCACATGACCGAACGGATTTTCCGATACGAATTTTCCGATACGAATTTTCGTTTTTCTGCTTATTATCAAATCTTCAGTTATTAGAAAATTGGTAGAAATCGTTAATTATAACATTTTTAAGAATATTATAAGAGAAAATTTTTAGAAATTTGTATTTTGGTTGATAATATTAAGAAAAAAGTCCGTTTGTCGGTACGAAAATTTTTGGTCATACGACGGATTCATTTTTCTTTTTATTATCAATTAAAATAACAAATTCGTCAAGATTTTCTTTCATGATATTCTTGAAAATGATATAATTTACGATTATAACCAATTTTTCAATAACTAAAGATTTCACAATAGGTTGAAAAACGAAAAATCGTTTCGGAAAATTCGTTCGGTCCTATGCAATGTGTGCAGCGCCTAAAAGGTATAACGAAATTCGTGACAATGTGAAAAAACCTTTTTTTAACCACTTTTTTATTTCACTTTTGCACACCAATAAAAATCCGAATTTTTCTTTGTTTGATTTACTCCTATAGTTAGTACATAGTACATCTAAATATACGTACTAAGTTTTGACATTGTAGCATAAGCCATTTTTGATATATAAAACACCACCCCAATCCCCTCCCTTTCCATGGACCTTGCTACTCGTATCAAAATTTTATTTTTTTAGTATGACTCTTTAGTGACTTTATATAGTTCACAATTTTTACATTTCTATCCTTTTTGTTTTTTCTATCCTTTTTGTTTTTTGTGTGGTGAATTCCGTAAGGTTTCAGTACTTACACAAATCCAAAATCACTCAACCTCTGGCCTACTTTCTTATCCTAACATGGTTCTACATAAGTTCCTACTTTTAGCCTCTTAGCATAAGCGGTTTCTGAGATCTAGAAACCAATACTTTTCGTCTAGAACGCTCACTACTTTTAACTGCAGTTATTGTAAAATTTTCTAAATTTAAATGACGTAGCATAAAGCGTTTTGAAATTATCACCCAACACTTATGTACTTATATGGGAGTTATTTTTCAACTTTGACCGTGCCCAAAGCTATAACCCAAAGTCTTAATTGGTGAAGGAGAATAGGCTGAAAAGAAAGTTTTGAGTGGTGACAATGTCGTGGGAGGATGGGAGATGAATAATAAATTTAGATTACGATATATCACGAACCAATTCCACTAGGAAAATAAAAATCGGTTTGTGTATAAAGGCTAAAAAATGAATTTTGCTCAAGAACATTTTGTACGGCAAGTGGGCCTAATATGTATGTTAGATCCCTAGTAGAGAAATATTTTTCTTGGCGAGGGGGCATGAAAATCAAAAAGTTCTGACATTTATATCTCGAGAACAAATAATGATGTGTATGATTATTTATTATTACTGAAAATGGGATGCATAAATTTTCACGATTTTCATCATATCTCTCAGGTTTACTTCAATGTTGACCTATAAAAGTTGTCTGAACATGACCAACTTTATAGCAAATACCATATACTTGAAGATAGTATTTTTATGGCTGAATCACCGACTTTTACTCACACATTTGCAAGCGGAGAATAAATATAAGTATACACGTGTTAGTAGCGGGGAATTTCTCATTAAATTGTTTGTTATTTGGCAGTTACATAGTAAGTGCTCCAGAGTAAAGAAATGATTGCAGTAAGCACATGTTAAATTTGAAATGAATGAGAATTGTACAATTTTTTATATATTTATTTGAAAAAAGAAACTGGCAAAGTCAGCTGATCAATTTCCACTGGCTATGATAAAATTGTAGCCACTATGCCATCATGCCTACTCGTTCTTCATCATTTTGCGTATTATGTGGAAACACTATATGGCTCTTGTTCATATTGGGTGATTTTTTCAAAAGTCGTTGCAGTGTAAATGCGGCATTACTGACTATAGTAAAAATAGCCACTATGCTATCATGCCTACTCGTTCTACATCATTTTGCATATTATGTGGAAACACTATATGGCGTGCTCACCTACATATGTTGGGTGATTTTTTTCAAAAGTCGTCGCAGTGTAAATTTGGCATAAGTTAGTGAGCTACGCACATTTGTTAGTTACCAGATGGAAAATTCCATAATTCGGTGTATACGCTTTCATAGTCATTCCTGAAATAGTATACATATTTTCTTAATAGCGCGATAAATTTCCTTAAAAGCATTAAAACGTAATTCTCACGATTCATTAAACACGAAATTGGAGAATTATTAGCTTTGAAATATTGCACATCCATCTGGTAGTGACTAGGCTTCAGAAATTTTTATTAATAACTCCTGGTACTTTGTACAAAGCTGCCATAAAACGACAGCTAAATTAAAACCATTATTATTCAACAGTGTCCTGTATGTCAGATGTTTTGTGGAATATAGTATAGCTTTTGCTAAGCATAGAGAGTACTTATTAGTAATATGATAAAGTGTCTAATCAAGTATGTACATATGTAGTATACATACATATGTCGCCTATAACTTCTATTTTATGCTGTTTTTTTGGGAATCTAACAAGCTCTTATAATTTGGGACATATTCGCGTAAAATTCACTTCTAAAAAGAGTTGAAAAGTATTGAAGTTTATAACAAAACATGAAACTGATATTCTTGACAAATTAATTACCCAATGGATCCCTACGCTAATCAACATAACTTGATATGTATTGAAACATTCGCCGACACATTTTATTGCTTTTCGTTTATGCGTTACTGGTTATTATCTAGTTCTGAGCTGAACTGCTTCTGCCAATTTCCTTAGTCCTTTATTCATGCTTTCTGCATTGTGTCTGAACAAAAGATACTATGACAAAAGGAAGAGCAAGACTAAATGTTCAAAGGATATTTCACATGAACCATACATTATCCTTTTCATCCTGCCATTTAGACATTATGTGGACATCTTCGCTTAGTTGATTCCTAGACAATATACCATCCAAGATATAGACACAAAAAGAAGTAGTTTTTGTCGTTGGATTCAAGAAAAAATTAATGATAAAACCCAGGTGATGTTAAGCTTTCTTATCTTGAATACGAGAAAGACGGTCAGATATGTATAAAACAGATCACATCTTACACATATTGTGTCTACTTTGACAGGGATTTAGTTGTTAGATAAATTGTTCAGAAGAAAGAAAAACAAGGGGAGATGTTCCTTAATGATAGGATGAAGGCATTAGTCCTGTGCGGACAACAGATACATAGTCCACTCCGGTCATTATTATGCGAATGTTTGCTCCAGGTGGGGCGTATTGTTGGTATCAAATTTAATATTTAAGAACTTCTGCTTATGCGTCTTCAAATTACGTTTGTTTTTGTTGAAACATAGAAAAGCGAAACGAGAACTGCATACGTAATTGAATTTTAAGTTAGTGCTGGGAAAGGTGAGGGTAGTTTTTGTATTTTACATATTTTGTGCATGAAACATAATTTCGCTTGACAACTCCCTCTAGTATAAATTGTGGTGAAATCTAAAATCTGCCAACAGCGAAACTTAATTATTTTTCGGCTCAAAAGTTCGGGAAGAGGTTAAGATGGCCACTTTTCTTCACTTCCTAATGAACAATGAAAGTGCTTTTCGCCGGAACATCATACTAAGACGTTTGGCAAAAAAACTTTTTTCTTCACTGCTAAAATTTCGGAATGTACTTTTAGATGTTCCACATTAATTAAAAGTTTCATTAAATTTTGTTGTTGCGTTGAATTGATATTAATTTTAAAATATTTAATTATTTATTTATTTATAACAATAACAATTGAACAGAAAATCATTCCCAATTATATCTACAATTGCCGCGAATTACAAAACAAAACTATTTTACATGTGAATAAAATAGAAAAACAAGTAGTACCTATATGAAATTAAGTAATTAATTATGTATCAGAAGAACAAAAAGAGTGACCTTTAAGTACACTTTGAATGAGTTTAAGGTAGGACTATGAAAACTGAGACAATACAAATTAATGGAGCGAAGTAATCGAATTAGAGGAGAGTAATAGAAGCAATTAATATTGGCTTGAGGTACTGTACAAATGTGACATCTAGTAATGTAGTCAATATTTCGCAGTCTGAGCGTATCCTTGCGATTCGAACTGAAAACAATAACAACTTTATACAAGAATACCAAATCCAAGTATAAACCTCTGTCCTTCATGCAAGATACGACAAGTACTTCGAGAAGTGATTTAGTGAAACGACGTTGAACTGTTTCCAAGGCTCTCACAAGATATGTAAGATAGGGATTCCATACTACTGAACAATATTCTAGATGACATCGGACCAGACTATTGAAGAGATAGCGCAATATCACAATATATGCACAATACTACGATTGATGGACACTTGAAATTTTGACTTTGACAGCTTGTTACATGTAGCGATTTTGGGGAGGAAAAGATCTGTCCACCATTTGCTCGCACCTTCATCAAGCATGTTCATGTCCATTGAAGAAGACAACTGCCGAAACCGTCCACTGAATCGGCCGACGGCGCGTTCAATAATTCGACTCGGAGTAGTCAGCTGTTGGGCTCCTGCCTGCACTTCCCCCGTTAGCTTTAAAATCTCGGAGAAATGGTTCCCCCTCCAGGCGGAGAACTCGACGAAGGAACTTGGCTGGCAAAAAGTCTCTTGGGCTGGGACCACCGGCCAGTGAGGATCGAACCGGACAAAACAGTCCACAACTTAAATTTTATATTGGTTAATAAAAAGAAAAGGAATCATTTATTTTTTATATCAACGTTGTTTAATCTTTATTTTTCGTTTCTTTAATTTTTTTGGGTAAATAGATATCCCGCTACAAGGTTGCGGCTGGGTGCACCGGGGAGGAATTTGGTATTTTCTACTCCTCGCAGTGAACGCGACCTAAAATACCTGGCGCCCAACATTAAGCTCTTGGAGCCTAATTATCTGGAATTCCACGTCTCAAAGAACCACGTCCTTTCTTCACAGCTGGCCGGCAACGCCAAGAAAAGGCGCGTAGCAAGCTAAATGTCAAAATATAACATGTATGGTGTATCATGCCATCTTGTATCTCCAATCATGATTTGAACAAAGTAATTTGTATATGTGTATAAGTAGTGTATCCAAGGTATTACTTTATGAACATGCCTTGTACTTACGGTCGTACATACAGGTCTCAAATCTCAATGCAGTTTTTTTTTTAAACAAAAATGAAGCAAATTTATGTTGTTTTCGTGATGATCTCGGTTTTCTGTCAGATTGATGAAAATTTAAACAAATGTAAACTGTGATCGAAACGTCGGAATAGGTCGATACAATTTTTTACAGAGGCTAACGGAAAAAAATTAATAAACAAAGAATGCCGAATACATGTGTAGTGCCGGGATGCGATATGCTGTAGTTTAGTTTTCGAAATTTACGTTTGATATTAATATTGTCACAACGTCGAGAATGAACGTTCTTGCGCTTGCGCAACTATTCGCTAGTAGCGACTCTGTTGATAATAACAAGAAACTGTACCAGTTTATATGCTTCAAAAAGGTGTCTACCCCTACCACGACAGTTTCCAGTCCTGTATATACGACCGTGCTCGTACCTAAGAGATATGACCAATTGTGAAAACATATACATACATACAAAATACTATTGGGAATTGAATTATAAAAATGTTGAAAGAGAGTTGTAGGTGATTACGTCAAAAGCAACTACATACATAGGCGTGCCGTGAGGGGGGCCAGGAGGGGCCAGGACCCCCCCAGATCCCTGTTTGGACCCTTCCAGAGAAACAGTTGTTGCCCCTTCCAGAAAAATAACCGCAAACACTTTATTTGTCAATTGCGCTGTATTGCGCATTTAAATATGGTATATCCCAACATTAAAATAATTTGCAAATCACATTTGTATACATTAGCTGTGTTTTTTATTCCCGGTTAACCATAAAGCTCGAAAAAATTGCACGGCAAAACAACAACAGTGTGGTTACGGTAACCGCACTGTTGTTGTTTTGCCATGCAATTTTTTCGAGCTTTATGGTTAACCGGGAATAAAAAACACAGCTATTGTTGCAAAATCGTCAAGTATTTATAGAAATAAAAATAAAATTATAAATCTTTAATAATAAAATCTATAATTTCAAATAAATTTTACTCGTTACTAAGCAAGCAAGCATCATTATGTTTGTACATACGCCACATGTCCATAATATCAAAGGATTTAGTTTTCATTTGATAAACCTCATATCGCCGCAAATTTTTTCATGCACTAAGATTAGATGTGAGTGCAAAAGAAGGATTGAAGTGGAATAGACTTTTGAATAGAAGAACTTTTCTGAGAATCATAGCGTTTTTTAATGTTTGTTTTAATGTTGCTAAAATTTGTGAAAGCGTAAGCAGCTCATTCACAACCACTTGGAAGTTGAACACCAAAATATGGTGAGTTAGTTTTTTAAGCTAATGAAGGAATGCCCATAGAAGTAATAACCGTAAGGAATACAGAAAGGTGCGAAACCTCAGTGGCGGTCATACATAACAGATTCGACACCCGTGATAACTTTATCACGTCTGCTTTAAATAAAAATTAAATGAGACTATTATAGTGATATCTTTTCTGGAAAAAAATGTGACCCATTTCTGCCCTCAATTTTTTTCTAGCAGTTCCCATGCTCTATTGTGAAAAATTTGTTGACCTGCTAGAAAAAGGGGTTTGAGTCCGTGGCTAAAATTGCCCTGAAAACTCGCATTTCTTACCCCGAAAATTTCGGCGGTGCAACTCCTTTAACCTCAAATGTGCGACAACATAAGAAAAAAATATCCTATGACAACAGCGGCAACCGATTTAAAAGCATAAATTAAACTGTCAAACGGGTCATACAGTAATTAGAAATCATACGGAGTGTAGTGTAAATATATTTAAATTTTCATAGTAGCTTTTTGACCTGAAAGCGTTCTATTGTCAATTGACCTGTCGGACGGAACTGTTAAAAAAGAGGGCAGAACTGCAATAATTTTGCATCTAAACGGGTCACATTTTTTTCAGAAAAGAAATCACCACTAGATTAATAGATACACTTAATAAAGTATAATGCGCTTAATAAAGTATAATACAATTAAATCTGATTTCTTCTTATGCCTTTCTTAAATTTTCTTTTGTCTCCTAATTGAAAAGAAGACTGTACTAATTAAAAATATTTTAATCGGAAAGTAATAAAATTTCTAATATAAATATATAATAGTATTTGGGCTTAGTTTTTAGGTACAGCTCGAAACTAATTTTGAAAAATTTGGATTTGGATTATGCTTGGACAATTTTAATTATGTATTCTAATAATTTTCATATAATTGGAGGAATTTGAAATCTACTTAGGTAAAAAGCTAATCACTCAATTTAAAAATTTTGAATTTTTTTACAACACCCATCGCAATGGCTCGAACAAGTGTAAAAAAACACGTTTTAAGTTTCATCTCGAAAATATATGAGTAATACGTGCCTCAAGAACCTCAAAGAAACCAAAATTGTATATGTGTAAGATTCCGTAAACACTCAAGTTATGAACATAGGGTCTATATAGTATCATTCTGTGGATGAAATAACTCTAAATATATAGGTGGTTGGTGTACTATCGAAGATGCCATCTATGCTTAAATTCAGAAATTGAAGTTTTTCTTGGAAAGTAAATTTTTGTGCGTAACTTTGTAACGGCAAACGATACGGAGCTTGTGACATCAGTAGATGATCAATGTTATGAGAAAAAGAAAAAAGTCCTTCAGTAAGGTCGAAAATGATGATTTTTAACGTTTAATCACTAATTCATAATAGCTTTTATGTCAAGGACTTTCTGAACCGTTTTCTCTTTCTATAACATAATATTGAGCATTAGAAAACAGATATTCTTGTCCACGATACCAGCTTCGTATTATTAACCATTATCAAAATACAGTCGAAACCGAATGAATATGAAAAACTCCACTAGAACATTACGGCCATTAGATGGTATTTCCAATGGTAGATAACCCATATACGAGTATTTAAAATTACAATCATCCCCAGATTAATATTATATGGCCGTTTTGTCAATACATCGGGACTCATTTTTCAGAATCTCCAATTTTTTTTTTCTGATCAGGGTGAAACTTAAAACATATATTTTTTACACTAATTAGGACCATAAAAAGAAGTAATATAGGTAATGCGAAAAAAATCTCTTGACAAAATATTTTTCAATACAAATAATAGTCACTAAACAGCTCTAAAATTATCTTTCACCAGAACTACTTGTATAAAATATTATAAAATTTCAAATTGCATGATAATGCAAGCTTTCGACTTTTGTTCATTCAATTTAAATTTTCTCCTTTCCAAAAGTTAACTCTTACAAAATAAATTAGTAGCTTCATTTTCATACTCGTTGTAAAACAAATGTTTTCAGAGCGTTGTAAACGCTTTTCTAGATTTCAAAATCTACTTGTAGTCCAGTAATCAGAGACAAAATTTTAGTAAATATCGGAAAAAAAGAACACGAAATCTTTTGACGTAGTTAGGTTCCAATGATGGAGTAGAATAGGGAATCACAGTTGTGATGACGGAAATTTCTATGTGAAATTTCCACACACAAATTACACACTGAATTAGAACATACAACGAAGAAACATGGAACGAGCACTGAGGCATAGAAAAACACGGTAACACCGAACTAAAATAGAACAAATAGCACGTAGAAAACATACAAATAGCAAGAGAACACTGTACTTGAAGCTACAGAAACGGCACGGTAATATTGAATCACAACATAGACAAAACAACAACAACAAGGGATACTTAAGACATGGAATAACGAAAACACAAATGCTGAAAAGAAAACGGTGCACGTTGGCAAAATACCTGAAAAGGTCGATGGGTCCACACAGTGTCTCAGGTAACACCATGCGGGTGCGCAAACCCACCGACAAAGGTACTCAATACTCAGCCGAAGGCTGAGCCCGAAGGGCTCAGTCGGCATAAAGATGAGTCGCGCCCTGGGCGCTGACTCCGTCACCTCAATAGATCCTACATAGGAGGGTGAAATGTGTTGGTAATGAATCGTAACCACATTTGAATCAAGGGTGTACGGAAGTACCGAGTCACCAATGACGAACTAACTTGCGTCCATGGACGACTATTAAGAATGCAACGACATTTGTCTACGCTCCACAGGGAAACCATGGAAAACCTGTGGAATTGCTAAGGCAATTTACGAGAAATTGCAATCGATGGATGCGATAGACGCTGTGCCCGAACAAGTCATTAGACCGAGGCGGACGCCATAGGAGCCTCCGAAGAGACTTCTCAACGTCGGCACACGGAGGGCCCACCGGAACAAGCTACCCGTCCATCGCATCCAGTTAATGCTACGTCATTCGGTCAACCAGCGCCATTTTCGGGCGCTTGTGCTTCCAGCGAAGTTTTTCGTCGTATTCAGTGAAACGACGAATTAGCGGATTAGCGTTAACGGCTGACGCGGAGAAAAACCTCGAGGCACTTTCCTTGAGGAATTCCTGGATAGTGGGAATGTTTGCTTCCCTGTGCAATTGAGTGTTCCTTACAAAACGTGGAGCACTCAGGGCCGCTCTTAAACAATAATTTTGCTTCACCTGAATTTTAGAGATATGACGTTTCGCGGCATGGCCCCATGCCGGTGAAGCATAACACAGGGTTGGCCTGACGATCGCCTTGTAGAGAAGCAGCTTGCTGCGCGGGGAGAGCTTACTGCGAGCGTTATTCATAGGGTAAAGTAATTTGTTGGCCAAATTAGACTTACAGATGACTTTTTGGATGTGCTCACCAAAGTTAAGTTTTTTGTCCAGTAGGACTCCAAGATACTTGACCACTGGTTTCCATGGAATGACGTCGCCGAAGATGGAGATGTTCCCAACAGGGGGCTTCATGCGTTTAGCGAAAAGAATAGCCACACTTTTGTTGGGGTTGACGTTAATTCTCCAAAGTTTAAACCAATTCTCAAGTTTCGAGGCCGCCGCTTGTAATTCCCTAGTGATTACAGTAGGGCTCCAGGACTGACACATAAAGGCAGTGTCGTCCGCATAATATGCGGAAACCATGCGGGCTGTGCCGGGTGCATCTGCCATGAAGACTGAAAATAGAAGGGGTGATAGAGTTGACCCCTGAGGCACTCCGGAACGAATGGGTTTCAGCTGCGAGCGTTCCCCATTCAGCAACACTTTGAACGACCAATTGTCCAATCACACTAATCGCACTAGTTTAATGGGAAAGTGGTATTCCAGCAATTTGAAAAGTAGGCCATTATGCCAAACCTTGTCAAATGCCTTTTGCACATCCAAGAAGATCGCCCCCGTGTAGAAGTTTTTGTTGAACCCTTCAGTGATAAACTCAACAACCCGTACCAGCTGGGCCGTTGTAGAGTGCTCTGCTCTAAAACCAAATTGCTCGTTAGGCAAGACGTGTTCAGTATCGATATGTTCCTGAAGTCTTCTAAGAATAGTTATTTCTGCTACTTTCGCAAGGGCAGACAATAGACTGATTGGGCGATGATTCTGTGGGAAGCGGCCGTCTTGCCCGGCCTTAGGAATCATAACCACGTCTGCGACTTTCCAGAGAGTAGGAAAATAGCCGCATCTAAGCATGGCATTAATGATAGCCATAGCACGGAGAGGGAGCAACTTACAGGCAGAGTTGCGAATACCGCAGGGACCAGGAGCTTTCTTCTCCTTGAGGTTCGACAGAATCAATTTGATTTCACCAGGTGAAACTGGAGCGAGAGCGAGTTCATCAATACCTTCAGAAAGAGAATTACTAACTGATCGATCAATATGCGCGATATGATCGAGGTCAGCATGTTGAAAATTAGGACTACATTGCAATTCAAGAGAATTGGCAAAGCATTCCGCCTTTCCAGAATTAGAGTGAATAATGGTGCCGTCGGGGCCATGGAGTGGACTCGCTCTAGAAGATTTTTTTCGGAGTACCTTGGATAATTTCCATAGCTCACTATCCTCTTCAGAAATGAGCTCAAGTTTCGTCTGCCAACGATCATTGAAGAGATCGTTCATGGCATGTTTAACCTGCTCATTAAGCCTATTACATTGTGTTTTTAGATTCGGATCCAAAGTTCTGCGATAACGCCTTCGAAGACGATTGCGTTCTTTTTTTAAATCCCTGATCTCCCTAGGAAGATAGCCTTTAGGATTGTCAATCAAAGTGGAGGTAGTGACCTTTTCAATAGACTTCGCAATGCGGTCTTGAAAGGCTCCAACTACTCTGTCAAGGTCCTGAGCAGAATCAACTCTCTCGACTTTCTCGAGTGCCTTATTCATGGCATCAGGGAACTTGTCCCAGTGGACGCGACGAATGGTGATTTTGTCCGGTCCGAAATTGTCCTCCCCTAAGAGGAGGATAACTGGACAGTGATCGGATGATAAGTCATCAACTGTAAATATATCATGAAAGAGAGATATATTGGACAAAATCGCAATGTCTAATACATCAGGTCGGCCATAAGGGGAGTAATAAGTTGGTGAAGAAGGACCAATTACTGACATATTATTTTGGTCCGAATAGCTGTGCAGAGTTCTACCCCTAGCGTTCGTAGTTCTGCTATTCCAGCTGGGATGTTTTGCATTGAAGTCCCCACATACGATTGTGGGACAACGCGTAGAAAAATATTTTTCTAATTGCGACGAAACTAAGAGGCAAGTAGGTGGGTTATAGATAGAGTACAAGTACAACTTCCCAACTGTACTTGTATTGATGACAACTCCAGTGGACTCCAGAGTGCCGGAATCGATTCCCTGAAGGGGAAAATGGTCTATATCATTTTTAACATAGATGGCAGTACCACCACCTCTCCTACCTACTCTATCAGTTTTATAGAGCGTATAATTACGCAAGCGTGGTTCGTCACTAGCATTGAGATGCGTTTCTCCAATCAGAAGTACATCAAGTTGGTGCTCCTCAGCACCTAATGTCATAGAGAGCCTTCTGCTTTCTATCCACCTCAACAAAGACCAAGGGCATGGGCGTATTGTCATGAATACGCTTCATGCGGACCACATTGATTGGTTTGAAGCCTTGGTTAATTAGGTCCTCCATGACCTCCTCGGTGGTGATGGACTCCAGCACTCCCCGGAGAACTACTTTCAGATTAGTTTCGCCTTTTAAAGCGAAACTATGGAAAGGAACCTTGTTGGACTCCAAATGTCTCGTGATGCCTCGGAATGAGGCAATAGAAAGAGGCTTTAGGCGGACGCCCTCAGCCGTGACAGATGCTGGTTTATGCTCCAGCTTAGCAGCTTTTAGTGCCCTCTCAAGTGCGCACCAACCGATTTTAGTCGTTATAAAAATGTCTGGAATCCTTCCTTCCCCGGATGGAGCGGAAGCTGCGACATTTGCATCAGGAAGAATCGCAGTTCTATTGGACCAGCCGGATTCGTCCGAAGAGGAAACGGGGCCGTGATATTTCGGCTTCCTTTTCTTGGCTACTCGGGTGTAACCGACCTCATTAGCACGTAGCTTCGACGTGCCAGGAGTGGCAGACATGTTTGCCCTGGGAATAGACAAGTTGACAGCAACTAAAGGAGAAGAGGGTCCAGTTAGGTCTCTCAATTGCTCCGAAGAAGATGCCTCAGCATCTGTTTCCATATTCTCATCGTCATCCTCATACTCAGCAACGACCGCTTCGGACTCTACTTCATCCTCCTCCGCATCCGTGACGGAGTCACGGGATGAGGCGATGGTCGAAGCATCGGATTGCTCCGCCTCGACACTAGAACGACGATTAGGTTTCATCGCCTTCCTGACGCGCTTCCTAGGAGAACACTCCTGGGTGATACTATTCAATTTCGCAGTTAGGATAGCATTTTGCTTCATGAGACGGTGAATCGTCTCATAGGGCTCACCAACGTCGACTGCCTCTTTGGCAGTCGAACCCATCGATGACCTGGAGTATTTATGTGCACCGTGTGAGAGTATTTATGTATAAGTATGTAATATAATATATGTGTTATGTTATATGTGAAAACAATATAGGTTATTAGCAAAAGCAAGCAATGTAATTACAGCAGAAGCAATAATAAAGATTCGACCTGAAGGACAGTCCGTCCCTGACAACCATCGACCGAAAGCACTTAAAGTGTCTTTTCCGAGCCTATCACTTCGATAATTTTCGCAAAAAATAAAAAATCCCGACACGGAAAGTTTGTATCCAGATATTTACGCGCACTAAAGTATTTGATCGACACGGAGAGTTTGTGCACGGAACAAAATAAAACACTATTTGATCACTAAATTCACCGACACGGAAAGTTTGTACCGGGAAAAATCGCACTCAAAATATTTACCGACACGGAAAGTATGTGAACGGAGTAATAATTCGATAATAGAAATAAAATAAAATGGTATAGCGGTCCCTCATCAAAGTACTCGCGGCACTAGTGCTGCTTGACTTTCGCGAACGAGAGTCAATGAGCAATGCCACCAGACCACTTGATAAAGGGAAATTGCGAGCAAAAATACCTTGATATAAGGGCACCTACGCAAGAAAAGGCGCGAATAATGCCGACTGTCACTAGATAAATTAAACTAAAAACTACTAAAATCGCGAAGAGGCAGCGAATTTTAACACAAACGCGACGAAGAGTTTGTCACGAGAGTTAAACGTGAACAAAACAAACAGTAGCTTACTAAGTTGACAGGGCTTCCATCACTAAATGGTTTGCCTACTAGAGGAAGTATAAGTGGATTTTCTAATTCCCCTTCGACCAGGACAGTGCTGAGCCAAGCAGGGACCCGCAGATCGACGCACTGAACAACGGAGACGCGCAGGGCAACGCAACGGCACACCAAGCAACGCAACGAAGGCGAACTGAGCAACGCAGCACAAAGCAACGCAACAAGGCGAACTGAGCAACGCAGCACAGAGCAACGCAACGCAGATGCAACGCAACAAAGGCGAACTGAGCAACGCAGCACAGAGCAACACAACGAAGACGCAACGCAGCAACGGCATGCTGAGCAGCGCCACGAAGGCGCAATGCTAAGCAACGCAACGCCGGCGTACTGAGTAACGCAACGAAGGTGTACTGAGTAACAGTACGGTGACACACCGTACAACGCAACGCGAAACAACGCAACGGAAAGGCAACGTACAGCCCACGATAACGACGTACGCAAGCAACGCAACAGCGACGTGCTGGACCACGTAGTGACGGCGCAGAGCAACGCAGTATGACGCAACGCAACGTAGTCGAGCAAGAAGCGAACACGATCAATGAAGTCAACAGGATCGAAGAACAACAACTTGAATTATTGAATTAGATTATGAATTAATAGTGTATTAGCTTAAAATAGTCAATAAAGAGAAGTCTTAAACAAGAAATATTTTGTAACGAAACCCTGGCACTCGGCGAGCTTACCTCGGAAATTCGAGTCGTTACACAGTTTTAGACCAAAATTTGATATGGCGTGTGCCCGAAATATTGAATTTTCGATTTGTAGCCGCATTTTGCATTTCTCGCTAAAAATGGTAAGAACCAAATTTATAGAGAATTTAATTCTCTATCTCTTTTATCGGAACAACTTTTTTCTAAAATCATTATTTATTGCGTTATTAAAAGTAAAAGTTGTTCAGATAAAAGAGATAGAGAATTTAATTCTCTATAAATTTGGTTCTTACCATTTTTAGCGAGAAATGCAAAACCCGGCTACAAATCGACAAAACAGAAAATTCAACATTTCGGGCACACGCCATATCAAATTTTGGTCTAAAAGTGTGATTCCCTATTCTACTCCACTACCTAACTAACTACGTCAAAACTTTCGTGTTCTATTTTTTTCTTTAAGAATTCCTAGATTTACTGGACTATTGCCAAAATTATGCGATTTAATCAGGCATGTACTGCTTATGAAGCTATAATAATTGAAAATAGTTATAAAGACGTAGCTACTGTAGCTACAGTAGCTACTGAACTTCAATGGCCCCCCTTGGAAGAGTAATATGAGCGCCACTGCGAAACCTCATACACCCGTCACCCTGTATCGGCAATATTTCATAAATTCATTTTTGGGCGATTGTGAAGAAAAACCGATCAAGTAAAAAAAATCGCCCAGTCTGGGCGCAACTTCATTATTTTATGGGTAGAAGTCCGAAACTTGTTTAATGCTGAGATGGTATACAGCGGACAGACGGAATTTTTTTTTTGGATTTAACTTTATTTTTACTTATCCCTTAAACGTAAAAATAATTTTTTTTTAGCATAGCACATTTTTTTTTAAATTTCATGTCGATCACAATACTTAATTATTAAAAAGTAATAAAGTAAAACAATTCGATATCACACGTGTGTAATGTATTCAAACGAAGTTAAAGTTCAAGTACCAATAATTAACATATACGAATATGTATTTAACTTTCTTAGTTTCACATATATTAAAATAGCCGCGTACCGCGGCTACGCTCACGATTGTTTGGTGCTATACTATCGTTACTCCTGTTGCTTCTGTTTCTCCCGTTGATCCCGTTGCTCTCATTTCTCCCGTTGCTCCCTTTTCTTCCGTGGCTCCCGTAGCATCCATTTCACCCGTTACTTCCGTTGCTCAATTGGTCTCGTTACTCCATCCTCTATTCTCCATCCTCCATCCTCTATCCGCCATCCTCCATTCTGCCTCCTCCATCTTCTATCCATTATCCTCCATCCTCGATCTTCTATACAGGGTCCGCCACCCTCCCTCCTGCATACTACTATCCAACATCAATCGTCCAACTTTACCATTTAGTAATAGGAACGCACAGCTACTACACTGAAAACGTACGAACTTCCGCTAAATCATATGAAATACACTCAAATGTTGAAATTACTCTCATATTACCAATTGTAAAATAAATTTCTTAACAGAAACCTTCGCGGGCGTGCGCTAAATATATCAGCGAAGTCGGATGAATAGTATAGGAAAGCGTACGGGACAAACAAACAATTAGAACACTAGGGTACAAAAATCGCGGGAAAGATTGAAAAATGTCACAAAAAAAAACAATTGTTTTTGATTTGGTCGGTACCAAACTTCACAGGAACTATCGTAGGACTACTCTACATGTTCTCCAACAAAAAATTATTGGGGTGGTTTCCAGATAAAAAATTATTGGGGGGTGGGAGGTTTTTTCAGACAAATTTACACGTCGAGTATAAGTTACATTTAGTTATGCGCTTGTAATTACATCATTTGAGGGGGTTCAACCCCCCCCCCCCCCAACTGATGTGGCTAGGACCCCCCCCCCCCCACCCCGTTCGCGCCTTCCTAAATGCCATTAAAACGCGAGGCACGGAGAATTCAGTTCTCAAGTTTCGGTGGCATCGGGAGAACACTCATTTTAAAAGCTGAAACTAATCAAAACATATCTTCAAAATGCAATGCAACAAAAAAAGACTCATTGAATTATCCATCATTTCAATCGAAAAAGAAATCAATACCACAGTTGATTATGACGATACAATAAATGGATTTGCAACTTCCACAGCACGAAAGAAGATAATTGTTTAATAGCAACTCTCTATATCGTTTTTTTTTTAACTTTTAAAGAAATGTCGATAGATAACAGCATATAAAAAGCAAAATGTTTTATTTCACAATTCTTTACAAATTGAAGGGGCGCCACTGGAAATTTGCACCAGGGCGCCAGAGGCCTCGAGGAGGCGCTAAGTAGGTATAAGTTAAAGGTATAGTATTCAGGAAGTTATTTTATTGCTAACTGTAGTCTGGATGGCTTAGTGGCGACAAGTAATTTTCGAGAATGAGATTGGGTGCCGGACTACCAGTTCACTTAGTTGTAAATGTATGTACCTGACTTAAATTCGGGGTAATAATCACGGACGAGCGTGTGGCTGATCACTTCACTTTCTAGTGTTTCATTTGTCTAGTTTGGGCTGTTGCTCCATTGATTATTATTATTATGTTTATTTTATTTCTTTCTACCTCTTTCTGCCTGATATCTTAAACAGTTTCACTTTCGATTTTCCTTTTTCTTGGAATCGTTCAATTTCTTGAAATATTCTGAGCACTATCAAAGCATTCGAACATGGAAGACTTGCCGGAAAACAATTTTGGACTATTGGCTCGAAATAGTACGGAAATGCGGGCTTTGCCGTAGTGGAGGAAGAGGAAGAAGAGTTTGTTTGCGGCTGATAAAGAACGTGAAGTGGTGTTCTTTGTACTTTTAAGAAATATGATATATTGTTTTGGATCCTGAATGGTGTAGGGGTGACGGTGGGGGTTCTTACCTCTCTTCAAATTATGAATTCATTTTCTTTACCTGTATTCTAGAAAAGGTTTTTTTACATAGGTTGTATAAATTTTCACGAGTTCTTTAGGTCTGATTGGATTCCGAATAATTTTTCATTTTCAAGGGCTTGTTTTTTAGTCGCTTAAAACTGGTTCTCAAGTTTTTTTCCTTTTCAACCCTCGAGAGGTGTGACAAAAATCATTTTTTTTTATAAAATATTTTAGCATAGATCTGCTACGAAACCAACTTTGGTTATAATTACGTGTTCTAGTTTTAGTTGTTTTTGAATGATCCTGTTCTCTCCAGTTTTCCTATGATTCTTTTCGAGTGTATCAGTGAGAATTACCAATCTGCACTGGAATTATTTTTTTTATCAGTTGTTATCCTTATTTATTTATGTATATATTTAAAATTTGTTCTATGTTTAATCGAAAAATATAATCACACCGCTGTAAACTAATACTAAAAGTAATAACCACACAAACATGAACATCTAGTGGCGAAATTAGTTCCCGTGAAAATTGAACGAAAAAACATAACGCAGTCACGATCGGCTGCAAGCCAATCGTATGATACTCTAGATGGAATACTGAACTCCGATTTATATTTTATTTGGAAATACATATATCAAAAGAATGAGAAGTGCACAAGCAATTATTACATGACCTTTTACTTACAGGTTGAAACTATTGTATAGTGGCTACTCAATTTTTTCCTTTATAGAGAGTTCCATAAAGTAAGTTTGGACATTTTACAGAATTTTTGTATGGTAACTACATGAATGACTTATGGGATATTTTTCATATTAATAGTTTCAGCTGCAACTATTATAAAACCAACGTATACAAAATTTCAAAGTCGTAACGTAAAGCGTTCTAAAGCTATCGTTCAATATTGGTGAACACGTGTTTTAAGGACTTTTGTATGACAGCTACCCGAAGGAGTCGACGGATGGCACTAATTAATGAATTGCGTCTTGGTTTTGGTATAAAACTAATTCCTGTAAAATTTTAAATTCCTGCCTTAACTCGTTCTGGAGTTATAGTGGATTCAGCAAAAAGCACACATTTTTGAAGGACTTTTCTAGACTGCTACACGAAGGACTCATGCGATTTGCATAATATTCGGAACTTTCGTTTCAAACATTATAAGCCTTAAGTATGCAAAATTTCAAGTTCTTAACTTGAAGCATTCGAGCAATAATTGTGAAAACGTGTTTTAAGGACTCTTGTATGGGAGGTACCCGAAGGAGTAGAAGGATATCGCCCATTAACGAACTTAGCCTAACTTTTTCCATTTTACAAGTTGTGACAAAATTTCAACTTCCTAGGTCAACGCGTTCTGGAGTTATCGTGCTAACGGACGGACGGACGGACAGCAAACGGATTTGGGGGTTTTGGCCAAAAATAAACACAAAATAATATATAACTTTTTTTCGTCCGAGGCTCGGTTCTATGCGTTACAAACTTTTCGGGCTGGATTAAACTTATAATACTCTATATGTTCATCTAGAGTATAAAAATAGCCCAAAAAGGAAAAATTTCGCGCCAAAATCAAGCTGCGGGGAAACCGTTTTTTTCTGTCTGTGCAAAACCGATAGGAAAATCATGGGGGATGTCTGGTAATCTTGAAGGAGGTTGGAGACCTCGTTTTGTAATATCGTAGAAAACGAAAGTAAATCATTTAAATAACATTTTCCTGCTGGGGGACAAGAGTGAGACATAAAAAAAAGAATTGAAAAATAACATCAAAATCAATCATAAGTGGCCCCTATCAAGTTCAAAAAAAAAATTAAAAGTGAATAAAATTATAGCATAAAACACCAGTGATCAGTGAGATAAAGAAACCATTCCAAAAGAAACAACCAATTTTTACATAAGTGCGCCCCTGTAACGAAAAAATAACAAACAAAACAATTAATGACAAAGATCTTCTTCGAACGCCGCCGACAGATGCTGCACGTATGGACCCCACCTTTGGTTAAGTTTAATATATGTAAATAATAAAAAAATATATAATGAACGCGAAAACTCATATCTAAAATTAAAATTTTCTTGAATATAAATTAAAAATTTTCTTAAAAACTAATTTTTTTTTTAAAAAAAGTCGTGTGTTCAAATTTCAGAGCAGAATGGTAGTGTAGTCTTCTTTTGGTGTTTCTTTTTATTGATTTTCGTCTAGACAATTTTGGGAAAAACTAAAGGGCACCACCTCACTTCGAAAATTGAAATTTTTATTTTTCTTTCAATTAAGGGCCAATTTGAAGGCATTTCCATTTGTTTCCAGTCCCCGCACTACCTAAAATAAAAAGATATGGCACTTTAAAAATTTGCAATTTACTCACCATTTTCTGTCACTTTTACTTCAAAATGACAATGTGAAGGGCACCAGCATTGCCAGATTCAAATTTTTGTGGTATTTAATGACTTTTCGGATTGCACCAGCATTGCCATATTCAAACTTTTGTGCTCTTTGTTCCACATCAGAATTCCTGAAGCAAAAATTAAAATGGCGGCAATAGTTTGAAAACATTTACAGAAATTATTGTTTTTGGGTGACAAATGCTTGGAAATAACTTTATTTGCAGGTAAAAGAGTTGTCATCCGTTATAAATACAGTATGTTTATTTGTACCTTTGTTGTTGTTGTTTTTGCGCGCGCAAAAGCAACAACAACAAAGGTACAAATAAACATACTATATTTCTCCATTTTCAGGTTGGAACGGATGACAACTCTTTTACCTGCAAATAAAGTTATTTCCAAGCATTTGTCACCCAAAAACAATAATTTCTGTAAATGTTTTCAAACTATTCGCGCCATTCTGATGTGGAACAAAGAGCACAAAAGTTTGAATATGGCAATGCTGGTGCAATCCGAAAAGTCATTAAATACCACAAAAATTTGAATCTGGCATTGCTGGTGCCCTTCACATTGTCATTTTGAAGTAAAAGTGACAGAAAATGGTGAGTAAATTGCAAATTTTTAAAGTGCCATATCTTTTTATTTTAGGTAGTGCGGGGACTGGAAACAAATGGAAATGCCTTCAAATTGGCCCTAAATTGAAAGAGAAATAAAAATTTCAATTTTCGAAGTGAGGTGGTGCCCTTTATTTTTACCGAATTTTGTTTAGCCATACATAAGAAAGATGACGGGAGAGTAGGTTCCAAGGATCTTGGAAGATCGACGCTGAGTCGGGTTTTATCTTCCCACCTCCATGCTCCTGAGAAGCCGGCAAATCGTGCTGTAGGATTCAGAGGAGCCCATTAATTCTGATAGGAAAATGTAGGCGACAGTCGAAGCCTAAAGAATTTTTCTTACAGAGGGTGTAAGCGAACCCCAACTCGCAAACAAATTACGCATTTTGATATTCCAGTGGCTATAACTTCGATAAGGCTTTCGACCGCAGGCAGAATTCGCAGAAGCCATTGCTTCGGTAATAACCTCTATAAGGCCCTTATAAAAGTAAATACCAACAGCCTTATGGAAGTTTGTGGACCTTAACTTTGATAAGAGTTCGATAAGACTGTTTGAGCGGAAGTTTGTAGTCATTAACTTCGATAAGACTTTGGTAAACTGTTGAGCGGAGGTTTGTGGACAAACTTCGGTAAAGCTTCCGTAAGGCTTGATAACGCCTTAGTTTTTGCATGGAAAAATGTGCGCCAAATTAGTTTGATAAGACTGTATCGAAGCTTTATTAAGGTACGAAAATAAGGCCTTATGGAAGCTAGTTTTCTTTTTGGGACACGTTTTCACGAATTCCGTCCTATAAAATCGATAAAATATCAAATTAGTTTTCATTCTCTCGACCTTTTTTATATAATATTTGTTTGTTGTAAGCAAAGAAACAAACTTACCCAGCGTAGAATCTAGTATAGCTCTGATATTGGTTGGACTGAGACCTTTAATTCAAAATGAATGTATTGTATTCACATATTCACATACGAATACCAATTATTTCTATGTTTACAAATTAACGGATAGCGAAATATATTGAGAATGACTTCGGTAAAGTCTTACATCCTGAATCCGTGCGAAGAACATTACGATCTGCTGGATATCATGGACGAATCGCAAGGATGAAACCGTTTATATCTACAGTAAATCTGCAAGAGCGACTTGATTTCGCTAAGATGCATCTAAAAAAATCTGCCAACAGTCTGGGCGCAACTTTATTATTTTTCCGGCAGAAGTTCGGAACGAGTTCAATTCGGGGATGCGGTGTATGTTATCATGTGACTGAAAACCTAACAAAAAGTTCGGGAAGCGTAGTGTAACATATGAATTACATAATTGGGTCATATTCCAAATGCGGTCTAGAAAAAAAAATTAAAAACAGGTGATTATTAAACAAGCCCGTGTGATCAGACCTGAGAGATATGGTGGAATTCATGAAAAGTATACAACCACTTTACACCCTCTTAGGGGTTTAATTTCAAAAAATCTTGAAAACACATTCTAGGTATTCATATGAAGAATCCGTAGAATAAAAATGAATTCAATATTTGGAAAGACCTAGTAGATATGACGAAAATCGTGAAAATATATGCATTTCATATATACTGATATTTTTTTTTGCCCCTGAACGCCAATGTATATTCGATTTTTTTTTTATCAGAATTACTTTTCTAGTTGATTTACTTATACGTACTGAGTTTCAACTTCTTAGCACAAGCCGTTATAAAGTTAAGAGAAACACCTCCCACCCCCGTACCATACTACCCCTAAAAAAAAATATATTTTTCCAACATGCTACTGCTATAGGTCTATCTAATTTCGAAGTTTCAGCTCTCTATCATTATAGGTTCTTTAGATATAAACATCGATACTTTTTCCTTCTCACCCTTCCCCACCCTCACCCTCTACACCCACACCCCCAAAATTTGTTTCCCTACTAGGGTTCTGTTAGGTCTACTACTGGTAAGAATTTGAAGTACACTGTTATTGAGATATGAAACGTGTTATTTTTGAAAAATTCTAATCCCCTCCACTTCCGTGCTCCTCCACCCCCATCAAACATTTTACTTTGAACAATCTTTATTTATCAATCTTTATAATCAAACTGAATTTTGTTTTTCTGGTCCAATTTGTTTGTGAGATATCGTAATCTAAAGTTTTTCACCGCCACTACCCCTACCCAAATATTTTGTTTCAATCTACTCTCCTAGTATAACTACAGATATTTGTTAAGTTTTAATTGCTTGCCACTAACGGTTTAGGAGATAAAGATTTTAGAATGTGTCGATCTCGACTTTTTTGCGTTTCGTACGCATTATTTCCCCCTCCACTCCCACACCCCTTCACCCATATCAGTAATTTTCTTGCAAATGGGTCCACTATCAAAGCTCTATAGAAATTCCAAGTTTCAGCCTCCTAGCATAAGCGGTTGCTGAGATCTAGAAACCAAAATTTTTCGTCTAAAACGCTTCCCCCACCTTCCCAATCACATCTCCTCCCCTGAAAATATTGTCAATTCAAGGGGTCTACCAAGTCTATTCTTATAAAAAATTTTAATTTAATAGGTCCACTGGTTTGAGAGCTACGAGCCTTCAAAGGATTTTGCGTGGGGCGGTCGACGTACGGCGTACGGCGGACAGACGGGAGTGAAAATTTTTATTGCTTTTTTCGTGTCTACGTGGACAAAAAAATTTTGAGGGCAGCAAATTTTTTTTTTTAAAATCAATAACAATACCGTATTATAAATAATAAAGTAAAAGGACTTCGAATTTTGGAAAACTGTACTTTTTACGGATGAAAGTCGCTTCAATATGTTTGGTTGCGATGGACCATGAAAAGTTTGGAGAAAGGCCAACACTGAAATGAAGAAGATGCATCTTAGCGAAATCAAGTCTCTTTTGCCGATTTACTGTAGATATAAACGGTTTTTTCCTTGCGGTTCTCCATGATAGCCAGCAGGTCGTAATGTGCTTCACACGGATTCAGGATGTAAAATTTTACCGAAGTCATTTTCAATATATTTCGCCAGTTCAGGTGCACTTATCTTAAGATTTTTTCTCACTTTTCTCACTTTCTCTACAACTGATCGAGTATTACGCTTACTTAGCACTCTAGGTCGCCCAGATCTTGGCTTTGTATTATCGATACTGCCAGTAAATTAAAATTTTTTTTACAATTCTTTGGACGGTGGACGACTCACTTTAACTATTCCGTCGATTTTGCCCAAAGATTTTCCTTTCTGTCGCAATCTAACAACTAAAAGGCGTATATCCTTCGAAATTTCTTTTCTAGAGCTCATTTTTCCACTATTTCAATGCAATCGCTTATCGAAACTAATTTTAAACAAATAAAGTGAAATACAAAAAAGCAATACAATCAACAGTTTTCAAATTTCGAAGAAATGACAGTTAAGAAAATGCAATTCGTTGAATTAATTTTGTTGCATGTAGACTTTTGTGGTATGCTCATCGCTCCTTTCCTCGTTTTTATAAAGAAATAACGATTTTTTTTGTTATTTTTTGTTACTTTATTGTTTGTTTCATATTATTGCATATTCTAGCTGTTTTAATTTGAATATAGTGTTTGTTGTTTTCTTTATATAACATAATTAAGCGGTGTATGTAGACTTTTGTGACTAAGTGTATATGTCAGGCCGGGACGCCGGGAACTTCTGGGAAAGCTCCGTACCACCAATTGTAACGTGGTTTCGCTGAAGGTTGTATGATACCTTACCTCCTCTAATAAATCAATAATTCTCCATGATGAAACAGCAGATCAAGTCCACACCAGCCTTAGAGACACCAGACAACCCCTGACCAAGATTAAAAACAATAAAAGTGTAAAACTAATTTCCCTAACAACCACAGAAATATTGACCCATATTTCAATTATTAGTTCTTAAGAGTGGTAGTTTTCTATTAAAGCACAGCTCGAAAAATTTAAAAATTAAAAGAAATTTGTTTTTTTCTCTATTCTTTTCAATTTTTTATAACGATGTGATTGTATTTAGAATCTTAATATTAACCCTATCTCAATTCAGTGGCGTGGCGTGATAATTCAACAAGGGGAAGCAATTGGTTAATATCCACAATTTTTAATTATTATTCTACTTATCAATTTACTGTATATTGATTGAACCTCCTCCATTAGCACACAGCAGGGATCTAGGAGGCTATTTGGCACGTTGGTGCTTAGGTTGTCAGTCGCAGTCACCTACACCTAGCTCATCATTAAACGCTTTCCGGACTTCTATCAAAAAAATTATAAAGTTTCGATCATAGTACCTACATATTGGCAGATTTTTTTTATTTTTTACGTATTTTTCGGAATAGAAGAGTCAATAGAAATAAATAATAATAATGAAATAATTCTATCTTATTAACCCTAAAAGTTTTTCGGAATTCGTTAAAAATGCTTGCATCAGAGTTTTCTTCGATTCAATATAATAATAGAAATAAAAGTGAATTAAATATCTCATTAGACCCAATATATAAAAATTCTTGAAAATGTGCACAACCTTTTTACACAACCTTTTTACACAACCTTTTTACACACCCTGAGGGGTTGGATATCGAAAAATTAAAAAAAAATATTTCTAGGTGCTTACATAAAGAGCTCGCAAAAGTAAAATTTTTTCCGGCATGTCCAATATATGTATATCACGAAATCGTGGAAAAATCCCTTTTCACGGACAATTGTTTTACTCAACCTCTATGCTAATAAAAATCAATTTTTTTTTCTTTAATTACTTCATATACATACGTACTAAGCTCCAACTTTCTTCTTCATAAGCTGTTTTTGAGATATAAAAAATCACCACCCATATATTTTTTCTGGGATACCTCTTTATTAGCTCTATGTAGTAATTTTACTTTATTATTTTAATAATTAAGTATTGTGATTGATTTTTTAAAAAAAAAAATTTGCTACCCTCAAAATTTTTATTTTCACGTTTCATAACTAGTAAACGCGAAAAAAGCAATAAAAATTTTCAGTCCGTCTGTCCGCCGTACGCCGTACGCCGTACGCCGTACGCCGTACGGCGTCCGCCGTACGCAAGATCGTTTGGAGGCTCGTAGCTGCCAAACGCTTTGAGATATTATATTGAAATTTTTTTAACGAATAGATGGGGTAGGCGCCTTGAAGTGATCAAATTTTTGGGGGTGGGTGTGAGGGGGAAGGAGGGGGAAGTGTTTTAGACCGAAAATTTTGGTTTCCAGATCTCAGTAACCCCTTATGTTAGGAAGCTGAAACTTGGAATTTCTATAGAGCTCTGATAGTAGACCCATTTGCAGAAAAATTGTCAATATTGATCAAGGGGTGTGGGAGTGGGGGGAAATGTAATGCGTCCGAAACCCAAAAAAGGTGAGATAGACACATTCTAAAATCCATATCTCCTAAACCGGTAATGGCACACTATTCAAACTTAACAAATATTTGTAGTTATACTAGGAGAACAGAATGAACAATGAAAATTTTGGGTGGGGGAAGTGGTGTATGGGGGTGGGGGGTGAAAAACTTAAGATTACGATATCTCATGAACCAATTGCTCTAGAAAAATAAAATTTGGTTTGGGTGTAAAGGTTGACAAAAAAAGATTGATCAAAGTAAATTTTTTTAAGTGGGAGGTGGAGCATAGAAGTGGAGGGGATGAGAATTTTTCAAATCAAACACATTTCATATCTCAAGAACAGTTTAAGATAGATGCTTAGAATTTTTACCAGAAGTAGCGCTAATTAAACCCTAGTAGGGAAAAAAGTTTTGGGGTTGTGGGTGTGGATGGTGGGGGAGGGTGAAAAGGAAAAAGTTCCGATGCTTATATCTTGAGAACCTGTAAGGATATAAGCCTTAAACTTGGTATTTAGATAGAGCTATAGTAGCGGAATGTTGGAAAAATAAAATTTTTTTTAGGGGTAGTATGCTACGGGGGTAGGGGGTGTTTTTCCTAACTATTAAACGGTTCATGCTAGAAAATTGAAACTCGGTGTGTATATGTAAATCAACTAGAAAAGTAATTGTGATAAAAAAAAATTTGAATATTCATTGGCGTTTAGAAAGGGGGGCAAAAAAAATTATTTGTTAATATAATAGATATAAAATTCATATATTTTCACGATTTTCGTCATATCTACTAGGTCTTTCCAAATATTGAATTCATTTTTATTCTACGGATTCTTCGTATGAATACCTAGAAAGTGTTTTCAAGGTAAAAATAATAAATATAAAATGCATATATTTTCACGATTTTCGTCATATCTACTAGGTCTTTCCAAATATTGATTTCTTTTTATTCTACGGATTCTTCGTATGAATACCTAGAAAGCGTTTTCAAGGTTTTTTGAAATTCGACCCCTAAGGGTAGTATGGTACAAGTGGGGGTGTTTTTCCTATGTATGGAACGGCTTAAGCTACAATGTTGAAACTCGGTGTGTATATATAAATCAACTAGAAAAGTAATAGTGATAAACAAAAATTTGAATATTCATTGGCGTTCAGAAGGGGGGGGGGGCAAAAAAAAATATTTGTAAATATAATAAATATAAAATGCATATATTTTCACGATTTTCGTCATATCTACTAGGTCTTTCCAAATATTGAATTCATTTTTATTCTACGGATTCTTCGTCTGAATACCTAGAATGGGTTTTCACGGTTTTTTGAAATTCGACCCCTAAGGGTAGTGTGGTACAAGTGGTAGGTGTTTTTCCTATATATAGAACGGCTTAAGCTACAATGTTGAAACTCGGTGTGTATATCTAAATCAACTAAAAAAATAATTTTGAATAAAAAAAACGAATATCTATTGGCGTTCAGAAGGGGGGCAAAAAAAATTATCTGTGAAAATAGAATGCATATTTTCCCACGATTTTCGACATATCTACTACCTCGTCCCAAATAATGAATATAATTTTATTCTATGTATTCTCCATATGAATACCAAGACAGTGTTTTCAAGATTTTCTGAAAATTGACCCCTAAGGGGGTGTAAAGTGATTGTGTACTTTTTCATAAACTATTCCATATCTCTCAGATCCAATCAGATTTTCACTTCCATGATCTTGTTCTTTTTGATAGGTTTTCACTCACGTAGTAGCCTACACCGCATTTCAGAATTGAACGCGTTCCTTACTTCTGCCGGAAAAATAATAAAGCTACGCCCAGATTGTTGGCAGATTTTTTTACCTTTCTATGGTTTGTAGTTTTTAAAAAATAAAAATTGATGTTATTTCCTTTCCACGCCCTTCTACCATCAGCCCCTTCACCAGTACCTCTAGAATTTGTTTTCCCAGTCAGAAGAGTACTGGACCTAACTCCTGTAAAATTTCTAAGATCATACCTATATGGTACGGTTCTTGAAATATAAAAATGAAATATTTTAAAAATGGCCCCATTTTTGTGGTCTACCTCTCAATTTTATATTCAATGAACTTCTCCGCATATCCTATATACACAAACTAAATTATACCTTCCTGATTGATTCGAAAGATATTCTAATCCAAAGTTTTTTACCCCAACCCCTACTCACTACCTTCTGATTCAAAAATTTTACTCTTGATTAATCTGCTACCTATTATTTCTTAAAACAACTACAACTTTCAATCTACTGACATCAACCATTCAGAAGATACGAATCTTAGAATGTTTCAACCTCAGCTTTCAAGCACTCCGAAGACATTGCTTTCCCTCCACTCCCACACGCCGCAAACCTTATCGTAAATTTTGCAGACAGGTCCACTATTATACTTTTATATAAGTTCCGAGTTTCAGCATCCTAACATACCATAAGTGGTTCCTGAGATCTAATAACTTAATTAAATATGTACAATTGAACTATTTACCACAATTCAATTCTTCAATCAGAATTCAATTCCAATCCTACTCTGGTAGCACCAATTTCTGATCAGATCTCTGCTCGCTGCAACCTTCGCCGTTGCAGCCAAGAACGTGTTGTACGAAGTACGACCTGTGCAGATTGTGCAGAGATGCATAAATCTCATTGCTTCCACCGAAGCTTCTACCATGCAGCGTGTGTGTGAAGTCACAGTGAGTTTACAGCGAAGTTTCTTTTCGCTTGCCGTGGTGCTGCCAAGTCGTGTGGCTGTGTGCGATTTTCGCGTGTAGTTTCTTACGAACTTTTATTTAGACTGTGAAAATGTGTGAAATAAACATTTTTTTTTACGATTTTTCTGCGCGTGAAATATTTGATTACATGTACATTAGTAGTAATAGTTTGTGATTAGGTTTGTGTCTCTAAAACAATGGTTGGAAACTTAAAGCTAACAATGGCTGTATTGAAATAAAATTAATTAGATTGTCTTGAAGGAAAAATGGTTAAGAAAAACGTATTTTAGATAAACTATTTTTCAGCAAAGTGTAAGGGAAGCAATGCTTCCCTTGCTTCCATGGACGCCACGCCACTGCCTCAATTAGCTTCTATCGATCCTATCATAAAATGAATTTTCATATAATTTCGCTACCTACATGCGAAGCTTTTCCTTGTTGAAAATTTATAATTTAGATCAAGGATTTTTTCCTATATCACAGACCGTTGTAGCTATGTTTCCAGTACTTCCATTACAAGGGTGGTTAACTGAAAGTAAGCAAAAGTCTAGTTTGGTTTTGAATTTACAATGAGAGGGTTAGGGTGACAGACCATCCTTCAATGGAAGGATTGAATTTTATGAAGAGCCGAGTCTGAAATTTCATTAAACTTTTACCGGGCTTTAGTTATGATATACGACTAGTAAGGCGAAGATGACTTCTTTCACGGGTAAGGTAGTCAGTTATAGGTATTTATATGGCTAGGAGATAGTGAAGAAGAATTTCTTAACGTTCCGTAGTATTCTTAAACGTTTCATACAGGTGGTGGAAATATGCAAGGACTTTGCTGGTAACAAATGTTTTTTTTTGTTTAAATTTCCGAAAGAGCTTAAAGATTTTATGTCTGTATTGAAAAGTTTGGGTGGAAATATCATTTTAAAGCAATTTTGCTATTACAGCAAGGACATTGATTTTCAATTTGGGAAACATACATTAAAGATTTTCTATGGATAGAAAATCCTAAATTTAATGCTCCTTTAAACGCATTGAAGTCACAAGTTCCGCTTAGAAACTGCGGTGTGGCTTTTCATAAGCGTTCATTTGCCTAGATGGACACACACAGCATAGTTGGCTCGAACGATTTCCTGATTAAGAATTGTTTTTTAATCTACTTTCCCAGTATGCTTGGAAATTTAACGAAAATGAAAGGATTAGAGTGCTGAGGGAATATGTAATATAGGTACCAATGAAACACAGTAATATGGGCATGTGACGAAACTAGCAAGAGGACGTATGAGCCACTGGATTTGAACATCATGTATTTCTGTCGTATATTCGTTCAGCAAACAACCGGTATCACGTGAATTGAAATTTTAAATAATTAAATTGGAATGTGACATAAATTGAAACTGAATGTTACAGGAATCGAAGTCATTATGGATTTCACTGTCGTTTGATTTGTTACAACTAATCGACTACTAGTGCAAAGACAGTTGACTGGTTTTTAAAGCTTTTGGACTGGATATTAACCCTTAAACACACATTTTGCTGGTGCATCGTTTTGACTTACAATTCGTTTCATAAAATGAATACTTTATTTAGAAAAAAAAGTTAAGAGCAAATCTTTAAAGAGTTCAACGCTAGCGAATACTTTCTACCATGCTGCCAGAATGACATTCCAAAAGAACAACTCTTTTGCGGTTATCCATGAATCGAACCATCTTGGACTCTTTTTGACATCTTCATAAAAAATCTGCTAACAGTCTGGGCGCAACTTTACTATTTTTCCGGCAGAAGTTCGGAACGCGTTCAGTTCTGAGATGCGGTGTAGGTGACTACGTGACTGAAAACCTAGCAAAAAGTTCGGCAAGCGGTTAGAAAAGGCTCGCGCTAAACTGCTTATGCCGCTGCCACAAATAACATTTGAATTACATAATTGGATCGTATTCCGGAATGTGGTCTAGGGGTTGAAAAAGCAAAAAAAAAATTGAAAATTGGTGATTATTAAACAAGCCCGTGGAAGTGTTATCTGTAGCTCAGTTCTGTAACTTATGAATGGGAAATTTCTCACCAAAACGTCATAGTGAGGACGAATTGTTGCAGTTTTGTCTTTGTATTCTCGCCAAATGAGAAAGGACCGTAATTGACGTCATAAAGTATGACGTGCATAGTTATGTGCATATGTAGTTACATATTTACTGGGGTTAGTTTTCTTAGTTTTTTATAATTTTTTGCGATAGAATTAATGTTACAACTCGCCATCGGACAATATGGTATAAAATATGGCGGCTATTGTGGTATACCTTTTCTTATGCTTTCCCATACATAAATTTAAATTATGAAGTTGATATCATGAATTGGGTTCTACTACGTCTAATATTTACGTATACTTGTACACTCTTGCTAAGCAGACATTTTTTCTTATTTTTTATTAAAATTATTATCTTCTTAAAAATTTGTTTTTCATATTTTATTTTTGTAGGCGAAATGCACATTAATTCATTTTGTTTAATAAAAATAAAAATAAACATAATAATACTGTTATACTATAGATTTATTAATAATTCAATATAAAATTAGGACAATACCTTTGTATATATTATTTGAAATAGATTTCGGTTAATATGCTACAGCAGGGGTAGCCAACCCGCGGCCCGCCTTGATTATTTTTTCGGCCCGCGAGATTATTCACACTAAAAACAAAAATTTCTTGCGATACCATATTTTGATGAAAAGTGTATTGTGCCCAGGGTTTTCACTTTACTACAATTGTAGTAGATCTACTACACTTTCATTACCTTTACTACGCCACTACGGTCACTAAAATCTACTACAGTTTTGATGTGTCAACTGTCGCATATAATATCCGGCAAGCATGATCTACTCCAGAAATCAACTTATCAAGTGACAACCCTGATTGTGTCGTATGTGGATTTTGGTTTTGTTTTATCTGCCGTCGTATGTGGATTTTGGTTTTGTTTTATCTGCTTTGAAGATAAATGTTTTAATATACCTGCTACTTCAACAACATATTTGAAATAACCACATTCAGGTATTTAAGCCAGGTGGGTCATTCCATCAAAAATCGCAAAAAAGGCCAATTTTGTGACCGTTCCATCGCCGATTCTTTTGAAAATTTGTGTACTTGAAGAACTAGTGAAAAAAACTTTAATTATAATTTTTTTTTCTATCTCATTTTTTTTTTGTTAGTATGTTAAAGTTTTCGCAAAAATGGTGTCCAAATCCTCTTTGAAAATTCATATCTCTGTTAATTTTTATCATAGAATAATAAAAGAAAAATAAATATAGTAATAAATAATAAAATATAATAATAAAAGAAAAATATAAATCAAATTTATCCTTAAATTTTTTTTGTCAAGGATAACGATTTTGTCCTCTACCCTTGAATATCTCAAAATACAAACTTTTCATTTTCTTTATTTTTTTTATATTTTGTGTATTATAGTGTTTTTCAAAACATATCAAAAAATCAACTCTCAATGGGATCGGGGTAAAAAAATCGAAGAACATCAGTGCTTCTCAATTTTTTATAGAAAAGGGGTCATTCCATCAAGAATCGCCAAAAGTGTAACCTTACCATCGCCGATTCTTTTGAAAATTTATCTACACGAAGAATTAGTGAAATCTAAATTTTTTCTTTCTATCTTATTTTTTTTAGTAGTTATAGTATGTTAAAGATATCGCATAAAAGGTGGCCAAGTCTTCTTTAAAATTTCATATTTCCGGTAATTTTAATTCTAAAATAATAATCGGGGCTCCGGGAAAAAAAATCGAAGTTCAATTAAATATATCATTGCAAGAAAAAGATAACGTTACAATCGACACATTTAATCACATCAAAGCATTTCAGTAGAAATTGTTTTTGTTGCAGTTGAAAAGTAATAACGCTCACCACTTTCCAATTTTTAAAGAATTTAAGAAATCAAAATGTAACAATTACATCAAATATGCAAAACAAATAAGAAAACCTACAGCAGCTTCTGAAAGCCGATTTAGTAATTTAGAGCTAGACATATACAACAATCTTTTTGAAATATACTTATCTCCCTTTCATGTTGAAATCGAGTCGGCCCAGAATATCTCTAAGTAAAACTGGTTGATTTACAGTGCAATATTGAATTAAAACACATTTTTGAAACATCAGAATCAAAAATAAATTTTATAACACTTCACAAAAGACAAATTTTCCAATTTGAGAAATCTGGCACAAAAAGTTGTTAGCGCTTTTGGTTCAACTTACACCTGCAAATCGTTTTTTTTCGAAAATGAAGTTGACCAAAAACAAAACACGCTCAAATATAATGGACGATAACCTGCAACACCAATTATTATGTGCAAATAGCCAAATTGAGATCGATTTGCAAAAACTAAGTGAAAGAGTAGAGAAACAAATATCGAACTAGTGAATTAAAATTTTTTGAAAATACAAGGTTTTCCGGTGAATAATTTTAAATTTATTTTGTGTGACGTTTCGACTGAGTCCTTAATCAAACAATCAATCAATCAATTCGAAATGTACTGTGAAAACATTCATCAAAAATATTTTCAATGACTTCATTTTTGTTTTATTTCATTTATACCTACTTATATATATATTTGTTATATTTAATTTTTCCTTACAATGTACGTTTCACCTCAAAAAACTGGTTATGGTGAATCAAAATCTTATATGGGGAGATATAATATGATATATGGCCCGCGGCGTTATGATGCATTTCTATAGTGGCCCGCAAGATCATTTGGGCTGACCACCCCTGTGCTACAGTATACCGTATTACCCATCCATTGTATACCACATTACCCGCCAAGTTTTCAAAATGCAATTTATATGCATAGTGACATATTTTTCAAAATAAATAGTCAATGAATTTAAAAAATAGTCTAAATTAAATGAAAAAGTCTGCCAACAATCTGGGCGTAACTTTATTATTTTTCCGGCAGATGTTAGTAACGCGTTCAATTCTGAAATGCGGTGTAGGCTACTATGTGACTGAAAACCTATCAAAAAGAACAAGATCATGGAAGTGAAAATCTGATTGGATCTGAGAGATATGGAATAGTTTATGAAAAAGTACACAATCACTTTACTAGATGAACCCTTAGGGTCAATTTAGGGGTCAATTTTCGGAAAATCTTGAAAACACTGTCTTGGTATTCATATGGAGAATACATAGAATAAAATTAAATTCATTATTTGGGACGAGGTAGTATGTCGATATGTCGAAAATCGTGGGAAAATATGCATTCTATTTTCACAGATAATTTTTTTTGCCCCCCTTCTGAACGCCAATAGATATTCGTTTTTTTTATTCCAAATTATTTTTCTGGTTGATTTACATATACACACCGAGTTTCAACATTGTAGCTTAAGCCGTTCTATATATAGGAAAAACACCCCCCCCCCCCACTTGTACCACACTACCCTTAGGGGTCGAATATCAAAAAACCTTGAAAACACTTTATAGGTATTCATACGAAGAATCCGTAGAATAAAAATGAATTCAATATTTGGAAAGACCTAGTAGATATGACGAGAATCGGGAAAATATATGAATTTTATATATATTATATTTACAAATAATTTTTTTTGCCCCCCTTTTTGAACGACAATGAATATTAAAATTTTTTTTTATCACAATTACTTTTCTAGTTGATTAACATATACACACCGAGTTTCAACTTTCTAGCATGAACCGTTTAATAGTTTGGAAAAACACCCCCTACCCCCGTAGCATACTACCCCTAAAAAAAATTTTATTTTTCCAACATTCCGCTACTATAGCTCTATCTAAATACCAAGTTTAAGGCTTATATCATTACAGGTTCTCAAGATATAAGCATCGGCACTTTTTCCTTTTCACCCTCCCCCTCTACACCCTCAACCTCAAATTTTTCCCTACTAGAGCTTAGTTAGCGCTACTTCTGGTAAAAATTCTAAGCATCTATCTTACACTGTTCTTGAGATATGAAATATGTTTGATTTGAAAAATTCTCATCCCCTCCACTTCTATGCTCCACCTCCCACTTACAAAATTTTACTTTGATCAATCTTTATTTGTCGACCTTTATACCCAAACCGAATTTTATTTTTCTAGAGCAATTGGTTCATGAGATATCGTAATCTAAAGTTTTTCACCCCCCCCCCATACACAACTTTCCCCAACTCAAAGTTTTTCTTGATTCTGTTCTCCTAGTATAACTACAAATATTTGTTAAGTTTGAATAGTGTGCCATTAACGGTTTAGGAGATATGGATTTTAGAATGTGTCTATCTCGCCTTTTTTGGGTTTCGGACGCATTACATTTCCCCCCACTCCCACACCCCTTGATCAATATTGACAATTTTTCTGCAAATGGGTCTACTATCAGAGCTCTATAGAAATTCCAAGTTTCAGCTTCCTATCATTAGGGGTTACTGAGATCTAGAAACCAAAATTTTCGGTCTAAAACACTTCCCCCTCCTTCCCCCTCACACCCCCACCCCTAAAAATTTGATGACTTCATGGAGCCTACCCCGTCTATTCATTAAAAAAATTTCAATTTAATATCTCAAATCGTTTGGCAGCTACGAGCCTCCAAACGATCTTGCGTACGGCGTACGGCGTACGGCGGACAGACGGACTGAAAATTTTTATTGCTTTTTTCGCGGCTACTAGTTATGAAACGTGAAAATAAAAATTTTGAGGGTAGCAAATTTTTTTTTTTAAAAAATCAATCACAATACTTAATTATTAAAATAATAAAGTAAAATGACAAGAAACTAATTAATAAGTATTTGTGGGTAATATTAGTTGATTTTTATGATGAATCTTTACGAGCAATAGAAGAAAAAGTTAAGGGTATACCATATTACCCGAAGTTACTCTACATATTATGAAAGCTTATTGGTTTTACCACAAAATTAATTATAGCTGGAACTACTGTGAGTAAATTTGATGGATTCTGAGACGGTTTTTGGAGTGAACTTTAAACGGACCAAGGTACAACTACAGGTTGTACCTCGGTCCGCTGCTAGTTGTACCTTGGACCTTATAAAAAATAATTCAATTTTTTGAGTAATTTATCACTATGGACCCTCGTCGGTCTTCACGTAGAGGCTTTTGGCCGCCACTGCAACCTAAACTCGAAATCCTGAGTAAATTATTACTCAGGATGTGTGTTTGTTTGGCAATTTATCCAGATCGAGAGTAATGATTCAAATTCGTATTGGAAACACCAGGAATACTGTTGTTTTTTACTTTATTATTTTAATAATAAAGTATTGTTATCGAATTTAAAAAAAAAAATTTGCTACCATGACAATTTTTTTTTTTACGTTTTATGACTAATAAACGCCAAAAAAGCAATAAATCAGTCCGTCTGTGCTCCGTACGCCGTACGCAAACTCGTTTGAGGAATTATAGTTCCCAAACCCTATGAGCTATTAAATTGATTTTTTTTTTCTGAATAGACATGGTAGACCTCTTGAAGTGAGAATTTTTGCAAGGTTGGGGGTGCAAGGGGGAAGGTGGGAGAAGCGTTTTAGACGAAAAATTTTGGTTTCTAGATCTCAGCAACCGCTTACGGTAGGAGGGTGAAACTTAGAATTTCTATAGAGCTTTGATAGTGGACCCATTTGAAAAAAAAACGGCTGATATGGGTGAAGGGGGAAATAATGCGTCCGAAACGCAAAAATGCCGATATCGACACATTCTAAAATCCATATCTCTTAAACCGTTAACGGCAAACAATTAAAACTTAACAAATATCTGTAGTTATACTAGGAGAGTAGGTTGAAACAAAATTTTTTGGTGGGGGTGGTGGCGTGCGGGAATAGTAAAGATTACGATATCTCACAAACCAATTGCACCAGAAGAACAAAATTCGGTTTGGGTATAAAACTTGACAAATAAAGATTGCTCAAAGTAAAATCTTTGAAGGGGGCGGGGGAGCATAGAAGTGAGGGGGATAAGAATTTTTCAAAAATATCACTTTTCATATCTCAATAACAGTGTAAGATAGATGGTTCAAATTTGAACTAGAACTAGGCCCAATAGAACCCTATTAGAGAAAAATAAATTTAAAGGTGGGGGTGTTGAGGGTGAGGGTGGGGAAGGGTGAGAAGGAAGAAGTTCCGATGCTTATATCTTAAGAATTTGTAATGATTTAAACCTTAAACTTCGTATTTAGATAGAACTATATTAGTGGCATAGTGGAAAAATAAATTTTTTTTTAGGGGTAGCATGGTGCGAGGGTGGGGGGTGTTTTTCCTAACTTTTGAACGGCTTATGCTAAAAAGTTGAAACTCGGTACATATATGTAAATCAACTAGAAAAGTAATTCAGATAAAAAAAATTTCAATATTCATTGGGGTTCAGAAGGGGGGCAGAAAAAAATTTCAGTAAATATAAAATACATATATTTTCACGATTTTCGTCATATCTATATTGAATTCATTTTTATTCTACGGATTCTTCATATGAACACCTAGAATGTGTTTTCAAGATTTTTTGAAATTCGACCCCTAAGAGAGTGTAAAGTGGTTGTATAGTTTTTTATAAATTTCACTATATCTCTCATGTCTGATCAGATATCAAATATCTTTTCACTTCCACGGGCTTGTTTAATAATCACATATTTTTAAGTTTTTTTCTTTTCCAACCTCTAGACCGCATCCCGGAATATGACCCAATTATATAATCCATATATTACACTCTATTCTAACCGTTTCCCGAACTTTTTGTTAGGTTTTCAGTCACATAGTAACATACACCGCATCCCCGAATTAAACACGTTCCGAATTTGAACTAGGACCTTCGGCTTAGATTTTTTGCAAGTAAAATTTGATGTTCTTAAGTTTCTTTTAAAGTTTAAATTTTGTTGTAAGTTACAAGTGTTTTAATAAATTGTTTGTTTTGATTTCATTAAATGGAATATTGCTAGTACTTTAATTTAAATTTTTTAATATCTGGATAGTGTTAATTTTACCAAAAAATTTGTTACAGTTTAGGATGTGTTCGAGATAAATTATTTCATTGCATTGTTCACATTAAGGCGGTGGCTGCTTCGTAATTTTGTGGAGGTGCGCGATTTTTGTATGGCCGAGTCTTAATATTGTAATGGCTATAGAATACACACGTGGAATATTTTTGTTATAACGTTCTTTTATTTAATTTAATTTATGTTTTTATTTGAAAAGACAAATCTAGTAAATTTATAAATTAAAAAAAAAACAAGAAAAATCCATAATATGAATAAGCAACTTTAGAAAATGGTTTGTCTAGCTGAAATAAACAGTAGTATAAAAGAGGATTCGCTGCAGTCTGCTTCAAAATCTCCCCACTACCTCTGCGGGTGTAATTTCAGCAAGAAAGTCCCTTTTGTTTACAAAATTTTTTAATGTATGTAGGTTAGACTGGTCCGAGGTACCATCACCATCACCCATTACTACAAACATATTTTTCTTAATTATTTTCAATGGTAAAGAAGGATTAAATTTACGGTCAAGACCACGATGAACTTAAAACTACGATACAGTAGAATATACAACTTAGGGCCGGTTCCACAGTGCGAGCTTAAGCTTCAATTTCAACTTAAGCCTTTGCTCAAATGGAATCACTATTTCACAATAATGTTTTAAGGCTTGAGTAGAGTTCAACTCGAAACTCAACTTAAGCCAGTGGATACGAGAGCTTAAGTTTGAGTTCGGATTTTAAGCAGGCGAAGTGTCAAATGGCAAGTGTAATTTTCCTGTTAGAATTTTTATACATTTTTAAATTTACTGACGAGAATGTTCACCTCAAAAGCCATAAAATTGTGACTCTTTTTAATTACAATCGCTTTCTAGTTTTTAACGGTATTTTTAAAAATTTTAATAGCATTTTGACATACGTAACTTTTTAAAACAGTGGTCTCCACAATTCATTAAGCTTAAGTTACTGGCTCAGGTTCAACTGAGCCAAGGCTTAAGTTAGTACTGTGAAATCGGGTTAAGTTTATAGTGCAGTTTATTCTTAAGTTTAAGCTTAACTAAACTTCAGATCAAATTTCAACTGTGAAACCGGCCCTAAGAATATCAGCCGATGCTTACAGTTAAGAAATATAGTTGTTAAGATATCTAAAAATAAGAAAGTCTGTGTTTGAATTTGAATTTAATTTTTTTCTAAATAAACGATAGCATCTATATATTTAAATATTTTTATGTCAAAAATAGCTTCTTTTGTTCTATCTCAATTAATTTATCTTCTAGACTCGCTTTAACAAACTGAGACCAAAGCTAATGCCGCAAGTACACACGCATTGCCCGATACAAGTTAGCGCGAATGTCTAGGCGCGTCTGTAAAGGGTACGCACAAGTGCTACAAGCGAGTCCCATCGAAGCGAATGTTCAATGCGAGTGTTTTTGGCAGTGGTGGGGGCTACCAAGTGTTCAGTTCGGTCTCAGAGGGAATATGAGCAATGCATTTTATACTGTATGCAATACTGAATTTCTATGCAAGATTATTGCAATATGTCTTCGCATTCTGAAAAATGTATAGAGAATTATTCCTTGAACTTTACAGAAAAAAATTTGTATGAAAAGTATGGTAAATATGGTAATTCTTCCATCCATTGAATAGGAATGTTTTCGAAATGCATACTTCAGAGGGCTTTTTTCTCGCTGGATAGTGTCTTCATGCAATGCGAGTGAAGGCGCGTGTGTACATGGCACACGAGTGCTGTAAGCGAGTCCCTTTGAAACGCGTCCAAACAGTGCCAGAGAGACAAATGTACGCGCATCTCAATTTCATTCGCGAGCTAACGCAAATGGGCCCTTTACACACGCGCCTCGCGCTAACGCACATCGGTCAATGCGAGTGAAGGAGAGTGTGTACTTGCGGCATAACGTTTAGTTGCAATTGACGATAGGACTGAGGACATTCGGTCCAAGGTACAGCACCTTCCTCTACTATTTGTCCATGTTAATCTTTTTACCTTTAGGTACACATAAGTTCTACCAAAAGATCTACTGAAGACGTCAAGCCACCGGCTTTGTATAACGCTCTTTGAAGCCAGACAAGGGAGACAAAACAGGACCGTTGTTGTTGTTTTAGCGTGTTAGTGAATGAGACAAAACAGGGTCGTTATGTCAATTTGCTGTTGAAGTATATACGTATATCTCTATCTTCCACCCAATTTAACTTGTTGGTTAGATTTTTTTTAAAACTTCTACAATTGTAAAAAAAAAAATTTTTATTTTTTTTGTCGCTTTAAGGGCGGGGTAAGGTTTTTAAACATAATTTTTGCTATTTTTTTTTATTTTTTTATATGAATGTATAAAGATTGCAAGAATGTTGTGTCAAAATTTCAAGTCGATCGGAGCAAAATTAACGGAGTTATGAGCAGTTTAGAGGTGTACGCACTCGTATGTGATGCCTAGTGTGCAAAACTTTAAAGCGTTTTTCTGAAACTTGTCATTTTTGAAGTCGGTGTACGTTGTAACTCAAAATGTATTGCACCGTTTTTTTTGAATTTTTTTTTGCTATTTCTAAACATAATTCACCAGGTAGTGACGTCGAGTTTTTTTTAAATTTACAATTATTTTTTATTTAACAATAAGGATTTTAATGATTTTCTTAGCAAAAATCGCGTTTTTGACTTTTAAGTGCTACCAAAAATGGAAAAATCGGTTAAAAGAAAAAAACTCGACGTCATTACCTCGAGAAACATCTCACCTAATAAACGCAATTAGACTTTTTTGTTTTGCATGATCTTGTCACGAGCTGTAGCGTACACCGCAAAACAACCTTTTTTCGATACGCCTGCGGAGATTTGCTGCGAACGCCTTATTTATAAATATTTTGAAATGAAAATTTTGGAAAATGTAGTTCAGATGTTGTATTAATATAGAAAAATGAAACAAAACAATCCAGCATTACCGGTATCGTCCGAAAAAATTCTTAAAAATATGCCTTATTTTCACCGAATCAACCTTACCCCGCCCTTAAGGCTTACATTTTCTTTTAAAGCAACTACAATCCTCGATATATAACGCTTCAAACCAATATGCATAATTTTTTATATGCTCCTTGGAGCTCTCTTGTAATTTTGTGCTTCGTGTAAAACTTTTCAAGTCCCTGTAACCATTACCGGTTGACCAAGTATTTCTTGCTGTACTAAGAAGCACACACAGTACATCCGCAAAGCCACTAACAGGACTCGTACCAGCTCAATTAAAATGTCCTGCATGTTTTTTTCCTTCGCCTGTAATTTTGATCGCCGGTACGAAATGAAGTTCTAAAATCTGGCGCTGCTCCATTTGTTTTTCGTCTTGAAAAAGGCGTTTCAGAAAGTGACATGACTATATCATGAAAAGGATTCATATTTTTAAACGAAATGACTTACCAAAATCCGGAACTAATAAAGTCACACCCAAAACACAACTTGTACTTTCCCACACACAGAAAAAAAATCACCTGAATGAAGAGAAAACGGTGCAAACGGCCATATAATTGTGAATGTCACCAAGAAGCAGCATTAAGCTTGTATTACACTGTTTGACCAAGTGGTCAAATTGCAGTAATATGCAATGCGAAGTAGGCGAATACAAATAAATTTTACAGTGAGATTTATTTGGATTCGCCTACTTCGCATTGCATATTACTGCAATTTGACAGCGTGGTCATACAGTGTAATACAAGCTTTATAGTTTTACTACATACAGTATGTAAAGTCCGTATTCGTACGGTCCATTTTTTATGGGTACCCTAGCATTGTATCCTTAAAACAATAAAAATTACCATTCAGAACTTTTTATCTTTCTTCAAAATACTTAAACTTTAGCATACCATGCAGAATTAACTTTAATCTTCTTGCCATTCGATGATTTTTTTTAATTTTAAAATTTGATGCACTACTGTTTCAAGTAATGAAACAATACGTTTTTGCGATAATTCTCGAAATTCAAATTGAAAACAGCACAATGCAAAATGTAATCCATTATTATTTTACATTACTATATGTTTAATGTTAAGCTTATTTATTGTATTATTCTTAAAATTCTTTTTTGAAAATGGTAGTAGATTGTGCTACCCCAAAAAATCACCTCACGGTAACACTGTACAAGTGATCATTTTCATTCGCATACTAAAGCTAATTTCCTCAGATGAAAAACCCAAGTTTTTCGAAATAGCTTTGTTGCAACACGGCATGAGTGAAGCAGAGGCTGCCTTAGCAGAGGCTGGAAAAGCTAAAGCTTGTATTACACTGTTTGACCAAGTGGTCAAATTGCAGTAATATCCCAGCAAACAACGTGAACTCAATGTAGTATTACTTTTGACTCACTATGTGATTGTGAATTCATTTTAACATTTGATTTTCATTAGAGCTTAACATTTTGATCAAACATTCTACGAAACGTTTTACCCTGAAGTGATAATCATTAGTGACAGTTAGATAGAATGTAGAACATGAGCTTCTAATGAATGCAGCATTTGAGGTTCTATTTGCAATCACCTCGAAAGCATGTATTACTTTCACTCGGTGAATAAAATATGGGCTCATATCAATCGTGCATAGCTCGAGGTGTAGTAACCTATCACCAAACTAGAATTGGTAATACGTTACCGAACTTTCTTCTCAGAACTTACTGTGAGAAGGTAATTTTGAGTAAAAATGGAGGTACTTTTTAATATGTATATCTTTATTAAAGTTATCCGAGTTGTTCGGTGGACAGTTCAGAACAATGTGGTTATGGATTCTCCAATGAGAAAATGTCCTGGTGTAAGGACTGCCAAGTCATTAGGATCGAATGATAACGGTGTAATCGGCCGTGAATTTAAAACAGCTTCAATCTCGATTACCAGAGTATTCAGATCTTCGTAAGTGAAAAGCTCTGAACCAATTAATCGTCTAAGATGGTGTTTGAAAGATTTTACGGCCGCCTCCCACAGACCACCAAAATTTGGTGCTCTTGTGGGTATGAAGTGCCACAGTATATTAAGTATCTCAGGAAATGTGCTGCTTTTTCTTGATGTTGTTGTGACTTGAGCAAATTATGAAGTTCTCTCTGCTGGTTGAAAGCTCCAACAAAGTTTGTGCCGTTGTCCGAGTAGATGTCTGAACAATATCCCCTTCTTGATATGAATCTTTTCAAAGCCGCTATGAACGCATCAGTTGTCATGTCACTGACTACCTCCAAATGTACAGCTTTGGTAGCGAAACACACGAAAACAGCAACGTCGACCTTGATTTTATTTCTGTTCCGATGTCTTTTCTCCTTGATGAAAAATAGGCCACAGAAATCAATGCCCACCTTGGAGAATGGTCGGGAGTGAGTCATCCTAGATGCTGGAAGATTGCCCATGATGTAATCAACGGATGGAGGATTATACCGTCTGCATGTTACACATGTGCGAATTACGTTACAAACAGTGTTGCGTCCATCAATGATCCAAAATCGGCGTGTTAAGGCATACAAGGTATTTTGTATGCCTGAATGTAGTAGGAATCGGTGTTCCCGAACAATGTACAGCTGTGTGATAAGGCTTGACTTGGGCAAAAGAATTGGATGTCGTTGTGCGAATGGGACGTCTGCATTCTCCAGTCGACCACCGACTCGTAGGATCTCGTGTTGGTCAATAAATGGTGTCAACTTAATCAATTGACTCTTTGAATTAAGTGTCTTCTTGTTCCTTAGTGCTAGAATGTCTTCACCAAAGGCTTGTCCTTGAACAAGTCTTATTATAGTTCACCGAGATTGTCGAAGCTCGTCGACATGAAGTCCATTCTTGTGTTGGTTGGATGTCTTGAAGCGAAGGCAATAAGATACGATTCGCTCCAATTTGTCTACGTCGGAATAGCGTTCCAGTAGGCTGATGTCCAGTTTAGTGGTCTTCAAACACAATCGTTTTTCTTTTTTCCAAAAGATCGTCGTTAATGGGTGTTAGTACGCTGTTCGGCCACTCTGATTCTGACCGACTCAACCAAACAGGACCATGTTTCCAAATTGGTGCGGTTAGAAACTCAGTTGGTGATAGAAATGTAATCTGCAGGATTGTCATGAGTCCTCACATGTCTCCATTAACGAGGATCAGTTTTAGTTTGAATGTCACTCACTCGATTGGCGACAAACGGTAGAAGTAGCTGAGATTGTGTATTGATCCAGTGAATGACGATTGTAGAATCCGTCCAGAATACAATCTTGTCGAGTGTCATTTCTAACAACTCCTTGATATTGCAGTACAAGGAAGCTAGTTCTCGTGCTGCACATAGCTCGAGTCTTGGAATAGTTAAGGATTTTAACGGAGCCACTCGAGATTTTGCACAAAGTAAATGGTATGATATGTATCCATTTCTATTAGTTGTCTGCAAATAAAGACACGCACCATAAGCTCGTTGACTAGCATCACAAAATCCATGTATTTGGACAGTTTGGGCGTCTCTTATAATCGTTGACCGAGTAAATTGAACTTCTTGTAGCAATGGTAATTGTTGATAATAATTTGCCCATTCTGTATGGACACTTGCCAGTAGTGATTCATCCCAGTCTAGTTTTAGTGTCCATAAAATCTGAAGAAATATTTTCGCCTTAGTTATCAGTTATTACTGGACCCAGTAAGCCAATTGGGTCAAATATTTTTGCGATTTCAGATAGTACTGAACGCTTGGTGATTCTGGAAGGCGACTCAGCTATTTGGACGGTATATTTAATAACATCTTGTGTTGTTTCCCAAAATATACCCAAAGTTTTAAGTGTTGCATCATTGCCCAATTGAAGTTTCTGATTGATGTCTTTATGATCAATTCCTCTCAGTAAGGAAGGATCGTTTGATGCCGATTGGCGAATGTTCAAACAGCCCTTTTTAAGAATCTCGATGACATCGTCTCGTATACTAATTGCCTTTTCTCGGCTGTTGCTTAAAATGTGCACATCATCGACGTATGTGTTTGTCTTGAGCACTCCTCTGCCAGTTGATGTATACAGCGTGTTGCAAGGAACGGAGATGCTGCTAAACCGAAAGTAACTGTATTCAATTGGAACGTTTGTATATCTCCCTTATCAGTTTGCTAAAGTATTTGCTGATATTTGCGGTCTTCAGGTCGTACGAGAAATTGCGTATACATTTTCTCAATGTCTGCAGTGAACAATAGTCGAAAAATATCCGTGTGTATAATTGGTCCTGTTATCATGACCTCATTCAGTGACAATCCAGTGCTAGTACGTGCTGAGCCATCGAATACTACCCTGACTCTTGTTGTTAAGCTGCTTTCCTTGATGACAGCGTGGTGTGGTATGAAATATCCAGATCCTGTTACCTGGTTACTAGAAACTTGTGTCATATGTCCCAGCTCTTGATATTCACTAATGACTGCAGAGTATTGGGACTCTAGATCTGGGTTTTTGGTTAAATTTCTTTGTAATGCCTTGAGCCGCCTCAAAGCTTGGAGACGTGATTCTCCCAGTTGTATGACCTCCTCAGTCAAAGAAAGGGCCACTACATATCGTCCAGTTTCATCTCTTGTTGTGTGTTTCAGAAAGTTTTCTTCACAGGCAGCTTCTGCGATGGTCCATTTCTTTGGCGTCTGCGGTAATTCTTCAATTCGCCAAAATTTCTCCATATCGAAATTGGTAGTGTTTGTAAGATAGCATCTTGATTTTTGTTGTGGAGGATTTCCGGTGCTCCCACCTAGTCTTGTTTTTTGTAAGAACAAATCCGGACCATCCGGAGGTGAGAGGTCAATGTGGCCAACGCAAAGAATGGACAGCGCTGGCCCTGAACTGATCAGGATATCGACTTCAGCTGGCAAGTGAAACTCAGGATCTGCGAGTTTCAGGTTCGATGGAATTTTGATATTTCTTGTATTTACTGGATGATCGGGAACTAGTTCGCAAATTCGAGGAACTAATACAAATGTTAAAGTTCTTGAATAACTGTTGCTTCGGGATGTAATGGTGGCCTTCACCATGTGTTTTGTAATTGTTGTTAATGTGCTCACTGCTCCCAGTGATGTATGACATCTCAGCTAAGGCAAGCCCAGGCGCTTTGCCAAAGTAGTTGTCATAATGTTAGTATTGGAACATGTATCTATTAATGCTCTGCATAAGACAGGATGTTGTTGCTGATCGTTGATATTGACAAGCGCAGTTACTAAGAATTCGTCTATAGCGGAGTTCACAACCAGAGTTTTCCGTTTTGATGTGTTGAATCAATCCCGACCTTTGTCTAGTCATGCTTGCGATGTTGATGGCGCACATGATGTTGTGTCAGTCGTCGGTTTTGAGTGTTGTGAGTGAAGAAATGTGTGATGTTTCTCGCCGCATTCCCTACACCCAGTAGAATGACAGTTTTTGTCCCCATGGCCACGACCAAGGCAATTGAAACAAAGCGATCCTTTGCTGATTGCCTTCTTTTTCTTGTCCACTATCATTTCACGAAATGTGTTGCACTTGTAGATAAGATGTCCTTCTTCGCAAATTGGACATACTGAGCTTTTGTGGGTCAGAAAGACTTGTTTCCGCTGCTCACCACTTCTACTTTGTTTCCAATTATTTGGTGTAGACTCTGAGCATCCTGCTCGTTTCTCCAAGAAACCAAGCAGCGAAGTGTATGTTGGCATAGAGCTGTCGATGAGAGTGAGTTCCCATTGCATTGCCGTGCTTTCACTAATTTTGCTAAGTATCAAGCTGATTACTGGAGTGCTCCACTCGTTAACCCGAGAAGAAATTTTATCCGGCCCAGATCAGGCCGCCGTAAGATAAATCCGGCCCAGATCAGGCAACCTTATCTGGGCCATGTCTGGATGTAACGCTCTCGCAGATCTGGGCCGGACATGGCGCCTGACGTACGCCGGACTTCAGGGCCGGATCTGGGCCGGATCTGGGCCGGACATGGGCCGGACTTGGGCTGGACTTGAGCCGGACATGGGCCGGACTTGAGCCGGAAGCTCAAACATGAATTATTAAAAAAAAAAAAAAAAAAAATCACAAGTTGAAAAAAAATAAAAAATTTAACAATATTTTTTTTTCTTACTACGAGTTTATTTTGATATTTTTTTTTTTGACAAATGCGAATGGATTTTTTCTTACAAGAATTTTGCACACTCTCGGATTCGAACCATGGACCCCTCGCACATAAGTCCGACACGCTAACCACTCGGCCAAAGTTGTAACTGCTGGAGCATGCTTAGATTTCATGAAGAATAGCCAAGAATGACGTAATTTGAGACACTCGGATTCTTTTGAAAATTTTGGTAATTTTAGAAGTTTTGAAAATTCATATCTCTGGTAATTTTCATCCTAGAACAATAAAATAGGGCTTATTTTAAAGAGGAATGTTGTCGCAATAGAAAAAATTGATCAACAGTCTGGGTGCAACTTTATTATTTTATGGGTAGAAGATAGAAGTCCGAACCGAACAAATTTTTGGCTGGATTTATGAAATTTAATGCTAAAGCCGCTTATAGCTCTGAAACTCTTTGAGCTATTAAGCTAATTTTTTTGTTTGTTGGTAGACTGAGCAAACATCTTTATGTGGCCACCTTTTAGCTGGTGTAGGTGTAAGGGGGGAGTGGGGTGGGGAAGCGTTTTAGACGGAAAATTTTGGATTCTAGATCTCTGTAACCGCTTAGGCTAGGAGGCTGAAACTTGAAAGTTATATAGAGCATCGTCTGTCGACCCATTTAAAAAAAAAGAAATGATATAGGTAAAGGGGTGTGGGACTGGGCGGAATAATCATGCGTCCGAAACACTCGCAAGCCGAGATCGAAACATTCTAATCGGTTAATGTCACGAGATTAGAACTTTATGAATAGCAGTGGGTATACTAGAAGAATACATCGGAAACAAACTTTTGAGGGGGCAGTGGCGTACGGGGGTGGGAGTTGAAAGTCTTTAGACTACGATATCTCACAAACCAATTGCACTGGAAAAATAAAATTCGGTTAGAGTATAAACCTTGACAAGTAAAGATTGCTCAAAGTAAAATCTTTTAAGGGGGCAGGGGAGCATAAAAGTGGTGGGGATAAGAATTTTTATGGGCCCGATATGACGCCTGACGGAAACCGAATTTAGCTTATAATTCTGAGCCGAACTTGAGTGTGATCAAGCCCAAACGTGAGCCAGAACTAACCCAGATGGTGATAAAAAAGAAATGTGTTTCCAAGAAAAAAAATTTTTTAGATTAAAAAAAAATTACATTTCAGAACACATTAATTAAATTCATAACGATGAACACATTTCATTAATTCATACATTTTTTATATAATAAAACTTATTATTATTCTTGGTGTCTTTTTTTGCGGATCTCGCGATATCCGTCCCAATCAAGAGCGTTGTTGATGACGTGGCTAATTGCATCGGTGATGCTTTTTTCGGTTATGAGTTGTGATGACCCCCTAGGGATTCCCGACAGTACCGCATCTGTAATTTGATGAATTTAATTGTGATTAATAATAAATATATAAAGATTTAGATACCTACCTCGTATACAAGTGTAAAACACCGTATCACTTTTCAGCACTTTTTTATTGCTGGATCGCTTTACCGCCGTAAATTGTATAATTACTTTTCTTCCCATGAACTTTTGAATAATGTCACGGACTGTTCTTGGCATAAGCTTCGGATCTGAGTTGACCAAAAATGACATTCCACTTATCTGAAAAGGAAGAAATGCAAAAATCAGCATACTGCAACAATCTAATCATGCCAATGTAGTAAAACTTACGATCTCCGATCGAAATGATGGGACCGACTTCAGTTGCTCGTCGAAAGCCTCGAACTCGCTCATACTTTCAAATGGCAACTGCCCCATGCGATATTTTGCCATGCAAATTTCAATCGTGCTTTGTGCATTTCGCGGTTTCGAGCTACTACTCAGAATCATCGCTTCTAACTGATTCTGGCGAATCCTTGCGTCAGTAAGCTGTGCTCGAATTTGTGTTAATTGCATACACACACTGCGGTGGCACTTCAATACAACGGTTTTGACGTCGTCTGAATCTGAAATATTAAAATTAAGTTAATAAATAGATGTGTCATAAGCATAAGAGTAAGAAAAATTGTCAAACTAAAAAATTGCGTACTCACCATTTATATCCGGGCCAATTTCATTTTCACTCGACTGGTCCGGAAGTGAAACTTGCTGTACAGTGTACATGCTGAATTGTCGAGGTGACACCCAAATCCTTGGGTTGCAATTTAGAATTGCCTTCGCGCTCCGATGGCATGATATCGGACATTTCGGGCAATGTTTCATCGTCTGTACAGAGTTTGCCCTCGTCAAAAGCTTCATAACTGGAATCGGTATCAATTCCTTGTTCTGTTGACGTAGAAGGTTGTGCTGGGTCGGTTTTTCTTAATTTTCCTCTCGGCGTCATAACTGCGCATAAAATAATATCAGAATTATAATAAAATTAACGCAGACAAATTTGTCGTAAAGAAAGTTTTTTTTTTTTGTACAAAATGAAATTGTGACTACTCACTGAATTCATTTGGTAGCTTCACAGTATCAATACCTCTAATCTTTCGCGTACTTATATTTGTCGATGAAATTTTCCGATCACATTTTGGAGGTTCCTTACAGACGATGGTATATCAAAATTGAATGCAGCGTCACTCAACATTTTGTCCACAGGTGCTTCGTCACGCGGTCTTTTAGGATTCTTTACTATGCTTCGGGTTATTACTTTATTCTTTTCATTCGTTGCCGTTCCGAGTCTTACCAACATCTTCTTGGCTTCTTCGAACGTTCCTGAGTGATAGACACGAGAAAAACTCATATAAACCATATACATATCTCGAAAATATTGTTTAAAACACTGGAGGGACTTTACTTGCGGATCCTCGAATCTCAACTCGAAAAGTTGGCCATGTGTCTGGTGCCTTCTTTTCAGACTTCACCAACTTAGTTAATAATTTTAAATTGATCTTCGCTGCGGTTGGAATATAGGGCGTGACGAGATACTTTTTGTTGGTATCGAAATAGATCCAGTTGACTGGGACGAAATCCACACGTAACCTTTCTTCGGGATCATCGACGAAGACCACCAACATAAATTTTGTGTCACGAGCCATCTCAATGACAAGGAAAAAAGCCCAGTCAAAATTGAACTTATTACCGAAAGTACTCTGAAGCGCAAGCGGCTTATTTAGTCTTCAATGGTTAGGGTTTAGTTACAATGGCTCCGATCCGATCCGGAAAACGGAGAGTATTGAGTTTCTCCATCCGACACACATTTAAAGGGAAATTCGGAAACCCTAGTCACAATCATTCCGGTAATTAGCCGACACACAAAACGGATGGGTAAAGTTGACCAACTTTCAACTTATATTCGTTCCGACGGTAAGAGGTGAATTATTGAATATCACCACCTCCTTTCCCACACTAGAAATCACTATTACACCTCGATAATGTCACTTTGATGGATGTCGGAACGGAATCATTGTGACTAGAAAAGTTTCTCCTCCGAAGTTGCCGGATCGGATCGGAACCATTGTAACTGAGGCTTTACTCGTATAACAAAAGACACAGCGTTTTCGACGTCCAGTACTCTTCGGCACGAACTCAATGTCCACTCGACACCACACACGCACACGCGTAGAGAACTTGTGAATAAAAAAAAAATCCTGAAAAACACTTGAAAAACACTTGAAAGTCGTCGCGATAATCGATCTTGTCAATATGAGAACTACCGGATGACTGTGATATTTTAATTGCTTGTCGAAGAGTTTTCAATTCTTCCGCCGCAACATGAAACGGGTAGTTGCAACAAAGTTTTAGGCCAGGCGAGTAGGGCCGATGCCCGGCAGGTAGCAATTGCCCTTAGTATTTTTTTCGAACGTTTAAATCCTTGATTAGGAGTTAGTTATTCTTTCCGGTGTCAGTGGAGTGAAACTCCAACACGGAGTCCCCGACTGTGGACTAACCGCTATCCCTGAGGATATGACAAATTTGGAAAGAAACTTCACTGGAGAAGCCAGTTCATCATAAGATTGTTTTGGACTAGGTCCGAAGGAGCTGTTTCGTCATCGGAGGGCATAGACTCTTCAGAAGGTGTATTCTTGCCTACTAACCGAAACACCTTGACAGCTGGTGGGATCGCTGAGGTAAATTCTATATAGCCACATCCCATTCCAAATTTATTACCGAGAAGAATTTAATGGTCAAGAAAGGTGTCCTCTACCTTAGGTTAAAGGCGTGTATTTTGAGAAGAACTGGCTTCTCCAGTGAAGTTTCTTTCCAAATTTGTCATATCCTCAGGGATAGCGGTTAGTCCACAGTCGGGGACTCCGTGTTGGAGTTTCACTCCACTGACACCGGAAAGAATAACTAACTCCTAATCATAATAGCTTCTTTGGTAGCTTACCACGAAAAATCTAATAACGTTTAAATCCTTGTTAAAAAGTTTGTTGACCCGCATGTCACAGAGGCGCCGCGCTATCGAGTAAGTTTATTACCTAAAAAATACATTCGGGTTTTTCCGCGACGCGCCGCGGTCTTACCATAAAGTTTATTGCCCCAGATGTTCATTCGGGTTTTTCCGTGTTGTAAAATCGTCCTTTGCAACACGCAACAATTATCTTTAATTAGGAGTTTGCATAGTCGCAAACAAGGTTCAAGTGTTTCTTGTAAAAACAATAGAGTTATCGCAATTCGTGGAAAACAGTAAAATATTAGTGTACAAGGTGGCATACTCTTTTGCAATAACAGATTTATGGATGAGAATCAACGAAAAAAAAAACGTATGCTCACCCGCTTACGCGTCGAAAGACATCGTGAAACAAAACGACGCAAAACGGATGACGTCAAGGCTAATACCGATGAGGGATATTTGCAACACCCTTCGTGCTCAAAATCTTTTGTACTGGAGAATGCATCACCGTGTGATAATAACACTTTCGAGGACTCGGTAAATAACATAGAAGCAGAAGCAAGTATATTATCTCAAGGAGTTAGCGGAGATGAATCAGGAAATATTAGCGGTACTGATTTCGATGATGAGGATAGTGAAGCCGAGTATGATGAAGTGGAAGAACTTCGTCAGTGGGTGCACCGATCAAAAATACCTCAGAAACAACTCGACGATCTTCTCGGTATTTTACGAAGGAGGTTACTTACTCAACTACCCAAATCATCGAAAACATTTCTCGGAACAGCATTCATCGAATACACAATTCAAAAGCTTGACACACCAAACAGAGATGGCGGTGAATTTGTACACTTCGGTATGACTAACATTCTTCAGAGAACGGTGAACGTATCCTTGTATAGAGAACATATCATTGATTTACTTTTCAATGTAGACGGTTTGCCTTTGTTTAAATCAAGCTCGAAACAATTCTGGCCAATACTGTGCAAAGTTTACTCTGAACCCGATTTATACAAAGTATTTCCGGTCGCAATATATGTAGGAGATCAAAAGCCATTAAATTTGGAGGAGTATTTTAAAGGTTTTATCTTAGAATTAAACCAGATATTACAGAATGGTATTATGATCGACAACACGTTGCTCCAGATCAGGATCAAATCTTTCATTTGCGATAGGCCTGCTCGATCTTTGCTTAAATGTATAATCAATCACGGAGGATATTATGCATGCGAGCGCTGCATTGTCAAAGGAGAGAGAGTTGAAAATCGGACTGTCTATCCTGCAGTTGATTCTCATAAAAATTTATTTAAACAACGAACTGGAGAGACATTTCGAACGCAAGACAATCCCGAACATCACACCGGAATATCGCCTTTGCTTCGCATTGAACCGTCGATTAACATGGTGACTCAATTCTCGCTTGACTTCATGCACCTTTGTTGTCTCGGAGTCATGAAGAAAATGCTTGTGGATTTTTGGTTGAATAAGAAAGCGGCAACGCAGCTGAGTCTATCTAGTAGACAGAATTTGTCGAATGCCATGATTTTGATGCAATCACAAATTCCAGACGAGTTTCAACGCACAAGTAGATCATTGCAGGATATTGCGAAATGGAAAGCAACTGAATTTCGGTTTTTTCTCTCATACTCCGGTCCAATTCTGTTGAAAATGGTTTTAAACAGGCGATTGTATCGCCATTTTATGCTTTTCCATGTTGCATGCCGTATATTGTGCAGTGCAAGCTTGGCGTTGCGGCACAAAGATGAAACTAAAAAATTGCTGTTGCAATTCGTGAATATTGCAACCATCTTGTACGGAAGCCGGTGTCAAATAATGAATATGCACAATTTAATACACTTCTATGACGACGTAATAAACATGAATTGTTCTCTAAGTCACCTGACAGCGTTCCCTTTTGATAGTATGCTTGGGAAACTCAAAAAAATTATTCGTAGCGGTAATCGACCATTAGCACAGGTCTGTAGACGGTTATACGAAATCCGCGATTCAGAATACGCACAAGCGATATTGTCACCGGACATTATGATATTGAAAAAAACAAATCGAAATAAAGATGGCTCACTAAAAATCAAGAAAGAAAGATATAAAGACTTTATCATCTCGAATAGTCCTCCTAATAATACGGTTCTTCTGTCCGATGGAACTATTATTGAAATCTCCCATCTATACAAAAGACCAGAGTCAGACGATATAACATTCTCAGGAAAGATTTTGCACACAATTGAATCAATCTTCAAGTATCCATGTGACTCAGAAATGCTCAAGATGTGGCAAGTAAAAAAAACTAAAATTTCGAAAACGCGTTCAATAACATCAATCTATGTAAAACTCGTAATGCTTACGATAACGACTGGCGCAGAAGAAAAAATATATGCTATTTCCCTTCTTCACTAAAAATATGGGCTGTACCGTAACGTAGTAATAATAATAAATAATATATTTACAAATATAATAATATATGCCTTTTTTAATAAAGTAATAATATTATAAGTAATAACAGTATATAACGCAGAGAAAAAATATTTATTTCTAAAATATAATAATATCTATATGTTTATATCGACATTTTTTGTTTAAAAAAAAATTATTTTTTAAGTATATTTTGTTGCATTATACCGAATAAATGAATATTATTTTAAAATATATGATTATTTAATTGTTTCAAGTTATTTATTTATTAGTATTTATTTTTATTTAATTATTTACTAGTATTTATTTTTATTTATTAGTATTTATTTTTATTTAATTATTTATTAGGTATAAAACATATACACAACCCATATACTATATCTGCAGTACTGTTATTTTACAGCGACTACATAATAAATTGAATGTCATTTGTGAAATGTAATTCTTTTACAAAAATTACACCAAACGTAGCCCAGTCCGGTTTAAAAGTGCGACGAGACTCTGAACTTACGTTTTATGCCTTTTATACTCATACAGCAGATTATGGCCCTATGATCCGGCGCAAAGTTGGCGACTTTGATCAGAGGCTAGCTATGGTCGTATTACTTATACCAGACATGGCCCTGATCCGGCGCAAGTCTGGCGACCTGATCAGGCTGCCGTACTTATGCCGGACAAGGCCCTGATCCGGCGCAAGTCTGGCAACCTGATCAGGCTGCCGTACTTGTGCCGGACATGGCCCTGATCCGGCGCAAGTACGGCGAGCCTGATCAGGCTGCCGTACTTGTGCCGGACATGGCCCTGATCCGGCGCAAGTCCGGCGAGCCTGATCAGGCTGCCGTACTGACACCTGACATGGCCCTGATCAGGGCGCCGGAAATCAGGCTAGCCTGAAAATTGTTCTACTCGGGAATTGGCTCTCCCAGAATTTCCATTGCTCGTAGATGCTGATGAAACAAATTTACTAAATCTCCCAATGCTGTAGGAGTATCTCTAGGAAGTCGTGAAATCTTGCATAGTGCATTCCAATGCTTCAGTACAATTTTGCGTGTGCAGTCGAATTGTTTCTTCAGTATCCCCAAAGTAGCTTCGTAATTTTTCTCAGTCGTTTCTAAGCACTTGATCGATTGTGCAGCCTTGCCGTTCAAGGCTGATCGCAAATATTGTAGTTTTCGAGTTGAATTCAGAGACCCATTACTGTCAATGAGCGCTTTGAAATTGTCAAAGAATGCCGTCCATTCTTGGTATGAGCCGTTAAATTCCATTAATGCGATATTTGGCAGCTTCACACTAATTTGTGTAGATGAACTCCCAATTTTCCCAGTTTGTTCATGTGTACTGTCCTTGCAAACCTTATTAATTGGGTCCTTGCGAAGGAAGGTCTGTGCCTTGCCTGTCACTTGGTTGTAGTTCTTTTCGATTTCCAGTCGTGCGCTATTCGCTGCTTCTTCGAGGTCCTCTAACTCGGACTGAATCTCTTCGCAGCTTTCCCAACGCCCATGTACTCCCTGCAGTGCGTTCCTGACAGTCTCGTAGTCAGGCTCGATTGCAGCTTGCACCTCGTTCAACAGATTCGTAAGTGTAGTGAGTGTTCCAGTGATGTTTCCTCGTCGACGTTTCAGGAACGTAATGCGAGCTGATGTCTTCTTTGCTTCTGTTTGAACCATTTTGATGTTTAAATAGAGCTTCTTAGTATCACTAGTATTCGCCTACCTTCACTTTGGTACAATGATTGTTATTGATCGTGTTCAAAAGGAACTTGTCTCGTAACGAATATCGATTTGTTAATCACACACACACTTCACTTTAATTAGAAAGTTCAAGAAATCACTTCGATTGCGGATTTATTGCGTGTAACACTAGTCACAATTTCCTCTTGTTCTTTAATGCACTGCGGATCAATATCCTGTTTCGACGGACCGAAAAATGTCGTAACCTATCACCAAATTAGAATTGGTAATACGTTACCGAACTTCCTTCTCAGGAATTATCATGAGAAGGTATTTTTTCATAGTAAAATAGGAGTAGAAGTTAATATGTATATCTTTATTTGAGTACATCCGAGTTGGTCGGTGGACAGTTGAGAACTGGTAAACTCTTCTTATCTACGGAAGAAAGAAAGGTAGGTTTTTGGACGAAAGATGAAGAAGTTTATTGGGACTATAAAATACCAATAATGAGTTCACAATTTTCACTCATTTCCAGTTTCGTACATGAAATCAGATTGAATTAGTTTAAGAGAATATGAACTCATATTTTAATCACTTCGTGAAGATTCACACAATTGTTTACTGGGATGCTTCGCATTGCATATTACAGCAATTTGAGCTTAAAGCTTGTATTTGACCACGCTGTCCAATTGCAGTAATATGCAATGCGAAGTAGGCGAATACAAATAAATCTCACTGTGAGATGTATTTGTATTCGCCTACTTCGCATTGCATATTACTGCAATTTGACCAATTGGTCATACAGTGTAATACTAGCTTTAGCCTAAATGCTACCCATGTCCAAACGTATGCTGCTATTAGAATTAGGTTCGGAATTCAAAAGGTTTGTGTACTGCAGATGAGGCTGTAGAAAAGCCTTCAGTTTGTTGATCGTGGGTATATCGTATCACGATTTGAGTAGCTTAAATGTATCTTTTTAGGAAATCGCCTATCAATATGCTATTGTTTGTAATTTTTTTGTCTTATAATATACCAATTGATATGATCGTAATGATTACAGAACAAATTTATAAGTTTTATTAACCTTTGTAAAACAAAGAATTTAGTTAAGTTTGAAATTCCTATTTCATCTCATCTATGGTGAGGCTCAGCCTCACTTGCTTCATGTGACGAGCCGCCACTGGCGTACTGGGATAGGATTTGGATAAATTTGTCAACTCATTTTATTTTCAACTGTGCACTTTGTGGCCATCATAGATATATATATATATACTGGCGATGACAAGCAGCGATTGAGTTGCATGCAAAACAACAACAAATTGGCATAAGGCTCCTGTTTTGTCTCACTCACTCATACGCTACCACAACAACAATTTGAAATAACGAACTGGTTTGTCGCACTTATCACCGAGTTTTTGGCTTCAACGCGCTTTATACAATACCGGTGGCTTGTCGTCTACACTAGCTCTATGGTAGCCACTTTACTTTCACTTTATTATTTCAAAAATATGGTGTTGTAATAGATTGTTTTAAAAAAAAAATATTTTTTTTATCACGCTTCATGACTGGTGCGGTTCAGGAAGAGGCGCAGTGCTTTAAACTGCCACGCTCAATAGGCACCGTTGGAGCCCATTGCGTTCGCTAAAACGCCACGTGTGACACTAATCCTTCTCAACCCAGTTGGTCGCGTCTGCAAGAATCTCGCAGATTTCTCGGAGACATTTCGGCTTGTCTGCGAGATTCTTCGAGACGGCTTATGGACAAAATACACGGTATCGAGACAAATGCTCCCCGACATCTCAAAGACATGTCTGCAAATGTCTCGATAGCAAATTTTTGTTGAACGCAGCGCCATCTGTTTGATGACAGCGTGTTGTGATAAAAGCTCGTACTCGGAGATGAACATTGGCTGGAAATAAGAAAGGGGGTTATAAAATGAAACGTGCAGGCAAGGGAGAAGTTACCTTACTGCAATATAATAAATATAAAACACTAATAACGTAGTGACACATTCCCTGATTTCCAATCACTTCACATCACACTTGTGTCGTTTTATTTAACCTCACTTGAACTGTAAGTTTTCGTGTATTTCATTTTTATCATAAAAGTCGCGGATGACATTTCCCGTGCTCGGGGTAATGCGGCTGTTTTTTGATTTACAAATAGATCATGGTGGGAGCACATATTTTTATTGCTCTTTCTTTCTATCTAGTAATGAAGAAAGATAAGCAATATAATTCCTAGGCTCAAACCATCGAGATTGTGTCTCTTAAGAGACAAGCGACCAACTGGGAAAAACACGCTTTATATCCAGCTTTATATTAACCAGTTTTTCAGTCGGTCTATCCGCGTACGCAAAATCGTTTGAAGTTAAAATAACTTTATTTTTGTTATTTTTTTATTGGTAAACTGAGTGAATTTTGTTTTGTGTTGGGGGGGGGGGGGGGGTGTGAAAGCTGAGGTCGAGGCGTTTTATACGAAAAATATCAGTTTCTAAGGGCTAGGTGCTAGGAGGCTGAATCTTGGAACCTTGACAGTGCAAAAAAGTTTTGATTAAGGTTGACGGGGTGCTGAAGGTTAAGAATACTTTAGAATACAATATCTCACGACCGAATTGCACTAGGAAAATAAAAGTAGTTAAATTAAGTTTGCTGCAAATAAATATTTTTTAAGGTCAGAATAGATATTTTTTTTATATAAGGGCAGGTGAAAATCTTGAAAGACACTATGAGGAACGAACCTCATATAGTATAGTGTGGGACTTTAACCCACTAAAAACACCTCCTTTGATCATAACCAATCAGTGTATGATCGAAAAATGATTTTGATATCCATTAGAAACGCGTTTGTGGGAAGATTGTTATAAATATAATTAAATTCCTGTACATGTTATGCTATAAGCTCATGTGGCTTGGTTCTGCAAAAGCTTGTAATAAATGAATCCGAGGCTTGACCGTGAAAGACTTACTTATGTATATAATCTCTTCTTCTAGTGGTGGCCAACAAACTCGCTTGCTATCCGGCCGTCCATCTGTGTGAATGCGTGAAAACCCAAGAACGTTTAGAAATTCATCAAAATCGTTTTAATCCTTCCTGTTGCCATACAAAAGTCCTGAAAACACGTGCTCACGAACTACACGTAGCTGCCATACAAAAATCATGTTAAAAAGTCATTTTGATTTAGGAAGCCACGAGATCAAAATTTCGAACAAATTAGCTTTGAGTGCAAAAAAAAATTATTAGTCAAAAAAATTCTTGTGAATATGTGAAAAAAAAAACATTTTTACAAACATTTTTTGCGCCAGCGCAAATAAAACCTGGACTTTAACATAACAATTTTGTATTTTAATATGCGCCCTTAAGCTTTTTTGCTAGTCTGTTAATGTCAACACGTCAGTCAAGGTTTGGATTTTTTGCTTAAAAAAATGCGGTTTCATGCAAAAAAAAATCTGCCAACAGTCTGGGCGCAACTTTATTATTTTTCCGGCAGAAGTTCGAAACGTGTTTAATTCAGGGATGCGGTGTATGTTACTATGTGACTTAAAACCTAACAAAAAGTTCGGGAAACGGTTAGAATAGAGTGTAATATATGAATTATATAATTGGGTCATATTCCGGGATGCGGTCTAGATGTTGGAAAAGAAAAAAACTTAAAAATAAGTGATTATTAAACAAGCCCGTGGAAGTGAAAAGATATTCGATATCTGATCAGACCTGAGAAATATTGTGGAATTTATGAAAAAGTATACAACCACTTTACACCCTCTTAGGGTCGAATTTCAAAAAACCTTGAAAACTCATTCTAGGTATTCATATGAAGAATCCGTAGAATAAAAATGAATTCAATATTTCGAAAGACCTAGTAGATGTGACGAAAATCGTGAAAATATATGCATTTTATATTTACTGAAATTTTTTTCTGCCCCCCCCCCCCTTCTGAACCACAATGAATATTGAAATTTTTTTTTATCGGAATTAATTTTCTAGTTGATTTACGTATAGGTATGTAAAGAGTTCTACTTTTTTAGCGTAAGCAATTCAAAAGTTAGGAAAAACACCCCCCACCCTCGCACCATGCTACCCTTAAAAAAAATTTTATTTTTCCACCATGCCACTACTATAGCTCTATCTAAATACGAAGTTTAAGGTTTATATCATTACAAGTTCTTAAGATATAAGCATCGGAACTTTTTCCTTCTCACCCTTCCCCACCCTCACCCTCTACACCCCCACCTTTAAATTTATTTTTACCTACTAGGGTTCTATTGGGCCTAGTTCTAGTTCAAATTTGAACCATCTATCTTACACTGTTATTGAGATATGAAAAGTAGTATTTTTGAAAAATACTTACCCCCCCCCCCACTTCTATGCTCCCCCACCCCCTTCAAAGATTTTACTTTGAGCAATCTTTATTTGTCAAGCTTTATACCCAAACCGAATTTTGTTCTTCTGGTGCAATTGGTTTGTGAGATATCGTAATCTTTACTATTTCAATCCCCACCCCCGCACGCCACCACCCCCAAAAAAAATTTTTCTTTCAATCTACTCTCCTAGTATAACTACAGATATTTTTTAAGTTTAAATTGCTTGCCGTTAACGGTTTAAGAGATATGGATTTTAGAATGTGTCGATATCGGCATTTTCGCGTTTCAGACGCATTATTTCCCCCTCCACTCCCACACCCCTTCACCCATATCAGCAATTTTTTTGCAAATGGGTCCACTATCAAAGCACTATGGAAATTCTAAGTTTCAGTCTCAGCCTGCTGAGATCTAGAAACCAACATTTTTCGTCTAAAACGCTTCCCCCACCTTCCCCCTCGCACCCCCACTCCTGAAAAAGTTCTCACTTCAAGAGGTGTACCATGTCTATTCAGAAAAAAAATCAATTTAATAGCTCATAGGGTTTGGGAACTATAATTCCTCAAACGAGTTTGCGTACGGCGTACGGCCATGTAAATATGTCACCTATTTTTAAAAAAATTGTCGAAAAGCTAAAAAAACTGGTACAATCTCCTACTTTTTGCACTTTACGCTTCTTATTAGCAATAAACAATTATTTTTCAAAAAAGTTGGTCAGGTAAAAAAATAGAGAATTTAATTCTCTATAAATTTGGTTCTCAACATTTTTTGCGAGAAATGCAAAATACGGCTACAAATCGACAAAACAGAAAACTCAAAATTTCGGGCACACGCCATATCAAACTTTGGTGTAAGACTGTGATTCCCTATTCTACTCCATCATTGGAACCTAACCACGTCAAAACATTTCGCCTTCCATTTTTACTGTATTATTTATAATACAGTATTGTTATCGATTTTTAAAAAAAAAAAATTTGCTGCCCTCAAAATTTTTTTGTCCACGTTTCATGACTAGTAGACGCGAAAAAAGCAATAAAAATTTTCACTCCGTCTGTACGCCGTACCCCGTACGCCGTACGTCGACCGCCCCAAAATCTTTGAAGGCTCGTAGCTCTCAAACCAGTGGAGCTATTAAATTAAAATTTTTTCTAAGAATAGACTAAGAATAGACCCCTTGAATTGACATTATTTTCAGGGGAGGAGGTGTAGGGGGGAAGGCGGGGTAAGCGTTTTAGACGAAAAATTTAGGTTTCTAGATCTCAGGAACCGCTTGTGTTAGGAGGCTGAAGCTTAGAATTTCTATAGAGCTTTGATAATGGACCCATTTGCAAAAAAAAAACAGATATGGGTGAAGGGGTGTGGGAGTGGAAGGGGAAGCAATGCGTCCGAAACGCAAAAAAGTCGAGATCGACACATTCTTAAATCCATATCTCCTAAACCGTTAATAGCAAGCAATTAAAACTTAACAAATATCTGTAGTTATACTAGGAGAATAGACTAAAACAAAATTTTTGGGTGGGGGTAGTGACGTACGGGGGTGGGGGTTGAAATACTTAACATTACAATATCTCCCAAACCAGTGGCACCAGAAAAACAAAATTCGGTTTGGATACAAAGCTTGATAAATAAAGATTGCTCAAAGTAAAATCTTTGAAAGGGGCGGGGGAGTACGTAAGTGGAGGGGATAAGAATTTTTCAAAAATAACACGTTTCATATCTCAATAACAGTGTAAGATGGTTGCTTCAAATTTTTACCAGAAGTAGGCCTAATAGAACCCTAGTAGGGAAAAAAAGTTTGGGGGTGTGGGTGTAGAGGGTGAGGGTGGGGAAGGGTGAGAAAGAAAAAGTTCCGATGCTTATATCTTAAGAATCTATAATGATAGGAAGCTGAAACTTGGTATTTAGATAGAGCTATAGTAGTGGCATGGTGGAAAAATAATTTTTTTTTTAGGGGTAGTATGGTACGGTGGTGGGGGGTGTTTTTCCTAACTTTAGAACGGCTTATGCAGTTAAGTTGAAACTCGGTACGTATATGTAAATTAACTAGAAAAGTAATTCTGATAAAAAAAATTTGAATATTCATTGGCGTTCAGAAGGGGGGGCAAAAAAAAATATCGGTTAGTATAAAATGCACATATTTTCACGATTTTCGTCATATCTACTAGGTCTTGTGAAATATTGAATTCATTTTTTTTCTACGGATTCTTCATGTGAATACCTAGAAAGTGTTTTCAAGATTTTTTGAAATTCGACCCCTAAGAGGGTGTAAACTGGTTGTATACTTTTTCATGAATTCCACCATGTTTCTCAGGTCTGATCAGATATCGAATATCTTTTCACTTCCCCAGGCTTGCTTAATAATCACATATTTTTAAGTTTTGTTTTTTTCAACCTCTAGACCGCATCCCGGAATATGACCCAATTATTTAATTCATATGTTACACCCTTTTCTAACCGCTTCCCGAACTTTTTGTTAGGTTTTCAGTCACATAGTAACATACACCGCATCCCCGAATTGAACGCGTTCTGAACTTCTGCCGGAAAAATAATACAGTTGCGCCCAGACTGTTGGCAGATTTTTTCTTTAAGAATCCAAGATTTACTGGACTATATTGATTTTAAACGAATTGTGCTTCACTTGATCCCGTCAATCCCTCTAGCTCGCAACAGTATCAACTGCAACAATGATCTCATTAAAGTGATGATATGAGTCGCTTCTATTCTACCGCCCAAATTAATTAAAATCAATTACAAAAATTTATTGCATTGCATTCAATTGAAATGAATATAATTCGCCGAAACCGTACTCACTAAACCGATTATTCTAGATTATAACTCGCAGTTAAAGCAACCTGCATCTAGTGTCCATAGAAAAACTTTTCCAATTAACAATATGTACGTTCGAACTGCGCCTATGTGAATCGCACTGGCTGTGAACTGCGCTAGTTAAAAGTTTACCAAATTACACTCCCTAATGGTTCAATGGCCTCACAGCTTGCAACAAAATTGTGAAAATTCCGCCCACTAAATTAATCTATTGCGAATAACCTGTACCTGATAGTCCCACGGGGTAATTAATGTTCGTGTAAGGGGGGGGGGGGGGGGGGGGGGGGTATCAAGTTTCAAATCGGAGGTGCTTTTGTTTCAAGATTCAGGAGAGTATGTACATACGAAAAAGTTGTTCAATTTGTTTTTCTGCCACAAAAATTTGAAAACTTTTAAAATAAATTTTCATTTTTGTGCAGGGCGTGCTACGAAGCGACATTTCGCAGTTCGGATACCCTGGCATAGAGTGGAAAATGCTTCACCATACGACGAGGATTTTCACTTGAACTATGATTGCGGATTTGTTCTTCCGGACTTTAAGCTCTCCATCACTTAAATTGAGCTTAATCCAAACCAAGACGAATAGCTCGGTGACTGCTTTTCGCTTTAAGTCAGCTAAAGCTGTTTTTTTCCTTCGAAAGGTCGCTTCGCTTCGTTCATTTAACGTTTCTTATGAACGCTCACTCTGTTCGAGTAATTGGAACAGTCTGAATGACGGTGTACAAATTCACCATCCATTTAACACTTTTTTTTTACTGATTTTGTCGCAAATTTTCGACGTTTCAAACTTGCGTACAGCAGTTTTTAGCGACAGAGTACCTTTTTTGTATTATGAATATAGTATATTGTAGTTGTATCTACACATTTGCGGCCATTTTGAGCTAGGTTTGTAGCACCCTCACTAGCACACCTGAACTTTAATAAACATACATAGAAGTTTCGTATGTTTCCATCATTGACATACATCAAAGGACACTTTTGTAAGGGATTTTTACAGTGAAGACCAGAAAGAGGTTCATGACTTTCAATTAGAACAGTTAGAAATCGCCGGATGGGAAGTGATTATATGTACTCCAACCGTAATTGTGATTCAGATCGCGTTTCAACTCTTTTGTCAGATGAACACTTTTATTCCTACGTATGCGTATAAACGCCAGTCGGATTATAGTAGAGTGGGATTGAGTGAGACTCTGTGTTGCTATAATTGTAACTTTTGCTTAAACTACAGGCTAAAATTTATGCAACAACCGCACATGAACATCTTTTCTTATTAATACTTATTAACATCAAAAATTTACGTTTGACGTAAGTTTTAATCTTTTTTCAATGGTTTTTTCTCCGAATTGAATTTATTTTTTTTTTATATTGTTAATGCAAATCACACAGATGGCATTGGTTCTGTTTTCAAACCTACTTCTGTTTTTTATCAGGTTATGCGTTGTTTTTCATTTTAAATATATAATAAAAAATCTGCCAACAGTCCGGGCGCAACTTTATTATTTTCCCGGCAGAAGTTTGGAACGTGTTCTATTCGGGGATGCGGTGTATGTTACTATGTGACTGAAAACCTAACAAAAAGTTCGGGAAGCGGTTAGAATATGGTGTAACAGATTAATAAATAAATTATATAATTGGGTCATATTCCGAGATGCGGTCTAGAGGTTGAAAAAGATAAAACTTAAAAATATGTGATTATTAAGCAAGCCTGGGCAAGTGAAAAAATATTCGATATCTGATCAGACCTGAGAGATATGGTGGAATTCATGAAAAAGTGTACAACCACTTTACACCCTCTTAGGGGTCAAATTTCAAAAACTCTTGAAAACATTTTCTAGGTATTTATATGAAGAATCCGTAGAATAAAAATGAATTCAATATTTGGAAAGACCTAGTACATATGACGAAAATCGTGAAAATATATGCATTTTATATTCACAGATAATTTTTTTTGCCTCCCCCTTCTGGACCTCAATAAATATTAGAATGTTTTTTTATCAGAATTACTTTTCTGGTTGATTTACATACACGTACCAAGTTTAAGCTTTCTAGCATAAGCCGTTCTAAGGTTCATGAAACCCCTCCCCACTCTCGTACCATGCTACCCCTAAAAAAAATTAATTTTTTCACCATGCCACTACTATAGTTCTATCTAAGTACGAAGTTTTAAGTTTATATCATTACATTTTCTTAAAATATAATCATTCTTCTCACCCTTTCCCACCCTCACCCTCTACACCCCCACCTTCAAATTTTTTTTCTCTACTAGGGTTCTATTGGGCCTACTTCTGGTAAAAATTTGAAGCATCTTTTTTACACTGTTATTGAGATATGAAAAGTGATATTTTTGAAAAATTCTTATCCCCTCCACTTCTATGCTCCCCTGCACCCTTCAAAGATTCTACTTTGAGCAACCTTTATTTGTCAAGCTTTATATCCAAACCGAATTTTGTTTTTCTGGTGCCATTGGTTTATCATATATCGTAATGTTAAGTATTTCAACCCCCACCCCCGTACGCCACAACCCCCACCCAACAATTTTTTTTCAATCTGCTCTCCTAGTAAAACTACAGATATTTGTAAGGTTTTAATTGCATGCCACTAACGGTTTAGGAGATATAGATTTTAGAATGTGTCGATCTCGACTTTTTTGCGTTTCGTACGCATTATATCCCCCTCCACTCCCACACCCCTTCACCCATATCAAGAATTTTTTTGCAAATGAGTCCACTATCAAAGCTCTATAGAAATTCTAAGTTTCAGCCTCCTAACATAAGCGGTTGCTGAGATCTAGAAACCAAAATTTTTCGTCTAACACGCTTCCCCCACCTTCCCCCTCACACCTCCTCCCCTGAAAATAATGTCAATTTAAGGGGTCTACTCAGTCTATTCTTAGAAAAATTTTTAATTTAATAGCTCCACTGGTTTGAGAGCTACGAGCCTTCAAAGGATTTCGGGGCGGTCTACGTACTGCGTACGGTGTACGGCGTATGGTTTACGGCGTACGGCGAACAGACGGCGTGAAAATTTTTATTGCTTTTTTCGTGTCTACTAGTCATGGAACGTGGAAAAAAAAATTTTGAGGGCAGCAATTTTTTTTTTAAAAAATTGATAACAATACTGTATTATAAATAATAAAGTAAAATACATATGAAAATGTATACATAATACCAAAATATTACCGTATCCAAGTCACTAAGGAGTATTCATAAGACTAGGACTTTTAAAAAATTTGGAAAACGTAAGCAAAGCCCTCACACCGCCTTGGTTTTTGTAATTAAGAAAATCGTGACATATCTCATCAGAACTTATGGATGGCAAAATTGTGAAAAAATGTGTACACCCTTGTGGGTTGAATACTCAAAAATACAAAATGATTTTGTATGCGATAAAAAAAGTCTGTGGAAGTGAAATCTAATCTAATATTCAATATTCTTTCAAACCAAAAAAAGAGATTTCAGCTGAGAAAATTATACATCTCTCTTATACTCCCTACACTCAGAAAAATATTTAATAGAATATACGAAAATTTCCAATCTCTCTCGAAATAACGAAACCGTCTCATTGAAACAAGAAGACATTTTTTACGAAATGCGTTTCATAATATTTAAGATACGCTCATTAGATTTTGATAACATTTTTCGTTAAAAATATTGAAAAATCGTAATACCAACAAAATTTCGTTGAAATAGGAATTACAAAGCAATATCGTTAAATTTATTACATCGATTTTTCTGAGTGTAGGATTGAATATCTAAAAATACTGAAATTAATTGGCTATTATATTGGAAGCCTTGAAAAGTAAAAAGGAAGTCGATATCCCATAAAATCTAATAAACATATTGGAATTTGCGAAAGCATGTTGAATTGGAGGTTGAATATCCAAAAATCCAGAATGAAGTTAATAGATAAATAAGAATATTCTTATGACTTATATTCATTTAGGGATTGAAAAAGGAAAGAACTTAATAACAGATTTTAGGCAATTATTACGCAGGCCTGTGAAAGTAAAAAGATATTCGATTTTTTATCAGACCGTAGGGATATAGCAAAATTCGTAAAAATGTATATAGGGGAAGGTGGGTCAAGGTAAGCCCCCTAAGGTTTTGTGTGTAGTTATAAAATCCTTTTCATGCAAATTCGAAAGCTTAGGATGTTAGCTTAGTTATGTATTCTTGAAATTAAATTATTGATGCTGATATGAAAGTTATCTACTTCTTGCTATACAAACTTCAAAGGGCCCACTTTGCCCCACTACTGAGGCAAAGTGAGCCCTTCCAAGGGGTATAGTATAATATCATCCAAAACTGGAGCAAAGGAATATGGCAATGGATCAATTAAGACAAACAATATGATTTTAATAAATCGAAAAGAAATTAAGTGTGTTGAGAGCGTGCTCTGCTTTGAGGAGTAGCCCTGAGAACACCAAAATATTTACTGGCCTTCTTTAGGTCAATTTTTTTCAGCAACAGAAGCTATTGCATTTTTCATCGCAACTTGAGCCCACTGTTGTTGCATTTGCATTTATTGTATGTTCTAGCCATGTTAGAATTGTTATTTTTAATTATAAAATAAAATTATATTGGTATGGGGTAAAATTCGCCCGGGGCTCACTTTACCCCGAATGAACACTAAATAGTAATCATCTGCTAAAATTTATATACTTTTTATATATTCATCAAATCATTCTTTGCAAGTTTCACATTCCGTACCCCGATCTGAAAGATACTGTTCCAAAAAATTCTCAGTCGCTAACAAGTTTTTGTTAATCCAATTATTAAACACTAATATTTACATCAAATAAAGCCAAAATCGTAATATGAGAAAATTCGAGGAACTGTAATTAAAGTGGAGATCTTTTATAGTGCATTGTATTCAATGCTTGAAGCTTTATCAAAAAAATTTTTTGCGAAGAGATTGCGCTATTGCAAACTTGGAATTTTAAGGGGTCCCACTTTACCTCGCTGGCCCACTTTGCCCTACCTTCCCCTTCTACCCGTTACACCTTCATAGGTAAAATATAAAAGGGGGACATTTTTTTTTTTCGTTTTCCCCCTCTTCCCTTCGACACACACATCCAAATTTTCTTTTACTATATTAGGGGTCTATTATGCTGACTTCCCATACAAGTTTTAATATTAAATACGAGATGCTTAAGAAAAATGTTTATACCCACAAATTCCATGCCCATCAGCCTCATTAAAAATTTTACTTTTCTGAAACTCTATTTAATGATTCGTATACAAACCAAATCAAAAAAACTTTTTTTTACCATCCTTCCTCCGCGGTTATTGAAAACTTTGTAGAACATGTTTTTTCCAAAATACAACAAGGAATCACTCCTTAAAATATTGCCACTTATGTACCAGACACTCTGAATAGTAGCCAGTATCATCATCATCAATGGCGCGACAGCCCAAATCGGGCCAGGGCCTGCAGGATACATTGTCTGAAGTCATCTCGGTTCAGCGCCCGCGTCCTCCAGTTTGTGCATCTAAGAAGCGATTTGCAATCTGCGTCAACTGAATCCTCGTATCTTTTTCGCGGTTTTCCCACCGGTCGCTTGCCATGGGCTCTACCTTTCAATGTGCGCTTGGGAATTCTTCCGTCATCCATTCGCTCCACATGACCTGCCCATTGCAGCTTACGGAATTTTATAAGAGTCGATGCGGCTGGGTCGTCATAGATGTTATACAACTCGTTGTTGTACCGAATACGCCATTCAGTGCCTTCTCTTACTGGTCCCAAAATTCTTCGAAGAATTCGTCGTTCAAAAGCGTCTATTGATTTTTCAGACGCTTGGGTGAGAGTCCACGTTTCACTTGCATATAGTAGCACAGGTCTTATTATGGTCTTGTATATGCGAAGTTTGCTCAGCCTGTGCACTTTTTTCGATTTTAAAATCGGGAGAACCGAGAAATATGCCTTATTTGCTAGTGTGATCCGTTGATTTACTTCGTCCCTTTCGTTGCCGTCTCTTACAAGGTGTGATCCAAAGTATGAGAAATGATCCACATTCTCCAGATTGTAGTCCCCCAAGGTCATATTTTGTCTAGTTGGCGCGTTTCTTCTTGTTTGGGTCATGAACTTGGTCTTATTCTCATTGACCCTTAGCCCGACATCCTTTGCTGCTGAGTCTAGACAGTGGAAGACTTCCTTTGCGTCTGGAACAGATCTGGCCATGATGTTTACGTCATCCGCGTACACCACTAGTTGAGTGGACTTGATTAGTAGGGTACTTCTGGTATCAACGGGTACCTTTCTGATGACATATTCCAGGGCAAGGTTGAAGAGCATGGGAGCGAGTCCATCTCCCTGCTTCAGGCCGGATTCTGTTCGGAAGCTTTGGGTTAGCTCGTTTTGTATCCTTACTTGGGATTCAGTGTCAGTCATGGTCATTTTTGTTAATCGGACGAGTTTTGATGGGATTCCAAAGTCGAGCATTATTTTATATAGTACATTACGATCTATACTATCGTATGCCTGTTTGAAGTCCACGAAGATCTGGTGCACGTCAATGTTATACTCCCAGCATTTTTCTAGCACTTGTTTGACTGAGAATATCTGGTCAATAGTAGATCGTCCGGTTCTGAAACCACCTTGGTATTCGCCGATAATACTTTCTGTATAAGGCTTTAATCGATTATGAATTACTTTCGTCAGTATTTTGTAGGACGTACACAACAATGATATGCCTCTGTAATTTTCACATCGCAATTTATCTCCTTTCTTGTAGATTGGACATATAATGCTTTGGCGCCAGTCGACGGGTATTTTTTCTTCCATCCAAATTTTTGTCACGATTTTGTGTAGGAGGTTGGCGAGGTATGGACCGCCTCCCTTTAGGAGCTCTGCTGGTATTGCATCAACTCCGGGTGATTTATGTATTTTTTGGTCGCGCAGGGCTGCTTCCACTTCTCCGATAGTGGGTACCGTAGTTGATGTCTGCTCATCCGATGGTGCACTTGATGTTATAATTGGGTCGGTGGTCGTCACTCTGTTAGGGTTCAGCAGCTTTTTAAAGTATTCAACCCATCTTTGTTTAATTTGTTCTGCGTCACTAAGGATATTTCCTTCCTTGTCTTTACAGAGGTTTGTTCGTGGCTTATAGCCTTGTCTTATTTGTTTGACGGCAGTATATGCGGATCGTAGATTATGTGACTTCATGTCAGTATTTAGGTTTATAATTATGTCATTGTTGTGTTTTCGTTTCTTTCGTCTGCAGATTTTGTTTGATAATCGCCTAAGCTCGTCGTATCCTTCTTTTTTGGCTCTCGTCGGTCTTTCAATGTACGCCTTGTGAGCTTCATTCTTTTTCGTTATTGCGTCACTACACTCATCATCGAACCAGTCATTATGTTTCTGCTGAGATTTTAATCCAATGATCTTTTCTGCTGTCGTTCTGATTCCATCTCTCAACTGTGTCCACTCTTGGTCGATGGTTGTCACTTCTTCAGTTCGTGATGTTTCAAAGTGATTTTGTAGCGCTGACTTATAGGCTGACGCGACAGTCTCGTCCTTTAGTTTATCGATGTCAAATTTGGGTGTCCTGCCCTTTTTGGAGTACCCGCATAATGCCACTCGACATCGATATTTCACTTTTACGAGATAGTGGTCGGAGTCGCAGTTTGCTCCGCGAAAAGATCTTACGTCTAGAATGCTGGTCGCAGCCCTTCTCTCGATCAGAACGTGGTCAATTTGATTGAAAGTGCGACCATCCGGAGATGACCACGTTCTTTTATGAATGTTGCGATGGGGGAAGCATGTTGAGCTTACAACTAAGTTTTTGCTGGTAGCGAAGTCGATTAGACGTTGTCCATTGTCATTGGTGGTGTTATGGAGACTGTGCCTTCCTGTGGTTCCTCTATGTGTCTCCTCTTGTCCAACTTTAGCATTGAAGTCTCCTAGAAGTATCTTTATGTCGTTAGATGGCAAAGAGTCAAATGTTTGTTCTAGGGTGTTGTAAAAAATGTCCTTCACTGCATCATCCTTTTCCTCTGTTGGAGCGTGACAGTTTACCAGCCATACATTGAAAAATTTTGTTTTTATGCGGATCGCACACAGTCTTTCGTTTACGGGTTTGAAGTCGGTGATTAAGTTCTTAAATTTTATATCTACCACGAAAGCTACTCCAAATTCCCTGCTTCCCGAAGCTTTTCCACTGGTTAGTATTGTGTGTGTCCGCAAGTCATTAACCTCACATCCAAGCCATCTCGTTTCTTGGACCGCCAGAATGTTGATGTTGTATCCTGAAACTTCATGAAGAAGCTCTCGCAGTGCACCTGTTCTGTAAAGGGAGCGAACGTTCCAAGATCCAAAAGAGTAGTCCTTAATGCGTTGCCAGAGTCGTTGCCGTTGATCCAATCTTTTCCGAGGCTGTAGTCCTGCTTTCGGAACAATAGGTTTTTTTTCCGGGGATGGGTTGTTAACCCATCGCCCAACCCCCAACCTGGAGGACCAGGTCTATGGTACATAGACGTGTGAACAACTTTCGGTTATGGTGTGCTGGAGTTCTCACAGCTATGCCGCGAGTCCAACTACACCAATTTTTAGACCTACTTCCTGAGACGCACTGGTGTTCCTGGCCATTCAGGATGTGTTCACTCGCTCCTCCTTATCTCAACCTGGGCTTGCGACCGGCTATGGCGGAGTTCCAGTATACGCACACTAAACTATACAAGAAATTTAAAAATCTTGTAAGTACCTACATATCACGCTTTTTTATTTAAAGAAGCCTAAAACAATTAAACTACACAACAAATAAGCACGAGGCTATCAGCGTAATAGTGGCCTATCCCACCAGCAAAATTATTGGAAATAGATGCAATATTTTTCCCATAAAATTTTATACAAATGTTCCTCAGTAATAAGATTTTCTGCCATTTGTCCGCAGTACATAAAACTATTTTTTATATTAATCTAATGCTAACAGAATGCAAGTATAGATTCTAGAAATTTTTTTTTTCAGTTTTCATGGTTTTGTGGGTTAGGCCACTGTTGCGCTGATAGCCTCTATGTGTGCATATCGGTATTTTTATTACTATTTATTGCTTAATGCGTTATTTTAGTTTAGCAATTTAAACCAAAACATTTACCTTTTTTTGACAATGACCTTTAAAAACAACAATTGCGGAATTAATGACCTCTTGGCCCGCCTTCCATCAAACTTAACCGATTTCTATCGCAACCGTAGGAAAAGTAAATGTACATAGATAATGATTGATACATTATAAATTTCTTATTATTATATAAAGTACTAGCCGCATACCGCGGCTACGCTCACGTTGTTCTATTGCCCCTGTTACACCCGTCTTTCCCGTTGATCCCGTTTCTTCGGCTGATCCCGTTTCTCTCGTTGATCCATTGGTCCTGATTCTCGCGTTGCTCCTGTTTCTCTTCCGTTACTCCATCCTCTATCCAAATCACAATCTTCCATCCACCACCCTCCACCCTTCATCTCCCACCCTCTATCCACCATCCTCCATCTACCATCCCCCATCCTCCATCCTCCATCCTCCATCCTCCATCCTCCATCCTCCATCCTCCATCCTCCATCCTCCATCCTCCATCCTCCATCCTCCATCCTCCATCCTCCATCCTCCATCCTCCATCCTCCATCCTCCATCCTACATCCTCCATCCTACATCCTCCATCCTCCATCCTCCATCCTCCATCCTTCATCCTCCATCCTCCATCCTCCATCCAACATCCAACATCCAACATCCAACATCCTTCATCCTCCGTCTTCAATCCTCTATCCACCATCCTTAATCCATTCCCCATCCACCATCTACCCTCCTCTTTCCACCATCTTCCAACCTTCATCCATCCATACTTCATCCATTATGACCTATCCATCATCTACCAACCTATATCTATCATCCACCATCCCCTTTTCACCATCCTCTGTCAACCGTCCTCCATCCACCATTCATCATTCTCCATCCTCCATCTTCCATCCTCCATCCACCATTCACCATCTCCTATCCAACATTCACCATCCATCAACATTCATCTTCATCCACCATCCTGCATCCTCCATCTAAAATCCTCCATTCTCCATCCACCATCCATCCATCCTCCATTCATCATTCTGTATTCATCTTCTACCATCCTATATCCACCATCTCCATCCCCTATCCACCATCCTCTCTGAACCATCCACCATCCTCCATTTTTCATCCTCCATCCTATATCCACCATCTCCCATCCTCCATCCATCCATCCTCTATCATCATCCTATATCCATCATCTACCATCCTATATCTACCGTCCCCATCCTCTATCCACCATCCTCCATCGTCAATCTTCTATCCTCCATCCTCTATTTACCATCCTCCACCCACCATCCCCCATCCTTCATCTACCATCGACCATCCCCTATCCACCATACACCATCCTTCATCTACCATCTACTATCCACCAACCTCCATCTTCTATCCAGAATCCACCATCTTCCATCCATTATCCTCCATCCACCATTGATCGTCCGTAATAGGACTGCAATCTGCAATCGGACGAATAGTATACGAAAGCGCAAACAAACCATTAGAGCGCCAGGGTACTAAAATCGCACAAAAATTTGAAAAATGTTAAAAAAAAAACTTCACAGGAACCATCCCGGAACTACTCTACACGTTCCCTGAAAATGTCATCAAAATCGGTTTAGCGGACTAGGAGTCTATAGGGAACATACATACCCACATACATACTGACATCCTCTTTTATATATACCTTCTATAGATTTCTCAATACAGTTCACAAAAAAATAAGTTGATTTTCAGTACTTTAATTTCTTTGAGAATTTCGGGGGGGGGGGGGGCGGACCCTGTCGTACCCCCCTTGACTACGGCCTTGGCGGAAACATTCACTAAAAATAAAGTCATATGTAAAGTTAATATGCAGGTGAACTGTACATGACAAACAAATATTCTAACTCCCTTAAAATTAAAATTCCACACAAACCGTTTAAACAGGGTGAGTTTCGATACTAGCAGCATATTTTAAATGTTAAGGTTTCTAGTGTGATTATAATAGTAGTTCTGTAGTGGCTGCTACAAACATAAAAATAGTAGGTACTGTAAAGATAATCACGATCTTAATTATGAAAGACAAACGTAAAAGGAAAATACCTACAGTTGCTCACATAATTATTGGGTCGAGGCCAAAAACAATGTTTGGGGCAAAATTATGACTGAAACGAGGAGGAAATAAAAAAAATTTAATTTCATTTGTTATTGTCTGTACTATATACTCATGGAACTAAGTGTTTTTTCAAAGTATATACTACGCAAATATATGAAATAAATAAAAACAATTCAAAAAAATGAAAAAAACATCACATAATTATTGGGTCGAACGAATTTTTTGTACTTTTTTAAATTTAAACTGCTTAAGGCGTCTTCCTACCATGCACATTTTTTTTTTAAATTTTTTTTTTAAATTTTTTTTTTATTTTTTTACAAAAAACTTTTAAATGTTACGCACATTTTAAGCCATTGGCGGCATTGAAAATCGCAAAATTGCCGAAGTTACACCTACATTTTCTGCACGACAACCGACGAAAACCCTTGCGATACAGCAAATATAAGCTTACTTTCTTTTGCGTTTATCTCGAAACTACTCTTTTCAGAACTCGTAACACGATATCTCGTAAACTAGTTGGCCGATGGCTCTGAAATTTTAACACAATACTTTTAGCAGTATTATGGAAAGTGTAGCGTAGGATTTTTAAGATTGCTACATTAGTTTTATTTTTATTGACGTTTTTCGACGTTTTTCTTAGGAAAAAATGCAATTTTTTTTAATCCGGCTCACCAAAATTACAAAAAAAATCTTTAAAAAAAATCGCTACGCTACATTCTAGCTACACTACCCACGAACAAGCCTGTTTTTTTTTTCTGATGCATATTAATGTAGAAAACGATGACATTATATCCCTCCTCTTGTGCGGAGGGCCTCCGGGGAAATGGGCGCAGCGCCGCCATTTTTTTTTATTTTTTATTAAAAATTATGTCAAACGTTCCTCAAATTGTAATGCACCTTGTGTCTAAAAATTAAAAAAATGTCTTTTGTACTTTCGAAGTTATGAATTTTTTAAAAAAACACCCATTTTTCGAGCGGTAATGGTAGGAAGACCCCTTAATTAATATTTGGTGGCTTCTCCTTTTTTATTCAGGATCCACTTGCATCTATTTCGCGTTGATTCTATAAGTTTCTGGTTAGCTGATTCGAAGATTTCTGTCCATTCATCTTATAGAACCCTTTTCAACTCCGGTGTACTGCTAATTGGGTGCATCCTGCTTCTTTCATCAAGCTCCTCCTGAAGATGTCTTCTGGGAGCAGATGGGTGGTAGGTGGAAGAGTGGTGGTCGGTTTTTTCCACTTTGGGACACTTGCAGTGTAGGAATTCTCGAATGATATGTGCCGAATGTTCAGAATCTTAACTTGATAGAATTGAAATGTTTCTAGAACTCACATTTCCTTTGCAGAAGTTTTCCATTTATTTCTTGAAAATGTGTAGCAATACATTTTTGGTCATAATGCCATTAATAAAAACCATGTTTTCATGTGCTGAGAACGATATATGTACATGACACACTAGGTTTTTTCCTTTTTTCAGGTCAAATTTACACTTTAGTGTATTCTACACTTTCAATGTAATACACTTTACATTAAGTCTGTTCTGTTTGCATGCACTTTCTACTCTTTTTTCCATTAACTATTCTTAACAACATTTGACGTCATAGCAATGACACAAACTCATACTCGAACAGTAGGCTTGACCCTCCCCCCCCCCACCCATTCTTAGACTTTTCTGTACTCGCTCAGGAGCTAGTGTAAAAAGTGCATGCAAAAAGAAGAGCACTTTTTAAAGTGTAGGCTGCCAATCGCGCAAGAAGAACGGGTTAGTGTAGGAAAGTGACAGCTAATATCCCGAACTTTTTTTATTCCATTCAATATTCTTGCATGTATTCATTCAAAACAGTAGTTTCATAAATTCAAACAGTCAATATTGTCGGCATGCAGCCATAATTTTTGACAGATGGTAAAGAAGAACGTACACCTGCTCCCGACCCGACACAGTGTACACACTGTGACCACAAGTGCCACGATGGTAGCAAAATGCTACTATCGACAATTTTTTGCTACTATGTTACTACATGACTAAATTTGCTACCCCGGTAAAGTTTGCCGTTATAAAACTTATGTACGCCAAAAATATGATACTTTGACTATCAAATGAGTCGTCCAGTTGTAAAACTAGCCATATTTGTTTCTACCAACTTGTGGCAAAATGGCAAAAACTGATTATGCAGCTTCTAGGCCTTATGCTTTAAAAAAAAAATCACAAAAAATATTCATGGTTGGAATGTAAAAGCTTTGATATTTAATTAAATTAAATGAATAAAATATTAAAGTTTTAAGTCTAGATATGGCTGGTTTTGCACCCGAAATGCAATTGTTACTGGTTTTCTTTTGCAACTCCAGCGGTGGTTTCTTGAATTCCATGTTGTTCCTCGACCTGATGTTCTATTTCTTGTTGTTCCTTGACCTGATTATCTCTAAAAACTGTTCATCTGTCTCTAAAATAACAAATTCAACATTTTCCTCCTTCTCGCAGCCTTAAAACCCAAACGGAACACGGGAAAAACTCAAATCAATGATTGTGCATGGTTATTTAAACTATCGGCTGTTCGATTTTATAAAATTCACGAATACTATTATACCACTACTAACCTATAACAAAAAAAATTCTTAAAATATTTGAAAATAGTCTAAAACAGTGTTATATCAGGAAAAATGAGAAAATGTATGTCTGGTCTTGCACCCAAACAAGTGTCATTGTGTTAAGTCTTTTGTAGCCAAACTCAAAGAAATATGGCTGGTTTTACCCTTAACTGGGTTTTTCAAACCTAGTTTTTAAAGGTTTCCGACTGCTCAATTTTTAAATAATAGCCTGAGACAAGACAAATCTATAACCTTAAAATCAAAAAATAGTCGAAGGGCAAAATGTGCATTTTGTGTGAATTTTGATTTTCCTAAATAAATGTACATACACACTTTAAAATGTTATTTTTCCTTAAACATTTTAAATTTGTAGTGGATAAACTGTGAGGACGGAAATCCCCACATCTAAATTTCCGACCACACCAAACTATTAAAATAGCAGACTAGTCCCCGGAGGCCAAATACCTGTACAATAGTAAAGAATAAAATAGAATTCCAAACTTAAAACCAAGAATAAAATTTGCTTTTACACAAATCACACACCCCAGGACACAAGAATAAACATGAATTACACATACCTAGAATAACATAGCGAAAAACTGGAATTTTTGCAATTATATAATTCGCAGACAAGCGGTGTTCTCCCCGATATATAACCACTAGCGAAATACAAGAAGACAGTCAGTCGACAACTAGCAGTTATTAGTTCAGGGCGGATTTGAAATTCCCCAAAGCAAAAACTGAGAGTTGGAATCGATCGAACCGAAGTATGCTCTTCGGGCTGTGGCTTTGAAAGTCCAACCGAACCATATTTTCGAAGAGAACGAGCGACTACTAGGTACAGGCAACCACTGTTCATGCCAATCAAAATTAGGGTCTGGGCTTTGAAAGTCCGCCGAGTTGAGAGAGGCCAGACAGTTACACGTGATTCGATGCACGGAGCCGAAACCTACTGAGAGCACTACAGAGAAGCACGACGAACACGACAAGGTACGTCCAGCAGAGACGAGAGACAACGCGAGAGGCAACGGGCAGCAGCACCACAAGATACGACGAATAGAAACGGGAGACAACGCGAGAGGCAACGAGCAGCAGCACCACAAGATACGACGAATAGAGGCGAGAGACGACGCGAGAAGCACCGAGCAGCAGTGCGACAAGGAGAGCCGGCCAGAGACGGCGACCAGGGGCGAGAGGCAACGAGCAGCAGTACGATACGAAAGGCCGACCCGAAACGAGAGGCGACGAGGTGTCACGAGAACCAGTACCAAGAGACGCGACGAGCGGAAGCACGAGGTGGGACGAGCAGCGAGGAGGGGACGCGTAAGGCAGAGAGACGGAGGAACCGGTAGAACGAGGAACAACGAACCGAGGTACGACGACGGTTACAGGCAGCGGAATTACTCCGCGCCAAAGCTTTAACATGGTATCGGAATAACAACCGGGCCTGGCAGCACTGGAACGATTTCAGAGACGACTTTCTTAAATTTTTCCTCCCCGCCCGACATCTGGAGGACCTTGACGACAAGATAAGACAGCGGATACAACAACCGGGAGAAACCTTCAAAGACTATGTACTCGGCTTACAGAACCTTATGCGGCCGATGAACTACACGGGGGCGGCGAAACTCGAGAGAATCTTCCAAAACTGCCAGGCGAAATATCAACTCTACTCTACTAATCGCACTGGCGGATGATTTCGAGAGCATCAGAGGGGGACCTAATCCTAATTGTCCCGGCCCAGAATAACGACGCTGTGCAATCGCACAGACCATGGAGACCCCGATCAACACGAGGACGGCTTGTCACAATTGTAGTCAAGAGGGACATATGGCCCGATCTTGCCAGAACCCCAGGGTGTATTTCTGCTGGGATTGTGGACGCCGCAACACAAGAACCATCGATTGCTGTAAACGACAATCGGGAAACGAACCCGGAGACCGCCAAACGCGAGGAGTGTCGGTGCCCCCGGTGAACGATCCTCCACTCCAATAAAGCACTTGTATCAGGAAAATAGTCACCTCTACGCTACCGTTGCTCTCGGCGGAGGTTTGATCCAGGCTCTAATTGATAACGGGGCAACTAGGAGTTTCATTAGTGAGGCACTGGCCAGAAAACTACACGACGTAGGACGTACCATTAAGCAAGAGGTGACAGTCAAGATAGCGGACGGTACGAGGCGAAACGGGGTTGAGGCTCTTTTCTCCCAAGTCCGACTAGGCAACCAACAGTGCGGATTACCACTGCTTATTTTTCCCGGACTCATCGAGGATTTAATCTTAGGAACGGATTTCCTCCAAAACATCGGCGCAACGATCACTTGTGGTGGATAAACCATCGCCCTGCGGAATAACGATGACACCCCACGACCAGCGAAGATCACTACATGCACTGTACTACAGGACGCGATGACCGATCAGCTAGGGCAGATCAACGATTTCCTGGACAGAGAACTACGCGCTTTTGACGAAGTCAACGACGTCTCGAACATCACGACACATTTATTTATTTATTTATTTGGAAAGCGAAAATATGTACAGAATATAAACTCCAATAAAACAATGCGCCAAAAATAAAAAAGAAATAAAAATAAAATGAAAATAAGAATAATAAAAAAAAAAAAAAAAAAAATAAATAAATACCTAGTTAAAATTAAATTAAAAATTAAAAATTAGATGTAACTAAGTGAGTAATTAGAAATAATGTATTAAATATCAAATATGGATTTCAAGTTAATTTTTATTGTGCGCAAACTGTGGCCCTGAAAACTAAGACAATTTTCATGATAAGATCGAGGTAGACGGAGGAGCGGCGAATTAAAATAGGCATTTATAGATGCAAATGGAATGATAAAAGTGTCTTGTGATCTGGAACGGCAACTAATCCCCTGAATGTAAGTTCAACATAAAGAGTACAATTAAAGATAAATAAAACTTTGTACAGGAACAAAATATCTAAGTAAGATCTTCTGTCCTTCAAAAAAGAAAGTCCAAGGTGTTGTAATCTAGCATCATACGGAACTTCCTCGAAATTGAGTCTGCGAAAGAATGATCGTGTGAAACGTCTCTGCACTGATTCCAATGCTGCTATAAGATAAGAATAGTATGGGTTCCACACAACTGAGCAGTATTCAAGGTGACATTTGACAAGACTGTTGTACAGGTTAATATAGAGATCTAAGTTACAGAACGGATAAGCAGCTCTCAAAATAAAACCACTTAACCTATAGGCCCGTTTGCATATTTCCATAATATGTACATCAAATTTTAATCGAGTGTCAAATATAACACCTAAATCCTTGAAGTTGAAGACTTCAAGGAGAAAGTAGTCACCAATGTGGTAATTAAACGAAAGATAAGAGAATTTATTAGTGTAGCACATCTTGAAACATTTTTGTTTATTAAGGGATAGCTTATTTGAGGAGCACCAGGACGATAGTTTGTTTAGGTCATTTTGAAGAATGAGACAGTCAGCCAAAGATTTAACTGGTCTAAATAACTTCAGATCATCTGCATACATTAAGTAATCAGAATGAAATTCTGAGAGAAGATCATTAACGAATAAAATGAAAAGCAGTGGACCCTTGATACTGAATTAGTAAAAGAAACTAAATTCGTCTCAGTGGAACGACCCTTGAAAAACCCATGCTGATTAGGAGAAACAGAGCTCCAGACTTGAAGAAAGATGACTTCATGCAGTAGTTTTTCGAATATTTTAGAGAAACAAGATAGAATACAAATAGGGCGGAAGTTTTCAACGTTGTGCTTGTCACCCTTCTTAAATATCGGTAAAACATGGGAGATTTTCCATAGGGTTGGAAATATTCGTTGATTCAGTGACTTGTTAAATAACGTTGCAAGAGGTTCCGCCAGAATGTGGCCCAACCTCTTAACAAATATGTTTGGAATATTATCAGGACCAGCGCCACCATGGCAATCAAGGGAATTAATAACAGTGAGAACCTCCGTAGGAGTAAAAACAGGTATTGAGTTATTGTCAAGATCATCGAAATCCTGCATTGGTTGAGAGGCAGAAGAAGAGTACACGGAGCTAAAATATAAGGAAAATAGATTTGCTATAGAACCGGGAGTAGAGGCAGTATCACTTCGGTAGGTTATGAATGATGGAATGGTGGTAGTCTTACGTGAAGAATTGACATAATTCCAGAAAGACTTGTCATTGCCTGAGGCAAGCGATGCATTCAGACTACATACGTACAATCTAAAGGCTTTCTTAATTTCTCTCTTAACAACTTTACGAAGATCAGTGTACTGAGCTTCATTAATCTGTGTAGGGAATTTCTTATAGAGACGTCTTGCCTGATCTTTATCTTTCAACAGTTTAATGATAGAGGCGTTAAACCATTGAGGATAGGACCGGCGCTGGGTGATTGAAAAAGGGACATGTTCAACTATAACCGAATTAACAGTGGAATAGAAGTCATCGAGGGCACTGTTCACCGATGAAACTTCAAGTAACTGCCAGTTAATACCAGCAAGACTAGATGAAATTAAATCGTAATTACAGCTGAAGAAGTTACGTTTACTGAAGTGATTTAATGCGGTATTTTTTAAAGGCTTAAGATTTAGTTCAAGCTCAATCAGCGGATGATGGGAATCAGGAGACACTAGCCCAGGAAGAGATAATGTAAGACCAACATTATCAGAGCTGAAATTGGAAGATATTAGGTCGAGTATTCTATTGTTTTGGTTTAAGACAACATTATATTGCTTTAATGCACAAAATTCCATAAAGGATTGTATACTGAAGAGTTGTTGAGAGTAGCAGTTCAAAGTAGAAGTAGGTATAGAATTAACCCAATTTAAGTAAGGCATATTGAAATCACCGCAGATAAGGAATTTAGCAGAAGGATCACATTGATTAATAAATAGGGATAATTCTTCTAAAAGTGTAGAGAGAAGAGCAAGAGTAGTATTACATGGAACATAACAAGCGAATAAGTATAATGTAGTTTTAGAACATTTCACCTTGACAGCAATAGTTACATTCAAAGGAGCAATTGAAGTCAATGCAGAGATAAGACACCAAGCTATTGCGAACCGCTATAAGAACACCACCACCGTCTGACTTTTTAGTGGACAGAAGATCACGATCGCGTCTAAAGACATTATAAGAACTCGGAAAAATTTCAGAGTTTAATATTGACTCATTCAGCCAAGTCTCCGAAATACAGATTATGTCGAAGGAATTCGATACAACAGAATTTTTAAACGAAATTGTCTTAGTTTTCAGTCCTCTTAACATTCTGATAAAATATTGAAAGTAAATTGGAAGTAGGAACCACGATAGTCGATGCTCGAGATCTGCAAAGCGTGGAAGACGGAACGCCAACTACGTCAGAAGATTCCTGCCGCCCGTAGAACGAAAATTCTTTCGAGGCCTGGGTAGAAATGCCTTCACTAACAGACCCTTAGGCCATAGAGAAGGCTTACTAGCAGCAGCAAATATGTTATCAGGAACACGAAGTTTGAAGGAAACAAAAGAAAACTTCGAAAGTTCATCACCAGACTTTGTAAGCTGATAGCATGGCAGATCCGTTGCCGAGACATCCTTGAATTTACCTTTAATGTGGTTAAGAATCATGTCAGGCGTAGTATTCACCTCGCATCGAAATACATAAATCCATCGAGGAAGTCTGGCCGCTGTTAGATGAATTGAAGAGCCAGTGGCAACTTGAGATGTAGTAAGTTCAGCAGTATGACGATCAGCTGTGACGACATCAGAGACAGACTGAGTCATACGAGAAATGCAAGATTCCTGCAGATCACCAACGGGAGAATCATTGGCAGCTTGCGATGAAGTTAGTTCAACAGTGAGTCGATCAGCTGTGACCACATCAGAGACTGGCAGAATCATACGAGAACTGCAAGGTTGATGCGACACACCAACGGGATCTGAATGAAGATCATTCAACGAAGCAGATTTACACCGCTCCATGATGTTTGCACTACGTAAAATTCTAGTAGAGAGTGCACTAGGTTTACGCGAGGCGGCTGAGATTGAAGAGCATTGCCGGTCAGCTCCACGACAATTAATAGCACGCTTTCCAACACTACTTTGTTGATCAACATAAGATCATAATGCGTGATGACCGACCATTCAAACATCGCTACGGCACTAGCAACCCTGTAACGCAAGCAAATATCAATGCGGAGGTAGATGAGTTGATCAAGAAGGGATGCATAGAACCATCACACAGTCCATACAGTTCCTCGGTAGTACTAGTGAAGAAAAAGAACGAAGTTGGAGACTGTGCCTCGATTTCCGACAGCTCAATGCCAGATCGATACCCGACGCATATCCTGGACCGACTACGCAATGCAAAATTTATCAGCAGTCTAGACCTAAAGAACGGGTACTGGCAGATACCCATGGACGAGTCAAGCAAGCAATATACAGCCAGACGGGGGCTATTCCAATGGCAAGTCATGCCATTTGGGCTCCACTCAGCACCCGCTACCTTCCAAAGAGCCCTGGACCAAGTAATAGGACACGAGATGGAACCCTTTGCCTTCGCTTATCTGGATGACATAATCGTCACCGGTACAACCTTCGAAGAACACATGCACAACCTGGGCGAAGTTTTCCGCCGTCTACGAGCAGCAAACCTAAAACTTAACGTAGACAAGTGTAAGTTTTTCATGAAGGAAACGAAATACTCGGGTCATGTTATCAGCGAGAAAGGAATACACACAGTCCCAGATAAAATAGCCGCGATAGACGCCTTACAACCACCCACAAACGTACGAGAAGTACGGCGGTTCCTCGGAATCGCATCCTGGTATCGACGATTCGTCCCGGAGTTCGCAACTGTTGTCCATCCTCTAACCACACTTTTGAAGAAGGGAAAGCACTGGAAGTGGCGAGAAGAACAACAGGTGGCATTCGACACCATTAAAAGGAAGCTCTCGGGGGCACCAGTGTTATCGTGCCCAGATTTCAGCCAAAAGTTCACGCTCCAGACGGATGCCAGTGACTACGGTTTAGGAGCCGTACTAACGCAAGAAATAGACAACTCGGAGCAAGTAATAGCCTACGCAAGCCGGCATCTAAATCAAGCAGAACGGAACTATACCCCCACAGAAAAGGAGTGCCTGGCCATTATCTGGGGCATACGCAAAATGAGACCGTACTTAGAAGGCTACCACTGCTGTCATCACGGATCATCTAGCACTTAAATGGTTGAATTCGATCGACAGCCCATCAGGACGAATCGCAAGGTGGGCCCTCGAACTACAACTGTATACGTTCGATGTCCAGTACAGACGGGACAAGCTAAACGTAGTCGCCGATGCGCTGTCACGCCAACCATCAGAAACACTATGCGTGGTCGACACCGAAGACACTAGCGACTCAGGCTGTAAATGGTTAGAGAAAAGGAAGGCTGAAGTAAAGGGAAACCCAGCGAATCTCCCAAATTATGTCTTCGAGAACTACCAGTTACACCGACATATCCCGCATCAGTCTAATGACGAAGATTGCGCGCCGTGGAAACTTTGCGTCCCAACACCACTCCGCAAACGGGTCCTTGAAGAGAATCATGATGAACCCAGTGCAGGACACCTCGGCATCCGGAAGACCATCGGACGAATCGCCAACCGATATTACTGGCCTGAGATGTGCCGAGAAATTAGCAGATACGTCCGACAATGCGAGTCTTGTCAAAAGTTCAAACCAAACCAGCAAAAATCAGCAGGCAAGATGATCTCCCAAATAGCAGAGGAACCCTGGAATACCCTGTGTGCCAACTTCGTGGGACCTCTACCCCGGTCCGAGCATGGGAATACTACCCTGCTAGTGTTCTTCGACAAATTCTCCAAGTGGACTGAGATAATCCCGCTCCACAAAGCAACCAGCGACGGATTACGGAAAGCATTCCGAGAACGAATCATGGCCAGGGTTGGAATTCCAAAAATATTAGTCACCGACAACGGGTCTCAACTCACCAGCAAGGCTTTCCAGAAATTCCTGCTGTAATTAGGAATAAAGCAGCAATTTACCGCACCGTATACGCCACAAGAGAATCCTACCTAGCGAGCAAATAGAACGATAAAAACAATAATCGCACAATTGTTGGACAACAACCAACGGGATTGGGACAACCTACTGCCGGAAATCTCCCTGGCCATGAACTCGGCCATTTCCGAGACGACCGGTTACAGCCCTGCCTTCTTGACACAAGGCCGAGAACTCCGCCTACCCCGAACCTTGTACGACGAACAGACCTTTGGATCCGGTAATCCTCCACAGACGCCAGTCGAAAAGGCCACTAGATTACAAGAAACGTTCCAAATCGTACGCTGAAATCTAGAAGGAGCAGCTCAGGACCAAGGACGTCACTACAACGTGAGAAGACGTCAGTGGGCTCCTGCAATAGGCCAGCAGGTTCTAGTGAAACAACACCATCTCTCTGAAGCTATCGACGGCTTTGCCGCGAAACTGGCCCCGAAGTTCGATGGACGATACAAGGTGGTGAATTACATTTCGCCCGTGATAGTTCAGGTCCAGAAGGAAGATGATGCTAGCACGCGGACCGCGCATGTTAGCGAACTAAAAGCATACCACGCCGCGAACGAATAGAACAACTTCGTTCAACAGAAATCCAATTGGTTCTTGAACAAAGAGACCCTAACGGGACCAATTGGGTCGAAATGATCAACAACAAGAGAACCTAACGGGACCATTTGGATCGGGATAACCAACAGCAGACCGAACTTAAGCCCATTAGGACCTAACGGGACCAACAGCAGGGCTATAAAAGCAACCAACAGAAGACGGTCCAGCCTAGTAAAATCCCAAGTGTAGTGCTCTGAAGTTCATAATTCTATACTAAACGAGACATAGACAGCGCAAGGAAGAACGCGATAACGCTGAAGCGGATGGTGGAAACCACACGGAACTCCCCGGTGAAGAAACCCCGCACCAACAACAATCCGGACCAGGTCGTGGCCATAATAGGGAAGCTGGTACTAACGGAAAGGGACCTTTCAACTCTACTACCACAACAGTGGCTTAACGATAATGTGGTAAACACATACGAGGACTTACTCGCGCTGCGCGGGTCCGAAGATGGAAGCAGCCCAACTACCGAGGCAGCGGCATCATACTCGCTCCGCTACACATGTTCGGTAATCACTGGTGCCTGGCGATCATCTACTTACAAGCCAAAACTATCGAATACTTCGACCCGAGGGGCGGTACCATTCCGCCAGAACTAAAACGCTTGGAGGAATTCATAAACAGCACCACCAAACAGGGAATGGACGCCTATAGGACAGTTCTAACACCCGGAGCACCACGGCAGGTGAACACATTTGATTATGGAGTGTTCTGTTGCGCCATCGCCGAGCATCGGGCGCCAAGAGCAACCCTCGCGTTCGATGGGGACGACATGCCGACGTGGCGCGAACGAATCGCACATGAACTGAGACAAGGACCCAGACCAGATCCTGGAAGTAACGCCATCAGCAGTAACAGTGGTAGTAGTAGTGACAGCGATAGCAGCAACAGCAGCAGCAGCAGCCGTAGTAGTAGCAGCAGCAGCAGCAAAAGCAGCGGCAGCCGTAACAAGACGAGCTACACAGATGGTAAAAACAAGAATAACACAGGCAACAACACCAGCAGCGGTAGTAGTGGCAGCAACGCTAGCAGCAGCCATAGTAACACACACAACAAAACCAACACGGCCAGCAGTCCCACCAGGACGAAGATAAGCGTCGAACAACGCCCCGAAGACCCGAAAGAAGCAGGAGAAGCAGAACTTCCACCAGAGGTGCGGGAGAACATACGCCAGACGCTAGCTGTGAAACCCCAGGGTAAACGGATGCGTTTGAAGACCGTAGTAAATGGCAACAGTTACTCCATAACCTTCGGACGAGGTAGTAACTACTCCTGGCAAAACAGAGCCTCATTCACAAGTAGGAAGGAAATGTGAGGACGGAGGTCCCCACATCTAAATTTCCGACCACACCAAACTATTAAAATAGCAGACTAGTCCCCGGAGGCCAAATACCTGTACAATAGTAATGAATAAAATAGAATTCCAAGCTTAAAACCAAGAATAAAATTTGCTTTTACACAAATCACACACCCCAGGACACAAGAATAAACATGAATTACACATACCTAGAATAACATAGCGAAAAACTGGAATTTTTGCTATTATATAATTCGCAGATAAGCGAAATACAAGAAGACAGTCAGTCGACAACTGGCAGTTATTAGTTGAGGGCGGATTTGAAATTCCCCAAAGTAAAAACTGAGAGTTGGAATCGATCGAACCGAAGTATGCTCTTCGGGCTGTGGCTTTGAAAGTCCAACCGAACCATATTTTCGAAGAGAACGAGCGACTACTAGGTACAGGCAACCACTGTTCATGCCAATCAAAATTAGGGTCTGGGCTTTGAAAGTCCGCCGAGTTGAGAGAGGCCAGACAGTTACACGTGATTCGATGCACGGAGCCGAAACCTACTGAGAGCACTACAGAGAAGCACGACGAACACGACAAGGTACGTCGAGCAGAGACGAGAGACAACGCGAGAGGCAACGGGCAGCAGCACCACAAGATACGACGAATAGAGACGGGAAACAACGCGAGAGGCAACGAGCAGCAGCTCCACAGGATACGACGAATAGAAGCGAGAGACGACGCGAGAAGCACCGAGCAGCAGTGCAACAAGGAGAGCCAGCCAGAGACGGCGATCAGAGTCGAGAGGCGACGCGAGAGGCGACGCGAGAGGCAACGAGCAGCAGTACGATACGAAAGGCCGACCTGAGACGAGAGGCGACGAGGTGTCACGAGAACCAGTACCAAGAGACGCGACGAGTGGAAGCACGAGGTGGGACGAGCAGCGAGGAGGGGACGCGTAAGGCAGAGAGACGGAGGATCCGGTAGAACGAGGAACAACGAACCGAGGTACGACGACGGTTACAGGCAGCGGACTACAAGTGGTACGACGCGGCGAGAAATATATGTAAACTAACCGAAGTTAAGAAGAACAGTTAAATGAAATTTGAAATTATTGAACATTAAATAAAGTGAAGTCAACAGTAAATAAATGTTTTGTAACGGACACTGGCCCCGACGAGCATACCCGAATTTGAGTCGTTACAAAACAGTGTTATAAGGAACAGATAAGCATGTAATGACGTAACTAGTTCCATTTAATTAAAAAAGTGCCTATTAGAAAATTTCTTTGCTACCCAAGCCAAGAATTGCTACCCAAATTTGCTTGTCTGTAAAATATCAAAATGGTCACACTGTTCCAACAGAAGCGGTTGCTGAGATCTAGAAACCAAAATTATTCGTTTAAAACGCTCCCCTCTCTCTCAAAGACATCAGTCGGAGCGGCGTATAGACAAACATTTGTTTTTAATTTTATATTATTGTTCTACACTCATTTATACACATCACACAACAAAACGTACATTCTCGAGTAACGGGAAGCCACTAAAATTTTAAGTGGGGGAAGTCAAGTATGTCATTGAATATTTTTTTTTTGTTTTTTGGCTCTCACTAAAAGTAGTTTTGATCGAATAATTGCTTTTTTTTAGTACCTTGTTTGTTGACCCGTTATACAAAATGGTGCGTCTAGGCGTGGCCAATTTTATAACGGTTATATTTTACAGACTTCCATCTTCAAATTATAATCAAACTTATAACGGGATCGGACCCTGAAGTACAACAAAAACCTTTCAATTCGCTAAAAAATGACTCGAGCGTCTAAAGGATTTGCTTCCCTTTTCATTTAACATTTACATTAAAATTTAATGTCCTTGTTGAAAGACCCTATAAATCATCCATCAATTCCTAGTAGTTAGAAACAATTACTAACCTACTATTGTGGCGTAGCTAGACATGATTTTCGGGGGAGTCAGCACATTTTTTTTAATATTGATCAATTTGAATTTAAATTGACCAGTAAGGTTCGATATTATCTACAAGTAGTTATTAGGGCCGTTATTACGACCTTCAGTTAAAACTTAACCAGAACTTTGACTGTAAGTTTCGTATGAGCATCTGTCAGTTAAAGTTTCAGTTAGAACGTTACTGACGATCGTAGGAACGGGCCTTAGTAGTATTAGTAGTAGATATTACCCAGCAGACCAATAAAAAGGAATGTTCTGATGTCCGCGGAAAGTTCCGAGCTATTTGTGACATAGGGGAACATGAAACAGAAGTTTCCGATGGATTTCATTCAGAAAATTGAAAGATCATTCCATGACGAAAACAATAAGAATTTCATGGAGTTATCTGGCAGAATTCCAAAAGAACTTTCCGACATCCAGATATATCGTGGAAAACTTTGTTTAAATTCCAAAACAAAATCATTGTTCTAACAAGAACATGACAAAACAAAAATTTTAAATGAAAAACATTTGCTGTCTTGTCCGGTCCGACCACAATCGGCTATGATAACTGAAAATTCTACAGACTCTGTTTTTTACGTCAAACCTGATAAAAATTATCAGTTAAAATTTTAGTACGCTTTCGAAAGGGGAAAAAAGCTTTGGGAAATGCTCCGAACATTTCTCAAATATTTCGGTAACAAAAATACGACGGAACAGCGTAAAACTCGCCATATGGAAATCTGACGGAAATCGCATGGATTTCTAGCCTGGAATTCCGACTCTATAAAGAACTTTCCATCGGAATTCTGACGGATTTCTGTGTTTTTGGTCTGCTGGGTATATACTACAATCAAAGAAAGAAAAATTTGTAAGTAATGGAGCTCTCTTTCGAGCTCTAATGAAGCGATTCTCGAGATATAAAACTCGGAAGCCCTACATACATATTTTTCCCGTATAAATTCTATCTATCTATCATTATATCTCGAGCAATTCGGAGGTATTGTTTTTTCTCAGTCCCACATTCTTCACCAATATCGAAAACTTTTTGCGAACTATTCAAGTTTTATATTGTATTAAATTCAAGTTTCAGCTTTCTATGTAGTATAAACGATTGAAAATATCTAAAATCTCCGCTTACAATTGACCACAGTCACTTAAAGACTTAAAGACCCACCTGGTTAACACACAAATTTCAGCTTATAAGGAATACAAAACGATTCCACAACCAGTTTTCGAACTGAGTGTGCCTTAAGGGGGATCATATGAGTTGAAAGCAGAAAAAATAGGTGAATTTTAGAAATTATTATCTCAAAAACTATAAAATCTATCCAAAAATAATGTGAGAAATTTTTGAAGAAATCGGTTCAGCCGTTTTCCGAAGATTTTGGGAACGGTCTTTGAAAAGTATGTTTCGAGATAATCGCGTTTGAATGACGAAGAATTCACGAAGGGCCCATCTCGGTTGATTGCCCATAGCTTCCACAATTATTGAAATTTTAGCATGAAATTTACAGACAACATTCCTAAGACTGTAAGCTTTGAGATGAACAAAAAAAATTTCTACTCAGATAATCCCCCTTAAAGTAGGGAGATGGTCTAGCACCTATGCTTTTAAACTTGGCACTAGAGAATGTCATCCGAAAAACCCTGGTCGGCACTAATGGGACACTACTATTCAAGTCCACCCAATAGCTAGAACACCTCCTGTGCAACTGCCCAGCTCTCGCTAGAAGACGGCTGAAAGCTCTGGGTGCTTCGACCTTCGCAAACCTTAAAGAAGTCTCTTTTAACAGCATGCAGAGTCTAATCAACTTTGCTATGGTTACAGGGACCTTTGAATTAAACGAGGAACTCTCAACACAGATCGAAACGCAAGCACACCTACCAAAAGTACATTGGGTCTCCTATTTTTTATGTGGTATCACTATGGACCCTCGTGGGTCTATGTGAGGCCTTTGGCCGCCACTGAAACCGAAACCTAGGTAGGTAGGTAGGTAGGTACACGTGGCTGTCCGTGAGAACACGGACACACTTAGACCTAAAAGGTCCGTTGTGGTACCACAGGATCTTCGACTCCGGTCCTACTCGTCGAACCATTTAGAGCTTATAATAAAGCGTTGGATTCTCGCGACCTCCATTGTGGCAAGTTCACCAAGACAGTTGAAGAAGTACGCTCCGAGATGAGCTTTCCTTCTGACGGACAGAGCTGGACAAGTGCAGAGAAGGGTAAGGACTGTCTCCTCCTCCTCCTCGTCCTGGCAGCTTCTACAGAAGTCGTTTGAGAAAAGTCCAAGCCTTTCTGCATGCCGACCTATAAGACAGTATCCGGTTAGGACACCGACTGTTTTGCTGATGTCCGCCCTTTTGAGCAGAGTCAGCCTTTTAGAACGATTAAGATCCAGCTTTGGCCAGATCTGTCTCGCAGTGTGACATGTTGTACCTTCCGCCCATCTTGAGTTGGTTTTCTCAATTGAGTCCAGTCTCAGTAGCAGTTTACATGTGGAGAGAGGCACACCCAGGTTCTGATATACCGGCGAAGTATGAAGGGTAGTGCCGCGCCGAGCGAGTTCGTCAGCCATACAGTTCCCTGGAATATCCATGTGTCCTGGCACCCAGCACAGAAGAATATTGAACTGTTCGGCCATCTCCTTAAGAGATGATCTACATTCTACGGCGACCTTTGATGTTGTCGAGGTCGATTCCAGGGATTTTATCGCCGCTTGGCTGTCTGTGAAAATGCTAATATCCTTAGTAGATATTACATTACACCTCAGCCAGGACAGGGCCTCCTTGATCGCCATAAGCTCCGCCTGATAGACACTACAGTGGTCCGGAAGGCGGAAAGAGCTGCTAATATTAAGCATTTCAGAGAAAACACCTCCACCTACCCCGTCTTCAGTTTTGGAGCCGTCCGTATATATGTGGGCGGACTCCTTCTTCGTTCGTACCAAGTCCCTTTCCCACTCTAGGCGGGTTGGGATGGCTGTCGAGAAGTTTTTATCGAAGTCATAACTGGGAGGGGTGTAGTCGGTGTTTTCAGGAATGTTGAAGTGACTCAAAATTGTTGAGTGGCCTGCACATATGTCAGTCCACAATGTGGAGGCCTTTAGCCGAATGGCTGCACTGGCTGCCATTTGCTTGCCAAAGATGTCTAAGGGTGGCAGACTGAACAGCATGTCCAGTGCTGCAGAGGGAGTTGTTCTCAGAGCTCCGCTGATGCATATGCATGCTGTTCTTTGTACCTTTCCCAGTGTGGTGCGGTTAACCGCTTTGTCTAAGGCCATCCACCAGGCAAAAACACCGTACATGAGTATCGGTCTGATGACGGACACGTAGAGCCAATGAACTATCCGGGGTTGCATACCCCATTTAATGCCAATGGCCTTTTTGCATGAGTAGAGCGCAACTGTTGCTTTCCTTACTCGTTCCTGAATGTTGGGTTTCCAGTGAAGCTTCCTGTCCAAAATAAGACCCAAGTATTTTGCACTATCGGTGAAAACTAGACTGGTACCATTCAGAGAAGGAGGGTCTACGTGAGGAATTTTGTATTTCCTGGTGAAGAGGACTAATTCTGTTTTGCATGGGTTCACGCCCAGTCCGCATTCAATTAGAAAGAATAGAGAGAGCATTCTGCAATATCTCACTCAGTGTGTTTGGGTGCTTCCCCGAGACGGCAATTGTAACATCGTCGGCATAAGCAATCACTTTGCAGCCCGCCCTTCCACTCTCAATAGTAGTTTGTTGACCACTAAATTCCACAGAAGAGGGGAGAGTACGCCACCTTGTGGTGTACCTCTGCTGACAAACCTTCGAGAGGAGGACTCGCCCAGCTTTGTGTTCACAATCCTGGATGTTAACATCAGATTGATCAGCGCGCCAAGCGAGGACTCCACTTTCAGGGTAGAAAGTGCGTCAGTGATTGCCTCTGGTCTGACGTTGTTGAAAGCCCCCTCGATATCAAGAAAAGCAACCATGGTGTATTCTTTAATGCTGAGAGATTTCTCAGTGTAAGGCCGTTTCGACAGACCTCCCCTTCCAGTACGCGTGTTGTGATGTTGATAGCAATCGCTTGTCCAGATTGTCGCGGATGTATACATCCATTAGTCTTTCCAATGTTTTTAGAAGAAAGGATGATAGACTGATAGGTCGGAGATCCTTAGGACATACATGAGAGCTTTTTCCCGCTTTAGGTACGAAAACCACCCTAACTTCCATCCATGTTGTAGGGATGTAGGTTAGATCCAGACAGCCTTTCAGTATAACCTTCAGCCAAGGCAGAATTATATCCGAGGTCTGCTGTATTTCAGCGGGAATAAACCGAAACCTAAACCTAGCGATATCTGTATGTAAACATCCTCGCAAGATCCTTCCCTAGTGCTGAGGAGGTATTTGTCAATCTTGACTCTGCCATATACCAAATTTGGAGTATAATTTGGAATATATAATTTCATATAACTTGACACTAATCTAGAAAGTAATGGCTCCGAAACGGAAAAATCAATCGACGATGATTCATCGATTGCAAATAAAACGTATTATTCTCGGTTGATGAAGATAGCAAAGCTATCTTAAAACTTAGCTACTGGAGGCCGAGGTCCTTAAATCGAGACGGTTTGAGGTGAAGAATTTAGGAGACCAGGATTTAGGATCTCAAGGGGATCGGGGTCAAAAAAATTAATATTATTATTAAGAACTACACTAACCTTAATTGAGAATCACAGATTTTCTTAAATTTTTTTTACCACGATCCCCTAGTTGAGATTGAGATATTCAAGGGAAAGACAAAGTCGTTATCCTTAAAAAAAACTTGCAAGGATAAGTTTTATTCGTATTATTTTTATATTGCGACAACCTTAAACTTTAAAATAAGTCCTACTTCATTATTCTACGGTAAAGACTAAGTACCAGAGATATGCATTTTCGAAGAGGACTCGGACACCATTTTTGTGAAATCTTGTACATACTATAACTAACAAAAAAAGCAATAGTCCATGTCCATTTATACCGATTGCAATCTGTTTCACTCCGCGATCCACCTGAAATCAGATTTGACATTTCGCACGGACCAGTTTTCAAATAGCTACATATATCTTCTGATTCCAGGTGGATCGCGGAGTGAAACCGATTGCAATCGGTGTAAATGGACATGGACTATTTATAAAAAAAAATAATTTTAATTTTCAAGCGACGGTCTTATATCGAACATTTTCCATTTTAAGAATTAAATTGGTCTTTATTTAAATTTTTCACTCCTTGAATAACATCGGCGAGCTGTCGAGCGTCCCACGTTCAGAACGCGAGCACACAAAAAAATGTATCCGTCAAAATTCTAAGCGTGCCACAACTCGCCGGTTATAAAAAGCAACGTGCGCAATGGATATGCTCTAAAAACAGATGGTGCAATAGCACGCGTGCTGCACGTCAAACGCTATGTACGGTGCACCATCTAGTAGGCATTGATCGAAAATAATGCTCGCGATCTGCTTGCGAGCTGCAGTGGATACGAGGCTTTAGGGCCAGTTTCACAGTCCAAGTTTAAACTAAAAATTTGGTTTAAACTTAGGAATTTATTCGTAAGATCCTAAGTTTAAACCAAATTTTTGGTTTAAACTTCGACAGTGAATTTGGCCCTTAGAGTTACAAAACTTAAGTTTAGTTTAATGATTAAAACTGCTAAAATTCTTCAAGTAGTCTTCAAACAACTATACGCTTAAAATACAGAGTGTATTAATTTTAACTAAAAACAAGACTAGTACATAAAATACTGCGAATGTGTAGGTGAAGTTTTCATTTTCAAACTCAAATATGCGATTTACGAGCGAAACTTTATTTCTTAAGACTTGGAAAGTTTCAGATTCAACTTGATTCGGATTATGAAAAGTGGGTGGATTTTTTGAGACATTTGAAGTATGACGGGAAACGAATTCAAAACGCGAATTTACTGGGGAAGTATTGCAATAAGTATTTATTAGGGTACCCTAAGTTGTTCTACGAGTTAACGTCTTTGAACTAAAAATGAAGGGACTACCCTACCAAGCACTGGCGTAGGAACGGGGGGGGGGGGGGGGGGGGGGGGGGTTTGTCCCCAAACCTCCCCCCCCCCCCCCCCCCCCGAAATGATTAGCTCACCTACTAAGTTATATTTTTTTTTAATCATCAGCACGAAAAAGGTAGAATGTAGTAGCGTAGAGCGAATGTTTGTGAAGCCATTTTAATACTGCTTGGTTATTGTTAGTCTCCAACATATGTACTACAGTGTACCATATATGTGATGTATAGTGATTTTGTGAATATGACTTCAAAATAAAAGATATTATCTACTGATCACCATCAATTATGGACCGGTGATCGATAAAAAACGTTGAATCTCTCTATACGAACAATAATAATGCTTCAACTCAAAACAAATGAATTGAATCAAAATTGTACGTTTTTGTATGAAGCGTTTCATGCCAGGTGGCAGTGAAATACAAATAGTTGCCTAGAACATATTCAAAGGTTTGGCTATTTTTGTTTTCAAGACCAGAATATAACATACATATTTACATTACATATTTAGTCCAGTAAATCTCGGAGTTCTTAAAGAAAAAAAGAAAAATCGAAATATTTTGACGTATTTTGACAATGATGGAGTAGAGTAGGGAATCACAGTTTTACACCAAAATTTGATATGGCGTGTGCCCGAAATTTTGAGTTTTCTGTTTTGTCGATTTGTAGCAGTATTTTGCATTTCTCGCTAGGAATGGTAAGAACCTAAACTTGGTTCTTACCATTCCTAGAGAATTAAATTCTCTATCTTTTTTACCTGAACAACTTTTTTGTAAAATCATTATTAAGGGCTATTTCTTTTTAATTTTTTTAAATGAAAGTATAACATTGCAAGAATGTTGTGTCAAAATTTCAAGTCAATCGGAGCAAAATTAACGGAGTTGTGAACGTTTACAATTAATTTTTATTATACAATAAGAAACTTAACGATTTTTTTAGCAAAAATCGCGTTTCTGACTTTTAAGTGCTACCAAAAATGGACAAATCGGTTAAAAAAAAAACTCGACTTCATTACCTCGAGAAACATCTCACCTAACAAACGCAATTAGACTTTTTTGTTTTGCATGATCTAGTCACGAGTTGAAGCGTACACCGCAAAACAACCTTTTTTCGATACACCTGCGGAGATTCGCTGCAAACGCCTTATTTATAAATATTTTGAAATGAAAATTTTGGAAAATGTACACAGAAAGAAATTCATAGGTAAAAATGCCTAAGTGCTTCGGCATTTAACCGTCAACTAAGGCTTTTAGGTAATATACCTAAAATAAATGAAATATTACCTAATAAATTAGGTAAATTCGAACGAAAAATGTAATATTACCTAATTTATTTTAGGTATATTATCTAAAAGCCTTAGTTGACGGTTAAATGCCGAAGCACTTAGGCATTTTTACCTATGATTTCTTTCTGTGTAGTTCAGATTTTGTATTATTATATAAAAGTGAGATAAAACAATCCACCATTACCGGTATCGTCTAAAAAAATTCTTGAAAATATGCCTTATTTTCGCCGAATTAACCTTACCCGGCCCTAAGCGTAAAGTGCAAAAAATTTGGAGATTGTCCCAGTTTTTTAAACTTTTGGACCATTTTTATTAAAAATAGGTGACATATTTACATGGCAAAGTTGTAGAGAAGTTTTGTACATACCAGTTATTCGTACGACCAACGGATCACGAGCGGGAGCATGGTAAACATACAAATATGTAGCGTAAGTACGTGCACAAATGCCTCGAACAATCAACTCGACGATCTGACCCAGTCAGATAAAATGTGCACCAAAGAAAACGAGGGGCGTTTGTGCACTTATTTACGCTACATATTTGTTTGTTTACTGTGCTCCCGCTCGTGATCCGTTGGTCATACGAAAAAATGATGTAAACAAAACTTCTATGGAATTTAGTCCTCTACAACTTTGCCATGTAAATATGTCACCTATTTTTTAAAAAAAATGGTCCAAAGTTTAAAAAACTGGGACAATCTCCTAATTGTTTGCACTTTACGCTTAATAACGCAATAAATAATGATTTTACAAAAAAGTTGTTCAGGTAAAAAAGATAGAGAATTCAATTCTCTATAAACTCGGTTCTTACTATTTTTAGCGATAAATGCAAAATACGGCTACAAATCGACAAAACAGAAAAATCAAAATTTCGTGCACACGCCATATCAAATTTTGGTGTAAAACTGTGATTCCCTATTCTACTCCATCATTGGAACCTAACTACGTCAAAACATTTTGACTTTTATTTTTTTCCGTTATTTACAGAAATTTTGTCTCTGATTACTGGACTATATTGTTTATTGCCGGTCCTTTGCGATAAATCCTCCAGCTTCAAAACAGTCGCTGCTCGTCATCTCCACTACCTACATATGTATATCTCTATGGTTTTAACTATCAAAGTTTATGAATTCAAACGTTTGGGTTATTCCATCAAGAATCGCCAAAAATGACAAAATTTGTGACTTACCATCGCCGATTCTTTTGAAAATTTATGTACTCGAAGAATTAGTGAAGAAAAAAATATGATTTCAATTTTTTTTCTATCTCATTTTTTGGTTAGTTATAGTATGTTAAAGATTTCACAAAAATGATGTCCGAGTCCTCTTCGAAAATGCATATCTCTGGTACTTAGTCTTTACCGTAGAATAATGAAGTAGGACTTATTTTAAAGTTCAAGGTTGTCGCAATATAAAAATAATACGAATACAACTTATTCTTGCAAGTTTTTTTTAAGGATAACGTCTTTCCCTTGAATATCTCAATATCAACTAGGGGATCGTGGTAAAAAAAATTTAAGAAAATCTGTGATTCTCAATTAAGGTTAGTGTAGTTCTTAATAATAATATTAATTTTTTTGACCCCGATCCCCTTGAGATCCTAAATCATGGTCTCCTAAATTCTTCACCTCAAACCGTCTAGATTTAAAGACCTCGTCCTTCAGTAGCTTAGTTTTAAGATAGCTTTGCTATCTTCCTCAACCGAGTATAATACGTTTTATTTGCTATCGATGAACCATCGTCGATTGATTTTGTCCGTTTCGTGGCCATTTTTTTCTAGATTAGTCTCAAGATATATGAAATTATATATACTCTCCAAATTATACTCTAAAATTTGTATACATACTATATGGCAGAGTCAAGATTGACAAATACATCCACTAGGGAAGGATTTTGCGAGGATGTTTACATACATATATCGTTAGCCTATGCTATTGGATGGTTAGGTTTAGGTTTAGGTTTCAGTGGCGGCCAAAGGCCTCACATAGACCCAAGAGGGACCATAGTGATACCACATAAAAAATAGGAGACCCAATGTGAATGTAGGTAGGTGCGCTTGCGTTTCGATCTTCGTTGAGAGTTTCTCGTTTAATTTAAAGGTCCCTGTAACCATAGCAAAGTTGATTAGACTCTGCATGCTGTTAAAAGAGACTTCTTTAAGGTTTGCGAAGGTCGAAGCACCCAGAGCTTTCAGCCGTCTTCTAGCGAGAGCTGGGCAGTTGCACAGGAGGTGTTGGGTGGACTTGAATAGTAGTGTCCCATTAGTGTCGACCAGGGTTTTTCGGATGACATTCTCTAGTGCCAAGTTGAAAAGCATGGATGCTAGACCATCTCCCTACTTTAAATTTCAATAATTGTGGAAGCTATGGGCAATTAACCGGGATGGGCCCTTCGTGGATTCTTCGTGATTCAAACGCAATTATCTCGAAACATACTTTTCAAAGACCGTTCCCAAAATCTTCGGAAAACGGCTGAACCAATTTCTTCAAAAATTTCACACATTATTTTTGGATAGGTTTTATAATTTTTGAGATAATGATTTCTAAAATCCACCTATTTCTTCTGCTTTCTACTCAGATGATCCCCCTTAAGTCACACTCAGTTCAAAAACTGGTTGTGGAATCGTTTTGTATTCCTTGTAAGCTGAAATTTTTTCAGTGTGTAAGCCAGGTGGGCTTTCTTAAAGTAACTGTGGTCTATTCTAAGCGGAGATGTTAGATATTCTCAATCGTTTATATTACATAGAAAGCTGAAACTTGAATTAATACAATTAATACAATATAAAACTTGAATAGTTCGCAAAATGTTTTCGATATTGGTGAAGAGTGTGGGACTGAGAAAAAACAATACCTCCGAATTGCTCGAGATATAATGATAGATAGATAGATTTTATACGGGAAAAATATGTAGGGCTTCCGAGTTTTATATCTCGAGAATCGCTTCATTAGAGCTCGAAAGAGAGCTCCATTACTTACAAATTTCTCTTTCTTTTATTGTAGTATATAAAATCTACTACTACTACTACTAATAACTACTTGTAGATAATATCGAACCTTACTGGCCAATTTCAAGTTCAAATTGATCAATATTAAAAAAATTTTGCTGAGTTCCGCCCATTCTGTTAGCCAATTTTTTTTTTAAGTTTCAACTACTGTAGTACACTACACATCTACATATAGGTACTCATGTTACACTTTCTAGCATAAGCCGATTCTGAGATATGAAAAAGTTTTCTTTCTCCATTATGTGAAATTTAAACTTCTTTTAAATTTCAACTTAATATCTCAAGGTGTTTGAGAGCTACGCGTATCTTCAAGCGCAGTGGTCTTCAACCTTATCTTAATGAAGGGACAAATTTTTGTTATGGAAGTTCTTGGGGACCGCATTAATCTAATTAGGTATATGTTTATTGTCTTTCAACTTGAAAGAAAAAAACATGATTTTTTGAAACAAGTTTTTATTAAGTTTTAAACTTACAGTGAAATCAATTAAGGAAAATGAAATTATATATGTTGCACAAAACTAAATTCGAAATAACAAAATAGTAATTTTTTTAGTTCAATGAGGAATAAGACACAGTTTCTCTTTCACTAATCTGTCAACATTGGCTTTTACATAGCCCTCTGAACTATAGCCGCACAGCTGAATTCAACATAAAAAAGCGGAGTCATAACAAACATGACAGCTCCATACGATTCCTTAATTTTGACTTCACATTCTTCATTTTGGAAAATAGCTGCTCACAAAAAATGTCAGTGCAGCCAAAAAGGGATGCTGTCAACAGAGCATGAGATCTGATTGCTGGAAATTGATCTTTTTCAACATACAATGAGAACTCCAACAGTCCATAATTTTTAAATTTCTCACTTAAATCGCTAATGCTGTTATGACACTGGCTATTTTTTGGCTATTCTTAAGTGCAATAAAAGTGCAATAGTAGCCAATCGTGCGACAAGGCGACTTCGATTACGAGAGAATGAGAAGACTGATGTGATCGTTTCATCTGTCAGTCAGCCTGACATGTAAATAAATGTAAAATTTTTGTTCGTGATGTGTATATAATTTGTTCCACGCAATTTAACATACGGTTCGCGTTTGTAATTTGTTAATTAAAATCAATTAAAAGCTGTGCGAAAGTGTATATCTCTATGGTGTGAAACATGAGCGGGTGAGGGCCGTGGAGTACGACACCAGTGGCCGAAGACTGGTAGCGAAACTACGAAAAGTGCATTTTGGAGTTGCTGCAAATAAGCAAAGGTAAGAATTTTAAAAATTAAACGTCGGCAAACATCCGTGAACTCTTATGGTGATTTCTTTTCTCAAAAAAAATGTGACCCGTTTCTGCCCTCAATTTTTGTTCTAGCAGTTCCGCTGTTCTATTCTCAATTTTTTTTGACCTGCTAGAAAAAGGGGTTTGAGTCCGTGGTTAAAATTGACCTGAAAAGTTGCATTTCTTGCCCCGAAAATTTCGGCGGTGCAACTCCTTTAACCTCAAATGTGCGTAAGAAACGATGAAAATAAGAAAAAAATATCCTACGACACAGCGGCAAACGATTTAAAAGCATAAATTAAACTGTCCAACGGGTCATACGGTAATTAGAAATCATACGGAGTGTAGTGAAAATTTATTTCAATTTTGATAATCAATTATAGTGATTTCTTTTCTGGAAAAAAATGTTACCCATTTCTGCCCTCAATTTTTTTCTAGCAGTTCCGCCGTTCTATTGTGGGAAAAAATTTGACCTGCTAGAAAAAGGGGTTTGAGTCCGTGGTTCAAATTGCCCTGAAAACTCGCGTTTCATGCCCCGAAAATTTTGGCGGTGCAACTCAGTTAACCTCAAATGTGCGACAACATAAGAAAAAAATATCCTATGACAACAGCGGCAACCAATTTAAAAGCATAAATTAAACTGTCAAACGGGCCATACCGCAATTAGAAATTATACGGAGTGTAGTGTAAATATATTTAAATTTTAATAATAGCTTTTTGACCTGAAAGCGTTCTTTTGTCAATTGACCTGTCGGACGGAACTTTAAAAAAAGAGGGCAGAACTGCAATAATTTGGCATCTAAACGGGTCACATTTTTTTCAGAAAAGAAATCACCATTAATGATTTCTAGGTAGCTCCGACCAAGAATTTCGCGATCGTCTGCGAAGGAAATCACCGGATAATGGAACGGGCCGAGCATTTAAAAAGAAATTCAGCGGCACTCTACACTCGGCGAAGGAGATTTACGTGACGGCCGTGGAGTACGACACCAGTGGCCGAAGACTTCAAGCGAAACTACGAAAAGTGCATTTTGGAGTTGCTGCAAATAAGCAAAGGTAAGAATTTTAAAAATTAAACTTCGACAAACATCCGTGAACTCTTAATAATTTCTAGGTAGCTCCGACCAAGAATTTCGCGATCGTCTGCGTAGGAAAATCACCGGATAATGGAATGGGCCAAGCATTTAAAAGGAAATTCAGCATATGATGGCAATCGTCGAAGGTGTCACGGGCCACGATCACGAGAGAATTTCCGGCAAATAGCTGTCAAGATCAAGTTCATTTATTGTCAATTCAAATAACAGGATACAATTTTTAACTAGATTTACAATTTACTTAATAAAAATTTTCTGAATCTATATTTGTCGCTATATTGAGAAGAAGATGTTTTCCTTATAAATACGTAGCTGCCCCAATCCGAATTGTTTTTTTGTCAAATTTTAATTCACGATCTTCCTTCCGAAGAATTATGCGAAGCTCACTCAACTTCCGATTCTGTAAAGGTATGTGGATAGAATGGATTTTTATTTGCCTTTATTTGGAAAAAAATTACAATGCATATGTTCGACTTAACACTACAAAGATGAATACTATATTCTCATTACTCTTTAGGTGAAATATTTGGTGGTCCTGAAAAGGACCGTATTTATTTTTATTAAAAGAAAAATTCAAATTTCTTTTAGGCACGTTCACCGCGAATACGACAATAGAATTTTTTCAGTTCCCATCATCAGCAGAATGGCTAAGCAAAGAAACAGAATTTCTGTTTTCCCACTCTATTGGAGCACTGGGCAGCAAGCAGACTATCAGGCCTATTCAGGACCGAGTCACAAGGTACAAAGTAGGTCGAGCGTCTCAATTTTGTAAGAATTTTGAATTAATTGAGCCTTTTTTGATATAAGACTCTGATCCTGAATAGGCCTGTATAATAAATATGAAATATGCCAACCGTCAGATAAGAATCATAGTGGTTTTATGGAATATATAACACTAAACCAATATGTGCGTATGAGGGAGGAGTATTTTCAGCGTCAGAGGAGTTTCTTGTCCGGAAAACCGACACAAAAATCCCTACAATCGATGCAATCGATCAGTGCCCTGGCTACTGACATTGAGGACATGACAGTTAAAAAGGTTTCACTGGGGAAGTCATTTTACTGTATTATTTATAATACAGTATTGTTATCGATTTTTAAAAAAAAAAAATTTGCTGCCCTCAAAATTTTTTTTTCCACGTTTCATGACTAGTAGATGCGAAAAAAGCAATAAAAATTTTCACTCCGTCTGTACGCCGTACGCCCCACGCCCCAAGCAAAATCCTTTGAAGGCTCGTAGTTCTCATACCAGTGGACCTATTAAATTAAAATTTTTTCTAAGAGTAGACTTGGTGGACTCCTTGAATTGACATTATTTTCAGGGAAGGAGGTGTAAGGGGGAAGGCGGGGTAAGCGTTTTAGACGAAAAATTTAGGTTTCTAGATCTCAGGAACCGCTTGTGTTAGGAGGCTGAAACTTAGAATTTCTATAGAGCTTTGATAATGGACCCATTTGCAAAAAGATTACGATATCTCACAAACTAATTGGACCAGAAAAACAAAATTCGGTTTTATTATAAAGATTGATAAATAAAGATTGCTCAAAGTAAAATATTTGAAGGGGGTGGAGGAGCACGGAAGTGGGAGAGGTTAGAATTTTTCAAAAATAACACGTTTCATATCTCAATAACAGTTTAAGATGGATGTTTCAAATTTTAACCAGAAGTAGGCCTAATAGAACCTAAGTAGGGAAAAAAAGGTTGGGGGTGTGGGTGTAGAGGTTGAGGGTGGGGAAGGGTGAAAAAGAAAAAGTTCCGATGCTTTTATCTTAAGAATCTATAATGATAGGAAGCTGAAACTTGGTATTTAGATAGAGCTATAGTAGTGGCATGGTGGAAAAATACATTTTTTTTTAGGGGTAGTATGGTACGGTGGTGGGTTTCCCTAACTTCAGAACGGCTTATGCTAGGAAGTTGAAACTCGGTACGTATATGTAAATTAACTTAAGAAGTAATTCTGATAAAAAAAATTTGAATATTCATTGGTGTTCAGAAGGGGGGGCAAAAAAAAATATCGGTGAATATAAAATGCATATATTTTCACGATTTTCGTCATATCTACTAGGTCTTTCGAAATATTGAATTCATTTTTATTCTACGGATTCTTCAAGTGAATACCTAGAATGTGTTTTCAAGATTTTTTGAAATTCGACCCCTAAGAGGGTGTAAACTGGTTGTATACTTTTTCATGAATTCCACCATGTTTCTCAGGTCTGATCAGATATCGAATATCTTTTCACTTCCCCAGGCTTGTTTAATAATCACCTATTTTTAAGTTTTGTTTTTTTTTCAACCTCTAGACCGCATCCCGGAATATGACCCAATTATTTAATTCATTTGTTACATCCTTTTCTAACCGCTTCCCGAACTTTTTGTTAGGTTTTCAGTCACATAGTAACATACACTGCATCCCCGAATTGAACGCGTTCTGAACTTCTGCCGTAAAAATAATACAGTTGAGCCCAGACTGTTTGCAGATTTTTAAAGAGGGTTGGATTAGATCCGAAAGAGCGGATTTGTCATTAACCGAGCGTCTACCATACGTACTATCCGAAACACACTTCCAGCTCCTGGTCTATCCAACAACTTTAAAAGTTTCTTCTCCAGTGAAGGTTCACACAAGAAACTCCTCTGACGCGGAAAAACAACAACCGATTTGCAAAAAAGATCAGCAGGCGAACGCAAAGCAAGTACCATAATGACAAAATGCCAAAACTGGACGACAAGACGAGACATAATAAAACGCGGAACCAAATCTTTTCGTAGATTTGAAACAAACATGTGGCAGTATTGAAAGGAGGGTAAATTATTGAATTCCAGCAAAATCAGTCCGACTAACGAGATTCACAATGACGAACACTGAATCACAAGTTTCGAGCTTTCGAATGGAACATAGGCTAGTTTCACACTGCACAGGTTACGCCGTACGGTTCCTCGTTGCACGGTTGGTAAATTTTTTAGAGGCGTTAAGAAGAGTACGGTCCCTTTCATATTGAACGGGTCGCCATCAGGTCGCCGTGGACCGTACTCTCCTTCGCGCCACTAAAAAATTTACCCACCGTACAGCGAGAAAGCGTACGGCGCAAGCCGTGCAGTGTGAAACGAGCTACTCCCATTGTATTTATCCGAAAAAGCACAGTGCGCACCAATGGGACACCACTATTCAAAACCGAGTGGACTGCAGGCAACGAACCGAATCCGAAGCGTGCAATGATGCAGCAGTCTGCTGGCAAGGTTATGGCATCAGTATTCTGGGATGCGCACATGGGCGCCCACAGGTAGGGGCAAGAAGGGGCACTTGCCCCCCCCCCCCCTGGGTTTGACCATCACTTAAAGTTGAGAAAAATCAAATATTTTATATACCAAACTTTGTTGCAACTATTTTACCATTACCATTATTGTACACATCTTTCATGCCTCGACTTTAGTTCTTAGTAATGATACTAAAATGAATATCAAATCTAGCTTTAGAATTAGATAATTAGCCCTTTTTCGGTATTGACCAAGACCGCGTAAGAAGAATCTGGCACAACATAGCAGACCGCAGTGTATTTCGAACGACCAAGCCTATCTTTTACAAGATTTTTCGTTACTTTTTTCTAACGTTTTTGTACTTTAAGAACTAAATTTTTTTTCAATGATAACGATTTTTTCATTTATCCTTGAATATTTCCAAATACGTTTTTTTTATATTTTGAAGGTTATACTGTTTTTCACCAAAAAATCAAATTGGAATGTTAATGGTCAAAAAAATTAAAGAGCATTATAGTGATTCTCAATTATTTTATAGAAAAAGGGTAATTTAATCAAGAATCACCAAAAGTGTGACCTTATCATAGCCGATTCTTTTGAAATTTTGTGTACTCGAAGAATTCGTGAAAAAAATTTGATTTCATTTTTTGGCTTCTATCTCATTTTTTTTGTTAGTTATAGTATGTTAAAAATTATAATAAAAACGATGTCCGTAAGGTCACAACTTTGGCGATTCTTAATGGAATAACCCATAAGTAGATGAAAACAATATGACCCCTTCTTCAGGTGACCCTTTTTTTGCTAAGGGCAGCTATGTAGCTAAATTCAGACAGAACTTTATCAAATGAAATAGACAAACTAAAAAAAAATTCTGACACCCCAACAGTAAGATCCTTGTTCTGCCACTGATATCAAATATATTTTAGTTTATTATTTTAACAATAAAGTAATGTTATCGATTTAAAAATTTGCCAATAGTCTGGGTGAAACTTAATTATTTTTCAGGTCGAAGTTCGGGAGCGATCAAAATCGGAGTATATCATCAATTGCTTCGAGATTATGACTCTTCTTGGAAAATTGATTTTATTTTAAAAATAAAAATTCATAGGTAGTTAAAATAGAAATAACGAATTTCATATCTGATCAGAACTATGGGATGGCAAAAATTGTGAAAACATATGCAAACCCTAGGACCTTGAATATCGAAAAATTGTGAAATGGGTTTGTAGGCGATTATATAAAAAGTCTGTGGAAGTGAAAAGCGATCAAATATCCCATCAATATTAAGAAATACGTCGGAGCTTTAAAAAACATACAACCCTCTTACATCCCTTAGGATTGAATATCTAAAAATACTGAAATTGACTTTTTGGCACTTATATAGGAAACCAAAGGAATTAAAAAGGAATTTAATATATCATCAGATTTAAGCAATATGTAAGAATCTGTGAAAACATATGCAACCTACTTACACCCACTTGGGGGTGTAATATTCAAAAATCCTGAAAAGAGTTAATAGATAAATAAAAAGACAGCACGAGAAAGTAAAAACCAATTCAACTTCTTACCACTTCTAATAGAAATTAAGGAATTCGTGAAAACGTGTTTAAAGCTAGCTTTATGCGATTATTATGCAAGCCCATGAAAGTGAAGAAAAAAGTCGATATCATATCAGGGCTAGGCGATATGGCAGAATTACTGGAAAAGTATACCTCAAGAGAGGGGGGGGGGGGGGGTTAACAACTTTTGATTACAATATTTCACTAACCAATTGCACTTTAAAAATAAAATTCTGTTTTTGTATAAAGTTTGACAAATAAAGTAAAATTTTTTAAGGAGGTGATGAAGCATGGAAGTGGAAGGGATAACATTTTTTCGCAAATACAGAAACTACGAGTATAGGGCGAGAAATATCAGCAATCTATAAAAACATTGCCACATTGTGGAAATATTGCCGCAACTAGCATGATATTGCCCTGTATTGCTCCATTAATCGCTCCACTAGTTTTGGCAATATTCGTCGGACAATTAATTGTTTTAAAAATTGCTCGTTTACAAGCACCTTCATGACTGGAATTTGAGCGATTTAAGCGTTCCGAAGTTATCATATTCTTGAACGCATGTTTTAAGGCCTCTGTTTGGACCTGAAGGAGTAGAACGATTATGCCCGTTAACGAACTTAATTTAAAAATTTCAACCATAAGTTCAGATTCTAAATGGAGTGGGGCGTTATTTAATAAAAATTTTGGCTTGCCCCCCCCCTGGAAGAAGTTCTCTGGGCGCCCTTGGATGCGCAAGGTCAGCGCCAACTAAATTTGATTGATTCCATACTGAAGATATCTTAAAAGTAAGCGTTAATGTTGTATACGCTATTGGAGAATTTAAACAAATTTTAAGTGTAAATTGTTCCAATATAAAATTTTAATTTGGTAACAAAAATATAAAATTCAATTTATAAAAAAAATCTTGGATAAGATATTTTCAAAAAAAATCACGTTGCATATCTCACCAACAGTGTGAGATAGACTATCAAATTTTTTTTCCTAGTAGCGAAAAAATTTCATGAATTCTGCCGCATTTCTCAGATCTGATCGGATATTTTTTTATTTTCTACGAGCTTGTTGAAAAATCGCCTATTTTTAATTTTTTTCCTTTTCAACCCCTAGACCACATCCCAAAATATGACCGAATTATGTAATTCATATGTTGTTCTAACCGTTTCCCGAACTTTTTGTTAGGTTTCTAGTCACATAGTAACCTACCCCGCATCTCAGAATTGAATGCGTTCCGATCTTCTGTCGGAAAAAAATATAGTTGCGCCCAGTATTTTGGCAAATTTTTCACTAAAGTAATTGTCACAAACTTATATTGTGTCATACGGTGTCAACTATTGAACCTTCATACATTACAATGGTTGACATCATAGTGTCAACTATTAGCTAATACGTGATTCTGTACCAATAGCTGGCACCAATTTATTCATTTGTTAACTTAAGAATAATAAAAAAAAACTAAATATCTTATTAAAATACACCTTCAATTCAATGAAGTCAAAAATCGCACAAATATCCTCAATGATTTGAAATAAATGAAGTTATTGTTTATGATTCCACTGTATATTCTTTAAGGAAATTAGAAAAAAAATCGTTCTTCTGGCAGGTGTTCACTCTTCAAGTTTTCTAGAGAATTGACAATGGAAATTAATCTTGCAGGTGGTAACATATGACCATAAATATATAGCGAAAAAAGACAAAAATCGGCTTTCAAATACTCATCAAGAGAGTGATAATTAAAGTAAATTTTTATATTTCAAAATGGAGTTAACTATAAATCACAAGTCTGAAATCAAAAAATACAAAAATTTTGGAAAATCTGTGAACAAATGTCAAACGCATAAGTTTGCTTAAGTTTCTACGCTCAGAACCGTACACATAAGTTTTAACGAAAGATTGAAAAAGTCAACGAAAGACGCATTAAGTCTATTCTGGTTGTCAACGTGCATTTCTATACAGTCGTAGAAAAACTTAAGGCGCCTTAAGGCTCTCTAAGTCAATTCTGGTCAGGGCTATGTTGTTGGGTATAAGATTCATTAAGTTTTGCCACAAACTTTACGTACCTTAATGCATTTGACGAAAAGATCTTAAGGTGCCTTAAGTCGTTGGGGTTAATGAATTTTATATTGCACCTAAACGAAGGACATACTTACTCTCTTGTTTTCAGACACACGGGGAAACTGAACTGTGATTTAAATTATTTAAAATACTTTATATGTATGAAATTTGAAAATTCTCAGCCTGTTCATAGAACAGAGTGGTCTTTCTTTCCTCCCTTAAGAAAGTAGATGAAGCTGCGACTCAGGGCAGTCTTCGAAAGATCCTGATGAGAGTAAATCCACCGAGAATCTGCCCTCTAGATCTGGCTAAGACGTCAAAAACACACAAAATGTGTGCAGTGGTTTCACAGAATCGACATTTGTCTAGTACAGGGGCTCTCAACCGGTGGGTCGCGACCCAAAAGGTTTTTTTTTTATGTATTTGGCACTGAATAAAGGATGCGAACATAAGAGATTATTCTAAATAATAAATAAAAAATAATAAAACATTCCGCCATTTTCTATGATGAGCGTGACTATTTCCTCTACATGTATGTAACCATTAAAATGCTTCGTTTATACAGATGGACAGACAATGTGTAGATTGTACGCTCATTTCCCACAACTAGGCATAATTCCATATACAGTGCAACCCGATTATAACGTACCTTGAGGGTGCCATAAAAGTTATAACGATAGTATTTACATTATAACCAACATAAGAACCTTTCGCGTTTGTGAATGGGCATTGAAAAAGAAGAAAAACCTAAAGTACATTATAAAAGTGCACTTTATGAGCGAGTTACACTGTATAACTGTTTTCGTTCTAGTTTCTATGCGTTACAAACTCTTTTTTATTTAATTTTTTAAAAAGCCTATGGTGGCGGCAATAATTCTATACAAATCAAAACAAAGTCTTCATTGGTTCTAATGCATACTGACACTTCACAGTTTTTTGCCTATACCTAGTCCTAGCCTAAACAATTGTAACACCTTCACACTCTATTACGGTTTTAATTCGCATCGACGGTCTCAGTACCGCAACTACCTGGTAAAACAAAATAAACCGCAATTAAACCCCCGTAGCAGCACAGGGGCGAACAGACCTTTGTCCGACTAAAACCCAGAGACGGGTCGTGGGTGCCAGCGATCCTTTTCGAAAGGTCTGCTCTCCTCCCCTAGACCGGATCACTGGTCTAAAGAAGTTTTCTTACTAAAAAAACGTCCGTCGCGACACTACGTTAAAAACTCGCGACACCACCCTAAAGGAAACGCTAAAAACACGGCACAAAAGTTACACACTCAAGTAAAAAGAAAAGGTATATGAATTCAAATGCAATATAATGTATAAAAAAGAAAATAATGCGAACTTTAAAAAACTTACACTACTTGACCCTATCGAAGGCTACTTAAATAATTAGGGCGCCTCTGGTGTAATCTTCACACGACGATCGCTGAATTTTAATCTTCTCGCCTTTTGTCCGGTTGTCCGCCTCTCCAATTCTTGTCCGTCTTCTCCAATACAGTGAATTCAATTATTCGAGTCGTCCCGTAGACTCGGGACCTTCAACTCGCTCGCTTCGCTGCCAATCCAAAAGAGACCGTTTCACTTTTTTCGTTGCTTCGACGAAAACTCCCAGCGGTTCTTTTCATCCACGGTTAGCTTCAACCAGCTTTTCAAACTTAATTTAGAGTTCAACGGTCTTCCGCTCGCACGACATTTTTCTACTCGCATGATAGCTTCGTACAGACTTCCAGCATTCCATTCGGGTATCTAGCCGAGATTCATAACATTTCTCATATTCCAGTTCGTCGTCGTATTGAATTCGTTCGCTCAGTGTCTGATCGCCAAATGATAGTTGGTTTGTTTACGTTTGGTTTCACGCTTATTTGTTTTGATGTTGTGATCCCGAGTGCGCGTTCCGTGCGGTTTCCGTTCGGGAGACTTCCGCTTCGTAAACGTTGTCAAAGCGGTTTGTGGTGTTATACGTGCGGGAGCGTAGTGATTAGTAAGTGATGTGTTTCGTTTTTCAGCTCGATTTTTCCGCACCATCCCGGACGTCCGCAGGATGGAGTAGCCCGTCGGGCAGGACGGAATAACCGGACGGGGTATAGGCACTGATGTTGGTAAGTACGATTTGCTCGCGCTGTTCCCGCGACGTGACAATATTTTCAAGTACGTTGCCCATCATTTCCGATGACAACCAAATCTTCGTATTTCAACAAAAACACTACAACTAATCCTAAATTTAATAATAACCTAACCTACTCGATAATTCCAATGATAACACTAATGCTAATATTAAACCTACATCATAACTAACAAAATAACTAACTAATCTAACTAATATTTTCGAATTTTCAGCATTTCCTCCAATTCAGTGACTCTTCTTAATGCGTTACTTTTCGTTTACTTTTAGGGAAGCAAGTATTAGCGGGTGGGCCCAGGCTGAGAGGCGTCGTCAGCGCATCGGAGGAATTCGCTACGCATCTAGGGTAACTCTTTACACGACTTGATTTCTATCAATCCCAAAACTAACGAATGTTCTCTCTTGTCTTTACAGGAAATATACACATTACGAGTCAAACTCGTAATAACTCATATCCGTAGTAACGCAGTAACTTCCCGAGTAATGTATTATTCATTTTGCAAACTTATGGACAGTTTTGCTCTACGCCGGTAACTTCTGCAAAAAATCTTTGTTCAAGCTTTTCGAAATGTCCTCATCTCAAAGGATAGAGAGCCTTAAACTCAAGATTTGTTTTAAGCATGAAGAACAGTCTGCTGTTTTCCAACTTTGTTTATCATGTTACAAAATACTCATGCTGGACTTTACCAATTTATTTATTTTTTTAAGTGGCTCCTTTAGTCTGCAACTTCTATTTGTTTTGGCCGTGTTGCATGAAAATTTCATTGGATGAAACCCGGTCTCTTACAGGTTCGTTTGTTGTATGTGCTTTCTCAGAAGTTTGTTGTTGTCATGGCTGCAGAAAATCTCTCAGCTTCTCGTAAGATGGTTGGTTCTATTTGAAATGCAGAACGAGTGGTAATCTGCATTTAATTTGCAAGTAACGAAAATTCTATCTTTTCAATCCATTACCCGTTTGCTGGACGCACAGTCGAGAAACTTGGTCTGTTGATAAAGTATGAAAATTCATTCTTAATTAGCTGCTCAACTTGAATGATTTGTAAACCATTGTTTTATAATCGCTATTTGAGTTAGGTAGATCCTTGTGAATAGATAAATACACACATTTCAATTTTAATTTGTTGGCCTCGAGAGATTCAAATATCTACCATCATTTAATATCCATAGCTCGACTTCAAAACCTCGAAGTGACCGATCAATTTATGAATAACAATAAATACAAAATACTAGAAATTTAATTTAATTTACTTTAAGCGTGTCTGTTACACCAACGCTTCTGAAATCTAAGCTGATGTTAATGGAATTTTTCATACTTAGAGGGAAGCACTGACACTGACTACTTCAGACCACAGTTCATCGAACTCCGCTCGATTAATGTGTTACCCGTTCCTTTTCAACTTTCTATGTAAAACATGAAGCTATGGCACGTGGAGGAACGGCAGTCCACGTCATGGGGATTTTTCTGGAGTAAACCTTTGGGAAGAGAATAAATAAATAATTTTTTTTAAAGTGGTTTGTAAGAGTAATGGCGTTGTAAAAGACACCTGGTATCGTAGTGCACCGGACCTTTGGCAGGCGCTAAAATCGCGGTTCTACAATTCCATCCATCTTCCTCCCTTTTCCTTGATTTATGCGCACATATTTTCCGGCACCCTCTGGCTGTCTACATTGAAAGATTGTACTGGAGGGATTGTACTGATCGGGAACTTCTCGGAAGTGCTTACCGTTGTTTCAAATGACCTGTACCGATTTTCGCGTTATCAGTTTCGTGGATGAATTCCTGAAACATGGGAAACTCGCGGACAGGCACAAGTAGCCGTTTAGAGAGGAAACGGATGCGGTAAAGTATAATAATATTTACGTACTTCGTTGATATTTACTCCCTACAAAAGGATAAAAAGTCCGAATCAAAATTTAACACTAGGACCGAAAATTTGATCACAACGGCCGAAAACAGCCGACGAAAGTCGAAACAAGCGATAGTTTTTCCGCGTGAACCCTATTTTTACCGAACTGGTGAAATATATCTCAAAACTCCCGGAAATATCATTAAAAAGTTCCGACTTGCACTATTAGGCCAAGCAAATTAGCTCCAAAAAATGGTGTGTCTGGAAATAATTGGTGGAGTTCTGGAAACTTTTTTAATCATTTACTTAGACCTTTAATATGAGTAGTTTGAGTTTTGCCCCAATTTCCCAGTGGAGCGTATGGCATGATGTTCGAAAAACCTCGAAATTTTCGGACTATTTTAGGTTTTTCTAGAATAGCTCCTAAACTAAGCGTTTTATCAAAAACTGTGTTATGTTCAAAAGTGTTCAGCATTAAATTCTTCTTTTAAAAAGTACTATGACATTATATTTTGAACAAGTACTTTCATAGAAACGATACGTCGAAATATGGCAAATTTTTACACTTATTGAAAAAATATATTTTTTTACTATAAAACGTAAAATATCTATGAAGCTACGAACTTTCGAACGAAATGTCATAGAATAAAAATTGTAGACCATCAAATTGTCATAAAAACCTAACTCCCCTCCCTTCTCCCCACCATAATGTAAAATCGCGCAGTAGCTAATTTTCCACTTTTTTAAATATTGCCTGGTTTTTTTTTAATTACTTTTCTCTACCAGCGGTCGCGGATTACAGAATTTGGCTTTGGAGGCCGCCATAGGAGGGATCACTCCCCACCCCCCCCCCCATTATCACCAGCCCTTCAGTGCCAAAAAAGTTGCATCTCCACTCTCCACTTCAAATTAGTCCAAATTCATCTGTCGTGAAGTAAACGTTCCTTGGTTGTTTCTAAGTTTTTATCCGCTATGTCGGAGTCTTTAATTTGTGATGAAAGTGTATCAGACGGGATTGGGGCTACTACAGTGAAGCAAAAAGGTATACAAACGTTTATACAGAAGAGCAAGATGAGAAAGGATGGTAAGCATGTTGGTTTGGCGAATGTTTCTAGCATACATGTTCATGATAAGTGTAGAAAAGCCTATTCAAAGGAGAACTGTACTCCGAGAATTGAAGTATGAGGAGATCCTCCACGTACTTCTCGATCGTTAAGTGAACCATTTAACTTTAAAATGAATTGTTTAATTTGTGGGGAAGACGCATCAATTAAATATATAACAAAAGATATAAAAAAAACCAAAATCAAAAAGAAATGTTGTTCGTGAGGTTCGCACTAAAGATTTTTCAAAATCCATAATGCAATTGGAAAAAACAAGAAATGATAAATGGGGTGCTGAGGTTAAGTCTAGAATTGGGCACATTGACGATCTTATTGCAGCTGATGGTAGGTATCATGACAATTGCTCAAAAAAGTTTTTCAAAAATGAGGTTGCCACACATATCGGTGCTGGACGGTTACAAACTGATGAAGTATCTGCGTGCGTGAGCTTCATTTGTAAACATTTGGAAGAAAATGAACAGGATTGTCAATCTGCACTTGAGGACATTCTGGAGAACTATAATGGTTACATTCCAGAGACAAAGACGGTACAGAGAAAACTGAATGAAGTATATGGTCCAGATTTGTTCTTCATGGGAAAAACCAATCAGTACAGGAAAACCATGATGTGATTTCGAAATATAGGCAATACCATCAAAAATCTATGCATTAGAGACACATCCCCCTTCTGATAAGTTCCTGGATGAAGTTGAAGATGACATTCCAGAAACATTAAATTTATTTCTAACTAAGATAATTTGTCCAAAAAAGAATAAAGACAATTATAAACTGAAAAGGAAAGTCAGCTTTATTGCCCATTGCACCATTGCGGCTGTAAATCCGAGATCGTTTGTTTCTAGTCTACTTTCTTGGGTTGAAGTGCACCACCATTTGTGAATTATGCAAAAGCCAGTCGTGCACAAATGCCGAAACAGAAAACCAGATTCTTGGTACTGACGACTTCGACCTATATTATGATGACTACCTGCAGGAAGGAAGTAGAGAAGACCTTAAAGGGGGATTTCCATTGTCGTCGCAATTCTGCGTCTTGCGTCACGCGTCGAACATTCTTCAGATTTTTTCTGTGCCGCAAAATTAAATTGCTATAACTTTTCTGTCAGACGCATAAATGCGACGACAATGGAAATCCACCTGAATGATGATTTAAATATGGAAGAGATGGAAGAAGCAACAGAACACTACCAACTTCCTCCAAACGTCTTAAAAAATAGAACACGTTTTGATGACAATTTGATGGTCTACAACTTTTATTCTAAGACATTTCGTTCTAAAGTTCGTAGCTTCATAGATATTTTACGTTTTTTAGTAAAAAAATGTGTTTTTTCAATAAGTGTAAAAATTTGCCATATTTGGACGTATCGTTTCTATGAAAGTACTTGTTCAAAATATAATGTCATAGTACTTTTTAAATTAGAATTTAATGCTGAACACTTTTGAGTTTTTGATAAAACGCTTAGTTTAGAAGCTATTAGAGAAAAACCCAAAATAGTCCGAAAATTTTGAGATTTTTCGAACGACACGACATACGCTCCACTGGCTACGAAGTTAAAATTGCATTCAGTGGTGACAAAGCTGTCTACAACTATATGCGGAAACAAACGTCATCTTGTGTAACCACTCCAACTACTTTGCGCCCGATGCATTCAGACGAACTAATAACGTTTCCTCAAGAAATCGCCGATGAATTTTCATCTTACTTTAAGAATGCCCGCAATTGAAGCTATCGAAAAAGTCGTTCTTGTCTGGAGTTTTACCAAGTGAAAGATTGCCAAGGTTACTCCAATTTTTAAAAGAGGTGACAGGATGGTTTGTGCCAACTACCGTCCAATATCGCTCTGTCGTATGTAAGACCAAGGAGAGAATAATCGCCCAAGAGGTTCGGAACTACATTAGCGACAGTTACATTATACCTGACTGTCAACACGGCTTTTGTTCTGGAAGATCAGTAGTATCGAATCTTCTTACATCTACGAATCATTGGATTAGACGCTTTGATGAAAAACAACCAACTGACGTAGTTTACCTAGATTTTGAAAAGGCCTTCGACAGAGTTCCCTTCAAAAGGCTCCTATTTAAGCTTGACCACTATGTCATCCGTGGATACCTTTTGGATTGGACTAAGGAATTTATCACAGATCGATATTTTCAAGTTCGAATCGGCGATTCATGCTCAAGTTCGTATGAAGTACTTAGTGGTGTGCCTCAAGGATCAGTTTTAGGGCCTCTTCTTTTTATAATTTATACCGCCGAAATACCTAACATCCTAGCATCGAGCTCATGTTTGTTCGCTGATGATACGAAACTTTTTGGAAACCCGCTGCATGGAAATTTAACTCTGCTTAACTAACTTGGACAAAATATATGAATGGTCAGAAAAATGGTGTATATCGCTTAACAAAGCAAAGTGTTCAGTTTTGCATGTCGGACCAAATAATCCCAGTATTACGAACAGCCTTAACGGTCGCACGGGGGGGGGGGGGGGGGGGAGGGGGGTAGCCCCCCCCCCTCTCTCTTGGTTTATTTTCATATGGAGGTGAGGAACTTTTTTTTTTGTTTTGGTCATCAAATTTAGTATTGTCATCAAATTTAGTACTTATGATAAAACCCCCCTCCCCTTCATACAATCCTGCGCACGGGCCTGTTAACGGTACAAATTTAATAGCCACCAACAAAATTTGCGACCTTGGAATCACAGTGACATCAGAACTAAAGTGGGAGCAGCATATTATCAATATTTCGAAACAAGCCAATTCGTTAACATAATTGATACGAAAACATTCACTCCTATCACTTGTGAGGTTTTCATTAAGATTTATAAAACCTACGTAAGGCCTCTTCTCGAGTTCGGCTTCCAAATATGGAGCCACTACTTTCGTATGGATATTGACAATTACTGGAGAAAGCACAGCGTCGTGCAACGAAGCTTCCTCATGAACTGAAAAGCCTATGCTATGCAGACAGGCTTGCACGCTTACGACTTCCAACTTTGGAGCATCGACGAATGAGAGGTGATCTTATAGAGACCTTCAAAATTTTAAACGGTCATTTCAACTGCCCAGAACTACAGAATCTCTTCACGCGCAACAAGAATCCTCACCTTAGAGGACATGTCGATAAACTAAACAAATGTATAGTGAACACGAGCCCGAACGCTTTCCGAACTTTCTACCGAACAGAGTAGTTGATGGCTGGAATTCTCTTCCCGTGGACGTTATTGGTGCTACTTCAGTGTTGGATTTTAAAATCAAAGTGGATAGACATTTCAATTTTGGCTGAATTAAGAATTAACTTTCATTTTGTACTTCTATAGGTAAATGAAATTACGCTATCGAGCTCTCTCATGAGGTCTGTGGTGGCTAAAAGTTAGTATATTCAACGCATTCCATTCCTAAAGCTATCTGGAGAGTTCACTCCATTTATAAAGGTTAAGGGCTAGTGTCCGTTATCGACAAAAGATATTCGGAATTCAGAACATCCTAGAAACACGCAAGCTCAGTGCCCGTTTTAAATTGGGTTTGCGAATTAAAGAAATATTCCTTTAAAGGCTTACTCAATATTGCAAGGGAAATCCCACCTAAGTCTCTTAAGTTGGACGCAAATCCTTAAAACGAAAGGTCGTTTGTAAAGATTTCTAAATGATTACAACCGTCGATAGTCCCATGCGTTATCTCAAAGGAGCTTTATACCGGCAGAACAGTGACTAGATATGAACGTGTAGTCTTGTTATAGGACGGAATATTGTCTACATATAATATCTTAGCCACACACAAGCCACAGAACAAAAATGATAGACAGATGATGAAATTTTCCTCCTACCGCTTCATTATCCATGCAAAATTAAGTAATCAATCGACAACATTACGCTTCATTTCAGTTCATCTCTTTTTGCTGGTATCGGCCTACAAGGCTGTGAAGCATTTATCTTAGAAATGCTTGCCTGTAGAAAATTATGTTGATGTTTTTATGGCAGTGTTGTCCTTCTTTTGTCCTTAGAATCGAGCGTCAACATTTTTTGCTCATTTTTTTCAAGCTCTTAGCTGGTTATAATAAAATTGTTCAATTTTGTTCAAATTTTTGGAGATTGATGAAACCATGTACATATATTACAAAATGTAGAGAAAGGACTCCGATTTTGTACGTAATATTGTTTTATCTTAGAATTCATTAGCAATTTACTGTCAGTAAGGTGCTGTACACATTGCATACGCCCGAACGAATTTTCCGATCCGATTTTTCGTTTTTCGACCTATTGAGAAATCTTTAGTTATTGAAAAATTAGTTATAATCGTAAATATAACATTTTCAAAAATATTATGAAAGAAAATCTCCTGGAATTTGTAGTTTTAATTGATAATAAAAAGAAAAAATCTGCCAACGATCTGGGCGTAACTTTATTATTTTTTCGGTAGAAGTTAGGAACGCGTTCAATTCTGAAATGCGGTGGAGGCTACTATGTGACTGAAAACCTATCAAAAAGAACAAGATCGTGGAAGTGAAAAACTGATTGGATCTGAGAGATATGGAATAATTTATGAAAAAGTACACAATCACTTTACACCCCCTTAGGGGTCAATTATGGAGAATCCGTAGAATAAAATTAAATTCAATATTAGGGACGAGCTAGTATATTTGACGAAAATCGTGAAAAAATATGCATTCTATTTTCACAGATAATTTTTTTTGCCCCCCTTCTGAACGCCAATATATATTTGAACTTTTTTTTTAACAAAATTGTTTTTCTAGTTGATTTACATATACACACCGAGTTTCAACATTGTAGCTTAAGCCGTTCCATATATAGGAAAAACATTTCCCACTTGTACCACACTACCCTTAGGGGTCGAATTTCAAAAAACCTTGAAAACACTTTCTAGGTATTCATGCGAAAAATCCGTAGAATAAAAATGAATTCAATATTTGGAAAGACCTAGTAGATATGACGAAAATCGTGAAAATATATGCATTTTATATTTATTATATTTACAAATAATTTTTTTTCCTTTCTAACCGCCAATGAATATTCAAATTTTTTTTTATCACAATTACTTTTTTAGTTGATCTACATATACATACACACCGAGTTTCAACTTTCTAGCATGAACCGTTTAATAGTTAGGAAAAACACCCCCTACCCCCGTAGCATACTACCACTAAAAAAAAATATTTTTTTCCAACATTTCGCTACTATAGCTCTATCTAAATACTTAAGGCCTATAAATAATTCCAAATAATTAAGGCTTGCTTATATCATTACAGGCTCTCAAGATATAAGCATCGGAACTTTCACGATTTACGTTTTCTGAATTTAAACTTACGTATTCTGAAATACAATTTACGTTTTCTGAATTCAAACTTACGTTCTCTGAAATACAAATCACTATTCTGAAATACAATTTACCTAATTTGAAATACAACTCACTATCTGAAATACAATTTATATAATCTGAAATACAACTCACTATTCTGAAATACAATTTACCTAATCTGAAATACAACTCACTATTCTGAAATACAATTTACCTAATCTGAAATTAATATTATATAATCTGAAATACATGTTGAAAAGGTGTAGAAAGTGTTTTCAAGACTTTTTGAAATTCAACCCCTAATGGGATGTAAAGTGGTAGTATACTTTTTCATGAATTCTGCCATTCTCTCAGGTCTGATCAGATAACGAATATCTTTTCACTGCTACGGACGTGTTTAATAATCACCAATTTTCAAGTTTTTTTCCCTTTTCAACACCTAGACCGCATCCCGGAATATTTCCCAACTATGTAATTCACATGTTCTTTGTAGCGTAAGTAGTCTAAAGCAGGGAATACACTATACAACAGTTGTGCCAACTGTTGGCCCAATTTGCCGTTGTATACGACGATTGAATAGTGTATGCGTTTATGAACAACGGTTGGGCCAATATCGCACGGTTGTATGCTCTGGACCGAAAACCGGCAGTCACATGCGATAGGTCGTATGTAAATTGTATAGTGTATTATCATGAATACAACTGTTGTAGCGATTTCATTCGTAAACTTTTAGTGCTTCTGTGTCATCAAATGTTGTATTGGGAATAACAATGAAATCTTGTTGGAAGAAAATTGTAACCTAATCGCATGGTGTGTTCCGTGCATACAACCGTTGGACAGATATGGCAACAACACACGTCGGCACAACCGTTGTATCGTGTATTCTTTGCTTTAGGCGACTCGATTCTAACCGCTTCCCGAACTTTTTGTTAGGTTCTATGTCTCATAGTAATCTCAGAATTGAACGCGTCCCGAACTTCTACCGAAAAAATAATAAAGCTGCGTTGGCAGATTTTTTTTATTTGGTATCGATAACCATATTTTATTATTGAAATAATAAATTAAAATAAACGAAAGGACATGACGGACGCAACAAAATTAAATAAATCTTTGTATGTATTTAAAAATGAATGTTGGTTTATTTGTTTGTCTCACATGCGCTCGTAAGATGTTGATCCGATTCCGATGATGCTTTGGTAATTTATTGAGGGAACGCCCACGAATGTTCTTGCATTACTAAAATAAATTTACAATGGGTACAATGGGATTTGTTTGAGTGTATTTTATATACATAGTTCAGTGGCAGTTCCTGCGTTTTAAGTGTTTTATTATTATGCGTTTCTGTAGACAAATGGTAAAGTTGGAAATTTCCAACTGGTGGATAATATAACAACCCTCTAAGATAGACCAAAAGCTGACGATGTTTGATGGTTCGTGATTAGTTTTATGATTAGAACCTCAGAAAATTGATAGTTTTTCTCAGTGAATGTTTCTTTGTTTAGCAAGACTGGAATATTTTGTTTAATGTTGTATAGGTGAAAATACTCAATGCAGATCATAGTAGAAGGTTTTTTTTATTATAGTATAAAGACGGAAATTCCTACCAAATTTCCGTCAACACCAGCTGTCGTACTAGAGGGCCAGAGTACGAAATTACAATACATATTGTAAATGTATATACGAAGAAAGAAACGATTTATACGCAGAACAAGAATTTTAGTTCGCTATAATTAGCAAACTGCCCATATTCTGACGGATATATAGTCTATAACGAACGAGCAGAAGGCAAGCGGTCGGCGACGCTTCAGCCAGTAGTCGCGGAGTGGAGTTAATCTTCCCCAAGACGAAACTGACGTCGTAATCGATAATCGACCTACGGTTTTGGGCCTGTGGCTGCTTAGAGTCCGCCAAACCATAGTCTCGAAAGACTGGAGCACGGCTATCACCGGCCATGCCAAACTGTTTTAAGGTCTGTGGCTCCTGAGGGTTCGCTTAAACACAAAACGGCCAACCGGTTATCGTGGACATACACACGGAGCCAAACTCAAGACGTCGAGACGAGGAAAGCAACGGCTATTACTGTCCATGCCAATCCATTTTAATGGTGCGCTTACACTTACTCATGAGGCTCGCCTCGAGGCGAGAAGCTACCCCCATCAGGCCATTGCAAACCGGTTTTCAGTGTAAGACTCTTGCGACTGCACGAGCTATTTGATTGATTGATTTTTTGGTGGGGATAGAGACTCGTTGCAATCGCTGAGTGTAAATGCACCATAAGGCCTGTGGCTCCTGAGAGTCCGCTTACGGCCATCCAGTCAACGCGAAACACACGGAAGCCAATGCTTAGAAAAGCCGAGACGATACGAGATGAGTCGAAGACGCCCCGACGCAAGAAACGAGAGCCACGAAGCAAGGCACGAGGAACTAGGACGTGCAAGAGGCGAAAAACGAGAAGACGCCACGAGAGACGGAGAACAAGAAGACGCAACCAGCAAGACGAGGATCAACAAGACGGCACAAGAAGCGCAGAGTTAAGCAGAGATTCATCGTGAACGACGAGCAAGGAGACACGACACGCGAGACGAGGAATCGAGGAGGCCACGCAAGAAGCGCAGGGACCATCGAGAGAAAAAACGACGAGCAAGGAGACACGACAATCGAGACGAGAATCAACAAGGCGACGCAAGAAGCGCAGAGCCGAGCAGAGATTCGTTGAGAGAAACGAAACACGACAATCGCAACGAGGACCAATAAGGCGATACGAGAAGCGCAGAGCAAAGCAGCAAGCGAGAGAGCAACGAGGTGAGACACGCTGTAGAGAATTTGAAAGCCGAAGCGTACTAGATGAAATCGTACTAGTTCCATTAGTATTAACATAAACTAACTAACATATCACTAGAACTAGAATCTAACTAATTACCATTTAACTGAATTAACTAAATAAAGAAAGATGAAGTCATCTAATATATAAAATAAAGTCAGTTTTTTGGTGAACCGTTCCTTCCCAAATTTTGCATGGACATTCTCGAGACTACCGGGCAGGTACTGGACATAATTATATGTTCCCGAAATTAGTGGTTCGCGAGTTATTTCAACATTTGAGCTTTTTAGTAAGTTAAATCAGATTAAGTTGACATACAAACAAAAGTTTACAACTTCAGTCATAGCCGAGCGGGTAAGGCGTCTGACTAGAAATCTGGGAGCGTCTGATTTTTTTTTTTAATTATGTGTTTCGATCTTACTACCGGCTGCGAACACGTGACGTGAGTAACAGGGGCGATGAAACATAATTATATATTACAGAAATTGGTGGTTCGCGAGCTATTTCAACATTTGAGTGGATGAAGTATGGAGGATGGCGGATAGAGATTGGAAAATGAATGGAGGATGGGGGATGGAGAAAAATGAAAAGTGAAAAGTGAAAAATGAAGAATAAAATATGAGAAATGAAAAATAAAAAGTGGAAAATGAAAAAAATGGCTTTAATGTCTCCAGTTTCTTGAGCTGAAAAAGTGTATTCGAAACGGGAGTAATGTATCAACGGGAGAAACAGGACCAATGGATAAACCGGAGTAACAGAAGCGATGGAACCGCGGTACGCGGCATATTACAGGGGGCGATGGAACAACGTGAGCATAACGAGCGTAGCCGCGGTACGCGGCTAGTACTAAATAAATGTTTGTAACGAATCTTGGCACCCGATGAACATACCCTGGAAATCGAGTCGTTACAATAGTTTCGGTGGTATCGCACAATACAAACTTCAAACTACACACTTTAAACAAAAACAAATGAATTTTTCCCGAAAGTTGGCGTAAATATTTTTAAACATGTTATAATGCAAACCCTTCAGTGGCGATTTGAAAGGGACTCATTCCATTTTCAAAATCTTTGATCAGGTAGCTAAGGATAGGACACCCCGGTATAAAAGCCCGAAAAAAATATAGACCAAAATTATTTTGTCAGTACTAGGTATCCAAGGATGCCAAAGGATTGTAGCGGGTATCCGAAATCATATTTCAAATTGGCAGATAACCGCTAAGTTTTCATTTGTACAATTTTAAAATTCTTTTTTTGATTTAGTAAAATGGTATTTTAAAATTGTTACTTCGAAAGGCCTAACGGAAAAAGTGTTTGGATGCAAACAATAGAAAAAATAAAATGAGTACCTAGTCATAAAATCGACCCTCCGGTAAAAAAAATTAAAAGGCAACGAAATATGAAACAATAGCATTAAAATGTTCAAGCATGTACATTAGTATTAGTGACCTTAGGTTAAGTAGAAAATGGATTTAGAAATAAATTTAGTTGAATTTTTGGAACTCCAACAAGCAACTTATTTTAATTAAAAATAAAATATGGGTCTGCACACCCATAGGATCTTGCGTGTCAAAAACACACGTGAAATAATTATGTAGGAATATTTTGTTGTTTATTTTTATTGGTTGTTATGGTAACCTGAACGGCTTGGATATTGGATCCAATGGCGTAGCAAAATAACGTTACATTTGGGGCCATCCAAAAGCGTTACAAAGGTAAACATGTCAAACATGCAACCGTACTTAGAAAAGAAATATTTATTTAAATATACATTCCTGTACAAATCCTTTGCATCGAAAGAAATCTCCCTTGAGTTCACAACAATATAGCCTTCTCATTACATTAGTAATAGAAAAACGATTGCATTATTTAAAAAAATGAGTCGAACGAAACATCGAAATTTGGTGTTTATCAAAAAAGTACGCATTTGACGCTACTCGTTTCTGGTATTTCGCCGAGATTTCAGTTACAGAATCGTACCAGATCATAGGTAAATATGTACATATATAATAAAATAACTTGCATCTGTAAAGCACACATCCATAGATTATAAAGAGGGTATTATAAGTTTGATCCAGCTCAAAAACTTGTAACACTTAGATCGAAGCCTCAGACCAAAAAAAAATATTTTGTGCTTATTTGGGGATACGATCTCTAAATCCGCTTAACGTCCGTTCGCCAGCCCGTCTGTCCATAAGCATGATAACTCAAAAATCTATAGTCTTGAAATTTTGAATCTGGATGTTTGATCGAATTTGTCAGGCTAAGGTGTTAACGGGCAAAATCCTCCTCATCTAGACTATAATACGATTGGTTTGCAGCTGATTGTGACTACAGTATGTTCATTTAGATTAGATTAATTTATTGCCATATTCATAATACAATGTTTTTTTTTTTTTTTACTTAATTGCTATTACTATTAGTTAACTTTAACACAATTGTGTCTTATAGGTAGCTTAAAATTTAAGTTGTTTGAGTATGCAAACCCTATCTAGATTTAGATAATTTGTATTATTTCAGGGTAGTGTGCTTAGTTATGCACTGGCAAACATTGTGCATACTAGACTGATAACAAATATAATCTACTTCAAACAATTTTTTTTTTTTTTTGGTTTTTGGTTTTTGGTTTTAATAATTTTGCTAAAATGATTCTTACACTGTATTAATTTAATAGTAAATTATTACTAAAAGAAACGGTTTGGTTAGACTATCCCCTATTGTGCGCGACATCTTTATTTCTGTAGAATTCGACAATATTTTTTTTATTTTCAACTTTATTTAAAGAACTTTCGTTTAAGAGGTTAATAGGTGATAAGTAAAAATGGTCCGCAATCCTATCGTTGACATTCATGGTATGGATATTTTTTATTATTGGGTTTTCATGCTCTCCAAGCTTCGGTATGCGTTTAGTCCATAGTTCGGAGATATAGGTCATTATGGGCTCTACGCCTGCCATCTCATAAATGTGCTGGTTGGAGTAATATCTATTTCTTGACATGAATTTCAGGTTAATACAATGCCTTAGAATTTTTCTTTCAAAAATTTCTATTTTTTTTGCCAGCGTTGTAGAAATTGGGAACCAACAGGCATATCCATAAGTTAATATGGGCCTCAGTATTTGCTTGTAGAGCAGCAATTTAGTTTTTTTGTGTAGCTTGCTCCTGTTATATAACAGTGGCGCCAGGATATTATAGGCCTTATTAGCCTTAATAAGCGAAGTTTCAACGTGGTTATTAAATTTAAAAAGGCTGTTGAAGTTTATGCCGAGATATTTGATTCGGTTTTTAAGAGGGACTACCGAATCATTCAAATTTAACTTTAGTTTGCTCCTTTTTTTAACAGTATTTCGGTAACCTTTCCCACTAGCGTTTCGAAAGCAAATCAGATTAGACTTGTTACTGTTTATTTCTATTCCCCAAGTTTTGTAGAAATTGTTTATTTCGCTTAAATGAGATGTCAATCTATGCAGGGCTACATCAGGATCCCTCGCTTGTGCGTAGGTTACGGTATCGTCCGCATAAAGTAATGCAGTTGAGAGTAACTCGCCCGGTTGGCTTAATTTATAGTGGGGGAAATCGTGCATATTTACATTGTAGAGTTTAGGGCCGAGAATAGACCCTTGTGGAACGCCACTAAGCACTAAGACTGGTTCAGAAATTGAGTTATTAATGCTTATAGTTCGGGATCTTTCTCTAAGGAAATTATAAATAAGCCTTAATAAGTATGACGGGGTGTCTAACTTTATTAACTTATAGATGAGACCATTTAACCAAACTCCATCAAAGGCATTTTTAATGTCCAGAGAGCACAAAACAGTGACTTCTTTTGTCCTTAGTCCTACAGTGATGTCATTGTGAACTTTAAGGAGAGCATGCTCCGTTGAGTGTTTCTTTTTGAACCCGAATTGTTCATGGGGAATAACCGAATTTTCATCACAGAAGTCATCAAATCGTTCAGCAATGATTTTTTCAAATAACTTACCTAAATTGGAGAGCAATGATATGGGACGGAAGTTACTAACATCATTAGAGTTTTTATTTTTTTTTATGGGTAGTATTTTAGCTTCTTTCCACTTTTTGGGAAAATATCCGATATTAATGCAGTTGTTAAAAATAATTTGCAGATGATGTATTGCTTTTGGTGAGAGCCTCTTTATTATAAAGTTGGATATGTTGTCAGGGCCCGTTGATTTTTTACCATTAAGTAGTTTGATATGTCGGGCTAGAGTGATAAGGGATATGAAGGGCTCCATACACTCACCACTGGCTTTGGAAGTAATGTTAAAGTTAGTTAGTGGTTCGAAGGATCTATTTATGCCACAGTTGTTTTCAAAGTTTACCACTGTGTTATTCACCAATTCCGTTAATTCGGTATTATGAGTTGGAGTGCGTTCAGAATATAGTCGGGTGTAGAGGTCTTGGAAAGCTTTTTTCGTGTCAACTAGTCTAATGTTGTTGGCGGAGACTTCCCCAACATCATATTTTGGCTTTCTGCCCACTATTCTATTCACTTCCCTAAAGACGGATGGGCCCGGTTTCAGATTAGATAATTTCTCACAGAATTGCTTGTTGAAATGTTTATTAATTGCCCTATCTATTTCGGTTGAGAGTATCTGAATATCTTTTTTAATATCCCGACACTCCTGGTTCCAGATATTTTTTTTTTTTTTTTTTTAATAAATGCTTTATTTTGTTATAATAATTCTATACAATAATTAATTATTTGCACTACTCCCCCTTCTAAGGAAATATCCTTGTGGTAGGGGGGTTAATATCCCGACACTCCTGGTTCCAGATATGACCAATAGCAGCTAGGCGTCTTTTAAGCATGCGTCTCCAAATTTTACACGTTGCTAACTTTCGTTTTATGTTGTCAGGTAATTTTTCAGACCACTGGTTCACAACGTGACTTTTGGAGTGCTTTTTAGAAATTTTTTGTAGTGCGTCCCCAAATCGGTCTATGCATTCATCTATTTGCCCTGAGCTAAGGTTTATCTCATCAGAACAGTTGAATGTATTAAACTCTGTGTCCAGGCCGAGTTTAAACTTCTTCCAGTCAGTACCCGCGAATGATGTATATCTTGCTGCTGGTCTGAGAGTTACGATGAGATGATTGAAAGCGATATCCAGCTGTACCGCATAATGATCCGAGAAGGAAGATACCGTTTTGCAGGTGTAGTTTTGGTTTAAGTTATTCAAACAGCTGTTGGAGACTAGGAAAAAGTCAATACAACTACCGCTGCTTGGAAATGTTGGCGCGTTGGGGTGAATTAATTGGAGGTTGTTAATATGTGCGTTTTGTTGGAACCAATTTCCCATTGTGTTTCCAATTACATTATTACTGTGGTTAGCCCAATTTGTGTTCCTAGCATTCATGTCACCACCTGTTATAATGAAGTCGTACTCGTTGGCATCACAAGCGCTATTAAAGGTGTTTAAAAATTCGAGGATACTTCTATTGTTGGTATTTTTAGGATTTAGGTATGTAGAGGAAAGCAACACCTTCTTAGTTGTACCATCTGGGTCTCAAAGTCCAGAATAATTGAGGTTGTTGAGATGTTACTAACAGAAATTTTGCAGGGGTGGAACTTGAAATTCTGCTTGATTATTATCGCTGTTCCTTCGAAAGTGTCACATCTAAAAACGACGTAGTTTGGCACTTGGAATCTATTATTATTTATTAAGTGGGTTTCACAAATAAACAGAACATCTGGTTTATGTTCATCAATGAAGTCAATAAGTTTAGTTTTTTTTGCTTTTGAGATTATTGAGCGTACATTAAGAGTTAAAATTTTTAATTTGTGTGACCTTGACATAGTGAAAGGAAGAATTTGCAATCGGCACTTTGTTTTTCACCTAGGGTTTTTAGTTGGTTGTATCTAGGGATAAAATGGTTTATTGTGTTCAATAGCTCTGCTAAGCTTAGGCCAAACAGGTTTTCAGATTCATCAAGAAAAGAGGCTGTGCTATTGTGAGTGTTGCTTTGTGCTCTCGGTGGACTATTTTTTGGCTTAAAATGGCTGCTGTATGAGACGTTCTCTTTTCTTAAATTTCCCACTGCTTCGTTTACGAAGGCTCTTCGTTTTTCCCTGTGTGCTCTGCCTTGTTCTAGCAGCCTTTCGCGTTTTTCTTTGTGAGCTAAGAAGAATGGGCAGTTGCCATAGTTGGCAGGGTGCCCAGTCGCACCACAGTTAACACACTGCGGTTCAGAGTTAGCATCCGTGGTTTTAGGACATTCCCCCGGGTTATGTTTTTCGAGGCATTTGATGCACCTATACCCAGCATTGCAATTTGCTGCTACTTGGCCAAAGAATTGGCAATTTCTACACTGTATATAGCCATTATTAAACGGTTTCTCCCAATAGATTTTTTGATTTAGTAAATATTTTAATTTTGTAAGTTCACTTACGTCTTCTCCCGGTTGAAGTTGTACTATGAATAGATCTAGGATTTTACCCTCCTTTCTCGACCTTACAGTAGAAAATGGTTTTACCAAGTTTATTTTGAGATTCCTCGTTGATTCCCTTAATTCAGTTAAAATCACGTCGCAGGTATACGATGCGTCCACACCTTTTAGAATGAGTGTCAACGGTTTTCGATCTTTTGGCGTATACGTAAAAGATTCTATCTTATCCTCTTTAAGTTCCCTAAATACACGATCGTAAATTTGAATATTATTTATATAGAGCCTAACCGAACCGTTTTTTTTTACTCTTAGTTGTGTAATAATCAACGTCTTTTTGAGCCTCTTCTTTAATGATTGCCTTCATTATAACATCAATTTCTTTGGCAATTGCATCAAAAATTACAATCGGCGGGCAGAATTTATGATTTTTTTTATTTACATGCAATTGTGTTTCGTTAGAAATTATAGAATTGGAATTTTGAGTGTTAGTATTATTTAATGTGTTAGCATTAGTAGAGTTTATCATTGTATTTACGATGTCTTCTGCTTCGGGTCTATTTTGAAGGCTATGATACTTGTTTCGATATGCCGAAGATGCTTCCCGCGATGTGTGCTTCCCGCGATGTGCACAGTATGTTCATGCAATATATTTAATATGTACCTATATGCAAAAAAAAAAAAATGCCCGCCAAAATGTTTAAATAATCAGTTACGTAATCCAATGCAGATTTTACTTCGACATGCGCATAGAACAATTTGGCTATTATTTATTGGGGTATGTCCAATCCTTTTAGGTACATAATCAAAGTTCAAAATCAACGACTCATATCTGTATTGGAGATGACAAGGAGAGACTGAGTTGTGGGTTCGACGTACCTACGACAAATAAATTTTTCTTATTATTATCAATCAAAACTATATAATCTGTGTTGTATGATACAGCGGTCTTAAATCATACACAGTCTTACTACTGAAATTTTGAACAGGTATTAAGACATGCACTTTGTCAGTTTAAATGTGTTTTGTAACAGAATCTTTACAAATATTGTACCAACATTAAAATCTTTAGGCAGCGTTCATTACTTTTAGAACTTTTTCGCAATCGTAAGTAAAAAAGAGAACAAAATAGTATGAAACGGAAAAAAGTGAACTCTTGGACTGTTACTGTCTTCAAGGGATCATATGGGAGCTGAAATCCGTTTTTGGCTTATAGTGCAGCTCCAAACAAATCTTCTTGCATTATGACTTTCATCGGATTACAAACTTTGACAAACAATTTAATTGAGCTCATATTGCCCGTAAATTTGTTTAAGCTTCTATTAAAAAAAAATTTCAGCGATGCCATTATCACTCTTCTCTGCTGATGCCACAAGAGAAATTTCTATCTTTCTCATAATACATTGAAGACATTCTGAACACAAAAAAGTCAACAAAAGCTATAAAGACCCCATAAACAATGGAAGAAAATTACAAAAGCCATGAAAAGTCTCCAAGCGTAGATAAAATATTTTCCGTTTCGCTCTTTTAATTTCTCATGAACAATTCGAGAAAATTTTAAGCTTTCAGTGTTTTATTCCTATTCATTTTCAGAATGTGTTGTATAGGTATATGCATAGGATCTATACGAGCTAAGATTAAAATATCGAACGTCCTTGACGAATTTTATGGAAATTTAAACAATTTACGAGTAGATACGGTACAGGATGACAGGGTCTTACTGCACGGTTTGAAAATTTGGATACATATTGTTAATATCTAAATTTCATTGAAGTGATTGGCGCAGTTAAAAACGAGTGGTTGTGGGTGACAAACAAAAAGTTCGGGAAGCGGTTAGAAAAGGGTGTAACATATGAATTAAATTATTGGGTCATATTCCGGGATGCGGTCTAGAGGTTGAAAAAAACAAAACTTAAAAATAGGTGATTATTAAATAAGCCTGGGGAAGTGAAAAGATATTCGATATCTGATCAGACCTGAGAAACATGGTGGAATTCATGAAAAAGTATACAACCAGTTTACACCCTCTTAGGGGTCGAATTTCAAAAAATCTTGAAAACGCATTCTAGGTATTCATATGAAGAATCCGTACAATAAAAATGAATTCAATATTTCGAAAGATCTAGTAGATATGACGAAAATCTTGAAAATACAGTCGAACTTCGATAAGTCGAACTTCGATAACTCGAATTTTTGATAAGTCGAACCATGTTGGTTGGCAATAGCGTTAACAGTAGGAAATGTGTGTTAATTTGTCTTGATTACTCGAACTTCGATTACTCGAATATCTTGATAACTCGAATGGAATATTTGGCCCCAACTTTTATAAGTTGAATTTTTTCGGGGAATTCCCTAATTACGGTCGATTTTAACCTGTCTTATTTGACATACAATGTTTAAAATGCCATTATCGCCGAAGTATTTTGAAAAGAACTATCAAACGTTTTCAAGCAAACGAAAACAATAACATTACATTAATGGATTGTGTTGACAATATAACTAACGCATGGAATATTTACGTCAAACCTGAAACAATTTCTAACTGTTTTAAAAAAGCCGGTTTTGGTCAGTATTCCGAATGGGAAGAAGAGGATGAAATTCCTTTGATTTTCATAAGTGATCGCCTGAAAGAAAAGAGCGAAGACGAAATCCAACTGCAAACCGAGTACGAAGCTTGGACAAATATTAAAAGTATGGAAGAAGGTAGCAGTTTCCCAACGATGAAGATATTATTGAGTTCTGCAGATCCGTACCGGTACAGTTGAACAACGGAGATGACTGCCAAAGTGACACGACGGAGGAGAAATTGGAAGACGATTTTCAGCAACCAGCATAGGAATCCCTGTATAGTGGGTTAAATAAAATTGAAGCTTTTTTTGAAAACCAAAATGAGAAATCCAGTCGTCATTCACAAATAACTAACTTTTTTACAGTAAAATAGTAAATACATAAATACATATGCATATAGGTACATTATGTACATATGTACTTATATGCACATACATATATGTAGAATGTAGGTTCTGTTCCATATTTTTGCAATTTTTTTTTTTTAAACTTAGATATTAAGACACTTATGTAACATATATTTACTGAAATAAATAAATAAATGTTCATTCACAAAAAAACTATACGCATATGTGCAGTTATTTTTGATAAGTCGAAGTCTTGATAACTCGAAATTTTTATGCTTATAGCAGTTCGAGCTATCGAAGTTCGACTGAATATGCATTTTATATTAACTGATATTTTTTTTTTGTCCCCCCTTCTGAACGCCAATGAATATTCAAATTTTTTTTTATTAGAATTACTTTTCTAGTTAATTTACATATACATACCGAGTTTCAACTTCTTAGCATAAGCCGTTCTTAAGTTAGCAAAAACACCACCCACCACCGTACCCAAAAAAAAAAAAATCAATTTTTCCACCATGCCTCTACTATAGTTCTATCTAAATACCAAGTTTCAGCTTCCTATCACTATAGATTCTTAAGATATAAGCATCGGAACTTTTTGTTTCTCACCATTCCCCACCCTCACCCTCTACACCCACACCCCAAACTTTTTTGCTCTACTAGGGTTCTATTAGGCCTACTTCCGGTAAAAATTTGAAGCATCCATCTTACACTGTTTTGAGATATGTAACGTGTTATTTTTGAAAAATTCTTATCCCCTCCACTTACGTACTCCCCCACCCCCTTCAAAGATTTTATTTTGAGCAATCTTTATTTATCAAGCTTTATACCCAAACGAATTTTGTTTTTCTGGTGCCACTGGTTTGGGAGATATCGTAATGTTAAGTATTTCAACCCCCACCCCCGTACGCCACTACCCCCCCCCCGCCAAATTTTGTTTCAATCTACTCTCCTAGTATAACTACAGATATTTGTTAAGTTTTAATTGCTTGCTATTAACGGCTTAGGAGATATAGATTTTAGAATGTGTCGATCTCGACTTTTTTGCGTTTCGGACGCATTGCTTCCCCCTCCACACTCAATAAGATTTTTTTATAACGTCAAACTTTAAATGCGTTTTTCTCGAAACCACATCTTTTAGAGCGCGGTACGTTACACAGCTTCAACCAATGAACCGATTTTAATGAATGAAAGCTTAAAAGAAAGGAAACTAAATTTGGGGGCTCCAACGTCGATCTTTTTTTATTTTTTCAGTCCACTTTTTTTTTTATTTGAGTTTTTAAGCCAAAAAAAGTGAAAAAAGTGAATTTTTTTCAAATAGCTGCCATTTTAGTCTCAGGTCGTTTTTTCAAAATCGGAAAACGTGGAGGCCCCGCTAATTTGATCTAGTTTCATAATCTTTTTGAATTTTTGGTTTTAGATCACTTGGCGAGGCTGTAGAAGGTACCGCGTGCATCAACTCACGCCGATCATGGCCTAACGTCATAGGAGCTGGAGCTGCCATTTTGCAATATTTTTTTTAAAAAAAATTCACAATTATTCTGCACTTGTACCTCTATATAACCCATTAATTGTTTTTTCCATATATATTTATTTTATATTAAAAAAAATCCTGAAATTGAGGCATTTTTCGGGCCTTTTAACTGATACCTTGCCTTAATTTATTCCAAGTACTAATTTAATTTAGTATGTTTAACTCTAGACAAATTTAAATTGATTAATTTATTCCAAGTAATATAATTTAGTATTTTTAACTCTAGAGAATTTAAAATTGATTAATTTATTCCAAGTAATTTAGCAAATTTAGTATGTTTAACTCTAGACAAACTTTTCGTTAAAATATCGGTTGCCATGTCTTCAGTACTAATTCAGATTCAGATTAATTATACCCTTTGCGTTGATATTTCGAATATGATGATATTTAATATCAATGTGTTTACTCCGTTGGTGGTAAACTGGATTTTTCACCAAATGTTGTGCTCCCTAATTGTCATTAAATAATGTAATTTTTTCTGATAACAATGTAGGGTAGCCAATTTCATTCACCATGCTGTCCAGGTAGGCGGCTTCTTTACATAAATTGGAGAGCGCCATATATTCAGCCTCTGTGCTGCTCAATGCAACGGAATGCTGCTTCTGCGATTCTCAGGAAAAAGCTGCACCAGCCAAGTAGAATGCGTACCCAGTGTATGAACTTCGATCAGTAGTGTTTCCGCCCTAGTCGGCGTCGACAAAAGCGTGGACAGGTTTTCCAGTCTTTCGATAAGTCAGTTTGTTTAAACTCCTTCGTAGTTTTCCAGTCTTTCGATAAGTCAGTTTGTTTAAACTCCTTCGTAGTTTTCAAGTAACGCAATATGTGTTTTACTGCTGCAAAATGTTCTGGATGAGTACATTTATTAAACTGCGCTAGTTTGCAAACGCTATGCATGCATGATATCCGGCCTTGTGGATATAGCCAGATACATTAATGTACTGTACTTATTAATTATTGATTGATACTCTTTTTCTTCAGGATGTACACACTTTATCGTGTCACATTTTTGAAACTTTATACCAGGATCCATGGGTGTGTAGCGTGGACGACTATGTTCCATTTGAGTTTCGTACAACAATTTATTAATTATTTGTTTTTGCTGACAGAACCTCGCTCAGATTTGCGTTCAATGTAGAGTCCCAAACAATAATGTATTTTTCTTTTATCGACAATTTAAAATTTTTGTCGTAGGTATCACTTTACTTCTGCTAAAGTTTTCTCGTGCAGGTGATGATCAGATCATCCTCGTACACAAATTAATAAAAATAATAAATAAATAATTAATGCAATAACGCATACCTCGTTGTTTTCTTTCCGCATGACGTACACACAGCTATCACCGTTACAACGGGTAAACAAAAATCTTCCAAAACATCGTTGAGTCTTTTATTCTCCAGCCGGGCAGACTGTTTCAACCCGTATAGCGATTTTCTAAGTTTGCACACTTTTTCACTGTTGTTTTCGTCTATGAAACCTTCGGGCTGTGTCATATAAATTTCGTTTTCTAATTTACCATGAAGGTAAGCTGAGGTTACGTCTATTTGATGCACAAGCAGTGGCGGTCATATTACTCTTCCAAGGGGGGGCCATTGAAGTTCAGTGGCTATTGTATAGAAAATTGGTGCAGTATCCCTTAGCAGCGTGGATAGAAAATGTGCAAATGCTATGGTAGCTTTGGCTGGTACCTACGGCTTAAAAATATCAACTTTTCCTTTTCGCATTTAAATCGCAAGATTTCGGCAACCGAATTCAGAATATTAAAAAGCATTAACATAGCTCTGAAGGCATTTCTTGAAAATCGTTCAATTTATCAGCTAATTGTATAGTATGATATTAAAAATTTAAACCTGTTTTTTAATGACTGTAAGTCTTTAAGTAATAGGAAATTTAATAGCAGGAACTAGAAAATAATATTAATTGATTCCAAAGCTTAGTGAAAATAATTTTTGATTTTAGTAGAAGTCGATGCCGGTCTTGATTTCTACAAAATTTAGAAGCCCAAACAGACAGAGATCTCTCATATGTATGAAAAATCTAGTAGATTTTAAGAGTTTCCATAAAAATTTCGAGATTTCGCCAAATCCAGTTTGAAATCTTTGGGTGTAAATTAGCTGTTTTTTGAGACCATCAGAAAAGTAGTATATTTAATTTTTATTAGTTCTACTATCATACATATTTGGTAAATTGAATATTGGGCATTATGATCCGAACTCTACATCTCATAATAATTTATTAGGTATGTATATATATTCACATAGTCTCCTTACTGATTCGATCTGTAGTTTAGATGACTACCACTATACCCAACCTAATCTACTCTCCTAATTTAATAAATTTAAAAAGTTAGAAATTCTCAAAAACTATTTTGAATTATTATAACTTCATAATAGCAGTATCTTATATCTGTAGCTCAGTTCTGTAACTTATGAGTGAGAAATTTCTCACCAAAAAGTCAAAATGAGGACGAAATAATGCAATTTTCTCTCTGTATTCTCACCAAATGAGAAATGAAATATTGCCAAATGCGTAGTCAAGTCAAGTACGGTGCTTTCTCATTTGGTGAGAATACAGAGAGAAAACTGCATTAATTCGTCCTCATTTTGACTTTTTGGTGAGAAATTTCTCACTCATAAGTTACAGAACTGAGCTACTGATTTCAATCGCATAATTTTGGCAAGTAGATTTTGAAATCTCGAAAAGCGTTTACAACAAAATTATTAATTTATTTTGTAAGAGTTAACTTTTGCAAAGGAGGACATTTAAATTGAATGAACAGGAGTCGAAAGCTTGCATTATCATGCAATTTGAAATTTTGTAATATTTTATACAGGTAGTTGTGGTGACAGATAATTTTAGAACTGTTTAGTGACTATTATTTGTATTGACATTTTTTTCCTCAAGAGATTTTTTCCGTAATACCTCTTATTATGGCTCTAATTAATGAAAAAAATGTATGTTTTAAGTTTCACCCCGAACAGAAAAAATAAAAATAAAAATTTGAGATTCCGAAAAATTAGCCCCGATGTATTGATAAAACGGCCAAATAATATTAATCTGGGGATGATTGTAATTTTAAACACTCGTATATGGTTATGTACCATCGGAAATACCATCTAATGGTCGTAATGAGAAAGTTAAGTTTTTCATATTCAATCGGTTTCGACTGTATTTTGATAATGGTTAATAATACGAAGCTAGTATATAGTGGACAAAAATATCTGTTTTCTAATACTCAATATTATGTTATAGAAAGAAAAAATGGTTCAGAAAGTCCTTCACTATGTACTACATAAAAGCTATAATGGATTAGGGATTAAATGTTAAAAATAATCGTTTTCTACCTTGCTGAAGGACTTTTTTTCACAACATTGAGCACCTACTTACATATGTCACTAACTTCGTGTCGTTTACCGTTACAAAGTTACGCTCAAAAATTTATTTTTTAAGAAAAACTTCAATTTCTGAATTTAAGCATAGATGGCATTTTCGATAGTATATCAACCACCTATATACTTAGAGTTATATCATCAGAATGATACTATATAGGCTCTATGTCGCTATCTTGTGAGTTTACGGAATCTTACACATATACAATTTTAGTTCTTTAAGGTTCTTGAGGCACGTAATACCCATTGTCGAGATGAAACTTAAAACATGTTTTTGTTTTTGATGGGTACTGTGAAAAATTAAAAAATTTTAAATAGAGTTATTAGCTTTAACTAGGATTTGAACTATCCTTTTTACCTGAGTAGATTTCCAATTCATCCAGATATGGGAAAATTAATAGAATACCTAACGAAAACTGTCCTAGAATAATCCAAATCCAAATTTTTCAAAATTAGTTTGAAACAGTACATAAATACTTTATTATTAAAAAATAATAAAGTAAGACTCAATCCTTAACATAACCATAAGATTGATTACATATTTATATTCAAAATTTTATTACTTTCTTTTCAATCAGGAGGTGAAAGACAAAAGAAGATTCAAGAAAGACACAAGAGAAAATCAGATTTAATTGCATTATACTTTATTAAGTGTATCCATTAATCTAATATTCTCATATAATTTTTCTTTAAAGAAGACGTGGTAAAATAATAATGTGTGACGGATCTGTTAGGGGGGGCCATGGCCCCTATGGCCCCCCCCCCGTATGACCGCCACTGTGCACAAGTAGTTGCTGTTGAGCAGCTAATGCCACAATAAAACTGATTGTGGCGTAACGTACTACAGGGAAAAATGTTTCAGCATAATCAATTCCAAAACGTTGACTACATCCTCTCGCGACTAACCGAGATTTATACCGCTCTATAGTGTCATCCGCATTTTTCTTTATGTTGAAGACCCATCGACATCTAATAGTTTTTCGACCTTGTGGTAGGTCTACCAAATCCCATGTACGGTTGCGATTCAAGGCATCGTATTCAATTTTCATTGATTCTATCCACTTTTCAGAATCAGGCCTTGACATAGCCTCACTTACATTAATTGGATCACTTACTTAGCTGCGTTGATACGATCCAACTGATAAATCTGTACCTCAGAGGTAAACTGTCGTAAGTGACATTTCGTAAAATGTTCAGTAGACCATTTTATAACTATACATTTCCTCTATCAATACAAGGCAGATACAATTAATACTCATTGATTATTTTGGCTTCCTTTAGCTCTGTGGATGCGATGATTTACCACTTTAAAAAATACATCCCAACAATGCAATTACATTAATAATCCCAAAATCGAAAATTTGGGAGTTACGACAGTTTACCTCTGAGGTACAGAAATTCGCTTTTCACTTCTAAGTATCCTATGGAGAGGTGATGTGCTCGCTCGGCCACGCCGTTTTGCTGTGGTGTGCATTCCACTGAAAGTTCTAGCCGAATACCGTTATCTTTTAAGTAGTGTGAAAATTCATTATTTACGTATTCCGTACCGTTATCACTTCTCAGTGTTTTAATTTTCTGTGACGTTTCATGCTCAGCGAATATCTTAAAGTCTTTGAATAGTGTAAACACTTCATCTCGAGACTTAATGCGGTCGCGAAAAATCGTCGACAAACGTCACAAAGTAATGAGCTCCTCCAACTGATGTCACTCTCATTGGTCCGCAGACATCAGTATGTATTAACTCCAAAACACTTTCCGACCTAGATGATGTTGGTAACGGCTTCACATTCATGCATGTGATACACTGGGCACTGATTTTGCACTGATCTATGTAAGTCAAAACCGAGAACCCTATTCTTGTGTTTTAATTGCTTCAAAATTTAGGTGGCCATATTTCTGATGCCATTTTAGAAGTTTACTGACGTCACTGGTTTCACAGGTTTCCAATTTTGCGTTGAATTCAATTACCGTATTTTCGGGTTTCGTTATAAAAAGTCCGTTAGTTTTTATAGCAGTTAAAATTTCCTCTCCTTTGGAATTAACTATACTGCCTCTCTTAACGAAAAAAACTACTTTATTATTCTGTGCAGTGAATTTACTTACAGAAATAAAATTGCCACGTAATTCTGGTACATAAAGCACTTCACTGAGAATAATTTCTCGACCGTTGAAAAAGAACTGTACTTGCCCAATGCCACTAGCTGCAATACTCAAATCGGTGGTAAGTTGAATTTGATGTGAAGAAACTGATTTAATTTTTCAAACAGGCTTTTTTCACAACACATAAGAGTTCTAGCTCCACTATCCCAGCACCACTCTCTTCTATGGAACAAGAAATATGTTTTATTCTCACTTTGTTTCTTTTTTTCGTTCTAACCTTCTGATCTGTATTCTGAAGCAAAATGGCCGCGCTTTCCACATGAATAACATTTCCCTTTTTTTTACTGGGTTTACTCATCTTTTTACTGGACTTAACCATCAGGACTTGGTTTGACGTGTTCATGTCTCTGTCGCCACGCCTCACATCCTCTTCCAGGATTTTACTTATGATGCCAATTCCACCGAGGCTAGGCAAAACGTCTCTCGACGCAAACGCCACAACAAAATTTTCAAATTTTTCGGGCAAGCTGTAGAGCAACATCAGACTAAGCACCTCATTTGGAATTATAATGCTCATGTCTGCTAATTTGTCGGCTATGCTTGAGAAGTTTGCCATGTGATCCTGGATGGATCGATCAGCTCCTGGTTTGGAACGGATTAAATCTTTGAAAAGACTAACCTTTTTTGCCGGTTCCGTTGGCTGGATAATCTCTTCCAGTTTTTTCCATGCGTTTTTTGATGTAGTGCGATTTTTTTGTGTGGATAAGACTCGATGATTTCACATGAAAAATTATTACCGCCAGAGCTTTGCCGTCGCAGCAATATCCGCTAAAGCCTCTGATCCTCTTACTTTATCACCGGCGACACACGCCCACAAATCCTTGAAGACGAACAAGCCCTTCATCTGCAACTTCCATGCATCGAAATTGCTGTCTCCCATTTTTTCGATTTGAAAATTTGTCATTTTCACTTCACTGCACTATTTCTTATAATTTTTTTTTTCGATATTAACACCCTTTTTTTCTGGACCCATAAAATGAAGGAAATCGAATACAATTATATAATTGTTCGGTTAATGCATTTTGAATTATTATAAATAAATATTGTTTGAGTTTGAGTTCTATAAGCGTTTATTGGTCAAACAGTAATGACAGAGTGACAAGTATAAAAGTAAAAGTAAGAAACGGCTGTACTTAAGTACTCAGTATTCCAAGAAAATGAATGAAGGGGTCTGGAAGTGGAGAGATAGCGGAAATAATGCGTCTTTAACGCGCGAAAGCTGAAATTAAGTCATCCTAAAATACCAGAAAACAAAACAAAAATCATGACACACACTCGGAAAAACATGCAAACTGGGGTGGAATCACGAATCTCGAAACGAGCCTTGTTTTCGAGTTGTGAACTGATTTGGTACTACCAATCTCGTTTCGACCTGTAATGTGCTCGAAGTAAAAAAAATCGTACCAGTTTCGAGTTGTATTCGGTACTACCAATCTCGAATTTGGTTTGTTTGACAACTCGAAACGATTAAATTTTAGTAGTCAAGTGTTTAGCATTCGAGTTACATAAATTTTTTTAAATTGAGGCTAAAATTGAAGAGAATCGATTGAAGGCAGTTGGAATCGGACATGAGAAGATGATGTAAGACTTAAATTCACGAGAAAAGACATAAATAGAGTAGAAACTTTTGAGTTTGATTTATATTTTGTTCTTGTTTTTACTTTACTATTTTAATGGTTTCTAATGTGGTGAAAAGTAATAAAACATGAACACTGAAATGTGATTTTTGTTTATTATTCACTAAATAACTAGAAATTGTACTTATAACTTATTTTGCCGACCGATTGTCGAAGCAGCGAAATATTTTTGATATTTTTCAATTCGGTTGGATTGCGAAGAAATCTGTTGGAGGGAGTGAGATAAAGCTTACGAATTTCGTTTTGCTAACTGAAATTAATTATCTTACTGATAGCAATGTCTTTCGCCTTGGACCTTTCGCAAAATATTGACACGATAATAGTAGCAAAGTGCTCGCGACATCTTATCGTAGTTCATCGAAAGATGATTCTTTTGAATTCCCAAGAGCTTGGCTAAGCCAGGCGGATCGATGATTTTAAAGACGCCGGTAACTCGGCACTTCCAAGCAATGTAATTGCTGTTCCTTTGGGCAGGATCGTTTAGAAATTGTTGGAGGAAATCCCAAAAGTCGTCCGTCTAGAAATTTAACATAACAGTTAAGTGATACCGACAAGAACGAATCTCGAATAAAAACTTACTTGTATTTGGTTTAGGACTTTCGGGAAAGAACTCGCATTTCACGGACATATAAGCAGGTGTCGTGGGCACTGAAACTGAACCACCGCTGCTTTCATTCTTCGGACTATGACTGTTCGACCACGAGTTCACAACATTTGTGATTTGCTGGGGCAAATTTGGTTTGAGATCCTTTAGAATAGGATGGCGAACTTGAATGCATCTGTGGCTTCACCCCCGAATAGCTGTCTTCATCCGAATCGGATTGATTACTGCTCGAGCTTGTCGCGTTATTTTGTGTAAGCTCATTTTGGTTGGCTTCTTGAAAGTAACCGAGCCAAATTGAAATTAAAATAATAATTAAATTAAGTCAACTTTCTGTCAGACGTTCAGCAAGTAGCCGCAGGTCGAGCTTAAACTCCTCCCAAAGCGAAAACTGACGCCGTACTCGAGAAGTCGACCTATGTTTTGGGCCTTCGGATACTAAAACTCCGCCAAAATCATAGTCTGGAACTAATCGAAAGACTGAAGTATGGCTTGCACCGGCCATGCCAATCTGTTTTAGGGTCTGCGGCTTCTAAAAGTCCGCCTAAACATAGAACCGCGAACCGGTTACCGGGAACACACGCAAGAAGCCAAGCTCAGCCAAGGCAGAGACACAAGCAGCGGCGCAGAGGGTACAAGCCACGACACAGTAGGCAGAACAGCGACGTATAAGGCGCAGGCAGCGGCACAGAAGACCCGAGCCGCGACGCAGAAGGCAGAGCAGCGACGCATAAGACCATTGTTTCGATGGCTGCCACCAAAACTTAACCTAGGCCGAGTAGTCCTGTAGCGAGAATAATATTTGGGTAGGTATGTAAAAGTTGAGGCGGGAGAGGGAGGAAAGCATAAAAATTCCAGTTTTTATTACTTGAGAAGCGTAGCCTCTTGTTTCTCAGATACGGCTCTCATTTTCGCTATCGTTGTTGAATTGTGATATGCTTCAAACTTGATTTTCCTATCCACCCTTGTTAAAATATCAGGTTTGCAAAAAAAAATACTAAAAGCCATTTTCGCAAGAGTCCTTTTCAAGTGGCCACCTTTTTAGTGTGGAGAGTTGTGAGGGGGAAGGTGGGACAAGTATTTCAGAGAAAAAATTTGGCTTAGGAGCTAGGAGGCTGAAGCTTGGCGTATTTATAGAGCTTTTGACACCCATTTGCAAAAAAAAAATTCTGTTGTAGGTGGACGGAGAAAACGAGGTCTTCTAACCTCCCCGAAGAGTACTCTAGGATTAATCACGGAACATTTACTAGTTGGGCAAATACTCCAGAACTAGTCCACGTGAGACCTCGTTTTAAGCTCGCCTAGATGTACTCGTATTTTTAAATGTTTTCTTAAGAGGTTCAATGGAGATCTCATTTGAGGAGACATACTCTTGCAAAAAGGAAGTCAAATGGATATGAATTAGTAGTAGTATTCTGTGGGGTATCGGCTTCTTGTGATCATTCCTTTCATTTCACACAAATCGCTTAAAACCAAGCAAACGAAATTATTTAAAAATAAAATAAAAAATTTAAAAGAATTAGTCGATCAGAAATTTTGCTATCACGATTGATTATAAAAAAATTTGCTTTTTCTACGATTCCAAGCAAAGAGTTTGGATTACTGAATAAAACTAACTAAACTAAAACTTTATTTAACATTGTTGTATTATTTGAAATTAATAATATTACTATATTATGTTAATCTAATATTTGAAATAATTAAATAAGGTAATTGGAAATTTGGTATTAAAATATTATGTTTAAGTTAAACACATAATAATTCTACCAATGATATAATTTTTCTGTAAATGCGTACGCCCCCCACATCCTCCTCCATCCGAAATAGTTTCCTGCGTTCGCGCCTAGTTCTGGTTTTTGTTTATTGAATTTTATCATAATCCGTGACTTCAAAATGTGCCCAGCATTTTAGGAAAAAATAACAAAAGACAAATCCTTGAATACTACCTGAACAGCTTCCATAAATGATACAACTATTTGTTTTCATTCCAAAACCACTCACCAGAAAATGAGGTTACTTCTAGTCAATTAATGCGTTTACTTTCTTTTACTTTCCATACATGGAGATAATGAGTATGTGCTCGTTACTAGCAGTGCTTTAGACTTATTCTGATGTTCTGCATCTGAACATTTTAGGATCAGATGATGTTTAATATGCAGCTAAGTACTGCTCTCATTTATCGATATGCAACATTTCTTAATACTATACCATTAATTACTTCTTGTTTTTCTTGTACATGCCATCAAATTAACTTCACTAACTACACAATCGTTCCTATAAATTCTATGAATATGCCTAGTTGTATCCCGTTCTCTATTTCAAATTGTTACAGGACAATCCCGGAACAGAATAATCTACCAACGAATCCTTGCTCATTTTGTAGGAGCTGTTGTAAACAGAATGGCCGCAGGGACAATAGGTTTTGAGAAAAGGCGCTTCGAACATTTGTTTCAATTCCGGGCTACATTCATGTCATACTGTCATGCTAAACATTATTATGCTTCCTCATAAAAATAGCTTCCGCCTCAGTACCTCTGATCCCGGTTTCATTCGCTTTTATCTCGTCCAGTGCTATGCGCTTTATATAGTGACATATTGCTCCAACTGTAAGCCATTTTTCTCTATCCTGCCAGCGTTGGGCTACAAGCTTCAGAACATACGATATAATATCCAAAGGTACGATACCTATTTTCTTCGTTACCTCAGCCGCTCACATCAAGAGTGAAGAATGGCAGCATCAAGTCGATATCCAACCAGGAGCATATGTGAAGGTACAACTACTGCTCGTACATATGTTTATGGTTTTCGTCCTAGTGTAATGTACGTTGATTCTTGGCATCACGTTTAGTTTATTGAAAAAAAAAATCCTTAGTTTTGTCCCAAAAAGCAACTTACTCTCCACTCTGGAGTGAATTTTGCCCGTTTTATAGGTCGTTTGCCGACAATTTATGGATCAATCGACCTTTTTGAGGGACATAGCAGTTGAGTTTGTCTTTCCATTCCTTCAAGTGATTGCATCTTATACATTTGATTCGTTTAGATTTATTTTCAACAGGATACGTTCTTATAGAACGATTTTGAAAAATTGGTCACATTTTTGTTTAAGAGTAAAGGCTTGACTGCCTGTATAAGCTAATCAGAAAATATTTGATATACTTTGCACTTAGTTCAGGTTTGTCAAATTGTTTGTCTTTTATGGCCTTGTTGATTATTTTACAACGATTTTATTAGCTCACTTTCATCTCTGTTTATTTGTTCGGTACAAATTTTGATAAGATTTTAACGATGAGCTAGATTTTTGAAACTTTAAACATAGCTCATAACCGAATGACGATTCAGTATTAGACTTAGACTTTTAGAGGTTCATTGTGAGGGGAAGGTACGGGTAGGGTTTTAGACGAAAATTTTGATTCGTATATCTATCTCCGGAACAGCTTCCAAAAAATAATTGTTTGATAAATTAATTTTAATATAATATACGTTGTTCTATCGCCCCTGTTACTCCCGTCATTCCCGTTCATCCCGTTTCTCCGGTTGATCCATTGGTCCTGTTTCTCTCGTTGCTCCCGTTTCTCTCGTTGATCCATTGGTCCTGGTTCTCCCGTTGCTCCTGTTTCTCCCGACGCTCCTGTTACTCCCGTTGCTCCTATTTCTCCCGTTGCTTCCGTTACTCCATCCTCCCATCCTCTATCCGCCATCCACCATCCTCCATCCACCATCCTCCATCCTCCATATTCCATATTCCATTCTCTATTCACCATCCACCATCCACCATCCACCATCCACCATCCTCAATCCACTATCCTCTATCCACCATCCTCCATCTTCCATCCTTTATCCACCATAATTCATCCCCCCCCCATCCCCCATCCGTCATCATCTATTAACCATCCTCCATTTTCCATCCTCCATTTTCCATCCTCCATTTTCCATCCTCCTTTTTCCATAATCCATTTTCCATCTTCTATTCTTTATCCACTATCCCCCATCCTCCATCCATCCATCCTCCATCCATCAACCTCTATCCATCATCTACCATTCTATATCTACCATCCCCCACCCTCTATCCAGCATCCTTCATCTTCCATCCACTATCCTCTATCCACCATCCATCGTCCAACTTTACCATTCAGTAATAGGAATGAATAAATAAGGCACCGAAAACAAACCAACTGCCGCTTAATCACATGAAATACTCTCAAATGTTAAAATAACTCTCGTACATCCTCTATCTACCATCCTCCAGCCATCCATCCTATATCCATCATCTTTTATCCATCATCTATCATCCTATATCTACCGTCCCCCATCCTCTATCCACCATCCTCTATCCACCATCCTCTATTTACCATCCACCATCCTCAATCTTCTATCCTCCATCCTCTATTCACCATCCTCCACCCACCATCCTCCAACCTTCATCCAGTATCGACCATCCTCTATTCACCATCCACCATCCTTCATCTACCATCTACCGTCCACCAACCTTTATCCTCTATCCATCATCCTTCATCTTCCAGCCACTATCCTCTATCCACCATCCATCTCCAACTTTACCATTTAGTAATAGGAATAAAACTAATGCAACGAAAACGAACTTACTGCCGCTAAATCATTTCAAATACTCTTAATTGATGAAATAACTCTTGTACCACCAATTGTTAGTGCAGAAACCTTCGCAGGTGTGTGCCCAATATATCAGCGAAGTTTCAGCGTAATCGGATGAATAGTATAGGAAAGCCCAAACAAACCATTAAAGCACCAGGGTACTAAAATCGTGAAAAAATTTGAAAAATGCTAAAAAAAACCTTTATTTTTCATTCGATCTGGACAAAACTTCACAGGAACCATCCTGGGACTAGAGTCACTGTATAAGAACTAACACAAATATCCATTATCTTGATTACGGACAATGTGTGTTTCATTTGAAACCAGTACATTTGAAATTTTTTTTGCAGTTGTCCGATTTTTCATTTTTATCTCCACTAAAGTGGATAAACGCTGTATTTAGTTGACATTTCATGAGACATATGTATCTCGATTCCGTGAAACGTTAATCAAAATCCATCTGCTACACGTATACACACTAAAACTATGCCATTTACGAAACCTGCGAACTTTGGAGTTCGCAGGGTTCAAGAGTACTAAAAAGGTACCAAAAGCGGTCATTGTCCGTACTCAAGATAGTGGATGTTTGTGTTAGTTCTTATACAGTGACTCTACCTGGGACTACCCTACACGTTCCCTGAAAATTTCATCTAAATCGTTTCTGCGGATTAGGAGTCTATAGGGAACATACCCACAAACATACATACTTACATACATACATCCTCTTTTATATATATATGTAGATTAATTAATTAATAAATCTATAGTATATATTATTTTATTTATTTCTATTTTTATTAAAAAAAATGAATTAATGTGGGTTTCTTACAAAAATAACATATACACAAATATGAAAAAATCTGCCAACAATCTGGGTGTAACTTTATTATTTTTCCGGTAGAAGTTAGGAACGCGTTCAATTCTGAGATGCGGAGTATGTTACTATGTGACTGAAAACCTATCAAAAAGAACAAGCCCGTGGAAGTGAAAATCTGATCGGATCTGAGAGATATAGAATGATTTATGAAAAAGTACACTTTTCACCCTCTTAGGGGTCAATTTTCAAAAAACCTTGAAAACACTTTCTAGGTATTCATATGAAGAATCCGTAGAATAAAAGTGAATTCAATATTTTGGAAGACCTAGTAGATATGACGAAAATCGTGAAAATATATGCATTCCATTTTGACTAAACATTTTTTTGTTTCAACTTTCTAGCATAAGCCGTTCCATAGTTAGGAAAAACACCCCCCACCACACTACCCCCATAAAAAATTATATTTTTCCTATATGCCACTACTATAGCTCTCTCTATGTAAATACTAAGTTTCAGCTTTTGATCATTATAGGTTCTTAAGATATCACCATCGGAATTTTTTCCTTTCCACCCTCCCCCAGCCTTACCCTCTACACCCACACCCCGAACATTTTTTTCTCTCATAGGGTTCTATTGGGCCTACGTCTGGTATAAAATTTATGCATCTATCTTATACAGTTCTTGAGATATGAAACGTGATTTTTTTGAATATTTGTTATCCCCCCCACTTCCATGTTCCACCACCCCCTTAAAAAATTTTACTTTGTGCAATCTTTATTTGTTGACCTTTCTACTCAAACCGAATTTCATTTTTCTAGAGCAATTGTTTCGTGAGATCTCGTAATCTAAAGTTTTTTACCCCCGCCCTCGTACCCCACTACTCCCACTCAAATTTTTTTTTTCAATCCGTTGTCCTAGTGTAGATACAGATATTTGTTAAGTTTGAATTTCGCGCCATTAACGGTTTAGGAGATATGGATCTTAGAATGTGTCGATCTCGGCATTTTTGCTTTTCGGACGGGTTGCGAAAATAAAATTGAAATGTTAAGGTTGATGCATCTAGAGACTGTGGACAACCAGTTTTACAAACCCTCGGCGGGTAGCTTGAGATATTAATAGTCCAAGAGCTCGCGACAAAAAATTGCAACAGTTTTGAGAAAGCTAATATTTTGGTATTTGGTTACATTTAGGGTGTATGTGAATATACTAGAGTCAGCAGGTCTGACGTCGGGACACCTGGCTTTGGTGACCTGTCAAAGATGTCAAAAAAATCAAAAAATTGAACAGTTTTGAGAAAGCTGAAAATTTGCCAACACGTAGTTTTTACAATGAAAAACTGAAAATCAATGGTCAGACACCCCAACAGTGGGACCCACCCAGTCAGCCCCCCCGCAAAGATGTCAAAAAAATAGAAAAAATTTAACAGTTTTGAGAAAGCTGAAAATTTGCCAAAACTTGGTTTTTACAATGAAAAACTGAAAAACAGTGGTCAGACACCCCAACAGTAAGACCCACCCAGTCAGCCCCCCCCCCCCCGCAAAGGTGTTAAATCGAGTATACGTGCGATTTCTCTTACTATGCGCGTTATAACCATGCAAGAGTTTTGAGAAAGCTGAAAACTCGCCAAAACTTAGTTTTTACAATGAAAAACTGAAAAACAATGGTCAGACACCCCAACAGTGGGACGCTCCCAGTCAGCACCTCCGCAAAGGTGTAAATTCGTGTACGCACAATTTCTGTTACTATGCGCGCAACAATCAAAACTAGTGTCATAAAAGAGTTCTAAGAAAGCTGAAAATTCACCACGGGGTAGTTTGTACAATGACAAACAAAAACACAATTGTCAGACACCTCAACAGTAGGACCCAGCTAGTCAGCACCCCCGTAAAGGGGAGTGCGCGTAAGAGTTTTAAGAAAGCTGAAATTTGGTACAAATCGATTAAATATAGTTTATGAAAATATCGGTTACATGCACGTTATACCTATAAAAGATCCGTTTATGTCATAATATAATAAAGTACCTAGTATTACTTTAAGGTATTGTACATTTTCCATACGGAATTATATTTTCATATAAATATGTAAGTAAAACTTCAATGAACCAGCGCATTGAAACACAGAGAAAATGTACCTACATACGAGCATTCTATACCCATCCATGCAAATTGTTGTTCACGCGTAATCGTTTTTTGCGACACCTTTGCGGGGTGCTGACTGGGTGAGTCCTACTAAAGGGGTGTGACTATTGTTTTTCAGTTGTACATTGTAAAAACTACGTCTTGGTAAATTTTCAGCTTTCTTAAAACTCTTGCATGATTATTGCGCCCATATAACAGAACGTACCCGATTTAACACCTTTGCGGGGGGCTGACTGGGTGGGTCCCACTGTTGGGGTGTCTGACCATTGTTTTTCAGTTTTTTATTGTAAAAACTACGTGTTGGCAAATTTTTAGCTTTCTTAAAATTGTTAAATTTTTCGTTTTTTTTTGACATCTTTGACAGGTCACCAAAGCCAGGTGTCCCGACGTCAGACCTGCTGACTCTAGTATATTCACATACACCCTAAATGTAACCAAATACCAAAATATTAGCTTTCTCAAAACTGTTGCGATTTTTTGTCGCGAGCTCTCTGGCTATCAGGTACGGGTGGATCGACGCTGACAAAAAATCTGCCAACCTTTTAAGCGCAACTTTATTATTTATTATTATATATTATTATTTCGGTAGAAGTTCGGGACGCGTTGCGTGTTTTGACGCGATGTAGGTTACTATGCAACTGACAACCTAAAAAACACCGTTAATTAAAGCTTCCTGGTTTAGAAATATATAGGAATTCGTGAATATGTACACAACCGCATTATATCCCGTTAGGGGTTAGATATCGAAAAATTTAGAAGAATATTTTTAGGAGCATATATGTAGAATATGTATAGGTAAATATAGGTACAGTAGGTACCGCTTATTGTAATCACTTTGGTACCAGCCAAAAACAATAACATTAACCGGTTGATAAAAATAGAAGAACGAAAAAAATTCTCATATATTTTCCTACACTTGAATATAGATTGCTCGGAGCATCCAACATATACATTTTTTGTTCAGTAAGTGTTATATACAACCCAAGTTCTAACCTTTTACAACATTCTCTGATATATTGTACCTTTGAATTGAAACTTGAAAACTCCATTAGGTAAAATAATAATATAAATTACAGACAAGTTTTACCGCATAACATGTTCACTGTAAATCGCTATTAACACAGCAAAAAATACAGCCGACGAAACACGGATTGAAAAAGCCTCATGGGGGTAGAAGCTTGTCTCAAGTGTGAATGTAGATCCCTTATTTCAGCCTTGATTCGCTTTTTTTGATATTGTTCCTAGTTCGCTTTTTTGATTTCATAAACTCGAAGAAAAACAGAAACGATCAAGTCACAATACTTGTTTTGAATGATAACATAAACCGAATTCTAAATTCTGTTTGTGGAGAATGGAACCCAACTGTTTTGATAACGAAATCCGGATTATTACATTATCCGGGATTGCGTTGAGTTGATGTGCGTGTATGACCCAAACTGGATTGAGTGTTGAGTTGAGTTGATTTGATGTGCGTATGATCCAAATTGAGATTGGATTGAGTGTTGAGTTGAGTTGATTCGATGTTCGTATGATCCAAACTGAGATTGGATTGAGTGTTGAATCGAGTTGATTTGATGTGCGTAACTATGGTCTTACTAATTTCAAGTTTTATTTATTTCCTGTGAACTCCTTGTTTTGTAGTTTCTGCTTGTCTTTGCGCATCCCACTTCTGATACCAATTGTTAAGGCACTCGCTGCGCAATTTCCTAAAGAGATTTTTGAAAGGAAACACAGGCTCTACTTTACGGATAATTTTAATAATACCAATTTAACAAAACACCAATTTAACTCAATCTTAATTCAAGTAGAAATAATCTTAATTCATGAAATTATACTGAACACTTTGCGTGCCACACTTTTTGTCAAAAATTTTGACAATGCTATTTAAAGGGTCAACATTTCTGTGCCGGTCACCGGTGACTCCCATTGCACTCAACGTGTTAAGATCTGCCCGGAGGCCTAATCACTTAAATATTACTCCGAGTCATAATTTCAGCTCGGATAAATAAAAGTCGCACGAAAACAGTCAGCAAAACTCCGCGATCGGATTCAAGTAATATGATATCATATTGCTTCAAGTAATATGATATCATATTGCTTGAATCATAACAAAATTTTAAAACGCGAGCGATTTGTCCAACTTATGGAAATATGATTGTTCACGATTTGTGCAACGTTAGCGTTAGATTAACACAAACAAAAGTATGATAAGCGAAAAAATAACGTTTGCAACGTTAGCGCTAAGTTAAGCGACAAAATAAATAAGCTAAGCAAAAAAGATAAGGAGGTACATAGCATGTTGATTAATTTGCGAGTTAGAGATGTGACGTTTTTCGTGTAAGTTAAGGGGCACAATACCTATTTATAACTGACATAACCTGTCACTTTTCTTGCCGGATTGCGATATGACGAAATTCGTAAAAATATATGTATTCCATTTTCATGAAACTTTTTTTCCCCCTTTCAAACGTCAATATTCGAATTTTTGTTTAATCTAAGTTCCTTTTTAGTTGATTTGCATATACGTACTGAGTTTCAACTTTCTACCATAAGCCCTTCGATAGTTAGAAAAAATACCTCCACCTCCCTAACATATAGTACTATAAGAAAGTATATTTTGCAAACATGGCACTACTGTAGCTCTATCTAATTACCAAGTTTCAACTTCATATCATTATAGTTTTTTGAGATATAAGCATATGACCTTTTTCCTTTTCGCCCTGCCCCACCCTCACCCTTGTCCTTAAAATTTGTTTTGCCGCTACGCGCTATTAGAACTTTTTAGCTTTGGTAAAAAATTTAAGTATCTATCAAACACTTGAAATATGAGAAGTGTTCATGCTCCTTAAAAATTTTACTCTTAGCAAACTTTATCCATCAGCCTTTATACAGAAACCGAATTTTATTTTTAGTGCAATCGGTTTGTGAAATATCGTAATTGTTATAATTGAATAAATTCACAAAGTATATGCGAATGCAAGTGACGTAGTAGTCTGGGTGGCTTAGTGGCTAGAGCACTGGCCTTCGGTGCACCTGGTGTGGTTCGAATCTGCTTGGCGAATTTTCGAAAATGGGATTGGGTGCCGGACTACCAGTTCACTCAGCTGTAAATGAGTACCTGAGTTAAAATCGGGGTAATAATCACGGACAAGCGAGTAGCTGACCACTTCACCTCCTAGTGTTCCGTTGGTCTCGCAATGAAGTAACTCTGGCATTACTTCAAGGCCTAGGCCCGATTTGGGCTGTTACGCCATTGATTATTGTTTTATACAAGTGACGGTCTGAGTGAGTTAGAGGTTGAAGGTTTTTTATATGCGCCTAAAATCAATGATTCGGTAAGTCACTAAAACTAATAGTTTTCTCGTATTGAGACTTTAAACGCGATTATCTCAAAACTGCATCTTCAAAAACTGCTCCTATTGTAGCTTAAAAGTTATGGATCGATTTGGCTGATTGAAAGCTTTCTGTCTATATACATATTGGAAGGATATATTATCTAAAATTTTGAGGATATCTCGTAAATAAACCATATTTTGGGGTAAAAGCATTTGATTGAAAAGCCTCATATATTTTTTGTTTTATATTTTTTTTAAATTTTTTAGGTATGTATATCCTTCCCATTCATCTGTCAGTCTTCCAAAAATATTTTAGTTTTTAGCTTAAGATCAGTAGAAAAGATATAACAAATGGTGCAGTTTTCGATGTCACGCAAAAGACGGCTTAAGGAATATCCTATAACGTCGCCATTTTGTTTTGTAAAAAAACAATACTAGAAAGTTGTAATAATATCATCTCAAAGTTTTAAAATGATGCTATAATTTTATCACCATAAAAAGGAATTCATGAAAAATGGCCCATTTTTGGGCGTCTAAAGCGTTTCCCGTTAAATATGTAGTGTGTATAGAATACTTCTATGTTTGACCGATGAAATTTAACATTTAAGTGAATTGTACGATGAAATCTCCCTCGGTACGATTTTTGTTATGCTAAGGTTCGATTTTTTAGGTTTGCAAATACAGCAGCACTGCTATGCACTTGACTCTTACTTTAAAAGCCCAGTGCAGTGAAGCGGTTGACAGTGCTATGCAGTAGCGCCGCTCCGTAGTGCAGACCTGGAGTTGGCATTGCATAATGGTGCATTTACACTTAGCGTTTGCGACGAGCCTCTATCCCCACCAAAAAATCAATCAATGAAATAGCTTGTGCAGTCGCAAGAGTCTTATATTGAGAACCGGTTTGCAATGGCCTGACGGGGGTAGCTTCTCGCCTCGAGGCGAGTCTCATGGGTGAGTGTAAGCGCACCATGATGGGGGTAGCTTCTCGCCTCGAGGCGAGCCTCATGGGTGTGTGTAAGCGCACCATAAAACTGAGGCCATTCTACACATTTAAGGTAGGGCGGTCCGGGTCGCATCGCAAAAATTCGCCAGCCATATTTTGTGTGGAAGTGTGTCCACTAAAGGCGGGTTGCATCGGTGCACGATGGACTTTGCTGTCAGATCGCTTTGCGAGCGGATTTCTTGTCGAGCACAAGGTCGCCCCGGCTCGTCCCACCTCGTCTCTTCATAGTGGACGCAGCGAAACAGATGGGCTCGGCATTTTCCGTCACTCGTGATCGTGATCCGTCCCAAGTGGACGCAGAAACAAAAATTCGTTCAGCACCATTGCGATGCGGCCCACTTCTAGTAGACGCCTACCTTTAGAGCGTAGTAGCACAAGATGATCTCCCAGCCAATTCTTAACCAGCAGGCGAAGCATCGAAAATAAACGAGCGATGACGCAGCATCTAGGAATGGGAAAGCGCAAACAAAGGGAGATGAACATTTACACTGATCACGAACTTTGAAAGCTAAATAAGCCATAACGTAAGCAATATATTCACCGCTTGTAAGATATTGCTTCCCCGCTTCAAGAATGATGAATGCGCGTTCTGTTTTAAATGCACTCACGATATTGAAGACGCATGGCATATTGTACTACACTGTCCGCGATTCAAAGAGGTCGTAGAGGTCTTCGCAGAAGCCTTCTGCTATCAGAAGACAATGCTAAACTAAAACAACAGGTAAATGACCTAAAGTTTCGTGCGGATGTATTGGAATAGGAAAAAATTGAGTAATTACATTGGTCGCGTTTACGTGCAGACCGGACCAGTCTAAAAAATCTGCCAACAGTCTGGGCGCAACTGTATTATTTTTCCGGCAGAAGTTCAGAACGCGTTCAATTCGGGGATGCAGTGTATGTTACTATGTGACTGAAAACCTAACAAAAAGTTCGAGAAGCGGTTAGAAAAGGGTGTAACATATGAATTAAATAATTGGGTTATATTCCGGGATGCGGTCTAGAGGTTGAAAAAAACAAAACTTAAAAATAGGTGATTATTAAACAAACCTGGGGAAGTGAAAAGATATTCGATATCTGATCAGACCTGAGAAACATGGTGGAATTCACGAAAAAGTATACAACCAGTTTACACCCTCTTAGGGGTCGAATTTCAAAACATCTTGAAAACATATTCTAGGTATTCACTTGAAGAATCCGTAGAATAAAAATGAATTCCATATTTCGAAAGACCTAGTAGATATGACGAAAATCGTGAAAATATATGCATTTTATATTAACCGATATTTTTTTTGCCCCCCCCTTCTGAACACCAATGAATATTGGAATTTTTTTTTATCAGAATTACTTCTTTAGTTAATTTACATATACGTACCGAGTTTCAACTTCCTAGCATAAGCCGTTCTGAAGTTAGGGAAAACACCCCCCACCACCGTACCATACTACACCCAAAAAATGTATTTTTCCACCATGCCACTACTATAGCTTTATCTAAATACCAAGTTTCAGCTTCCTATCACTATAGATTCTTAAGATATAAGCATCGGAACTTTTTCTTTCTCACCCTTCCCCACCCTCACCCTCTACACCCACACCCCCAAACTTTATTTCCCTACTAGGGTTCTATTAGGCCTACTTCTGGTAAAAATTTGAAACATCCATCTTACACTGTTATTGAGATATGAAACGTATTATTTTTGAAAAATTCTAACCCCTCCCACCTCCGTGCTCCTCCACCCCCTTCAAATATTTTACTTTGAGCAATCTTTATTTATTAGTCTTTATAATAAAACCGAATTTTGTTTTTCTGGTCCAATTAGTTTGTGAGATATCGTAGTCTAAAGTTTTTCACCCCCCACCCCTGTACGCCACTACCCCCACCCAAAAATTTTGTTTCAATCTACTCTCCTAGTATAACTACAGATATCTGTTAAGTTTTAATTGCTTGCTATTAATGGTTTAGGAGATATGGATTTTAGAATTTGTCGATCTCGGCATTTTTGCGTTTCGGACGCATTATTTCCCCCTCCACTCCCACACCCCTTCACCCATATCTGTTTTTTTTTGCAAATGGGTCCATTATCAAAGCTATATTGAAATTCTAAGTTTCAGCCTTCTAACACAAGCGGTTTCTGAGATCTAGAAACCTAAATTTTTCGTCTAAAACGCTTACCCCGCCTTCCCCCTTACACCTCCTCCCCTGTAAATAATGTCAATTCAAGGGGTCTACCAAGTCTATTCTTAGAAAAAATTTTAATTTAATAGCTCCACTGGTTTGAGAGCTACGAGCCTTCAAAGATTTTGGGGCGGTCGACGTACGGCGTACAGACGGAGTGAAAATTTATATTGCTTTTTTCGCGTCTACTAGTCATGAAACGTGGAAAAAATAATTTTGAGGGCAGCAAATTTTTTTTTTTTAAAAATCGATAACAATACTGTATTATAAATAATACAGTAAAATCGAATCGATGTCGCATCAAAAACCTCCTCATTGCATTCGTATTTTTGGTGGAATGCGTCTGTGGAACAAATCAAATATAATGAGCATATTCGTTAATTAAAATAAATGTCGAAAGGTTGAAATTACTACTAGAGGCTATAAACTATTTTTATTATAGTTATGTTACCGTGACTAAATTGCTGGTTGAATAAATATGGAATGGGGACATCATGATCTTTTTTTATTAACCAGTTAAGTTTAGCACGGTATATTTAGTTTCTTTTTTATACTATATTGACTCATTCTAATTGTTTACATAAAAAAACTACAATAAATACATATGTATATACATAGAAGAGAATACAATTTTCTTAACATACCTTTAATTTTCAGGAATTTCAGTTTTAACTTTTCACTTCACTTCACGTGTGACATAAACCAAATTTGTAAAACAAATGGCAAATTCTGTTTCTGCGCCGAACAGCAGTATTTTTTTCTAATAAGGAAGAAAAACACAAAAAATGTTTATCTTTCGCGGATTTACATTCGCTTACAATGTATTTCTTGTACGGCTGAAATAGTTTTTACCTTTCGCGGACTTATTATTCATTTTTAGTGAATGAACGATGGTCTATATACCTTCGCTTTTCGCGGATCTTCGCTTCGTGGTTTGCTGGGTAATAATAATAATAAATAATAATAATCATCGTGGCAAGCCTTCCAGACTGCAGCAGGGAGGATTATGTCGACATTTAGCTGCTTTGAGTGCATGACATCATGAAACGGAGTTCAGCACATGAGACTAGTATTGTTATGACTGCCTCCCGACGAAACATGAAGCGGTGGTTCCGGGAGGATCCATCCGTACGACTGAGGAGATGTTGTTCTGAAGTCGCTTCGATGCTTCGTTTAAAGAAACCCCAAAGGCATCTGAATACTGTTCTATTCCATTCAAAATCTTTTCTAAAATGATATATCATGAACGTAAAAGAACATTCTCTTTCGTTGTACGAAAATCTTCGAATCTATTTGTCATGTAAGATATTCCGCCCGGAAAATCCTTTAGATTATCTGGTGATTTACATGTACACCGAAGAAAAGACTCCAGATCTAATCTCGTCGCATCTAAAATTGAGATTTTCCAATTAAAGTTTACTGAGGAGATGATATTTTAGTCCGAAAAACACGACAAGAAATCATTGTTAACTTGAATGTCTTTCTTCATTTCTTCTGAGAGCTTTCTTGCCATATCATCGAATAGGTTTCGAAATGTTATAATACATAGTATCGTATGTCGTATCCTCCTTCGTAATCTTAAAGGTTAATTTCAGGAATACCTACATGATGAGTTGCTATTTGGCTAGAACATTCTTTTTACGCCATTGTAGACGGTTTGGAACTAGTAGTCTCCTTAAAATCTTATTTAGCTCTCGAGCAAAAACAAAGGGGTTTTCAATTAGTTTAGTACGAATTGAAAACAAGAGAGAACATTTCTGGAATTGACATGTCGGGAAAGGTTTCTTTGGGGGCATAGCCAATTCTATTGAAAAGCACCGCTTTTGGATTAAGACACTTCCATGGATTGCTATTTGGTTGAAAATTACATTTCCGTTCTTTACATGCCCCGAATGAAAATTCCATCAAGCGTAGGGATTCCTTCAGGGTGTAACTATATTTTTCTAAGGTACAGGCCTCAACTGAAAATTTCATAAGCCTGAAGAGCTCTTTTGAGATAACTAGCTTACTGGACCATGACCGACTCCCTCAAAACCAGAGAGGGATATTTTCATCCTTGTAATTTTAAACGGCGCATGTCTGTAGATTGCAAGCTCCAGGCTTTCTTGTGGAACTTAAAAGTTTAGCCGAGAATAGTGTATTTGTTTACAAATAACCAGGACTGATAAGGTCTGGACTTTAGTACAAAACGGATCGCGATTGAGAGTACTCGAGCTATTTGTAATCTGTGTAAATTACACCTGAATCTATGACAGTAGCCCTGGTGTATCGTATGTGTCGCGTATAATCGAATATGATGATTGTGTTACGCTAACAACGTAAAGAGTCCGTTTCACGCCGAATGACACCTAAGTTGGATAGTGTCACGAAAAGTGAGGTTTTTGTGGGGTTGGGAATTTGTTTTAACTGTCCAAGTTAATGACATCCGGGGAATGGGATTTACGTGCTTTAAAGGCACTCGAAGAAGAGGAACAAGCACAATTTCAAGCAATTAGTGAACCTGAACAAATTCAAATACCACCACCGCCATCAGCATCACTAAAATTGCCGACAATCGAAGAGTTTTGCGGCGGTATTGTCGATTCGGCACCAACATCACCGCTTTTGCCGTTACCTTCACCACTGAACACACCACTGAAATTATCGAGTATTTGTGGTGCGGCTAGCGTTATTGGTATTAGAAGTTGTCCGTCATCGTTATCACCATCCTTGCGACGTGAAGGTAGCACTCAAAGTCATCATAAAACTCATCAGCGTCGACATCAATATCCGTGCAAGGGTGCATCAGCAACTTCTAACGATAGCAGCATCGACGGTGCTAGTGCTGGTGGCATAGACTTGGGCTGTAACGCTCCAACAAACGATATGATGACAATGATGATGTTCTTGTCATCGACATCACCATATGAAGAAGTCGTACCGACCGTAGATGGAACGCCTACCAGCTTCCTTTGCACGCGAAAAGGTGATGCAGCAAGCGATGAAAATTGCAACCGTGAAACTGGAGGTGGGTTGGGCGTTTTATCAACGAACGCCAACAGCTCAAGGCATCTATCGAAAAAGTCACGATGTAACCGAAAGTCATCCAAGTCGGATATAATGGACTACGAGCTGGAGGATCACATCAAACATTGTTCATGCTCCTGCAATCATATGGGCTACGGAAATTCAATGGACTATCAGGTTGGACCAATTTTCTTCACGAAATGTACACGTTATGTAGTTTGCATTTCACATGTTTTCATTAATTTTTTACAGGATTTTGAAAAGTTATTCAATTATTCTGAACGGTGGTGAGCATTAAGCACGCTCTTTTCAAGAATAATTTTTGAAGTAGGTATGTTTATTTCTGGAAACGTGTTTCAATGTCGTGCCTGATAACAAAAATACAAATTTTAATAATCAATTCAACATAAACTAATTGTTGAAAGCACTAACCAGTCCTTGTTAGATTGCTGGATGCCAAGTTGTTTTTATTTTTACCACAATTTGTCTTCTCTTGTTCCTTCTACTACTCTGAGAATTGGAAATTGAGTGCCTACTATGAACGGAGTGAACATTTCTTTACCTCTTTTGATTTTTACTACTTACGCTGAAACACATCACTATCAATGCGGAAATTTTCACATAAGTGTGGAAATTAATAGCTTAAAATGTGTAAATTTACTGCTGGTGAGGATAGGCAAAATTTTACAATGTGTAAAATTACAAAGAATGTGTATAAACTAATACGTACTATGGGGAAGGTGCTGTACCTTGGACCGAATTTACCTCGGTCAATTGTCAAAACTTTAGAGGCCATTTCCATCTACATGTTTTGTTTTCAAAAGCACGATCTGTTTCCACCTACATTCGAGTTTCATTTCGTGTTTTGAATGTGACAGTTTGATCAGCTGGTGCGTTTGTTGATATTTATTTCGATAATCGACGACTACAAAGTGCAAAATGGAGTTAATGCCAGAAATAATTGCAACGGGACAGCTAAATACTGCAAATATTGTTAAAGAATTGTGCGAGAACAGGGAGAGTGCCACTAGCCGAAGTGTGGCATGGGCATTATGGAGAAAACGGCGTGAACATAATGCTGTGGCGACGAAGAAGAACTGCATTAATCGCTACAATTGCTCATATCTCTGCAATAAAACCTAATTACATATATATACATTAGATTTTACTCACGCTTACGTTTTTCTATTTGTGCGGTGGTGAAATTGTTATCAAACAGCTGCCGAATGTGACGTTTCGCGCATAAACAATTGCAATGACCTGAAATTTTCAGGGTTTACCCTGACAAGTTTTCCTGTTTAGTATCGTAATTGAAATTAAAACTTGTCATTTTGTAATTACAACTTTGTATGAGAAACCGTGGACTGTTTTCAAAAGTACTTCATTAAGGCTAGATGGAAACAAGGCGTTAGCTGCTGGAAAAAAAAAAGTTTCTTCAATGAAAGATTTCCAAATGCGTAGGCTTTGGTTTCAGTTTATTAAAGCGACTCTAGAAGATCAATTGATTAAGATAAAACAACAGAAGTGATTTTTGGACATAAAAGTATTTATTTGTTAGTTCCGTTATTGTTTTTTTTCTAAGTCGTGTATAATCTCTACTATATAGCAGTTTTAACTGGTAAGACAATTAATTCATCGTGGTCTTGACCGTAAATTTAATCCTTCCTTACCATTAGAAATAATTAAAAAAAATATGTTTGTAGTAATGAGTGATGTATCTTGGATCGTTTTTTTGGCTGTACCTTGAACTATCTAACCTACATACCATTTGTACCTATGTACATTAAAAAAAATTTATAAACAAAAGGGACTTACTTGCTGAAATTAAACCCGTAGTGGGGGATTTTGAAGCAGACAGCAGCGAATCCTCTTTTACACTACTGTTTATTTCAGGTAGACAAACCATTTTCTAAAGTTGCTTATTCTGATTATGCATTTTTCTTGTTTTTTTCTTAATTTGTACGCAAGCATTAGTAATGATCATATTATTTGAGCGAAATACACGGAGAAGAGGCGGAAAGATGAAGGAACTAGGATTACATATGTAACACTAGGGTAAATTAGAATTAGGGTTAGTTAGACTTAGGGAAACATGAATTACAATCGAAAATCGAATTAACATAGGTTAGTAGTAGGAATATGGGTAGGTTTAGGATTTAGGTTAGGAGACAAAAGTAATCTTCGAACTATTACAAGTTAACGGAAGCGGTACTCACGAGAAAAATGACTTCGTTTACGCCGTCAACATGGATTCAGTGACATACTTACGTTCATCGAGGGTTACTCCGTCCTGCGTAACCACTGATTCCGTCCTGCTTCCAGTACCACCCTAAAACGAAGGAAGAAGGAATCACCTTAGTAGGATGGATTGTAAATAAACTAAAACAAACAAACTACCACCGAGGGCACGATAACAACTAACAAGCACGAACAAAACACATGGAACACAGGATACAAGTCGAAAAACAATAAATACAGCACAACACCGCACAAATGTAAACATAACAACACGAAACGTCACCGACGATGTAAACAGTCAACATGGACGATCACTGCGCGAATCGTGAAAGATGGATTCAATAAGACAACCCGATGGTTTGGACCCGTGATAAAGTATTAAAAGCTAAAAAGTAGTTATTATAGGTGGAAATTGCAAATAAACTGCACCTGAGAGAAAGGGAAAGTAACACGAACAAAAAAACGATGGTTGACCTTGTGCAAAGCGGGAACGGAATGATACGCGAAGAAACGGTGATAATTTAAGCTTGGCGAGTTTTCGCGGAAAGTGATTGGAGAAAAACGGGGCTTTTTGGAATTGCGGGTGCGAAGCGAAAAGGTCCAGAGGGCTGAACGGATGAAGACAAGCGAAAATTAAAAATGAGGTGTTGGAGGATTTTTGGTAGCAGCGAGTTATCGAAGCGGAGGGCGGTTGCAAGATTTTCGACGATAAGTTGATCTCGAAGAAGCTATCCGGAGGAATAATTAAGATCAGACATCGCAGGACAACCCACCAGCGGCGTCCTAGGTTGTAAGGTATTTTAAAGGATTTAGAACTAGTAAGTTTAGAGGAACTTAAAGTAATTTTTTACATTCGTTTAATTTGGAAATTAACTACAATTATATACTCTATATTCATTTCCAATTATATTCTCTATATCGTAGAACGTTTCTTTCTTTTTCGTTGTGACGTGTTTCAGCCTCTTCTCCGTCTCGGTTGGTAGTGGCTGGAAGTTGGAATTTCCCCCGAACTAGTGGTTCGGTCGGGGAGATCTTAGTGAGAACGGGTTCCTTAAATTTCGGGACCACTGGCGCCCACGACCCTTCTCTGGGTTGGCCGGCAAGGACCCGTTCGCCCCTGGGACGTATAGGGGTTACATTGCGTTATTTTTTATCGAGGAAACGCGCTCGTGGCGGTAATAATTCCACGACCGATTATTAAAAACGTAATACTTGGTCCGATTGAGGTTCACTCCAAAAACCGTTTCAGGATCCATCAAATTTACTCACAGCAGTTCCAGTTATAATTAATTTTGTGGTAAAACAAATAAGCTTTCATAGGCACTATTCCCTAATTTTCATTTGTTGTTGGTTTAATAGATCTAAGGGTTAATGTAAAATCCGGTCCGAGGTACAGCACCTTCCCCTACACATGTATTTACAACAAAAATGTGATACGTTTATGTTTGCTCATTAATAGCTGTGTTTTTTACGCACTCACCCAGATCGGAGTAGGTTAGAAAATTTATATACATAACAACATTGCTGTTTTTATGACTTTTTTCCATATGTATATAGCTGCCCTGTGAGCTAACTTAAGGAGCTATTCGCGTTAAATTCTTTATTCTAGCACCCTACTATCTATGGAAAGAAGTTATAAAAGTTATATGTATGGATATGTAAGTCATAAAAACAGCAGAAGTCAGAGCATGAAATTCTTTTCGGACCGTTTCTGAAATTTGGTGAAAAGCGTGTGCTAAAAAAAAGTTTTCAAAAATTCGCTAAGATCATATATGTATGTACAAATGTACATAGGAAGCCGCGTCTGTACAAAGTAGACAAACTTTGCTTTCATAAACACCACAGAGGTAGAAAAGTTAGGATATTTGTATGGCAGTTACACGAAGAAGCAATAGGATTTTCTTCATAATCATGGATTTATCTCCAACTGCTGAAGCGCTTCTGAGCTTATCGGCATATATTCTTGAAAATGTGTTTTAAGAACTTTTTGTATGAAGCTACCCGAACGAGTAGGAGAATTTTGACCGTTAGCAAAGTAGCCATACAAATTCCATCAAACATCGAGATTAAATGTTTCAAGATACTAGGCTAAGACGTTCATGAATTATCGTGATAACGTACAGACAATCGCAAAGACAGACGTACAGATAGATGGACAAACAGATGAAAAAAACCTGTCAACAGTCTGGGCGCAACTTTATTATTTTTCCGGCAGAAGTTCAGAACGCGTTCAATTCGGGGATGCGGTGTATGTTACTATGTGACTGAAAACCTAACAAAAAGTTTGGGAAGCGGTTAGAAAAGGGTGTAACATATGAATTAAATAATTGGGTCATATTCCGGGATGCGGTCTAGAGGTTGAAAAAACCAAAACTTAAAAATAGGTGATTATTAAATAAGCTTGGGGAAGTGAAAAGATATTCGATATCTGATCAGACCTGAGAAACATGCTGGAATTCATGAAAAAGTATACAACCAGTTTACAGCCTCTTAGGGGTCGAATTTCAAAAAATCTTGAAAACACATTCTAGGTATTCCTATGAAGAATCCGTAGAATAAAAATGAATTCAATATTTGGAAATACCTAGTAGATATGACAAAAATCGTGAAAATATATGCATTTTATATTAACTGATATTTTTTTTTGCCCCCCCCCCCTTCTGAACGCCAATGAATACTCGATTTTTTTTCAGCAGAATTACTTTTCTAGTTGATTTACATTTACGTACCGAGTTTCAACTTTCTAGCATAAACCGTTTTAAAGCTAGGAAAAACACCCCCACCCTCGTACCATGCTACTCCTAAAAAAAAATTTATTTTTCCACCATGCCACTACTGTACTATTACTACTACTCTAAATACGAAGCTTAAGGTTTATATCATTACAGGTTCTTAAGATATAAGCATCGGAGCGCTTTCCTTCTCACCCTTCCTACCCCTCACCCTCTACACCCCCACCTCCAAATTTTATTTCCCTACCAGGGTTCTATTATTCCTACTTCTGGTAAAAATTTGAAGCATCTATCTTACATTGTTATTGAGATATGAAACGTGTTATTTTTGAAAAATTCTTATCCCCTCCACTTCCGTGCTCTCCCGCTCCCTTCAAAGATTTTACTTTGAGCAATATTTATTTATTAATCTTAATACTCAAACCGAATTTTGTTTTTCTGGTGCAATTGGTTTGTGAGATATCGTAAACTAAAGTTTTTCACCCCCCACCCGCGTTTAAGTCTACTCTCCTAGTATAACTACAGATATTTGTTAAGTTTTAATTGCTTGCCATTGACGGTTAAGGAAATGTGAATTTTAGAATGTGTCGATCTCGACTTTTTTGCGTTTAGGACGCATAATTTCCCCCTCTACTCCCACACCCCTTCACCCATATCATCAATTTGCAAATGGGTCCACTATCAAAGCTTTATAGAAACTCCAAGTTTCAGCCTCCTAACACAAGCGGTTCCTGAGATCTAGCAACCAAAATTTTTCGTCTAAAACGCTTCCCCTACCTTCCCCCTCACACCCTCACCCCTCAAAAAAATTTCACTTCAAGGGGTCCACCATGTCTATTCAGAAAAAAAAATTCAATTTGTTTGCGTACGGCGTACGGCGTACGGAACACGGCGGACGGCGCACAGACGGACTGAAATCTTTTTTTTGCTTTTTTGGCGTTTATTAGTCATAAAAGCAAAAAAATAATTTTGAGGGTAGCAAATTTTTTTTTTTAAAAAATCGATAACAATACTTTATTATTAAAATAATAAAGTAATACAAGCATGAAATGCAAGCATGAAATGCATGCATGAAATGCAAGCATGAAATGCAAGCATGAAATGCAAGCATGCAAATGGAAATCTACACCTGTGAACTGTTCCCTCCCAAATTTTGCATGTACATTCTCGAGACTGCCGGACATATCGATAACATAATAATAGTTCCGAAATTTGGTTCTTATATTTGTTATAAGTAAATAAATTTTACTTTAGAAATAAGTTGAACCAGTTGAAGCTGACCTAATCTTAGGTTTACACCAGGCAGACAGTCGTAGTCGAGCGGGTAAGGCGTCTGACTATAAATCAGATGATTTCCTCCGTGCGTTTTTTTTTAAATTTATTTGTTATAAACAGTTTAATTTTTAACTAGCATTGGAGTGAGTAGCGCCTCCGCTCAACGGGAGGGACGGGAGTAGCAGGAGCGATGGAACAACGTGAGCGTAGCACTAACCTTACTTAAAAATTTAGAGTTATACGATTAAAAAATTAGAGTGATACGATCTGCGGTTTCAGAGAAAATTGGTCTCAAATTTGCCCTACAATGCCTTGCCCGAACCATTTACCAGTCTTCTGATATGAAAAAGGATGAAAACAGGAAAACGAAAGAACATAGCTGGTAACATACATATGTATGTGTCCATATAGACTAATATTCGAATATAAGACACAACATTTTCTCGAACATCCAAGAATAATGTGTACCCTTAAATCGATTTTCCCGTGTTGATTCCTCATCGATAATAACATTTTTTTCAATATTTTCCATTTAATTCGACGATATACGGACCGTAAATAAAAAACGCAAACAGAATAAAATCATGATATGCCTCAATTGAGACTGGAATAACAGACGAAAGCCCGTAGTGTTATACTTATACTGAATGTTTATATTTATTTTAAAAGGTGTTTAAAACCTACATTTAGACTAAAACAAAATATGAGCATGCACAGTTTTAAGGACCATAAAATTGTGAATATCTGCCGGAAAAAATCGAATATTTTCCATTTGTTGCCCGTTGTATTGCAATTGAAATATATGGCTAAGTGAAAGTGGTAAAGGATTAAGCTAGCTTTGTACTAAACTTAAATAATTGGATTTTTCTGTTTCGAAACAGAAAGAGGAAAAAAAGTATTCCTAAAAACCTTATAGCCTTTAAGTCGATACAGCGGAAAAAGAAAGTCCTTTATATTTCAATTCAAAATTAATAAATATATAAAATATCGCGGGGTGTACAAAGGGAATAAATTAAACTAGAGACTAGAAACTATATCCCGTACAACCAAGCTATATAAATCTCTGTGAAGATTTATAAAGTTCTCGAGAGATCTACATACATATATAGAAAATAATGTAGGTGGAGTTAAAGATTGATGTCGTTTCCAGACTTTCGTAATCTAGCTGCAGTTAGAGGAAACTTTAACAATACTTGACTACGCTCTCAAGAGATACAGCTAAAGATCTTTATAGATAAAACTAGGCGAGTATTTAAAAAAAAAAGTATTTATTACTCTGTTGTTCTTAAGGTTTGTTTATTTACTTCTTTGTAAACATAACATATTTTTACTTTATTATTTTTTAATAATAAATAATTAGCACATGTAAGAAGTTTTTATTTAGAGTAATAAATATCTTCTTTCTTTGGGCTCGAACTCCGTTCGTCTTGATTTGAAGTTCAACGCCGTAGTCTGTACTCCACATACATATGCTTCTGGATATAGAGTTCTTTATTATCCTTATCTTTGTATTGCCAGATCTTCTCGGACCTTAACATTTCTTCAACTATCTTTAAAGATAATGATTTTGGTTGCATTTGCATTTCTTTATCATATACCATAATATCTTCACGAATCTCTAAATGTCGTTAACTGGCTTCAGATATCTTCACGATTCTTTTAATAGCTTTATCAATCGACCGTGAAGTTTTGACAGATGCTGGAGGAAGTACATTTTTACAGAAATATGTAAAAATATAGTACTATTTTTGTATTATAATCTGATTGCAAAACAAGTTTTTCTGAAAGCATAGCTGCACAACCGGGCGCAATTTTTTATAAAAAACATAACGCAGTCACGATCGGCTGCAAGCCAATCGTATGATACTCTAGATGAAATACTAAACTCCAATTTATATTTTAGTTGGAAATATATCAAAAGAATGAGGAGAGCACAAGCAATTATTACATGACCTTTTACTTACAGGTAGAAACTTTCCATAAAGTGAGTTAGGACATTTTACAGAATTAATTTTTGTATGGCAGCTACATGAGTGACTCATGGGATATTTTTCATATTAATAGTTTCAGCTGCGACTATTATAAAATTAATGTGTATAAAATTTCAAAGTTGTAAATTAAAGCGTTCTAAACTTATCGTGCTATATTGGTGAACATGTTTATTAAGGACTTTTGTATGACAGCTACCCGAAGGATTAAACGGATGGCGCTAATTAATGAACTCCGTCTTGGTTTTGGTATAAAACTAATTCCTGTAAAATTTTAAATTCCTGCTTTAACTCGTTCTGGAGTTATAGTGAATTCAGTAAAAAGCATACATTTTTGAAGGACTTTTCTAGGCTGATACACGAAGGACTCATTCGATTTGCATCATATTCGGAAAATTCAATTCAAACATTTTAAACCTTACGTATGCAAAATTTCAAGTTCCTAACTTGAAGCATTCGAGCAATAACTGGGAAAACGTGTTTCAAGGACTCTTGTATGGGAGGTACCCGAAGGATTGGAAGGATATCGCCCATTAACGAACTTAGCCTTACTTTTTCCATTTTACAAGTTGTGACAAAATTTCAACTTCCTAGGTCAACGCGTTCTTGAGTTATCGTGCTAACGGACGGACTGACGGACGGACGGACGGACAGCAAACGGATTTTGGGGTTTTGGCCAAATATAAACACAAAATATTATACAACTTTTTTTCGTCCGAGGCTCGGTTCTATGCGTTACAAATTTTTCGGGCTGGATTAAACTTATAATACTCTATATGTTCATCTAGAGTATAAAAACGTTTCGGCACTTTATGTTTAAAATTATGCGTTACCGATTCATATCAGTATCCAAATTCTGATATTAATTTCTCGCAAGCCCCAAAAGATAGAAAGTTAAAAATTAAAAAAAAATTGAGTATAGAGCTACTATAGACACATCCCAAAAAAATAAAAAATAAACAAATAAAATGTTGATAGGGGTCAAGATACGCGGGTGGGGTGGTTTTTAATATTTCAGAAACAGCTTATGCTAAAAAGTTGAAACTTAGTGTCTATGTGAAGAAGTGCTACTACAGTAATTAAAACTAAAAAAAAATCTGCCAATAGTCTGGGCGTAACTTTATTATTTTATGTGTTGAAGTCCGAAACGTGTTTATTGCTGAGATGCAATGTACAGAGCAAATTTTTTTTTTAGTAAAGTTCAACTAGAGACAATCTAGTGAAAATTTCCTACTGATAATCTAGTGAAATATTTCCTACCCCTAGAAATCTAGTGAAAGTAACTAGAAGTACAGTTCGCAGTGTCAATTTCACTGTTTTTCTAGTGCTTATCACTCTGTATCTAGGAAGAATAGTATTTCAACTAGAAAACTGGATAAATTTACTGTGAATCTAGTGAAAATAGAACTAGATGCAAACAGTTATAAAGACAAGTGGACAGGCTTCATTCTTGTCTATGCATCCGAACGCGATAGAAGTGATCACAAATTCAGTAATATTTGAAAAGTTATTAAAGTGAATATATAAAATTTTACCAAGTACAAATTCCTTCCATCAAGGGGGATAAAAAGGCAACATGCAATGATTTCGGATGATGTTGAAAACTGGGAGAGACTTAGTTTCACAAACGAGATGAAACATTTAGTTGAATGGATTTCGGTATGATTTCATTCAGTTGTTTTTTTTTATGGTCACCATTAAAAAAATAAAACATTGTTTGCTTTCAGCTAAACCAAAGGATGGATTCCTTTATACAAAATTTGGATAAACGACAGCCATTTATTCTTTGCCGCAGCGAAAGCAAATTAGATTCCGCATCGTCGAACTATTATATAATTATTGACAGCAAAGTAATAGAAGTGAAAAATAATTTTTTGGATGCTTTTGATCTTTTATTTAAGGGGGTCGTCTAGTGTGAAGTCAGTTTTTTTAATGCTTTTTTGGGGAATTTTTTTTTTACAAACCATTAAAATAAAATAATTTATAAATTGTATTTTTGTCATTTTTAGGAGCACTTAAACAAACTGTGTGAATTTGTTGAAGTCATTATATAGAATATAGTCGGAGATACACCGCCCAACAGAAACACATATTTAAAAAGAGGTGCTCCACTGCTGCCATGATTCCGGCCGTTCTGCTTATCTCAAATCAAAAAACCAAACGCAATTTTAATCTTGAGACTTGAGACCCTACGTGGAACTAAAAAAAAGTTAAAATTCCAAAAAATAATATTTTCTTTTACGCTTTACAAAAAAAATTCAATTTTTCGTGTTTTTTTTGCGGTCTATATAGCTGATAAAAAGAAAACTAACTAAGCAATCTTAATTATTTTAGTTCAACGTGTAGTTATATATGTATTAAAGATGCTGTAAAAAATTGAGCAGAATCAATCAAATCGTTTTTGAGATATCATGGCAGCAGTTTGAAAAAATCGTGTTTTGAGAAAAACGCGTTGGAAAGTTGTTACATATAATTTATAACAAGAAAATGACCGATCGACCTGATCGACTGACGGCTGTAACTTTTCAACGGCTTCAAATTTCGAAAAATTCTTTTACCCACGTCTTCTTATTCATGTTTTAGATGTGATTTATGAAAAAAAAAATGCATTATGTACTAAATATTAAATTTGACAGCCCCTACAAAAATTGTTCAATTTTTTTGAATGTTTCATATATGTATATGTAAGATAGCATACTTAAAAAAAAATTAACAGCATAAATTTGTAAGATTATGTTACGATATCGAATCAAAGTTGTATATATTAGGCGGTGCGCAGCAAAACTCGCTCCTTCCATTTTCTAAAAAACATGAGCTATGATTTTCTTTCGATAGTATTTTGCCTGCTCTATTCAGAAATGATCTCAAATTTTATCGAAATGCATTCCTTACCCTGTTACCAACGCATTTTAATAAAAACTGAGATCATTTCCGAATAGAGCAAGCAAAATACTATCGAGTAAAAATCATAACTCATGTTTTTTGGATGGAAAATGGAAGGAGCTATTTTTGCTGCGCACCGCCTCATATCTAATGTTACGATATCGCTTCAACGTTATATATTTAGGTCTAATATGAACAATACATAATTTTTTTTTTTTTTTGAAAATTGTTGTTTACATTTTTGTTACGCCCTTTCTCCATTGCAGCAGCGATGAAACCTTTCTATATCTACTATCTACTCAGTTTCGTTTACTAGATTACCAGTGTTTTGCCTCTCTATCAAAACAACTGAAGTACTAGTAAAAAGAACTAGATTATCGATAAATTCTGGAAGAAATTCAGTAAAAATATTTCCTGTAAACCTAGTAAATTTAACTAGATTATTGAAAGGATTCGGATAGAAATCCAGTAAAAGAATTCCCTGATTTTCTAGTGGATATTTATTCACTAGATTCTTTACTAGAATATCTAGGAGCTAAATTCTAGTGGTGTTTAACTACAATCTAGTTGGAAAAAAATTTACTGTGTAAATCAGTACTCTTTGACTGAAAACCTAAGGAGTAATTAGGAGGCTATGTGAAACGTTATTTTCTAGGTTGTGAGTTGTATAGTAACCTACACAGCATCTTAGCGTTAGAAGAGTTCCGGACTTATTCCCAAAAAACATTAAGTTTTACCCAGACAGATTTTTTACTAATTATTTCTAATGTGTTAAAGTTTCCTTACCAACAATTTCTTCTAGCGCCAACAATTAACTTTCCGTTTTTCACGTCACGTGCAGGAGATATATTTTCTATGTTTTTCTATGTTTTTGTTTGTTTAAAACTATGCCAAAATCAGGACCCACCAAATTCATATAGGTAATATATGACCAATTCTTCGAAGAATTCTTAACAAGCCTTTATAAATCTGAGAAACTTTGAGGACAAGAAGGAAATGGAAAAGCAAAAGAGCGCAGTGTTTAAGATTTTTGGCAACTTCTTTGATACTGAATAATTGAAAACCATCATCCGAGAAGTTGGCTACCAGCCACAAATTTGTCTCGATAGCGACGATAAAGAAACGCATCTATGTATGGCGGGGTCCTTATTCATTGTGAATTCAATTATTCGTGTGACATTGCTCACTTGCCCAGACAAGTTTTACAGCACATTTGAAATTTAAAGAGACCGTGAGAGCCTTTTCCCGATTTAATTATACCGGAAAATTTCCTCCTCAGCTGTTCACTGTAATGAGCATCTTCACCCTTATGCATAATTATGAGTACTCGGATACCAAGTAGGCGATCGATACCGCAGATAAGGTATACAGCACCATGCACAATTTTATTTTTTTAATAAGAATTGCATAAGGATATCTTACTGTCAAGCTTTAAGATGCGAGAAAATGTATTTCAACATTTTGGTATTTGCCGCACATATACATATGTCGGTACGTACGAGTATATATGTATGCTTCATGCTCGAATGAAACGAAATGTGCATTGCCTGCTTGAATAGTCCCAGACCAAGTCAGTAAGCGAGATAAATTCACAGGGACGAAGAAGAAGCATTCTCTTGTATTCAGACCCGTATATTGCATTGCATTGTATTAAGTGTCCTAGTTTTCTCGAATAGATCTTTTAAGGATCTCATTCTGGAGTGCAGTAGGCAAGCAAAATATTTCTATCCATAGCTTGTCAAAATCACTTTTAAACTTTGGCGAATAATTAACGAGGCCAATGCTAAGCAGCTTTTCAGTAACAGCTTTTCCACCTCCATCAAAAGGCTCGCTTATGGCGCTTGTGACGGAAAACTCATTTGTAGTAGGCTGTTAGCTGTAATGCTTGTCCTTTGTGACGTCTAAGTCTAGGATTATACTTTGAAATATTAGCGCTCTAGAAATCTTAAAGGATACCACGTTAGGAGATTCCCCAGTTGGGATTTAAATTTGTTTTGATTTTCCAAATGTTTGAAAGTAAATGAAACTTGATTGCTTTTTGCGCATTTTACATATTTGCGTTTTAGCAAGTTTAAAAATATTTATACCTAAACTTTCGGGAAAATTTACTTGTATTTGTTAAAAGTGAGATGAAACAATCGCATCAATCGATTCTCAGAAAGTTGCTTCATGTTGTATAAAAGATTGTTAGAATGTCAGAAGAAATTTTTGAAAAATTGACTTACATATGTAACTTTCAAAATCAATGGCTCATTTGTAACTCCTTTATTATTATTTGTAACTCTTTCATTCTAGTTACTTTGGCCTTTGATTAGGACCGTTTTTTCTTTTCTAGATTCGAAGATTCTCCTATTTATTTTGTAGTTGGGGGGGGGGGGATAAGTTTTAAATAGTTTATGGTAAGTTCAAGTAGTCCCGTATTAAGAACTTCCATTTGGTGGCTTTTCGAAACTAAAAGACAATTAATTTAATTTCATGTCTGGAAATAGACGAGTCACCGAAAATAAATTAAGGAAAATTAGTGAAGCTTCTCTTGGACGTGAAGACTAGATGGAACTCCTGTTTTTATATGTTGGAGCGTTTGATAAAACTGATACCATATCCAGATCATGCTGAACCATGTAGATGTGCCTTCCATGATAATTCCAAGAGAAAAAGAAGACACAACGGAAATACTTTCCATTTTGCGACCATTGGAATACATGGCGAATCAAATCAGTGGTGAGACGTATGGTACGTTGAGCCAGATAATAATGATAATCAAAGGCGCAACAGGCCAAATCGGGCCTATGCCTCGAAGTAATGCTAGAGTTACTTCATTACTAGGCCAACGGGACACTAGGAGGTAAAGTGGTCAGCAAGACGCTCGTCCGTGATTATTACCCCGATTCCCCGTTGATCCAGATAATTCCGGTTATTTACTACGGGTGCTAACAGTTGGGAAAAATAATTTATCACTACGAAGGAAGGGAAATTTAAAGATAAGGTTATATCGGAGTATGAACGACGATTCGGTCAGGCAGGGAAAATATTTCTACTACCAGCATATACTTTATTGGATCCAAGGTTTAAGAAAATTTATTCAAATAACCCTGTTGCTCTTCACAAGCCGTAAGTAACCTTCGGCTTAAAATCGACAATGTCAATATGGCAGAAGGTATCGATACTTCGGGCGAAACATCTACCTCGGCTTCAGGTGACGAATTCGACCTGTGGGAGGATGAACATCCAACCTGCCTGAAGATGAATTTTACTTAAATGCTCCAGGAATAGTCCTACAACAAAATCCATTTGATTTCAAAATACCATATTGTATGTACATATTTATGGATCAAGATTTGGTTTTCTTCAATTTCTTCAAGTATTACATGGTACCTTCGTAATGAAATATAATGTGGTAAGATATTGTTAGCTGTAAAGGCGAAATTACCCGATTAATCGATTATTTTCTACAGATTTAATCGTAAATCGATTATCACATTCCGATTAATCAAATGATTAATTAATCGATTAGTTTATTTAATTGCCATCTCTAGTCACCGGTGACAGGCACAGAAATGTTGATCCTTTAAATAGCATTGTCAAAAATTTGTGGGGCACGCAAAGTGCTAAGAATTCCTAAATTTACTGGGCTAAGAGTCAAAAGAGAGACATCGTAAAAAAATTAAGTTTTTGATAAAAGTAGCGGGGTAAGGGTATAGGGTGGTATTTTTTGTATCTCAAGAAATAAGCTTTTCAGAGAATGATTTCGCCTGGTAGCGAACTTATAATTCGACTAAACATCCAGATTTTAAATGTTAACATCTAGGTCAAGGCCTTATTGAGGTATTCGGCGTTCGGACACACGAAAGGACGAATATCAGATTTACCGTTTTACTGTATTATTTATAATACAGTATTGTTATCGATTTTTTAAAAAAAAAAATTTTCTGCCCTCAAAATTTTTTTTTCCACGTTTCATGACTAGTAGACGCGAAAAAAGCAATATAAATTTTCACTAAGTCTGTACGCCGTACCCCGTACGCCGTACGCCGTACGTCGACCGCCCCAAAATCTTTGAAGGCTCGTAGCTCTTAAACCAGTGAAGCTATTAAATTAAAATTTTTTCTAACAATAGACTTGGTAGACCCCTTGAATTGACATTATTTTCAGGGGAGGAGGTGTAAGGGGGAAGGAGGGGTAAGCGTTTTAGACGAAAAATTTAGGTTTCTAGATCTCAGGAACCGCTTGTGTTAGGAAGCTGAAACTTAAAATTTCTATAGAGCTTTGATAATGGACCCATTTGCAAAAAAAAAAACAGGTATAGGTGAAGGGGTGTGGGAGTGGAGGGGGAAATAATGCGTCCGAAACGCAAAAATGCCGAGATCGACACATTCTAAAATCCATATCTCCTAAGCCATTAATAGCAAGCAATTAAAACTTAACAAATATCTGTAGTTATACTAGGAGAGTAGATTGAAACAAAATTTTTGGGTGGGGGTAGTGGCGTACCGGGGTGGGGGGGAACTTTAGATTACGATATCTCACAAACCAATTGCACCAGAAAAACAAAATTCGGTTTTATTATAAAGATTAATAAATAAAGATTGCTCAAAGTAAAATATTTGAAGGGAGTGGAGGAGCACGGAAGTGGGAGAGATTAGAATTTTTCAAAAATAACACGATTCATATCTCAATAACAGTGTAAGATGGATGCTTCCAATTTTTACCAGAAGTAGGCCCAATAGAACCCTAGTAGAGAAAAAAAAATTGGTGGTGTGGGTGTAGAGGGTGAGGGTGGGGAAGGGTGAGAAAGAAAAAGTTCTGATGCTTATATCTTAAGAATCTATAATGATAGGAAGCTGAAACTTGGTATTTAGATAAAGCTATAGTAGTGGCATGGTGGAAAAATACAATTTTTTTTATGGGTAGTATGGTACGGTGGTGGGGGGTGTTTTCCCTAACTTCAGAACGGCTTATGCTAGGAAGTTGAAACTCGGTACGTATATGTAAATTAACTAGAAAAGTTATTCTGATAAAAAAATAATTCGAATATTCATTGGCGTTCAGAAGGGGGGAGGGGCAAAAAAAAATATCGGTTAATATAAAATGCATATATTTTCACGATTTTCGTCATATCTACTAGGTCTTTCGAAATATTGAATTCATTTTTATTCTACGGATTCTTCATGTGCATACCTAGAATGTATTTTCAAAATTTTTTGAAATTCGACCCCTAAGAGGGTGTAAACTGGTTGTATACTTTTCTATGAAATCCAATATGTTTCTCAGGTCTGATCAGATATCGAATATCTTTTCACTTCCCCAGGTTTGTTTAATAATCATCTATTTTTAAGTTTTTTTTTTTCAACCTCTAGACCGCATCCCGGAATATGACCTAATTATTTAATTCATATGTTACACCCTTTTCTAACCGCTTCCCGAACTTTTTGTTAGGTTTTCAGTCACATAGTAACATACACCGAATTGAACGCGTTCTGAACTTCTGCCGGAAGAATAATACAGTTGCGCCCAGACTGTTGGCAGATTTTTTCGTTACAACTGAACAAAGAATCTTCAAAGAGTCTGAGTTCAACTTTACATTTCTGGGTAGAAGTCCGGAGCACGATTAACGCTGAGATGCAGTGTAGGTTACTATGCGACTGACAACCTAAAAAATTCCCTTTCAAAAACCTCGTGATTACTCTCTCTTCTTTTTGTTTAATATGAAGAACAAACATTTAAGCCAGAAACAAAAACATTACTTAGGATATAAAGTGTAACAATGGAGCACATACTATGTACCAAAGCTTTTTTACGGCGTCATTATTTTTCTCAAATTAAAAAAAGTGGAATTGTTATATCTAGTATCTATTGTTATATCTAGTTTGGCTAGCAGTTTGGTTCTGTTTTTGTCATGATCAGCAGTTTTCTATTGAAAACGCATTTCTGATTGCTCAATTTTATGATTTTCGCAAACAGCTCGCCAAGAATAAGAAACGGTCCCTAATCTCGTGAAATATGCTGTGTGTGACAGCTTGTAATGATAGATATTTTATGGGGTATTTGGAACAGTCCCCACCTCTATTATTTTCTTTAACAGTCACGCCATATCTACGCACAACATCTCTATCAAATTTCGATTGGATGCTGCAGGGAACTTTATTCTAAAGGACACTCCATACTCCTTCAGTGGGAATATTTTCTGCAAGTAAAATTTCCACCCACTGGAACAGCTTTCACCGAGATTTGTGTCGTAGTAACGCTCATACCACCGAGTGAGCAAATCATGCTTTGTGGTTTCTCGCTATAGTCCTACTTCTTGCTGTCCACGCATAAATCAAACTAGATATTTTTTTAAATATCTTTTTAATTAAACCCCTGAAGCGATGTTTCTGTTATGTACATACATGAGCAGGAAGGTCGACACTTATTGACGTGTTTCGAGCAAGAACTTTGCCTATGATGTCCTGCTTCTTGTTCTTCGCTTGTAATGGGCGATGACAATCCACAATAAGTTGTACCAGGATCACGGAATTCATTCACCTCCTCGGAGGAGAAGAGATGACCCACGATATTTTTGTAGTTAGTGAAAATAAAGCGCATGACTGTTGAGTAGCAAAGAGTACTGAATCCTGCAGACGCCTAGTCAAATTCATCCCGAATTCTTTAGTTAGTGGATTGCTCTTATCGTGAAAACAGTGAATTTCGGAAAAATAGCTGATTCGATTTAGTGCGTGCGGTGCAAGTATCTACTATTTATGATTGTACAGTTTGTGATTTGATAAATGTCAGGTATAGCAATGGATCTACGTCCATTGAACTATTTCGAGCCGGATGAGTTGTGTAAATTCGAAATGTTGGGGCTAACGAATGCTACAATGGTGCCGGTTATGATCACTATGACACCAGCGGTAGCTGTAGAGATACAGAAACAACAGCAACTGCAGCATCAACGCCAGCTACATCCAAATAATCAGCCGCCACCCATTCCCCAAGGATTATTGTCGGGAACAACAATAACAGGTCTTCCCATGGTACCATCCCAGTTCACACCTGCTGGCATTCCTGTTCTGCCGGCGAACATTTCCCAAGAAAAGCTAAAGCAACTGGAAATGACATCTAGCGGTGGAGGAATGATATTCCAAAAGTCTGACTGTCGACATCACTACCAGCACCACCCACATCATCCCCAACAGCAGCAACAACAACAACATCAAGGAACTTTTCAGACTAAAGCCCATTTCGAAACGAGAGCTCCTTTCCAAAGTATATCGTCTTCGTGTATTCCAGCATCCTTCAGCCGTGGTGGTGATAGAAGCGGGTGTGGTATAAACGCTGTTGAAGGTGGAAGTCTTGTGGGTGGTGGATGTGGAGCCGGATGCACAGCCTTGATGATGATTGGTATCGGTGGCGGTAGTAGTGGTAACAGTGCAAGATCACAGACCGAAGATGACTGCAAGCAACCATGCAATTGTACATATATGAGCTTCGATAATTTTGCGGACTACCAAGTAATGATAAACTTTTATAAAAAATATAAAAATTTTGGTTTCTAGATCTCAGCAACCGCTTACGCTAGGAGGCTGAAACTTAGAATTTCTATAGAACTTCGATAGTGGACCCTTTTGCAAAAAAAGTTGTTGATATCGGTGAAGGGATGTAGAGGGGAAAATAATTCGTCCAAAACGCAAAAATGCCGAGATCGACACATTCTAAAATCCATATCTCCTAAACCGTTGATGGCACGCAATTCAAACTTGACGAATATCTGAACCTATACTAGGAGAAAAGATTGAAAAGAAATTTTTGAGTGTGGGTAGTGGACTACAGGGGTTGGAGGTGAAAACCTTTAGATAACGATATCTCAGGAACCAATTGCTCTAGAAAAATGAAATTCGGTTTGAGAAGAAAGGTGGACAAATATAGATTGCTCAAAGTAAAATGTTTTATGGGAGGGGGGGGGGGGCTGAATGGATAAGAAATTTTCAAAAAAAAACACGTTTCATATCTCAAGAACAGTATAAGATAGATACTCAAATTTTTTACCAGACGTAAGCCCAATAGAACCCTAGCAGGGAAATGTGCGTGTATAGGGTGAAGGTGGGGGATGGTGAAGGGAAAAAGGTTCCGATGTTTATATTTTAAGAACCTATAATGATAAGAAGCTGAAACTTGGTATTTGGATAGAGCTATAGTAGTGGCATGTTGGAAAAATATATTTTTTGGGGTAGTATGGTACGGGGTGGGGGGTATTTTTCCTAACTATGGAACGGCTTATGCTAGAAAGTTGAAACTCGGTGTGGATATATAGGTTAGGTTAGGTTGCAGTGGCAGCCAAAGTCCTCGCATAGACCCACGAGGGTCCATAGTGATACCACATAAAAACAAGAGACCCAATGTACTTATGGAAGGTGCGCTAGAGTTTCGATCTGTGTTGAGAGCTTCTCGTTTAATTCGAAGGTTCCTGTGACCATAGCAAAGTTGAGAAAACTCTGCATGCTGTTAAGAGAGACTTCTTTAAGGTTTGCGAAGGTGCACCCAGAGCTTTCACCCTTCTCCTAGCGAGAGCTGGGCAGTTGCGCAGGAGGTGTATTATCGTTTCCCGTTCCCCGGGAAGTTGGCAGTTTCTGCAGATATCGTTTGTAATCAGCCCCAATCTATACGCATGCGCCCCTATCAAACAATGGCCGGTAATTATGCCGACTAAAGTTGCGCATTGAGCCCTTGGTAGCGGTAACAAGAGTTAAGTTCTTTCTTTATTGAGAGTGCTCCACATTTGTTTTGTGGTTCTGGAGGTTGATGAAGCCCGCCACCCGGCCTCGGACAGGCTTAGCATCTTTTTTCCTAGGGAGTTGTAAATGACGTTGTTCAAGGTTAGCACCTTTTTTGGCAAGATCATCCGCGAGTTTATTTCCTAAAATTCCAATGTGCCCTGGAACCCAACAGAGTTCCTCTTTCCTATTTGAGCACAGTTCCTGTAAAGCGCGTCGACAGTTAAGTACTGCCTTGGATTTGATAGTGCAAGACTGCAAGGCTGCTTCGCTATCTGCATAGTGTATATGTAAATCAACTAGAAAAGTAATTTTGATATAAAAAAAGATTTGAATATCCATTGGCGTTCGGAAGAGAGGGCAAAAAAAATGTACAGTGAAAAACAGAATGCATATATTTTCACGATTTTCCTAATATCTACTAGGTCTTTCAAAATATTGAATTCACCATTATTCTACGGATTCTTGATATGAATATTTTTAAAATTTTTCTTTTTTCAACCCCTAGACCACATCCCGGAGTATGACCCAATCATGGTATTCATATATTACGCCCTATTCTAACCGCTTCCGAACTTTTTGTTAGGTTTTCAGTTACAAAGTGACTAACACCGCATCTTAGAATTGAACGCGTTCCGAACTTCTGCTGGAAAAATAATAAAGTTGCGCCCAGACAGATTTTTTATAAATTATCTGGAATTCGAATAAGTTTTGTTTCTCGAACCGAACACTATCCCAGTTCTTTGGTTCACATTTTGTTTTTTATTCATCAAAGAATGAGCCGATATGGATCATCCCGTGCTGGAATTGTATCAATTTAAATTTTTTTTTTATTGAAAATATGACTTTAAAGGTATAAATTAGGCTTGTGTAGTTCCTGAACGAACTAGTTCGGAAAATCGCTCCCAGAAGTGAAATGAACGAACTAGTTCGAAGACTAAGGAACTAGTTCGTTCGCGGTCACTAAGGTGAACTACAATGCGCAAGCCTAGTATAAAAAGTGGGAAAATTGTTTCACATTATCGTAGGCTACAGCGGAATTGAAGATAAATCAACGAAGTCATTCCAATAATGCGATTGTTTTAGATTTTGATTTCAATACTCGTATATATGAGCTAGGAAAAATTATTTTAGGATATTATCTCTGTATTACTATAATTTTAGGAGCCTTTGCCTTTACAACGAAGGGCTAGGACTTATTAAAACTAATTAAATTAACTACCTATTTAAAGGTGGAAAAATATTACATAATACTTTTGAACAATTATTGCTATAAAACCCAAACCCACTCGTTGTCACTCGAAAGTTAAGACTTTGTTTCTCGACGCTAAAAAAAGGAGAAATTATTGTCGGAATATTTCTGAATGATGTTCAACACTTTTACAATATACGAGTACTAAAGGTTGAATATCCAAAAGTAGAAATTTGGAATTCGATATCACATCAAATTTAAGAGAAAATACATAGAACCTTTGTAGTACAACCTCCAGTGACTACATGCATCCCGATGATGAAACAACTCCTGCCGGCGTAGTGAACTTACCTTTCCGGTGCAGGTTTTTCAGTTGGCATGTCCTCATTGGCAACATCTATGGCAGTGACATTCCTCAGTTACTGCATATCTTGGAAAGTGTTCACACGGGAAACAAAAAATATTAAAATTTAGCTTCTATGGTAACCTGTACAATATAGCCTTAAACGCGCTCATAAATCCCACTCATATCTATACCAAATTTACACTTTCTAGCATAAGCCTAGAATATCAGTCTTCAGGAAGGGATGCAGTGCTAAGAACCGTTACGCTCATCATACTATCAATAGCGATCCCATCAAAACTTCTTGGGCCACTAATTGCCCTCAAAACAATCTATATTTCTTCAGAACCTTACCAATTTACCATGCCCTAGGTTCCTGAAATCCTTGGTGTCATTAGATTCAAATCTCATTGAAAATGTTTGAGCATTAATGAAAATCAAGCTGTGAACGTCAGCAGTTATTCAGACCAGGGCTGCCAACTGGCGCTTTTTCGTTATAGCTTGGCGCCGAGTTTTATCATATGTGCGCCGGCGCAAAACATGGCGCAATCCTTACATTTTGATGGAGTAAAAATTTTAAGTCAATGTTAGAATTTTTTGAAATATTTGAAAACTTTCCACGAAATTTTCTTACTATAGTATTTTTACTCATGACAGCACCAACGATGTCTTGTTTAATTCGAAATATCCAATCCCTGTCGTTTTGGTTTTACTTGCACTTTTTAGCACTTTTGCATAGTGAAGAAGAAGAACTCATTCTCTGCGTTGGTTCATTCGCCTTATTGCTTATTCATATAAAAATAAACAAAGTTAAACACGAAAACAAAAATACTCACAGTTTTTCTCACTTTTCGCTTACGCTGCTCACGGTTTACACGGTGAGTACACAATTCAAGGCCGTAGCCAGTAAAAAATTTCCGGGGGGGGGGGGGGGGGTTCCGTGAAAAAAACCATTATCCCCCTTAGATTTTTTAAATGAAAAACGGAAATATCTAGGAATCTTTATAAACGATACAAACCCTTACGTGTGTGAGAGTATATAATCAGTTATATAGACAATGAGGTTTCTTGGAAAGTTAATTTTGTTGTTAAAATAAAAAATTTAAAAAAAGAGATTTTTAGCCAATTAAATAGTATTGAAAAAACCCCCTTGTAAACTAATTTCTAATTTCGGTATATTATGTACTCCAGTGGCGTGGCGTCCATATAAGCAAGGGAAGCATTGCTTTCCTTACACTTGGCTGAAAAATAGTATATCTTAAATACGTTTTTCCTAACCATTTTGCCTTCAAACCAATCTAATTAATTTTATTTCAATACAGCCATTGTTAGCTTTAAGTTTCCAACCATTGTCGTAGAGACACAAGTCTAATCACAAACTATTACTACTAATGTACATATAATCAAATGGTTCACGCGCAGAAAAATCGTAAGAAAAAATTTTTATTTCAAACATTTTCACAGTCTAAATAGAAGTTCGTAAGAAACTACACGCGAAAATCGCACACAGTCGACATGGCAGCACCACGGCAAGCGAAAAGAAACTCAGAAAAATACCCCGCAGAAAAGCCATGCATGTATGAGCGTTGAAATCAGTTCGCAGTAAACTCACTATGTCGTCACACACACGCTGCATGGTAGTAGCTTCGGTGGAAGCAATAAGCTGTTTGCTTCTCTGCACAATCTGCACGGGTCGTACTTCGTACAACACATTCTTGGCTGCAACGGAGAAGCTTGCAGCGAGCAGAGATCTGATCAGAAATTGGTGCTACCAGAGTAGGACTGGAATTGAAATCTGATGACTACTTTTGCGAGCTCTTTATGTAAGCACCTAGAAATATTTTTTTCTAATTTTTCGATATCCAACCCCTCACGGTGTGTAAAAAGGTTGTGTACATTTTCAAGAATTTTTATATATTGGGTCTAATGAGATATTTAATTCACTTTTATTTCTATTATTATATTGAATCGAACTAACGATGACGCCCCTGGAACACAGGACGGCGAGGACATCACGAAACGGAATCCTGGCCCATCGGGGATCCAGAAATAGATACCGAACAAACCCCCAATTAGCAGCATGGTGATGAAGATAGCTCAAATAAATCTCCACCATAGCAAAGCGGCCTCGGCCAATGTCTTAGCCCTTTTCGACGAAGAGCATATTGACATCGCGCTAATTCAGGAACCATGGATACACTGTAACCAGATCCAGGGACTGAGGAGGCGTGATCTCAATATATACTACAGCAAGGACAACGGTAAAATTCGCTCCTGCATTCTTGCAAGGAAGTGCTTCCACCTTTTCTTTGTCCCGTCATATAGCTCTGGCGATCTTACGGTCACCAGATGCGAAAGGTATAGGTGCCTGGAACCATTCATTCTGACTTCTGCATACTTGTCCCACGACAAGGACGCACCACCGGAAGAATTGGTTAAACTGGTAGATATGGCTACCGAAAAGAAACTCGACCTCATAGTGGGATCTGATGCGAATGCACATCACACCCAATGGGGTAGTAGTAATACAAACGATAGAGGTGAGTCCCTTTTTCAATTTATTTTATTTTCCTCTCTGTTAATCTGTAATCGGGGTAATACCCCAACTTTTATGAATAGTATTAGAAGAGAAGTTCTTGACCTAACCCTGGTATCTGACTCAGAGCGACTAAGGGTCGAGAATTGGAGGGTATCGGACAAGCCATCCCTTTCGGATCACTGTCTGATAACCTTCAACGTAGAATATCAAGTAACTCCCCCTAAACCATTCAGAAACCCCAAGAAAACAGATTGGAAAAAATTTACGAATTTAGTTAATGGACAACTGAGCACACGAAGCATGGACACAGTCCAAGACAGAGCAGAACTAGACACTGCGGTGGAGGAACTGACCTCTGTGCTGCGTGACGCATTCCAGAAAACTTGTCCGATCAGCAGACCTTTTACGAAAAGACTACCCGTCTGGTGGAATGCCGAGGTTAAGACCCGACGTGCAGAAGCTAGAAAACTCTTCAACAGAGCTAAATTTAGCGATTCTGCAGAAGACTGGCAGCGCTACAAACAGGGTCTTAAATGCTTCAAGAAGACTATTAGGCAAGCAAAGAAGTCGTCCTGGATGAACTTCTGCGAGTCAATAGAATCGACAAACGAATCGGCAAGATTAAGGAAGGTTCTCTCTAAAACTCCACCGATGAATACCTACATCCAGGATGGCGGAGGGAACTGGACAGAATCTACCGAGGAAACTTTAGAGCTTCTGATGACCACTCATTTCCCTGACTGTTCACCAGCTAGCAACACTGACTCTGTCAGCTACGAACATAGTCGAGAAGAAGGAAACCAAGACTTGTCCAACTCAATAATTGATACTGACAAAATAAGCTGGGCAATCGGATCCTTCTCTTTGTACAAATCGCCAGGACCTGACGGAATTATACCTGCAATGCTACAACACGCGGCAGATTCGGTAATCCCTCGGCTACTGGTGATCTTCACAAGCTGCATTAGACTCAACCATGTTCCATCGCAATGGAACAGGGTACGAGTAGTTTATATACCCAAGGTGGGTAAACCTAGTCACACGACTGCGAAAGACTTTAGACCGATAAGTCTCACGTCCTTCATCCTCAAAACCTTTGAAAGGATTCTGGAGAACCACGTTCGCAACAAAATTCCGCGCAATCTACTGTCACAGTCACAACATGCCTATACAAAGGGCAAGTCTGTGGATACAGCCTTACATGAGGTAGTGCTAACAATCGAAAAATCAATCTCATACAAGGAATATACTCTCGCCGCATTCCTTGATATAGAAGGCGCCTTCAATAATGTTCGTCTTTCGACTATTAAAAGCGCACTACTAACGATGGAAGTGGAACCCGAGATTTGCAATTGGCTTGACCAAATGCTACATAATAGAATCATTGAATCCGAACTGGGGCAATGTCTTATTACAAAGTCAGTCTCCAGAGGCACTCCGCAAGGAGGAGTGATCTCGCCCTTACTCTGGCTTCTCGTAGTCAACGAGATCCTTGTGGAACTTGAAAACCTCGGAATCAAGGCATGTGCATACGCCGATGACGTGGTCATACTTGTCTCAGGGAAACATTTACCGACAATTAGTAGTTTGATGGAGACAGCACTCAACAAACTACGATAATGGGCCGGCAACTGCGGTCTAGGGGTTAATCCCTCTAAAACAGTGCTGGTCCTCTTCACGAAGAAGTACAAAATCCCAGTTTTTGCGTTACCAAAGATGGGAAGCGACGAGCTTCATCTTTCCGACAGCGCTAAATATCTTGGGGTTGTTCTAGACAAGAAACTTAGCTGGAAACTTAATCTGGAAGAACGCGTTAAAAAAGCGCATAACGCATTTTACGCCTGCAGAAAGTTGTTCGGTAATAAGTGGGGTCTACAACCAAAATTAGTACATTGGATGTACACAGCTATAGTAAGACCAATCCTAAGCTATGGTGCGATAGTGTGGTGGGAGGTGACTAGGAAGTCCACGTATCTTAGCAAGCTGACAAAAGTACAGCGCTTGGCATGCATTGGGGTCACTAGCGCCCTCAGAACCACACCCACGGCAGCACTGGAAACTATCCAATTTACCTTACATTAAACTATCCTATTTTTAAAGTAAACTACTTCTCATACAAATTTTAAGCAACTATCTTGGAAAGTTAGTTACGAGATGCTTAAGAAAAATGTTAATTCTTCAAACCTCCATGCACCATTACCACCTATAAGAATTTTACTTTCATGAAATTCCATTTAGTGACTCGTATACCAACCAAATTTTATTGATCTAGCGTAATTGGTTCAACATATCATAATCTAAAGTTTTCACCATCCATCCCCGGACACCACTCTTCCTTCAAAAAATGTTATTTCTAGTCTCCTAGTATATCTGTAGTCCGTTTTTATACTCTAGAATCTAGAATCTCCTTGAAACACGTTTTCACAATTATTGCTCGAATGCTTAAAGTTTGGAACTTGCAATTTTGTATACTTTAAGTTTACAATGTTTGAAGCGAAAGTTCCGAATATGATACAAATCGAATGAGTCCTTCGTGTAGCAGCCTAAAAAAGTCCTTCAAAAATGTATGCAAGCTATAAAATCCACTATAGCTCCAGTACGAGTTAAAGCAGGGATTCAAAACTTTACAGGAATTAGTTTGATATCAAAAAAAAGACTGAGTTCATTAGTTGGCGCTATCGGTCGATTTCTTCGGCTAGCTGTCATACAAAAGTCCTTAAGACACGTGTTCACCAATATTGAACGATAACTTTGAAACGCTTTACGTTACGACTTTGAAATTTTGTATACGTTGTTTTTATAATAGTCGCAGCTAAAACTATTAATATGAAAAATATCCCATAAGTCCTTCATGTGGTCGCCATACAAAAATTCTCTAAAGTGTCCTAACTTAATTTATGGAACTCGCTATAAATCAAGAAATCGAGTAGCCACTATGCACTTGTTTCTACCAGTAAGTAAAAAGTCATGTATTAAATCTTTGTGCCTCATTCTTTTGATATATTTTCAACTAAAATATAAATAAGAGTTCAGTATTTCATCTAGAGTAACATACGATTGGCTTGGCGCAGATAGTGACTGCGTTATGTTTAAGTTTCAATTCCATGACATTAACGGATTAGGAGATATGGATTACAATTGAAGAATGTCTAGTCTCGGCTTTTGAGTGTTTTGAAGGTTTTTTCCCCACATAATTCGATTCCCTAAAAAACAAGCTAGGTATAACATGTCAAATTGTCATTACTAGTTTGAAGATACATAGGTATAACAGTTTTTATGAGAAGGTTACATGTCCGAAAAACGTTTCTTTACCATCCACATCGCCGCGGTTATTGAAAACTTTGTAGAACATGTTTTTTTTTAAAATACAACAAAAAATCAATCCTTAAAATATTGGCACTCATGTACCACCCAACATTTACATTTTGTAATTTGCATACTCATTTTTATTACTTCTTCTATCTTACAGTTAGAATTGAAGGATTCGAAATTTGACAGCTGATTCAGCGTCAGGACTTCAAAAGTCATGCTTCCTTCAAATCCTTCAATTCTCCATGACAAGGCGGAAATAATGAAAAAGGGCGGGCAAATACGTTGTACCACTCGTAGAAATGTAGTGAATTTTGTACGCTCAAGGAACGTACGTATGTAACGTATAAGCACCTACAATAATATACGTAGAATTGCCGTAAATATTCTACGGCTAATGCTCTTCCAAACTATACGTATAATGATCATCAAAACTATACGTATACACTTACAGAGCGTCCGCGGGCATAGTATTCTAGAATTCTACGGGTTTTATTTGTCGTTTCTACAGTCATTTCTTTTGTATAGTATACGAAACTTTACCTGCTGGGCAGTGAATAGTAGCCAGTATACGTACACGATACCAGAAATTTAAAAATCGTGTAAGTATATACCCTAAAAAAAATTAACTACACAACAAATAAGTACTTATGTGGATATCTGTATCTTTATTACTATTTAGTGTTTAATTTATTATTTTAGTTCAGTAGTTTAAACCAAAACATTTGTCTTATTTTACAATTATAAAAACCACAAACGAGGATTTTAGTTCACTTTTGGCCCGCCTTCCCATCGAACTTGACCGGTTTCAATGAAAACCGTAGGGTGAACATAGATAATGAATGATACATTATAGATTTCTTATTATTATATAGTGTGTTTCTCAATACAATTGACAAAAAATAAGCTTGATTTCCAGCACTTAAAAATTCTTTGAGAATTTGGGGGGGGGGGGGGGGCTCAGGACCCTGTTGGACCCCCCCCCCCCCCCTTGGCTACGGTCTTGAGTACACTGTGGGCACACGATCGGTCCGAATTATATTCGTCGTAAGCGAGCATACGATTCGGACCGACTGTAAGTATTGTTGGTAAGGTAAGCACCGTGAGTGTAATTCGGACCGCGGCCTAAGAAGCGATCTGCAATCTGATTCAACTGAGTCCTCGTATCTTTTTCACGGTTTTCCCACCGGTCGCTTGTCATGAGCTCTAACTTTCAGTGTGCGCTTCGGAATTCTTCCGCCATCCATTCGCTCCACATGACCTTCCCATTCGTTGTATCTTACGAAATTTTATAATGGTCGATGCGGCTGGGTCATCACAGATGTCATACAACTCGTTGTTGTACCGGATACACCATTCAGTGCCTTCTCTTATTGTTCCTAAGACTCTTCGCAGTCCATTGGTTTTTCAGACGCTTGGGTGAGAGACTAAGAGTCCACGTTTCGGTTGTATATAATAGCACAGGTCTTTATGGTCTTGTTTAGGTATGTGAAGTTTAGTTGTTTTACTTCGTCCCGTTCGTTGCCGTCTAGGTATATTACAAGATGTGATCCTAAGGCCCCGATCACAATGCATCCGTTCCGTTCCGTCACGTTCTGCTGTCAAAGTAGACCTTATGGGCTGGCCATGTAAATGCACACAATGGTCGTAACGGAACGGCACGGAACGGACGAGTTGACCAAAATTCAACTTTTACGGATCACATAACCTCACTTGTTGGAAAGTGACATTTCAATCAAGTGTAATTCTCTAAAAAACAATTTTAACAGAATAGTGAAAACATGACGTGCGGTATCTCAACTGGTTTCGATCGCCACATACAATTTTCTCGCCTGAAGGATGGCTCTATCAAGTGGGTAAGAATTTCGTGATATAATAGCCCGTATTCGATGGCAATTTAAACCTGTCTTTCGACGCTACAGAGTATGCATGCAAGTCGATTAACCAGGAAGGCTTGACTTCGGTGGCTGTAAAAGGCTCCGACATGGCAGTCATCGCCACCCAGAAGAAAGTCTCGGAGAAGTTCATCGATTCCGAGACCGTAACTATCTGTTCCGCATCACGAAAATCATCGGCAGTGTGATGACCGAACGTATTGCGGACAGTCGTTCTCAGGTACAAAGAGCTCGCTACGAAGCAGCCAATTGGCGTTATAAGTTCGGTTACGATATCCCGGTCGATATCTTGTGTCGTCGGATTGTCGACAACAATCAGGTGTTCACACAAAACGCAAAACTGAGACCGTTGGGTTGCAGTAAGTACCCCAACTCCATTGTCCTTCAAATTCACTTAATCTCAATGAATCCTTGTAGGAATGACTCTAATTGCATTCGATGATAAAAGAGGTCCGTGCGTCTTCAAAACCGACTCGGCTGGCTACTATTGCTGTTTTCGTGCAGTTTCGGTGGGAGTGAAACAAACAGAGGCCAACAGCTACCTGAAGAAGCCGGTAAGAGATTCTAAATTCAAGCCGACTCCACGATTTTTAATTGTTTCGCTTATTTCAGGTTCATACTGGCAAAGAAGCAATTCAATTGGCTATCAGTTGCCTTTCTACAGTTTTGGCAGTCGACTTCAAAGCGTCTGGCATCGAAATCGGGATTCTGCCCAAGGAAGATACCACCTTCAGAACTCTGACAGAGGCAGGGATCGCGGACCACTTGAATAAAATTCACCAAAAGGTTTAGGTTATTTCTTTTAGAGGTTTTTATTAAATTCTTATAAAATAAATTATCTTTACAACTTGGAAAATGTTTTTGTTGCTTGTGGTGTTGCCGCCGTCACAAACAGATTGCGAAAAGTGACGTATTCGTAAAGTATCCACTGACATAACGGAACGGAGCATTGTGTGCAGCACTGATATTTTGATATAACGGAACGGATTGGACCGTGACGGAACGGAACGGATGCATTGTGATCGGAGCTTAACCCGTAAGTCACAACGGCAACGCAAGCCGGAGCAGCCTAGGTATCAAAAAGTTGAGCACAGAACACTTTAGCTGGATAAAAATTCATACCCAAAAGCACATCATATTCTTTTGTTATGTTTACAGAAGCCCGGCACTGAATGCATGAAATACCACCTTTGAATTGGATAAGTTGTCTGACTCTATTCAATTCATATATACTGCAAATCCAGACGCTGAAATCGTTGTCGCGGGCGATTTCAATGTTCATAACACTGCCTGGCTTAAACATTCTACCCATACGGATCAGCAGGGTCGGGATACTGAGCTTTTTGCTTCCATTAACGGATTAGTACAGTTGGTAGACAATCCCACCCGTCTACCTGACATTGCAGGTCAATCATCAAATCTACTTGATCTTTTTTTAACTAATCAGCCAGTCAAATACAACGTCTCAATTTTGCCACCAATTGGAACGACCGACCATTTATTGGTTCGTGCACAATTTCCAATTTCGACATTAAAATCGCCAGCTTCCAAAGCACCTCGAAGACAGGTTTGGCACTTCAAGAGAGCTGATTGGGGAGCCCTTGAAGAGTTTTTTCGTGCTTTCAACTGGAAGTTGTGCTTTGAATCTGGAAATTGTGACTTGGCATGTCAACTATTAACCGAGACAGTCCTTAAAGGAATGAGTCTTTTTGTTCCTTCCAACCGCAAAAGAATCAGGCCATCGAGGGATTCTTGGTTCAGTAAGGACTGTCTTGGTGCAATAAAAGCCAAAAAGAACACGTTCCAAATATTTAAAGACAACCCGACTGATGAAAATAAGATCGCACTAAAATTATCAAGAAATTCCTGCAATAGTATCTTAAAACGTGCTAAGTTTGCATATGATCAAAATCTTCGGCGGAAGATCGTCGACAACCCTAAGAGCTCGAGATCTTTTTGGTCATTTGTTAAATCGGTCAATAACAACTTTGTAAAAACTTCTACACCACCTCTTCTCGATGGTGACCGAACCGTAGTAGATCCTGTGGAAAAAGCTAACCTCTTGGCGGCAAGTTTCGCTAGAAATTCTAGACTTCCACCTTCGAATCAGAATCTCCCCAACCCCCCCATCACTGATTCCTTGTTGCCACCCATTCGTTTTCGAACAAGGGTTATTTCCAAGATCTTGCAAGGGCTCAGTATTCACAAGTCTGCTGGACCTGATGGTATCCCCCCCATAGTCCTCAAGAAATGCTTTTCCTCTCTGGCTAAACCGCTTCGCAATCTCTTTTACCTTTAATACTTTTCAGGGTGCTTTCCTCAGATGTGGAAAGTTGCGAATGTTCAACCAATTCCCAAGAAAGGAAGCAAAGCAGATCCCGCTAATTACCGCCCAATAGCCATTACATCCGTGCTCGCAAAAGTAATGGAAACTGCTGTCAATCACAAAATAGTCAAATACCTGATGGAGAGAGATCTGATCCCCGATCGCCAATATGGGTTCCGTTCCGGTCGTTCTACAGGTGACCTTTTAGTTTACCTAACGGAACGCTGGAACCCGTGCATTCACAAATTTGGTGAAGGTCAAGTGCTTGCCCTTGACATTGCTAAAGCATTTGACAGAGTTTGGCACCAATGTCTCTTAGTAAAACTTAAAGCCTTCGGCTTTAGTTCAACCTTTCTTAAATGGATTGAGAGTTTTCTCTGCAAACGTTCAATACGAGTCGTATTAGACGGAATAACTTCATCCTCATTTCCGATTGATTCCGGTGTACCCCAGGGCTCTGTTTTATCTCCCACCCTATTTCTCATCTTTATAAACGACCTTCTGTCGTCAACTCTCAATCCAATCCATAGTTTTGCAGATGATAGTACATTAGACAATGTCTTTAATTTCGACTCGGCTGCAGAGGCACGTCCGACTTCGGTGGCCTTACAAAGCACTGAGTTATTCGGCTCATTGAACTCAACCCTCAATCTCATCTTGGACTGGGGCAAGAAAAATAGAGTAGAGTTCAATGCCTCCAAAACACAGTCCTGTCATCTATCCCTTAAACGAGATGTTCCGACGTCGGTCCCAAGTATATCCTTTGGTGGCGTACAAATTTCTTCTTCTGATGACTTCCAATTACTAGGCGTAAAAATCAACAACCACCTAAACTGGAGCCAGTACATCTATGATGTCGCTATTGATGCTTCTAAACGCCTTGGAATTCTACGGAAGTGTAAGAAATACTTTTCAGCGTCCGATTTAGCTAAAATCTACAAGGCATATATCAGACCACGTCTTGAGTACAATTCGCATATCTGGGCTGGGGCCCCTAAATCCCATTTAGCCTTGCTCAATCGTGTTCAAAAACATGCGTTCCGACTAATAGGTAACGAAGCCATTTCAGGTTCTATAGACTCCCTTGAGCATCGCCGCAATGTCGGAGTACTCAGTACTTACTACCGATATTTTCATGGTAAATGTAGTAAGGAACTAAAAGAACTTATTCCCCCACTCTTAGTCACCCCCCGTAACACTCGCCAAGCTTCACGCGCCCACAAGTATACCGTTCAGCTCCATTCGTGGAGAACAGTGAAATTTAGGCAGTCCTTTATCCCCCGAACATCAGTAATGTGGAACGCGTTGCCAGCCGATCTATTCCCTGATAAGTATGACCTTCAGCGGTTCAAAAACAACGTCCACCGACACTTTAGACGCTTCCCTCCTGTTCCACCGACCTAAGTCCCCTACCACACCATTTTATCCCCACCCTATGTCGTTATAGCTGTGCAATCGCATTAAAGGGTGACCCCCTAAGTTATAACGACGGCCGAATAATATCTATCTATTGTGGTAGTCACAACGGAAGCAGCTTAACGCAGCCATCAAAAAAAGTTCGCCAACTCTTAACTTTTTCGTAGCCCGTAATTAACCTCAAAATTAATGAGTGATTTTGTTATGTTTAACACGTTAAATCTGTACTTTCTGTGCCCCGGACTAAATTAAAATTAGCTACAAAATTGTTTCTAGTTAGTTCGCTGCTCCGTATAAACGAATATGAACACTTTTGTGAGAATTTCAAATTAATTTAAAACTCAAGCTGACGCAGAGAGTGAATAGTTATCTGACTTGATGATTTATTGGAGGCGTCAAGCTGCGCCTTGCTGCCGGATTCTACTTTGTATGTTACTCAAGCATAAGTATATGAAATGATCCATCTCCAGGTTGTCGTTCCCCCTGGTCATATTTTGCCTAGTTGGCGCGTTTCTTCTTGTTTGGGTTCTGAGCTTAGTCTTCTTCTCATTGACTCTTAAGCCTACATCCTTTGCCGCTGAGTCTAGTCTCCGTCCTCTCAAAAAAAATGTTCATCATACTACACTCCTGATTTTATATTGTAGATTGTAGAAGGTGAAGAACGCTGTTAAGCCGTGCTGACACGTTACGAGTAGAATCGGAACGAGTAAACTCCGATAGTCGAGTTAACTCCCTCTGACATTTACTCGGACAAGTTAAGCAGTGTCCGTCTTTACTCGTATGGAATTTTAACACGAGAAAACGATACGAGTAACATTCGGAGTTCACTCGTTCCGATTCAACTCGTAACGTGTCAACCCGGCTTTAGTCCCGATTCACTGCTGCCTTCGTGGGCGTATTGTGGTTAACATCTCTTATTTCACGACGGGCCTTGGCCTCCTGGAGTTCCTAAGGTGTTACGGAGTAATTTCCAAGTGGTTTGAGTCTTGTGTGTGCGAATTCTTCACCATGGCATAGAATGTACCCTGCACTTTCCTCTTCTTGATCAAAAAATCAGCAAATATCGTCTGAAATCAGTCCATTCCAAAGCAAATGCTTTTTAAGCGTGCAGTATCCTGTAATTAGTGCGGCTATAGCCGAACTGATTCCGAATGAAATATTTTCTTTCTTCGATAATTTGTTCGGAAGATATTGTACTGTTTTTCACCCATGCCTTCAATAAAACGAAATCTGTTAACATAAACCGTTCAGTAAACGTAGAATTCAGGTTTCAGCATTATTTTACTCCCTCACAATAGGAGTGTCCATCCACTTAAATCGACCTATGTATCTTTGAAAAGGTTCCAGTATCATACATATGTATGTACATATATTTACATATATAAAATCGAATATTAAGCCTTTTATCGTTACTGGTTCCTGAGATACAGGCCCGTGCGCACGGGGGGGGGGGGGGGGTGTTCAAACCCCCCCCCCCCCCCCCATTGGCCTATTTTCATAGGGAATTGAGGACCTTTTTTTTTTTTTTTTTAGGTCATCGCATTTAGTATGGGGGAACTTGATAAAACCCCCCCTCATCATACTTTCCTGCGCACGGGCCTGCTGAGATATAGTTCATCTCTACTTGCGCCTAGCTCCAAATTGCCATGTATAGAACGGTGTCTTGTTAATACCTTTTAACGTATTTCCACTTCACTTGTCTGTTTACCTAGCTCAACTTTATTTTTCCAAACAAAAAAAAATCAAATGCATTTTTTAGGGTTTAGTATTGAATCGTATTGCCATCGTATTGGAATAATTTTGATATTAAAATAAGTATAATAACCTGATATACGAGTACTTAATAAATCATGGAAAAATTCGAGCTCTAATAAATGGCTTACACAATATTTTTGAATTTCGACAATAAAAAAGGATGTAAAAGGAGGAGGTTCATATTGTGACAAGGTCTACAGTACAGTACAGTGCTGGCATTCAACATTGACCTCGCAGAGTTGAATTCCAGTACTGCAATATCATGATAACGTAATTTTAATTAAAACCCTGTGTCCGTTAATAATTGCGAAGTTTAATGAATGTACTATAACATCAGTGAAGTTGCATAGCATTCAATTGCTATATACCAGAACATACGTGTACTATATTTAATTATACTAGTACATCATACACAAGTTTAAAAAAATCTGCCAAAAGTCTAGGCAGAGGCACCATATTACTCGTATATACTATTGTTTGAGACAAAGTAGAAAAAAGTAAAATAGTTAATTGAAAAAAATAGAAGGATCCACCCTATTCTTAAAAAACCTATAATTTGGGTCATAGTCCAGACATGGTAAAAGTCGTAAAATAACATCGGTCGTTTCAAGACAAGAACGTTTTATGTAAAGTTAATTTTGTCTCTAGTGTAATAACAAATGTATTCTACATCTAATTATATCTAAGAGATATGTTGGAATTCGTGCAAATGTATGGAAATTCAAACATTGAATGAATTGGTTGTGTGAAAATGTCGACCAAATTAAAGCCAAATAGATATTCAGATCTAAGTGATGTGAAATGGGTGAAAATTTATGCAATCAAACTAACAAACAATTCAAACAATTCGTAAAAACGTATACAAATCTTTTATACCATCTTAGGTGTAATATAACCTAATAGCAAATAAATCCAGAAAACGATTGTACGCTATTACCTATATGAAAGACCCGTTGAAAAATTCATTTGATATTTAATCAGACCTAAGGAAAATGGCAAAATATTTGGAAATGTGTAAAGCTGCTACTCTTTTTAAGACGTGTATTTTAACAATGTAGAAAGCCCCATTGAAATAAAATGAAATTAATTGAATATTTCGGATGTGATAACCGTATAATGAAATTGGTGGAGACGATTTCACTGACTATTTCCTTTTTTGCCACAAATCTGTATATTGATGGATATATGGAATTTATGTTGACCTCAATTATTTGGCTGATACATACATATGTATATGTATATGAAAACACCGAGTTACAGTTTCTAGAAGACGCCATTTCAGAAACACGTAAAACACCTCCCACTTTGAACCACTGTTAAAGTTTTATTTTTGGAACGTACCAATATTATAGCTCTACGTAATTTCCAAGTTTCAGCTATCCTTCCTTGCCCATAGCTTTTCTCGCGATATAGGAATCGGATTTTTTTTACTCTCCTTACACCCCACCCCAAATTATTTTTCTCGGTCATACTACGAATATAGAAAAATTCATAAACCGATCTTTTTTGACAATATGAAGAATTCGCATATTTATATACAACACTATTACACCCATTTAAATGTTAAATATAAAAAAAAATACTGGTCTCAAAACAATTATGTAATAATAAAAATATATAATAAATAAATACCACAATATAAGAATAATGGCGTGGCATCCATGGAAGTAAGGGAATCATTCTTTCCCTTACATTTTGATGAAATATATTACATATTTCTAAAATACGTTTTCAAAATCGCGCACTAAAACCGCAAAAGAAATACATGTTTCAAACATTTTCACAGTCTAAATAAAAGTTCGCAAGGAAGTACACGCGAATATCGCACACAGCCAATTACGCAGCACCAGGAAAAAGTCATGCAAAAAGAAACCAAGGAGAAGACACATGAAAGCAGTTTGATAGTTGCATCTATGAGCGTACTTTTCATTCCGTTGTAAGCCACTGTTAGAATAAATTTTCGTACACGGCATGGTGGAAGCAATACGCTATTTGCTTCCTGGCTGCAGCGGTAAACTTTCAGAAAGCAGAGATCCGATAAGAAATTAGTGCTACCAGAGAGGAAAAGGAATTGAATTCTGTTTGAAGTTTGAAATTGAATTGTAGGAAATAGTTGAATAATATTTACGAGTAATTTGGCTTTTAGATCGCAGGAACCACTTACGCTAGAAGGCTGAAACTTGGAACTTATGTAGAACTATAATATGATAGAGGACCTATTTTCAAAAAGCGACAAGGGTTGAGGAGTGTGTGAGTAGAGGGGAAAACAATGTGTTCAAAGTAGCTACTTGAAAGATGGGGTTGAAACATTCTAAAATACGTATCTTCTGAACGGTTGATGTTAGAAGATTGCAACTTTTGTACCATTGTTGTCTTCAGAGGTAAAAGGAGATTAATCAAAATATAAAATTTTTGAATCGGGTAGTGGAAGGTAGGGGTGCGGGTAAAAAACTTTGGATTACAATATCTTCCGAACCAATTATACCAGGAAGGTAAAGTCTGGTTTGTGATGTATGTACATATCGATGCCTTAGCTCACAGATGTGTTAAGTGCAAATTTTTGCATAGATGGGTTAAATACATCTTTAAAGCATTCAGATAGAGATTGTTACAGTGCACACAGGAAAATTTTTCGTTTCGCGCACAAGCGAAAAAGTAATGTAAGAGATTTTTTATATTTTACATATTCTTTCTAAATGCAGGTTTGGTATGTTTTACGATGTGGACAATAAAATTTTTTGACATTTGGGAAGTAAAACAATGAATAAAATCGATTTAAAATGTTTGATTTCATCTAGCCGGTACAATTCGAGCCGCCATGTTTGACTGACGCGCGCTACGCTCCAACTACCTTTCGCGCCTACCTGCGAAGCTCAGGGATTAAAACTCCCTTTTCGCGTTCATGTTTGTCTGGCGCGCGCTACGCTCTAACTACGTTTCGTGCAGCACTGCGGGGCTGAAGAGATTTAAACTTCCTTTTTCGCGTTCATGTGTAACGAGAGACGTCAAACGGAACCGTCATGGCGGTTTGAATAAAATATACTGGGTGAGCGAAACTAGAAATTTGAAACCCTTTTTTTTTTGTAGTTATAGGTTGAAAATGCCAAATATTTGTGTTGACCACAAACGGAAACATATCAAAGTTTAGTTTATAAAGTGTTTCTAAAATACAAAAAATGTTTTTTAAATTTTTTTTCGCTTGTACTCGGTTCTAAAAATTTACCAAATAAAATAAAATGCGACTTCAAAGTTTCAATCTTGAATCCTGTAAAATTTCGTTTTTTACACTTACCACATCTGTGAGCTAAGGCATCGATATATAGGATTACAAGTTGAATGAATGTAAAAATTTTGATGTGGGAGGTAAAGCAGGAAAGTGGGGTGATAGCCATTTTTAAAGAAATTTTATTTGTATCTTATATCTCAAGAAACGTACCATACGTGATCTTAAAAATTTTACGGGTGTAGGGTCCAGTTGACTTCCAAAAGGGAAACAATGTTCGAGGTACTGGTGAAGAGCTGATGGTGGAAGGGGGTGGAAAGAAAATAGCACCTGATAGACAGCTAAAAATTGACTGCATAAAGCCAATAACGAGTACCTAGAAAAATCCTGTATCCTCTGGTGGAGGTTTTTCATATCTCAGAAACGGCTTATGGAGAAGAAAGTTGGAACTGAGTACGTAGATGTACGTATACTACTGAAGTAGCTATAGAAAAATTTCAGATTTTTATTGGCATAGAGGTTGAGTAAAACATGATAGAAGTCAGGAAAGTATTTAATGATGAGATGCGGTGTAGGTGACTGCAACTGCCAACCTAAACTATAACTTTCCGTTCGTAGCCTCCTGGTTCCCATTCGTGATTGTTGGGGGCCTTAATAATAGTACTGTTAAAAATAGCTAATAGAGGTGGTTCAATTATTACGCAGTAAATTTGGAAGTAAAATAATAATAATAAATTTTGGTTATTAACCAATTACTTCCCCTTGTTGAATTATCACGCCACGCCACTGAAAAGAATAAAAACTTAACATAAGACATATGGCAGGATTCGTGATTAAGTGTACAACATCTTAAAACCCCTTACGGGATTTCGATTTATCTGTAGAGTAAAAGTAAAAGTAATTGGAAGTCTCAGTAGAACTAGGAGCTATGACAAAATGTTAATTTTTTACCTTATTAATGTTATAATGCTTTGTTTCCAGTAATTTATAAATTTGATATTCCTTAGTCCAGTCGATCAAATGTTTTATAAGGACTCGAAGCCTGCTCTTTAGGCAGGCCACACTCAACCGATTACCATCGGCGACGTCCATCAACATCATCTCGTGAGCATAGCCGACTACGAATCGGTAGGAATCAAAATTGGTTGTATGTATACGCCCGGTAGAACAAAACCTATTTGTCGTCGGTAAGAACAGAATTGAAAGGTGCTGCACAGCAAAAGAAATTGATGAGAAACGAATTCAAAATTTATATGTGAGTTGAAACGACGGTCAGAACAACTTCGCGTGGAATTACGGTCTTGTGTAACTCAGTGGATGGTTGGTTGGGCTTACTCGGAGCCGTCGTAATACACAGGCCAGACTGCTGACGAGAAAATTTTTTCTGACGTCACATTAAGCAGTCAATTAGTCTGTTCTTTTTGCATGAAATTTATGCACTTTTTTGCACTCGATTTTCTAAACAGCCTCAAATAGTGTGTTTGTTCCTTTCCCACCACTCCCTTTAACACTTTTATGCACAAGCTCAAGAGCCAGTGGAAAAAGTGTACTCAGTGTACACTAAAACCGACAAAAAGAACAGACTAAATGTTTCTGTCAAATCTTCGCGGTTAGAACGTCGGTTCGGGTTTTCGCGGTACTATTTTCTAATTTTAGTACTTAAATAGTAGTTTTTCGGTTAGTTAAACTGGTGTGAAAGTGAATGAAGTGTGTTCTTAAGAGCTTAAGAAGAATTTAACGTTTAAGCTCATCGAATCGGTTTTTTCGCGGTTTGAGTTTCTTTCATAACAAAAGTTGCAACCGGTGGAAGTTCACACGACCGAACGAATCTTCCGATACGACTTATCCTTACCAGATTTTTGTGAAAACTTAGTAATTGATTGAAAAATTAGCTAAGATTGTTAATTATAACATTTTTATGAGTACCATATCGAAAATATCTATGGATTTGATAACAATAAGAAATCGTTGCATCGTACGACAAAAAATATTCGTACGACGGACAAACAATTTTCTTATTATTATCAATTAAAACTACAAATCTTTTGAGATTTTCTTTTATGATATTCTTAAAAATGTTATAATTAACGATTACAGCTATAGATTTCACAATAAGCCGGAAATCGTATCGTGTCGGAAAATTCGTTGGGTCTTGTGTAATTGTTTACAGCACCTTACTAATTGTTTTTAATAATCGTATTGTAGATTATGTAACTATCAGGCCGAGTCACAAGTCACAAAGTAGGTCGAGAGTCACAATTTTGTATGAATTTTGAATTAATTGTCACTTTTGTGGCTTGTGACTTTGGTCCTGAATAGGCCTGTATGTGTGTCTCGGAATCAAAAGAACCATTCGATTCTTTCCATCATAGAATATTTATCGTAAATTTCTATTATATATATATATGCTGGAATCCGGCATTTCTGTGAATTGAATGATTTATTTTATAGACACCCTTATTTTGGAACCCGCCAGTGAAAAGTGATCTGCGACTACCCCAATTTAAAATTAAAGAAAACGCGTGAACCGATTCTATTTCTAAAAAATTTTATAGCGAAAATCCGAAATTAAATAGTTGGGTTTACATTGTTTTTTTTTGTGTGACGTCACCGTTTCATGTGTCTGGCCTGTATATTACGACGGCTCCGGCTTACTCCACTAATCTACATTTACCTATTAAGAACAGTATTATTTCCACTGAACTATGATGCTCTCAATTTAATAAGGAACGATAACCATACTCTTTCGGCTTAAAGTCTATTCAATTATTTCCTACTAAACCCTTCACTTGACGGAACTAGTTCTCTTAGTGATATAAATAAAGAAAAAGATCTTGGGAAAACAAATGTTTTCTCTTCAACTCAAACTTAAGTCACAAGCAGGTGGTTTCTATTCATAATGTACAATGAGAATTTTTTGACAAAGTGATGTTAGCACTTAAGGCCCAAACAGAACCCGAACTTCGACTTAGACCGCGCAGTCCCTGTCTTTTAGAATACACAGGATTATATGGTGATGCCCACAACACCGACTTCGCCTGCGACTGCGGTAAGGTAAGGTGTTTAGTACTTTAGTTCTGGCTGTAAAGAGAAGATTTTCTTAATGTCGATTTATTTAGGTCGAATAAGTGACTTCATAAGAAATAACTTTCCATACACGAGCCATTATTGCTGCTGTAGCATACTAACACGAACACGAAAACTTCATCACAATCGTGCCGCTTGTTTCAAACAAATTGCTAAAGCAAAAACCGCAACAATAATAAAATAGGGCGCAGCACTTTCTGTGTTTATTATTCTGAGTAGCTGCTTTTTCGCTACAATGAAAAACTTTAAGAAACTTAAAATATTCCCGCAGAGGCTTCTTTTTATCACATTATACATATAATTGAATATATAAAAAAAAAAATCTGTTTTAAGTTTTGTGAATTTTTACTTTATTATTTTTTAATAATAAAATAGAGTAACTTCGGTTAACTTTTTTATCTATTGCTCGTAAAGTATTATGAAAAAATCAACTATTATTAGCCACAAATACTTATTAATTAGTTTGTGGTCATTTTCCATTTAATTTAGACTATTTTTCAAATTCATTGAGAATTTATTTTGAAAAATTTGTCACTATGCTTGTAATTGGATTTAGAAAACTTGGCGGGTAATGTGGTATACACTGGATGGGTAATGTGGTATACTGTAGCATATTAACCGATATTAAATTATCAATAGATCTATAGTATAACAGTATTATTATGTTTATTTCTATTTTTATTAAACAAAATGAATTAATGGGCAATTTTGCCAACAAAAGAAACAAAACATAACAAATACGAAAAACAAATTTTTAAGAAGATAATAGTTTTAATAAAAATTAAAAAAAAATAAGAAAATATGCCTTCTTAGCAAGAGTATACAAGTAAAAAAAAAACATATTAAAAAATGTAAAAAAGGTGTCGGGTCCAATAAGAAGTGATGTTATTCACAGAGTCGGCTTTGTTTCTATTAAATATTTCCACTTACGTTTGTATACAAATTTATGATATTCATTTTCTCTAGAAACTCGGCAATCGCTCGACGTATAGCAAAATGATGATGGGCAAAGTTTACTTTTTGGTTGCTTTTAATCTGGAAAATTTGGAGGGTGATATTTCTCCGAGCGATTGTCGGGTTTCTTGAGAAAATTAATATCACAAATTTGTGGAGGGGAGGGGATAAGAATTTTTCAAGAAAATCACGTTTCATATCTCAAGAACAGTGCAAGATAGATGCTCAAATTTTTACCAGAAGTAGGCCCAATAGAACCCTAGAAAGAAAAAAAAAATGTGGAGGTGTGGGTGTATATCTATATGTGTATATCTTTAGAACCTATAATTATATAAAGCTGAAACTTGGTATTAAGATAGAACTCTGGTAGTAGCATGTTGGAAAAATATAACTTTTTTAGGGGTAGCACAGTACGGGAGTGGGGGGGGGTCTCCAAACTTTAGAATGGCTTATGCTAGAAAGTTGAAACTTGGTGTAAAAATAAGAAATAAATAAATCAGCTAGAAAAGTAATTCTGATGAAAAAAAACCGAATATTCGTTGGCGTTTGGAAGAGGTAAAAAAAATTATTAGTAAAAATAAAATGCATATATTTTCACGATTTTCGTCATATTTACGATGTCTTTCCAAATATTGATAGATAGATAGATAGATAGATAAATTTATTCACTAGTTTCTTTTACGATTTTGTTACAATTCATGATATATTTCAGAGACCAAGATAAAGTTTTAAAACTATATACTTTAATTAATCAGCTAATTGCAGTAGTAAGTGCAATAATTAGTTATTGAAATTATGAGAAAAAATTGTGACTAAAAACCTCTTTATAAATTCCTAACCTAATCCTAAAGCTAACTTATCCCAGAGCTAACTAATTCTAAAGCTAAGCACCCAAATTTTCGATATTATTTTAATGGCATAGCGACATAATTAGCGGGTTATCTGAGCGAAGGCAATCATTTGTAAATGAATCCATTAGTTGGTTTGCCATAACAATTAATGTTTTGCAGTTTCCTATTTGGTGCAATTCTTGTGCAGAAAAATGCCAAGGTTTATTGAGTATTATTTTTAAACTTTTATTTTGAATGATTTGCATTTAACAATTGTTCCAAATAGGTGCTATAGTCTATAGCCAAGTGCAGGCTGCATCACGGTTTTAAATATTAACAACTTATTTTCCTGTGAAAGATTTGATTTTCTGCTTATTAAGGGATATAACATCCGAATGTATTTTGACAGCTTCGAAACAGACTCTGTAGCATGTTCATTATATGTGAGTTTGGCATCTAAAATTAGACCTAGGTATTTGATATTTTTCGCCCACGAAATGGGACTGCCTAGAACATTCATTATCGGGGTTGGAAGAAAGCGCGAGGACCTTTTCCTAGTGAAAAAGAGAGCTTGTGTCTTGCTAGCATTTATTTTGATTTTCCACTTATTATAATATTGCGAAATCAACTGGAGTTGTGATTGCAGATTATTTATAATTTCATTTGGATCCGTTGAGCTGGAATATAACGCTGTGTCGTCTGCAAACATAGCTATTTCACAGTTTGTTGAGCGGGGCAAGTCCGACGTATAAATATTATAAAGAGTAGGGCTTAGGCAAGAGCCTTGAGGTACACCTGCAGGAATATTTCTATAAACGGAGAAATGATCGCTAATTTTGACCGAAAAATTTCGATCTACAAGGAAGGATGATATTATTTCTATCAGAAATTCGGGAAAGTCCATTTTTATGAGTTTATACAACAAACCATGATGCCAAACAGTATCGAATGCTTTTTCAATGGCGAGGGTAACCAGTCCAGTTGATTTCTTCATTTTCAGCGCATTTCTGATATCAGATGTATGTAACTCTATAGTTGATGATAAGTTGATGGTTCGTGGAGTGACCCTCGCGGAACCCAAACTGAAAGTCTGGGATGAGTGGAGAGCAGTTGAGTTTCTGGATTATATGAATTAAAATTATTTTTTCAAAAACTTTTCCCATTACCGGCAGTAAACTAACTGGTCGGTAATTTACCGGTTGACTAGCGTCTTTCAGTGGGTTTGGTGGAGCAATTATAGTGGCCTTTTCCAGCTCTTGGGGAAATATCTGAGTTTTAAGCATGCGTAAAACAAATTCGTTTTTGGGGAGATTTTTCAGACACGCTGTGGAGATTACATCGGATCCCGGTGCTTTCTTCTTTTTAAATTTATGGATGATGGCTTTAATGGTCTTTCCAAATATTGAATTCATTTTTATTCTACGGATTCTTCATATGAATACCTAGAAAGTATTTTCAAGATTTTTGGAAGTTAGACCACTAAGAGGGTGTGAAGTGGCTGTATACTTTTTTTCCCCACCCCCGTACCCATGAAGATATATATGACGGAGATGGCAACACTCCGTTTCTGTATAAAGCACTTTGAAGCATTTTGAAGTTTAAGCGAACGATTTTGTATGGAGCGTTTCATGCCCGGTGGGAGTGGAATGCAAATATTAGCCTAGTATTTAAAGGTTGGCCTTTTTATTTTTCAATACCGGAATTTAACATATATGTGAGTAAGATGCTGATAGTAGCATAGTGAATATCGCCAGTCCTTTGGGAGAAAACCTCCGGCTTCAAAACAGTCGCTGCACGCCATCTCCACTACATATACATACACATAGTACCATACTACCCCTAAAAAAAATTTAATTTTTACACAATGCCACTACTATACTCTTGGGTCTGGGTGGCTTATTGACTAGAGCACTTGGCATCGGTGCACCTGGTACCAGGTTCGAATCTGCTTGGCGAAAAGTTATTTTCGAAAATGGGATTGGGTGCCCGACTACCAGTTCACTCAGCTGTAAATGAGTACCTGAGTTAAAATCGGGGTAAAAATCACGGACGAGCGTGTAGCTGACCACTTCACCTCCTAGCGTTCCGTTATCTATGTAAATACAAAGTTTCAGCTTTATATCATTATGGGTTCTTAAGATATAAACAACCGGTTTCTCACCGGTTGCTGAGATCTAAAAACCTAAATTTTTCGTGTAAAACGCACAATGGATATAATGTGGGTGGATTAGCTATTCAAATACAAATCTTCTGTATTCATTCAGGCGCAGAAAATCCTTCCCAGCGATGAGCAAACAAGACTACTCCAGTAGACCGTGACTTTCTCCTAGCTTGGTAAACAGAAAGCCTCCAATCAATCAAGGAAATTGTCGTCGTTCGTTCGAAGTCTGCACGTGGTCCGATAACAGGATCAAACAAAGACTACGATTTTTTTTGCAGCTAATACTCTCAAGGATTAAATAAACTTGAGACAAATTAATAGATACTGCAAGCAAAAGAAACTACTATCATATAATAGATTCACACAGAAGAACAAAGCGCAGAACTATCTAATTGAGCTATTTCCACTTTTCTGTTCCTTGGTTATCAGGATATGACCATGAAGTAGCAAACAAATGTTTCTTACATTGTATCCATCGCTACTACCACCACCAAAAATAATCTGAAAACTTAAACACAAATTTATATTGAAGATAAAATGGAGTAGGAGCTCATACAGTTTGTCTTTTTAAGGACTAATGCTAATGCTGCCACTCAATGGAAATAGACAACTCTTGTCTTTGATTTCGTATCAAAAGCTTTAGTTAAGCCATCGTATGAAAAAAATTCCTTTTTAAAAAGAGTTCTGCACAAGGGTCCCCATAGAACTTCTTTCAGGGGGGGGGGGGGGGGCAATGAAAAAGGTTTATATAATAACCCCTCTGCCCGAAGACTATTGGAGTGATTAATGGAGCAATAAGGGCAATATCATGTTAGTTGCGGCAATATTTCGCCAATGTAGCAATGATTTCACAGATTGCTGATATTTATCGCCCTGTAGTTGCTGTATTTCCACTAACCTGGAAAATTCCGAGCAATTGTTCTCGTTCGGTGATTAATTGTCGAGTTTCTTGAGAAAATGAATATCCCAAATTTGTATACAAACGTAAGTGGAAATATTTAATATAAAGAAAGCCGACTCTGTGAATATCATCACTTTTTGTTGGACCCGACAACTTTTTTTACTTTTTTTACAATGTTTTTTTTGTTGATATTATTTAGTTACTGCGAGGAAAGTGAGAAAAAATAAACAAAAGTTTGCGCAGAGATCACATCCGAATAAGTTTCACTGCTTTGATAAGGATCAAGGATTATATTGTTTCCATGTAGTTGAAGACCTATCCAATTGCATTATCAAACGTTTTGTGTGAAAACCACTGAAAATGTTTGGTTATCTTTTGGGTGAGAAAAGAAATCTACGAACTCATGTAAAATCTTTGGAGAAGATTTGGCTTTGATAGGATTGCAAAACATCTTCCGATGCATACTGTTTGTTCCAGGCTGATAAAAGTTTTTTGTCAGACTCGGTGATATCCCCCGGAAGTAGTCATACATCTATCATCTGCTATGTAGTTTAGGTTAGGTGGGAAGATATGTGCTAGCACATAAACCGCTACCCGGGTTCGTTGTGATCTCTCTGGTCCCAGTAGCCCTGACCAGAATAGACTTAAGGAATCTTAACAACTTTTCGTCAAACGCCTTAAGGCACGTAAAGTTTGTGGCAAAACTAATGAATCTTATACCCAACCGCAATAGCCTTAAGGTAAGAGAAGTTTGACAGCTAAAAAAGTCAAATATCGGCCGTCAAATACTCATCAAGAGAGTGTAAATTAAAATAAATTTTTCTTTTTTAAAGTGGAGTTAACTATAAATCACAAGTCTGAAGTCACAAAGTACAAAAATTTCGGAAAATCTGTGAATAAATGTCGAACGCATAAGTTTGCTTAAGTTTCTACGCTCAGAACCGTACACTTAAGTTTTAACGAAAGTTTGTAAAAGTCAACGAAAGATGCCTTAAGTCCATTCTGGCTGTCTACGTGCATTTCTATACAGTCGTAGAAAAACGTAAGCTGCCTTAAGGTGCCTTAAGTCTATTCTGGTCAGGGCTAGTACAGTCGCGGTCAGCAGAACACTACTGCTTCAGGCAAAAACAAACTGTCATGTCTGTTGGCGAATGCTCAGCCGTTGACAGTTGTGATCGGCAATACCAGCCAGACCTTAAATCAGGGGTTCTCAACTTTTAAAACAGTGCGGCCTCCTTTTTAAGTTGATTAATTTCCCGACCCCCTTCAATTATAAATGGTGTGTATTTGCGCGCGCAACCTGTGTAAAGTTTGCGGAGGGGGGGGGGGGGTTGTGGGACTTGGGTTCGCGAGCATTGGAGGGTTGACTGCGAGACAGTCAGAGAAATTTTGATATTTTTGGCTGGTAGAAAAAATGAACTTTCCAGTTTTTTCAGTGATGAAAAGTGGTTGATAAAGCGTGTCTATTTACCAAACATCTTCTCTCACCTCAACAGTTTGAACTTATCCATGCAAGGACAAGACAATGAGTAAAGGCATTTATAAAAAAAAACTTACTGCTTGGAACACACGAATTAAGAAAGAAGACTTTGAAAATTTTCCGCTTACTCAAGAATTTAAAGAGTTTGTTTCGAGTACCAGTTTAAAGAAGCGTTTAACATTTTAATACCATTGGCCACATCCTACAATTGTGAGCAAGATTTTCCATCATGGTGAATTTAAAAACAAAGTCAAGAAATCGTTTTACACTGGAAAATCACATTATTTTGTGTGCTACAACAATAAACCCAGCCATTCAAAAATTACAAACAAAAGTTACAACCAACCTCAAGTTTCTTATTAACTGAATTGAAGAAAGTTGTAAGTAAAAGCTTGTACATTTTGTGTGTCTTTTTTTCAAATAAATAACAAGACCTGTAGCGATATACTCTTCATCGCGCCACTAAACAATTTACCCATCGTACGGCGCAAATCTTGCAGTGTGAAACCACCCTTATTGCCACAGGGAAGAGATAACTACCTACCTATTACTGAAAACTTTACAATAAGTAATAGAATCTTGCATATACGGAATGAAAAAGTAGAGATGTTGAGTAGCAACCAGATGATAGTCCTTTAAAAAAAGGAAAAACCATTTGAGAAGTTCCTTTTCTGGTTTATCTTCAATTGCAATATAAATCCTAGTTCATATATTGAACTGGAATTGCGGTAAGGAAGTACGAAGGACCCGGGCTGCATAGACACCTACTAAGTTTAAGCGGGCCTTTTTTATCCTCTAGTGAGAAACTTTAAGCCAAGGTTTCTTTCATAATAAATTGCACATGATGCATTCCAAGGAGTATGAAGTAAGGTGAAGATATCGTTTATTATGAGTTTAATCCACCAAAAAAGTTTGCAACGTATAGAACGGAGCCACGGTCGAAAAATGAATTACATATGTTATATTTTCTTAGAACCTTCTGAAATACAAATTCTAAGTTAGTGCTTTAAGAAGAAGCCCCTTTTAAATTCATCTTTTTCGGAATTAAATGAAAAATATATAAGAAGAAGATACGTAGGAAGACGTCGCCAAAAAGTACATGGTAGTAAATCACAACCAGTGCAGACAGCCTCCATACGAAATCCAAGTGTACGAAAATAAGAATCCACTTAAATGCAAGCGATAAGGAAGAAATTAATCTTCTATACGTCTATTACATCCACACTGTTTGGGATTATATGGAGGAGAGTGAGCAGGTTCCAAATTATGGATAACGACGTTGGATATCCTCGAACAAACGAATTCGTTAGCGAAAAACTATGATAATATCGTCCGACTTGGAACATTTATTTTTTTCATCATTCTTAAGAATTATGAAAGTAGGTCGATCGGAAATCTTTTTTCTCCTACATTTTTGAAACTTCTTTAGCGGCGAGTGAAATTTCAAGGACGCGTCACGTTTAAGCACATTTCGTTACACGATAGAGAAGAAAGATATTATGTAGATACAAAACGATGAAACGAAACTCGATGAAACGATGAAACGAAAAAGCGACATTGCGAGAGAGTGGTATTCACTTTTGACTACACTCATAGAATTTGAAATACTACTCCTATCTCTTCGCCCTCTTCACCTATCCCTTTTTAAACCACTGATTTCCCTCACCCCTCCCTCACCCCTTACTTTTCTTCTTACACCCCTTTCTCCTAACTTCAACCCTTCACCCCCCCCCCACTGTATACCCCCCTCTGTGTACCTTTATCATTCTACCCCTCACCCTACATATTGTTTCCCCTTAAATCCTTTCTTTATCCCCTTACCCCCACCTACTCTCTACCCCTTTCCCCTCCTACATAACATTGAAAAACTCAGAAAATGCAAATTTTGTATTATTGTATTTATTTTGAAATGCTCTCTCTCTCTGCCTCTCACATTAAATCTCTCTTATTCTTTCTTTATTTTTCAAGAAGTTTCACTTCTATCATGTGCACGGTGATGCACACGCTGTTTTTATCTACTATTAAGTCTTATAAGGATACATTTTGTTCCACCCTTCGATATAAGACTAAGGGATTATATGGTACATATAACTTTAACTTTGATTTTTAGAGCTAAATTCCTAATCTGCGCTAGACAGACTGTACTTCAGTTATCGATAAGAAACTTTTATGACACTTCTCGGAGTAAAAGCAGTAACTTAGTGTGTGAAGTTGAAGACATTTTAGGACCAATCAGAGAGATATAAATACTCGAGACGTCAACACGCCGTTTTTGTTTCGTGAAATAATTCATTACCACACATTTAAGAAATTTTTTTTTAGAAAAACCAATTGAAATGAAGGAGCCAGCGCTATCTTTTCCACCATATATAACTAAAATTACCCAATCATTCTTGAGCAACAGGTCATTTATTGTCAAACTTAAATCGCAATTATCCACTAAGGTCGTTTCTCAATTCCTTGCTAAGTCTACATCTACGTCTATGTTGACGTCACAGCATAGCGTTGCTATTATAACAGTTTAGAAAAAGCTCGAGATGGATCAGCTAATGCTTATTTGACACTGCAAAAATCAAAAATTTGAATTTTTTTTAAGTTTCTTAAGCTTGTATTACACTGTTTGACCAAGTGTTCATACAGTGTAATACAAGCTTTCGATTGACTGATAGCCAAGACACAAACCAACAGAAATCTAGAAACACTTTTTCTAGGTCTGACGTCATAATTTCGTCATAACTGTTATAACTAGACGTAGACGTAGACTTAAGCAAGTAATTGAGAAACGACCTATATATTCAGGTCGTTTCTCAATTCCTTGCTTCGTCTACGTCTACGTCTATGTTTACGTCACAGCATAGCATTGCTATTATAACAGCTTAGAAACAGGATCAGCTGATACTTATTTGACACTTCAAAAATCAAAAATTTATTAAATTCCATAGAAAATTTTTAATTTTCTTACGTTTGCTTAGAGTGACTGATAGAACCGAAAATGAATTTAGACACAGCTTTGCTACGTCTGACGTCCACTTGTAGTGGATCTGTAAGACATTCATTCTAGTGCGCTGAATCAGCCAGCTTATCATAGACTCGAATAATGTCAACACCATTTTTTAAATGAAGACACCAGCTCGTAGATACGCCCACAACTGAAATTGTAAACATAACTCCAACATGCGGTAAACGTAAACATTAATGTACGATCGACCCGAGCACATTTTGATGACATGAATATACAACTTGTGTGCATATGGTCAACCCGATGTACGAATTTCGTTAAGACATAAATCTGGCCGGCGCGTTGTGGCTGTAAGGCCCGGACTACATGGTCCGTTTTTTTCCGATCCGGAGAAAAAAGGCTCCGCCTTCCGGAAAGAATGAAAACCATGTCCCATAGAAATGTATGAGATTTTGGCTCGTCGACTACATGACTCCGGAAAACCGGACGTCCGGAAAAAAATCTGAGCATGCACAGGTTTCTCCGGATGGTTGATCTGGAATTTTTTGGCATATCCAGAATTAAATTTCAAGAACATACAGAGTTGTATGAGCTCGACTACAAGTGGGTGTCCGGAATTTTTCCGCGTGGTTTTGTCACTCGAGTAGCAATGCTCAATTGACATGGCCGGTTCAGAGTCGTGTAGTGCTGTCCGGAATCGGTTTTTTCCGGAGTCGAAAAAAACGGACCATGTAGTCCGGGCCTAACACGATCGCAAGTCAATAACTTGCTAGCCAGTACGTTATGAATGCAATATGATCGCAAGTTATTAACTTCAACAATTTATTAGGATTTAGTTTAGTTTAGTTTATTTATATAGGAACATATATAGTACTACAAGATTGTACATCTTATTTAAAAGTACCAATAAAATCAAAAAATAGCGATGACAATTTTTTACTTAGCTGACTATGGAATATTATCTACATCAGTGCATGACAGATGGAGAGCGTTCGATAACTGAATTTTGTTATCGATCTGTTAACGCTAAGAATTTTTAGATATAAGGAAAAACTTTGGGAAATAAAGTACACTCGATTTTAGAACGTTACGCTGCGCGTTTATTTATTAATACATAATGTCACTCGAGATAGGCTTAATTGCAAACTTGTGCCGTTAGCCATCAATCATACAAGGAGTTTAAAAAGACTTAGAAGAAGACTTCATAGGACCAACACATATCGAATTAATTCTACTTATGCAGCCTCTGCCCGAAAACAGCCTCTGCCCGAAAACCGCGTCAGGATTTTTCAATATTCAACCTATAACTTGGTGAAAAGGTGTATAGGCTATAAACATTCAATCGCTTAAAGACTATTCAGTATATTTCAAAATTCCACCACGATGACCATTATGCACGTTTTCACGATTTCTTATATATCTCTTACGTCTGATGAAGTATTGAATAATGGAGTGCTGTTAAACGGTTGTTTTTACAAATTACACCTTATCTCTTCGGTCCGATGAGATATGTATGTATATCGGAATGAATCAAGAATTTCAAGATTTTTTCAAATTAAGCCATCATGGGAGTGAAAAGAGTTCACTCACGAATAATTTACATTTATCAACATTTTACATTGAAAAAAAAGAAATAAATGTCGATAGATATTGATTTGAAAAATAAAAATTCTTAAGTTTATAAATTTACTCGCACTTATGGCTCGCTTGACTAGCTATTCGCCTGTAGTAGTACTACGATAACTCCCACTATGAACTTCATCCACCTAGCCAACAAGAAGCCATGAAATATTGTAAGGTCGGAAGGTTCGGAAAGATTTGTCTTACCGAAATCTTTTAGATATCGGTTGGAAATTTATTACAGAAATTTCGCAACGATTTCGGACAGAATTCAAAAAGACATGTTTTCTTTATGATGGTTTCTGGTTACAATGCATGAGTAGAAATTGTCCCGCGTTCCATTAAGAGTGCGATTTGAATCGCAAGCCTCGCTCGCTCACATCGTAAGTGAAATCTTTTTTGAAATTGAATCAAAAAATTTAAACGAAACTACGAATATAGCTTACAATCTCATATATATTTTGTAACGACTCAAGTTCCGGGGTATGCTCTTTGGGTGCCAGTGTCCGCTACAAAATATTTATTTCTTGGTCTGAGACTTCACTTTATTTACTAGATGTTATAATTGTAATTCTATTATTAAATTCAATTTCATTTAATCCATCTGTCATAGGCGCGCCGTGGCCTAAAATCTGGCAGGGGCCGAATGGCTCAGAACATACGACTTTTTCCGAAAGGCACACATGCTTTTCATACAAGTTCGTCCTTTTTGTGTTCACAGATTGGGTAATCGTACGAATAATTAGTCTTAGGCTACGACTTTGAAATGTTTGTAATGTCTCGGTACGACCCCGTATACCAGTGAGCTGCACTGACTGAGGAGTACCTTTGGGTTACGGTTATTTGATTGGACTCTGAGCCTAATGTCAGCATACATGCATGAGTATGTTGATTCGGTGAAAATTTTTCCAGTTCATTGAGCTGAGTGACCGCATTTTCACCAGTTCTCTAAGCTGAGAAAGTGCGCCCAAATGGGGATTTCTTCTACAACCACGAGTTGGGAAGGAACCGCCCATTTTGCATGAAGGCACTAAATCTATTATTATTATTATTACTATTATTAATACGCTGGTTTTCCAATGATGATTTGATTTGATGTTTTTCTTAACTGGTACAAGGATGAATTGTCTTTAAGAAAACCGATGGGAACATCATACTCGTATGCTTGTGACCATGGATTTAATAGCGAAGTAGTTGAATACATTTTTGACATCTTACTTTTATTATGGCCCCCAGGGGACCATATTACCAACACATTATATGATATTGTTAAATTGGAGTCTTGATGAAAAATATAGTTTATCTCCAAGTTTTTTGCCATTTAATTTAACTCAGATTATACAAATTTAAACCAATGAAATGAAAACTAGGTCATTTATGTGACCATCTGCGAAAAACACGAAGTTAAAAGGGGAAAAGTCAATATTTTTAACTTTTTTTTTTAATTTTGATAACTATATTCTCTATCCGGTACGACCGTTTTTTGTCCCTTTTTGATTTTTCTTTCTTGAGAGGATTTTAATCGTTTGAAATCGTTTTTCGTTCATGCAGTTTGGCGTGGACAATACGCCTGCATCTTTCGCTGTCTATCAGCGAACTAATTTTGATTTTAGAGAAAAAAATAGTGTTATATGTTTTCAAATTATTTGAAAGGCATAACTATTAAGAATCAATAATTTTTTCATTGATTTATCTTCTAGAAATACCAATTAATTATACTATCTATGATACTTTTCAATGAAATGTGGTCTTCATCCGTAATTCTTGCCAAGAAAATCGTGATAAATTGCTTCAGTTTGACTTCATATATTATTGACAGAAATGAATTTTTTTTAAAATTTTCTTTATGGAAGGCCTTCTTTAAGATTTTTTCTAGCATTATATTAATGAAAATGACATGTTAATTATTCAAGAAAGAGGAAATATCTGTTTAAAAAATTCGAATTTACGCATTTTTTTGCTATTAACATGAAATATTTGTAAGAAAACAGTCATAAATCATCAAAATTGGTCATACCAGACTCAAGTCTTGTACTGTAATATTTTGTAAGATTGATAATACAGTAGGTACCGCTTATTGTAATCACTTTTGCACCAGCCAAAAACAATAACATTACTCGGATAACAATAGACGAACGAAAAACGAACGTTTGTGGAGAATGGTACCCAACTGTTTTGATAACAAAATCCGGGTTATATCATTATCCCAGATTAAAATAAGCGGTATCTATAGAGAATTTTCTCGATTTTCGTCGCAATTGTCACTTTTGCAATATCTGTTTTGCACTTGTTGCCGTCGAGAATATTTTTCCGCAAAACCTACACAATTTTAGTTTGAAAAATATGTAGGTACTTACGTTAAATATTCTAATAGAACGAATATTCCAATTTTAGAATTTAATTCCGATTATCTACGGTGTAGATATTCCTACCTTTTCGTACGTTCTTGATCTTCCTTGATTATTGTGAATAATTTCTTTAAATGTTTATTTGCTTCGATTAAAAATCACCAAAAATCTTTCTTGTTCTTTTTATGAAATCGTAAAAACAACTGATTTTCATTTCATTTCTTTCCTAACCGACCAAAGCTGTAATAAGTTCATTCCAGACACCCCTTCTAACTTTTCTAACCGAATGTGCAACAGGTGCAGATACACACACACTCCCTCTTTCAGAGGAAATCATAAGCACATAAGTATGTTTTCTTATGTGTGCGCGATGGCCTTCCATTATTCCAAAGTACACTCATACCTCGATATACGGCGTAGATATGCCGTATAAAGAGCGGTCGTATAGCGAGGCATGAGTGTGCTTTGCAATGTAAGGCATCGTGTACACATAAGAAAACGCTCGCTATGCGGCCGCTCTTTATACGGCATATCTAGGCAGTCTATCGAGGTATGAGTGTGGGACTATTCCAGAATTCATGAAAAAGTGTAAAACCACTTCACATCCACTTACGGGTCGAATGTCGAAAAATCTTGAAAACACTTTCTGGGAAAGAAAGGAAAGAATTATTTTTCTGGAAGGTGGCCGAATTATTTTTCTGGGGGGGGGGGGGGGGGGTCCAAGCTGGTGTCTGGGGGAGGGTCCCGGCCCCCTGCCCCCCCACGGCGCGCCTATGCCATCTGTCGTTCCTTCTCCGTCTCCATCTTACGTGTTGTGCTTGCTCCGCTTGTCCTGTGAGTTGTTGCTCGCCTTGCTGCTCAAGTCTTATACGCTGATGATCGCCTTCGCTGCTCCACGTGATTCGACCTGCATACTGTGGTACGACTACGCTCGTCTTTCCTTGACCTTCTTTGCCCTCTCCATGTCTTCATCTCTGTGTGTAACCCCTACGTTTTGGGCCCTCCCTGTCTTCGTCTCTCTGTGTTGTCGCGACGTTTTGGCACTCCCTGTCTTCGTCTCTCTGCTTCCTGTCTTCGTCTCTCTGCGTGTGGGCTCTCGACTCAGTCGGCTGGTCATAGTTTAGCGTAGTCAATACCCTCTGGACAAAAGCCGCGCAACTGATATTTCGTCGTGCGAAAATGCCTCGATTTCCCCTCGATGAGTGACGATTTTGTATGGGAACCGAGCCATGACGTCACTAATCGAGGCAAAATCGAGGCATTTCTCATGACGAACTGTCATATGTGCGCGGCTTGAATTTAAGTTGGCGCTGGCGTAGTTCATCGAGACTTCTCGAAACTAGTGTTACTTGAGTCGCTGATCGTCCTCTCGTCTTGCCTACTTACATCTTGTACGTTATTGCCATCGCCTTGGCTTCGCTGCTTGCGTCTTGTGCGTCGCTGTTTTAGTCTTAAGAGCCGTACAGAATGAACGCAATCGGAGTCGGATCGAAACGTCAAAATAACGGAGGGGGAAAAACCAGTTTCAAATGCATGTGGTTGCATGTAGCTAAACAGAATGAACGCTAAGCGTCGGAGTGAGTCGCAAGTAAGTACGCAATGTTTAAAAATGATCGCAAGTGATCGGATCGACATGTCAAATATGACATTATCACAATCTACAAAGCACTGTATTATTTAAAAAAGAAAGTAATACAACGGAAAATGCAAGAGATTTCGATGAGAATTAAAAATAATTCACTGATTTTCGCGTTCATATCAATTTCGCTTTGATTATTGACACTAAAAGAACTCAATCCGGCCATTGTGTTCATGTAGCATTTACTTGCGGCTTACAGCGATCCATTGCATCTCGTTGCGACATTTTGACATTTCGATCCGACTCTGATTGCGTTCATTCTGTACGGCTCTTTAGCCTCTGTTGCTTGCGTCTTCTGCGTCGCTGCTGTAGTATGGCCTAAGTAACACAGATCTCTGTTTATGGGTTCTTGCAACATTGTTACAGAACTTTCAACAGCAATTTGGCTCCGATGGAACAGTGAAACAACCACATTACAGAGTTTTTACAACGTTGTGAAGTTAAAAATGGGAGATAGGATGCAGCTGTGAGGACGTTGTAGCAAACCACCGAACAACCTTAAAACAGCAAATAAGTTGCCCTGACTAAGTCTTCTTTTAAACAGCAAAAAAGTTGCGAATGAGATTCGAAAATAACGAAATAAAAAGAGAAAAAAGTGAGTTCAGTTCCTTTTTTCTTACACACACCTTTTTTATTAATTTTTTTTCCCGCTCGCCGCGGCGCTACTACTACAAAAATTAGATCAATTTTTTGAAGTGAAAACTTCTTTAGCGACGTTGTGATTTGAAACTCGATGAAACAGAGAGATGAAACAGAAAGATGAAACAGAGAGATGAAACAGAGAGATGAAACAGAGAGATGAAACAGAGAGATGAAACAGAGAGATGAAACAGAGAGATGAAACAGAGAGATGAAACAGAGAGATGAAACGATAAAATAAATAAAAGAACACTTCGTACATGGCTTCAGTACTTGCTTCAAACTCCACTCTATGTTTTGTACAATATTAAAATTGATGAAAGCTTTTTCAATGATGATCACAATATTGATGAAATTAATCGAGACGACATAAGTGAAAATATACCGATTGAAGACAGTCTAATAGCACAACAACAGACTCTGATGTGGAGTGATGACGAGTATTTACGAATTGCACCTGGACAGTAGAGTCACTGTATAAGAACTAACAAAAACATCCATTATCATGAGTACGGACAATGACCACTTTTGGTACATATTTAGTAGTCTAAAAACCTGCGAATTTAAAAAATCACAGGTTTCTTAAATGGCATAGTTTAGTGTGTATACGTGTAGCAGATGGATTTTGATTGACGTTTCACGGAATCGAGATATGTCTCATGAAATGTCAACTAAATACAGCGTTTATCCACTTTAGTGGAGATCCTTAAAATAAAAAATCGAGGCAACTGCAAACAAAATTTCAAATGCAATGGTTTCAAATGAAACACACATATTCCGTACTCAAGATAATGGATGTTTGTGTTAGTTCGTATGAAGTGACTCTACTGGACAATATAATCTTCCAAAATGTATAATTTTTGATGAACATGCTGAAGAACTTTCTTTCCCATCGATTTATTTGGGTCATTTTCGAACATTCAAAGAGGGAATAAATGCGACAACATTCTCAACAGCGACTAGTGAATTACGAAGATCTGACCGGCGTGCAGTTACTCCGTATCATTTATTGTACGTTGCTATGAAAATTATGAGGTTAAGAGTTCGTGATTCACTCACTATTGCATTCAGGCATGTGGGGAAAAATACCAATATTACACGGCAGCAAATTGAGTCAGACGAATATATTAATAATTGTATCGAAAGTAATTTGGCTTTCCTACGATCAATACCAAATTCTCTTTGGTATTGGAGCCAACGAAAAAAAAATCTTTTCGCGATGATTCGGCAATTGGGAAAACCTACGATGTTTCTCACTCTAAGTGCCAATGAAATCGGGTGGAACAATTTACTACAATTACTGTACAAATTGAAAAATAATGGATCTGAAATTTCAACTGAAGCAGCTGCGTCACTGGATTATATATCAAAGACTACACTTGGGAATGAAGATGCTGTGACTTCTGCAATATATTTCAATAAAATAGTCAATATATTATTGATTATACTCCAATTGAAGAAAAATAGCCCATTTGGGAATTACCATGTTGTCAACTATTTTAAACGTATTGAATTCCGACATCGTGGTAGTCCACATGCACACATTTTATTGTGGCTGAATGATGCTCCATTGGATCAGTTAGAAAATCCCTCTTCGTTGCAAATATTTTTTACGGGCCCCGCTGGATGTGGCAAAACGTTTGTGATCAGACTATTGATGGAAATTTATAATCGATATTCTGAAAACGATGAATTTTGCAACGCTTATATCACTTGCGCTTCAACCGGTAAAGCTGCTGTGGCTATTGGTGGGACAACGATACACACTGCACTAAAGATAAGTCTTTCAAAGTTACTTCCTTTGTTAATTGAAGTAGCACAACAATATAGATCACTGTTTAAATACGTTCGCGTATTAATTATCGATGAAAGCAGTATGATTGGAGCCGAGTTGTTGTCTCAAATAGATTCGAGATTAAAGCAAATCACCGGTAATTTTCAAGTGAATTTTGAATGATTAGATTTAATTTTGATTGGCAATCTACGTCAACTACCGCCGGTTCGCGCTACTCTGATTTACAAGCAAATAAAGCAATGAATAACAGGTCCAACATTATGGCGGGGGTTGAAATTCTTTGAACTAAGCGAAGTGATGCGACAAGCCAATCGAACTTTTTTAACAATCTTAACAAAAATTGGTGATGAACAGCTATTAGATGAGAACGAATTGAAATTAATTGAATCACGATTTTACTCCAAAGAAGAGGCTGATAGAATTTGTCCGGATGGTACACGATTGTTCTTTGATAATCATTCAGTTGCTAAATACAATAATAAAGTCTTAAATTCTGCTGTCGAAAAAGTCATTTCAGAAGCAACAGATGTATATATTGGTTGTCACAATGCTGAACAGCAAACTTCAATGCGTCAAAAATTACATAAAATGTCAACTATTGATACAGGAGGTTTGCCTTATGAAAATACATTGGTTATCAATAAACCATACATCATAACAACTAATATCGACGTGTCAGATGGATTGGCGAATGGAGCGACCGGAAAATTGATTTATATCGAATATAATGACAAAGAAGAGATAGGTCGTTTATGGCTGGAATTCCCTGGCTCTCCCAAAATCGGATCGCCTGTCGCAGGCGGATCGATAAGACCTCTTCTACCTTTGCCACAGAAGGCTCGCTGTCCACTGGCTGTGGGAGCCTCTTTCTCGTGGTTCGCTATATACTATATATGACTATATATTCGCGAGAACATTTGGCGTCTGCGAATTATATCGTTCTTCGCTATGTTATTCTTATGCTCTATGTATGTGTAATTCATGTTTATTCTTATGTTCTATTTATTTTTAATCCATTTGTAACTTCGTATGTTCTGGTGTTTGTGGCTTTAGCAGTTGGTGTGGGCGGAAATTTGACACAAAATTTCCGTTCTTACAATTTTTCCGTCGTACTTCGAAACGAAATATGGACGATATTTTCATACTGAAAATCTTTAAAATATCGTTATGATATTTTTATCAGAATTTGATACGAAATATCTTTAAGATATCGCTACTATTTTTCTATCAGAATTCGATACGAAATATATCTTGGTAGTTGTTACGATTTTTCTTTCCCAAGTCCCCGTGTCAATGATGTTTTATAACATCGATGTTTGAAATAAACGACATCGATGACGATGAAACCTCGGTAAAAAACATCGATGTGATAACTTAAAAAAAAAGCGGTTGTGAGGTACAATTTGAGGACATAAAAAAGAATCTGCCAACAGTCTGGGAGCAACTTTATTATTTTTCCGCCAGAAGTTCGGAACGTGTTCAATTCTGGGATGCGGTGTATGTTACTATGTGACTGAAAACGTAACAAAAAGTTCGGGAAGCGGTTAGAATAGGGTGTAGCATATGAATTATATAATTGTCATATTCCGGGATGCGGTCTAGGGGTTGAAAAAGAAAAAGCTTAAAAATAGATGATTATTAAACAAGCCCGTGGATGTGACAGGATATTCAATATCTGTTCAGAACTAAGAGATAAGGTGGAATTCATGGAAAAGTTTACACCCTCTTAGAGGTCAAATATCAAAAAATCTTGAAACACCTTTCTTCGTATTCATATGAAGAATCCGTAGAATAAAAATGAGTTCAATATTTGGAAAGACCTAGTATATATGACGAAAATCATGGAAATATATGCATTTCTTTTTACTAATAATTTTTTATTACCACCTTCCGAACGTCAATGAATATTCGATTTTTCGTTCATCAGAAGTACGTTTCTAGTTGATTTACATATACACACCGAGTTTCAACTTTCTTGCATAAGCCGTTCTAAAGTTAGGAAAAACACCACCCACCTCCGTACCATACTACCCTAAAAAAAATTATTACACGAGATATCGTAATCTTAAGTATTTCAACCCCCACCCGCGTACGCCACTACCCCACCAAAAAATTTGATTTCAATCTACTCTCCTAGTATAACTACAGATATACAATATGTTAAGTTTTAATTGCTTGCCATTAACGATTTAAGAGATATGGACTTTAAAATGTTTCGATTTCGGCATTTTTGCGTTTCGGAGGCATTTTTTCCCCCTCCACTCCCACACCCCTTCACCCATACCACAATTTTTTTTTGCAAATAGGTCCACTATCAAAGCGCTATAGAAATTCCAAGTTTCAGCCTTTTACCATAAGCGGTTGCTGAGATCTAGAAACCTAAATTTTTCGTATTAAAGGCTTCCCCCACCTTCCCCTCCTTCTCCACACCTTGTCCCCACCTTCCCCTCCTTCTCCACACCTTGTCCCCACCTTCTCCCATCTTCCCCCACCTTCCTCCTCACCCTTCAAAAAAAATTCACTCCATGGTCTACCATGTCTATTCAGGAAAAAAAAAACAATTTAAAAGCTCATAGGGCTTAGCAACTTTAATTCCTCAAACGAGTTTACGTACGGCGGACGGCGCACAGACGGACTGCACATCGTGCACATACATGTTCCATCTTATTACAAAACATCGCTGTCGATGTTATTACAAAACATCGCTGTCTATGTTATTACAAAACATCGCTGTCGATGTTATTACAAAACATCGAAGCCAAAACATCGAAGCCAAAACATCGATGTTAAAAGAACCCGATGGTTTTCCAAAACATTGATGTGTCAGAAACATTGATGTTTTAAAAACATTGATGTTTCAGAAACATCGATGTCGATGTCGCAGCTCTAATTTGGACTAGAACTTCTTTTACAAGCAAATTGGTACAAACATAAATCTGGTGACGACTTTACATCCTAAAACTAAGAGACAACGTATTGGCCATACTTTCTAAAAGTAATTCATCTAAAAAGGTTACATCCAACCAATTTTCCTTCTATATATTTAATCGAGATTACGAAAAGAATATACAATATAATTTTACGGTCAACAAAACCTTTTCAGAGAATCTTGAGCTGTACCCAATTTTCTGGGAAAATCAAACCTCCTTAAGTGCAATATCAAAGTATCTTTTAACATTTCCACCTACAGCGTTAAACTTTTGATAGCCATTTTCTTCAGAAGCAAAGAAAATCTACCTATAAATGTACTCGAGAAATCCATGTCTTTCACAAGGAAGCTCCTCGAACCAAAAAAATTCCCCCGTTGCATAAACCTCATATCGTTTCACATCGAAAATTCCCCTAAAATATTTTAGCTATCAAAACAACCTTACCAACCCACCATATTCTAAGCTGCTCTCAATTTCCTTTTCTAAACCAGATGTCGTACATATTTAATGAGCCGGCCTGAATAAGGAAGTAGATGATGGTCCAGATTGGATAAGAGGATTTCAGATTGCCAAACCAGCTCATAGAACAAGACCAAGTCGAAGAAAGAAGGCTATTTGAATTTTGTTGTCACCATATAAACATGTCGTGTCATCAGCTCAGATTCTTTTGGCAGGAACATTTGCATGTGTGTGTACCTCAAGTTGTACAAAGCCAAAGTCGTCGACCTATAAAATTGTCCTAAATGTTTTTGTAAATGAGTCCGTATCCCTATGGAAACTCTACGTATAAGCCAACATACTTTCAAGTGGCAATTCAAGAAAAAAAAGGAAAAGTTTTTCCCTAAGCAAATTGCAAGGCAGAGGAGTCCTTGGCCCATCGGCATATCACACACGTATGTACATGTATGCAAGAAAACTGTGAAGAAAAATTAACTCAAGGAGATGAGAAACAAAGCGAAAAATGATTACAACCTTCCTTTGATGGTAGAGAGGATGCAAAAAAAGGTTCCATTAGGGATGCTTCGATAAAAACAAGGAAAAACGATATTCTATAGATCTTAAATGACTTTAACTTTTAGACATTTAAAAAAGCTTTTAAATTTGTTTCTTAATTGCTTCAGTAATTTGGTATATACGTACCTCAACTTTTTGATCATATGTTAGAATTAACTGATTTATTTTGTTTTTTACTTTGTGTTTTCATTTTTTACTTTTCGTTTTTTAATTTAATTTTTAAAATACATTTGATCAATTAGTTGATATAAAATTTTCAGAAGGTTTTTCATTGTTTAATATTTCGTGTAGCCACCTTTTGATTTTAATACAGCTGGAATACGTCTTATCTCAGCTTCATTTTAGGAGTCCTTATTATAGCCGGCCAAATCTCGTTTCAACTCACCCTACTCTGGGATGGGATTTAAGTCAGGAGATTGTGGAGGCCAGTCCAAAACCTTAAATCCCTTTGTTGAAAACCAATGCTTTGATATTTTGGCCGTATGTTTGGGGTCATCATCTTGTTGGAATTGAACATCTTGAACAGTTCTGCCCCATTTCTCCAGACTTCCAAACAATATCAAGTATGTGGATATAATCCTGGGCTGTCAAACGTCCTTCAATTTTTTCAATCATTCCAACCCCTGCGGTGATCATGGAACCCCATATCATAATTGAACCACCACCAAATTTTAAAGTAGGGCATACATGTCGTTCCATCAAAGGTTTATTCGCTTTTTTCCACGTCTAGTGACGCTCGTCTGATCCAAATCGATTAATTTTTGTTTCGTCCGACCAAATAACATTAGACCAGTCATTCTGGTCGTAGTTCTTGTACTTAGCAGCAAACGCCAATCTCAATCAAAATATTGGTACACGTAATATAATTCGGATGATGTGCTAACACTATAAACCTGTTAAATTTTATTATGCAATAACAATTATTAAAATTTTTATAGAAAATAAACGATTTTTCTTAGCTCCAAATAGACTTAACATATGTTCACATGGAATAACTTGGTGGGTCGATTGTAGTAAAGTAGTGCATATAAGTCATCTCCTAAGCCTTATACACTGTACGCACTGTGAAGAAGCTATTGTTATATGTTATTTGATCACTGAGATTTTAAATTTTTATTTTACTCACTTTAGTACAATTCGAATCACCATAACGATTCCGTTCGACATTTTTCTTACACGTCAACAGGAAAGGGGGTTTTTTAATACCTTTAGTCCTGTAGCTGCAGGGATGCGCAAAAGGTAGTTGGAGAATAACCAAAGTAATTTAAAAATAGGAAAAATTTCATAATAACTTTTTCGCTTGTGCGTTAGACCGCATTTTTTTCACTAATTTTTATTTTTATATTTATCTAAAACATGAAAACCTTTTTCATTTCCGAAAGAGTTTCAAATGAACGTACTAAGTACATACGAACGAAGAAGTAAAACTATTGTTTCCTCTATATATGTAACTGAATTTCTGCTGAAATGGGAGGAATCCTACCTTACACGGTGAGAGATTGTTTATGAATATTGTAGTGAATTCCGTTCTAAATTCCACATACACGCAGAAGGAACATGTCTTGCCAAAAAAAATATAAAACTTAACAATTTTCGAAAAACTATTCATGACACAGTTTATAACATTCGCATTCGCACCAAGAATGGTGCAACAAAGGGTTGAAAAAAAGGCCTGCAAAAAAGTGGCATTTTTTTCCATAGAAAACAAAAAACGGTTCTCGAACATAAGAACATATGTAGAAGAACATAAGAAACAACCGTGCGGTGTTGGATTTTCAACAAATATCGTCAGACGTTTGAGCCATTGATTTGGAAAATAGAATAAGTCACTTTTTCAACAAATTTTCTTCACCAAAAAAAGGAAACGTAGTAATCTTCCAAATCATCCTATCAATTTCATCGGACAAACCATCGACTGGAGTGACTCTATAAAATATCTTGGCGTGATCCTTGACAAAAAGCTTATCTACAAAGACCATGTTGAAATGACGTGCTCCAAGGTCTCGAAAAGCATTCATGCTCTTTACCCCTTAATTAACAGGAATTCCAAGCTTTCGGTACATAATAAACTCCTAATTTTTAAGCAGGTCATTCAACCTATAATATCGTATGGCGCTCCTATATGGCGTCGTAGTTCCGCTTCTCATCAAAAAAAATTGCAAGTCACAAAGAATAAATGCCTAAAAATACTGTTGAATTTACCCTACGACTTCTCTACTAAACGCCTACATAAGATAGCTAACGTGCATAACATAAAAACACTGGCCGACAAAAGACTTGAGTCCTTTTTAAAGCGATGCCAATATATACGTAACCCGCTGGTTGCATCGTTCCTCTAGATCAGAGGTGTCCAAACTACGGCCCGCGGGCCAAACCCGGCCCGGCAGGTGATTTTAACCGGCCCGCCAAGGTTTTTGAAAATTGTGAGAATGAACGCGAAGGTACCTCATACAAACTTGGGAAGAAAATTCCCCAACAGGAAGTGAAATTATTGCGTTTCAAAACAAGAAAGGAGCACTTCTTTTCTTTTTTATTCAAGCCTATGAAATTAAATTAAATAGAACTTATTTTGTAAACTCAGTCCACAACACAAATACGAAACGGACACAACTAAACAAAATTGTATGGTGTAACATGATGAAGGCCTTCTGGCGCGCTCATTTTTTCCCTATTGGGATTGGATCAGCGACTGTCTCTCTACCCAACACTACTCCATATGCCGACAAATGTTCTTGACTTCACTGGCGTCAACTCCATTTACTTGCCTGCTCGAATGGTAAATGCGCGAAAATTCATGTAATTTACTGAGACTAGATAGAGCAGTTGAGCTCGGGATTTTTTTCTATTGTGTTATAGCGTATTGAAAAATTTGAAAAAATTAGTCGTAGTTTGTCTTCTCAGCCAAATTTATTTAGGAAGGCAAACTCAGAAAACGAAAAATTTACATTATTTAGCAAGAAAGTTGGTTATTTGTTGGGGAAGAAAGTAAAACCCTTTATGGATGGAAACACCGTTAAAGAATGCATGATGGGAGCTGTTGGTGAATTTTATCCAGAAAAGTTGAAACATTTCAAAATTATCAATCAGTCTTTCCCTTAATAGGGGAAGATGGGGCAAGGTGGGCCAGCGAGGTAAAGTGGGCCCCCTTAACATTTCTAGTTTGCAATAGCGCAATCTCTTAGCAAAAAAAAATTATTTGATAAAGCTTCAAGCATTGACCACAATGCACTATAAAAGAAATACACTTTAATTACAGTTCCTCGAATTTTTTCATACTACGATTTTGGCACTATTTGATGTAAATATCAGTGTTTAATAATTTGATCAAAAAAACTTGTTAGCGACAGAGAATTTTTTGCAACAGTATCCTTGAGACCCGGGTACGGATTGTGAAACTTGCAAAGTAAGATTTGATGATTATTTATAAAGTATATAAATTTTAGAGTAGTCTGGGTGGCTTAGTGGTTAGAGCACTTGCCTTCGGCGCACCTGGTACCAGGTTCGAATCTGCTTGGTGACAAGTAATTTTCGAAAATGGTATTGGGTGCCGGACTATCAGTTCACTCAGCTGCAAATGAGTACCTGAGTTAAAATCGGGGTAAAAAATCACGAGAGTGTAGCTGACCACTTCACCTCCTAATGTTCCGTTGGTCTCGTAATGAAGTAACTCTAGCATTACTTCAAGGCCTAGGCCCGATTTGGGCTGTTGCGCCATTGATTATTATTATTATTATAAATTTTAGCAGATGCTTACTATTTAGTGTTCATGCACGGCACTACAACTGGAGCAGATATTTTCAATGAAGTTCAAAACACGTTGGCAAATTTAACTTGGACTGGAATCGACTCCGAGGTGTGACAATTGACGTGGCTGGGCAAATAAGAAAAGCTTGTGAATGTGCAGGAGCATCAGCACCAAAAATCACCTTGAACCGCTTTTATCGGATGCTGAGTGGTTCTGGAAGTTAACTTGTTTTGCAGATGTCGTGACACACGTGAATAACTTGAATTTAAAGCTCAAAGGTTAAAACAACTTAATTTGTGATTTATTCGCGCAAATCAAAGCATTCAGAGCAACGCTGATATTGCTTGAAAGTCAGATAAATGAAAGTAATTTTACACATTTCACGTACTGTGAAGAATTCAATACAAGAACTGAGGAACAATTTCCCACCAGATTTGCAGTAAAAGTCATCGCGGATTTAAAACTACAATTTCAAAAGCAATTGTCTGATCTTGACATAAATTCAAAGGAAATTCTGCTGTTTCAGAATCCATTTGACTGCAATGTTGCCGACGTTTGAAGTCAGTTTCAAATGGAAATAATTGATCTTCAAGCTAACGATCGAATCAAGGATAAATAGGAAGAAAACTTGATTGACTTTTACAAATTTTTGGACGCAAAAGAGTTTCCAAATTTAAAGCAATTTGCTTGTACATTTATTTCTATGTTTGAATACTACCTACCTATGTACATATGTGAACAAACTTTTTCCAGGATGAAGTATCTGAAATCTAAACACAGGGCAAATTTAGCGGATGATCATTTGCAATCATTGCTTCAGATATTAATCCCAACTTTGATGAAACTCTCCAGGAAAAAACACAGTTCTATCATTCCCATTAATGTTTATTGTTGTATCTGTAATTTTCTGTAAAAAAATAAAATTCAATGCAGCTTTACTTAATTGATAAGATTTTTAATTACCATATTTACTTGGCCCCCGCAAGTGGATTTAAATCCCAAACTGGCCCTCACACCGAAAAGATTGGACACCCCTGCTCTAGATCATGCCTTACATTGCATCTTCTTTTTTCACTATATCCTGCAGTTTGTCACGCATTATCATACCCCGGTATCCATGTTAATAACTTGGTAATCCTTTAGTTCTAAGTTAGTTTTAAGTAGCTTAAGTTTAACAGGCAAGGTTTTTGCTCTTTACTTTTCCTTGGCAAATTATAATACACAATTCAATTATTTCTTTTCCACATTGCCCAAGTGCTATAAATTTCACAACTTAGCTGTTAAGATGATAAGTCTAATCTCTAAAACATTATTGTTCTGTTAATGCATTTTGAAATATTATAAATAAATATTGTTTGAGTTTGAGTTTGAGTTTTCAACAAAAAAAATTGATGTGGAATTTTTACGATGTTTTATACAACACGAAGCAACTTTCTGAGAATCTATTAATGCAATTGTTTCATCAAACTTTTAACAAGTACAAGTAAATTTTCCCGAAAGTTGGCATGAATATTTTTCAACATGTTAAAATGCAAACCCTTAAGGCTCCATGTGCACGTTAAATGCGATTTTGATGATTAATGACTGTTTTTACCAATATTTCACGTTAATGGCAACAAAAAAACAAAATAAAATTACACCACTTTATTAGCTGGTATGTAAACTAGGTCATCCATAGAGAAAAAAATCGAAGCTGTATTTGGAAAAAAATGCTATTAGAACAACAATCCTTGAACATTTTTTAAAATTCGGTAATTTCAGGTTTTTTAAACGCGTATTACCCATTTTTGAATAATTCACTTGTCATTTTTTTTAATATAAAGTTGGAAAAAATTTTGAAATTGGTCTTCAATAAATCAAATTTTAAAAAAAAATTTCATTTTTGTTAAAAATTTATGAAGTCAAACTGAAGCAGTTTTTCACTATTTTCATGGCAAGAATTACATAAGAATACCGCATTTCATTGAAAAGTATCACAGAAAGTATAATTAATTGGTATTTCTAGAATATAAATCAATGAAAAAAATTTGATTTCATCAAAATTAGTACGCTGATAGACAGCCAAAGGTGCAGGCGTATTGTCCACGCCAAATTACACGAACGAAAAACGATTTCAAACTTTTCAGGCCTCTATCACCACCCCACATACTATCAGAGGAGTCGTAAAAGTGTAACGTCCTAAACTTTTTCTACGGCGCTAGATTTCCATGTATGCACACGTATAATGAACTGTGACAACACACAATTCTCAGCTCATAATATTTCTGTCGTTTAGCACTTATAGCCAAGTCGCGACGCCAAGGCATGTTCATTGTAAATCGCTATCAACATAACAATGACTACAGCCGACGAAAACGAGTTTGCAGTAGCCTCTCGGAGTTGAAGCTCACCTCAATGGGTTAAGTGTAAGTCCACCATCAAAGGCAAGCGAGCAGCGTGTCTGATACTTGGTGTAAACAGTATCAGTTCAGACAGTATACATTCTAACCGGAACTTTAACTGACATATTTTCATACAAAACTTGCAGTTAAAGTTCCGGTTAGAATTTAACTGACGATCATAGGAACAGGACTAAGTATGTCCGTGTAACCCTGCGTCTTATAAATAAATCATAAATTCTATACATACAATATATATTGGGGACTTGAATAAATTCCAACCGTTTCCCTACAGATGGTATTAACTTAGCCTTATTGCATCGGGTTATATTGCACCCAACTTCATCGTGAATCGTCATCATTAGGCTTGAAATGACAATATATGTATGCTATTCCGCCGAAATGTGAGAACATATTCTTTAGAGATTAGTTTCGACGCCTTGAAAATAAGATTTTTAACATGCAGAACACTCTGGCGCACCAAAAAGTTTGAAGACGAAGGGTTGGAAGCATTACCCGATGAAGATACAAGTCAAATACAAAATGAACTTGAGAGGAATCATTAGTTCATCTAGTAAGTAGTTCATTGTGCAACTGTTGCCAAGTTGACAAAGATTTAAAAGCATTAGAAATGACTCAATGGCAGGTGCCATTCAAATGGAATTCGAGAGACGTCAAACGTTTCTCCAACGGCAAAAAAGGAAAGTTTTTTTTTTAATAACAATTGACTTAATCACTTCATGAAAAATGGGCAACTCCATCCAACTCAAAGAGTCTGGGAAGAATTCCCCATTTGGGTACTCGTTCACAGCTTAAAGAACAGGAGACCATATTGTCATACAGCTCAATGAGCTTGAAAAAATTTTACCGTATCCACATAATCAAATCGTTAAATCGTGTCGTTACCGACTAGTGGCGTAAAACATTGTGAGGAAAGCACGCACTTCAGCATGGACCTCAAAACTGAATATCCATGGTTCTAAACCCATGTTCTGCATTTGGTGGAATCAGCTGGGTGTAGTGTATTATGAGCTCCTCAAACCCAACCATACTGTCACGGGAGATCGCTATCGACAAGTCGAGCACTAAAGGGAAAACGGCCACACTATGAAGAGAAACACGACAAAGTAATTTTTCAGCATGACAACGCTCGGCAAAATGTTGCGAAAGTGGTCAAAACCTACCTGGAAACGCTGAAATACCAATTTTTAACCCAAACGCTGTATTCACTGGATACTGCACCTTGCGATTACCATTTGTTCCGATCGATGCCTTATCAGGCAGAGCAGCACTTCAATTCTTATGAAAATGCCAAAAAATGGCACCATTCGAGGATAGCCTGAAAAGATGAGTCGTTCTTTCGACATGGTATTCAAATTCTGCCAGAAATATGGGAGAAAGTGGTCGCTAGCGGTGGACGATAGTTTCAATGACATGTTCTTTATTCAATTTTTTTCATTTATTTTCTTTGAGAGGCGGCGGGAACAAAAAGTCCCCAGTCATATACATTTGAAAATTGCTTCTATGTTTGTCTGTTCGATGATCACAGGAATACGGCTGAATAGTACTCGTATATAATGAATTTCACTATTTGAGTAAAGTGCGATCGGAGTTAGCTTTGGTAGGACCAGAACCGAATCGGTCTGCCTGTTACCTTTGATAGGGCTGCTATTGGGCGAGTATATCACTCATTGCGAGATGTCAGCTAATTCCGGGTATGCGGCTCACTAGAAACCTTGTTGAGGGACCAAATGGACGAACTTCTCAAACTAACCAGAAAAGAATGCGGTAATCTGGTTGGTGTCGTTATACATATGTATAACTCATAATTTGGTCAGAATAAAAATCATTGACGACCCCATGCGCACTGCTTGTGACGAGAGTAGCGACACAACGGAATATTTTCTTACAGAGTGTTCAGCTTACTTCTGTTGCGAGAAAGCATGCCGTATACATGCATTCTTGCAAAAGAGGGGATGTTTTGAGGATGTCGAAACACCGTTCTTGCTCCTACTTGAGCTCTTGAAATTCGTGAGGAGGACGAAAAACTTCGGGTAGAGACTAGAGGACTCGAGTAAAATCTTTCAATCTTTGCCTGAGTGCTCAAGGAGCATAGCTTTGCTAAGTATCTTCCCCCACATCAAAAACTAACAACAAAGTGCGATATTTATTTTACTATTCTATATACTCTACATGAAATAATAGAGTATTCATATATTTTTATATTTTACACATTTTTCAGACGAGTGGTTTCGGCGGTCTACCCGATGTTACAGAACACTCGAACACTCGCCGATCGATAACGCATCAGGATTCAAACACCAATTCCGAATCTGCAGACGCTGCTAGCATACAAAAAACTAAAAAACAAGTTACACCCAGTCCCTCGAAACGGAAATACTGCATTTTTAGTTTATCAATAGTCACTACATTGATTTTATTTGCTGTAGCTTCGATAATGGTGTATCAATTTGTTTTATTAGCGCCAAGCCGAAATTCGCACGATCAACGACTGAAAATTGTTCATAAAGTACTGAAGGAGATTCCTCTAATTGATGGACACAATAATTTAGCGTGGAATATTCGAAAATATGCGCATAATAGTTTGGAACTGTTTGATTTGAGCCAAGAACTAGAACAAAAAACGATTTGGCATCGACCGGTCTGGTCCCAGACTGATATCCCGCGACTTAAACAAGGATTGGTTGGAGCACAAATATGGTAAGAGATGCTATGTTGGTTTTTAATTTACTTTTATAATATGTACATACTTCAAAATATGTATGAAAAATGAAAAATTTCATATACGCCTGTATAATGCAATGCTCAGTACCTTAGTAAACATCGAAAATATGGACGTCTGAAGAAGTCTTTCAGAAGCGGAGCCGCACTGAGCCACCGCACACACTAGGCACCAAAAGAGAGCCCATATCAATCTCTTCGAAAACATTGTGTAACACTAATCACCAATAAAACATCCTAGATCAATAATAAATGTGACCAGCTTGTCACGCACTATCAACCCCAGATCTTCTAAATTGTCGATGGAAGGACTATCTAACACTTCAAATGCCTCCTTGCAAACGCCTCACATTCACACAAAATATAGGTAATTTCATCCCAAGCATTTAGATCATGGCAGTACCTGTATACGTCAGAGTCAGTGAGCTCCATTCACATAGCATGCGTCCCTAGCAGTATTCCGATGTATTCCGATGAGTAGCTGAAATCTTTGCCTATGCCATGTCAATATTTTCCTAGACTTCTATCTGTCCAGCTTTGGCCGGAATGTCAAAAGTTATAGATTTTCTAAAATTGTGACTCTCCACCAGTGCTACCAGTCGTACGATTTTCATCGTACATGAGTTACGCCAGCCTCCACGTTAATCCCATCCGGCACATCAAGGTGCGCACACATGCTAATAGTAGCAATAGAAGATGAGCCCATCAGGCATTAACAATCAAATAGTTTTAATTTCCTTATTCGACTAACTAAAATAGAAACGACAGCTGCAGCATGTATACAGCCCCCAACGAAGAAGTAACGGAAAACCGATTTTACTTCCGAAACTAAACAATACTCAATGACAGTCTTTTTTTGAGCCAGTAACCATAATTCTGAAACTTGAAGCTGAACTAAAAATCGAAAAAAAAATTATTCTTAAAAAAAATACAAGTGAAGACTTTTCACTAAACTCTCCATTTGTAACTCATGTACAATTTTCCAGCCTTATGTATTATACGATGTACTCATAATGTACATACGATATATCAACTACCTTTTACATATGTCAAAATATCAAATAAATATAACGCAAATAGCGAACATAAATTCTGTTATTTGATAGTTCACAATAATAATAAAATAATTAAAAATATTGCCCAACATGTGTGGTTAAAATGAAGATTCTTAAAAACAGGTAAAGTTTCGTAAAAGCCATGTACCTGTTGTAATAATAGGTGTGTTTTTATGCTCTCCAGAATAGAGCATCTAATCGACAGACGAAAAAAAACGATCCAGGATATTATCTGGAGTACATTTTATTGTTAAGATTTGGCAGCCCTTTCAAGTTTGAAATTAAGTGACATTTCCGTTTCAGTGTATTACATACAATTTGAAAAATACTTTTGAAATTTTTTTAAAAACGGAGCAGAATATTACTGTTTATTTGATTTCTCGGAAGATGAGGAAATATTGAATTACAATGCGGATGTTTTTTCTGCATATTATGAGGAATTGTTCGACTCAAGCTCTTCAGATTCTTCTGAAGAAGATGTCGTTCGTCACTCGAAAGTGAATAATCTTATGAGTACTGCGAAGGCATATAGTGAACAAGACTTTAAAAGTCATTTCAGAGTTGAGAAGTACACAGCAAACTATTTAACTGGTGGGTTCTTCTCATGTAAAGTAAATAAACAGCGATTCGAGAGACACATTTTTTCCACTTCTCACATCTTATTATGGACAAAATTTTATTCAAACAATGCAATCACTCACCTTTTCTTTTCTTGCATATCCATTTCACTTTAATTTCTGTTTTTCCTTTCTTTGCTGCAAAACTTATGGCAATATAACTGTCACCGGATTTGATTTTATTGCAGTTCGGTTGCATTTCTGTTGTGTAAACAAAAATGCTACCAACCATTAAAGTCGAATCGAGTAAAGCGAATTAAAGCGAATTCATCCTAGGCTCACACCATTTCGTTCTCTCCGGAGTAGGATATATACCCTAGTAAAATTAGTGGGTTTACTATCCTGGATGTTGTTGTTGTTTCACGTATACTTATGTTGTACTATCCTACTCTGGAGAGCATTAAAACACACCTAATATTTACTGCAATTCTACGTATAATATTTTAGTTGCTTATACCATACATACGTAACATAGGAACGATCTTTGTACGTACAAAATTGTGTTACTTCTACAAGTGGTGCAACGTATTTGTCCTCTCTTTATCTTAAGTGAAAATAAATAAAAATTTACATTATTTTTAGTCTTTCCGATGTAAAAATCCCCAGCAATACCACCAGCTGTAAGGGTTGGAAGAAATTCAGACAAGTCGTGAAGGCAAAACTTTCAAATTTACCTAACTTGAACCCAAACACTTAAGAGAAGTTGGATGCTAAGGTGAAGACACTGGAAAATGCTTTTAGTGTTGCCTTCAAGGTATCATGTCCAGCAAAATTTAGTAAGAAAACGCTCCCCCGTTGTGGAACGAGGATCTATCGGGTCCTATTCCTGGATGCGGTCTGGGGGTTGAAAAGGGAAAAAACTTAAAAATAGGTGATTATTAAACAAGATCGCGGAAATAAAGAGGTATTCGATATATTATCAGGTCTGAGAGATATGACAGAATTCATAAAAAAGTATACAATCACTTTAACCCCTAAGAGGCTTAGGAGCCGAATTTCAAAAAATCTTGAAAACGCTTTCTAGGTATTCATATGAAGAATCCGTAGAATTAAAAATGAATTCAATATTTTGGAAGAGCTAGTAGATATGACGAAAATCGTGAAAATATATGCATTCTATTTTCACGCATATTTTATTTTTCCCTCCTTCCGAACGCCAATGGATATCAGAATTTTTTTAACCATAATTACTTTTCTAGTTTATTTACATATACACACCGAGTTTCAACCTTCTAAAATAAGCCGTTCTATAGTTAGGAAAAACACCTCTCACCACCGACTACAGTTAAGAAAATTATTTTTTTCCAATATGCCACTACTACAGCTCTATCTAAATACCAAGTTTCAGCTTTATATATCCATAGGTTCTAAAAATATATACATTAAAACCTTTTCTTTTTCAACCCCAAATTCTAGTTTCATTCTCCTAACATAAGCGGTTGCTGAGATCTAGAAATCAAAATTTTTCGTCTAAAACGCTCATTTCTCCTCCCCCATTAAAAGATACCAGTCGTAGAGGTTCGCTCAATCTACCCACCATAAAAATTTTGGTGATAAAACCTCAACGGGTTTGGGAGCTACTTGCGTTCAAACTAATTTGCGTACGGCCGACGGCGTACAGACGGACATTGTTTGGGTTTACTAGTCCTAAAACGTGAAAACACAAAATTTCAGGGTAGCAAATTTTTTTTATGTTTCAGGTCGATCAAAATACTTTATTATTAAAAAATTATAAAGTAAAATTCAACCAAATTTTGTAGAAAAAGGTACCGGGTACCCGCTGTCGGTAACATAATCCAATAAATTTCGAGCGTTCCTACTAAAACACGATACATAACAAAATTTTCATTTTTTTCAATATGTACAAACATACCTACTGACATAAGTATTGAAACTTAAAAAAACTTTAAATTTGTTTGCCTGCATCGCAGTTGTAATAATGTTTTTCGCTATTCACAATTTCGTGATTTTTTTCAAACGTCGAAATTGTGATCTATGATATACTAGAACATGAAAACTCAAAAATTTTCTAAAATTATAGCTATCCACTAAAATTGTGAGTTGATACATACTGTATCCAGAATAGAAATATTATTTTTTAATAGTAAAGTATTGTGATCGACCTGAAATTTCAAAAAAATTTGCTACCCTGAAATTTTGTATTTTTATGTTTTAGGAATAGAAAACCCCAAAAAATCAAAAAAAAAAATTTCCGTCTATTCGCCGGTCGTACTCAAAATAATTTGAAGGTCGTAGCTCCCAAACACGTTGAGGTATTACCATTTATTAATAAATTTTTATGGTGGGTAGATTGGATGATCCTCTACGACTAGTATCTTTTAGAGGGTTACGGGTATGGGGGGGGGAGGGGAGGAAAGCGTTTAGACGAAAAATTTTGGTTTCTAGATCTCAGCAACCACTTACGTTAGAAGACTGAAACTTGAAATTTCTATAGAATTGATTATAAAGCTTGGCAAATAAAGATTGCTTAGAGTAAAATTTTTTAAGTTGGTGGTGGAGCATGGATGTGGAGGGGATAAGAAATTTTCAAAAAAACACGTTGCATATCTCAAGAACAGATAGATGCTCAATTTTTTTTTGTCAGAAGTAGTCCCAATGGAACCATAGCAGGGGATGTGGGTGTAGAAGATGGGGGAGGGTGCAAAGGAAAAAGTTCCGATGTTTAAACATATCTTAAGAACCTTTAATGATATAAAGCTAAAACTTGGTATTTATATAGAGGTATAGTAATGGCATGTTGGAAAAATGTAATTTGCTTAAGAGTAGTATGTTACGGAAGTGGGGGCTGTTTTTCCTAACCATAGAACAGCTTATACTAAAAAGTTGAAACTCAGTACGTATATGTAAATCAGCCAGACAAGTAATTCTGATAAAAAAAATTGAATATCCATTGGCGTTCGAAAGGAGGGCAAAAAAATATAAGTGAAAATTGAATGCATATATTTTCACGATTTTCGTCATATCTACTAGATCTTCCAAAACATTGAATTCATTTTTATTCCTCAAATTCTTCATATGAACATCTAGAAAGAGTTTTCAAGATTTTTTTAAATTCAACCCCAAGGAGGTGTAAAGTGGTTGTATACTTTTTCATGAATTCTGCCATATCTCTCAGGTCTGATCAAATATTTTCCACAGGCTTGTTTAATAATCACCGAATTTGCAGTTTTTTTTCTCTTTCAACCCCTAAAGTGCATCCCTGAATAAAACCCAATTATATAATATATATGAGCCGTTGATTTTGAAAGTGGAATAAGTCCATTTCGTTTTTAAATCGACATTCTTAACGGTTTACGTTTTAACATGTGTAAAAATATTTATGCCACCTTTCAGAAAAATTTACCTAAATTTGTTAGAAGTGTGATGAAAGTTGCTTCGTGTTGTATAGAATAATGTTACAATGTCACAAAAAATATTTTTTTCAAAATAGACTTATTCCACTTTCAAATACAACGGCTCATATGTTATTTTTGGCAGCGGCGTAAGTATTCTAGCGCGACCCTATTCTAACCGCTTGCCGAACTTTTGTTAAGCCCCGTTTTCACGGCGATAGGACTTTCACGGACGTATAGCACGATAGTATGATAGTGTGATAGTGTGAGAGCTGTTGTTTACACGGTGCAATAGTGCGACAGTGAAATTAACAAAGTCCTATTTCCTATATCCTAACAATGTACCTATTTTTTTAATGTCTAATGTCAATGTCAAGATAAAATTATTGCGATACTTCTCAACTATCTCGTCAAGCATGATAGTGCAATAGTGCTATCATGACAGCGCGAAAGTAATTATCGAGAAGTTTTCATGGTGATAGTTATGACGACAGTAATTATCATGATAGCAACTATCGCAAAAACTATCACCGTGTGAACGGGGCTTTAGATCAGTGACATAGTCGACTACACCGCATCTCAGAATTGACCGCGTTCCGAACTTCTACCAGAAAAATAATAAAGTTGCACCCAGACTGTAGGCAGGTTTTTTAAAATATTGCTTGATCAAAAAATAGATGCTCATGTAATAACGAATTACAAAACTATATAGTTGAAAACTATACGTTCTTGAAAAACCGTGTATGGTAAGAAACAGATACATACCTGGTACCATTATTGTATTTATATCTTATAGTAGTATCACCAGACGTACTTTTCTGTTTTCACCTGCTTACACCAGAGGCGCTGCATGCGTTTTCTCTCTTCATACTTTTATCGTTACTCATTTCATTCAGTAAAGTCATGTCTCTCTTTCTGCTGTCGCTGTGGGGCGCATGTGTTTAGTATTTTGCCGATTCGCTCTTTATACTTTTTCGTTACTATCATTTCATTCAGTAAAGTCGTATCTCTTTCCTATAGGTATCTTTCGGGCGGTTTAACGTTTAAAAAAATTTTTATGAATAAATTGGGTAGGCCCCAGAAGTGTCCATATTTTGAAGGTTGGAGGTATTAGGGGCGAGGTGCGAGAAGCGTTTTAGACCGAAAATTTTGGTTTCTAGATCTCAGCAACGGCTAATGCTAGGAAGCTGAAATTTGGAATTTGGTTAGAACTTTGATAGTGGACTCATTTGCGAAAAATTGCCGATATGGGTGAAGGGGTTGGGGGGGGGGGGGGTGAAATAATGCAAATCCGTCCAAAACGAAAAAAAGCCGAGATCGACACAGTCTTCAATTCATATCACCTAAACCGTTAATGACTCAAAATTGAAATTTAATATCTGTAGGTACAATAAGAGAATAGATCGGAATCAAATTTTTGAGTGGGTAGTGACGTTCGGGGTTGGGGTGAACATTTTTAGGATTCGGTATCTAAAGAAGCAATTGCTTTAAAAAAATAAAATTTGGTTTGTGAGTAAAGGTTGATAAATGGATTCTGTTGAAAGTAAAAAATTTTAAGAGGGCGGTGGAGCATGAAAGTGGAAGTGATAACAATTTTTCTAAAAATTCACATCTCATATCTCAAAAACAGTGTAAGTGTAAAATTCTTAAAATAAAAATTTGGTGGGTGTGGGTGAAGAGGGTGGGAGTTGGGGAGGGTGAAACGGTAAAGGTTCTGATTTAAATATCTCGAGAACCTATAAGGATACAAAGCTGAAACTTGGTATCTATTTTAGAGCTATGGTAGTGGCGTGTTGGAAAAATATAATTTTAAATACGGGTATTTTTTCTGTCTATAGAACGGCTTATGCTAGAAAGTTGAAACTCGGTGCAAATCAACTAAAGAAGGAATTCTGATGAAAAGGGGGGAGGGGCAAAAAAATTATCAGTGAAAATTAAATACATTATATTTTCAGGATTTCGTCTGCCTTATTCCTAGATCTGATTGATATCGAAAAAATTTTCACTTTCATGGGCTTGCGTAATAATCCTTTTTAAGCCTCTAAAAACATACATATAAGATCGGTTGAACACATTTTCATGAATTTCGTCACATTTTTTAAAAATGATAAGAAATTGAATTGGTTTTTACTTTCTCGTGTTGTCTTAATATTTATTTATTAAATCGTTAAAAAACCTGTTTCACAATTCCTTCGAAATTCAAATGCCAAGTGGAAATGAAATCGAATGGGTTTGTGTGAGGCTTTTAGTGTACATAATACATATTCCGAAATTCGAATAGTTTCCCATACATGGGCTTATTCAATGTTTAATCGATTAAATATATCTATTTAAAACATTTTTATTTTAAGAACAAAATTAATTTTCCAAGAAATCTAATAATCTAGAAACAACTCATGATATACTCCGAATTTTACCGCTCCCGAACTTTGACCCGATAAATAATAAAAGTTTGGCCAAGATCATTGGCAGACATTATATTTTTAGTACTATTTTGAATTTTTCACATATATGTTTTACTTTATGATTTTAATAATAAAGTATTGTTATCGACTTTTTTTTAAAAAAAAATTTGCTAACCTGAAATTTTTTTTTTACACGTTTTATTACTAATAAACACCAAAAAAACAATAAAAATTTTCAGTCCGTCTGTGCGCCGTACGTCGTACGCAAACTCATTTGAGGAATTAAAGTTCCCAAACCCTAGGAGCTATTAAATTGATTTTTTTTTATGAATAGACATGATAGACCCCTTGAAGTCAGATTTTTTTGAGGAGTGAGGGTGTGAGGGGGAAGGTGGGGGAAGCGTTTTAGAGGAAAAATTTTGGTTTCTAGATCTCAGCAACCGCTTATGGTAGGAGGCTGAAACTTAGGATTTCTATAGAGCTTTGATAGTGGACCTATTTGCAAAAAATTGATGATATGGGTGAAGGGGTGTGGGAGTGGAGGTGGAAATAATGCGTCCGAATCGCAAAAAAGTGGAAATCGACACATTCTTAAATCCATATCTCCTAAACCGTTAATGGTAAGTAATTAAAACTTAACGAATATCTGTAGTTATACTAGGAGAGTAGATTGAAACAAAATTTTTTGGTATGGGTAAGGCGTACGGGGGTGGGGGGTGAAATACTTTAGATTACGATATCTCACAAACCAATTGCACCACAAAAACAAAATTTGGTTTGAGTATAAACCTTAATAGAAAAAATCTGCCAACAATCTGGGCGTAACTTTATTATTTTTCCGGTAGAAGTTAGGAACGCGTTCAATTCTGAAATGCGGTGGAGGCCACTATGTGACTGAAAACGTATCAAAAAGAACAAGATCGTGGAAGTGAAAATCTTATTAAATCTGAGAGATATGGAATAATTTATGAAAAAGTACACAATCACTTTACACCCCCTTAGGGGTCAATTATGGAGAATACATAGAATAAAATTAAATTCAATATTTGGGACGAGGTAGTAGATATGTCGAAAATCGTGGGAAAATATGCATTCTATTTTCACAGATATTTTTTTGCCCCCCTCCTGAACGCCAATAGATATTCGTTGTTATTTTATTCAAAATTATTTTTCTAGTTGATTTAGATATACACACCATTGTAACTTAAGCCATTCAATATATAGGAAAAACACCCCCACTTGTACCACACTACCCTTAGGGGTCGAATTTCAAAAAACCTTGAAAACCCTTTCTAGGTATTCGTACGAAGAATCCGTAGAATAAAAATGAATACAATATTTGGAAGGACCTAGTAGATATGACGAAAATTGTGAAAATATATGCATTTTATATTTATTATATTTACAAATAATTTTTTTTGCCCCCTTTCTGAACGCCAATGAATATTCAATTTTTTCTTATTACAATTACTTTTCCAGTTGATTTACATATACACACCGAGTTTCAACTTTCTAGCATGAACCGTTTAATAGTTAGGAAAAACACCCCCTACCCCCGCAGCATACTACCCCTAGAATCAATTATATTTTTCCAACATTCCGCTACTATAGCTCTATCTAAATACCAAGTTTAAGGCTTATATCATTACAGCTTCTCAAGATATAAGCATCGGAACTTTTTCCTTTTCACCCTCCCCCACCCTCCCCCTCTACACCCTTAACCTTTTCCCTACTAGAGTTTAATTAGCGCTACTTCTGGTAAAAATTCTAAGCATCTATCTTACACTGTTCTTGAGATAAGAAATGTGTTTGATTTGAAAAATTCTCATCCCCTCCAGTTCTATGCTCCACCTCCCACTTAAAAAATTTTACTTTAATCAATCTTTATTTGTCGACTTTTATACCCAAACCGAATTTTATTTTTCTAGAGCAATTGGTTCATGAGATATCGTAATCTAAAGTTTTTCACCCCCCACCCCCATACTCAAATTCCAAAATTTTCCTTGATTCTGTTCTCCTAGTATAACTACAAATATTTTTTAAGTTTGAATAGTGTGCCATTAACGGTTTAGGAGATATGGATTTTAAAATGTGTCTATCTCGCCTTTTTTGGGTTTCGGACGCATTACATTTCCCCCCACTCCCACACCCCTTGATCAATATTGACAATTTTTCTGCAAATGGGTCTACTATCAGAGCTCTATAGAAATTCCAAGTTTCAGCTTCCTATCATTAGGGGCTACTGAGATCTATAAACCAAAATTTTCGGTCTTAAACACATCCCCCTCCTTCCCCCTTACAACCACACCCCTCAAAAAAATATGCTTTCAAGGGGTCTATCATGTCTATTCATAAAAAAAAAATTGGAAGTAAAAATAAAATGCATATATTTTCACGATTTTCGTCATATTTACTAGGTCTTTCCAAATATTGAATTCATTTTTATTCTACGGATTCTTCATATGAATTCCTAGAAAGTGTTTTCAAGATTTTTCGAAATTCAACCTCTAAGGGGGTGCAAAGCGGTTGTATACTTTTTCATAAATTCCACCATATCTCTCAGGTCTGATCAGATATCAAATATCTTTTCACTTTCACGGGTTTGTTTAATAATCACCAGCTTTTAAGTATTTTCTTTCTCAACCTCTAGACCGCATCCCGGAATATGGCCCAACTATATAATTCATATGTTACACTCTTTTCTAACCGCTTCCCTAACTTTTTATTAGGTTTTCAGTCACATAGTTACATACACCGCATCCCCGAATTGAACGCGTTCTGAACTTCTGCCGGAAAAATAATAAAGTTGCGCCCAGACTGTTGGCAGTTTTTTTTATTCACACACATGCATAGCTGAGGCGAGAAAAAGGACACCCCAAGTGTTAAAATTGGTCAGATCGCGTACAAACAAACTACGAATGAACAAATAAAGTTTTGGTGAAACTCAAACAATAAACACATCATCTCAATTGCCTTGCACCTCTTGAGTCTTATAAAAACAGAGATATAAAATTTTAAAAAGAAATTAATATTTTCAAAATAGAATGTTGGAAAAAGTTTTTTTTTTTAAAAGCGGTATTTTGAAACTTCTATCCGTTCCGACGCTAAGAGGTGAATTATTGAATTTCTCCACCTCCTTTGCCATACTTAAAAATCTGCCAATGGTCTGGGCGCAACTTTATAATTTTTCCAGCAGAAGTAGAGAGCGCGTTCTATTCTAAGATGCGGTGTATGTTACTATGTGACTGCAAACCTTTCAAAAAGTTCGGTCTCGAAGTTGAAAAAGACAAAACTTAAAAATAGGTGATTATTAAACAAAACTGTGGAAGTGAAAAGATATTCGATATCTGATCAGACCTGAGAGATATGGTGGAATTCATGAAAAAGTATACAACCACTTTACACCCTCTTAGGGGTCGAATTTCAAAAAATCTTGAAAACACTTTCTAGGTATTCAAATGAAAAATCCGTAGAATAAAAATGAATTCAACATTTGGAAAGACCTAGTAGATATGACGAAAATCGTGAAAATATATGCATTTAATTTTTACTGATAACTTTTTTTTGCCCCCCCCCCCCCTTCTCGACGCCAATGGATATTCGAATCTTTTTTTAACAAAATTGCTTTCCTAGTTGATTTACATATACACCGTGTTTCAACTTTCTAGCATCAGCCGTTCCATAGTTAGGGAAAAAGCCCCCACCCCCGTACCACACTACCCCTATAAATATTATATTTTTCCAACATGCCAATACTATAGCTCTATCTAAATACCACGTTTCAGCTTTTTATCATTATAGGTTCATAAGATATAAACATCGGAACCTTTTACTTTTCACCCTCCCCACCCTCACCCTCTACACCCACATCCCCCAATTTTCTTTTTCTGCTAAGGTTCTATTGGGCCTACGTCTGGTAAGTTTTTTTACCAGACGTAGGCCCAATAGAAGTAATAGCATCTATCTCACACTGTTCTTGAGATATGAAAAGTGATTTTTTTGAAAATTTCCTATCCCCCCCCCCCTTCCATGTTCCGCCATCCTCTTAAAAAATTGTACTTTGAGCAATCTTTATTTGTCGACCTTTCTCTTCAAACCGAATTTAATTTTTCTAGAGCAATTGGTTCCTGAGATATGGTAACACTGGCGTAGGAACGGGGGGGGGGGACAAACCCCCCCCCCCCCCAAATGATTAGCTCACCTAGTAAGTTATATTTTTTTTTTTAATCATCAGCACGAAAATCTAGAATGTAGTAGCGTAGAGCGAATGTTTGTGAAGCCATTTTAATACTGCTTGATTATTGTTAGTCTCCAATATACATCTGTACTACAGTGTATATGTGATGTATAGTGATTTTGAGAATATGACTTCAAAAAAACAGATATTATCTACTGATCACCATCAATTATGGACCGGTGATCGATAAAAAACGTTGAATCTCTCTATACGAACAATAATAATGCTTCAACTCAAAACAAATGAATTGAATCAAAATTGTACGTTTTTGTATGAAGCGTTTCATGCCAGGTGGCAGTGAAATGCAAATAGTTGCCTAGTACATATTCAAAGGTTTGGCTATTTTTGTTCTCAAGACCAGAATATAACATACCATACATGTGAGTAAGAACCTGATAGTAGCATATTGTTTATTGCCGGTCCTTTGCGATAAATCGTTCAGCAAACGTTTGGGTTATTCCATTAAGAATCGCCAAAAATGACAAAATTTGTGACTTACCATCGCCGATTCTTTTGAAAATTTATGTACTCGAAGAATTAGTGAAGAAAAAAATATGATTTCAATTTTTTTTCTATCTCATTGTTTTGTTAGTTATAGTATGTTAAAGATTTCACAAAAATGGTGTCCGAGTCCTCTTCGAAAATGCTTATCTCTGGTACTTAGTCTTTATCGTAGAATAATGAAGTAGGACTTATTTTAAAGTTCAAGGTTGTCGCAATATAAAAATAATACGAATAAGACTTATCCTTGCAAAGTTTTTTTTAAGGATAATGACTTTGTCTTTCCCTTGAATATCTCAATCTAAACTAGGGGATCACGGTAAAAAAAAATTTAAGAAAATCTGTGATTCTCAATTAAGATTAGTGTAGTTCTTAATAATAATATTAAATTTTGTTGACCCCGATCCCTTGAGATCCTAAATCCTGGTCTCCTAAATTCTTCACCTCAAACCGTCTCGATTTAAAGACCTCGTCCTCCAGTAGCTAAGTTTTAAGATAGCTTTGCTATCTTCCTCAACCGAGTATAATACGTTTTATTTGCTATCGATGAATCATCGTCGATTGATTTTGTCCATTTCGAAGCCATTTTTTTCTAGATTAGTCTCAAAATACTATATATGAAATTATCTATACTCTCCAAATTATACTAGGCTGAGGTCTAAGAATTTAAATGATAGCTGAGGTCTAAGAATTCAAATGATGGCTGAGGTCTAAGAATTCAAATGATGGCTGAGGTCTAAGAATTCAAATAATGGCTGAGGTCTAGGAATTCAAATGATGGCTGAGGTCTAAGAATTCAAATGATGGCTGAGGTCTAGGAATTCAAATGATGGCTGAGGTCTAGAAATTCAAATGATGGCTGAGGTCTAAGAATTCAAATGATAGCTGAGGTCTAAGAATGCAAATGATGCTCAGCCATCATGGCTGATGGCTGATGGAGGTGTAAGAATTCAAATGATGATAACCTCAGCCATCATTTGAATTCCTAGACCTCAGCCATCATATGAATTCCTAGACCTCAGCCATCATTTGAATTCCTAGACCTCAGCCATCATTTGAATTCCTAGACCTCAGCCATCATTTGAATTCCTAGACCTCAGCCATCATTTGAATTCTTAGACCTCAGCCATCATTTGAATTCCTAGACCTCAGCCATCATTTGAATTCCTAGACATCAGTCATCATTTGAATTCCTAAACCTCAGCCATCATTTGAATTCCTAGACCTCAGCCATCATTTAAATTCCTAGACCTCAGCCATCATTTGAATTCCTAGACCTCAGCCATCATTTGAATTCCTAGACCTCAGCCATCATTTGAATTCCTAGGCCTCAGCCATCATTTGAATTCCTAGACCTCAGCCATCATTTGAATTCCTAGACCTCAGCCATCATTTGGATTCCTAGACCTCAGCCATCATTTGAATTCCCAGACCTCAGCCATCATTTGAATTCCTAGACCTCAGCCATCATTTGAATTCCTAGACCTCAGCCATCATTTGAATTCCTAGACCTCAGCCATCATTTAAATTCCTAGACCTCAGCCATCATTTGAATTCCTAGACCTCAGCCATCATTTGAATTCCTAGGCCTTAGCCATCATTTGAATTCCTAGACCTCAGCCATCATTTGAATTGCTAGACCTCAGCCATCATTTGAATTCCTAGACCTCAGCCATCATTTGAATTCCTAGACCTCAGCCATCATTTGAATTCCTAGACCTCAGCCATCATTTAAATTGTTAGACCTCAGCCATCATTTGAATTCTTAGATTTCAGCCATCATTTGAATTTTTAGACCTAAGCCATCATTTGAATTTTTAGACCTCAGCCATCTCTGCATGCTGTTAAAAGAGACTTCCTTAAGGTTTGCGAAGTTCGAAGCACCCAGAGCTTTCAGCCGTCTTCTAGCGAGAGCTGGGCAGTTGCACAGGAGGTGTTCTAGCTATTGGGTGGACTTGAATAGTAGTGTCCCATTAGTGTCGACCAGGGTTTTTCGGATGACATTCTCTAGTGCCAAGTTAAAAAGCATGGGTGCTAGACCATCTCCCTACTTTAAGGGGGATTATCTGAGTAAATTTTTTTTTTTTTTGTCTGTAAATTTCATGTTAAAATTTCAATAATTGTGGAATCTATGGGCATTTAACCGGGATGGGTCCTTCGTGAATTCTTCGACATTCAAACGCGATTATCTCGAAACATACTTTTCAAAGACCGTTCCCAAAATCTTCGGAAAACGGCTGAACCGGTTTCTTCAAAAATTTCTCACATTATTGTTGGATATGTTTCATAGTTTTTGAGATAATAGTTTCTAAAATTCACCTATTTTTTCTGCTTTCTACTCAGATGATCCCCCTTAAGTCACACTCAGTTCGAAAACTGGTTGTGGAATCGTTTTGTATTCCTTGTAAGCTGAAATTTTTTCAGTGTGTAACCAGGTGGATTTTCTTTAAGTGACTGTGGTCAATTGTAAGCGGAGATTTTAGATATTCTCAATCGGTTATACTAGAAAGCTGAAACTTGAATTTACAATATACAACTTGAATAGTTCGCAAAAAGTTTTCGATATTGGTGAAGAGTGTGGGAGTGAGAAAAAACAATACCTCCGAATTGCTCGAGATATAATGATAGATAGATAGAATTTATACGGTAAAAATATGTAGGGCTTCCGAGTTTGATATCTCGAGAATCGCTTCATTAGAGCTCGAAAGAGAGTTTCATTACTTACAAATTTCTCTTTCTTTTATTGTAGTATATAATATGTACTACTACTACTACTAATAACTACTTGTAGATAATATTGAACCTTACTGGTTAATTTAAAGTTCAAATTGAACAATATTAAAAAAATTTACTGACTCCCCCCCCCCCCCCCAAATTATGTCTAGCTACGCCACTGTATGGTAATCTAAAGTTTTTCACCCCCTACCACCGTACTCCACTAACCCCACTCCAAAATTTCTTTTCAATCTTTTCTCCTAGTAAAAGTACAGATATTTGTTAAGTTTGAATTGTGCCATAAACAGTTTAGGAGATATGTATTTTAGAATGTATCGATCTCAGCTTTTTTGCGCTTTGGACGCAATATTTCCCCACCCCCACTCCTTCACTCATATCAGAATATTTTTTGCAAATGGGTCTACTATTGAAGCTCTATAAAAAATTCCAAGTTTCAGATTTCTAGCATAAGCGGTTGCTGATATCTAGAAACCAAAACTTGCGGTCTAAAACACCTCCCCCACCTCCCCCTTCACACCCGCATCACTCAAAAGGTGTTCACTTAAAGGGGTATACGGTATACCAAATCTACTAACGAAAAAAATTCAAATAAATAGCTCAAATGGTTTGGGTGCTACGAGCTTTCAAACAATTTTGCGTACACCGGCAGACGTACGGCGTTTCCACAATCCTCACTCCCAAATAGTTTCCAAAAATTTTGCATGTACTTTTTTGTACCGCAAAAATAAAAAAGAGTGTATGACCTTCTGCATAATGGAATTCTTCTTTTGCATGAAGAAACAGAAAAGCGATCTGCTTCTCCATACCGCCCGTCCTTTCCCATGCACCGTGTGCGAGGAAAGGAAATGAACGTAGTGAGAACTGTGAGAAAAGTCAATGAGTATTGTACCTACGAAGAAAAATTCAAAATCAATCAAAGCAAGCATTATCTCATTCATTCATAAAGTTCAATCAACACGACTTCCCATTGGTTGGGGTTTTGTGCTCTCGCGCTCTCCACGCTTATTTATTTTTTTAACACTCGTCGACCAATGGGAAGTCGTGTTGATTGAACTTTATGAATGAATGAGATAATATGCCTGCTTTGATTGATTTTGAATTCATCAAGAAAGAACGAGTGTGAAAGCGCGAGAGCATAAAACCTCAAAAAACGATATATGCTGCGCCATCTTTTGAGCTGAGGTGAAGTTATTCGTGATACTACTATAAGATATAAATACAATGCTGGTACTTAATATCCATTAATTTTCCTTTGTAATCGCTCGTATCGAACAAACTCTTTAGTTAGCAAGTTTAAATGTTTATAGGTATTATAAAAAAACAGCAATCTTCCAGAAACTTAAAGTATTCAACGTTTAAAAAAAGAATATTAATATTGCAAGAATCCCCAGAGAAAATCTAACAGCTTGACTAATTTAAAGAAATCTCGTTTTCATAGTTCCTTCCATCCAGCCTAGTACATGAAAGATTGACCTTTAGCATGCCATACTTTGACTCAGTCAAACAAACTCAGAACATTTTGCGAACCCATCTTCTAAGATACCATTGCCGAATGTAGCCTTTGGCTCTTAACACTTCACCTCCAGAATTTCTTACAAACAATTTCACCTTTTCATTTTCAGGTCAGCATACGTTCCCTGTGAGGCTCAAGGATTGGATGCTGTCCAATTGGCACTGGAGCAAATTGACATCATTCACCGTTTTGCCGAGCTACATCCAAAGGAATTGTCGTTGGTTACCTCATCCCAGGAAATACTTACGGCCCATCATAAGGGTAGATTGGCCTCATTGATTGGCATCGAAGGTGGCCATGCACTGGGCTCGTCCTTGGGCGTCCTCCGGTCCATGCATTCGCTGGGTGCACGCTATTTAACTCTGGCAAATCAATGCGATACGTCGTGGGCCGGATCCAGTTCCATGTCAATGGAGAAGGGTCTCAGTTCATTCGGCAAGGCCGTTATCAAAGAAATGAATCGCTTGGGCATGATGATAGACCTGTCGCATTCGTCTGACACAACGGCACGTGACGTCTTGGAAGTGACTCGGGCGCCAGTAATTTTTTCCAATTCAGCAGCGCGTAGTATATGTAATTCGTCACGCAACGTACCCGATGATATATTGCGAGCCGTAGCCGATAATGGCGGTTTGATTATGATTGGCTTCGATTCGCAGCACGTATCCTGCGACGAATCATCTACACTTCATCATGTGATTGCCCATATCAAATACATACGCTCGATAGCTGGTATCCAACACATCGGCATCGGAGCACGTTTCGATGGAATTGAAACGCCACCTGTTGGTCTCGAGGACGTTTCGAAGTACCCGAATTTATTTGCAACCCTTCTCGAGGATACGAATTGGAGTGAGGACGATATCGGCATGTTGGCCGGAATGAATTTCCTTCGCGTGCTCAAATCGGTGGAAAACGTTCGCGATTATTGGAAACGAGCTGCAATCGCACCTGTCGAAATAACCGAGCCGATAAAAAAGTCACAGTGTACGTATATGTCGTCATGACTATCCGTGCAGGCTGTTATAGCGAGAAATCAAACTAAAATCGATTTGTAAAACAAAATAATCAACAAACATTGGAAAGTACTTTGATTTTTCTTACTGAAAATATTCATCATGGTCGGAGTGAAAATGAATCAGAAATGACGTGGAACAGAATTAATCGAAAGGTATAAAAAATATGTTAAATAAATTAATACATTGCTGTTGTGATAATTGTGATAAAAAACGAAAATAACAAAAAAAAAAAAAATCAACTACCCACTGTACATGTTTGCGGACTTTCATAAATCACAAGAATAACAAATTAAAAATAAAACAAAATTATTAACAAAGTTAAGAATAAAATTTAAAATTTTTATGTATTTCATGTTGTTTTAATTGATCATGGTATACAAAATTTATTATTTTACCAGTCACTTACCGCCACGCCCTTATTGTATCGTACAGTCTTCAGTAAAGCACATCGGCACTATACAGATATTCAAGCCGGGCTATTTTTCCCGTATTTCATGTTGCATTATATAATTAACCGTTATAGGTATAGATATACATATGTATGTAAGTTTTATTATTGTAATTTTACCCATCGTTAAAAGTTGAGAAAATAACATTTAGTGAACCAAATGTTGTTGCATCTGTAATACATACATACAATCGCTCACAGCTTATTTCGACCAGCACGTAAAAAAACCTTACCTGCCTATAAAAACTAAACTAAAGAAGAAACCTATCAACATTATTTAAACGCAGGTTATTAGTCTAATGTTTAGTCTAATCAAATATGACTTCATTTATTTTTCTATATTTTTTTAATATTCTAAAACAATTAAAAACGAAAAACGCAACAAAAAACAATGCCACAGCATATTTCAAACAAATACTTTGCAGGTGTGCAACGATCCATTATCTTGCAATGCAGCGCTTATTTCTTTTTCCATGTTTAAGTCATTATATTCGTAATGTGTTCAAGTTCATTCTTCCTAATAAATTAAATATAATATAAATTGAGAAGATCGTGCAGAAAAATTCGTTTTGAGAAATGAGGCCAATCCGGATACAATAAACGCAGATCGGATCGAAACGAGATCGAATCAAAACCGGTTATGTCGTTCATTTCAATGTCATTTCATATTTCGATCTTTCGATATTTGGATTCTCTATGTAAACGCGGTAAATTATTGATCAGTGAGAACTTGTTCTCAGTAATTTTAAAAGTGGCCATTAGCGCAAGAAAATTGGTGAGATGGTTGGACTAAGTGATTCTACAGTGCAGAGCATCATATATACCGATTTGTCAGCGAAAATAGAACACACGATTAAGGGAGAAATGCCCCCAACAAAATTTTCAATCCAACAAGTGTTATATTGTCAGGAAAATCCCAGAAAAACCAAGACTATTGGCTCCAAAATTGCCAAGTGGAAACTGAGTTGTCATGCCACCCGGATACTATTCGTCGTGTGCAGCGAGAGCATGAGTTCAATGGTACGAGTAGAATAGCGCGTAAGAATCCATCTATTACCTCGTTCACCTGGTCAACGACGTATCGCTACGGAGCACTTCGTTGTACCAGGTGAACATACGAAATTTTGCTACGGAGTGGTTCTTCTACAACGTTGCAAAACCGCGTAGTATAGTGTAGTGGATTAGCTAATCCTCCCACAAGAACACTTGTCGTTGCGTTGCGTAGCAGTTTTCTTGTAAAATGTCAAAAAACTAGATTGGATTTTCTCTACGATTTTAGTTGTAGCCCCTTTAATGATTCCATTTAAATGAATAATAGAGGAAAAAATTATATTTAAGACATAAAACGGTGAATGTAACAGTTTATTATAATAAAATAAATACCTCTTGTGACAGTTGTCAACAAAAAACAAGCCAATCGTATGATACTCTAGATGAAATAATGAACTCCGATTTATATTTTAGTTGGAAATATATCAAAAGAATGAGCACAAGCAATTATTACATGACTTTTTACTTACATGTAGAAACTATTGTATAGTGGCTACTCGATTTTACTGTATTATTTATAATACAGTATTGTTATCGATTTTTAAAAAAAAAAAATTTCCAGCCCTCAAAATTTTTTTTTTCCACGTTTCATGACTAGTAGACGCGAAAAAAGCAATAAAAATTTTCACTCCGTCTGTACGCCGTACCCCGTACGCCGTACGTCGTACCCCGTACGCCGTACGCCGTACGCCGTACGTCGACCGCCCCAAAATCTTTGAAGGCTCGTAGCTCTCAAACCAGTGGAGCTATTAAATTAAAATTTTTTCTAACAATAGACTTGGTCGACCCCTTGAATTGGCATTATTTTCAGGGGAGGAGGTGTAAGGGGGAAGGCGGGATAAGCGTTTTAGACGAAAAATTTAGGTTTCTAGATCTCAGGAACCGCTTATGTTAGGAGGCTGAAACTTAGAATTTCTATAAAGCTTTGATAATGGACCCATTTGCAAAAAAAAAAAACAGATATGGGTGAAGGGGTGTGGGAGTGGAGGGGGAAATAATGCGTCCGAAACGCTAAAATGCCGAGATCGACAAATTCTAAAATCCATATCTCCTAAACCATTAATAGCAAGCAATTAAAACTTAACAAATATCTGTAGTTATACCGTTTTCGATGCTTATATCTTAAGAATCTATAATGATAGGAAGCTGAAACTTGGTATTTAGATAAAGCTATAGTAGTGGCATGGTGGAAAAATAATTTTTTTTTGTTAAGGGTAGTATGGTACAGTGGTGGGGGGTGTTTTCCCTAACTTCAGAACGGCTTATGCTAGGAAGTTGAAACTCGGTACGTATATGTAATTTACATATACAACTAGAAAAGTAATTCTGATAAAAAAAATTCAAATATTCATTGGCGTTCAGAAGGGGGGGGGGGGGGCAAAAAAAAATTTCGGTTAATATAAAATGCATATATTTTCACGATTTTCGTCATATCTACTAGGTCTTTCAAAATATTAAATTCATTTCGATTCTACGGATTCTTCATATGAATACCTAGAGCGTGTTTTCAAGATTTTTTGAAATTCGACCCCTAAGAGGGTGTAAACTGGTTGTATACTTTTTCATTAATTCCACCATGTTTCTCAGGTCTGATCAGATATCGAATATCTTTTTACTTCCCCAGGTTTGTTTAATAATCACCTATTTTTAAGTTTTGTTTTTTCAACCTCTAGACCGCATCTCGGAATATGACCCAATTATTTAATACATATGTTACACCCTTTTCTAACCGCTTCCCGAACTTTTTGTTAGGTTTTCAGTCACATAGTAACATACACCGCATCCCCGAATTGAACGCGCTCTGAACTTCTGCCGGAAAAATAATACAGTTGCGCCCAGACTGTTGGCAGATTTTTTTGATTTAAAGTGAGTTCCATAAAGTAAGTTAGGACATTATACAGAATTTTTGTATAGCAACTACATGAAGGACTTATGGGATATTTTTCATATTAATAGTTTCAGCTGCGGCTATTATAAAATGAATGCGTATACAATTTCAAAGTCGTAACTTAAAGCGTTCTAAAGCTATCGTTCGAAATTGGTGAACATGTTTATTAAGGACTTTTGTATGGCAGCTACAGGAAGGAATAAACAGATGGCGCTAATTAATGAACTCCGTCTTGGTTTTGGTATAAAACTAATTCCTGTAAAATTTTCAATTCCTGCTTTAACTCGTTCTAAAGTTATAGTGGATTCAGTAGCAAGCATACATTTTTGAAGGACTTTTCTAGGCTGATACACGAAGGACTCATTCGATTTGCATCATATTCGGAACTTTTGATTCAAACATTGTAAACCTTAAGTATGCAAAATTTCAAGTTCCTAACTTGAAGCATTCAAGCAATAATTGTGAAAACGTGTTTTAAGGACTCTTGTATGGGAGGTACCCGAAGGAGTGGTAGGATGTCGCCCATTAACGAACTTAGCCTTACTTTTTCCATTTTACAAGTTGTGACAAACTTTCAACTTCCTAGGTCAACGCGTTCTTGAGTTATCGTGCTAACGGACGGACGGACAGCAAACGGATAGCAAACGGATTTGGGGGTTTTGGCCAAAAATAAACACAAAATACCATAGAACTTTTTTTCGTCCGAGGCTCGGTTCTATGCGTTACAAACTTTTCTGGCTGGATTAAACTTATAATACTCTATATGTTCATCTAGAGTATAATAAGAGTGCGAATCGTCGATTCACTTCACGTGAACTCTCATATATCTACCGGATTTCATAATACGCTACACTACACTACGCTACCACGTGAACGCCACGTAAGCGCCAAAAATCAGAAGTGACGCTTAAAATTTTCCAAGGAACAATAAGGGTTCTGGATTTTGGAATACTGTTATATTCGCTGATGAGTCGTAGTTAAATATTTTTGGCTCTAATGGAGCTACATATGTTTTGCGTAAGCCAAATACTGAATTGTAAAACAAAAACTTGAAAGCTACAGTCAAGCACGGAGGTGGCAGCGTTATGCTGTGGGGCTATATGTTCGCCGCGGTAGTTGGAAATTTGCAATTTATTGAGACTACAAAGGATAGATTTCATTATCTTGAAATTTTGATGACCAATTTGCTTGAGAATTCGGAGAAACTGAGAATTCGCGGTGATAATCAGATCAGGTACGACACAGCAGACTGCAGTGTATTTCCAAATCGAAATCCAATAAAGTTTTAAACTGTGATCTCCAGGGAAGGGGTTTCAACTGTAATGTCCACAATGGGAGTAGCCAGGACAGCGGTCAAACCCATTCCGGATTTCATGGTAGTGATTCGTAAGAAACTTCTCTGACGCCGAAAAACAACCAACAAATTCTTAAAAATTATGTTTTATTTAAGCTTTACTATAGAAAAATTAAATCCAATATATAAAATAAAGTCAGTTTTTTTGTTTATTACGATGGAAATCTACACCTGTGAACCGTTTCCTCTCAAATTTTGCATAGACATTCTCGAGACTACCGGAAATGTAGTGAACATAATTATATATTCCCGAAATTGGTGGTTCGCGAGTTTTTTCAACATTTGATCTTTTTAGTTAGTTGAATCAGATGAACTTGACTTAAAATTCAAATTTTACAACAGGCAGTCGTAGCCGAGCGGGTTAGGCGTCTGACTAGAAATCAGATGACGATGGGTTCGAATCCTGCCGACCGCGAACATGTGTGATATTTTTTTTTAATTTATGTGTTTCGATTTTACTACCGGTTGCGAACACGTGACGTGACGGGGGCGATGAGACATAATTATATATTCCCGAAATCGGTGGTTCGCGAGTTATTTCAACATTTGAGTGGATGAAGTATGGAGGATGGTGGATAGAGAATGGAGGATGGTGGATGGAGGATGGTGGATGGAGGATGGTGGATAGGGTATAGAGGAAAATTAAAAATTAAAAGAGAAAAATTAAAAGTAAAAAGTGAAAAGTGAAAAATGGCTTTAATGTCTCCAGTTTCTTGAGCTTAAAAAGTGTATTCGAAACGGGAGAATCACAACCAATGGATAAACGGGAGTAACAGGGGCGATGGAACAACGTGGGCATAGCGAGCGTCGGCGCAGTACGCGGCTATCTAATATATAAAAATGAAACAGTTTTTTGGTCGGCCATAACATTAGAATTTGCGTGAGTAGTGCCACCGCTCAACGGGAGAGACGGAAGTAACAGGGGGCGATGGAACAACGTAAGCATAGTGAGCGTAGCCGTGGTACGCGGCTAGTAAAACATAAAAAACTTTATATTGTATTTCCTGAAAAATGAAGCAAGTAGTACTTATTCTTTTGTTAAACGAAGTTTATTTCCTTGCAATTTATTTTTCTACTTTCGAACTGTATGAAAATCACTCACAAAACCGAATACTTAAGAATTTTATCCTCGGTGTTTTCTTTCCATTTTCTATTTTTTAGGAAATGAGAGCTGTCTTGTAATATGTCCTGAAAGAGCCTTTGAATCACCCATCAAAATCAAATTAATTTCTTTCGCCCTATCTTTAAGCTGATAGTCTTAAAAGATATCGACCATCTGTAGCGATTCAGCTGTCCTCTCGTGTACACTCTCCTTTTAATTAGTATCCTTCGAGTCTCTTTACATTTTAATTAGGTTGTGCTAGATAAGAAGAACCTTTGGAAAAAAGTAAAAAAACGGATCGTAATTAGTTAGTTGAATATACCCGAAATCACCTTGTTTTTCATTATGCCATTCCTTTGAAGTCCTGTTTACAGAAGGACTCGACTAGAAGAAGGCAACATTTTGATATCTTAACGACTAAGAAATAGCGCATACCGCAGACTATTTAATTGGATCGAGTTCAGGCGGATGTAATAAATTTATGAAGTTTTTTTACACCTATTCCACACAGAAGAAAACAAATTTATCGAGAGAGCAGAACCCGTCTAACCGGTTTCCCCTGTCTTCTTAGCTTTCGCTTTGCCGTAGCAACTACCGAAAAACGCGCATCCATTGAAATTTTTTCGGTATTTATCACACTATGTATGTATGTATGTAACGACCCAGAATGTCAAAGATATTGTATATAACTCTGTATCTCACCGAACTCCATTTCCGAAGATCGCCGAAAAAAAGAAATTCATGTCGCGCGATTTAATTTGTGAATAAGTGAATGAAAAAGTGCTTAAAAAGTTTCGGAAAGTTACGTGTGAGGTGCAAAAGTGCATATATTTTAGAAAAAACAGCAAATTTCCGTTGGTGTTATTAAGAAATACGGACAAAAACAATTAAAATTAAGTGTGCGGCCTAAAAAGCCAAGGAAAACCGAATCTGCGGGAGTTTATTTTTTCCGGTAAGTGTAATATAATAAGGTAGAGTAAGCCTGGCAAATGCAATGATTGTTTCATTCTAATAAGGTGAAAAATTACCGAAATTCGAGTTCGGTAACAAATAAAGCCCAAGTTGACAAACATCGGCCATGATTACTTGTGCTTTCCGAAAGGCGTACTTAATTTTAAAGATCGGGGGTTCATTATAGGAGCCGTTGATTTTGAAAGAGGAATAAGTCACTTTTAAAAAAATAAATTGTTGTGATATTGTAACGATGTTTTCTACAACACAAAGCAACTTTCTGAAAATCTATTGATGCCATTGTTCCATCACACTTTTAACAAATACCAGTAAATTATCCCGAAAGTTGACATGCATATTTTTAAACATGTTAAAACGCAAACCCTTAAGTATGTCGATTTAAAAACGAAAGTGAGTTATTCCACTTTCAGTTTGCCTAGTAGTGACCGCTTAAGATTGAAATAGTGTAAAGCTACATTGAAAGAAAAACTATGTTTATTCCAAGGTTGCATTGACTATATTAAGGTTCTTCTAACTATTGTCAAACTGATATGTTTTCAGTGATCATGGCTATGATGATACTAGCCATAGCATATAATTCGTAAAAACAAAGTGTGGTTGCATTAAACGTATATCCCTACTGAAATTGTACCAATTGTACCCTACTGAAATTGTACCAATCATTCTCGTTACATGATGTAATTGTGTATTTTAATCACGACAACCATATTCTATGATCAGTGGAACCATGTAATTTGATAAAATAATTCCCACAACCATGCCGTAGTTTAATAGTATGGTGTGTGCAATCATGTAAGGTAAGGAATAAGATATGATAGTCACAACCATATTATAATTGACATAACTTTAAACGATCAGTGCAACTGTAGATTTTGATAAATATCATATGGTCAGAACAATCATGTTAGTTGATTGTGGCATTGTCACAACCATACTAAAATGTAAAAAATGTAATATGATCAGCCCAACTATAGGATTTGATGAGATGTGTTGAGTATAATAATGTAAGTATAGATATTATGATTATTGCAACCATACTATAATTGTTACAATTGTATTCTTGTAACTATATCCATGCGGTTACCCAGAAACAATCGAATTATAACTTCTCACAGTATGCTAAGTGTCGTTCGCGGTGTAAGTTCGCTTCTTCCAATTTCATGTGTGCTTTGTTCGAAAGTCTTTAATTGTTGTTCAAGTCATTTATTAATAATTAAAAGTGTGTAACAATGAAAAAATTGAATAACAACAATTGAATTAAAAAATCTGCCAACAATCTGGGCGTAACTTTATTATTTTTCCGGCAGAAGTAAGGAACGCGTTCAATTCTGAAATGCGGTGTAGGCTACTATGTGACTGAAAACCTATCAAAAAGAACAAGATCATGGAAGTGAAAATCTGATTGGATCTGAGAGATATGGAATAGTTTATGAAAAAGTACACAATCACTTTACACCCCCTTAGGGGTCAATTTTCAGAAAATCTTGAAAACACTGTTTTGGTATTCATATGGAGAATACATAGAATAAAATTAAATTCATTATTTGGGACGAGGTAGTAGATATATCGAAAATCGTGGGAAAATATGCATTCTATTTTCACAGATAATTTTTTTTGCCCCCCTTCTGAACGCCAATAGATATTCGTTTTTTTTATTCAAAATTATTTTTTTAGTTGATTTAGATATAAACACCGAGTTTCAACATTGTAGCTTAAGCCGTTCTATATATAGGAAAAACACCTACCACTTGTACCACACTACCCTTAGGGGTCGAATTTCAAAAAACCTTGAAAACTTTTTCTAGGTATTCATACGAAGAATCCGTAGAATAAAAATGAATTCAATATTTGGAAAGACCTAGTAGATATGACGAAAATCGTGAAAATATATGCATTTTATATATATTATTTTTACAAATATTTTTTTTTGCCCCCCCCCCCCTTCTGAACTCCAATGAATATTCAAATTTTTTTTTATCACAATTACTTTTCTAGTTGATTTACATATACACACCGAGTTTCAACATTGTAGCTTAAGCCGTTCCATACATAGGAAAAACACCCCCACTTGTACCACACTACCCTTAGGGGTCGAATTTCAAAAAACCTTGAAAACACTTTCTAGGTATTCATACGAAGAATCCGTAGAATAAAAATGAATTCAATATTTGGACGAAAATCGTGAAAATATATGAATTTTATATTTATTATATATCCAAATATTTTTTTTTGCCCCCCTTCTGAACGCCAATAAATATTCAAATTTTCACACATTAAAAAAAATTTGTTGTAATTTCAATAAATTTTCTTATCTATATATGTGCCTATGTAGGTCCAAACGAAATCTTAGATAAAACCTATATGTTGGCATCATATAGAAAGAGTCTACTTATTTTAGTGTACTTTTTATCAGAAATAAGTATGCACCAATATATTTTAAAGGTTATTAAACTTATAAGAATCGGGATACATTTAATATATGCGAATTTTGAATAAGCTTTATAACTAGATTGGAATTAATATTTTAATTCCGTTCTTTTTGATTTTATTACGTACTATACATACGACTATAAAACCATATTTAAACCTACACAGGTTTAGATATGGGTATATACTCGTATGTACATACATAATAAAATCAAAAAGAACGGAATTAAAATATTTATATTGTACCTTCTATACCTGTACGAAATATTCCTCAACTATTTGGTATCTGAAAATTAAATAAATTGCTTATCAAGACTATACCTATAATTAAAAACATGTTCGAATGTGTATTGTATGTAGGTATGTAGAAACTTTATTTCCGAAACTTCACAAATTTATTAAAAAATCGATTTTCAAATAAAAAAAGTAATTAAATTTGTCTTATTAAATAAGTCTTGTTGTCGTTTCTTGAAGCTGCAGGTGTAATATATACTATACACCACATCCAATGTCCGTGTTTTGTCTTCTCAAAATGGCAAGCGGTATCTTCTCACATGTTGCAATTTCTATAAATATTTATCACTTAAATATATATCACATATATTACTACCATAACTATCATATTAATAAACCTGATGAATAATTCTCTTTTATGATGATCCTTAAAAAAATAATGGGTGCAAAATGAACTGCTGCACGAAATCTAGGAAAATCCCTTCTTCTATTGCGAAATTAGCACTTCATTTAAATTCGATAAAATTATCTTCGCCCATTGCAAATGTTGACGTCCTTGAATCAATAATATTTTGATATAAAAGAATCTTACCTCTCTTCCTTAAAATGTACACACATTCGTAATTTGCGGACTAGAAGAAAATACAATTTTCACTATTTGTTTAACTTTTGAAATTCACAAAAAGATATTATTCTAGTTTCGCGTCCGATGATCGTAAAATTGAAAATGAATTTCACTCACCATATATACAAAATATTTTACAAAGAGCTGACGCAATAAATATACTCAGAAACAAAACACTAATCGTGAAATTTCGATGTTGTGTCCTATTACTTTGATCGCGTTCGGAGTAAATTTCAAATTATATCCCTATTTTTTTATAATTTTAATAAGATAAATGTATTAGACAGTTTTACCTATTCAAATATTATAGAATTTATACTAAAAGTTGTGTAATTTGTATTCGGAATCCTATTACTTTGAACGTGGTTGGTGAAGGTATCTAGTTTTATTCGTATTTTTTATAAATTTAATAAGTGAATAGAATTAGACACTTCTATCTATTGAAATTTTATGGAGTTTATACCTAAAATGGCATAAATAGCTTTACAAATGGAAAAATATTACTTTTTCCATCTTTTACTCTAAAATTTTTTACCGTGTCGGATAGAATTTCTTAATTTGAAATGATTCTATTCTTTTACCGGCATTTACCCCTTTCCTTATGTGCGATACTTAATACGAGACGCATTACAATTATATAATTACCCTGTAGTTAAAATTCAAACGGTTTTGATTTCCATTACAAATGTATATTCTCTAATGGAACCCTCCCCCCCACAGAAAAGAGTTTATTTGGGACTACGCCACTGCAAAAAAACAAACACTATTATACGTTACAATAGTATGCGAGCGGTATTTCCATTTCCGCTTCATTTCTCTTCTGGTACTAGAAGTTTCTTTCAGGGGACTTAATTCTATTTATACATACATACAGTTACTCACATAATTATTGGGTCAAGTCCAAAACAATGTTTGGGCAAAACTATGACTGAAACCAGGAGAAAATAAAAAAAAAATGTTTTTGTTTTTTCAAAATATAGATATATTACACATATATGAAATAAATAAAAACAATTCAAATAAATGAAATCTAACATAAATTAATTATTGGGTCAAACGATTTTTTTTTTTTTTTTGTGGGATTTCTTTTTTATTTAGGATCTATGTATCTATGTATCTATTTAAGCATTGATTCTACAAGTATCCGGTTAGCTGAATCGAAGGTTTCTGTCCATTGATTTTATAGAACCGTTTTCAACTGTACTGCTAATTGGGTGCATCCTGCTTCTTACATCAAGCTACTCCCAAAGATGGTCACCTGGGAGCTGATTGGTGGACGGTTTTCTACACTTTTGGTCACTTGTAGTGTAGGGATTCCCGAACGATATGTGCTAGAATCTTATCTTAATAGAATTGAAATGTTTCTGGAATTCCCATTTCCTCCCAAGAAGGTTCCAATTCATATCTTGAAAATGTGTAGCAATACATTTTTGTTCATAATGCCATCAATAAAAACCATGTTTTCAACTGCTGAGAACGATATACAGCCCAAACCATTATAAATGGCAGGTACAGCTGATGGCTGTTTATGGGTAATTTTCTAGAACAAACTGAGTCCAATTGAGCGCGGTATCGTCCTACTAAATATTTTTCCGTGTGTTCTTGGTGCGAAGGAGAGGAGAGTTGGAAGGAATTGTAGAGAAGAAATGATATACCGAACTTAATAAGTTTTTATGAATGGGAAGAAAAATCAGGAATCGGGCCTAAAAAGAATGTAGACAGAACTCATTTGCTCTGGTGTAAATCCTTTGCAAGTGACCCTATTAAACATTCCGAACTGTTCACGATTTTTATTAATATTTCGAAGCCAATAGCAACTGAAAAAAATCTGCCAGTCTGGGCGCAACTGTATTATTTTTCCGGCAGAAGTTCAGAACGCGTTCAATTCGGGGATGCGGGGTATGTTACTATGTGACTGAAAACCTAACAAAAAGTTCGGGAAGCGGTTAGAAAAGGGTGTAACATATGTATTAAATAATTGGGTCATATTCCGCGATGCGGTCTAGAGGTTGAAAAAACAAAACTTAAAAATAGGTGATTATTAAACAAACCTGGGGAAGTAAAAAGATATTCGATATCTGATCAGACCTGAGAAACATGGTGGAATTCATGAAAAAGTATACAACCACTTTACACCCTCTTAGGGGTCGAATTTCAAAAAATCTTGAAAACACACTCTAGGTATTCATATGAAGAATCCGTAGAATCAAAATGAATTCAATATTTTGAAAGACCTAGTAGATATGACGAAAATCGTGAAAATATATGCATTTTATATTAACCGATATTTGAATTTTTTTTTATCAGAATTACTTTTGTAGTTAATTTACATATACGTACCGAGTTTCAACTTCCTAGCATAAGCCGTTCTGAAGTTAGGGAAAACACCCCCCACCACCGTACCATACTACCCTTAAAAAAAAAGTATTTTTCCACATGCCACTACTATAGCTTTATCTAAATACCAAGTTTCAGCTTCCTATCATTATAGATTCTTAAGATATAAGCATCGGAACTTTTTCTTTCTAACCCTCACCCTCGACACCCACACCCCCTACTAGGGTTTTATTAGGCCTACTTCTGGTAAAAATTTGAAACATCCATCTTACACTGTTATTGAGATATAAATCGTGTTATTTTTGAAAAATTCTAATCCTTCCCACTTCCGTGCTCCTCCACCCCCTTCAAATATTTTACTTTGAGCAATCTTTATTTATCAAGCTTTATACTCAAACCAAATTTTGTTTTTCTGGTTCCATTGGTTTGTGAGATATCGTAATCTAAAGTTTTTCACCCCCCCCCCCCCCCAGCTCCGTACGCCACTACCCCCACCCAAAAATTTTGTCTCAATCTACTCTCCTAGTATAACTACAGATATTTGTTAAGTTTTAATTGCTTGCTATTAAGGGTTTAGGAGATATGGATTTTAGAATTTGTCGATCTCGGCATTTTAGCTTTTCGGACGCATTATTTCCCCCTCCACTCCCACACCCCTTCACCCATATCTGTTTTTTTTTTGCAAATGGGTCCATTATCAAAGCTCTATAGAAATTCTAAGCTTCAGCCTCCTAACACAAGCGGTTCCTGAGATCTAGAAACCTAAATTTTTCGTCAAAAACGCTTACCCCGCCTTCCCCCTTACACCTCCTTTCCTGAAAATAATGTCAATTCAAGGGGTCTACCAAGTCTATTCTTAGAAAAAATTTTAATTTAATAGCTCCACTGATTTGAGAGCTACGAGCCTTCAAAAATTTTGGGGCGGTCGACGTACGGCGTACGGGGTACGGCGTACAGACGGAGTGAAAATTTTTATTGCTTTTTTCGCGTCTACTAGCCATGAAACGTGGAAAAAAAAATTTTGATGGAGCCAATTTTTTTTTTTTTTAAATCGATAACAATACTGTATTATAAATAATACAGTAAATGTGTGAGAATTAAACCCAGGTACACAGTAAAAAAAATCCATTGACTTTTACATCTTTTGGATTGTAGACAAATATGCCTAACTTTTTTAAGTAAAATTACATTGGAAAGTATTAGTCAATTTTTTGGGTAGTAAATTTCAATTTGCAATTAAAAAATTTTAGTTTGTAATCAGCAAATTACAATTTTGAAAGCAGCAAGTTCACTTTATATATTCTCTGAAAAATAGTATAATTAGCACTCTATATTCTTTAAAAAACAAAAAAACAAAACTTTTTATTAGAAACTCTTTAAATTAAGATACTTCTAATATTATTTTTTACTTACTTACTTCCTACTCTGAAATAAAACACTTGAATCTAGTTAAGAATCGAACAATTCTGGTATTGGAGCGAAGGTTTGGCGCGCGTAGCCACTGTGCCACCGAACGCATTGCATTTTCATCTCAGTAGACAACCAAATCGATCAAAGCGACCAAATCGTGGTTTACTTGAAAAAGAATGTAATTTTGCTTCACTTTTCAAGTAAATTGTATGGTTCAGTTGAAAAGTGCATGAATAATTTACTAATACAAGTAATTTCAAGTAAAAGTGCTTGAAATGAGTGCTCTTACTTGTAATTTGGTGTAAAAGTGCTTGAAATGAGTACTTTCACTTGAAAAAATGATATACTGGAAATTTCAAGTAAAAATTCGACTGAAAAGTAAATTTTTTTAAAACAGTGTAGCAATGTTTTTAAAACCTAGTACACTATTATAGGACTACACCCGACTCCGGGGTTTGTATAAGTTTTCACAAATTTTGTCATATCTCTTAGGTTTGATGGAGTAGCGAATTTGGTTCTACTACTGTTAACTTCTTCTATAATCACCCAATAACTGATTTCACGATTTTTTGATAGACAAAATACTTTGTTTATAATATTTCGTTTATAACTGAAAGTTTGCCGTAGTTGTCATAGAAATGATTGTCAGTAACATCAAATTTCACCCTAAAGGTTCTTAAACCACAGGAACCAGCAGTTGCTGCTATAGTCCTTTTTCCTGTATTTGGCCGACAACCTTATGTCACACCGATAGTTATTATTATCCCGTTCCGTGAAAAAAGTTTCACCAATGGTTCGATGCCGAAACGTCCATTCTCCATTAAAACACGAATCCCAAAGCACCCTTAGTTTAACCAATTTACGTTAGCCTCAATCACTGGCACAATTCCAACTTTGTGTCAACTCCAAAAGACGCCATACCAACTGTCCGTCTATTGTAGACTTATCCCCATCAGAAAAGGATTTTCTGCTATTTCGGGTTCTGCTAGCTCTTCGACTCGCTAAATTTCTCACACCGGGAAAATAAACAAGAACACTACAAAGAATATAATACAATCTTGTATTTACGTTCCGATTCGATTGCCTTCTTAAACCTTTGGCCTTTTCTTCGCATTTCATATTCTCTAGATACTCTGACATTTTGAGCAGAAGTTTCTTCCTTTTCTCGGTGTCAGAAAAATTTTACTGTCACTTTTCTTGCTCGCTAAATTGGACTGTTGAAACGGACAGCCCGCAAGGCTTTCCAACTAATAGAGTTTTCGTAAATCATCTATCTAAAAGAAAAAGAAACTTCCGGATGTTGCTGAAGTTTTCAAAGCAAACAAAAGTGCAAATGCAGATGGAATTATTATAATGTCTACGAAGAACTCCTTTGGATTATTGCCAGTTGGATAAAGCGACGTCATCTTGAAATGTTCAAACTACTTTTGGCTAGCACTACAGGCAAAGATAAACTTGAGTGCTGTGTCGACACTCTGTGTGGAATATAACATAAGTCTTTTGTCTAATTAAAATTTGAACAGTACATTTTATTAGTAGAACATATTATTTAGAGTTCCAAATTTTTTGGGAATCGTTTGATTCTTCTAAAATATTGTATTATTGGCCAAGCTAGTGTTGGTTAAACATCGATAGTGTTGGATTTCGATAGTATCGATATTTTTTTTACTAAACCATCGATATTATCGATACTGTAAAAAGTGTAGTAGAGTGTTTCTTATTCATAGATTGCGTAGAGTTTACAAAAAGATTGCAAGGACATTATTTATTCATTATATTAAGGGGTTATGCCACTCAAGAGTTTTCGGAAAATCGATTTTTCTTTTATTCTTTTAATTGGTCCCCTATGATCTCAGAAATGCTGTCCCAAAAGATTATGACAGATAAAAGTATCTAAGAACTCGGTTTTCGAATTTTAGTTCAAGCATATTGCAAAATTACTCATGATTTTGTATATACTAAAAACTTCAAACGCGTTTATCTCAAAACTACATTTTTCAAGCTGGTCGGAAACATAACTCAGACAATTTTCAACCGATTCACTTCAAATGTTTAATATATGTATCTTTAAAACTGTATTGTTCATCAGATTTTTTGAAGTGAAACTTCTTTAGCGGCGAGTGAAATTTCAAGGTCACGTCACGTTTAAGCACATTTCATTACACGATAGAGAAGAAAGATATTATGTAGAGACAAAACTACCATACCGAAGTCCAGCAGCATTGGGCGCGGTTAGTACTTATGTAGATGCGGGACCGCTTTGGAATACCGCGTGTTCTTGGCATTTAAAAAAAAGCGACACTGCGAGAGAGTGGTTTTCCCTTCTGACTACACTCATAAGGTACGCGTCCACTAGGGAGGACGGGCCGGTCCGAGTCGCATCGCAAAAATTCGCCTGCTATATTTTGCGAGTCGCATCGGTACATGAAGGATTTTGCTGTCGGATCGCTTTGCGAGCGGATTTCTTGTCGAGCAGAATATCGCCACGGCTCGTCCCACCTCGTTTCTTCATAGTGGACGCAGCGAAACAGATGGGCTCGGCATTTTCCGTCTCTCGTGATCCGTCCCAAGTGGATGCAGAAACAAACATCCGTCCCACACCGTTGCGATGCGGCCCGCCTCTAGTGGACGCCTACCTATAGAATTTGAAATACTACTCCTATCTCTTCCCCCTCTTCACCTACCCCTTTTTAAACAACTGATTTCCCTCACCCCTCTTCCACCCCTTACTTTTCTTCTTACACCCCTTTCTCCTAGCTTTAACCGTTCACCCCCCCACTGTATACCCCTCTCTGTGTACCCATATCATTCAACCTCTCACCCTACATATTGTTTCCCCTCATCTACTTTCTCTATCCCCCTACCCCCACTTTCCTCTCTACCATCTACCCCCTCCTACAACACATTGAAAAACTCAGAAAATTTATTTGGAATACTACTCCTAATTTTTCCCCCTCTTCACCTATCCCTTTTTAAGCAACTGATTTCCCTCACCCCTCTCCCAACCCTTACTTTTCTTCTTACACCCCTTTCTCCTAACTTCAACCCTTCACCCCCTCCCCCACTGTATACCCCCCCCACTGTATACCCCCCCCCCCCCACTGTATCCCCCCCCTCTGTGTACCTATATCATTCTACCCGTCACCCTACATATTGTTCTTCCTTATCTACTTTCTCTATCCCTCCACTTTCCACCCTCTTCTGTACCCCCTACCACCTTCTACAACTCATTGAAAAACTCAGAAAATGCTAGTTTTGTAGTATTGTATTTATTTTCTCTCTCTGTCTCTTACATTAAATCTCTCTTATTCTTTTTCTTTATTTTTCAAGAATTTTCACTTCTATCATGTGCACTGTGCTGCACACGTTGTTTTTTTATATTGCTTAGTTTATTTGTTATTAACAATATTCTGATGATTTTTGAGGCAAATTTCAACTTTTCACTTTTGAAGTGAGCCATATGGCTAAGAATCAAAATATCGAAAAAAAATCCAACGTACTTTTGTGGCTGTTGTTATACATATATAATCGAAATAAATTCATTAGCTTATCATAATTCAAAAAATACGGGCACTAGGTGTCCGGCCATGGACCCTAGAAAAACGGAGACGTCATCGCAAAATCGCAGCACTGCCTCCATTTTGAATTTAATCGCTTAAAAAAAATTAACGTACATAGTCAATAAAATATCGATTTTTGCAATATCGATTTATTTTGTAGTTTTTCTGAAAAAAAATTCCGAAAAAGGCCTTCAGCCTCTAGAGTTGCATAACCCCTTAAGGCCCCATGAGTCCGGTACGACAGTTTTTTATCCCAGTTTGATTTTTCTTTCTTGAGAGGATTTTAATCGATTGAAACCGTTTATCGTTCGTGTAATTTAGCGTGGATAATACGTCTGCAGCGTTCGCTGTCTATCAGGGAACGAATTTTGATTTTACAGAAAAAAACTGTGTAATACGTTTTCAAATTATTTGAAACGCATAACTATTAAAAATCAATAATTTTTTCATTGATTTATCTTCTAGAAAAACCAATTAATTATACTATCTAAAATACTTTTCAATGAAGTGCACTTCTTGCCATGAAAATAGTGAAAAATTGCTTCAGTTTGACTTCATATAATTATTATTATGAAAACTGAGAATTTTTAAAAATTTGATTCATACATTCTTTAAGATTTTCTCTAGCATTATATTAATGAAAATGACATGTTAATTATTCAAGAAATATGTAGTATGCGTTTAAAAAACCCGACTTTACGCATTTTAAAAAATGTTCAAGGGTTGTTGTTCTAATGGCATTTATTCCAAATACAGTTTTGAACTTTGAAGGACGTTTTGAAGTCGGAACTGTGTACACTCGGAAAATGGGCCAAGACATGTGGCTTGGGAGTAATCGATAATCGGTATAAGGCCTTATCGAAGCTGTGAATGCATTCCGTACGGAAGTTTGGAAGTGCGAAAGCCCATAAATTATTATTTTTTGTTTGAAAACTGTGAATTGATTTTTACTTACACCTTGAACACTCTCGGATTCGAGCCACGGTCCCGTCACACATAATTCCGCTAGATTCCCGCTCGGCCAATTTGAAATATTGACGTTAAAGGTTTGAAACCGAATGTCTTGGTAATAGACATATCGAGCGGAGCTCGCTTGGAAACCTTTGTTTGCAGGTCTTATAGAAGCTTCATCGAAACTTATACAAAAACCTCCATAAGACTGTTGGTATTTACTTCCATTATATATTTACTTCCTAGTAGTCTGGGTGGCTTAGTGGCTAGAGCACTTGCCTTCGGTGCACGTGGTACCAGGTTCGAATCTGGCGACAAGTAACTTTTGAAAATGGAATTGGATGCCGGACTACCAGTTCACTCAGCTGTAAATAAGTGCCAGAGTTAAAATCGGGGTAATAATCACGGACGAGCGTGTAGCCGACAGCTTCACCTCCTAGTGTTCCGTTGGTCTCGCAATGAAGTAACTCTAGCATTACTTCAAGGCTTAGGCCCGATTTAGGCTGTTGCGCCATTGATTATTATTATTATTTACTTCCATAAGGCCATATTGAGGTTATTGTCGAATCTATTGCTTCTGAAAGTTCAACCGCCACAAAATTCCATAAGACTGTTGTCTGTTGTCTCTTGTCTGTTGAGGTTATTACCTCTATAAGGATTTATACAAGTAAGCAATGGCTTCTGGAAGTTCACCCTCCGCTCAAAAGTTTTACCGAAGCCTTATCGAAGTTGTAGCCACTGGAAAATCAAAATGCGAAATTCGTTTGCTAGTTGGGATACCCAAGTAGAGAAGATTGGGAAAACAACAGGGTATTGAGCGAGGGAGAATTCTCCGTGTATACGTACTGGTCAAAAATGGAATGCAGTTTTAGTCAAAAACATTTTTGTTTTTGCTCTTTCAGTGTGCGTCCAGCCAACAGTTTTAGTCAAAAACTGATTAGTATCGTGCCTTGGAGGAACGCGACTAATCAGTGTGCTCTAACAATTGAATTGCTATTGAAACAGCGACTTATTCTTAATTAGTCAAAAATGTTTTTGACTAATACTGTTTTTGCTCTTTCAGTGTGCGGCCAGCCTAAATGTGAGAGATTGGCCATCTCAAATTTCTCTTTATTTATTGCCAATTAGTTTCTGAAAAAATTTAAAAATGCGACTATTTCATTGTGGATTTAAGCTCTCAAAATTTTCGAGAGTATGTATTGGTCACACATTTTCCATAATTTAAAATTAGGTCGAGTCGCAGTTCACTGTCCCGCCGTCAGGTTTCAGAATTAGGGAGAATATTTTTCTTCTTCATAAATGGTTATTCAATAGTTACATACATTTTTTTTTTTTTTTTATTTAGAATAAACGGACCAAGTCCTTATAAAACACAATAGTAAACAATATTAAATAATGATAAAGAAAAAAAAATGATAAAAATCTTAAAAAAGAGAAAAATAGTATAATAAAAGTTAATGCAAAATTAGTATAAAAAGAGAAAGGAAAAAGTATGGAAAAAAACCGTTAAACGAAATTACACATAGAAAATTCTTTTAATATCAGCAATGGAAGTATTAAATAAGTCCGCTTCACTTGTGTAAGTATTTCCAGCTCGCATTACGTGACAAGGAAAGACAAGAAGACAAGGACAGTCCAAATCATTATTAATGACCTTAAACAATGTGACAAGCTCAGCTAGTTCGCGGCGTTTAGATAAGGTGGCAAGGTGCAATTCCGATGACAACGAATCGTAGTTCAATTCGGTGATGGGGATATTTAATTTGAAGGCTATCAGACGAAGAAACTTATGTTGAATCGTTTCGATTCTATTTGCATGAACCATGAAGTGAGGACTCCATATTGGAGAAAGGTACTCCAGGTGAGGTCGCACAAGCGCACAATAAAGAAACTTTAGCGTATGTATATAAGTGAAGGACCTGGTGTTACGAGAGATAAAACCAAGCATTCTACGGGCAGAACTGCAAATACGGTCATAATGGGGGACAAAAGTAAAACCTTCATCGAATATAATTCCTAGATCCTTAACAGTTTTGACTTGAGGAAGGGAGACACTATTGATTTGATAATCGAACCGAATAGCTTTTCGTGACCTATTAAAAAGAATAAAATGGCATTACTCAGACAATTTTGTAATTTAATATAAGCGCACTCTTCAACTTCTTCATTGGTCTGTGAATTTAAGAATGTCAGTCAAGGTCTACATTTTAATAACGGCGAAGTTCACGAACAAGTAGCGTTTAGAAATTATCTCAATTATTCTTTGCATTTGTACATAGTACTCGTCTCTGATGGCTACCACTCCAATGCCCCTTCAGGGTGTTGAAGACATAGAGCTATAACTAACGGAGATCGCAAAGCGCCGTTTCTGTATGAAGCACTTTGAAGCATTTTGATGCCAAATTGAACATTTTTGTATGGAGCGTTTCATGCCCGGTGGCAGTGAAATGCAAATAGTAGCGAAGTATTTAAAGGTTGGGCTTTTTTTCTTTTCAATACCGGAGTATAACATACATGTGAGTAAGATGCTGATAGTAGCATAGTGAATATCGCCGGTCCTTTGCGAGAAAACTTTCGGCTTCAAAAAAGTCGCCGCACGCTATCTCCATAATACATATAGCTCTTTGGTTGAAGACCAACCGCACCGCCCCTTTTTCCAATTTTCTTATCAAATTAAGTCATGGCGGAAGCCCATTGTCTGTAGATCGCAACTTGGTTCCCAGAGCATCAACCACGGTATAGAACGCACCCTAAAGTGACCTCAGCTAGCTTTCCCTGTAGGTGAATACGGAAACAGTTGGGTCATACCCGGAAGTCTGAACCATCGCGGATCAAGATCTGTGTTAGTTTCAGCGATCATTTTAAAATTTCACCAACGAAATGCTCGGACCAGGAGATATATTGATTAAAGGGGTTTCCCCGAAGATGAGCAAGAAATAAATTATGTCTGTGTGCGGATGAAGGCCGTCGGATTTTATAGGTCGAGAAGGTAGAGTCAAGTGGGGTTCGAGACGCAGATTGGTTCAGCTTTTTTCTTAATTACCGGCGAAATAATAAAACGGATCAAGGCGTGACAAGTAGTACTGAGGCAACCAGGAAGTACTATACTCTGGAACGTAATGTCAGCAGCGAGGGCATTTTTCACAGGATACGGCAAAGATAACAGTCGAATAGCAGTAGCGCAGTAAGTAGTGAGGTAACAAGGCGCAAATGTTCTGCGTTCCTGGAAGAACGAAAAGGCAACCTAAAAGATTGCTGTAGGATTATCGATGGGTACCTCTGTGCCGTGGAATTCGGCTAGACGAGGCTTGTAGACTGAGCCCTATCAAGGCGTCCAAGACATCCATTGAAGAGGGAGGGAGGACCGCAATTGATATCGACAAGCGACGACGCCACCCCATCTACTACATATATCTACTATATTTCCTTTTCTTGAAAATACACTACGTAGTGATGCGAATCTACTACATTTCAGCAATACTGGCACAAAACAAGTCGATAACGACGAATACCAAAGCGTGAAATTCTTCAGGAAACAAAACCAATACGTTCCTATGGCAGGTGCACTTGACGAATGACGAAGACGAGATTTAAAATGCAAGACAACTTATACTCAACGGCATTTCATTGCGACGTCGTACGATTAGGTTTTGTTCATAGCAAGTGTTTTGTTTCAGTTTTGTAACGTGTTCGTGTGGGATTTAATGGCATTTCAGTGGCATAACTTGACTTTGTACCGTGTTCGAAAGGTTCTTAAATATATTTAAAGAGTCACATGATTGGAGAAGCTCGTGTTTTTGGTGAGAAAATTGTTTTTCCGAAAAAGATAGAGATACTGGAGACGACAAGCCCCAGGTTTTGTATAAAGTGTTTTGAATTCAAGGTGAGACAAAACAGGTTCGTAGTGTCAAATTGTTGTTGCTTAGCATGTCGCTGCTTCATCTGCGTCTGCAGTATATATCTGTATGGAAAAAACATTAATAATGTATACCGTCTAATATAACACAGTAAAATTTTATAAACTTGTTTTTGTGCTTTTGAACAACTATAATTAAATGAAGAATGAAAATCATTGATACTTACTAAGTTAGTAATGTCATATAGCCTAAGAAAGTTAAAGCTGATTTTAACTACATAAATTTCAAATCTACTACTTTTAGAACCTAGTTCTACTCCAAATGAAACTGCATAGAGTGGCAACGCTGGACGCGAACCTTTCAAAAATGCCATGTGGGAGCACGGCTCTGTTAGTACTTTCAGGCAGGGCTGCCAGATTTGGCGCTTTTTCGTTATAGCTTGGCGCTCAAATCAGGAATGCGCCGGCGCAAAACATGGCGCAATTCTTACATTTTGATCGAGTAAAAATTTTAAGTCAATGTTAGAATTTTATTAAATATTTAAAAACTGTCCACGAAATTTTTAGAATAAATGTTCTTACTAGAGTGTTGTTACTCATGACAGCATCAACGATGTCTTGTTTAATTCGAAATATCCAACCAGTCATTTTGGTTTGTTTTTAAAATTTTTTATGAATAGCTCATGTCCATTTAAATCTAATCCAATCGGTTACTCTCCCCGTTCGAGCTGAATCCAAAGATGTCGCTATTTAAAAACTTGAAATTATCTTACCATTTTAATATGAAATGGTAAAAAAATTTCAACTTTTTAACCCGGCGAGAATGTGGCGAGAAAAAGTTACATGGACTATGTGGCAGGGTATGACATACCCGCGTGTATAACCGCTTACTCTAAAGCTTAAATAACAGATTACAATAAATTAAATGTGTTTTTATTGTAAAATGAAATGTTATAGTTTAATTTAAATGAAACCCCTGTGGCAGTTGAACACATTTCTTTTATTATAATTGAAAACACAAAATAATTGAACTTTTTAAACAAAAATATTTAATCTTACGAAAAAGCTACAAACTAATTAAAAAAAACAGTCTGCATGAAAAAAAGCTTCAAGATCCTTTAGAGTATAATATTTAGAATAAAATAAACGAGAAAAAACTTAAAATCATTTTTTTTATATAAATAAATTTATATGGAAATGTATTTATAACGCCAGCTATGTGGCAGGGTATTACGTACCCAAGCGTTGCTACCAAGCGTGTAACTCGGGGGCAGGCGACTGGAATACTGCGATCACGCCATTATCGTTATCCATGACTCTTTAACTCCAGCTACTAAAAGCTAGAAACCATTTGAGTAGCTGAATAAAAAAATATACGCATAAATGCAATACACAGGGTATGTCATACCCTGCCACATTCTCGCCGGGTTAAATAAAATTTTAAGTTTTTAAATAGCAATATCTTTTAATTTCAGGCCAAGCGGGGAGTGAAACCGATTGGAATTGGTTTAAATGGACATAAACTATTCATAAAAAATGCTAATTTTCATTTTCAAGTGGTGGGCTGTCAGTGAATGATTTCCCTTTCTGTTTACTTAATTTGTTGTTTTTGTGATGTTATTTTTATATTAAATATATATAAGTTTAGTTTCACTACAAAATTGATATTTTTTCATCATGGCCTAATTTGACGATTTTTTAAAATACCTTTGGCGCAATTTGGCGCTTTTTTAAAAGACCCAGTTCCGAGCCCCCTTAAGACAAATGTTGACTTTGAGTTATAGTTAAAAATCAGAATATACAGTTACCAATCTGATATTTTACTATTCTGATTCAATATTTTATTCTTTTTTGTAATAACCCCTACTTAACAAAAGTTTAAAGAAAATCAATAAAAAGTTTAAAGTGGCCTTTGTCCCAGTTCCGAGCCTCCCTGTTCCCTATTCCGAGCCATCCAGTGCCAGTTCCGAGCATCCTATGCTCTTATAGGGTCATTCCATCAAAAACCGATTTTGTCCTTTATCCTAGAATATCTCAAAATGCTTTTTCTATTTTTTATTTTCTTATACTTTTTTAAAACGTATTAAAAAATCAACATGGGATCTCAATGGGATCGGGGTCAAAAAAATCGAAAAACTTTAGTTCTTCTCAATTAAAAATCTAATCAAAAAGCACTAATGTTCTTCGATTTTTCTTATCTTATTCTTATAAATCGTTATCCTTGAAAAAAAAATTAAAGATAAATTTTATTGATATTTTTATTATTTTGCGACAACCTTCCCCTTTAAAATAAGTGCTATTTTGTTATTCTATGCTAAAAATTGACAGAGATATGAATTTTTGCCAAATCTTTAACATACTATAACTAACAATAGAAATGAGATGAGATATCACTAGTTCTTCAAGCAAAAAATATTTCAAAAGAATCGGCGATCACAACTTTTACGGTTTTTTATGGAATGACCCTATAAGAGCATAGGAGGCTCGGAACTGGCACTGGATGGCTCGGAATAGGGAACAGGGAGGCTTGGAACTGGGACAAAGGCCATTTTAAACTTTTTATTGATTTTCTTTAAACTATAATAACAATTTTTTGTTAAGTAGGTGTTATTACAAACAAGAATAAAATATTAAATCAGAATAGTAAAATATCAGATTGGTAACTGTTTATTCTGATTTTTAACTATAACTCAAAGTTAACATTTGTCTTAAGGGGGCTCGGAACTGGGTACCTTACCCTATATGTAGTTACATTGTAAGGTTGCGTTAAGACTAGCAGTTGCCTCAAGTACTTGGCGTCCTGAATTCGAAAGATGTTCCCGAATTTACTTTTTTTCAGGTGGGCTTAACGGGTAGAAGGTATATTTCCGGAGTTTGCAGGTATATTGATCATAGAGACTTTGATCCCATATGGTGCTAGGATGTGAAACCTCTTTTCCAAACTTTGCGTTAAAGTCACAATATTTTCACATCGTTGGACTCAGTGAAGTCGTCTTTCACTGCTTCATCCATATCTTCCTTAGAACCATGAACGTTTTGAGTTTTTGTCTACCAGAAAAGTCACACTCATGACTTCCAGAAGGCTATTAAATATTGTATGCTATCTCATTTCCGTTAGCTAGTTACCAAGTAGTTTCGTTTCCTGGAGTGGGATGATGTGGATTTTGTATTTTATCACCTTTTCCAGCTTTCATAGCACACGAAAGGTAAAAGGTTCGTACCTTCCGGACCCAAAGAGAATCGTCTTACGATTGCGTGATAGTTTTCGTTGATCCAGCCTATTTCAAGGCCTCGTATTAGGTTTCTGAGGAAGTTTGCTTTCTTTTCAAGTGACGACTTATTGACTTTTCGCCAAACCTTCAATCGTTAGCTGCTTACGAATTTCTGGTGGTTGCCGCGGAAATGTGAGCCCTGGGTAGCAGAGCTGATGGTTGTTTTACTTTACTATTTATTGATTTTCAAAAAAAAAAAATTTGCTGCCCTCAAAATTTTTTTGTGTACATTTCATGACTAGTAGACACGAAAAAAGCAAAAAAAATTTTCACTCCGTCTGTCCGCCGTACGCCGTACGTCGACCGCCAAAATCCTTAGAAGGCTCGTAGCTCTCAAACCAGTGGAGCTATTAAATGAAAAATTTTTTTAGGAATAGACTGGGTAGACCCCTTGAATTGACATTATTTTCAGGGGTGGGAGTGTGAGGGGGCAGGTGGGGGAAGCGTTTTAGACGAAAAATTTTGGTTTCTAGATCTGAGCAACCGCTTATGTTAGGAGACTGAAACTTGGAATTTCTATTAAGCTTTGATAGTGAACCCATTTGCAAAAAAATTGATGATATGGGTGAAGGGGTGTGGGAGTGGAGAGGAAGCAATGCGTCCGAACGAAAAAAAATCGAGATCGACACATTCTAAAATCCATATCTCCTAAACCATTAATAGCAAGCAATTAAAACTTAACAAATATCTGTAGTTATATTAGGAGAGTAGATTGAAACAAAATTTTGGGTGGGGGTTGTGGCGTACGGGGGTGGGGGTTGAAATACTTAACATTACGATATCTCCTAAACCAGTGGCACCAGAAAAACAAAATTCGGTTTGGATATAAAGCTTGATACATAGAGATTGCTCAAAGTAAAATCTTTGAATATGGCGGGGGAGTACGTAAGTGGAGGGGATAAGAATTTTTCAAAAATAACACGTTTCATATCTCATTAACAGGATGCTTCAAATTTTTACCAGAAGTAGGCCTAATAGAACCCTAGTAGGAAAAAAAAGTTTGGGGGTGTGGGTGTAGAGGGTGAGGGTGGAGAAGGGTGAGAAAAAAAAGTTCCGATGCTTATATCTTAAGAATCTGTAACGATAGAAAGCTGAAACTTGGTATTTAGATAGAGCTATAGTAGTGGCATGGTGGAAAAATAAATTTTTTTTTAGGGGTAGTATGGTACGGTGGTGGGGGTGTTTTTCTAGCTTTATAACGGCTTATGCTACGAAGTTGAAACTCGGTACGTATATGTAAATTAACTAGAAAAGTAATTCTGATAAAAAAAAATCAAATATTCATTGGCGTTCAGAAGGGGGGGCAAAAAAAATATCAGTTAATATAAAATGCATATATTTTCACGATTTTTGTCATATCTACTAGGTCTTTCGAAATATTGAGTTCATTTTTATTCTACGGATTCTTGAATGAATGATGAATACCTAGAGTGTGTTTTCAAGATTTTTTGAAATTCGACCCCTAAGAGGGTGTAAACTGGTTGTATACTTTTTCATGAATTCCACCATGTTTCTCAGGTCTGATCAGATATCGAATATCTTTTCACTTCGCCAGGCTTTCAACCTCTAGACCGCATTCCGGAATATGACCCCATAATTTAATTCATATGTTACACACTTTTCTAACCGCTTCCCGGACTTTTTGTTAGGTTTTCAGTCACATAGTTACATACACCGCATCCCCGAATTGAACGCGTTCTGAACTTCTACCGGAAAAATAATAAAGTTGCGCCCATACTGTTGGCACATTTTTTTCAGTAGTGCGGTTCACTTGCAGGGACAAAGGTGCCGATTTCACACTGTGCCACTTACTACCATTCAAACGGCGAATTCATTTCAATTTAGAAGAAATTTCCTGTTAAATAAATTCTGTATCAACCCCATTCCCCACATTTTAACAAAAGAATTTCTGCAATAAAAGAAGCTAATAATATACATATGTACATATGGGCACTCATTATACTGTACATGTTAACCTTAATTGCAGAAAATAAATTTACACTCCAACCACGCCATAACTCGATGTAGTAAGACCCAATTAACAACATGAGTATCAAAACCTTTGCCCCACAGTAAACTTGTACAATTCGATGATGTTAGAATGAAACTAGTTTTCCAGAGGTACTCTTATAATACGTACCTACCCCGAACATAAGCATCTAATAAATCCCGTCGTTCTTAATTGCTACACCACTTAATTTATTTATTCCCTTCTACGTGATGCATATACGCTTCATGTAACATGTGCTCCTAACATATCCTCATACTTTAAATCTTATTACCACTAATCCGTTATGAGACTTGCTACTAATATCTAGGAGTCAGGAGGCGCTAGATAGCGTGCATTAGCTTGTTGAACTTAACAAAAGCTGCGTTGAAAATTAGTTCTAATTAATCAGAGTACGGGCTGGAGTAATTACAAGGGCTGACGTACTCGTGGATCATTTCATCGAACTGACTTAGATTTCGGGATATACTCATACATGCGTAGTAGGAGTTGCAAGGAGCAGTGAAAATTCAATGAGCAGTAATATGAAAAGTTTAATTGAAATGTTGTTGACGTTGGTAAAATTTAAAAAAAAAAGCTACAGTTCATTCATTCAACATTATTAATTTTTGGATTAAAGCTCCTTGATGTGGTTAATTTTGAGATGCGGCAAATATTAGTACGAGGTCCATCCACAAAACTCACCATTTGGGAAGGTACGAACTTCTCTTTTTCAAAAAACTTGAAAATTAAATCTTTTAAAATATCGTGTTCTTAGCCCACTCGTACACTTAAACACTTGCTGTTGCGCAAATCAGATGTAATGGTCTATTTTTATTTCAACTTTTTAAATATTCAATGATTCAATGTTTGCATGATTTTATTTTGTCCGTTATTTACTTTCCATCAATTACAATGGCGCGATAGCCCAAATAGGGCCCTCGCGTTCTGAAGTCATTGCCTCCAATCATCTCGACCCAAAGATCGCGTCTTCTGCCTGCCTGTGTTACTTTTATTTTATTTATTTTTTTATTTTTAAGAAATAATTAAATATATGAAAATATACAAAAATTATTATTATTAACAGCGCTAGTGACTAGGACCTTCGGCTTAGATTTTTTGCAAGTAAAATTTGATGTTCTTAAGTTTCTTTTAAAGTTAAAAAGTAAAGTTCAAGTCTTTTTCTAAGGACTTTGTAATAAATATTCCAAAAATTTCATCCAACGTCTGATCACATTTAGCGTTTTCTTTTGGAACTGTGTTGTTATCAAATTGCTCAACACATTCCAGCACTCTAATGTTCGTGTTCGTGATTTCAACCTTTTTTTATCCCTATACATAACCGTCGATTTTGGTTTTATTGCTCTAAAGAGAGAGCCACTGATTTAAAACCAAATCTGTATCTTGATAAAAATAAACAAACATACGGTCAAATTCATTTGAAGAGAACAGTGGAACTTTACCCTGTGACAGTGAAGTCTGGCTTCGTAGTTATGAAGAGTTTTCATATCCTGAGACGGCTTGAACGAAAAATATATTTTAAAAATACCCGAACATTATAAGAACCTTTTCTTAGATAATAAAAAAAATGTTCTAATCAATTGAAGGTTTCGCGTAAAACAACCAAACTTTATACGATAGGCATTCATTTTAAGAGTACATATATAATACAGCTTCGTAATTAATTGTAAACCTCTGTGGTGGTGTCTACCCATCTTCTTCCTCGATGGTAATGAACAAATCAAGAACGATGAACAGGAAAATTCAATATCAAGAAATAAGCACACGTAATTTCTCCGGGAACATGGCTCAACTTTTATTTCATCCCCAAGAGCGAATTTATTTCCGTTAATTACTATGACTGTAATGCTACTAGTCGACGCAGAAGAGGAAAAAATACGGCGAGTGGCCCGACGGGAAGAAATAAAATGAGATTAATACACCTCAAATAGAAAAGTTTCTCTTCAAGACATGATGGTGAATTTTCAAGAAGTTGTATAATGCAATTCGGGTTTTCACGCTATCCATGAGAGATACTCATTCAAGTAAAAAAATCTGCCAATAGTCTGGGCACAACTTTATTATGGCAGAAGTTCAGAACGCGTTCAATTCGGGGATGCGGTGTATGTTACTATGTGACTGAAAACCTAACAAAAAGTTCGGGAAGCGGTTAGAAAAGGGTGTAACATATGAATTAAATAATTGGGTCATATTCCGAGATGCGGTCTAGAGGTTGAAAAAAACAAAACTTAAAAATAGGTGATTATTAAACAAACCTGGGGAAGTAAAAAGATATTCGATATCTGATCAGACCTGAGAAACATGGTGGAATTCATGAAAAAGTATACAACCAGCTTACACCCTCTTAGGGGTCGAATTTCAAAAAATCTTGAAAACACATTCTAGGTATTCATATGAAGAATCCGTAGAATAAAAATGAACTCAATATTTCGAAAGACCTAGTAGATATGACAAAAATCGTGAAAATATATGCATTTTATATTAACTGATATTTTTTTTGCCCACCCTTCTGAACGCCAATGGATATTCAATTTTTTTTAGCAGAATTACTTTTCTAGTTGATTTACATTTACGTACCGAGTTTCAACTTCTTAGCATAAGCCGTTCTAAAGTTAGGAAAAACACCCCCACCACCGTACCATACTACCCCTAAAAAAAATCTATTTTGCCGCCATGCCTCTACTATAGTTCTATCTAAATACCAAGTTTCAGCTTCCTATCACTATAGATTCTTAAGATATAAGCATCGGAACTTTTTCTTTCTCACCCTTCCCCACCCGCACCCTCTACACCCACACCACCAAAGTTTTTTTCCTACTAGGGTTCTATTAGGCCTACTTCTGGTAAAAATTTGAAGCATCCATCTTACACTGGTATTGAGATATGAAACGTATTTTTTTTGAAAAATTCTTATCCCCTCCACTTACGTACTCCCCCGCCCCCTTCAAAGATTTTACTTAGAGCAATCTTTATTTATCAAGCTTTATACCCAAACCCAATTTTGTTTTTCTGGTGCCACTGGCTTGGGAGATATCGTAATGTTAAGTATTTCAACCCTCACCCCCGTACGTCACTACCCCTACCCAAAAATTTTGTTTCAATCTACTCTTCTAATATAACTACAGATATTTGTTAAGTTTTAATTGCTTGCTATTAACGGCTTAGGAGATATGGATCTTAGAATGTGTCGATCTCCACTTTTTTGCGTTTCGGACGCATTGCTTCCCCCTCCACTCCCACACGCCTTCACCCATATCATCAATTTTTTTGCAAATAGGTCCACTATCAAAGCTTTATAGAAATTTGAAGTTTCAGTCTCCTAACATGAGTGGTTGCTGAGATCTAGAAACCAAAATTTTTCGTCTAAAACGCTTCCCCCACCTTCCCCTTCACACCCCCACCCCTGAAAATAATGTCAATTCAAGAGGTCTACCCAGTCTATTCCTAAAAAAAAATTTAATTTAATAGCTTCACTGGTTTGAGTGCTACGAGCCTTTAAAGGATTTTGGCGGTCGACGTACGGCGGACAGACGAAGTGAAAATTTTTATTGCTTTTTTCGTGTCTACTAGTCATGAAATGTACACAAAAAAATTTTGAGGGCAGCAAATTTTTTTTTTTTTTAAATCAATAACAATACTGTATTATTACTAATAAAGTAAAATTGGAGAATTGTGATAGACTTCAGGAGACTTAACGAAAACACAGTTACAGATAAATATCCTATCCCGAATATCGATGACATATTGGGAAAATTGGGTAAGTCAATGCACTTTACGACGTTGGACCTTACGAAAGGGTTCCATTAGATAGAGATGGATAAGCAGAGTTGTCATAAAACGGCTTTTTCAACTAAGAACGGACATTATGAGTACTTGAGAATGCCGTTCGGGCTTAAAAATGCACCGTCAACCTTCCAGAGGATGATGAATAACGTATTGCAAAAATATATTGGACGAATATGTTTAGTCTATATGGATGATATAGTGATATTTTCAGAATCACTTGAAGAACACGTTAAGTCAATAAAGACAATATTGGGAACATTAAGAAAAGCGAACTTAAAAGTAGAATTGAAAAAGAGTGAATTTTTTAAACAAGAAACAGAGTTTTCAGGACACGTGATAACGAAGAATGGAATTAAAGCAAATCCAGAAAAGATCAAAACAATCACAAAATACCCAATACCAAAGACGCAGAAAGAAATAAAACAGTTCATAGGACTCGTAGGGTATTATAGAAAGTTTATTAGAGACTTCGCGAAAATAGCAAAACCTTTAACAGAGAGATTGAAACACGGAACACGAATCAATATTAATGACGAAAATTATTATTAAAAATTATAATTATTATATCACTTTTCTTCCAGATGAAAGCTGCAAGGATGGTAATGATCATATTGATGATAGCGACAACTGAAGCAAACGCAAAAGGAATAACGATAGAAACAATAGACGATAACGCGAAAATTATACTACTAAACGAAAAGACGGTGAATTTAATAGAGGATGACTACAAAATTTTTCATATCATCAATCTAAAGGAGATGCAGAATACATTAGACGCTCTTACGCAAAAAACGGAGGCTCACGAAACATTTGACTACAATGATCAAGTCTTAAAACACAAAGCAAACATAATACAAACTCATCTGGATATATTGAAACGATATAATAAAATACCGAATTACAGGGCGAAACGGGGATTGTTCAATTTGGCCGGATCCGTATACAATATGTTATTTGGAATTATGGATAATGACGATAGAGAGGAGATCATGAACATCCTACATACTTTAGAAACAAATCAGTTAAGTGTTAAGGCAAATTATTATTAATAGTCAGTTTGAGCACAATATGAAGAATATTAGAGGCTCATACGAGAAAATGAGGTTAGAAGTAGAATGGAAATGGATGGGCTTAGAAAAAACGATTAAACAGTTATGGATAAATAATGCGTTAGATGATTTAACAGCAGAGGTGGATAAAATGATTGACAATATCAATTCAACTAAAACGGGCACAATGTCCAAACTGATATTAGATTCAGACGAAATTTTAGAGTATGGAATAGGAGTAGGACATATACAAGACTTGCCGATTGAAATATTAGGGAAACAGAACACATTAAAATTCATAATTGTCGTTACTATTCCTGTTTTTTTTCAATATCACAGCAAAATCTTATGTAATGAAAGCTTTACCAACCAGAGATAATAAAATAATTGAAATTATTCACGAAAAAGTAATAGAATTCTCCGCAATTTTTTCCAGCAAGCGGTCTTCGGATTGATTGATTGGCAATATGCCGCCAATCAGGAGATCAAACATTGCACAACGGAGTCGTAATGCAAAAAGAGTTGCGAATATTCGTGCGAGTCAAACTGTTGAAGAGCGCGCACGAGATGCTCATCACAGACGCATACATATTTCACAAGTTCGAGGAGAACGAACGTGGATGGGGAATGGAGAATTTTAGATGGAGGATGGTGAATGAAGATAAATGATGGAGGATGGTGGATGTTGGATATGGGATGGTGAATGGTGGATAGAGGGTGGAAGATGGAGGATGGAGAATGATGAATGGTGGATGGAGGATGGTTGATAGAGAATGGAGGAAAAGGGATGGTGGATGGTAGATATAGGATGGTAGATGATGGATAGATGATAATGGATGAAGTAGGGTTGGAGGGTGTTGGATAGAAGATTGTTGATAAAGGATGGAGTAACAGAAGCAACGGGAGAAATGGGAGCAACGGGAGAAATGGGAGCAACGGCAGTAACAGGAGCATTGAGAGAAACAGGAGCAACGGGAGAATCAGGACCAATGGATCAACCGGAGAAACGGGATCAACGGGATCAACGGGAAAGACGGGAGTAACAGGGTCGATAGAACAACGTGAGTGTAGCGAGCGAAGCCGCGGTACGCGGCTAGTTTTCTATAAACCCCCCCCCCCTTTTCATACAATCCTGCGCACGGGTCTGAACCTAACAACTGATATACTGCGACTTTGACCGCGACTCGGAGTATGACTCAATTACGTAATATATGTATATATATGGCCTATTCTAACCACTTTTTTAGATTTTCAGTCTGTAGTAACCGACACCACATCTTAGCAATATACGCGTTTCGTACTTCTACCCAAAAATAATAAAGTTGCGCTGACAGTGTTGGCAGATATTTTGTATGTTAAGATCATGGAGATATATGTAGTGGAGATGGCGAGCAGCGACTGTTTTGAAGTCGGAGGTTTTCTCGCAAAGAACCGGCGATATTCACTATGCTACAATCAGCTTCTTACCCACATGTATGTTAAACTCCGGTATTGAAAAGAAAAAAAACCCAACAAACAAAAAAGTTCGTTTAAACTTCAAAATGCTTCAAAGTGCTTTATACAGAAACGAAGTGTTGCCATCTCCGTTATTTCTATCTCCATGGATAAGATGAACTTGTGAAGAGCTAATATTTAATACTATTGCATTTAATGCCACTAATGAAGACAATTGTTTTAATTGGGCATGTTATTTTACTTTATTATTTATATAACATTATTGTTATTGATTTAAAAAAAAAAAAAATTTGCTGCCCTCAAAATTTTTTTGTGTACATTTCATGACTAGTAGACACGAAAAAAGCAATAAAAATTTTCACTCCGTCTGTCCGCCGTACGCCGTACGTCAACCGCCAAAATCCTCTGAAGGCTCGTAGCTCTCAAACCAGTGGAACTATTAAATTAAATTTTGTTTTAGGAATAGACTGGGTAGACCTCTTGAATTGACATTATTTTCAGGGGTGGGGGTGTGAGGGGGAAGGTGGGGAAAGCGTTTTAGACGAAAAATTTTGGTTTCTAGATCTCAGAAACCGCTTATGTTAGGAGGCTGAAACTTGGAATTTCTACAGAGCTTTGATAGTGGACCCATTGGCAAAAAAATTGATGATATGGGTGAAGGCGTGTGGTAGTGGAGGGGGAAGCAATGCGTCCGAAACGCAAAAAAGTCGAGATCGACACATTCTAAGATCTATATCTCCTAAACCGTTAATAGCAAGCAATTAAAACTTAACAAACATCTGTAGTTATACTAGGAGAGTAGATTGAAACAAAATTTTTGGGTGGGGGTAGTGGCGTACGGGGGTGGGGGTTGAAATACTTAACATTACGATATCTCACAAACCAATGACACCAGAAAAACGTAATTCGGTTTGGATATAAAGCTTGATAAATAAAGATTGCTCTAAGTAAAATCTTTGAAGGGGGCGGGGGAGTACGAAAGTGGAGGGGATAAGAATTTTTCAAAAATAACACGTTTAATATCTCAATAACAGTGTAAGATGGATGCTTCAAATTTTTACCAGAAGTTAGGCCTAGAACCCTAGTAGGGAAAAAAACTTTGGGAGTGTGGGTGTAGAGGGTGAGGGTGGAGAAGGGTGAGAAAGAAAAAGTTCCGATGCTTATATCTTAAGAATCTATTATGATAGGAAACTGAAACTTGGTATTTAGATAGAACTATAGTAGTGGCATGGTGGAAAAATAAAAAATTTTTTAGGGGCTTTAGAACAGCATATGCTAGGAAGTTGAAACTCGGTACGTATATGTAAATCAACTAGAAAAGTAATTCTGATAAAAATTTGAATATTCATTGGCGTTCAGAAGGGGGGGGGGGCAAAAAAAATATCAGTTAATATAAAATGCATATATTTTCACGATTTTCGTTAAATCTTCTAGGTCCTTCAAAATATTGAATTCATTTTTGTTCTTCTTATTCTTCATATGAATACCTAGAATGTGTTTTCAAGATTTTTTGAAATTCGACCCTTAAGAGGGTGTAAACTGGTTGTATACTTTTTCATGAATTCCACCATGTTTCTCAGGTCTGATCAGGTATCGAATATCTTTTCACTTCCCCAGGCTTGTTTAATAATCACCTATTTTTAAGTTTTGTTTTTTTCAACCTCTAGCATCCCGGAATATGACCCAATTATTTAATTCATATGTTACACCCTTTTCTAACCGCTTCCCGAACTTTTTGGTAGGTTTTCAGTCACATAGTAACATACACCGCATCCCCGAATTGAACGCGTTCTGAACTTCTGCCGGAAAAATAATAAAGTTGCGCCCAGACTGTTGGCAGATTTTTTTGAAAAGACATTAGATCGCATACTAACACTATAGAATATCTCGAGGTCGCAATTGATGTTATACATTTAATTCAAGTTACAAAATATTCAATATATTTCTGCATACCGTATACCGAAGTATAATTTATATTCTTTTCAGAGTGAACGCACCTTCCACTCCTTATTTCAAAATCCTCTTCACATTTTGGTAACTGATGCGAAATTCTCCGTGTCTTACATTTGCAATTTCAAATGTAATTACACTTTCCTCTGTCAGCCTCTGCCTATGAGCTATACAACATCAGTCGACCTGTTGGAGTGTGTACTTCTTACAAATTCATGTCAAAAGGTATAAAAGACAAGTCTACCTACGAGTATGTGCTATATCTTGCCTATCCTCAATATCCATGCGGCGTCTTACAGAGATAAAGGTCAATGCATATTTGATGAAGCAGCGTAACATATTACGTGGTTTTATATTTTCTCCTCAGAGAGCAATAACAAGTAATAGGAGGCAATGTATCTTTCAGGATTTTGATTGATGACAGCCAACTTACTCGTTCTGTCACATTAGGTGTGGCTTCCTAATGATAGGAATTGTACATAGCGGGAACTAGACTACAGATGCGGCCACGATGAAAGGTATTATTATCTCTATTAATTCATATTTTCCGGGAAGGTCCTTGGGTGCTCCATAAATTTTCTTTTATTAGGATTGTATTGATAGAATTTTCGATACATTACGCCAATAATACCCAACTATTCTTTGAGAGAAATTTATCGTTGTTGTATATGACGGCGATAAAAACTTATCGTAACGATTTATTAATACATACCTTCGGATTGCCGACTGATATTTGGGATGTTTACATGGTTTCATTTAATTAATTATTTTGTATATTTTATAAATTATAGTTTATTATTTTAATAAAGTATTTTTATCGATTTTTAAAAACTTGCTACCCAGAACAATTTTTTTTAAACGTTTCATGGCTATAGTACGGGAAAAGTAGGTACTGTAGGTACCGCTTATTGTAATCACTTTGGGACCAGCCAAAAACAATAACAATAACCGGTAAATAACAATAGTCGAACGAAAAACGAACGTTTGTGGAGAATGGGACTCAACTGTTTTGAGAACAAAATCCGGATTATAACATTACCTGGGATTACAATAAGCGGTATCCACTGTATATCCTGAGCCTGAGCAGGAAAGGTGCTAGCACACTAATCGGTGTGCTCACAGGACACTAACTGATCGGTAGATACACTAGGCGACTGGCTCCCAATGCAAATGATCTTTGTCAAAGCTGCGATGACCCCGAAGTCAAAGAGTCAATCTTCAACGTCCTATGCGAGTGTCCTTATCGAGAGCGGCAAGACGGAACCTCGGCACCGACTTCCTTGATGACATCGGTGATATCGATACGGGAAAGCTACATTACACCATATGGTATATTACACCAAATTTCATTAACACTAACGTCTATGTGAAGGAGAATGACAATATGGCCACCCCACACAGCAAACACCAAGAAAGCAAAAAAAAAATACAGTCCGTCTGAGCGTCATCCGCCGTACGCCAAATCGTTTGAGGTCTTACAGCTCGCAAACATATAAGAGCTATTAATTTTTTTCGGAATAGACTGGCTCCTTCAAGTGACTATATTTGTGGGGAGGAGTGTGAGGGAGGAAGTGGGGAAGCGTTTTAGTCAGAACATTTTTCTTTCTAGATCTCAGCAAACCGCTTATGTTAAAAGGCTAGAACTTGAGATGTATTATAATACATAGAGCTTTGATAGTGCACCCATTAAAAAAAAATCTGCCAACAATCTGGGCGTAACATTATTATTATTCCGGCAGAAGTTAGGAAGGCGTTCAATTCAAAAATGTGGTGTAGGTAACTCTGTGACTGAAAACCTACCAAAAAGAACAAGCCCATGGATGTGAAAATCTGATCGGATCTGAGAGATATGGAATAATTTATGACAAAGTACACAATCACTTTACACCCCCATAGTGATCAATTTTCAAAAAATCTTGAAAACACTTTCTGAGTATTTATATGAAGAGTCCGTAGAATAATAGTGAATTCAATATTTTGGAAGACCTAGTATATATGACGGAAATCGTGAAAATACATGCATTCTATTTTGACTGAATATTTTTTTGCACCCCACTTCCGAACGCCAATTGATGTTCGATTTTTTTGTAGTCCAAATTACTTTTCTAGTTGATTTACATATACACACCGAGTTTCAACTTTCTAGCATAAGCCGTTCCATAATTAGGAAAAACACCCTCCACCCCCGTACCATACTACCCTTATAAAAATTTATATTTTTCCTACATGCCACTACTATAGCTCTATCTTAAAACTAAAATTCAGCTTTTTATCATTAAAGGTTTTTAAGATATACGCATCGGAATCTTTTCCTTTCCACCCTCCCCCACCCTCACCCTCTACACCCACATCACCCATTTCGTTTTCTCTGCTAAGGTTCTATTGGGCCTACGTCTGGTAAGAAAATTGAGCATCTATCTTTTACTGTTCTTGAGATAAGAAACGTGATTTTTTTATATATTTCTTATCCCCCCCACTTCCAAGTTCCACCCCCCCCCCCTCAAAAATTTTACTTTCAGCAATCATTATTTGTCAACCTTTCTACTCAAACCGAACTTCATTTTTATAGAGCAATTGGTTCGTGAGATATCGTAATCTAAAATTTTTATCCCCCCACCCCGGTATGCAACTACCCCTACCCAAAAATTTCTTTTTAATCCCTTGTCCTAGTATAGTTACAGATATTTGTGAAGTTTGAATTTCGTGCCATCAACGGCTTAGGAGATATGGTTTTTAGAATGTGTCAATCTCGGCATTCTTGCGTTTCGGACGAATTATTTTCCCCCCGACTCTCACACCCCTTCAACCATAATAACAACTTTTTTTGCAAATGGGTTCGCTATCGAAGTTTTATAGAAATTTCAAGTTTCAGCTTCCTAGCGTAAGCGGTTGCTGAGATCTAGAAACCAAAATTTTTCGTCTAAAACCCTCCCACTCCTTCCCCCTCTTACCCACACCCCTCTAGAAGACACCAGTCGTAAAGGTTAACCCAACCTACCTACTATAAAAATTTCATGATAATACCTCAACGGGTTTGGGAGCCTTCAAACTAATTTTGCGTGCGGCGTACAGACGGACATTTTTTTTTTATTGCTTTTTTGGGGTCTACAAGTCCTAAAACGTGAAAATACAAAATTTCAGGGTAGCAAATATTTTTGAAATTTCAGGTCGATCACAATACTTTATTATTAAAAAATAATAAAGTAAAAGCTTGATAATATAGGTGAATAGGTGTGGGAGTGGGGGAAAAATAATGCGTCCGAAATGCAACCCGAGTACGAGACATTTTAAAATCCATATCTCCTAGACCGTTAGTGTCACGCAATTTAAACTTTACGAATCTCTGTAGGTATACGATTACTAGGAGAAAAGAATGAAAAAACGTTTTTAAGTGGGGCAGTGTCGTACGGGGGTAGGTGGTGGTAAAAACTTTAGATTACGTTATCTCACAAGCCAATTGCTCTAGAGAAGTAAAATATGATTCGAGCATAAAGGTCAACAAATAAAGTTTGCCGAAAGAAAAATTTGCTAAGAGAGCAGTGCTGCGTGGAAGTGAAGACAACATGAATTTTTGTAAAAAAAAAAAATCGCGTCTCATATCTCAAGGAGAGTGTAAGATGCTTTAAATTTTTATTAGAAATAGGTCTAATAGAACCGTAGAAGAGAACAAATTATTTGGTGGTGAGGGTGAAAAGGAATAAGTTCTGATACTTAAATCTTGAGAACATATGTATTATGATATAAAGCTGAAACATGGTGTTTGATGGAGCTATAGAATTAGCATGCTGGTGAAATATAATTTTTTAAAGGGAATTTTTTAATAGAATGGCTTATGATAAATTGTTGAAACTCTGTATGTTATAAGAAAAAAAACTAAAAAAGTAATTCTGATTACAAAAAATTTAAATATCCATTGGCGTTCGGAAGGGGCGGGGGTAAAAAAAATGATCAGTGAAAATGGAATGCATGCATCTTCAAGCTTTTCGTCATATCTACGAGGTCTTCCCAAATATTGAATTCATTTTTATTCCACGGACTCTTCATATAAATACATAGACAGCAATTTCAGGTTTCCTTGAAATTCGACCCTTAAGGTGATGTAGTGATGCTGTAGACATTATCATAAATTCAGCCATATTTCTCAGGTTTGATCAGATATCGCATATCTCTTACTTCCACAAGCTTGTTTAATAATCACATATACCTCGTTTTCAAGTTTTTTAAATTTTCAACCCCTAAGGGCCGGTTTCACAGTCAAAGTTTAAACCAAAAAATTTCATTCAACTTTAAAGCAGAGATACCAATGTTAAGAAGCTTAACTTCAGCAAACTTAGTTTACAATGATCAGATTAGATAATCTTAGGATATTTATTTACAGGGAAATCGGGTTAAGTTTATAGCGCAGTATATTCTTAAGTTTTAGTTTAACTAAACTTCAGATCAAATTTCATCTGTGAAACCGGCCCTAAGAGAGAGTAAAAGGGTTGAATTCGTTTTTACGAATTTATGTCATATCTCTTAGGAGTGAAAGGACATCGAATTGGGTTTTACTTCGTCGGGCGTTCTTTACATATAGTATATCTAAAAAGTCATTTCATGATTTTTGGATATTCAACCCCAAAGTGGGTGCAACGGGGTTGCATATGTTTTCACAAATTCTTAGTTCTGATGAGATATCGAACTCATTTTGACTTCCTACGGCTTTCTACATAATCGTCAAAAAGGCTTTTCACATATTTCTCAGGATTTATTAGATGTCAGATTGGTTTTCACTTCCACAAGGTTAGGTTGCAGTGGTGGCCAAAGTCCTCACATAGACCCACGAGGGTCCAAAGTGATACAACATAAAAGTAGGAGACCCAATGTACTTATGGTAGGTGCGCTTGCGTTTCGATCTGTGTTGAGAGCTTCTCGTTTAATTCGAAGGTTCCTGTGACCATAGCAAAGTTGAGCAAACTCTACATGCTGTTAAGAGTGACTTCTTTGAGGTTTGCGAAGGTTGGTGCACCCAGAGCTTTCACCCTTCTCCTAGCGAGAGCTGGGCAGTTGCACAGGAGGTGTTCTAGCGTTTCCCGTTCCCCCGGGAAGTTTACAGTTCCTGCAGATATCTTTGTAATCAGCCCCAATCAATTCGCATGCGCCCCTATCAGACAATGGCAGGTTATTAAACCGACTAAAGTTGCGCATTGCGCCCTTGGTAGCGCTAACAAGAGCTTAGTTCTTTCTTTATTGAGATTGCTTCACATTTGTTTCGTGGTTCTGGAGGATGATAAAGCCCGCCACCCGGCCTCGGACAGGCTGAGCATCTTTTTTTCTAGTGAGTTGTAAATGATGTCGAGAGGCGGTGGTACCGGAACCACTGTTTCTTGCCCAAGGTTTGCACCTTTTTTGGCAAGATCATCCGCGAGTTCATTTCCGAAAATACCACTGTGCCCTGGAACCCAACAGAGTTCCACTTTCCTATTTGAGCACAGTTCCTGTAAAACGCGTCGACAGCACTGCAAGGCCATTTAGGCTGCTTGGCTATCTGTATAGATAAAACTGCACTATCCCTTTTCTGCGATTTGTGAGCTAGTTCCGCCACCTTCTGAATCACTAGTACCTCCGCTTGGAAAATACTGCAATTATTCTGCAGCCTGTAGCAAGAGTTTGTTGGAAGATCAAGTGAGTGCACGGCTGCGCCCACTCCGTCCTCCATTTTAGAAGTCAACGGTTCTAACCTCCAAGAATTCTCTGCTTGGTATATTTATGGCGAACTTCCTGTCAAACCAGAGCTTAGGATCTGTGTAGTCCGTAGTCCCTGTTGTAGGTAGGCTGATATTACTGTTCCCGTATGTACATGTTTTGAGCTGGTTTGACGCTCTGAGTCTTAATGCGCATTTGCATGCTACGTATTTTGCGAACAGGCCAATTGGTGGCAGAGAAAAAAGAACGTTGAGCGAGTCCGAGGAGGTGCTCCGAAAGGCGCCCGTTATTCCCAGACAAGCCTGTCTCTGCACCTTTACCAACTTTTCCTTTAAGTTACTTTGTCGAATACTGGCCACCATATTAGCAGACCGTATAAAAGTATTGGCCTCACTACAGCCGTGTAAATCCTTTAAGTGATCTTTGGCTCTAAGCCCCACCTCCTACCAAACATTCTCTTGCCCGCGTAGAAAGCGATGGTTTCCTTAGATACTCGTTCTTCTGTATTGAGTTTCCATGACAGCTTGCTGTCAAGGATTACTTGTAATCTGGCATGGCAAGGATTAACGTTAAGCCCTATGGTTCTAGACCAGTGTAGTAGCTTATTAAGAGCCCGCGTCGTAAGCTCCGACAGCGTGTTTGTGCACCTACCTGATGCTAGGATCACCACGTCATCGGCATAGGCTACAACATCCACCCCCGAGTTGTCAAGATCTTTCAGTACCCCATTTAGAGTGAGTATCCACAAATGTGGTGATAATACCGCTCCTTTTGGAGTACCTTTATTAGTAATTTTGAAGGAACGGGCACTACCCCATTCCGACGATATAGATTTACTTCTAAGAAGTGTTTCGATCCATTAACTTATACTTATGTGGACATTTGCAGAGGCCAGATCCTTAACAATTGTTGATAGGATTAGAGAGGTGGCTAGAATCTAAGGTTTCCCTGATAAACCCATCTAGTATCCTTTTCAGTGTCTTAAGAGTAAAATATGTCAGGCTAATGGGTCTGTAGTCCTTCGGATTAACGTGACTACTTTTACTCGCTTTCGGTGTAAATATCACTCGAGCGTTCCTCCATGCCTGGGGCACGTAGTTGAGTTTCAGGTAACTTTTAAAGATCGGCTGTAGCCATGGAACCACCTGACTCTCTACATTTTGTAGCATGGAAGGTATAATTTCATCAAGGAGCGAAAGAGTTGATAGCCCACTTCACCCTGCTGGTCGAGTAGAGCCCTGGGATGCTGGACATAAATGAGTTGTCCCCTGCTGTAGTGTGAGTAAGCTCCGGTTCCTGGCAGCCTGAAAATGAGCGCTTAAAAGGGCTTCAAGTGATTCCTTGCTATCCTTCGTCTAACTACCATCCATCCTACTCAGCAGAGCGGGCGGCCTTAATATCCCCGTTACCAGAGATCCAAGGTTCCTGGATAAGTCCCACATCGTAGTTCCCTTCTACAAGAGTGAGAAGTAGCTCAGCCGAAGCTGAACTACTGTGATGGAGATTTATCTGAGTCAGACTTAGCATCTTGTGCAGCTGAGATTGTCTGAGCTTCGTGATCCGACGCCTCAGGATCGCTCTCTACCTCCGTATTGAGGCTGATATTTGTGGCGGCCGCGGTCAGTATATCCATCCCCAGATCCTTTTCCACTTCGTTGGCCTCGAGAATGTTTACATTCCCATCCTTGGAATGACGCTTCTTAAGTCGAAGATAAACACTCCCGATTCCCCAAGCCATTTTGCCGAAGCGAGGAAACAGCAGATCCTCAGCCCTTTCGTTGATCTGGAGAATGACCTTCTGACCTTCATCTATGGCGGCCGGCTCATTTACCTTGATGACCCTCCAGTCATCAGTGGGTATGTCGGGATTTTGCCTCTGGAGCAGCTTGAGAGCGGTCTCTGCGGGCAACACCCTCGACAGAAATACTTTTGCCTTCGGCACAGATGTTATGAGCGCTTTGCTACTTCCCAGAGAGGTTCAAAGGAGAGGACGGTCTTCTTACACCATTCAAGTGTATTCGTCGTTGCATTTAATAATCTTGACCTCATTGAACCACCCGGCCTCATCGAATGTAGGCATGGGCTCGTCCAAATTGGTCTCCATGTGTACCACTAGCTCGTCCCGCAGCCTCATCTCCACTGATTTCCACTTGTCCAGAGTCATCCTTCCAAGTTGGTCACTGTGGTCGACGAGTGCCACTATAAGGTGCCGTTTAAGGACATCCACCACCGTCTGACCTTTTGGGCATGACGTTGATGCCTGCGTCGAGAACTCCGCTTTGCCAGTCTTGGACTTTTTGGTCGTCAAAGGGAGTGGGCTCTCCTCAGTCGACCGCTGTCTCTTACCAGCAAGCTTCGCGTTCACCTGCTGTTCCACTTTGTTGCACTTGGGTAGATATCCCTACCCGGTTTTTTTATTTTTGTCGACCTCCATAACATCATAAACATCTCCGAATGGGCTTTCTTTAGCGTCTGCCAGCCCTGAAAAGACAAAAGACTATAGCACCTGACGACCTTTCCTCCTCTGCATTGACGGCCTGGGAGGGATTAGCCACAGTGTATAGTGCCCAAGAGAGTTCGCCTAGCAACTCCGGCCAGCAAGCGTTTTGAGTTGGCGTTTCCCAGGTGTCTCCTCGTGAAGGACTCTTTACTTGGCCGCATGAGGCATCTACTTCTTGATCGAGATTGCTGCCTCGAACAATTGTAGACAACCTCTTCGGCCCCTCACGGGGAAATTCTTTCAAGAAATTGTCTATCTACGAGTATTTATTTCTCAACAATAGAAATTGTTCGGAATCAAAAAACGTAACTTTTAAACCCCCTTCGCAATGTATATTACAAACTGGACCCTATACGCTTTTCTATTTCTACTTTACCTGCTGTGCAAAAGCCAATAGCCAAGATGATGTTATTAAGTTTTGGACTGTATCTTAAACGAATTTTTATTACAACCGCCATAAAAGTTTTGCAATTATCCGACGGGGCAGAATACTGCCACCGAAATGGCTTTTAAATGTTTTCCAGATCGTCTATCCGTAACGTTGCGGCATTGTTCGTTAGGGGATTGTTTCCTGAATTCAGTCGTACATAAAATTTCATTACAGGTACGTTAATGCTTGAAAAAATTCTATCTCACCTGTTTAATCTTTTCCACTCTCTCCCAAAACGAAATTTTATGACCAGCAAATTTATTTTTTAAATAAATTTACATAATACCTGCTCAAATGGGATTGTAAATACCTGACTAGGTATAGAGCACGGTAATAATGAAAGTCATTCGATGCGAAGCCATAGTTAATTGAAATGTTTGAAATTTCGAAGAAGATGGAACAGACTAAGGCTGGGAAGAACAAAGGGAGCAGGATTGGAGTGATTCATTATTGCTTCTTGAATAGTCCTGAAGTTAGAATTAGGCCTTTGTTGAATGTTAACAAGTTAGCACGTTGTCTACGAAGCATCCGATTGAAATCACTAGATCCCATGGTAGGTACTAACTTCATAGTAAATTGCTCCTTCTTCGAGGATTAATTGATTTGTTAGCTTCTTTGAATGTTGCCGGAATTAATCCCTGTAGACGTTTCAATTTTGAAGCTTTCGGGATAGGATTTAAATGCCAGTATAGGGTCGAACGAACAACATTCCAACTTATAGCCTGAAGCTATGCAAATTATTTGCGAAATTTAATCGTTGGAGGGAAACACTGACGTTCATGTAGCTTTTTATTAATCCTAGTCTTTAATTTACGTGGCCAGGTAATCAATTTGTAAAGCAGAAGACGAAACCCCGTATTAGATAGGTTTTCTACGTGAAATCGGGATCGGGTGTTTTATATTGAACATTCTGATCTGACCTTATTTTCAACGATCTGTACAAATTAGTTGAATTATCACCGTGGATTGTAATCTGTACTCCATGTTATGTAAAAGCAATCTAAAGGGGTATCACCTTTACCGGTCGCCTACATAATATACAAAATCTGCCAACAATCTGGGCGTAACTTTATTATTTTTCCGGCAGAAGTTAGGAACGCGTTAGGAGGCTGAAACTTTGAATTTCTATAGAGCTTTGATAATGGACCCATTTGCAAAAAAAAAACAGGTATGGGTGAAGGGGTGTGGGAGTGGAGGGGGAAATAATGCGTCCGAAACGCAAAAATGCCGAGATCGACAAATTCTAAAATCCATATCTCCTAAACCATTAATAGCAAGCAATTAAAACTTAATAAATATCTGTAGTTATACTAGGAGAGTAGATTGAAACAAAATTTTTGGGTGGGGTAGTGGCGTACGGGGGTGGAGGGTGAAAAACTTTAGATTACGATATCTCACAAACTATTTGGACCAGAAAAACAAAATTCGGTTTTATTATAAAGATTAATAAATAAAGATTGCTCAAAGTAAAATATTTGAAGGGGGTGGAGGAGCACGGAAGTGGGAGGGATTAGAATTTTTCAAAAATAACACGATTCATATCTCAATAACAGTGTAAGATAGATGTTTCAAATTTTTGCCAGAAGTAGGCCTAATAGAACCCTAGTAGGGAAAAAAAGTTTGGGGATGTGGGTGTAGAGGGTGAGGGTGGGGAAGGGTGAGAAAGAAAAAGGTCTGATGCTTATATCTGAAGAATCTATAATAATAGGAAGCTGAAACTTGGTATTTAGATAAAGCTTTAGTAGTGGCATGGTGGAAAAATAATTTTTTTTTTTAGGTGTAGTATGGTACGGGGGTGGGGGGTATTTTCCCTAACTTCAGAACGGCCTATGCTAGGAAGTTGAAACTCGGTACGTATATGTAAATTAACTAGAAAAGTAATTCTGATAAAAAAAAATTCGAATATTCATTGGCGTTCAGAAGGGGGGGGGCAAAAAAAATATCAGTTAATATAAAATGCATATATTTTCACGATTTTCGTCATATCTACTAGGTCTTTCGAAATATTGAATTCATTTTTATTCCACGGATTCTTCATGTGAATACCTAAAATGTGTTTTCAAGATTTTTTGAAATTCGACCCTAAGAGGGTGTAAGCTGGTTGTATACTTTTTCATGAATTCCACCATGTTTCTCAGGTCTGATCAGATATCGAATATCTTTTTACTTCCCCAGGCTTGTTTAATAATCACCTATTTTTAGGTTTTTTATTTTTCAACCTCTAGACCGCATCCCGGAATATGACCCAATTATATAATTCATATGTTACACCATATTCTAACCGCTTCCCGAACTTTTTGTTAGGTTTTCAGTCACATAGTAACATACATCGCATCCCCGAATTGAACGCGTTCTGAACTTCTGCCGGAAAAATAATACAGTTGCGCCCAGACTCCCAGCAAAAAATTGCGTCAGGTATATAAGGCTAAGACATATGTAAGGGATACCGCGTTATAAGAAAATTCGAAAATTTTATTGAATATCCATTCTAATGCTTAAATAAGTCTTATTCTTAGGTATACCGTTCAATTATCAGGAATACCGAGAATATGCGCTATTTTGTTTTGTCATTCCAGTGCGAATTGTTGAGTTTGAGTTTTTGAGTTTGCAGTGAAGTGGAATAAAGTGAAATAAATAAAATAAAATAAATTAAATTAAATTCGGTGAAATAAAATTGAATGAAGTAAGTGGAAGTAATGGCTTCTTTAAGCAACGATTTTTTTATAAAAATTTTATTTCGTGTAGCATACGCTGTTTTTATGAAAGTCCGTAATAAATTTAAAAGTTTTTAATTGAATCGTACCTATTGTTTTTTATTATTATTACTCCCCTTACAGGTGTTTTTAATAACGTATCTGCTTAAATAATTCATTGTACGAGAACTTTGAGAAAAATCTTCAAGAAGCAGTAAAAAAGAAAAAAAAATCATTTAAATCGTTCTCATAAGTAATTAAGAAGTTGTCATAAATTTAAGGTGGTCCCTATAAAATGCTTTTTACAAAATCTTTAACCTAATCGTAATACTAAGCCTGACCATTGACAAAAGTAAAGGTTAGTGTAACTGATATATAAGGTTTAACCTAATCCTTCTATTAAGCCTGATCAGTAACAAATTCCAGCTTTGTATAAGCCTTAACCTAATCTTTACATAAGCATTATCATTAACAACAAATAAAGTTTAGTATAAGGCTTAACCTAATTCTTACATAAGCATGATCATAAGGTACATACTAATGTATCCACTCTATACCTGATTGCCTATGACATGGCCCATGTTAGAATCAGGGATAATATAAGGTAATTCGTTTGCGTTCAAGTTTCCCTTACAATTCATAGGCCTTATCCACTAAGGAATAGATTGTACGCAATTAAGGCTTATATAATGATTACGGTGTTTGCTGGGCTGTTGGCAGATTTTCTGCTAAAGCTATTGCCTGTTACTGCGTTACTTAGGTACTATTAAGAATATATTTTTGTATTGAGTATTTATTATTTAATAAAAGAAAAAGTATAAATTTCATTATTAATTTTTATTTCGTGAGGCAAAGAAATACAACAAATTAAAATTAATTATAATTAAATGTCATGAATTGAAACAGAGTTCTGCATTCAACTATAATACATACATATTCGAATTAAAATCCTAATAAATATAGGAGTAAACTTTAATTGAATTTAGTTTAAAACTTAAACTTCTTTTGATTATATTTTAATGGTATGAGCTTGTAAAGTAATGCTATTCAATTAGATTTTTTTGTTAATAATTTAATATTTAGAGTAGTAGAGAATTGCAATGCTATAATAGATTGAAATGTGTTTTTAATACATTGGAAAGTTTAAAATTCAATAATTTTTTGGTGTGGACATATGTATGTATATCCAATACAAAAAATATTGAAATCTAGTCCCAAATTTTTAACTGTGTGCGTATCATTCATGAATATCGCGGTACGTTTTGGCTCCGCCCATCATGCGGCCTGATGACAGACCCACTGCCCACACATTCAAGTTTCAGACCTATGCACTCATGGATGAATGACAATTATGGGGCCCTTTAAGCATCTATTTTAAGCCATGATCTAATCGATCCAGTGCTGCATGCAGTAGCATTGCCCACACACGATTTGCATGCTCCATGATCCTATCAATTCATTGCAGTCAATATTCTGACATGCAGTAACTCAATACTCAAATTTTGCTCGGCGTGTAAATTTTGTATATCGCTGCGTAAGACCAGCAAACAGTAAAATAAAAAACGTACTAAACTAATCAAATTTTTCTGTAGGGAAGAGTAGAAAATTTAAATTATCACAGTTTTTGATCAGATTTTAATTGGGTTATGAGATACGTATGTATACCTATCATACCATCTAAAGTTTTTCAAAAGGTGGCCACTTTAAGTGACCTACCCAATCTATTCATAAAAAAATTGCAAATTAGGTTAACGTGCGGCGGATAAACCGACCGCAATTTTTTTATACTTTTTGATATCTCGTGAAACTTAAAAGGAATTTTCAGGATAGCCAAGTTTTTTAAATCAATCGCAATACTGCGTTGTTGAAATATAATAATAAAGTAAAATTGCGCTAAGTTGTTGACCAATCCAATGATTTACCTATGAATGATTCAAGCAATTGAGTTAAATTGTTATGCTATTAAGGGCTTATGCGGGTCTTGACACCTCAAAAAGATAATTTTTTTGAAAAAATGTGTAGAATAGTACATCATGTCAGGAATATTGTCTCAAAATTTCAAGTCGATCGGAGCAAAACTGTAGGAGTGACAGAGATTTAAAGCGCCTTGTACCTATTAAACATGTCTTTACCGGCAACCCGAACCGAGCATTTCAGGAAGCGGAAGCTCAGACCCGAGATTCCAGAATTCGACTCAGACAGGAACAAAAGGGTGAATTGGTCCTTGCAGCTGCAGCAGAACCTTCGCTTTATGGGCTTGGAATCAATGATTCCATACAGGCCCGTGCGCAGGAAAGTGTGATGGGGGGGGGGGGGGGGGGTTTATCAAGTTCCCCCATACTAAATGTGATGACCTAAAAAAAAAAAAAGGGTCCTCACTTCCCTATGAAAACAGGCCAATGGGGGGGGGGGGGTTTGAACCCCCAAACCCCCCCCCCCCCGTGCGCACGGGCCTGATTCCATGTATTCCATTTACTCTGTTTTATTTCTCTTTAAAACTTTAAAAGCGTTTTTCTCAAAACCTTTTTTTTGACGCCGGTAGTCAAAATTTTTCAGAATCTAATATACCGATCGGCTTGAAATTGTCCACACTGCTTTTAGACATGATTGGCTTGTGCTTGAACGAAGGATTTTTTTTTACCTTCAACTACAACTCATTTTATAAGCCAAATATGGCCAAAATTTATGGAAAAAATTACATTTTTCGTAAAAAACGCTACCAAAAATTCAATTCTAAATTTTTAAAAAAATCCTTCGTTCAAGCACAAGCCATATTCACATACTAACAGGTTTTTTGATTTCTGATAGAAATTACTCGATTTACGGTGACTACCGTGAGGGCACTTTTTTTGGCATGGTCAACTTCACGAGAATCTCAATGGCAGATTTGTTGATATTTTCGTTTGAAATTTTCACACAATGTTGTTTAGCTATAGTACTTTTATTATCAACTATTAACACTTTTATAGCAATTGTACAATTCTTGTAGTATCTTTTAAAAAAATTCAAGAAAACATGCTTCTTTTTGGCCTTCTAGACCCGCATAAGCCCTTAATTATGCAGATGATTTACACCTACGAAATAACATATTGTTCTTACACCCTTTTACTTTTTCTTTTACCTTATCCGCTGGAGCGTTTTATGTGAATTTTTACAAATTGTATGAAATTTATCAAACAAAACTAAGTTAGTTGCCAACGCTGGTGATAGTTAGAAATTCTACTAACTATATCACGCGAATACCTGCATTTTAAATTTGTCACAATGTCATTAAAATTTCAACCAGGATACCATATTCAAAAAGGTCCAGGAATTAGGCAAGTTAACATCATACCTATACTGCGTAGATTTATATTCAAAAGGTCGGTCTCAATAATGACCGAACTTTATCTAATATTCAGTAGTCCGGTCTTAGTTTCGTACAAAGGTTTTACTAATTACTTAAGGAATACGGAGAATTAACTTTCTGCTAGCAATCTCGATGTTTAACATTTAATTTGCCTCAAGTGTAATAAATAAAGGGAAAAAAAAGTTGTATGGGCCATGAATCGATTCCAAAAACTCGTCCCAAAGCGTAGCTACATATACGTAAATGTAGAACCCCTTAACTTGCTACCCAAAGAAAGCGTACCGAGTATACAGATACAACACGTTTTCAAGATACTAGGACAGTCATTTACACCGTTCTTATAGATTCATAACTTCGTGAACATTGAGGATAAAATTGTGTTTATGGGTTGGCAAATTTCGATTTAGGGCTATTATTTAAATAATTTGTGGGAGTTTGACGCTTTAAGTAGACCTTCTATGTCGACACCTGATAAATTGTTGTGTCATTTATGAAATAAATATGTCGGAACATATTGTTTGTATCAACTGGGATACGACAGGACTAGAACATAGTAGATTTATCGACTTAAACTATGACAGTATGGAGTAAGAACTCTAATGATATTAACAGTAATCAATGTGAATCGCAGTGTTTCAAATACCTATCTGCCATCAACTTGCTTTTGGTATGACAATAAAAACAAGTGTTTTAGAATCGTAGCAGCTGTAAGTTGGAACTTTGAGAACCTTTCGTATAAGGATCATTCTGTCAAGACTCACAAAAAAATTGGCAATCTTGTGACCATACCATCGACGGATAAAATTGTTTGAACTCGAAATCTTCGCTTTGCCTTTTAGCAAATTGTACACCATGGCTAGGTCCTGGTATGTAAGCCCTTCGTTCCTCATGAAGGAAAGGCAAAATAAGTGTAAAGGAATCTGTTTCTTTCTTAATTTACTTAAGAATCTGGAAATACAAAGATAACGTCCCAAACAGCCGCCTGGTTATTCTTTAGGTTGTCAGACGCATCTCAGCGTTAAACGCTTCCGGACCTCTAGCGAAAAAATAATGAGTTAGACCCAGACTTTTCACAGGTTTTTTTTATTTATTTATGGTATTTTTTTTGTTGTTTCAGTAGAAACAAAATATTAAATATAAAAAACTCTAAAACCAACAATTCGTTATCTCATCAGACCTAAGCAACGCCGACTTAAACTCAAGCCGCGCACATATGACAGTTCGTCGTGAGAAATGCCTCGATTTTGATGATTGACGTCATGGATAATAAATGCTGCAGAGAACATTGAGATTAGCGCGATGGATGAAGTGGACCTCTACACATATCTTGGGATCATACAAGCCACGGGTTCGGCAACTGCACTAGTTAAAGAGAAGCTAGGTCACGAATTCATGAGAAGACTTACCGGAATCCTGGGAACGCAGCTAGATGGAAGAGCGAAGATCGATGCGATAAACTCTCTAGATATTCCAGTACTCTTGTACTCCTTTGGCATTTTGCATTGGAGTGTGACAAAACTAGAAGCAGTCAACAGACAAATTAAAGTTATATTAGCAAAGCACCGCCCCCTCCCTCCCAAGAGCGATGCCCAATTTTCTAAACATCATAGGGTCGCCGTGAGGGGGGGGAGGAGGGGCCGGGACCCTCCCAGATCCCTGCTTGGACCCTCCCAGAGAAATAATGCTGGCCCTTTCCAGAAAAATAATCGCAAACACTTTATTTGTCACTGGCGCTGTATTGCGCTTTTAAATATATCCCAACATTAAAATAATTTGCATATCACAGTTGTATACATTGTTGCAAAATCATAAAGTATTTAAAAAAATAAAAATAAAACTATAAATCTTCAATAATAAAATCAATTATTTAAAATATATTTAACTCGTTACGAAGCAAGCTCCATCGTTATGTTTGTACATACGCCACATGTCCATAATATCAATGGATTTAGTTTTCATCGGATGAAAACTAAAATCGCCGCAAATTGTGCATCAAGTTTAGATGTGAGTGGAAAAGAAGGATGTAAGTGGGATAGACTTTTGAATAGAAGAACTATTCTGAGAATCATACTTTTATTTTGTTTATTTTTTCACTACTGCAAAAAAACAAGAAATCATCGTACCTTATCTTATGCGCGATGTTAGAACTGAAATTTAATTAAATATTTAAACTGAAAAATATAGGATACATACCTATACACTTCTTTCACAATTTACACAACTTTAAGAGTGCAGGGGGTTTTCTAAACTTTGATCGATCGTTTCGATTGCATTCCTACTGAAGGAAATGCAAACGAATACCGACGAGGATTGTTACAAGAAAGATTTGAAACACTTTTCAATTTCAGAAGAATTTTTGAAATACATATAAAGGGTTTTCCAATAAGGACTTGACAACTTTGAATTCAATTTGTGAACGCACCCTTTCACTAATCATCGAACTGTCACTGTCAATTTATTCAGTAAACTTAACATTTTTATCATGGTAAAGTACACGAAGGAACAACGTCTGCAAATTATATTATATTATTTTGAAAAAAAGTTGTCAAGTCCTTATTGGAAAACCCTTTCCAATAGAAACTTGACAGCTTTGAATTCAATTTGTGAACGCACCCTTTCACTAATCATCAAACTGTCACTGTCAATTTATTCAGTAAACTTAACATTTTTATCATGGTAAAGTACACGAAGGAACAACGTCTGCAAATTATATTATATTATTTTGAAAAAAAGTTGTCAAGTCCTTATTGGAAAACCCTTTACAAGACGATCTTCAGTTGTCTTCCAAATTTAAGAAAAGCTTCTTAAATTCAAAACACTGGTTCGTTAAACCTGATAAAACTCTTTTCAAATTAAAAGATTCACCTGTTTTAGCAAAACTAATATATTTATGTAGGTACATATGTACATATTTAGCTCCCCGGATAAAATACTGTTTATTTTTAATCTTGTGTTCCGATAAAGAACAAATGAAACGCGATCGAAGAAAATGTTATTTTCGGTAATTAAATCAGTGGGGCCGGTATACTGACTGACTTTGAACATGAATATGGATGAGAAAATATAAACGAACACGAAGCTGTTAAGTGAGAATTGCGGAAATAATACATAGAAAAGAAGGAATTTACAAATTAAATTTATTTTTTATCGAAATTGAAAAAAATTTCTTATAAATACTACGCAGCACCGTGCATGATAGAAGTGAAATTTCTTGAAAAATAAAGAAAAAGAATAAGAGAGATTTAATGTGAGAGACAGAGAGAGAGCATTTCAAAATAAATACAATAATACAAAATTAGCATTTTCTGAGTTTTTCAATGTGTTTTAAGAGAAGGTAGGGAGTAAAGAGGAGAGTGGGGTAAAGGGATAGAGAAAGTAGATGAGGGGAAACAATATGTAGGGTGAAGGGTAGAATGATACACAGAGCGGGGTATACAGTGGGGGGTGAAGGGTTGAAGTTAGAAAAAAGGGGCGACAGAAGAAAAGTAAGGGGTGAGAGAGGGGTGGGAGAGGGGTGAAGGAAATGATTGAAATCAGTTGTTTAAATAGGGATAGGTGAAAAGGGGGAAGAGATAGGAATAGTATTTCAAAATCTATGAGTGTAGTCAGAAGGGAATACCACTCTCTCGCAGTGTCTCATCGTTTCATCGAGTTTCGTTTCATCGTTTTGTCTCTGTATAATATCTTTCTTCTCTATCGTGTAACGAAATGTGCTTAAACGTGACGCATCCTTGAAATTTCACTCGCCGCTAAAGAAGTTTCACTTCAAAAAACTTCTACATAGCCATCAAAGTCTTCAAATTTGGGTAACGCTAAAAATCTACCATTTGAAGAAAAATCTTTAAATCTAGCAATACTGCTACTACTCAAGATATATTCTCGAATCTCTCAATTATGAACATTGAATCCAATTTTAAGGACTCTCTTTTGGTTGCTACTCGAAACTAAAAGACAATGAGTTCCCTAAATTGCTCGAAGACATTGAAGACAGGATTTTTTTTTTGTATGGCAGATACTCGAAGAAGGACGACTCATAGGAACTTTTCCAAATTCTTTCCTCCACCTGTTGCTATTTGAAAAACAATGTATTACACGCTTCTGCCCTCGATTTACGGTGACTACCGTGAGGACACTTTTTTCGCATGGTCAACTTCACGAGACTCTCAATGGCTGATTTGTTGGTATTTTCCTTTGAAATTTCCACAAAATGTTGTTTAACTGTAGTACTTTTATATACAATTAATTCAATTTATATAATTCTTCTAGACCCGCATAAACCCTTAAATCACGTGTTCAAGAATATTGATCAATAGCTTCGGAACGCCTAAAGCTACGACTTTGAAATTTTGTATACGTTCGTTCTTCAATAGTGGAAGCTAAATTTATGGTAATGAAATAAATCAGTCCTTCGTGTGTCTGAAATACAAATATCATGTGAATATGTACACATAATTTACGGATTAAGTAAGTAATCCTTGAGTTACGAATTTGAAATTTTTTACACAATTTTTGAATGGTTCCAAGGAAAACTGATATATATATAAGAAATCGAGTGAGTCCTTTATACGATTGGCTGCAGCCGATCGTGACTCCAGTATAGGTGTGTGTGTATGTATGTTAGCAAAAATGGAGTCCGAGTCGTCTTTGAAAATGCATTTCTCGGGTAATTTTTATCCTAGAATAATAAAATATAGCTTATTTAAAAAACGACAACCCGCAATAAGAATTAACCTTGAAATTTTTTTCATGACAAATATTTTGTCCTTTATCCTGTAACTGTAACTGTATTTATTCCTTCAATATATACATTTTTTTTAACTTAAGCTAGTTTTAATGGTTCGGTGGTGAGACTAATTCGAAATCTTTACATCCTTAATAATTTATGTGTAATAATTGAATTAATATTTGTTTTTAATCGTTTTCTTCTGGTATTAATTCATTTACGGAAAAAGGAGTTAAAAAACCGTATAAATAACTTAAGCTTAACGTTAAAATTAACCTTAAACTACATGTATATACAAACAACTAAAACTAAATGTTACTCAGGAAACAGAGAGAGAATTAGAGGATTTTCGGAGCATTTTTGTTTTAAGTTTGCAGTCAGCTTTGCAATGGTGTCAACTATTCGAGGTAAGTCAGCTAGTACGTATGTCCTTTATCCTTGAATATCTCAAACCTTTATCCTTGAATATCTCAAACCGGTTATTTTTTTATTTTTTTATATTTCGTAGGATATACTGTTTTTCGAAACATACCTACCAAAAAACTAACTTGGGATCTCAATGGGATCGGGTCTAAAACGTTGAAAAAATAATGTTCTGTAGGGATATTATAGAAGTTTTAATTATTAGCGGATATAATTCATGCTAGCATTATTCGTCCGATCTACCTTTGTATCACCCGCGCTACTATTGATTTGCAATATTAGCATAAAATGCGTATGTAAGTTATAAAATACATACCACGAAAAATCTAATAACAACAAAATACATATTATAAGTTCTGTTACAAGTGTTATCAGTGTGACCTTACCAACGCCGATTCTTTTGAAAAGCTTTTTTTTTAAAAGAATTGGAGAGGGTAAGGTAACAACTTTGGCGAATCTTGATGAATTAATAAGATGAAAACAATGTGATCCTGTCATTAGATGACCCTTTTTTTTGCTATGTAGCTAAATTCACACAAAAATTGATCAAACAAAATAGCCACATCAAAAACAATTCCGACCCCCTCCCCCCCAGCAAAGTCTTGATCCGCCCTGAGGCATAATACAACTGGCACTAAAGTACGGAAAAAGGCGTGATCAGCTGTCGTATTACAAATACGTACCAGAAACGATCGAGCAAAATGAGGATGTCAAAATACTTTGGAATTATTCGGTAGTCACTGATCACACGGTTCGACATAATAAACCCGACATTATCGTACAAGAGTTGAAACAGAGAAAATGCTATTTGATTGATGTGGCTGTACCAATGGATCGTAACACCATCGAGAAGCAGGGAGCGAAAATCCGAAATTACAGAGACCTGACGGATGACTTGAAACGAACATGGCAGCTGAACCACATAAGGTGCGATTTTTTTCAACTGGATCAAGATTAAGATCATTCGTTTTACATTGAAAACAACAACAAAGAGATGATCCAAAATCAAAATGGGATCATTGATGGATCAATTTTGTGCTTTTAAAGCTTATTTAAATGGGAACTATTTTAGCAATGTCATAGATGGCGCCACGCGATTTAGCACTAAATTCAAATTGTAGCTGGTATTTGCACCCAACAGGCAGAATATGATAATCGAAAAGTCGCTGTAACTCAATACATTTTGCACGGAAATGCAAGTTCATGTGTAAGATAGAGAAAGAATGTGGAAAATTATTATTATATTGAAATTCAGAAAGCTATAATCTTGTAATCTGTGCAATAGTTTGTCGGACGATGAACATGCAATCCGAAGAAAGAAATGGTCCGACGAATTAGATCCAGATTCGAATTCCTGCAGCAATTGAATAAGTGGCAGAGAACATTGATGAAGTGCGTTGAGTGATGTATGCCAGAACTTGTTGTAGCCATACGAACACCAACATAAGAACTTCATGAACATCTGGAGCAGGAAACCTAATGCTTGAGTCACATACAAAGTAAAATGCGGCAGCACGGCGCAGCTTGACGCCTCCAATAAATCATCAAGTCAGATAACTATTCACTCTCTGCGTCAGGTTGAGTTTCAAATTAATTTGAAATTCTCACAAAAGTGTTCATATTCGTATATACGAAGCAGCGAACTAACTAGAAACAATTTTGTAGCTAATTTTAATTTAGTCCGGGGCACATAAAGTACAGACAGACAGACAGAACAGGGTTTCAGAACATCCAACGAAATCCGCATCAGCAGAGGCAGTGGCGTAGCTAGACATGATTTTCGGGGGGGGGGGGGGGGGGGGGGGGGGGGGGTGTCAGCAAAAAAATTTTAATATTGACAAATTTGAACTATAAATTGACCAGTAAGGTTCGATATTATCTACAAGTAGTTATTAGTAGTAGTAGTAGTAGATATTATATACAAAAACTAAAAAATCTATCCAAAAATAATGTGTGAAATTTTTGAAGAAATCGGTTCAGCCGTTTTTCGAAGATTTTGGGAACGGTCTTTGAAAAGTAAGTTTCGAGATAACCGCGTTTGAATGACGTGCTATATAGAGAATTCACGAAGGGCCCATCCCGGTTAATTGCCCATAACTTCCACAATTATTGAAACTTCAATATGAAATTTACAGAAAACATTCTTAAGACTATAAACTTTAAGATAAACAAAAAAAAATGTTTCTAGTCATTCTTTAAAGCAAAGAGATGGTCTAGCACCCATGCTTTTCAACTTGGCACTAGAGAATGTCATCCGAAAAACCCTTGTCGACACTAATGGGACCCTGCTATTCAAGTCCACCCAGCAGCTAGAACACTTCCTGTGCAACTGCCTAGCTCTCGCTAGGAGACGGCTGAAAGGCCTGGGTGCTTCGACCTTCGCAAACCTTAAAGAAGTCTCTTTTAACAGCATGCAGAGTCTAATCAACTTTGCTATGGTTACAGGGACCTTTGAATTAAACGAGGAACTCTCAACACAGATCGAAACGCAAGCGGACCTATCATAAGTACATTGGGTCTCCTATTTGTGGTATCACTATGGACCCTCGTTGGTCTATGTGAGGCCTTTGGCCGCCACTGAAACCGAAACCTTAACCTAACCACCCAATAGCATAGGCTGACGATATATGTAAGAATGTATACATCCACGCAAGATCCTTCCCTAGTGCTGAGGTATTTGTCAATCTCGACTCTGCCATATACCAATTTTGGAGTATAATTTAGAGAGTAGGGGAAGGTGCTGTACCTCGGTCCAGATTTTACATTAACCCTTAAATCTATTAAACCAATAACAAATGAAAATTAGTAAATAGTACATATGAAAGCTTATTTGTTTAACCACAAAATTAATTATAGCTGGAACTGCTGTTAGTAAATTTGATGGATCCAGAAACGGTTTTTGGAGTGAACCTCAAACGGACCAAGGTACAACTATAGGTTGTACCTCGGTCCGCTGCTAGTTGTACTTTGGGCCTTATCAAAAATAATTCAATTTTAAAGTCGAAATCCTGAGTAATAATATAAGGTTCTTTTATTTAATTTAATTTATATTTTTATTGGAAAAGAAAAATCTAGTAAAGCTATAAATTTAAAAAAAAAACAAGAAAAATTCATAATAAGAATAAGCAACTATAGAAAATGGTTTGTCTAGCTGAAATAAACACTAGTGTAAAAGAGGATTCACTGCTGTCTGCTTCAAAATTTCCCCACTACCTCTGCGGGTGTAATATCAGGATGAAAGTCCCATTTGTCTACAAATTTTTTTCTAATGTATGTAGTTTACATAGTCCAAGGTACAACCAAAAAAACTGCCCAAGGTACATGCGATCACCCATTACTACAAACACATTTTTTAAATTATTTCTAATAGTAGGGAAGGATTAAATTTAACGGTCAAGACCACGATGAATTAATTGTCTTACCAGGTAAAACTTCTATATAGTAGAAATAATTATACACGATTTAGAAGAAAACAATAACTGAACTAAGAAATAAATACTTTTATGTCCAAAAATCACTTCTTTTGTTTTATCTTAATCAATTTATCTTCTAGGCTCGCTTTAATAAACTGAAACCAAAGCCTACACATTTGGCAATCTTTCATTGAAGAACCTTTTTTTTCCAGCAGCTAAAGTTTAGTTGCAATTGACATTGGACTGAGGTACATTCGGTCCAAGGTACAGCCCCTATAGATAATTTCATGTCATATATCTTGAGACTAATCTAGAAAAAAATGGCTACGAAACGGACAAAATCAATCGACGATGATTCATCGATAGCAAATAAAACGTGTTATACTCGGCTGAGGAAGATAGCAAAGCTATCTTACAACTTAGCTACTGCAGGACGAGAACTTTAAATCGAGACGGTTTGAGGTGAAGTATTTAGAAGACCAGGATTTAGGATCTCAAGGGGATCGGAGTCAAAATTTTTTTTTTATTATTATTAAGAACTATACTAACCTTAATTGAGAATCACAGATTTTCTTAAATTTTTTTTACCACGATCCCCTAGTTTAGATTGAGATATTCAAGGGAAAGACAAAGTCGTTATCCTTAAAAAAAACTTGCAAGAATAAGTTATATTCGTATTATTTTTATATTGCGACAACCTTGTACTTTAAAATAAGTCCTTCTTCATTATTCTACGATAAAGACTAAGTACCAGAGATATGCATTTTCGAAGAGCACTCGGACACCATTTTTGTGAAATCTTTAACATACTATAACTAACAAAAAAATGAGATAGAAAAAACATTGAAATCATATTTTTTTCTTCACTAATTCTTCGAGTACATAAATTTTCAAAAGAATCGGCGATGGTAAATCACAAATTTTGTCATTTTTGGTGATTCTTGATGGAAGAACCCAAACGTTTGAATTCATAAACTTTGATAGTTAAAACCATAGAGATATACATATGTAGGTAATGGAGATGACGAGCAGCGACTGTTTTGAAGCTGGAGGATTTATCGCAAAGGACCGGCAATAAACAATATGCTACTATCAGCTTCTTACTCACATGTATGCTATGTTATATTCTGGTCTTGAAAACAAAAATAGCCAAACCTTTGAATATGTCCTAGACAACTATTTGCATTTCACTGCCACCTGGCATGAAACGCTTCATACAAAAACGTATAATTTTGATTCAATTCATTTGTTTTGAATTGAAGCATTATTATTGTTCATAGAGAGATTCAACGTTTTTTATCGATCACCGGTCCATAATTGATGGTGATCAGTAGATAATATCTGTTATTTTGAAGTCATATTCACAAACTCACTATATAGTACATCACATACTATACACACTTAAGTACATATATTGGAGACTAACAATAATCAAGCAGTATTAAAATGGCTTCACAAACATTCGCTCTACGCTGCTACATTCTAGCTTTTTCGTGCTGATATGATTAAAAAAAAAATATAACTGACTAGGTGAGCTAATCATGTCGGGGGGGGGGGGGGGGGGGGCTGGGGTTTGTCCCCCCCCCGTTCCTACGCCAGTGAGCAGAGGCATATTTCAAGGTGATTCACTTAGCGCATTATGGTTTTGTTCGGCTTTGAATCCGCTATCCCAATTGTATAGAATAAGCAAGTACGGATTTGCTATAAAACGTGGCATTATAAAGGGTTTTCCAATAAGGACTTGACAGCTTTGAATTCAATTTGTGAACGCACCCTTTCACTAATCATCGAATTGTCACTGTCAATTTATTCAGTAAACTTAACATTTTTATCATGGTAAAGTACACGAAGGAACAACGTCTGCAAATTAAATTATATTATTTTGAAAAAAAGTTGTCAAGTCCTTATTGGAAAACCCTTTACAAGCCACGGGTTCGGCAACTGCAACAGCTAAAGAGAAGTCAGGTCACGAATTCAAAAGAAGACTTACCGGAATCCTGAGAACGCAGTTGGATGGGAGAGCGAAGATCGAAGCGATAAACTCTTTAGCTATTCCAGTACTCTTGTACTCCTTTGGCATTTTGCATTGGATTGTGACAGAACTGGAAGCAGTCAACAGGCAAATTAGAGTAATATTAGCGAAGCACGGGATGCAAAATACCACATCCGAGATAGAGAGGGTAACACTGCCAAGGAATAAGGGTGAAAGAGGTGTTCTTGACTTGCGAACACTTTATTACCGTCAAATCGACAGCTTGCGTAAATACTTTTACAGCAAAGAATCAACATCTTCTTTGCAAAAGGCTGTTATCAATGTAGATAGCGCCCTTTCGCCTTTAGACCTGAAGAACCGGAATGTTCACGTGATGGCCTCAACAATTCCCGATGCTCAGAAAATCGAGAATTGGAAGCGAAAAGTTGTACATGGCGGACACATTAACAATTTACTGACACCAGGCATAGATGTAGAGGGATTCAATAAGTGGTTAACAACATCGTCACTTTTCTATGAAACCGAAGCGTTTCTGGGGCTCTATTCTCGAGTTCGTTCGAGATTAGTTTCTTTCGAGATGTTCCATGATTTCCCAGATTGTCGTACGAAACGGGTCGGGTGGTATTTCTGAAATCTCACCAATAGCTCACCGGCGTCTCACGTTCGAGAATTGTCGAACGTAAACTAATGGTGATTTCTTTTCTGAAAAAAATGTGACCCGTTTAGATGCAAAATTATTGCAGTTCTGCTCTCTTTTGTGACAGTTCCGTCCGACAGGTCAAATGACAATAGAACGCTTTCAGGTCAAAAGGCTTTTATGAAAATTTAAATATATGACAGTGGCGTAGCTAGACATGGTTTTCGGGGGGGGGGGGGGGGGAGGTGGTTGGTCAGCAAAATTTTTTTAATATTGATCAATTTGAACTTTAAATTGACTAGTAAGGTTCGATATTATCTACAAGTAGTTAGTAGTAGTAGTAGTAGTAGTAGATATAATATACTACAATAAAAGAAAGAAGTTTGTAAGTAATGGAACTCTCTTTCGAGCTCTTATGAAGCGATTCTCGAGATATCAAACTCGGAAGCCCTACATATTTTTCCCGTATAAATTCTATATATCTATCATTATATCTCGAGCAATTCGGAAGTATTGTTTTTTCTCACTCCCACACTCTTCACCAATATCGAAAACTTTTTGCGAACTATTCAAGTCTTATATTGTATTAAATTCAAGTTTCAGCTTTCTAGTATAAACCATTGAGAATACCTAAAATCTCCGCTTACAATTGACCACAGTCACTTAAAGAAAATCCACCCGGTTTACACACTGAAAAAATTTCAGCTTACAAGGAATATAAAACGATTCCACAACCAGTTTTTGAACTGAGTGTGACTTAAGGGGGATCATCTGAGTAGAAAGCAGAAAAAATAGGCAAATTTTAGAAATTATTATCTCAAAAACTATAAAACCTATCCAAAAATAATGTGTGAGATTTTTGAAGAAATCGGTTTAGCCGTTTTCCTAAGATTTTGGGAACGGTCTTTGAAAAGTGTGTTTCGAGATAATCGCGTTTGAATGACGAAGAATTCACGAAGGGCCCATCCCGGTTAATTGCACATAGCTTCCACAATTATTGAAATTTTAACATTAAATTTACAGACAACATTCCTAAGACTATAAACTTTGAGATGAACAAAAAAAAATTTTCTACTCAGATAATTCCCTTTAAGTAGGGAGATGGTCTAGCACCCATGCTTTTCAACTTGGCACTAGAGAATGTCATCCGAAAACCCTGGCCGACGCTAATGGGACACTACTATTCAAGTCCACCCAATATGTAGCTAGAACACCTCCTGTGCAACTGCCCACCTCTCGCTAGAAGACGGCTGAAAGCTCTGGGTGCTTCGACTTTCGCAAACCTTAAAGAAGTCTCATTTAACAGCATGCAGAGTCTAATCTACTTTGCTATGGTTACAGGGATCTTTGAATTAAACGAGGAACTCTCAACATAGATCGAAACGCAAGCGCACCTGCCATAAGTACATTGGGTCTCCTATTTTTTATGTGGTATCACTATGGATCCTCGTGGGCCTATGTGAGGCCTTTGGCTGCCACTGAAACCTAAACCTGAACCTAACCATCCAATAGCATAGGCTAACGATATATGTATGTTAACATCCTCGCAAGATCCTTCCCTAGTGCTGAGGAGGTATTTGTCAATCTTGACTCTGCCATATACCAATTTTGGAGTATAATTTGGAGAGTATAGATAATTTCATATATGAGCCGTTGTATTTGAAAGTGGAATAAGTCCATTTTGAAAAAAAACATTTTTTGTGACATTGTAACATTATTCTATATAACACGAAGTAACTTTCTGAGAATCTATTGATGCAATTGTTTCATCACACTTTTAACAAATACAAGTAAATTTTTCTGAAAGATGGCATAAATATTTTTAAACATGCTAAAATGTAAACCGTTAAGCATGTCGATTTAAAAATGAAATGGAGTTATTCCACTTTCAAAATCAACGGCTCATATCTTGAGACTAATCTAGAAAAAATAGCTACGAAACGGACATAATACTCGGTTGAGGAAGATAGCAAAGCTATCTTAAAACTTAGCTACTGGAGGACGAGGTCTTTAAATCGAGACGGTTTGAGGTGAAGAAAAGGATTTGGAAAGTTGAGCTGGGTGGACCTAGAAGGAATTAAGAAAAAAAACGACGAGCTGAAAAAAAAAGAAAACGTTGAACAAAGAATATTCGAATGAGTTAAATTAAGAAGAAAAAAAAGAAAGACAGTGAACAAAGTGGTTACGAACAAGGGAACAAAGAATAAAGAAGACGAATTGAAAAAAAAGATAGTGAGCAAAGTGATTACGAACAAGTGAATTAAGAATAAAGAAGACGAATTGAAAAAAAAAGACAGTGAACATTGTGCGTTAGAACAAAACGAGAAGAAAAAGTGATCAGTCACACCGAATCAGAGTTAATTAAGAATTTGGGAAAATTAAGGTAATCGAAAACTTGAAGCAAGCAAGGGCCCCAACGTTATAAAGGTACCATAGTTTTAAGTCAGAACATAAATAATCCTCCTAAATAATGCCATACGAATTGGTTTTCTTAAAAGACATTTGAATTTTCTTTATATATCATAGTTTTTTAATACACATTTATCAAAAAGAAAAAAAATAAGTTTTGCTATTTTATTTAATGTATGTGAAGATATGTGTTAAGTTTCAGCGCGGTGTTTTCTTTTCAGTTTTTTTATTTTATCTAGAGAAATAAGGGAGCAAGGATGACGGTTGGCTAGAGGATATTAAGGAAATCCTGGAGGATTGGTCATCTCAAGGCTAAGGCTGGCCTCATTTCTTTGGCACATTTTTCGGTGTTCCCGTATGTTAGCGGTATGACGAGCGGGAAATCCACTTAACGCAGCGGTTTATAGCGAACGCTGCAGGATCATTCCCGGTCACATTTTTTTTCCATTCTCTTATTTTAATAATTTTAGACAGCACTCTCAACGACGGTGACTCCCTATGGGTCGTAGGTTTTTAGTCACAAACTCCCACGTTCCTGATTAGCCGGCAAAAATGCTGTAAGGACCCAGAGGGACCCGTTAATTCTGAAGACGGGATAAAATCCGTCTATCACGGAAAGCGTTACATTACAGACTCGGACACCATTTTTGTGAAATCTTTAACGTCCCCAAACCCCCCCCCCCCCTTCCAACGCCAGTGCTGTATGACCCGTTTGACAGTTTAATTTATGCTTTTAAATCAGTTGCCGCTATTGTCATAGGATATTTTTTTCTTATGTTGTCGCACATTTGAGGTTAAAGGAGTTGCACCACCGAAATTTTCGGGGCGAGTTTTCAGAGCAATTTTAGCAACGGACTCAAACCCCTTTTTCTAGCAGGTCAAACATTTTTCCACAATAGAACATGGGAACTGCTAGAAAAAAATTGATGGCAGAAGCGGGTCACATTTTTTTCCAGAAAAGAAATCACTATTAGAGTGGTCTTTTGCGTTCGTTGTTTGGATGTCGTATACGACATTCAAGTGAGAGGCACAAAATTCAGTGTAAGTTTTTCTGTGTGATCTTTTGTAATTTTGCATTATAAGAATAATAATGGTAGCAATAGTGGATATACAAAATTCTGAGTGGTGTGAAATTATATAATTGCAGAAATAATTGGTTATATGATGAACAACAGTTGGACCTACAAAATTCAGTCGATCTAACTCGGAATGAGACCAAAACAAGGATAATTATATGAAGAATAAATGATCGGAAAGATGGACATATTGCCGGTCTATGTAACTAAAATTCTACAAACCCCCTTTGGGTTTCAAAAACACATAAACACCCAAGTCAACCGTGGGTCAAAACCTTCTCTTCAATCATTACAAATAAGAGTGTTAAATTTGACGTTTTACAAGGAGCAGTATTTAAAATCAGCAAAAATATATTAAACAATAGAGTACTATTGTAGTGTCTGTAAATATACCTATAGTTATGATGTGGGAGTACTATACGGACGAATTCAAAGTATTAACTATAATAGGTATAAAGTGGCCCATATTTTGATTTTTCAGCGCCAACATGTTGGTATTGGCGTATGTTCTCAAGTGGCCCATATACAAGCGAGGTTTGCGCCAACATTAGTCTTAGCGCATACACCGGCGAGCATGTTGGCGAGCATGTTGGCGAGCCTCAGTTGCTTATTGGATTCCGCCATGGCAACAACTTGTGCTTGATGGTTTTATTTCTACTTGCAGACATGATATGCTTTGTTTTCAATTCCACGATTCTTGTCTATCTTTAATTTTATTCGTCATGTTTCAGGCTTACTCTCATAGAGTTCGAGGAACTCTACCCAAAACTCCGATTCTATAAATCGTGACATTATTGACTTCTTCCAACGACCACAGTTGAACAACTGAACACTGAAGTTTGCGCAAACATCACCATACACGTGAAAACATACGCCAACGCCAACATGTTGGCGCTGAAAAATCAAAATATTTTGATTTTTGGAAAATCGAGTTACTACGATAATTTCATTTAGAAAAACCATATCTTGTATATCTGCCGCTGTCTCGTGCCTATTCCTTGTTCTATTTTATATTTGTTTAACTGAAGGTGCGATGGACGAATATTTTTAAACGTTATATATTGGGTTAAAAAGGATGATGCATAAGACGGGGTTAGTTGCAGGAGCCTACGACGGGAAGGATGCATGAAATTCATGCATGTCGCGATACGTTCAAAATCAAAATAAATTTTTTGCAAATTTGAAAATCACTCTTTTTTTAAACGTCAATCTTTCCATTGAAATCGTTTGCTGATTAGTCGATTTAAGAAAACAGTGACTGGGCAATGCTGCTTTCCAGTGGTATACGAGATACTGTTCGAAAGTCATTACGAACGATCTCAAGAATAGCGATTTTCTGTTCGTTCGACTCGATCACTCGAACGTCTCGAATGCTCACTCGAATCTCGAGCGAGCATATAAAATAAATTGAGAAACACTGATGTTCTTCGATTTTTTTACCCCGATCCCATTGAGGTTCCAAGTTGATTTTTTGATATGTTTTGAAAAACAGTATAATACATAAAGTATAGAAAAATAAATGAAAAAACAAATTGGCATTTTGAGATATTCAAGGATAAAGGACAAAATCGTTATCCTTGGAAAAAAAATTAGGGATAAATTTGATTTGAATTTTTCTTATTTTACGACAACCTTTGCCTTTAAAAAAAAGTCCTACTTTATTATTCAATGATAAAAACTAACAGAGATATGAGTTTTCAAAGAAGACTTGGACACCATTTTTGCGAAAACTTTAATATACTATAACTAACAAAAGGAATGAGATAAAAAAAGAATTTAAATTATATTTTTTTTCACTAGTTCGTCAAGCAAAAAAATTTTCAAAAGAATCGGCGATGGTAAGGTCACAAAATTGGCCTTTTTTTGCGATTTTTGATGGAATGACCCTATACAAAAGTTCTGTAAAATATCCTAACTTAATTTATGGAGCTCACTAGAACTATGCAAGAGTTTCTACCTGTAACTAAATAGTTGTACTCGTATGTGCATTCCTCATTCTTTTGATATATTCCCAACTAAAATATAATTCGGAGTTCACTATTTCATCTATATTGGCTTGCAGCCGATCGTGGCTGCGTTATGTTTTAATATTAATTTCAATCATACGTACTTAAACATACAATTTTTTTTCTATTTATTCTGAAGGATAATGTTAATGTTAAAATGAGAAATACCTATATTAATTTTTATTTAAAATCTTGGGTTCTTTAAGTAATGTTAGGTACTATTTGCTATGAGAGCATGGAAGGCTCGGAACTGGCACTGGATGGCTCGGAATAGGGAACAGGGAGGGTCGGAACTGGGACAAAGGCCAATTTAAACTTTTTATTGATTTTCTTTAAACTATAATAACAATTTTTTGATAAGTAGGTGTTATAACAAACAAGAATAAAATATTAAGTCAGAATAGTAAAATATCAGATTGGTAACTGTATATTCTTATTTTTAACGATAACTCAAAGTCAGCATTTGTCTTAAGGGGGCTCGGAACTGGGTACCTTACCCCATTGATGCAAATATTTTGTTTTAAGTGATTTCGCATAGTCGGATTTTGTAACGATTGATTTCTTTTATGTGAAGTGCTTCAAGAATTAAGTCATCCGTTTTATTTTGTTGAGTCAATTGAACTACGCAAAAGAAATTCATAAGTGATAATATCTTCTCAGTTAATGAAATTCTGTTCAATCTATTGAAAAGACTTCCCTTAAAGAAAACTTTCATATATAATACCCAGTCGGGGACGACTTGGACTAACTAAGTGAGAATGAAAGATGCTTCGTGAAAACTTTTAATGGACCAAGTTCTTGTTCACCTTACTTCCATTCTATAGATGAATACAATTCCATTGATAAAGCTTTGTATAGTGGTGCAGTAAGGTTGAAAATATTGGATACTACCGAGTACCATTGTCGATACAAAACCCGACACACTCAATAACTTTTCGAGTTAAAAGAGCTAACAAATAAGCAGGAAAGTTTTCAATCGGTTCACTTCAGCTCGGCTTTGTTTATTTTCAGTCGAGTATTTATTTGTTTTTCAATTTCGATTTTTCATAAAATTTGCGATAAATCTATTTATTGGAAAAGTGGAGCTAATGAAGGTAAGTAATTAAATCTCGAACTTTCAAACGTACTACTACTACTATGCTGGAACGCTAAGCGTCAATAGCTGGAACATCGTTCCAATAAGAAACTAGATAGTTTAGCAGATTAGGTACAACCATAGAGATATATATGGTAACCGTGAGAGCGGGTGGAACTTAAAGATTTCTGAAAATATGTAAAAAAAAAAGTTTTGACTTTTGCTTGCAGTGTAGGTGTGTTCGAGTTTGGAATGTATGTACATATGTTACTAATTTACTAATACGCTAATATCTTTTTAGCAACATCATAATTTCCTCCTCCTATTGTTCCTCTTCAAACGAAAAAGCTGAAATGGTGTCGTTTTCTATTCTCCGACCTCGCCACATGTTTATTCAAGGCTAAACAATCTGATCGCGGCAGTTGGCCACTGCGGTGAGCAGTTTCAGCGAGAATGCAAGTAGCGGTTGGCAGTTATAATAATTGACTTAATCCCTTCATGCTACGTGGGCAAGTAATCCCCATCTCAAGAGTACGAGACAATACAGCCTCTTAGCTGAAGCCAAACAGGACAGTACCGCCTCACAACCCAGTCCCCTGGCACCCAGGGTTGCCAGGTCAGGCTATTTATCGCCAATTGGGCTACACAGATCATGTTGTCGCTACAAAAAAATCAAGGTTTTGATTTATCTAACTTGAACTATTTCTTATTTGAATCGGCGAATTTTGGGCTATCTTGAATTCGATAAATTTTGGGCTGTCTTGTATTTTATATTGCGAATTATTGATGCGTAAACAACCAAAATTGTCGGATTCAGGACGATACCAATCCACACGAGATATACCAGCACTAAATACGTCTCGGGAAAGTCACTGTTTGGTGCGGATTTTGGTCTGGAGAAATCATCGATCAATGCTTCTCCCAAAACGAAATTGGCTTTGCCATGACTGTCAAACGAACGATGATAAGCAACCTAAAATGTCCTAAAATGGATGATATATATAGATACCGACGATATGTGGTTCCAACAGGACGGCGCTACGTGCCTCACAGCGCATGTCACAATAGATATTATGCCAATGATTTGGGGGCATCATTAATCCCATAAATTATTTTTTCAAATAAAAAAGAATTGGGTAGATATCTCACACACAACTAATTTTATTTGCATTTAAAAATTGAGCGTCCTTTCTCTCATGCTGCAGGCTAATCCCGAAGGGGGCTTAGACGACATATCTGATGAGCCACGCCCGTGGTGCTGAAACGTCAGGACGTGATAAGATTGAAAAATTAAATGCGTCTATGGCCGACTTTAAAATTGCATCGATGTTTATTCTCGGCCCACAGGGAAAACATGGAAGACCTTAGGTGATGCCTCGACAGATAACGTAGTATCTGTCTAATATGTATGAGAGAGGGCGTTGTCGTTGTCTCGACAGCGCTTTACCAACTTGGATTTAATGGTAACCGATTCCAGTGCCTTTACGGCACCCAGGCTGTCAATGTAGAGTGAAATATTCTGATCGCATACCTCCCCCATTAACAGGATGTTTGCTGCCTTCCACACGGCCAAGATTTCCGCCTTGAAGACGCTGCAAACATCTGGAAACCTAAACCTAAGATTGGTGATTTCGTATTCGAGCTTCTTTATCCAGCTGCTGAAAAACAGCTTAACTAATGAACCTGCTGGAACATGTCATAATATAATATGTTAACACTTCTGATCACAAGAACAGTGCTATCATATCATGAATAATGGAAATATCACACTATACCACTTTACCCGCATATACCATATTACCCGAAGTTACTCTATCTATGTGCTGATGTGCTACTAGAATAATTAGTACTAAAAAAATCGTCCAACAGTCTGGGAGCAACTTTATTATATTACACACGTTTCGGACTTCAACCCATAAAATAAAAAAGTTGCACCCAGACTGTTGGCCGATTTTTTCTAGCTTGGTTATTGTATACGACGCACTCGATTTTCACCGGTCAGCGAATACGATAAATATTGAACGGAAGTAGATTCTGCCCCGTATTTGATAACATGGAAAACTAGGTTGGTGATGTTCTCGGTAAATTACAACCAAAGCCCTTAATGTGAATGGGATCCATGCTGTCAACTTTGCGATTGCCAAATTAGCACCCTAACGAGCACATAATTTATTGAATCCTAGACATACATATATCAACAGCACAAATCTGGGAAACAAGCGAGTATGTAATGGATTTCCGTAATTGCGTGTATGGATTTCCATAATTTATTGCATTCGCTGTCATCCGAATAGAATCAGCGAATGGCAACTAAATAAAAATATGCGTTAAGGCCATCTAACAATGAATTGTAATGAGCGCCCAAAAATACAAAGCAAGAGAATCCTTAATGTAATCTCGTTTGGGATCACTTGTTGTCTAGACTAAATAAAACGAAGTCTTCGTTGTACTATTCCGACCTCCCATAGACGCAGACAAACTGGACATATGAATTATCGATATCATATGGTCACGTCCTTGTGCACACCATACAGAAATATATGAATCATGTACGAGAATGTATCATATCGTCATTCACATCCTTATGCGGCACACAATTCCATAGAAATCACGAAGAATTTGCGAAACTCCACATCAAGCATCCGTTCTTCATCTACAGTATGCCGAGAATGCAGTGCACTTCTTCAATTGAATGCCAGCGGAAAGTGAGAAATTGATTTCGTGCGAAGAATTCCTTAGCATGTGGGCCTATTGTTAAGAAAATATATCGATATTTTCAAAGGACGAACTATTAGAGAGGAACATGAAATAGGGCCAAGTGTAAGAGGAAAGCAGCTGTTTCATCAGGGCCACCTTATCCTCAGAGCAAAATGGGCTATAGCCCTGGGGCGGCAATTTTTATTGATGTTATGTTTTAAAATTTTTAGAAAATAATGTTCACAAGAACGCAGAAATAGAATATTATATTTTAAGCTATTTTCTGATTTAGATATTAATTTGGAAGATTGTAGAGGACTGTCTTATGATAATGCCTCTATATACGAGTACAGCGGCTTCCAAGCGCACCCTAAATCTAAACAATCTTGCCATTACGTACCCTGTGCAGTACATTCTTTACATTTAATTGGAGAGTTGGGACGAAATGCTGCGTACAAGAAAATAAATTATTTCTATTGGGCGACGTACTGCGCCACCACGCACACTAGCCTCCAAAAAGGACCCATAGCGATCCCTTCGGAGCCTCGCAGGTCACTAAACATCACCTAAACAATCCAGATTTCTTAAGAACTCGACTAGCTTATCATGATGCCCTACAGACCTCAGGTCATTGCGGGATACAGAGGGGGTGGGGGCGTAAGAGAAATTCCGAATTTTCTAAACATTCATTCATACTTCAACCGTTCTTCTTCGGAACGCGTTCAATTCAAAAATACGGTGTACGTATCAGTATTCATATGAAGAAACCATAGAATTAAAGTGAATTCAATATTTTGGAAGACCTAGTAGATATGACGAAAATCGTGAAAATGTGTTATATGCATTTTATTTAGATTGAACATTTTTTTTGCCCCCACTTTAGAATGCCAATGGATGATCAAATTTTTTTTTAATCCAAATTACTTTTCTAGTTGATTTACATATACACAAGGAATTTCAACTTTCTAGCGTAAGCCGTTCTATAGTTAGGAAAAACACCCCCCACCCCCGTAGCATACTACCCCTATAAAAAATTATATTTTTCCAACATGCCACTACTATAGCTCTATCTAAATACCAAGTTTCAGCTTTTTAATATTGTAGGTTCTTAAGATATAAGCATCGGAACCATTTCCTTTTCACCTTCCCCCACCCTCACCCCCTACACTCACAACCCCGAAAAATTTTTCTCTGCTAGGGTTCTATTGGGCCTACGTCTGGTAAGAGATTTTAGCATCTATCTTATACTGTTCTGGAGATATGAAACGTGATAACATATAGAAACCAAAATTTTTTGTCTAAAACCCTCCCCACTCCTCCCCCCTGATACCAACACCCCTCTAAAAGATACCAGTCGTAGAGGTTCACCCAACCTACCCACCATTAAAAATTTCAGCATAATACCTCAACGGGCTTCGGAGCTACGCGCCTTCAAACAAAAAAAATTCCGTTTGTACGCCAAACGCCGTACGGCTTTATTGGGGTCTAATAGTCCTAAAACGTGAAAATACAAAATTTCTGGTTAGCAAATTTTTAGAAATTTTAGGTCGATCACAATACTTTATTATTAAAAAATAATAAAGTAATTGAAGAACATTAAGCTAGTATTAGACGGTCACTCAAAACCGTCTATGCATTGACACTCTGACGTCACGTAAAAATGCGTCGTTTCACTGTCAATGGAGTGTCAATCGTCATTTTGTGAATTCTTGACGAATTGACGATCAGACGGTATGACCAAAATGGTCATATCTGTCCCGAAACTAAATTGACAATCAGATTGACGAAGCTGGTAGTCAATTCGATTTGTCGCCTACGTTGTCAATGAATGGCATGTAAAAATATGATATCACACGGAATTGACACATCTCTCTTTTCATTTCATTCGAAATTTACAACAAGCCACAAATTGTAATTTTTTAATTTTAATTGTCAGAATTGTTTGAAAATATAAGTGATTTTCAAGATTTTTTTTAAAGAAAATGACTCATTTAGAGATGGCAATTCTGTGGTAAAAAGCGATAACAGCTTAAGTCGAAAAAAAAATTAGGTGGATACGTGTATCAAAATTGATAAATAAACTAATAAAAAATATCTTAGAAGATCTTATTTTATATAATTTAACAATACAACACAATAATAGTATATTATATGACATAAAAATCTATAAAAGAACTGCAATTTTTTTTTTAAATGCAATTGAAAACTTGAAAAATGATTTTTTCTTATCTCGACATAAGCTGTTATTGTTTTCTACCACAGAATTTTAGCGGCGTTTTTGCTGGAGAGCGATGATGAAGACCTTCCGGACGAGACACTGTCACGAAAGCGCAGCGTTTAGAGGAAATATCGGCTAAGGCTTCGCGAAAAGCATAGCCTTTGTGCTTAGTTGCTGCTCGAATTATGTACGTCAGGCGCGAACGCAGGGGGTGGTTTTGGGGGTTCAACCCCCCCCCCCCCCCGAAATGATGTAGTTACATACGCAAAGCTAAATGTAACTTGCACTCAACGAGTAAATTTGTATGAAAATAGGTATTCCTCACTTCCGTACCCCACGTCACCCGTCATAAATCTTACATTCAATAGAGCTCACTTATAATATTGTAAAACCAAATATTGTCTTCTTGGTACAATCCCTATCCTCCATCGTCCATTCTCTATCCACCATTCCCATCCATCATCCACATCAAACATCCGGCATTTCCATCCTTTATCCACCATCTACCAACATCCATACTCTGTACTCCATCTTCCATACACTATCTAACATCCTCCATCAACCATCCATCGTCCAACTTTTCCATTTAGTACTAGGAACGCATAACTAACACACCGAAAACAAGCGAACTGCCGCTAAAACATATAAAATACAGTCAAATGTTGAGACAACTTGAAAACCACCAACTTTTTAGCCCCCGTACCTTGCTACCCCTGTCAACAATTTAAATGTAGAGAATGCCACTGCAGTGGCTCTATATATTCGTACATTTTTGTCTGTCTACAGTTCACGGATTTTGAGAAATAAAATTCAGAATGTTTTCATTGCCCCTCTCACACCACCCACTCACCACTAGTTCATAACTGAGATAGTTCTTAAAGTGTGGACTTATTTTTTAAAAAAAAAAACTTCTGTAGCCCACCTTACCCGTCATAAATCTTACATTTAATAAACATCACTTATAATCCTGTATACACAAAATCAAATTGTATCTTCTTGATACAATCGATTCGGAAGATATTGCAATCCAAAGTCTCTTACCCACCACTCTCACCACCTTCCATCTTAAGAATTTTAGTTCTTGTTTAGGCTGCTAGTATCTCTTAAGACAACCAACCACAAAGTTTTCACCTTTCGACTTCAACCGTTTAGGAGATTAAAATACTTCAATTTCAGCTATCGAGCGTTTCGGACGCATACTGCATACCCCTACACTCCTCTGCAACATAGTTCTATACAAGCTTCAAGTTTCAGCCTTCTAGAGTAAAACGCTCTTCCCTCACAACTCACACACCAAAAGATACAACTCGTAGGGGCTTACCCAATTTACAAAAAAAAAGTGAACTTAATATCTCAACACGTTTAATAGCTAAGCATATTCAAACGCTTTTCCTTACGGCGGATGGACAAATTTGTTTTTCCTTTTTGGGAATAACCATTCCCAAAATATGAAAATACTAAAATTCAGTGTAGCAAATTATTTATAAATTTCCAGTTGATCAAAAAACTTTATTATTAAAAAATAAATACAAGAGAAGACCCACAATTAAATCATTTTCGTTCGAACTAGTTGCCAATGTGTCAATTTGTAGAGAAATTGAATGTCACAAAAATGACGATCACACGGATTGACACTGAATTGACAACTTTGTGACCACATTCTACGTAATTTTGACGTCAGAGTGTCAATGCATTGACGGTTTTGAGTGACCGTTAGTACTAGCTTTAGGTGTGTTTTTTTGCGATTTATCCAGATCGAGAGTAGTGTTTTCGTACAGAAAACACCAATAATACTGTAGTTTTTTCATGTTTTTATTGCTTTTTCCTGTAGATAGTAGGCTAATTAAGTAATGCTACGGTTAGACGGTCACTCAAAACCGTTATCCATAACAAGACTGGACACTTACTACATTTGCATTTTTTGTGTAAAAAAACAAAAAATCATTGCATAAGCGGAACAAAGAAATCCGATTGAACAGTTTCAGTTCCATGTTCCTATTCAAATTCCCGTGCGAAAAAAAGAGTACGCAAAGATGCAAAAATGTATGATTATGCTTGAGTCACATACAAAGTAGAATGCGGCAGCACGGCGCAGCTTGACTCCTCCAATAAATCATCAAGTCAGATAACTATTCACTCTCTGCGTCAGGTTGAGTTTTAAATTAATTTGAAATTCTCACAAAAGTGTTCATATTCGTATATACGAAGCAGCGAACTAACTAGAAACAATTTTGTAGCTAATTTTAATTTAGTCCAGGCACATAAAGTGCAGATTCAACGTGTTAAGCATAACAAAATCACTCATTAATTTTGAGGTTAATTACGGGCTACGGAAAAGTTAAGAGTTGGCGAACTTTTTTTGATGGCTGCGTTAAGCTGCTTCCGTTGTGACTACCACAATAGAAGTACACTGTGCTCAACTTTTTGACACCTAGGCTGCGCCGACTTGCGTTGCCGTTGTGACTTACGGGTTACACATTTGCATCTGTGTGCATCGTTTTGGAAAATGCACGTAACAGAACGCTGTTCCAGTCTCCAGTGTTTCAGCATAGGAATCTATAGGAACAATATGAGAAATGAAATCACACAAGCACAGCTGAGCTGTGTCTGCACATGAATTATTGTCATATTTTTTATAGGCGTTCAGTAAGAATGTCATAAAATGGTGAATGCGACTCGTTATCACTTTTTGTCTCTTTTTTAGTCATGCATCATGCTATTTCTATCTACTTCCCTCACCTAATTAAATAAAGAAACCAAGGTCAAATGTTTATAAGACAGATACTGCGTAGTGTCCAGTCTTCTTATGGATAGTCTTTGGTTTCAGTGTCAATGGTGTGACAATCGTCATTGTGTCAATTCTTGACGAATTGACGATCACACGAAATGACCATTTTGGTCATATCTGTCCCAAAACTAAATTACCAAAGCTGATTGACAAAGCTGGTAGTTAATTCGATTTGTCGCCTACGTTGTCAACGAATGGCACGGAAAACTATGCGATCACACGTGATTGACACATTTCTATGAATTGACAATGGATAGGACATTCATATCAGTAGGAATTTATTTATATATACATTTTTTTCAAATCAAACGGGATTGACTGAAAGCTGTGAAATGTGATTTTATTTTTATGGAAAAAAAAAATTGTATAGCGAATTTTTTAAAGACAATAGCAAAACGAAATCATTTAGATTACATATTACGATTTTAACGGCTTATATGCTGAAGAGCATTGCCGCGTTTACATGGAGAAGCCAAAGATCGAAAGATCGAAATTAGGTCGCGTTCGCGATAACACCGGATCGAAAGATCCGATTCGATCCAGGCCGAAAAGTTGGCTTGGATCGAGTCGATCTCGTTTCGATCCGATCTGCGTTTACATGAGATTTTAAAGGATCGAATCCGGATTCAATCCTCAATGTAAACGCGGTAAGACTTTGCCGACATGTCAAGCCGCGTTTAAAGAAAGGCTAGGTTAAGAGTTAGATTTTGAAAAATTTGGAGAAACGTTTTTATGCGCTCAAAAGAGCCAACAAAACTTGGAACTAAAATTAATTTGATAACTAAAAATCTCTAAGAGATATATCAAAATTCGTAATTTAGGTAATCACCCTTCAATGCGATTGTACATGAAGAATGACATATTTTAAGGTAGTGGAACGAGAGGGAAGCTTCTGAAGTGTTGGTGAACGTTGTTTTTGAACTGCTGAAGGTTGTACTTATCAGGGATCAGATCGGCTGACAATGTGATATACATTACTGATGTTCGGGTGATAAGAGACTGAATAAATTTCACCACAAAAAGGGGGTGAACAGTATACTCGTGTGCGCGTGAACCTTGGCAAATGTTACGGTCGGCGACTAAAAGTGGAGGTATGATATTTTTTAGTTCCATACTACATTTATAATTGAAATATCGATAGCGAAAACAGATTACTCAGGCATTTCGGCGATGCTTAAGGGAGTCTATAATACCAAGCCGTAAAATAAAATTTGATTATTTCTTGCTTTAGTTTAATGGACTTCACTTGTAATTCTGTATACAAAAACCAAATTTTATCTTCTTGGCACAATCGGTTCGGACGATATCACAGTTTCTTGCCCACCACCGCAACACCCAATTCCCGTCTTAACCCTCTAGCATGTAAGACCGCCCCAAGGCGGTTATCACTAAAAACGCGATAGTGGCCGAGCCGGTGAATTAATTTATGTGGAACAACTTGCTCAGTATCTAGTAAGCCTGTGCATACATATTGAGTTTTCATTGAAATCTCTGTACCGTTAGCTTTCGATAAAATTGCGCGAAATTTTTTTTCACTGAAATTTGTTTTTTCAAACACCCATAACTTTTTTTTCTGTGAACCGATTTGAGTGTAACAATTTTTTCTGAGTAGTTTGAACTATGTATCTAGTTTCTAATAAAATCAATAATTTGAAGAAAACATTATAATTTTCGGAGATATTTGTCAAAAAGCTATGCCCGCCTCAGGGCGGACATATACGATTCAGCGAACTTTTTTTACCGAAGAATACGTTTGTTTACTATGTGTTTAGTATATATAATTATTATAATTATGTAACAATCCCTTTTCTTTTGTTTTTTATACCTTTATGATTCACTGCGCTGTGAGGTGCTGGCACTTCGCTCTGGTCCACAGGAGGACCACACTGAAATACCAGTGCAGGGATGGGGTATCTTTGGGTCGCTGACACAGCCACCGAAAGGTGGATACATCTCATGTGGGCTATCGGAGAGGACGGCGGTGCATCTCGTGGTCGAACGCGCTAGCTCGCCAGATTGGGGTGGGGGTGACGTTCATGCCCATGATCAATAAGGGTTATGCACAGGGCTGACAGTTGGGGTTGGAAGGGGTACCCAACTAGGTAGTCAACGGGGAGGGTTGAAAGCAGACCCAGGCGGATTGAGCCTGGGAATAGCGTAGGCCATTAGCGTGATCGAGCCCATCGTATTTAACAGCTATACAGGGTAAGCTGTATACTGGAGCCATATTGCTGATGGGGCTCTAGATGGGTTGAGACCTGGGAGGGTTTGGTTGGACGAACGGACTGAGGTAACCCTGCCATTTTTCTACTATACAGTGCCTGAAGGGGGCTTTAATTCTCCATAAGGTGAACAGAGGTCGGGTATGGAAGTTGGCTATCGGAAGGGGCTATACCACGCCCGCGTAGGATTCAGTGTTAACAACAAGGACACTGTGTGTGGAAAAGGGATACTACGACTATTCATATATACCCCCAGGCTACTGAAGTAGGGTTATGTAGGGAAGAACTTCGATGCTGTAGACGAAACAGACTATGAACTTCCAATATGGTATACTGGGTATGCTGTAACTAGACATAAAGTATGCGCTATGTGTGTATTTGCTTAAGATCCTAATGTAGTAGTATTTAAGGTAGATAATCCCAGTATTGTATCCTGGGTATGCTATAACTAAATGTAAAGTATGCACTATGTGTGTATGTGCTTGAGATTCTAATGGTAATTATTGAGAAAATGAATGTTAAGTATGCAATATGTGTGTGCTCAGAAGCCTGGATAGTAAAGATATATGAACATGAGATGGTTATTAATGCATGCGAGGGGGGTTTATGGAGTATGAAAAGGGGGCGCGGAGTTTTTGGGGGGTGCGCTCCTATTCAGGCAACCCTTGCGGTGAATTTCCAATCCTCGTTTTCTCCTTTCCACACCATCCAGTCGCGGATATTCGGTACGATGGCTTTGGTCACATGTCTGCCTGGTTGCCGAAAATTGAAGGGAAAAAGCAGTATACACCGCAACACCCAATTCCCGTCTTAAGAATTTTTGTACTCGTCTAGTCAGATGGTATCCCTTAAGGGTTCATATATCCCTGCTCGCACTGTAAACCGAGTAAATTTGAAAAATTATTATGAAGGTCATAAGGTGAAAAAAAAGTTTAATTGTGGAGTTCACATATCTTATTAACTATTCAACCATAGAAAAAAAAAACATTTTTTTTTTAATACTAACAAGGTTTTTTATGGGTATAAATAGACTACTGATGAAAACGATGGCGCCTCCTTGTCGGCATCATAGCTTCACCAAAAATAAAGCAATTTGCAAAAATTGAAAAGAATCTTGTAAAACAATTGAGTAGTTAAAGGGTGAGGGAGGGATTTTTTCTTTTTTTCAAAAATAAAGAAATTGCCGAATTTCAAACTTTTGAAACCATTTTTTTTTTTAAATTTACGTATAAATTGACTGAGTTATCGTGCCGACACTGGCTCCCATTCCAGCTTGGTACTGTACACTTTCTTCCTCTTTTATCTTCGTGTTTTTCACAGATGGTCCTATGAATGACCTTGTTTTCTATGACACTGGGTTTTTGAGAAAAAATATATGCTAAACGCTGCTGTTGAAAGTGGCGCGGCAAATAGCTAGGAAGCCGCTTCAAACCTGTGTATGGTCACATTTATTGCTATAACTTTGTAATGGAGTGGAATTTTATAAATTCAAATTTTTTTAATCTTTTGTATAAGAAATAAAAATTTGTAATAAGAAAAAATTGATTTTCAGGTAGATATGAGCCCTTAAGGCAGCCACAAAGTTTCAACCTTCTGAAACCAACCCTTCAGGAGATTAAAATGTTTCAATTTCAGCTATCAAGCATTATGACAAATTTTTTATCAATATAACAAAAAAATTTTGTTGTCTCGAAAGTGTGTTTTTGTCGAGTAATATATGAAAATTGTCTATCTGACAAAGTATTTTGTTGGACGTACGTATATTGACAAAATTTTTGTCGAATTGACCTGCATTTTTATCAATGCTACCAAGGTTTTTCTCTTAGTGTTTTTTGTCGAAATGAACTGAATTTTTGTCGATGCTAAGGTTTTGTGTATTTATTAATTTAATATAGTATAATTTTATATGATATAATTTAGAGAACTTTTACGAAAGGCCACTATCACTTTTGAACAGTCAATCACGAATGATGCAATCGAACTAGAACTCTGCGAACTGCGATTCCCACTCCAATATGCAGTAAGGGGGCGTGTTCATCTTTCTTACAAAATTTTTTGTTGATTTGATAAATAGTTTTGTGAATATAACAAAATGTTGCAGTTTACTTTTGGTCAATCTGACAAAATTTTTGTCAGAAGTCGTTTCTTCCAATGCAACAAAAAAATTGTTGATTTGATAGAAATATTTATCAATATGAAAGAAAATTTTGCCATTTCGATAAAACATGTTTTGTTAAAAGAACGAACTGGAATTTCGCCGAATTTTTGTCAATTCGACAAAAATTTATCAAACTGAACAATTTTTTTTTTGTTGTTCTGACAAATTATTTATCATTGCGACAAAAGTGCACTATTGAAGTTCAACAAATACCTTTTGTCAATGTTATCGAAGCACGATCGGCTGCAAGCCAATCGTATGATACTCTAGATGAAATACTGAACTCTGATTTATATTGTAGTTGGAAATATATCAAAAGAATGAGGAGAGCACAAGCAATTATTACATGACCTTTTACTTACAGGTAGAAACTTTTGTATAGTGGTCGATTTTTTGATTTATAGTGAGTTCCATAAAGTAAGTTAGGACATTTTACAGAATTTTTGTATGGCAACTACATGAAGGACTCATGGGATATTTTTCATATTGATAGTTTCAGCTGAGACAATTATAAAATTAATGTTTGTAAAATTTCAAAGTCGTAAATTAAAGCTTTCTAAACTTATCGTTCAATATTGGTGAACATGTTTTTTAAGGACTTTTGTATGACAGCTACCCGAAGGAGTTAACAGATGGCGCTAATTAATGAACTCCGTCTTGGTTTTGGTATAAAACTAATTCCTGTAAAATTTTAAATTCCTGCTCTAACTCGTTCTGGAGTTATAGTGAATTCAGTAAAAGCATACATTTTTGAAGGACTTTTCTAGGCTGCTACACGAAGGACTCATTCGATTTGCATCATATTCGAAACATTCAATTCAAACATTTTAAACCATAGGTATGCAAAATTTCAAGTTCCTAACTTGAATCATTCGAGCAATAACTGGGAAAACGTGTTTCAAGGACACTTGTATGGGAGGTACCCGAAGGATTGGAAGAATATCGCCCATTAACGAACTTAGCCTTACTTTTTCCATTTTACAAGTTGTGACAAGATTTCAACTTCCTAGCTCAACGCGTTCTTGAGTTATCGCGCTAACGGACGGACGGACGGACGGACGGACGGACGGACGGACAGCAAACGGATTTGGGGGTTTTGGCCAAAAATAAACACAAAATAATATATAACTTTTTTTCGTCCGAGGCTCGGTTCTACGCGTTACAAACTTTTCGGGCTGGATTAAACTTATAATACTCTATATGTTCATCTAGAGTATAAAAATGAAAATATACCTTATTAGCAAGAGTATACAAGTCTACGTAAATGTTAGACATTCATGATATCAGTTTCATAGTTTAAATTTATGTATGGCGAAAGCATAAGAAAAGGTATACCACAATAACACCCATATGGTATACCACATTGTCCGACGGCAAGTTGTAACATTAATTCTATCATAAAAAATTAAAATGATAAAAAATCCGAAAACTAACCCAGTAAATATGTAACAACACAAGACACTATGCATACACTGAAAGAAAAATTATGTTTATTCCAAGGTTGCATTGACTTTATTAAGGTTCTTCAACTATTGTAAAACTGACATGTTTTCAGTGACCATGGCTATGATGGTACTAGCCAAAGCATATAATTCGTACAAACAGAATATGGTTGCATTAAACTTATATCCCTACTAAAATTTAATATGGTTGTATCAATCATTCTCGTTACATGATGTAATTGTGTACTATAATTACGACAACAATATTCTATGATCAGTAGAACCATGTAATTTGATAAAATAATTCTCACAACCATACCTCTCACAGTACGAAAAGTGTCGTTCGCGGTATAAGTTCACTTCTTCCAATTTCATGTGTGCTTTGTTCGAGAGCAGGGCCGGTCCTACCATATGTGCAAATGGCGCATTGAATCCGGGCGCCAAATTAAGGAAGGCGCTAGTTCATATTATCTCTCCAAATATTTTGCTATAAATTTAAAACATACTTAGAAATTAATAGAAAGGATTTCTTGAATACATTTGCCACACTTTTTCCGATGCATATTCTAGGTTTTGCAGGGTTTTTCCATTTTTCCATTTTCTAAAAACACTCTTTCAATTCTCGTCCAAGAACCAAAACATTGAATCTTTTAACTTTAAAGATATTCTCACTCTTCGATACCGACTAGTACAGCTTTTCGTTTGTGCGATCATCTGCTATTCCAATTTTGCATTCATCCGTTCATCAGCTAGTACAATTTTGCGTTCGTATGATTCATTTGGAGCAAGCGCTCCACGGCGCCGCAGCACTTGGTGCTAATTTGATTGTGTGCTGAAAGAGCTCAGAACATGATTTCCATACAATAGAAAAAGATAGATATGGAGCGAATGCGCCTCGGTGAATTATGTGGGGAAATGGGAAACACGACATTTTTGCTAGAGGGGAATGAATGTTTTGGATGAATGATAAAGAGAAGTAATGGTAAAAACACAATTGAGACGAACTTCGCTAGCGGCGGTGAAGTTCGCTGTAAAAAATTTTAAATTGTACCTTAACACACGGATGGACACAGAATTACGACGGCGAGTACCGAAAAATACCGAAAAGTTTGCCCAAACTTTCGGTATTTTTCGGTACAATTTTAAAATTTTGACACCGACTTTCCGCCGCTAGCGAACTTCATCTCAATTTTATTTATACCATTAATTTGTTTAAATCAAACGAGCAAATGGCATAATCTAATAAAAAATAGAGGAAAGTTTTGAAAACAGAACCAATGACATCTGTGAAATTTGTATTAACAATATGTATGGTATATAAAAAAAAAATTCAATTTGGAGAGATTTTAGTTTTTTCGCTCTCCAGAACAATTTTTTTTTCATTTTTTTCCATAAATGTTTCTTTTCTCGAAACTGATAAGAGACATCAAGATGACTTTTTTTGGTTAAATATAGAATAGTATTGGTATTTATACTGAATGAAGCAATTTTTAAAAAGTTGATTCCAAATACTTTTTTTAGGTTTAAAAAACATCAAAACTGTTTAAATTTTCAAACATTATAAGTCAAGTTTTTAATATTTTTGAAATTCCTCCATTCATTAGCATTCGATTTACTAAAATAATAAGTGTACAAAGTTTGATTCAAATCGGTTGAGCGGGTCTTGAGAAAAAGTTACATGAATTTGTATGAAAAATCGTCAAGTGAATAAGTATTATATTTTTGTTATTTGTTATATAAATTGATTAGGGCGACGAAGTCTATACTGCGCCGGGCGCCGAAAAGTCTAGGGCCGGGCCTGTTCGAGAGTGTTTAATTGTTTTTCAAGTCATTTATTTATGATCGAAAGTGTGTAACAATGAAGAAATTGAATTAAGAAAACCTCTTTTGATTTTTAATTTAAAGCAAAAAAATATTAAATGTACAAAAATTAATAATGTATTATTTTTTCTATCCTAGCAATTTGATATATGGTACATACATACATTATTACATACATACATATATTTTTTTTGAAATCGTAAAATTTATACATTTTTGGTTTTGTTTATCCAAGAATTAATTATATTAAAAATAACATGAAATAAAATAGTTGTAATACAAAAACAACATAATGTCTTTCTAATGTTTTCTTTGTGAATTATTTTTCAGCGTCACATGTATCGTATGATTGACCTTACCATCATATTATAAAAGAAGGTTGCGTGAATCATACACCAAGGTTTCCACAATCATAATTATGTTTGAGCCAAACATAAAAAGTTTTCTGAAATCAGAGCTATTATTCAAGCAACCATGTCACATGTATCTTATGATTGACCTAACTATTCTATGGAAAAAGAAGGTTGCGTGAATCACACACCTGGGTTTCCACAACCATAATTTTGTTTGAGCTAAGCATGTTACATGTTGTAACATAGTTGTGGCAACTATAACCTCAATCATAGTAAGGTTCTCCCAAAATATGGTTGCCACAATCATATTTTTTTTTTGAGTGTATAACAAAAATAATTTTCTTACCGTCGATTTTCGGCTTAAAAATTACAGTTTATTAATCAAAAAAAAAATTATTAATCAAAAAAAAAATTATTAATCAAAAAAAAAATAAGTCACACACACAGAGCACGCGTACATCAAAAAGTGTATGATGGCTGTTAAGTTCAGTCTTTTGTATGAGTGCTGTCAAAGTTTCAGCCATTTTGGATGCTTAGTTTTGTTTTGGTGGTTGATTGAATACCACGTGTTTAGTGTTTTTTCAAAATGGGAAAAAAAAAATTCGTTCAGTGATAAAACATTTTTATTTGGCAGGGAAGAAAGCGACCGAAATTCATCAGATTTTGCAAGAAGTTCATGGCACATCTACTCCTTCACTACCAACTATCAGTTTCAGGGTAAACGAATTTAAACGTGACCGTACTAGCATCGATGACAAACCCCGCCCTGGACGTCCAAAAACGGCAACAAACTAAAAATGATCAATAAGGTACATGATATCGTATTAGCCGATTGACGACTGAAGGTGGTCGAGATAGCAGAGCCTGTGGGCATCTCAGCCAACAGCGTCTGGACAATCCTACATGAGCATTTGGGTATGTCAAAGCTATCGGCGAGATGGATGCCGCGTTTGCTGACTCCGGACCAAACGCGAAATCGTGCCGTTACTTCAAAAATTATTGAATTAAGCTACGAGTTGCTTCCGCACCCACCTTATTCTCCAGACCTGGCCCCCTGCGACTTTCTCTAGTTCCCGAATTTGAAAAAATCATTGGCAGGAAAAAGATATGGGTCATCGCTGCCACAGAGGCCCATTTGGAGGAGTTATCAAAAACGTATTATACGGAAGGGTTAAAGAAGCTGGAGCATCGTTGGGAAAAGTGTATTGAGTTACAATGAGACTATGTTGAAAAATAAATAAAAACTTTTTCAAAAATCAAGTGTTTTCTTGCCGACTTAAGTTACTTTTCGAACGCCCCTCGTACATTTGCAAATGTTTTGTTTTGTACTATTTCCGAAAAAAATGATAATGATTTTACTTGCACTGACTAATGATAGATTATTTAAACTAAAAAGCAGTAAATTGCCAAATTTATAATTTCCCACCCGTTATGAAAGGGAGTAGTTACGATCTTTTGCCTCTGAGATTTTTTTTTTTGCAGATAGTATTACTAAATGTAGTAACTGCTTAAATACGTAATATAAATCAATAGATAGATATTTGTTTTTATTATAAAAAATTCTTTATTTCTTTTCAAAAGTAAGTACTATAAAAAAATTTTAATTCTTAGGATTTATGAAAAATTTTGCAGTGAAAACTTCATTCCATATTCTCTGGATAGTCTAGGGCAGAAACGGAGCTTACCAAGTTCTTATAAAAATGGTGAAAAGCAACCGGAACCCATTTCAATTTCAATTTTTGGATATCCTGGTATTTATTTGCTTAGTTTTCTTGTTAATAAGCGGTAATTCTGTAGGCCATGCTATGATAACTTCCTTTCGTTTTATAGAATAACTTATGTGGTTCAGAGGACCTAAGTTGCAGTTCTGCAGTTTCGCTAATTAGAAAGTGCTCTCTGTCTGTGTTCATTTTATTGTTTTTAAGAGGAGCTGATTTTCCTTCATAAAGCGACTTGAAGTTTTTGAAGTCTTGAAGGGTCGCACTGGCGATCAAATTGTTGCCAATCCCAAGGTATCATCATCTGTGTTTTGCCAAGCAGCTTTTTTGCTCTCTCTATTACTGAGTCTACGTCTACTTCCATGTGGGTATGTCTTAAAATCCAAACATACGCTGAAACAATCACAAAATTGAGATTTTGGCCAGCGCAGCTATCTGACCAAACTGTCAGCTCCTCTACTTCGGGTCCTATGTTTTCTAGTGCCTATCTCAAAATGCACGAAGCTTTCACGAGCAGCGACTGTTTCATCCTACATAGCACAGTGGCATTTTCCTGTCGATACTTTCCAAACTATCAGGTTCAAGGTCCATAACTTCCTCAATTTAAACGCCTGAGAATTTGACAAATTTGGAGTAGGTAGACATTTTTGGAGATTGATCACAATTGTCACCTTATTTGATCCAGCTTGTTTTGATAATTCTTTATATTTTTTTTAAATTATATCTAAATTGAGCTTCAGCAAGGTGTTTCTCATATTCTTGCTGAACTTGCAATTTTTCATCTTCATTATCATTATCAGAATTCTTAATGCAAGAATTGCCATAAAATTGGTACCAAATAAAAAAATCTGCCAACAGTCTGGGCGCAACTTTATTATTTTTCCGGCAGAAGTTCAGAACGCGTTCAATTCGGGGATGCGGTGTATGTTACTATGTGACTGAAAACCTAACAAAAAGTTCGGGAAGCAGTTAGAAAAGGGTGTAACATATGAATTAAATAATTGGGTCATATTCCGGGATGCGGTCTAGAGGTTGAAAAAAACAAAAATTAAAAATAAGTGATTATTAAACAAGCCTGGGGAAGTGAAAAGATATTCGATATCTGATCAGGCCTGAGAAACATGGTGGAATTCATGAAAAAGTATACAACCAGTTTACACCCTCTTAGGGGTCGAATTTCAAAAAATCTTGAAAATACATTCTAGGTATTCATATGAAGAATCCGTAGAATAAAAATGAATTCAATATTTCGAAAGACCTAGTAGATATGACGAAAATCGTGAAAATATATGCATTTTATATATACTGATCATTTTTTTTGCCCCCCCCCCCTTCTGAACGCCAATGAATATTTGAATTTTTTTTATCAGAATTACTTTTCTGGTTAATTTACATATACGTACCGAGTTTCAATTTCGTAGCATAAGCCGTTCTAAAGTTAGGAAAAACACCCCCCCCACCACCGTACCATACTACCCCTAAAAAAAAAATTATTTTTATAGATTCTTAAGATATAAGCATCGGAACTTTTTCTTTCTCACCCTTCCCCACCCTCACCCTCTACACCCACTTCCCCAATTTTTCCCTACTAGGGTTCTATTAGGCCTACTTCTGGTAAAAATTTGAAGCATCCATCTTACACTGTTATTGAGATATGAAACGTGTTATTTTTGAAAAATTGTTATCCCCTCCACTTACGTATTCCCCCGCCCCCTTCAAATATTTTACTTTGAGCAATCTTTATTTATCAAGTTTTATATCCAAACCGAATTTCGTTTCTCTGGTGCCTCTGGTTTGGGAGATATCGTAATGTTAAGTATTTCACCCCCCACCCCCGTACGCCACTACCCCCACCCAAAAATTTTGTTTCAATCTACTTTCCTAGTATAACTACAGATATTTGTTAAGTTTTAATTGCTTGCTGTTAACGGTTTAGGAGATATAGATTTTAGAATGTGTAGATCTCCACTTTTTTGCGTTTCGGACGCATTGCTTCCCCCTCCACTCCCACACGCCTTCACCCATATCATCAATTTTTTTGCAAATGGGTCCACTATCAAAGCTTTATAGAAATTCCAAGTTTCAGTCTCCTAACATAAGCAGTTGCTGAGATCTAGAAACCAAAATTTTTCGTCTAAAACGCTTCCCCCACCTTCCCCCTCACACCCTCACCCCTGAAAATAATGTCAATTCAAGGGGTCTACCCAGTCTATTCTTAGAAAAAATTTAAATTTAATAGCTCCACTGGTTTGAGAGCTACGAGCCTTCAAAGGATTTTGGCGGTTGACGTACGGCGTACGGCGTACGGCGGACAGACGGAGTGAAAATTTTTATTGCTTTTTTCGTGTCTACTAGTCATGAAATGTACACAAAAAAATTTTGAGGGCGGCAAATTTTTTTTTTTTTTGAAAATCAATAACAATACTGTATTATTACTAATAAAGTAAAAATGGAATTCAATTTTATCCTCTGGCTCATCATTTAGTGAAGGGACGAAACAAACATCAACATCCCAACACCAAGAAAAACATGTAAAAATTAGTAAAACAAAACAAGGAATTAGTGTCAACCAGCATTAAGTCTGCGTTTCAGACTGAACTTATCAGTAGAGAAGTCGAATACATTGGCATTCTTATTAACTTCCCTCGCGAGACGCGCAATCGGTTCATTCATACCATAGTTCGTCCGGTGAAAACCAATCTGCAGAAGTCTAGGATGCTTCGGTAAAAATTTACCGATGGAAAACTGGATCAGGCCCAACAGTGAAAAAGAATCAACAACTCCTGTGAGAAGTTGATGATCAAAAACCACATCAGCTATCTCACGTCGCTTCGAAAAAGCCGACATGTTTAAAAGTTGTAGCCGATCAGCATAAGGTGGAAGACGAACTCTATCATTCCAGTTAAGGCGACATAAGGCAATTCTCACAAATTTACGCTGAATCGACTTAATTCTACCAATGTGCTCATCATAATATGGTGACCAAACTTAGGAAGCATATTCAAGGTGGGATCTAACAAAAGTGTTGTAAAGACTAAGTCTAATAAAGGGGCTATTAAATTCCTTAGACAAGCGTGTAGTAAATCCCAACATAGAATTACCCTTTTGCACAATTTTACTGATATGCAAAGTAAAATCCATTTTATGGTCAAATGTAATACCCAAATCAATAATGGAACTAACACGATCAAGACTACAACCATTAAGACTATAAGTAATAAAAAATGGGGATACCCTCCTAGTGAATGACATCACATGACATTTATTCTAATTCAATCGAAGACTATTATGGCGACACCAATTACTAAAATGAATCAAATCCTCCTGAAGGAGATTGTCAGTACTGGAAGTAACAGACCTAAACATTTTAATGTCATCGGAATGCCTAAGAATTGTGGCAACAACATTGATAGCTAGGATAAACAAAAGTGGCCCCAAATGACTTCCTTGAGGAATACCAGAATGCGAAAAGAAGGGGTCCGAGATACAACCACGAAAGAGAACTTGATAAGTTCTATTCGATAAGTATGAGTTAATCCAGTTAATGAACAAATCAGGAAAACCCAACAAGACCAATTTTAATAAAATAATAGAGTGCGGTAAACTATTCATTTTAATTTTAAAACTAATTCGTCGCACGTATCGCAAGTGTCGTTGTCGTCGCAAGTGTCGCTGTCATTGGCGTATGTCAGATACAGGACTTTACCTCTATCAATACAAGGCAGATACGATTAATACTCATTGATTATTTTGGTTTCTTTTAGGTCTGCGGATGCGTCGATTTACCACTTAAAAATATACATCCCAACAATCCCAAAATCGGAAATTTGGTAGTTACGACAGTTTACCTCTCAGGTACAGATTTTATGTTAACAACACTCCTGATCACAAGAACAGTGCTATCATAACATCATGAAGTTACTCAACTTGTAGACCTTTTATGTAATGTCTGCGTAAGTATTTAAAATGTCATATTATATTGCAGAATGGTATGGCAAAAGGAATAAACAGTAACAGTCCTCCTACATAGGACTCCCCGGTGTAAATGCGAGAAAAAAAAGAGACCAAAATGATTTTGACAGCACCAAGAGATCCAAGGATGCCAAGGGATCTTGCGAGTCAAAAACACACGGAAAATAATTATCAAGAAATATTTTGTTGTTTATTTTTATTGATTGTCATGGTAACCTGAAAGGCTTGGATCTTGGATCCAACGGCGTAGCAAAATACCGTTATATTTGGGCCATTTCGAACATGCAACTGTAGTTAGAAAAGAAATATTTATGAAAATATCATTTCTGTACAAATGCTCTGCATCGAAAGAAATTTTTCCGATAACTAGCCTCCCTTGAGTTCACAACAATATAGCCTTCTCATTAAATTAGTACCTAAAGATTTTTAACAATAATGCTAAAAATAAGTCTGACGAAGTATCGAAATTTGGTGTTTATCAAAAAAGTACGGATTTGAAATCTGAGAGGATTATAAGTTTAATCCGGAACAAAAGTTTGTAGCGGTTAGAACGAAGCCTCTCATACTTTTATAATACATAATCCAAGGTCACAACCGAACATAAAATATTCACTGGAAAATTTTCACAGACTGCTATGTCGATGTACTTAAAAACGTCCTTTCCGGGTACAGTAAAACTTTCGAAAGCCGGAACCTGTATAAGGCGAAAACTCTCCAAAAGCGAAAATCTTAGCGTCAGAACCATTTTGCAGCTTATTAAAAATTCTGTGAAAGTCAAAAACCTGCGAAACTCGGACGGAAGAAAAAAAATCTGCCAACAGTCTGGGCGCAACTTTATTATTTTTCCGGCAGAAGTTCAGAACGCGTTCAATTCGGGGATGCGGTGTATGTTACTATGTGACTGAAAACCTAACAAAAAGTTCGGGAAGCGGTTAGAAAAGTGTGTAACATATGAATTAAATAATTGGGTCATATTCCGGGATGCGGTCTAGAGGTTGAAAAAAACAAAACTTAAAAATAGGTGATTATTAAACAAACCTGGGGAAGTAAAAAGATATTCGATATCTGATCAGACCTGAGAAACATGGTGGAATTCATGAAAAAGTATACAACCAGTTTACACCCTCTTAGGGGTCGAATTTCAAAAAATCTTGAAAACTTATTCTAGGTATTCACATGAAGAATCCGTAGAAAATAAATGAATTCAATATTTTGAAAGACCTAGTAGATATGACGAAAATCGTGAAAATATATGCATTTTATATTAACCGATATTTTTTTTTGCCCCCCCCCCCTTCTGAACGCCAATGAATACTTGAATTTTTTTTTATCAGAACTACTTTTCTAGTTAATTTACATATACGTACCGAGTTTCAACTTCCTAGCATAAGCCGTTCTGAAGTTAGGGAAAAAACCCCCCACCACCGTACCATACAACCCCTAAAAAAAATGTATTTTTCCACCATGCCACTACTATAGTTTTATCTAAATACCAAGTTTCAGCTTCCTATCATTATAGATTCTTAAGATATAAGCATCGGAACTTTTTCTTTCTCACCCTTCCCCACCCTCACCCTCTACACCCACATCCCCAAACTTTTTTTCCCTACTAGGGTTCTATTAGGCCTACTTCTGGTGAAAATTTGAAACATCCATCTTACACTGTTATTGAGATATGAATCATGTTATTTTTGAAAAATTCTAATCCCTCCCACTTCCGTGCTCCTCCACCCCCTTCAAATATTTTACTTTGAGCAATCTTTACTTATCAATCTTTATAATAAAACCGAATTTTGATTTTCTGGTCCAATTAGTTTGTGAGATATCGTAATCTAAAGTTTTTCACTCCCCACCCCGTACGCCACTTCAATCTACTCTCCTAGTATAACTACAGATATTCGTTAAGTTTTAATTGCTTGCTATTAATGGTTTAGGAGATATGGATCTTAGAATTTGTCGATCTCGGCATTTTTGCGTTTTGGACGCATTATTTCCCCCTCCACTCCCACACGCCTTCACCCATATCTGTTTTTTTTTGCAAATGAGTCCATTATCAAAGCTATATAAAAATTCTAAGTTTCAGCCTTCTAACACAAGCGGTTCCTGAGATCTAGAAACCTAAATTTTTCGTCTAAAACGCTTACCCGGCCTTCCCCCTTACACCTCCTCCCCTGAAAATAATGTCCATTCAAGGGGTCTACCAAGTCTATTCTTAGAAAAAATTTTAATTTAATAGCTCCACTGGTTTGAGAGCTACGAGCCTTCAAAGATTTTGGGGCGGTCGACGTACGGCGTACGGCATACGGCGGACAGACGGAGTGAAAATTTTTATTGCTTTTTTAGCGTCTACTAGTCATGAAACGTGGAAAAAAAAATTTTGAGGGCAGCAAATTTTTTTTTTTTAAAAATCGATAACAATACTGTATTATAAATAATACAGTAAAATGTGAACATTTGGTCTGTTGTTTTTGTCAGGTTTAGTGTACACCGAGTACACTTTTCTGCACTAGCTCTCGAGCCAGTGCAGAAAAGTGTAAAAGGGAGTAGCGGGGAGGGGACAAGCTTACTGTTTGAGTTTGAGTGTGTGTCATTGATTTGACGTCAAATGTTGTTTAGAAAAGCTAGTGCAAACTAAACTACACTAAATCTGACAAAAAAAAAACAGACCTATTGAAACTCAAATACGAGGAAATGCAGACGCGAAAGCCGGAATATATTTCAAGAATCATACGCGTATAGTACGTATGTCAATTCAAGGGGTCTACCCAGTCTATTCTTAAAAAAAATGTTAAATTAATAGCTCCACTGGTTTGAGAGCTACGAGCCTTCAAAGGATTTTGGGGCGGTCGACGTACGGCGTACGGCAGACAGACGGAGTGAACATTTTTATTGCTTTTTTCGTGTCTATGGTACTAGTCATGACACGTGGAAAAAAAAATTTTAAGGGCAGCAAATTTTTTTTTTTTTTAAATCGATAACAATACTGTATTATAAATAATAAAGTAAAAGATGAAGTAAGTAAATACAAAATTGTTATGTACCTATTGAACTGAAAATACGATTTTTTAAGGGGCGATACAACAAAATCACGTCTCATATCTCAAGAACAATTGCAGGTCGTTCGTTAGAATTGTCATGGCAAGTAGTTCTAATAGTCCCCCAGCAGAAAAAGCTATTTTAGAGGCGTGGGTGTAGTGGGTGTAGGAGGTGAGGGTAGAGGATGGTGAAAAAGAAAAGGTTTCAATTTTTACACCTCGAGCTGATAATGATGGATACCTTAAACTTGGTATCTCGATAAAGCTGTAGTAGTGGTTTAATTTTTTATAAAAGGGTGGTATGCTACTGGGTAGAAGGTGTTTTTCCTATCTATGGATCGGCTTCTTGCTAGAAAGTTGAAACCCAGTAGTTAATGTATGTAAGTCTACCGAAAAAGTAACTTAGATAAGAAAAATTTCAAATATCCAGTGGCGTATAGAATGGGCATAAATAATTTTTTTTTTCAACATCTAATCTATATATATAAAAGAGGATGTCTGTATTTGGGTATGTGGGTATGTTCCCTATAGACTCCTAATCCGCTGAACCGATTTTGATGAAACGTGTAGAGTAGTCCCGGGATGGTTCCTGTGAAGTTTGGTCCAGATCGAATGAAAAACAAAAGTTTTTTTTTAACATTTCTCAAATTTCTTCGCGATTTTAGTACCCTGGTGCTCTAATTGTTTGTTTGCGGTTTCCTATACTATTCATCCAATTACGATGAGACAGATGATAACAGATGGAGTATGGATGGATGAAGGATGGAAGATGCTGGATAGAGAATGGAGGATGGTAAAATGAGGATGATGGATGGTGGATGGGGAATGGATTAAGAATGGTGGATAGAGGATGGAGGATGAAGGATGGTGTATAAAGGATGGAGGATGGAAGATGGTGGATGGAGGATGGAGGATGGCAGATAGAGGATGGGAGATGAAGGATGGAGGATGGAGGGTGGTGGATAGAGGATGGAGGGTGGTGGATGGAGGATGGAGGGTGGTGGATGGAGGATGGCGGATAGAGAATGGGAGATGGAGGATAAAGGATGGAGGATAAAGGATGGACGATGAAGGATGTAGGGTGGTGGATAGAGGATTGTGGATAGAGGATAGAGTAACGGAAGCAACGGGAGAAATGAGAGCAACGGGAGTAACAGGAACACCGGGAGAAATAGGAGCAATCGGAGAATCAGGACCAATGTATCAACGAGAGGAACGGGAGGATCAGGACCAATGGATCAACCGGAAAAACGGGATCAACGGGAAAGACGGGAGTAACAGGGGCGATAGAACAACGAGAGCGTAGATGCGGTACGCGGCTAGTAGGGTATAAAAGGGTTGTACATGTTGTCACGATTTCCGTCATATCTCTCAAAACCTATAAGGCATCGCATGGTTTTCCCTTTCTTGAGCTATCTTTATGTATGTTTATCTAAACCTTTCAGTATTTTTGGATATTTACCACCGAAGTGGGTCTATGAGGGTTGTGTAGATTTTCACAGTTTTCAAAAAATCTCGAAGGTTTGATGTGAAATTGGTTTTAACTTCTGCACAATTTTTGAATTATGTCTAGAAAATTGAGTTTGAAATTTAAACATGAAATGGAGTTTTATATCCATAGTTTACGCATAGCTATTTTTGTACACACGAAAAAGTTTTAAAAAAATCATTCAAGTCCTTTTACAAATCAATGAAATAAAAGAAAAATGATTCTCTCCAGTGATTTTATTACGTTTCAAATAAATCTCAGGCTTGATAAAATAGATCTTCACTATGAGGATGTATCGCATTTGTCGCTCAATTGACAACAGCTCCCTTGATTCCCCGTAATATGTTATTCCAGAATCCCCCGTATTGTAGATCGGTACAATATACAGTGTACGAGAATCAGGACTACTGCTGTAGATTGTGATTATTCCAGAAACGTTTTTATTCTGATAAGAGAAACTCAACTTCGGAAACAGTCTTTTCAATTTACCTTCCTCCGAGGAACGTATACACAGCAGATAGCATTTCTACCTTAGATAAGTAGCATAGACAGGTAGATGTATTGCGGCGCCAGGAAGGGATTGTATTATACTCATGAGAGTTCGGGCAGAAACATTTGGAAACTTCAACAACATTCTTCTTGTGGTTCTTTTTATATGTGATCACAGTCGCATCCTTCTTCTTTTTATGGGCAAAAGAAGATATTATTCCTTTAAACGTGGCAGAAACTAATCTTTTTCTTAAAGTGCTTGACATATTAAGAACATTTACCTAAGTAGGAACGTGCATACACATTTTAACTCGGTATAATACATTTTTTTAAGTTGTAAGAGCTTTTGATCAGCCAAATTTATTAACATTAAATATGTAATATGTATTATAACAGCAATGTATCTAATCAATAAAAACTATCTTTCTGCTATTGTTGTATTTACAAAACAGAATTTATTCATATTTCAACAAAAGTTAGAAATTTTTTTTAAAGGAGAAAATTGATTATTTTTGCGTGCAAAAGCTTTTGAAAGTGACCGCTGGCTGTAAAAAAAAGTTGTGGAATGATTCCCTCATCTGCAATAAAAAAATTCAATTGATATTTCATTTCGCTGAAAGGGCCTCAGTCCAATTTTTTTCGAAACCGCGATTTCACTAGTTTTGACGTCTTGGAGGTCCATCACAAATATCATAAGGAAATCATCCAAACACTCCTTGTTAGTTAAAAACCACGGTGGAGCCGGGTTGTCATGCTAAATAGGCTTCAGAACAGGACTGATTAAATTAGCATTTTTTATTATTTTCATTGCGAAAGAAATTAAAAAAAAAAAATTTTAATTGAAAAATTGAATTTTTTTTAATATTTTTATTGCAAATGAATTTTTTTTTTGAGGTTATATTAAAGGATTGTAGAGTTTTATTGATGGAGTTTTTCTGGCTAGCTCGATTCATGCTAGAAGGTCATCAGTAACATTTTTATCGAAATTGCGATTTCATTAGTAATTAGTAATAAGTCTTGAAGAATCGACACATCTTATCATTATCTAGCAGCACATGTACTAAGTTTCAGCTTAATAGATGTGCTGATGGAGCACACGAGCCCCCGTACGCCACTACCCCCAATTAAAAATTTGTTTTCAATCTACTCTCCTATTAACGGCTTAGGAGATATGGATTTTACAATGTGTCGATCTCGACTTTTCGCGTTTCGGACGTATTATTTCCCCTCCACTGCCACACCCCTTCCCCTATATCATCAATTTTTTTGCAAATGTGTCCACTATCAAAGCTCTATAGAAATTCTAAGTTTCAGCCTCCGAACATAAGCGGTTGCTGGGATCTAGAAACCAAAATTTTTCGTCTAAAACGCACCCACCTTCCCCCTCACATCTCCCCTGAAAATAATGTCAACTGGGTAAGTCTATTCATAGAAAAAATTTTAATTTAATAGCTCCACTGGTTTGAGAGCTACGAGCCTTCAAACGATTTTGCGTGGGGCGGTCGACGTACGGCGTACGGCGGACAGACGGGCTGAAAATTTTTATTGCTTTTTTTCGTGTCTACTAGTCATGATCAGTGGAAAAAAAATTTTAAGGGCAGCAAATTTTTTTTTTTTTTTTAAATCGATAACAATAATGTAATGTAGCTGAATAAATACAGAACATTATATTGAGCTATCAACACAGAATAAAACTCTGTTATAAACATAAGCAGATATTGCAACCTACCTTTCTGGACTTACGGCATCCAATTATGGGGCTGCACTAAGAAAACGAATGTTAAAATAATTCAAACATTTCTGAACAAAGTCCTACGTATAAATGTAAATGCTCCGTGGTACGTTCAAAGCAAGGATCTACACCGCGACTTGCGAATCGAATTAGTGGCGGACGTAATCAAGAAATGTGCAGTAAAACACAATCAAAGGCTGGAAACACTGAGTTAAAAACTGTGCTGAATATTGACAACAACATCCGTCGACTTAGAAGAACCAAGCCTCATGAGCTCATGGCATAACATATACGGGAACTTACATAGTTATACCTACCATTTATCTGTCTGTGGGAAGCCACAAACGCGTTTCTAGGATATCAAAATCAATGGTCGATAATACACTGATTGGTTATGATCAAGGGAGGTGTTTTTAGTGTGTTAAAGTCCCACACTAACTATGAGGTTCGTTCTTGAATGTAGCTTCCGCTTGATTAATGTGATCATAATTTGGGATGGTAGGTATATCCACCATACTGTATTTCTTATTTTAAACTATACATAATTATATTGATTTGCATCCAAATTGGATAATTATGTTACTCAAAATAAATTTAACGGTATTTACCGGAAAACCTTGTATTTTCAATTATATTCTCGTTTGTTGGCCACGTGTTCTAGATTTGCGTTCATGCATTGTTCAAGATTGAATCGACGAGTGTGGGTCTTCTTCTCAAATAAAATAATGAGTAATATCCCTTGCACACAGTATTTCAGGCCGGAAAATATTGTCAATTTCCGGTGATTTCAAGACCAAACTTTTTATGTCATGTCCTAAAAATAAATCGAAAGTAATGTCATAAGTTTCCAGAACATAAACCATACTCTTTCTTGTTTTTGAGAAAGCCGTAAGTCGGTAATTTCTAGACCTACAATTTTATTTTTATTTGACGCCCTTGAACCGAAAAAATTCTGCAAAAAACAAAGAAAGGACTCCCAAGGCGAAAGGAAGCCCACAAAACTTTCAGATGCCATTCAAATTCTGTCTACTTGAATTCCTTTAGTCTTGGAGGAGGCATCACAGAACGTGTTTTGAAGTTGAAAAACGAAAATATAAACAACTACATGACCACAACAGGTACATACGTAAATACCAACCTGAGATATTGAGTTGATGAAGCACAGTTTAGTTTAGAGCGTATTGGCCGAGGCTGGGGATGTTCAACGGATACTATTTGCCATTTATTTCCGTCATTATCTTGGATACTACCTAATTGTTTTGAATAGTAGGGTAGTTCTGTCGGTTTGAAAGAAGCAACGGTGTAAGGAATGCTTTCAAAATATGACCGAATCGGAAGGGAGCTCCACGAAGAGACAATTAATGTCATATTATGACAAATTGGAGGGTAGTAATAATTTATGAGCGGTATCAACACAAATACATATACCTACATATATCTAAAATTGCTTTTTAAATTGCTTCTGCATTTACGTGAGATATTTACGGTTAGGCTTCTTTACCAATATTGTGATGCTCCTTCGAGTGGAATTTAATGATGAGAAGAGTATTAAAAGAAAACGGATAATTAACACATCCTAAAATGGAGTGTATTTGTAAACGATATTCGAAGAAGCAAAATTTATGTTCAGATATATGGATACCTTTGCGTTAGGAAGTGTACAAGTTGCAAGGTTTATGATCTGAAAAGGTGCTGTTCACAACCTGCTACTACACCATTACATGATACAGGACATAATAGGTTAGGTATTGCGCAGAAGATGAGTAATTGGGTATGCAATTCAATATTTACTGCAGAAGGGTCATTCCATCAAGAATCGACTATAGTTGTGACCAGTGGCGGATACAAAGGGGGGCGGAGGGGGCGACCGCCTTCCCCCCCCCCCAAGAGCGATGCCGAATTTTCTAAACATACATACATAGGTACTTGATTCATTCTCCGATTTTTTTTACTCCACTGTAATCTTGACTGTAATTAGCATTTACTGTAGTAAACATAACGTGATGAAAATACTACAAGACAACATATTGCGTTGGTTATAGGGTCATTTCATCAAGAATCACCAAAAATAACGAACTTTGTAACCTTATCATCTCCAACCATGACAGAAACGCCCCTAGTTGATAAATATTTCTAAAAAAAAATTATTAAGGTATCTCAACATACATATGTTTCGAATAAAACCAATCTGGATAAAATCAAGCAAATAGTTTTTGATATAATAATTTCTAAAATTCGGACGAAAAAAAAGTTATATATTATTTTTTGTTTATTTGTGGCCAAGAACTCCAAATCCGTCCGTCAGTCTGTCCGTTAGAGTGATAACTCAAGAACGCCTTGACCTAGGATTTTCAAATTTTAAATCTGGTTGTTTGGTTTAATTTGTAAGGCTAAGTTCTTTCGGGTAGCTGCCATACTAAATGTCCTTAAGGGCTTATGCCCTCGATTTTTGGTATGGTCAACTTCATGAGACTCTCAATGACTGATTTGATATTTTCCTTCGAAATTTGCACAGAATGTTGTTTAACTGTAGTACTTTTATATACAATTAATTAAAATTATATAATTCTTAAATATTTTTTAAAAAAATTCAAGAAAATATGCTTTTCTTGACCTTCTAGACTCGCATAAGACCTTAAAGCACGTGTTCAAGAATATTTTTTTTTTTTTTTTACTAAATGCTTTATTTTGTTATAATAATTCTATACAATAATTAATTATTTGCACTACTCCCCCTTCTAAGGAAATATCCTTGTGGTAGGGGTGAGGAGTCTTATTAAATCAAATACATATATACAAGTTGTGTGTGAAGTATGTAACTGGTAATCAATTCAATTCAATTCAATTCAATTCAAATATTAAAGGTAAATTCAAGTTACTTTCACTTTAATATCATTAATTGCAATAAACTTAAAGAATACTACTAAATTCAATTGTAGTATAATTGTTTAATATATTTTTTAAACTGTATTACATTCTCGCTTCTTTTTATATGGACTGGAAGTTCGTTAAATAATTTGCGACCGTGGTAATAATAGTGTCTTTGACCAGCTGTTGTTTGTCTAAGATCTTTTTTGATGATATTTAATATACCGCTGCGGGTTGCGCCTGTATTTATTTGCAAATGTTGACCTTCTATTTCTTTATAGGTTTGTATAGTAGAGATTAAATCAAATATTTGTCTAATGGGGAGTACATCTAAGATGGGATAGAGCTCAGAAGCTGGGAAAGTCCGTTCTTTTTTCAAAAGAATTTTGAGCAGTGTTTTTTGTATGATTTGTAGGGGTTTCAAAATTGCGTCTGTTGCACATCCCTAGGAAATGATGCCGTATTGTAGAATTGAGTGGACTAATGCGAAGTAGAACATGCGTTTAGTTTCCTTTTTCATAATAGACCTGACTTCGAAGCAAATGGGAATAAGTTTTTTCAGTCTGCTAGTCATATTCCAAATTTGAATGTCCCACTTCATCAGGTGATCAAAAATGATTCCTAGATATTTTGTATTTGATACTCTTTGTAGATGGTCGCAACAGCAAACCCGGGTGCATTCACTGGAGTGAATTTTAGTATTCAGACTATCTGGCTGTCCTTTCTGTGTAAGGGAAAATGGTAAGTAACAGGATTTAGCAGAATTTAGAGTCAGATAGTTGAAATTTAGCCAATCCTTAATTTCACACAAACCATGATTTACTTCAACTTCCACATCTTCCCAGGATTCACCCTCGAAGTATAGCACTGTGTCGTCTGCGTATGATATCATCTTTCCCAAAATAGGTTGGTTATGAATGTCATTGATATACCTATATTAAGAATATAATTGGACCCAAGGCAGTCCCTTGAGGCACTCCGTGACAGAAAGTTTCACGGTTTGTACTGATAATGTCATTGATTTTAACATACTGCGATCTGTCTTTTAGGTAACTTGAGATCCAGTTAAACCAAATTTTATTTATACCAGTCTCGGTAAATTTTTTTATTAATTTATCGTGTGGCATTGCGTCAAATGCCTTTGCCAAGTCTAGGAAAACTGCACATCCTTTTTTCCCTTTATCCAGGGAGGAACTTATTAAGCTAGTTAATAGGGCTATAGCGTCATGGGTACTACGTCCAGCTCGAAAACCAAATTGACTATCATTTAGAATCTTATGTGATTCGAAATAATGCATTAGCCTCTTTTTTGCGACCTTCTCAATAACTTTACCGATATTAGATATTACAGATATGGGTCTGTAATTATTGATTTGACATTTATCTCCAGCTTTGTATATTGGGGTTACTAGAGCTGTCTTGTAAATGTCGGGAAATACGCCATTTGATAGACTAAGATTAATTAAGTGGGTGAGTGGCTTAGAGATCGACTCTCTTATACATTTTAAACATGCAATTGAAACGCCATCAAAACCTGGACAAGTACCATCCTTCATTTGGTCGATTATTGTGCTTACTTCCGCTTCGGTTGTGTATTCTTTTTGTAGGACTGTTGTTTGCAGAGGTGGAGCCGATACAGTTGATAGTTCTGTGGCCGTGTTAATTATTTTTGAAGCTAAATTTTTCCCCACATTTGCAAAATAGTTATTAAAAATGTTGGCCATTTCCTGTGGGTCATCCTGTGCGGAAAGTCTTTGATGGTCATGCACTATTTCCGCTACGGATCCAGACTTACTGTTTCTACCTATCGCGGAATTTATTGCTTTCCACACTAATTTTCCGTCATTACCTGCATGATATAATTTAGTTTTGAAATAGTCAGATTTAACTTTTTTTATTAAAATGGTCAGTTTATTTCTGAACTTTTTTAAATGGATTTTTAATTTCAAATTATTAGGGTCATTGGATAACTTCTTTCTGAGCTTGTCTCTAGTTCGTATGGAGTTAACTAGACCTTGTGTCCATGGTTTAATTTTATAGTTACGTACACTTACACGCGATGCTAAAGCTGTACATTCTTTAAGTTTCGAAGTCAATATGTTATGAATCTCATTCGCACACTCATCAACATCAGTAAGTGACATTAAATGGTCCCAATTTTTTGATTTAAATTTTTCCTTTAATTGCATTAAGTTAAGGACTTCGAAGCGCGAACTATTCGGATTATGCTTGTATACTACGTCTATATTGAGAATAACTGCTATGCTATTATGATCAGTAATATCGGACTCTAGAACTGCCGATTTTACATCTTGTGATATGCATGGTCTTAGCCTAATAAAAATGTGGTCTATAATACTACTCTCTCTGGTACTCTTGTTAATGGTTGAGATAAACCCAATTTCGTAAAGTAGTCTTATATAATCTTCATTTGGATTTCTGAGGTCAATATTAATGTCACCTATGAGCATGACATTCTCATTTCTTTTCGCATATATGATTGAGTGTAGTGCATTGTTAAATTCATTGATACGTAGGTTGCCTTTTATATTTCGGGATTAGAGAAGAAAAACAAATATTAATCATCGAAAACCACTTTATTGTTTTTCAAAATATTCCCCATGAAAATCTATACACTTTTGCATGCGTTTGAACCAATTGTCGAAGCACTTTTGCCACTCTGATTGAGGTATCTCCAAAACATGCATTCTGAATGGGGCAACCGCTTCTTCAGGTGTCGAAAAACGTTGACCTCTCAGTTTGTTTTTTACGTACGGGAATAAAAAGAAGTCATTCGGTGCCAAGTCAGGACTATACGGTGGATGACTCATCAAATCGATGTTTTTGAGCATTTCTATGGACCAATTGACACGAGCATCTTTTTGAGCTTTTGTCAAATTATGCGGGATCCAACGCGAACAAATTTTTTTGACAATCAAACGATCATGCAATATTGAATGTATGCTGGTCCCACTAATTCCTAAGGTTGTCTCAACTCACGATAGGTCAAATGACGATCTTCCAATATCAGTTTGCGCACAGCATCAATGGTTTCCGGAACAACAACTGATTTTGGACGACCTTCACGAAATTCGTCTTGAAGTGAACTACGACCACGATTGAATTCACCATTTCATCGATAAGCACTGGTCCTTGATGCAGCTTCATCGCCCAGAATTAAGTTCATCTATACACTGTTGCTCAGTTAATCCACGTCGAAAGTTGTAAAAAATAATCGCACGAAAATGTTCACAATTTAATTCCATTTTTGAGCTGAGATAAATCTTTTAACTTACTGCAAACAACACAAATAGCGCTCGTATGTCAAAATGTTCTGAGTACGTATAACCTCAAAAATGTTCAACTTTACGATAGAGCTATCAGTTACCAGATTGCATCCCGAAACATAAAAGGCAGCCTACGTATCGCTATTCGGGGATCTGTAAGCAGCGATGATTGACAAATGTTCAGATTTAGTAAGCGATAGATCTGCTACTAAGCATGTAGCACCGGGTAAGCTTATTTCAGTTACCACTGCATTTAAAGAAAACTTTGCGTACATTACAACGCCACTGTTTTGGTTGATAACCCTACGAGTGTGATGCTCCGTATATTCGGGTAATTTAACCATACGCAGATTTGTTGGGTTCCAGCACTCTGAGAGGACTATAACGTCGAAGCGTGTTTTGTACTCGTTTAGATGCAGTGTAAGATGATCAAAGTTCTTTTGTATACTGCGTATATTTGAATGGAAAACTGAAAAGGCACCGTCCCTACATTTCGATCGTATATCATTGAACTCAACGGTAGAAGAACATACGTGCTCTTCACATAGTGAAAATGAATCGACCATGGATTCTAATTCATTGAACATTTTAAAAATGTGTAATTGTAATTACCACATGGAAAAACACTTCATTAATATGTGTACCCGAAATGAAGATGATAATCTTCCTACATAAGCATGCACATAGCCATCTACGGGTTTTATGTAGTAATACAAGTTCAGCCGTAAAAATATGAAGCCTTGACCCATATATAACGACATAACAGCAGACAAGAATACAGCATTCACAACCCAGCAAAAAATCGCGTCAGGTATATCAGGCTAAGACATAATTAAGGGATACCGCGTTATAAGAAAAGCCGATTATTTTATTGAATAACTATAGTAATGCTTAGATAAGTCTTGTTTTAAGGTATGGTTAAGGTTTTGAATACCAAGAATATAACAAAAGTTGACAATTTTATTCAATACCCATACCAAGGCTTAGATAAGTCTTATTTTAAGGTATCTGTAAGGTTTTGAATACCAAGAATATAAAAAAAATCGAAAGTCTTATTGAATATCCATACTAATGCTTAAATAAGGCTTATTCTAAGGTATACCGTCCAATTATTAAGAATACCGAGAACATGCGCTATTTTGTTTTGTCATTCAAGTGCCAACTGTTGAGTTTGAGTTTTTCAGTTTGCAGTGAAGTGGAATAAAGTGATATAAAGTGATATATTATCTATATTATAATGTGTGATATATATGTATATTAATCTTAAGAATAAAAACATAAATTTTTTTAAAAATTGGAGAAATAATAAGCTACAAAATAAATTTAATTTCGTATGGAATACGCTGTTTTTATGAAAGTTGAAGTTTTTAATTGAAATTCGTATTATTTTTTTATTATTACTTCCCTTACAGCAACACAACCTATAAAAGGTGTTTTTAATAATGTAATTACTTAATCATTGGACGAGAACTTCGAGAAAAATATTCAAGAAGTAGTAGAAACGGAAAAGAAAATCATTACATCGTTCTTATAAAATCTCTAACCTAATCGTATTACTAAGCCTGACCATTGACAAAAGTAAAGGTTAGTATAAGGCTTAACCTAATCCTTTTATTAATCCAGATCAGTAACAAAAGTCAAGCTTAGTATAAGGCTTAACCTAATTCTTATATAAGCATGATCATAAGGTACATAATAATGTATCCGCTATATACCTGATTGCCAATGACATGGCCCATGTTACAATCAGGGATAATATAAGGTAATTCGTTTGCGTTCAAGTTTCCCTTACAATGCATAGGCCTTTTCCACTAAGGAATAGATTGTACGTAATTAAGGCTTATATAATGATTACGTTATTTGCTGGGAATGCAGCAACAAATATTTTTGTATAACTGGAACAGCAGGGAAGTGAACTATGTATTTGCAAATAAATACAGGTAGCACATTTCGGTGATAAAACGGAGACACTGAAAATATTTTCGCGAGCATAATTACATAGAATAGAAACGACTGTCAGCAGTGTTTTAGTAATAAAATAAGTGATCCGAGTTATACTTGATAATTTTACGAGAGAATAAAAATTTCGAATTAGAATGTAATTAAATATAGATGCAATTGAATAAAAAATATATAAAAGAACTGCAAGTTGTGTTTTAGATTTAGGGGATATGTTTTTTTTTTTTTCAATTGGTATTTGCATTAATTGAATGTAGTTTATAGAATAATGAATAGGTATAGTGTGTTTGTGGGTTTTTGCAAAGATCATATTGTGAAATTAAATAATAAATCGAGATTTTTTGTGAAAGTTTACATTGGTGATATTGCGAAGTTAAACTAAAAAAGCTAGATCTTGTTCTGATTTAATAACTAGAATTTTTTCACCTTCGAGTTTTCTGCATAGAATCCTGCCGTCCCGGACCCAGGTGTATTTGTAGTTTTGAAGTTTTGCCTTATTTTTTGTTTTCCAAAGTAAATTTCGATTGTATGACGTCAGGCATTCGTTGATGTAGACAGCCCGGTCACCGTGTTGGTTTCTTCCTCTATTTTTTAGAGCTTCTACAGCTGAGAGTTTGGATTGAAATTCCACTATGCGCTGGCACTTGTTGCATCCTCTCTTCGACGAATGTACAGCTGGGCAATGTCTTTGTTTACGTTTACTTTGAGGGATTTGAAGAGATCGTGAACTCTTTCTTCCGTTTTTTCGTTGGATTCTACGTGACAACTCCTTTTGCTCCAAAACATTTACACGAGCTTCTAATGATGTTATACGTCTTTCTTTGGCTATGTTGTCGTCTTGTAGTATTTTGTCATCAGGTTTCAGCGATGTGTGCTCATCCAGCTTGTCCAGCTTGATTGGAGTGTTTTCCGATCTTTGGTCGGAACGTAGTTTCCAGACACACTTTTTGCATTTCCATACTTTAATTTTGTTTTGCTCTCGTAAAAACGTAAGGTCAGTGACCCCAAGTCCACAGCATTTTATATGGAAAATGTTATTGCAGTCGCTACACAATATTGTGAATTTATTGTCTCTCGCGGCGGTTAGATCACATTCAGCACAGTTAACCATTTTTCAGAATATCAAATTATACTTTATCTCTATTTTCTTGAATTAGTTTGATTGATATTTAAGACTGAATTTAAACTGAATTTAACTGAATTTTCAAACTGTTATTAAATTGCATATACACAGTTATACTTAAGCACTAGTTACAAAGACCATCAGCTTAATATTAACAAATTGTAGTTTTAAATTTAGACAAAATTGTATAAATGTGTTGTACCTATATTTACGTAAATTAACTTAAAATTATATTCTTAATTTGCAAACTTAAATTTATATTCTTAATTCGGTAAAGTTTTATGTATTCATAAATTCTTAAATTTTGTCAGCGAGGTTGGAATTCTTTATTATTTTAAGAATAGCTAAACAGTTATCTTTATTGAAGGTTTTAAATTTTTCTCTAAGATCATTATTGAAAATTTTTGGACAATCTAGTACATGATTGAAAGTTAAGCGAACTCTGCAGTGATCACAAAATGGTGGTGGGTCCTTCGTAATCAAATGTAGGTGGGTGAGCTTAGTATGGCCTAATCTGAGGCGTGTGATGATTTTTGCTTCCGTTCGTGAGAGTGAGCTGGGTATTGATATTGATTCTTTGGACGGGTTAACATAGGTTGAATAAAAATTTGCTCTGGGTGGCCATAGTGTTCGCTCCTTTATGTTAAAGTATTCTTTTATGTTGTGTTTTATGTCTTTTGATGAAGTGGTGTCGGTTGTTAAAATTGGTGCCTTTATGGCATATGAAGCTGCTTGGTCGGCGCATTCATTTCCTAAGATCCCTACACGGCCTGGAATCCAGCATAATTTGAGTTTCGCCTGGTGTACTGTCAGCTTGTTTCTGATTTCATTTGCAAGGTGATTTTTACAATTTAAGTTGGCGGATGCCCTTAGGACCGATAAGTTGTCCGTGCATATACAAAATATGCCATTATTTTTTATTCCGAAGTCTATTGCATCTATTACACCTTTAACCTCCGCTGTAAAGGCCGAGCAAAAGGGATGGAGTAGTCCGAGAGTAATGATCTGTTGGTTTTGCTTAACAACTGCGTATCCGACTCCGTCGACTGTTTTTGATCCGTCGGTATATAGAAATTTCCAACCTTTGTTTTGTAGCTTCGTTCGAAGTTCTTGAAACAGGGCTGTGTAGACAAAGTTTGGTGTTGTTGACTTAGGATTAAGTGCTAGCTTATCGTTGATTATATTATTTGGCATCTTCGCTGGCGGATAAACGCTTAACTTTTTCGGTGTAGATTTGGTTGGTATGTCCATGTCCTTGGCGAGCTCGAGGCAAATTTGAATCGTAGATGGAATTCTCAGTTTCGTTTTCCTTATGCGAAGATTATTAAACTCCTTTTGCAAGAGGGGATTGCCACTGATCGTTATTTTCGGGATAATAAGAGCTGTGAGATAGTATTTTCTCATTTCTATAGATGGTAAATTAGCTTCTGCGAGCATGCTGACAATTGTTGTTGTATGGAATGCACCAAGAGCCGCTCGTATGGCTGCGTGGTAAGGTGCGTGAAGTGGTTGTAGAGTAGTCGGTGGGCATTTACCATAAATAGAGAGCCCGTAATCGATTTTGGAGAGTATTAGTGCCTTAGTGATGTTGATCAATGTCGAAGAATGTGCAGCTGATTTTTGAGATGCAGAGTTGAACGGGTTTTGGATAGACAAAATCTTATAACTCGCGTCACCAACATACTACAATAGCAGTAACTCTTTTTTTTGTTATTATAGATTTTTCATGCTCGTATGCTCATTATATACGAATGCGTGGTACTCCCCTCTGACTATGCCCATACAATTTTAAATACCACCCATATCTCTTCCCCCTCTTGATCTATCCCTTTTCTAACAACTGGTTTCCCTCACCTCTCTCTCACCTCTTACTTTCCTTCTTACAACCCTTTATCCTAAATTCAACCCTTCACCCCCCACTGTTTCCCCCCCTCTGTGCACACCTCTGATCAACCCTTCACCCTACATATTGATCCCCCTCATCTACTTTCTCTTTCCCCATACCCCTCACCCCCCTCTTTACCCCCTTTCCCTTCTACATACTCCCCTCATCACATTAAATTAGCGGGTCTAAGATTGGGTTTTATTTCCTAACTATAGGAATCTTAATGACTATAAAATTAGGACTGCCGACAGAAGTGAAAACTTGAAACTATGAAATTAAAGTGTTTTTTTTTTGACTTTCAAATTAATTGTAGTATCAAAAATTAGTCTGGTTTTCGCATCTATCGGCACTCCGAACAACAATTATTTCAGTTACCATATTAATATTTATTTCAGTTACCATAAGCCTATTGTATCCCTTTTAGAATGTAATGAAATGGTTAAAAGTACAAACAATCTAAGAATTGTTGAAATTGATGATGATAATGATGAAATCAATGAAAATAATGTTGAAAATCAAGTTAATTTTAATTCACATAAATACAAATACTATGTATGAATAATATAAATTTATATTAATTAACTTGTGGTTATATTTTGTACCGCGGCTTCGTTCGCTACGCTCACGTTGTTATATCGTCTCTGTTACTCCCGTCTTTCCCGTTGATCCCGTTTCTCCGGTTGATCCATTGGTCCTGTTCCTCCCGTTTCTCTCGTTGATCCATTGGTCCTGATTCTCCCGTTGCTCCTGTTTCTCTCAATGCTCCTGTTACTCCCGTTGCTCCCATTTCTCCCGTTGCTTCTGTTACTCCATCCTTTATCAACAATCTTCTATCCAACACCCTCCAACCCTACTTCATCCATTATCATCTATCCATCATCTACCATCCTATATCTACCATCCACCATCCCTTTTCCACCATTCTCTATCAACCATCCTCCATCCACCATTCATCATTCTCCATCCTCCATCTTCCACCCTCTATCCACCATTCACCATCCCATATCCAACATCCACCATCCTCCATCATTTATCTTCATCCACCATCCTCCATCTAAAATTCTCCATTCCCCATCCACGTTCGTTCTCCTCGAACTTGTGAAATATGTATGCGTCTGTGCTGAGCATCTCGTGCACGCTCTTCAACAGTTTGACTCGCACGAATATTCACAACTCTTTTTGCATTACGACTCCGTTGTGCAATGTTTGATCTCCTGATTGGCGGCATATTGCCAATCAATCAATCCGAAGACCTCTTGTTTTAAAAAAATTCCGGAGAATTCTAAAAATCCACTTGGAATTACTGTTTCCCTGTTGTTGTTTTCACTGTTTCACAAATCACCGAAAAATTGAATTACAAACGAACTCGATCAACTCAACAATGGCGTGCTTCTCGCACGGACAATTGTACCTCGCCTGTAGGAAAACACATCGCCACATGGTCATACATATCCATATACATCCATATCTTTATACATAAAAATAAAGTCCGGACGAACGGAAATCGAAACACATGGACACATGGCATACATATACATTTACATATTTTTGTATATATGTATGTAGTATATGTATGACCATTTGGCCTTGTGTTTTGATTTGCGTTCGTCCGGAATTTGTTTTTTATGTAAGAGATAGCAGAGACTATTCCGAAGAAAAAAACATAACGCAGTCACGATCGGTTGCAAGCCAATCGTATGATACTCTAGATGAAATACTGAACTCCGATTTATATTTTAGTTGGAAATACATCAAAAGAATGAGGAGAGCACAAGCTATTATTACATGACCTTTTAGTTACAGATAGAAATTATTGTATAGTGGCTACTCCATTTTTTGATTTATAGTGAGTTCCATAAAGTAAATTGGGACATTTTACAGAATTTTTGTATGGCAACTACATGAAAGGCTTATGGGATATTTTTCATATTAATAGTTTCAGCTGCGACTATCATAAAATTAATGTGTATAAAATTTCAAAGTCGTAACTTAAAGTGTTCTAAAGTTATCGTTCAATATTGGTGAACATGTTTATTAAGGACTTTTGTATGACAGCTACCTGAAGGAGTCAACAGATAGCGCTAACTAATGAACTCTGTTTTGGTATTGGTATAAAACTAATTCTTGTGAAATTTTAAATCCCTGCTTTAACTCGTTCTGGAGTTATAGTGGTTTCAGTAACAAGCATACATTTTTGAAGGACTTTTCGAGGCTGCTACACGAAGAACTAATGCGGTTTGCATCATATTCGGAACTTTCGATTCAAATATTGTAAATCTTAAGTATGCAAAATTTCAAGTTCCTAACTTGAAGCAATCGAGCAATAATTGTGAAAACGTGTTTTAAGGACTCTTGTATGGGAGGTACCCGAAGGAGTGGAAGGATATCGCACATTAACGAACTTGTCCTTACTTTTTCCATTTTACAAGTGGTGACAAAATTTCAACTTCCTAGGTCAACGCGTTCTTGAGTTATCGTGCTAACGGACGGACGGACGGACGGAAGGACAGCAAACGGATTTGGGGGTTTTGGCCAAAAATAAACACAAAATACCATAGAACTTTTTTTTGCCCGAGGCTCGGTTCTATGCGTTACAAACTTTTCGGGCTGGATTAAACTTATAATACTCTATATGTTCATCTAGAGTATAAAAATCCATGGAAACCGGTTGAATAGTTGCGAACAACAAAACATACAAAATGTACTCAAAATGAAATTTTCCAAATTTTCCATTATTCAGGAAAATTTGCAATTTTTGGCTCCGTTAGGAGCTAAGTTGGGCCCTAACGAACACATCAAATAAATTTGAGCCAAATCGGACGAACGGTTGCTGAGTTACACGTGAAAAAATTTCTCCATACAAAATGTACTGAAAATGAAATTTTCCAAATTTTCCATTTTTCGGGGAAATTTACAATTTTTGGCTCCGTTAGTATCTAAGTTGGGCCCTAACGAACACATCATATAAATTTGAGCCAAATCGGACAAACGGTTGCTGAGTTATACATGTACATACGCAGACCACTTATTTTTATATAAAGGGTTTTCCAATAAGGACTTGACAACTTTGAATTCAATTTGTGAACGCACCCTTTCACTAATCATCGAACTGTCACTGTCAATTTATTCAGTAAGCTTAACATTTTTATCATGGTAAAGTACACGAAGGAACAACGTCTGCAAATTAAATTATATTATTTTGAAAAAAAGTTGTCAAGTCCTTATTGGAAAACCCTTTACATATATAGATTTGGATCGCGCAACCCATCATATGTTTTGATCAATAAATAAACTGTATTTAAAATTGTATATAATTGTTGTTCGGAGTGCCGATAGATGCGAAAACCAAACTAACTTTTGATACTACAATTAATTTGAAAATCAAAAAAAAAAAAAAACACTTTAATATCATAGTTTCAAGTTTTCACTTCTGTCTGCAGTCCTAATGACTGCACTTTTTATTGGAAATTGTTTTATTTGAGTGTTTAAGCAAAAAAAAAAAGTGTTGGGTTTTTTTAAAAAGCCTCCATTTTAGTCTCAGGACGTTTTTTCAAAATCGGAAAGCGAAATTTGATCTAGTTTCAGAATGTTTTTGGTTTGGTTTCATATCTTTTAGCAAGGCTGTAGAAGACACCGTGCGCATCAACTGGCGCGGATCGCGGCCTTACGTCATGGGAGCTGGAGCCGCCATTTTGCAATATTTTCTTATGAAAAAATTCATAATCTTCCATTGTACTTCTATAAAACCCGCCAAAAGTTTTTTTCCCAGATATATTTATTTTATATCAAAAAAAAATCCTGAATTTGATGCATTTTTCGGGCCTTTTAACTGATATCTGGCCTCAAGGTCTTTTAGTATGGTAGCTTCCCAAAGTAATAGAAGAATTGCAAAATTTACAAAATTTGGTCTTCATGTCTAAACGAATTTTTCAGTTATAGTGAGCGCCGTAAATAAGATAGAATATTTTAATAGGATTTTTGTATGGCAGCTACTCGACGGACTCATCGGACTTCTTTTTCATATTTATACCTTTAGCTCCAAATTCTATAAAATTAATGCGTTCAAAAGTTATCGTTCAACATTGGTAAATAAGTTTCTTCAGGGCTTTTGTGTGCTACTCGCTACTCCAACGGCTTGACGGATGTTACCAATTAATAAACTCAGTTTTGCTTAGGGCTTAAAACTAAATCCACCATAAATTTTACTTCCTGCTTTAACGCGTTATCTAGTTATAGATTCTGTAACTTGCGTACATTTTTGAAGGACATTTGTAGTCAACTACACGGACTACGGAGGATTCATTCGATTTACGTTATATCCGGAATTTTCGTGTCGAATATTGGAAAGTAACTATCCTAGCGAGATTATGGAATAACTTCAAGTAAAGAGAAGAGCAAGGAGAAGATGGCAACAAACACGCGACCCATCTGATAAAACTATATTAAATAACAAAACGACAAAACTTAGAAGACAAATACTACAATTTAAGGGAGGGGTCTGGTTTATTTGGTAAAAAAAGGCATATTTTCAAGAATTTTTTTTCAATACAAACGTAATGCTGGTTTATTTCATATCATTTTTATATTTTAATATAACATCTGAACTATAATCAAAAAAAAATGTATTTCAAAATATTTTTAAATAAGCCGATGGCAGCAAATCCCCGAAGGCGCCTCAAAAAAAAGTAGTTTTGCGGTGTGCACTACAACTCGAGATTTTTTTCCATTTTTGGTAGCATTCTGAAGTCAAAAACACGATTTTCGTTAAAAAATTCGGCAAATGTTTTATTGTAAAATTAAAAATAATGAGAAATAAGAAAAAAACTCGACGGCATTACCTGCTGATTTATGTGTAGAAATAGTGTAAGAAATTTAAAAAGAATCGGTGTATTATATTATGAGTTACAGTGCACACCGACTTTAAAAATGATAAGTTTCAGAAAATCGCTTTAAAGTTTTGCACACTAGGCGTCACATACGATAACGTACACCTTTTAACTGCTCATAACTCCGTTAATTTTGCTCCGATCGTCTTGAAATTTTGACACAACATTCTTGCAATATTATACACTCATTTAAAAATTAAAAAAAATATGCCAAAAAAAATGTAAACACCAGACCCCTCCCTTAAACAAGAATCCATAAATAAATACCTAGGACAACTAACTGCAGGCGAAGATACAAACTACTCGTTATGGAAAGCATGAAGAAAACTTACAAGGCCAAGCTTGTAGACACCACCCATTAAAAAAGAAAACGGAACATGGGCAAGAGAAAACAAACAAAAATCCGAAGTTTTCGCTGATCACCTGGAAAAAATATTCAGACCAAATGAGATCTACTCAGATAAACTGCTGGAAGAAGCAAGAAATCAGGAAGTAAATATTAGAAATCCGGAGAGCCATACTAACGGAAGTTACCAAAGGAATTAAGGTAAGCATAAAAACAAAAAAAGCCCCAGGATTTGATCTAATAACAGGGGAAATATTGAAGCAGCTACCTAAAAAAGCCTTGATTAAACTAACAAACCTAATTAATGCTGCATTCAGGTTAAGACACGTGCCCGGTGAATGGAAAGTGGCGGAAGTAATCATGATACAAAAACCGGGAAAATCTCCAAACGAAGTGAAATCGTATAGACCCATTTCCCTCTTGCCGACAATTTCTAAGGTGTTCGTTCGAAAAACTTCGACTGACTAGGCTCAAACCCATAATAGAAAGGAAAAATCTAATACCTAACCACCAATTTGAATTTAGACAACAACATTCGACATTAGACCAAGTTCATCGAATAACGAATGTTAGGCATTGCAGGAAAAGCGAAAATGCTCTGCTATATTCCTAGATGTGATTCAAGCCTTTGATAAAGTATGGCATAAAGGTCTTATACACAAATTGAATAAAATATTTCCAAGACAATACGTAGAATTGCTAACATCGTATTTGTCAGACAAAATATTCAGAGTGAAGCAGGAGGACGCGTATTCTGAACTTAAAGAATTTAAAGCAGGAGTATCGCAAGGAAGTATCTTGCGTCCTATCTTATACGTGCCGGCGCTAGAAAATTGTCTATTGCTACATTTGCGGACGAGGAACAAATATTAACAAAACTAATGGACAAGCTACAACAAGCGACTGAAAAAATGAAAAATTAATCTCAATGAGACAAAATCTATACACGTGAACTTCACAAATAAAAACATAAGAAACCCTCCACGAGTCAACATAAATTGATTGATGATTAGCTCACCTAGTAAGTTATAATTTTGTTTTTTAATTCATCATCATGAAAAAGCTAGAATGTAGTAGCGTAGAACGAAAGTCTGAAAAGCCATTTTAATACTGCTTGATTATTGTTGGTCTCCAATATACTATAGTGTATATTATGTATAGTGATTTTGTGTTTTTTGTGTTAAAAAGAGCGGATACTATCGACTGATCATCATCAATTTTATGGATCGGTGATCGATAAAAAACGTTGAATTTCTCTACGAACAATAATAATGCTTCAACTCGAAACGTAGTCACATCAAAGAATCTGAACGATACATGTAGGTTGTAACCATAGAGATATATATACTGGACACGACAAGACGCCGTGTTTGTATGAAGCACTTTAAGCATTTTGAATCAAAATTGTACATTTTTGAGTGAAGCGTTTCATTCCAGGTGGAAGTGAAATGCAAATAGTAACCTATTATTCAATGTGAGTAAGATGCTGATATAGCACAGTGCTTATTGCCGGTCCTTTGCGAGAAATTGTCCGGCTTGAAAACAGTCACTGCTCGTCATCTCTATCTCTATCTTTATTATTAAAAAATAATAAAGTAAAATAATACGAATAAAAATTATCCTTCGAATTTTTTTCGTTTGAAGAGCTGCCAAACCTATTGAGCTCATCATCATCAATGTCACTATAGCCCAAATCACGTCTTGGCGTCCTAATTTCTTCACCTTCAATCGTCTCGAGTGAGGAAGGATCTTGCGAGGATTTTTACATTTATCGTAAGCGTATGCTACTAGTTGGGTGGACTTGAATAGAAGTGTCCCTTTAGTGTCGACCAGGGTTTTTCGGATAACATACTCTAGTGCCAAGTTGAAAAGCACGAGTACTAGATTATCTCCCACATTCAGTACGAAAGCTGGTTGTGGAATCGTTTTGTATTCCTTGTAAACTGAAATTTGTTCAGTATGTAAACCTGGTGAATTCTCTTTAAGTGACTTCTTCTTTTGTGGTCAGTTGTAAGCGGAGATTTTAGATATTCTCAACTGTTTATACTAGAAAGCTGAAACTTGAAATTAATACAATATCGACAGTGAAGCAAGGAAGTGTGGGAATTTTTCTAAAGAATCACGTCTCATATCTCAAGAACTGTTTACTATAGAAGCTTAAGATTTATACGAGAAAATTTGTAGGGCTTCCGAGTTCCATATCGCGAGAATCGCTCCATTAGAGCTCGAAAGATAACTCCAATACTTTTAATTTTTTTTTCCATTACCTACAATTTTCTTTTTTTTTATTGCTGTATATAATATCTACTAAACCAGCACATGCAATACACTTCTCCCAACGAAATATAGTAGTATACAAATGAATTTATGCCAGTTTCGTAGAAGTCCGACTAGATTGAAGAAAGTCTTCGAAGGCACTTTTGATGGCTGCTTCATTATCGAATTGTTTGTTCGCCTAAAATCAAATGATTCAACTGTTTAAAAAAGTGATAGTCGTTTGGCGAAAGTCTTGGTGAGTATTGTGGGTGAGGAATAGTCTCATACTGCAACTCGTTTAATTTTTGGACGATTGTTCTTGAAAAATGAGGTCATACGTTATGTAGAAGCAGTATAACTCCATCTTTGTTGACAAAACTAGCCCGTTGAACACGCAATTTCTGATGCATTTCATCGATAATTCTCAGCATTAATGGTTCTATCACGCTTCAAAAATGAATAGTGAAAAACTCCAGCTGCTGACGCCCAATTTCTATTTTATATCCCTTACAGTTTGGATTCCACTTATAAATTCAGCTCATCGTTGTCGATCGAAGTTCCTGGGTGACCACGAGGCTCACTTTCAACGGTCAAATCTTCTGATCGGAATTTCGCGAACCATCGCTATATGGTTCGTTTGCTAGCAGTATCAATTTAAAATGATCTGTTGATGTTTTCGGATACCTCCGTTGTGCTGTGACCAAATTTAAATTTATAAAGGACAATTACGTGCTTTTGAATTAAATCAATTTTTTTTCTGTTTTTTGTGTTCAATGCAACCAAAAAGCTACTTTCTCGTGCTTGCTATTTGACACTAGATCTGTTCAAGATTTTCAAAAAGCTGCTTATATAGGTATAGCTGCTTTTGGTTGCTCACACTCCGGACTGTAGCCAGAAAGCAGCTATTGCAATATGCATATGTGTGTGTAGCTGTTAGTTTCGTATTAACGACATTTTGAATGTTTAAAATGGAAAATAATAAAAAAATAAAAATAATGTTTTATTAACAATAGAAAAAGTGCAAAATTTAAAGACACTACTGCTCACTTTATTTTATTATAATATATGTATGTCATATGGTACGCTACTTGCGTATGTATGTGTCGAACAGCTGTTGTAAGCTATGCAAGCTGCTTTTGGCTGTTCAAAAACCGAAGAAGCTAATTCTTGCTATGGCTTAATTTGACAGTTGCTACAGTCTTGCTATGCTATGCTTTCGAAGCAGCTATAGCTCGCATCTTGACACACACCCCAAATTAGCAAATAATATAAGATGACTAATTTCAAAAAATTCATGGAGTGTCATTCGAAGTTGATATAACCTAAAAGTTGATTGATGCAGCCCTAAAAACGCTGGAATATGGTAGTACCATACGAGGCATCAAGAAACCGATTCCTGGAACAGACAAGTGATTTTTTGTAATTTTAAAAATAATCAATGGCGCAACAGCCCAAATTGGGCCTAGGCCTGAAGTAATGTTACTTCATTATGAGACCAAGGGAACACTAGGAGGTGAAGTGGTCTGCAACACGCTCGTCCGTGATTATTACCCCGATTTTAACTCAGGTACTCATTTACAGCTAAGTGAACTGGTATCTAGTCCGACACTCAAACCTTTCCTCGCCAAGCAGATTCGAACCTGGTACCAGGTGCACCGAAAGCAAGAGCGCTTTCCACTACTAATTTTTAAAATATCACCAATTAAATATTGAATCTTCGGAATATCATTATAGTTTTCTTTAGCACTCGTAAATGTAAATAAAAATTAAAAGAGAAAATATTTATTCTTAACGTATTTCAAAGCTTAAGTAAAAATATATTAGATTTATGTATAGGTATGTACATCAAATTTAATTATGAATAGGTATTTCCTTTCCAATTTTATTATTAAATACTATTAAAAAAAATTCATTGCTACAAAATAAAAGTTGATCAATTCTTTACTCCAACATACGTCACTGATTTTCCGGTCTTTTTAAGAATTTCTTGAAGTTCATCGCTTGGTAATGTTGATTTTATAAAAACCATTTTGTTTGGTAAGTCGATAGTCAGATTCTCGATTTTGTCTATAAATAAATAAAAATAAATTGAAAAATAGGTAGGTACTTATGAAGAAATTTTAATCAAAGATCAAAATTTAATAATACAAGAATAATAAATGAGTTAGATAGTGGATAGAGGTTAGACGATGGAAAATGGAGGATGGTGGATGGTTGATAAAGGATGGTGGATAGAGGATGGTAGAAGATGAAGAGAGGATGATGGATGGATGGAGGATGGTGGATAGAGGATGGAGGATTTTAGATGGAGGATGGTGGATGGAGATGGATGATGGTGGATGTTGGACAGGGGATGGTGAATAGTGGATGGAGGATGGAAGATGAGAGGATGGAAAATTATGAAGGAGTACGGGAATATTTCAATCACATATACATATAACTGAATTTGTTGATTGTTGTTCTCGGTATGATAAAAAATAAACAGTATTGTTCACAAGCTGAACTTGGGTATAGTGCGATCATAACAATGCCAATTAAGTGGTAAGGTCGGTGAACCTGTTGACCGACATAATTGCATTGTTTTGATGGCATTATATCGCACCTATTACTTAGTATGCACTTTTATATTCGTTTCCGCACGAAATAAGTTGAATGATCGCATAATATCAAAGGTAAATAACTTTGATATGCCACCATACAATTTATTTCACATACATTGCATTAATTTTTGTTAAACAAATTATTGTATTAACCCTAATTTTAGATTGTAAGCATTTTTTTATTATAAATAGTACTTAAGACAATCAAATACTCTCACTTCTTTCCTAGCACAAATCGAACGTATTTCTTTTTGTTATCCAAAAGTCTCCCAAACATTTTCCTCACAGTATATCATCGGCTGCTGTGGCCCGTCAATATACTCCTACTCCTTTACCTTATCTCTATATCATCGGCTGGTGTGGCCGGTTACTATAGAATCCTATACCCTAAACTGGTGTGGCCGATCAATATAGAATTTACCCGCTCCACTCAACTATAGACTGGGGCTACTGATCAGTGCTACTCACAATTAACACAGCTGGGGTGTGGCTGCGTCTGATTCTAACCTGTTGCCGAAACAGTATATTAAATATTATTTTTATTTAATTTATTTTGAAGTATGTACCCAGTCGGACATTTCGCATCGATTCAAATTGAATTGCATGAATGCATGAATGAAATTTGTCAAAATATGAATGCATTACGAAAATATATCAAAGTAATGCAAACAGTATATGCAAATGTAAAAATTCTTTTCTTTCTAAGAAAAATTCGGTTGGTTCAATTCACGAAAACAAAAGAAAAATGCAACAAAAAGCTAGCTGAGCATTTTTTCCGTTTGTCATTGTCTTTTTGATTTTTGTAGGGCTTGGATTGTTAGTAAGGTGCTAGTTCAAAGTGAATTAAATAAATTCAAAAAGTGTAATAGTTTATAAAAGCGACTCCGGTGCATCGCTGCAATGCAGATTTAGGTTCGTCTGAACTAAATAATAGTAAGTAAATTATAATAATGTAACTACTTCATACATACTATATGTATTTACACATCAATTGCATTTTCCAGAAAAATTTGAGAAAAAAATTGAAGAAAAAATTGACAGCATAACAGGTATTGAATTTTAAAACAACCGTTTCAAAACTGAAGTACATTTTAAAATAATTCCAGAATTAATAAAAAACCAAAACACAGAAATAATGAAGGCCATTGCTTCCAATACTGCAATATTAAAGCAGATATTAAAAAAAAAAGAAGTAGTAAACGAAAACGTATCTCGTTTTCCGATAAATTCGAAGGATGAACTAAAAAAAATTGACGAAGACATTGCGGAAAATAAAGAGGAGTTCGTAAGTAGTCCTTTCTAGTTAAACAATTATTTTGTTTTTACAAAATGTATTTTGTACAGATAAATACAGTAAAAGTCATTATTGGTAATGATCCTTTGCCAAAACGGTTTAACAGATTATTTGGCGAAGAAATAATACTTGACTTCAATTATGACGGCTTACGCGGGAAGGAAGCATTTCGAAACTACAAAAATGTTGTGGACGTATTATTCAGTAAGTACAATTACAAAAATCATAATTATACCATTTTACTTTAAGATCATTTCTATTTAAAGGAGCTCTATCGACACAAGATGGGTACTGCGCCGACGATCTAAAAAAATCCATCAAAAAGGGGTTTCAAATAAATAAAAACCGGATTTTCAAAGATGAATGCATTTCGCGCCAAGCGATGGCGAAGAAAAATAAAGAAAATGTTAATAATTAAATAATTTATAAAATTTATGAATTTTGCTAATGAAGAATATAATTAATTTTTTTTTCGTAGACAAATACGCTTAAATAATTTTATTAATTTTTCCCATATTGCTTGTACCTACGAGTAATCATGTCTTTAACTTTTCTTTTTTCATTCATTCTCTAATCGATTCCAAAATCATGTCAGTAGTAACATTTCATTTTTCATTCAATCCATAATCGATTATTTAGCCATGCAAATGGTAACAATTCAGCTATTAAGCTATACATTACCGCCTAGGACATCGATATGTAAAAAGAATCGATGATGTAATCTGAAAAAGCGACATAGTCACTTACGAATAATGATTACTGAATGGATTCTGTAATCATTGCCGGTCCTACTGGGTATGAACACACCCAGTTGGTCGCGAGCTTAGAGTATAATAGAGATGGCACTCCCATATCAAAAGTATTCAATTTTTGAAGCTCACGACACCATCAACAAAACTCTCGTACGTACACGTACATTTCTGACGTCACACCAAAATTTTTTTCTTTTTTTCATTGAATCTTCGAAAAATTCACAGGCTGATCAAAAATACATTCTGACAAATATCAAAACTCTGTTAAAAACATAAATTGTTAAGGAATTCGCAAAATTTAGTTTTCTCCCAACTCCTTTAAGTTCGCAAAAATATTTTGCAGAAAAAAAATCTTTCCAATGAATAATTTTTACATATTTAGGCAAAAAGATATTCAACTTTTGGTATACAAAATTTGTGTCACCCTGTCATGTAAGCGGCCAAATAAACTAGTCGGTACTGCCAACTCTAAGCATATAAGTAGAGTTTATTTCCTTTAAAATTTCCTTTCTTTAACATCAAGCCATTAACGCTTCAGCAAATCATTTCATCAAGCCAAACAAAGTTTTTACTAAACATTGTTTCATTAAGTTTGATTGTTCCTCAGTTATTCGAAACTATGGAATTTTTAAACAACATTGGAAAAGCAACAAATTTATAAAAATTTCCCTAAAATTTCTTCTTGGGAGAAAAAATACCATTCTAAGGCATATTGCATCACTGCTTCTCGAAATCCCGATTTGACAGTTCCGAATCAAGTAAATGTAAACAAATCGGTTGTTTACAAAATATCATTGGTTTTTTCAATTCGCGCGGTGAGTTCGGAAGTGTTATAACATAAAATGTACAATAAAAGAACAAAATGAAGTTTTCTATAAGTGATTGTGAATGTAAGTGGTGTGAAGGTGCGGAAAATAAGAGTTTTTACCAGTAAGTTGAAAAATTTTTCTTTAATTTACAATTTTTTCTATGAAAATTTATTGTTTATGTCAAATGTGTATGACCTAATGTAAGTAGTGCTAAAAGAAAGCGTTTTGCGGTCAAATGATATTAAATTGTAGCGCGGTATAGTGATAGTGAAGTGGAAAAGTGTATAGTGACATTCCGTGCGGCGCGTATAACTTTCAAATTTCTTTCAAAATTGCAAACCGTTTGTCACTGAATTTATGAATACTGTTTGTATATGATTATATTATTCACTACACAAAAGGATCTAGCAATTAGTGATAATTTTCATAGAAGAATGTGCAAACTGAGCATCACATCATAGTTCCGTGCATTTCAAAGTATAATTTGTTTTTGGTAGACCATCCCTGTAAGAATGATTTCCTGAAAAACTAAAGAATTTCTTAAACGGTGTTATGATTTAGTTTCGTCTCGAGTTACGTGTTAAGATTAGCGTAATTTTTCATTTAAAACATTCGCGCTATGTTGATTGAAGTCAGATTTTAAAGGTAAACATGTTCGAATTTACCAGAGTCGTGCGCGAACGATTTTAGGGTTATCGAAAGTTTCATGCGAAATGTATTTCGAAAAAAGAAAATTTGGCGCGCGGGTTCAAATTTGATAAATATTTGAATATAAATTCGAATGATTTGATTACAAGTAACTTTATTTTACTCTTTACATTATAGCCTTATTTAGTTTTGACGTAATATGTAAAATTTGGATGTTCTGTGGAATTTGGATGTTCTGTGGAATTTAAGGCTTTCCAAAAAATAGAGTGATGGCAACAAAGTGGGTGATTCTGTTTTATCCGTATGCAGATAACCAATTAAATTGCGAGAGATATTGAGTGTGTACCAGACATTTTGAAAAGTATTGCTTCATTGCTTGGCGAGGGAGATGGGCCCTGGAAAAAGTTGCAATGCTATCAATATTCTTTTGGGAGGTTTTTAAAAAGAAAAGAAGAAGAGTTTTTAAAAAGAATATCTTACATTCATTTTTTTGCAGGTAAAAGGAAGATTGCTTTCAAATAGTGGTGATAACGAAGCTGCAACAACACTCACCATGGTACGTAGCAATCAACTGTTTCCTAGCCCTAATTTAATCACTTGCACTGATCAGAAATTTTTTATTTTAAAGGTTAGCATCTTGTGAAAAAATTCTGGCGAAGTCAGCGTTTTGTCATAGTCGGATGAAGTTAATATATACCAATTTCCTATTGCATTTTATTTGTTGATAGACCAATTTTTCTTTACATGAGAGACAATTAACTGGGGAAGGCGTATCTAAATCCTTCATTCAACAGGTAGGCCATAAAAGTAACCCAAGGAAAATACAAAATCAGGTACCGATTTAGTAGGTAACAATAAATGCTGTTTAAAAAGGTGTGTAATATAACCTTTTGCAAGTGTTGCTACTTTTAAGTTAGTTTAAAGGATCTTATAAAATCAAGCATTTTTAAAGAAAACGAACCCATGTGAGTATATGGCGCTATGTCATTCATATTATATGTCCTAAATTGTTTTCATCGATACTTCGGTCGAATTCTAATTTAATTCTTGTTCGGCTTTTTGAGAATTGCTGTCAAACGTTTTCCTATCTTTTCGTTTATATTTTATTTCGTTATCAATATATTTAATTTGAATTTATAATACATATAACTTCGTCTTTTCTATATCCTATAAACCTATTCACTGCTATATAAAAATTCTTGTATTATTATACACCATGTATTACAAGGATGTGTATATGTTCATATTATATATATATATATATATATACCACATACGTATACATATATATGTATATACATATATATAATAGATAAACTAAGAATTTTCATATCATTTGTTTGCCCCTATCTTTTCGAAATTGCAATACCAGCACGCCGTTGGTATCATAAACTAACACATGTTTAAACAACTTTTTTCGGGCTTCACTTTTAGGTACCCGTATGCCATCTCTATTATACTCTAAGGTCGCGAGTCTCTTTAGAGACGTTGTCTTTATTTTTTTTATCACTAGATGGAAAGAGATAGCAATAAAACAATATACCCCTACCACGCTCTATTTGAAGTGAAGAAAACAGCCGCATAACATCGAGCGCTACAGCTGTCATCCACCACTTAGATAATGAAAAGTAAGGCCGCGAGAAAGACTGCGATCGACAATTTAAAATTTAAGTTAAGTGCGGGAGTAGTCAAAACGACACAATTAAAATTACTACATAATCCGTTTTTTATATTGATAATATTAGGTGTGTTTTTTTGCGATCCAGATCGAGAGTAGTGATTCAAATTCGTATAGAAAAGCTACCACAGTAAGCTTACTGGGGCTACTATTCCGGTTAAAATCTATAATCTAGCATACTATCTACAGGAAAAAACAATAACAAAATAATATATAACTATATAACAAAGTATTCTGGGTGTTTTCTATACAAATTTGAATCACTACTCTCGATCTGGATAAATCGCAAAAAAACACACCTATTGTAGTAAGTTTATTTTGACCGTGTTTCCGCACGTTTCTTTTCATTGCCCCTTTCTTTATTTCCAGCCGTTGTCGATCTACCTGAAATAGTTTTCATCTACTTGCAGAAGTGCGCGTTTTTTCAATATATGAATTTGTTGCTCTCGGTAATAAATAATAAACAGTGAATTAAATATTATTTTTGTTTAATTTATTTTGATGTATGTACACAAAAAAAAATCTACATCCAGCTATCATCACAGATGGCACTGCACCAAAAAGAAATTCGCAATCGAGACATTTGCAGACATGTCTTCGAGATTTTTGGGTGCATTTGTCTCGATACCGTGTATTTTTCTCATGAGGCGTCTCAAAGAAATCTCGAAGACAAACCGACATGTCTTCAAGAAATCTGCGAGATTCTCGCAGACGCGACCAACTAGGTTGAAGTGTAAATAACAATAAAAATGGCCTATTCCATTAAAAAATTTCTTATACATTTTTTATCTTGATGGACACTCTGTGTTGTTTTGCAATAACGAATTAACCTTATTGTCGTTTGAAATCTTTTTTCTCCATTCCCTCGATAACGTTAACTTCTTAATTCAATTCATCACCATAATTCTGTGGGAAATACTCGATGTCATTTTCTGACATCAAAAAATTGTGGAGAAAACAGCACGCGGTAACAATTTTTTATGCGTAATAATATAATACTTCCCCTCGGATTGTCCTACGGACAGGGATGGTTTGAGTAGGAAGCATCATTTGTCCAAACCCTCTATGCCAGGTTACCATTGTGCATGATTCTATGATTACCTTTCTTACTGGCTGGAACCATTTTTATTTTTGTTTTAATATATAATCTTCTCTCCGTGCACACACATCGAATAATAAAAAGTTTTAAATAATTCTTCTGAATTATCAATTAAATTAATTGTAAATAATCAGTCAGATGAATTTGATTTTGTTTAAATAATAAAACAATTTAATTTGTGCTTTTAATCTACTATTATAAATGGATTTATTCCAGATCAATGTATACTGTATTTTGTAATAAATCAAATTTTTCAATGTTTCCGTCTTTACGTAGGCTAGATTAGAGAATTTAACGCAAAAGCTGACCCAGTGATCTCACAGGAGCAGCTATCTATGGAAAAAACTTATTAAAGCAGCGATGTCGTTGTTGTTTTCATAAATGTTTTCTAACCTGCTCTAATCTGGATAAGTGCGCAAAAAAACACAGCTAATGTTCAAATCAAAGATATTTTCAAATCAATAAGAGAAATTTACGATGAAGTATTCTACATGCACTTATTATTAGGAGGATCCTTTCTCATCCTAATACAAGGAAAGACATAGACAATACCATTTTTATTTCGCCGAAGGAAGCACACAAAGAGTTTACGAATAATCTGTCTATCGGCTACTTCCTCCTGTAGACATGAACATGTTAAAAGGAATAAAGGGGTATATGGAACGTCATGACTCCCCGCCTTGCAAGGAAGGTTTTCACTTTGCATGATTGTATGCTCACACTTAACGCTGGGTAACCTTCCACCATCAGTCATGCTCTAGGCAGCTTGGTCTAAAGATTTATTCTTCATTACGGCGATGGACACAAAGAGTTTTCGAATAATCGGTTTACCTGCTACTTCCTCTTGCGGACATGCCCATTTTAAAAGGAAATGGAGTGAAGTATGAAGCGTGCCCCCATTAGGGATCATATACTTATTTATATACTAGTTCTAAGCTGTCGAATTCGATAAAAAAAATGCCAGAACTTTTCGTCCATGTGTAGTGTAATCCCGTTATTACGTTCTTTAAAGGGTACCACAACAAGTAGGACGTTATAACCCATATAAGAGCTTTTTAGAATTGTGCAATGTGCATGTGGATTGAAAAAAGTACTTTATAACCAAAAGTACGTTATAAACGTGCACTTTAAGCCCGGAGACAAGTACAGCTTCGACTACACGACTCTGAACCGGCCATGTCGATTGGGCACAGCTACTCGAGTCACAAAACCGCACTAGAAAAATTCCGGACACCCATTTGTAGTCGAGCTCATACTCTATATGTTCTTGATATTTAATCCCGGATTGGCCGAAAAGTTCCTGATCAACCGTTCGGACAAACCTGTGCATGCTCAGGGTCAGGCGCGAACGCAGGGGGTAGTTTTGGGGTCCCCCCCCCCCCGAAATGATGTAGTTACATACGCAAAACTAAATGTAACTTGCACTCAACGAGTAAATTTGTATGAAACCCCCCCCCAAATATTTTTCTGCGTTCGCGCCTGCTCAGGGTTTTTTTTCCGCACACGCAGTTTTCCGGAGTCATGTAGTCGGCAAGCTAAAATCTCATACATTTCTACGAGACATGGTTTTTATTCTTTCCGGAAGGCGGAGCCTATTTTCTCCGGAGTCGAAAAAAACGACCATGTAGTCCGGGCTTTATAAGCGGGTTACACTCAATTTGTAGATTACGTACTAAAAAAAGAAGAGTTCTTTTAATTCTGATAAATTTACCAAATCAAATACTCATCTAGAGTATAAAAATAAATCATGTCTTTCTTCATGTTCAAATAAGACGAGGAAACCGACACAGCCATAAATAGTTTCTTCTAAGTAGTACAGGCTTGAGAGCGATCGTCTAGCGACCGACTTGTGCACAATGCACAGCAATTTAAAGTAATTTATCCAATTAGGTAAATATTTGAACGTTGCCATAACGAACTGTGAAAGGCTCGAGATAACAGCAATTAGTTTGTCGTCGCTTTGGAAGATTGATAACTTTTGCGATTAATAAGGTTTTAATAATAGGAAACCGGCTCGCTGTATCCAAGCGGTCATCTACCCCGTGCAGGTGATTAAACAACTCGACGAATTTTAATTTTAGCTAGCGATGAACAGGACAAAATGATTACATACAAAAATTTAGAAAGTATAGTATAAAAGTACCTCCAAGTTTTCCTAGTACCCGCTCTACGGCTCCCGAGCACCCCGTACAGGTCATTTCTACATTGAATTCATGCACCACCTACGCGATTGTCGGAGCAAAACAAAAACAACAATAAATTTTAAGTTTCCTTTGTGTTAGAAAGATGACTTATTACACATCCATGTTTTCACTTACCGACATAATGACCCAATTAGCTCCCTTTCTTCGTTGATAAGCTTCGATTGTGAAAATCGAAAAAGACAAAAATCTCAAAATATAAAAAAACAGCTTCAAACAAAAACTCCTAGCGATGTGAACGTGTCAAGCTGTCAACTGCAATGAAGCTCTATCGCCGAACAACCTATCGCCGAACGGCGACGATTAACTAAATTTCAAAACGCTATAACTTTTCATTTCAGGGCTTGCGAGATTTAAAACATAGCTCATGCTGTTTCAAAATATCGACAGATTTAAAGATAATTTTTTCTTTTTTTTTTTCAGGTTGTGGTCACGCAACAGTATAGTACCTTCGCGCCCTTTCGCCTCATAGAGTCCTTCCCCTCTTCTAAGTTTTTGTAAAATCGGCAAAAATGCCCGCATGCCCCCCCCCCCCTCCCAATTTTACCGGACGCCGATGGGAATTTAAAATTTTCCAGCGGCCCCCCCTCGCATTCGATTGGACGCCGATGGAATTGCCACTTTGCTCCTCTGACGCCCTTAAAAATATATCCATCTCCCTCCCTCCTCTCACATTTTCCACAAGTACAGGAAACACACTTGGACAACCCTGGAAATATGTTTTGTTTGGACTAGCTAATGCGCAAACCATAAGTTTCGTTTAAAAAAGTGCGGGCAGAAGCTCCCAACAGGCAGATCATAACTGTAGAAAACTAATCGAAATTCTACACCTTTTCTACAGCCATAGAGCTCTATGTGCTAGAAAGGGATAGCGAATGAAAGCCATATCCGTAGAGGTGTTAGATAGGTTCCCCACCATCCACCTATGACCATCGAACAGTCGTGAAATTTCTACACATTTTCAACGGACAGATAACTCCATATTTACGATAGAGGTGGCACATACTCAAGAGACTCCGTAAAAATGTAAAAAAAATTCAATAGATTTTCTACACACTTATCTATCACAATATGTAAGAAAGGGATATAACCTACGTAGCCAAACACATCCAAGAAACAAGAAAACTTTGAAGCGTCAAGTCAAATAAAAGCTTCAATGCACAAGCGACAAAGGATTCGAGTTGGTATCGTATTTTTGAAGTCATATTTCAGGTACATTTTATAATTTGCATACTCATTTGTATTACATCTGCTGTCTTATATTTTGAATTGAAGGATTCGAAATTTGACAGCTGGTTCAGCGTCAGGACTTCAAAAGTCGAATTTCAAATCCTTCAATTCTCTATATAAAAGGCGGAAATAATAAAAAGGGCGGACAAATACGTTGCACCACTCGTAGAAATGTAATGAATTTTGTACGCACAAAGAACGTACGCATGTTACGTATAAAGCCTAGTACTGTGCTCCGAGCGAAACGAAATGAACTGTCAAAGTTCATATAAAAAAAATGAAATCTTCGTTGACATTTCACCGACGAAGTATTTCTTTCGTTTTGCAGTACTGTGTTCGGGGACGGAATGGACATTTGCCGTAGTCACTAATAGATGGCGCTCGTGGCGATTTCGTTTCGTTTTTAATGGTACCGGAGGCTTTTTGACAAGCGAAATAATTGACAACTCAAAATTTTCAATAGTTCGCTGTCAATTCAGTGAGTTTTTGCTCGGGAAATTTTGAGTGAGCAATATTTTGTAGTGTTATGTGCCGGAATAGTAATTACTTGTCAATAGTTTAATATTTTCAAATTTCGCGCGCTTTTTTATCAATGACATCTAGTAGCGAAGTGTGTAGAATATTTCATTCCACTTGGAAGGTAACTTTTTCGTTCGTGTTCGTTTCGCTGAACACAGTACTAGGCTTAAGCACCTACAATAAAATACGTAAAATCGCCGTAAATATTCTACGGCTAATGCTCTTCCAAACTATACGCTTAGTGCTCTTCAAAACTATACGTATTCACTTACAGAGCGTCTGCGGACATCGTATTCTAGAATTCTACGGGTTTTCAGGGCTGCCGATCTGTGGTAAGTTCCCCGAAATTGGGGAATTTCAACGTTGTTTGGGGTGTTTGTGGGGAATGGATAAATGTGGGGAATTGAGGCTAATTTGGATAAATTGTGGGGAATCGCAAGGAATTTTGGGGAATTATAGAACGATATCTGTAGATCAAAGCAGTCAGTTTATGTTCACGTACTAAAAACAGATTTTAGTAAGAAAAACTTCTGATTTACAACATTCCAATGTTCATTTTTCCCAGCGTCCAAAATTTCATGGACATACATAGCAATATCGCAATTCTTCTACAGAATTTTTACCCAGCGTGCCAAATTTCGTGGACATACGAACCAATATCTCTATTCTCTGCAAAACATTCGTAACGACTATTTTTGTCTAAGTAGGCTAGGTTTTAATGCATGTCAATTGTGGAGCCATGGTGAGTCGAAAAATATTTGTTTTTTTTTTGTTTTTTTGTACTTTTTAAATATTTATTTTGTAATATCTTAAAAAAATGGTATATTTTAATAGGTTGACGTAGAACTTGATTTTAAGGAAACATTGGAAATTTAATATTAAAATTTAATTAACAATCTATAGACAATATTTCAGAAAATGCTACCGTCTGCAGTCAACAAATTTCTATTGACTGGAAATCTGTATATAAATATACACAATTAAAGCCGGAATCATTGCCGACAATATTCCTAGTACGTACTGCTAATTTGAAATCATGAACAGTATAATTTCTTATAAAACATTTTTTGTATAATAATTAAATACTTTTATTTACAACGTTCAAATTTCATAAAAACTTGATTTCTATTAAAATTTTGTACTCGCTTCGCTCGATTCACAACATTTTTGAGACAGAACCAACAGGTGATTCTGAATTTTTCCAATTCAACTCGTACTTATTGATTTTGTATGAAAAAATGTGACAGCTAGTAATATTGTTCTAATGCCGCGTTTCCACCTATGCCTTCATATGCGTAGGGCATATGCACTGAGCACGAATGCCTAGGCATATGTGGATACAGCAAGCATATGCTACACGCATATCCCTTTGATCTGCGTCAAAAACCACCATCGAAGCAAAGTTATAGTATATGTTAAAAATTTCCCAAAAACGATATCCGAATAATCTTTGAAAATTCATATCTCTGGTAATTTTTATCCTTGAATAATAAAGTAGGGCTTCTATTAAAGATTGTTATTGCTTTTGTTAGTTATATGTAAATGAGATAGAAGCAAAACCTTGAATTTAAATTATTTTTTTCACTTGTTCTTCAAGTACAAAATTTTTCAAAAGAAGCAGAAGTGGTAAGGTCACAACTTTGGCGATTCTTGATACAATGACCCATAATAAGATGAAAACAATATGATCCCTTCTTCAGATGACCCTTTATCAAACGAAGTAGCCAAATTAAAAAAATTTTACTTCTTGGAGCTTATATAAGAATCTGTGAAAACATATGCAACCTACTTACACCCACTTGATGGTGGAATATCCAAAAATCCTGAAAAGAGTTAATAGACAGCACGCGAAAGTAAAAACCAATTCAATTTCTTGCTACTTCTAAAAGAAATTACGGAATTCGTAAGTACGTGTTCAACCCTTTTCTACCCCCTTAAGGGCTCTGTTCAAGATTTCTGCTATAGCTGCTTCGAAAGCATAGCATAGCAAGACTGTAGCAGCTGTCAATTTCAGCCATAGCATGAAATAGCTTCTTCGGGTCTTGAACAGCCAAAAGCAGCTTGTATAGCTAATAACAGCTGTTCGACAAGCACATACGCAAGTTGGCGTGGCATATAAGACATTTGTTTGAATGACTTTGAATACTTACCGCATTAACTGCTTCTAATGTTTCCTTAAATTTTTCGTTAATTTCTAATGCTATTGATAGAGTTTCTTCCATTTTTAAAGACTGAAAATAACGTTTCGACGAAAGTGACAGCTACACACACATATAAATATTGCAATAGCCGCTTTCTAGCTACACTCGGGAGTGCAAGCAAGAAAAAGCAGCTATGGAAGCTACTTTTTAAAAATCTTGAACAGATCTAGTGTCAAATAGCAAGCACGAGAAAGCAGCTTTTTGGTTGCATTGAACACAAAAAAGCAGCTAATAGCAGCTAAAAGCAGCTATAGCAGAAATCTTGAACACACCCCCGGTTGAAGAAGGCAAATACTTAACAACTATTTTTAGGCGATTATTACGCAAGCCCATGAAAGTGGAGAGATATTCGATATCTTATCAGGGCTGGGGGAAATGCAGAATTCATGAAAAAGTATACCTCCTTGCACCCCCCTTAGAGGTAAAATTTAAAAAATCCTGAAAACATTTTCTACATATGGAAAAGCCGTAGAATAAAACTGAATTCAATATTTGGGAAGACCTAATAGATATGACGAAAATCGGGAAAATATGCGTATTCCATTTTCTCTGATAATATTTTTCGACCTCCTTCCAAAATACTAATGGATATTTAAGAATTTTTATACTCTAGATGAAATCATATAGAGTATTATAAGTTTGATCCAGCCGAAAATTATGTAACGCATAGAACCAAGCCTCGGACGAAAAAAAGTTCTACATTATTTTTTGTTTATTTGTGGCCAAAAACCTCAAATCCGCTTGACGTCCGTCCGTCCGTCCGTCTGTCTGTCCGTGAACACGATAACTCAAGAACGCCTTCACCTAGGATCTTGAAATTTTGAATCTGAGTGTTTGGTTGAATTTGTAAGGCTAAGTTCGTTAACGGGTAAAATGGTCAAACTCTTCGGGTAGCTGCCATACAAATTGTCCTTAAAACACGTGTTCAAGATCATTGGCCGATAACTTCATAAGGGTTTAAGCTACGACTTGGAAATTTTGTATGTGTTAATTTTCCAATATTTGGAGCTAAAAGTATGATTACGAAGAAAATCCTATTAGTCTTTCGAGTGGCTGCCATACAAAAATCCTATTAAAATATCTTCATTCAATTCACGAAATTCACTGTAACTCAAGTAATCGTTTAGCTACGAATTCAGAATTTTGTACAAATTAGTTTTGAGTAAATACAAAGTTCGAGTTTACTAGGCAGATAAATCCGTTTGCTCCTTCTGGTACCTGCCATATAAAAAAACATGTGTTCAAGAATATTGGTGATTTCTTTTCTGAAAAAAATGTGACCTGTAAAGATGCAAAATTATTGCAGTTCTGCCCTCTTTTTTGACAGTTCCGTCCGACAGGTCAATTTACAATAGAACGCTTTCAGGTCAAAAAGCTATTATGAAAATTAAAATATATTTACACTACACTCCGTATGATTTCTTATTACCGTATGACCCGTTGGACAGTTTAATTTATGCTTTTAAATCGTTTGCCGCTGTTGTCATAGGATATATCTTTCTTATTTTCATCGTTTCTTACGCACATTTGAGGTTAAAGGAGTTACACCGCCGAAATTTTCGGGGCAAGAAATGCGAGTTTTCAGGTCAATTTTAGCCACGGACTCAAACCCCTTTTTCTAGCAGGTCAAAAAAATGAAATGCAAAAATTTGAGAATAGAACAGCGGAACTGCTAGAACAAAAATTGAGGGCAGAAACGGGTCAAATTTTTTTGCAGAAAAGAAATCACCATAAAGAAGTGTCTATTTGCATGCCGAACAACAGAAAAGGAATAGAGTTTATAAAAAAAATACTGTGGCCGATGCTGCATTCGTAACACACTCTGTTCGAGCTTAACAGCTTTTTAAAGTACTCAACCCATCTTTGTTTAATTTGTTGTGCGCAGGCCCGTGCGCACGGGGGGGGGGGGGTGGTTTGGAGGTTCAAACCGAAGTAAGTGTTTTTTGGTCAACACATTTATGATGGGAAACTCCCTCCCCCCCCCCCCCCCCCCATCATACAATCCAGCACACGGGCCTGGTTGTGCGTCACTGAGGATACTTCCTTCCCAGTCTTTACAGACGTTTGTTCGTGGTGTTAAGACTGAAAATAGTTCCAACGCCCAAAAAATTGAATTCCTAAAATTTTATTGTTCTTAAAATATCGTTGTTAACTTGAATTCCAAATATTATATTATTTTAAATTCAAATCGTTAAATTTCATCACCATAAAATTTTATGACTACCCTTACGGTATGTCATGCCTATAATTGCATTGCATTGGTTAATTTCGCTCGGCCGATGTTGGTCGCCAATTTTGTATTTCGATAACAATAGACTTTGACCCAGCGGTAAATTTGCCAGTTAAAATATTAGTCGAAATGTTAAATTTAAATTCAAATAGTACTCACTCTGAAAATTGTCGTTAACGTGATCAGTTCGGATGCTGAAAATTGTTAGCGCGTTCAAGTAGTTTTTACTTAGAACTTAATAAATAGTTAAAATTTGAGTTATTCGGTTTTATTATTTAGCTTCTAGAATAATTTAGAATGTTAGGAAGTTGTCCTAACACGTGGCTTGTCTTATTTGTTTGACGGAAATATGTCAGTATTTAGGCCTATAATTAATAATAAGCCCTTAGTGATGCCAAATGTACGGGAAGTGACCAAGAACTTCTCAACTTACCAGCCTGAGGAACTGCAGCTACCTGTCTCAGCTTCATGTTGACGAATTCTCCCAAGACTTCTTGCCAAATCGAGGCATTCGTAAAGCATTTGCCAGATACTTTCCTCGGCGTCGGGGTCAAAACAGCTAAGGCACAGTTCTGCCACGTTCACTATATTCAGTCTTCTGGCGTGCCGGTTGATCAGGCAATGACCTAGCAGCACGCCATACGTAGAGTATTCCTATCTCTGAGTAGGACAAACTTTGTCTTGCTCGCACTCAGGACAGGTAAAAGCTGCTAATCAGACATGATGTGAGGCTCTAACACCTGGTTTTAGCCTATGATACAGCAGTCACATTGCCTTGCCTTATATTTTAAATTAGCGCTTCAGCGCCGAACCTCTTTTTACGAGTTTATCTATTTGCAGCCCCGTTGCCAGAAATCTTGCTGTGACCCGAAACCCAACATATCGTTACATTAAAACGCCTTACGAAGCAAGATTCGATCAAGTATGAGTCGAGTGCTTTAATCAATCTGTTAAGATGCCGACGAGTTTTTCTGCATCGCACAAGCTTTTAGCAGTGTGCATGCCTGAACGATTCCATTCCAATCATGTTCACCTGAAATACGCAACAGCAGTTTAGTCAATCGTCATGGTTCAAGTGTGCGGACACCCCCCAGTACACGCGTTCCACTTAGAACTGACAGTGTAGATATTATAGTCTGCTTCATCGGACTGACCTACTTTTGAAGGATCCTCATTGAAAAATTCCTAGAGAATTCTAGCTGCAAATTAAGTAGTCTAGCAGATTAGTTACTAAACGATCCCTGTATGCACCTATGCCCAACATAAAACCGGTTTCATGGATCTCTCAGCCTCATGGCGCTTTTCCGCTATACGGTGGCGAGACGTGAAATGTTTCCACCCAAAAAATTATCTATAAGTGCGAAATTATTATAAAAATTTTGATCGATATATCAAATACGTTTTTAACTATATTAAATAATAATATTAACTATATAAAATATATAGTTTGAGTTTTGTTTATGGAAGTATTGGCTAGATATATGAATTGTTCACTTTCTATTCAAATTTTATCGAAATCGTGTAACATGAAATACTGAAAATATCTTCTCAATATTTAATTTTTCTGAATATCTTTTTTATTTTTCATAGGATATGTAGTATAATAATGTGAAATAAGTCGATTTCAATATTTTGTGGTGCTTCCTTTACTTTTAATGAACACCTTTATCCTTCTAGGCATAGAGTTCACCAGATCCTGGAGTGTTTCAACGGTTATCTCCTCATACCAAACTTTTTCGAGCAATTTCAAGAGCTCTTTCTTTGAAGTCGGTTTTGGTTTTGATATTCTGACCTTCATAATGGACCATAGATTCTCGGTGGGGTTGAGATCGGGGCTATTACCGGGCCAGTCGAGCGTTAAAAGTGCAGTTTCGGAAATAAAATCCTTAATCTACGAAGGAAGGAAACATTGCCAGTATTAGTAAAAAATATAAACTTGCCAATTTGGCGCGATGGCATGGTGCAGAATCATCTTGAAAAATGCACTCATCGGTGAACGATAAATGATTTTCAATCGAAGGAAGTAAACTGTTGATCACAATATTTTTATAGGCTACAGCGTTCACTGTGTCTTGAAGAAAGGCCAGCTCTCCCACTCCGTAAAAGGATAAGCATCCCACACCATATTTCCAGCCGGATGTTTTACTGTTGGTCTAATGCACTCATCGCTATATCGCTCTCCAGATCTTCGTCTTACTTACTGAAATCCGTCTGATCCAAACAATTTAAATTTGCTCTAGTCAGAGAAAATAACACTTCTCCAATTAATTTCTGTCCATTTTTCGTATTTTTTTGGCCCATTGCAGTCTACTTTTCCGCATTTTCGGTGCTAAAAATTGATTTTTTGCGGACTTAGCCGCCTTCAAACCAGCCTCCCTCAGGCGATTTCGGACAGTATGGACACCGATGACAATTCCTCCGGCTCTCACGTGTTCCCCTCGAATATACACAGCAGTTTTAAAACGATCACGAAGACTGGCGCGTTTTATAGCCCTATCTTCTGCGGCACTCGTATTTTTTTTCCTTCCACTACCTTTCTTACGCTCCAAACAACCAGTTTTCTTCAAACTCACCAGAAATCTACCTACAGCGGTGTGACTGAACCCTACCTTAGCTGCTATCTCACGAGTGCTTAAATTATCCTCGGAGGGTGCGATTATTCGGGATTTCACTAATTCATCCATTTTGCATTTTTTCACCATTTTTCTGTTTTCTAATTATTGTCGACCGATAGCTTTTACGTACAAATTTTAACTGACCTAATTTTAGGGATAAGATTTGCCTCTAAACAAAAAAAATACCTATTTACCACTTTTCGCAAAATTTCCTAGAAAGGAGCACTAGCAAACGATTTTTTTTACCTGGAAACATTTCATTTCTCGCCACTGTACTTTTCCTATAGAAAGCCAGTGGTAGCAGATGCAGGAGCACCTCGAGCGGCGGTGTAGGCGTAGTACTAAGTGTGCGCGTTACTCCCGTGGAAGCAAGACGTTGAAATTTTGTGGGTTTTTTTGAGGCAAGTGGATTGGAGCGCTACCCCACACTTCTGAGATGAAACTGGCATGGTCCTACTATTGGAATCCGAAAAGATGGCGTTCGATGCGAAGCATTTCTACAACGAGCCCTGCGATGTGTTCGCACAACTAAAACACACCACAAAGTTGACTTCAAAGTGTGTATTCTAGTTTTCTAACATCTCTCAAAATAATGTACAACAAAAATATTTCTGCATAACTCAGTTTCCGAATAGTTTCCCCGAACTGACCGTATCCTTTGTCGTCGTACTATTAACCTGTCCGCCGATTTCAATCGTGTTTATGCGGATCATAGTATTGTGTGCTCGATAGAAATTAATTCGCATGTACTGCTTCCTTCGCTTCTTGCGGAAATGCGTCTTGGTGTGCGAAAGGGTCTTCTCGATAACGGTGGCCTGAACATCAACCAGCCCCGGCTCCAACAGCGGACGTCCGATCAATGTGAAGTCCTTGCTTCCTGCCAGCAGAACCTTGTCCAGTCGAATTTTGTCTCCGGTCGAGGGAGGCCAATGTCCTTCGACTAGAATTATATCGCCGCTTGTTACTTTGAACTGTTTGCCGCACAGGTGCACTACAGCAAATAGGCGACCTTCGTTTTGGTTTTTCAGTAGGCTGTTTATGTTAGCGAATACTCCGCGCCGTTTTTCATCGTCTGCCGTCTGAGGCACCGTGCTGGAAGTTATTGCGCGTAGCGATACTGTAATGAGGTTAGGCCGGTAATGAAATGTACGCAGTTTGGAGCGGATTACTTACCACTTAATGGTGCAGTACAGATTCTTCGTGTTACTCCAGCAAATGCACTGGCCAGGAACGACATTTTATTGCGTTCAGGTTTAACACATAAATCGAAAAATTATCATCACTCCACACTACTGTCATCTGTAAAGTGACAGTTGAATGACAGTCGGAGTCGGCTTAGAAAAAGTGATACCATGCCTAATTTGAAAAATCTTGCGGACCGAAAAAAGACAAGAGATTATACAAATTGAAGTCATTTATTATAAAAGGTTGGACCATATTAAAACTCAATAAATTATTCGTTTAATTCGAAGCAAATTCGAATAAAATCCGAAATAAAAAATTATTGCTCCCTCTTTACTGTCGGAAACGCCATCTAGCTGTACTTCTACTTCTATCGCCTTCTAATTTAAAATCCTTTAAATCAAACGAACAAGTGACAACTGCCAAACGGTCACAATAATAAAAGTTAAAACGGCAGTCTAACGATCGAGTTTATTTTAATTTTTATCAAATTTCATATTTTGTAGTGCACAGTGTATAGAAAAATAAAAGAAATAATAACAATAAAAGAAAAATGGAAATAACAACTTCAGAACCGACACTTATCCGCCATTTTATGGGGCATAAGGCTCGGATAACAGAACTCTCGTTTAATCCCTCGTCGAATGAAATTTCATCGAGTTCCCTCGATGACACTGTAATGCTGTGGAATTTTAACCAGGCCTTGCGATGCAAAAAGTTCAGCGCCCATTCCGGCCCGGTGCACTCAGTGTCGTGGTCTCCAAAAACAGATTTAGTGGCTTCTGCCTCGAAAGATCGTACTGTCCGCATTTGGGTCCCGAAGATTAGGGGAGCTACAGGCGAGTTTTTAGCTCACACAGCCGCTGTTCGGACGGTGAATTTTAATTACGATGGAAGGCAGGTAAAGAGCAACCGGAGCGATAAGTTAATCGTAACCAGTCCCCGTCTAAATACTTTTTATTTTTAGCTCGTAACCGGGTCGAACGACAAGAGCTTAAAACTGTGGAAAGTATCGCATAGGCGGTTCCTTTCATCCTTCACGGGACATACAAATTGGGTGCGTTGTGCCCGTTTCAGTCCGGACGGAAAGCTGATAGCGTCGTGCAGCGACGACAAAACTCTGCGGATCTTCGATACAATGAGCGGCGAATGCATTCACTGCTTCACCGAAGTAAAAGGGTCCGGTCGCTACTTGGCATGGCATCCGGAAGGAAGTGTTCTTGCGCTCGCGATGTCCGATAATCGAGTGAAAATTTACGATCTAGCCAGCAAAAGCCTAATTCAATTGTATCAAGTACATTCGGCTCCAGTCAATTCGGTCGCGTTTCATCCGTCCGGTAATTTTTTGCTGTCAGGCAGCGATGATGGTACGATGAAGGTTTTGGATTTGCTTGAGGGACGGCCGTTGTATACTCTAACCGGGCACTTGAGTGGTGTTTCGGCAGTGGCGTTCTCGAAAGATGGCAATTATTTTGCGTCGGGCGGTGAGGATAAACAGGTGAGTTGAATTTGTCTGCATTTTGTTTTTGGATCCAACCGCTGTAAATATTTTTTTTTCATTCATTGGTCTTCCTCGAAAAGTTATGGATTTTGTTTATAGAGAAGTTCAGAATTTAGAGGGTGGAAATATGATCCTCGCAGGTGTCAGGATTTAAAATAAAATAAGTTTTTGCGAACTATCAAAAATTTGGAGACACGATTCTAATTCACTCACTGAATTCAAATACACGCGTTGAACTTTTTATTACCCTCCATATTTTAGTTATCCTTTATTTTAACAAGCTTTACATTTAGCTGTGTTCTTAGTAAGATATTTGAACTAATGACTGTTGGAAATTCTCGTGTCGAAGGCTGAGCCCGAAGGTCTCAGTCGATATCCAGGTGAGCTACGTCCGGACTCCGGAGTGCTGACTCCGCAGGGAAACCGTGGAAGAACCTGGGAAATTGCTATGCCAATAAGAATTGCAATGGGTGCGATCATAGAGCTATATGTAGTGGAGATAGCGTGCAGCGACTGTTTTGAAGCCGCACGATTTCTCGCAAAGGACCGGCGATATTCACTATGCTACTATCAGCATCTTACTCACATGTATGTTATACTCCGGTATTGAAAAGAAAAAAAGCCCAACCTTTAAATACTACGCTACTATTTGCATTTTACTGCCACCGAGCATGAAACGCTCCATACAAAAATGTTCAATTTTGCATCAAAATGCTTTAAAGTGCTTTATACAGAAATGGCGTCTTGCGATCTCCGTTAGTTATATCTCTATCGGTGCGATAGACACTGTGCCTGAATAAGCCAACTGCGGCGGACGCGGTAGGAGCCTCAAATAGATTCCTCAACGCTGGCGCACTGAAAACCCACTGGAGCAAGCTACCTGTACATCCCACCCTCTTTTGTTATGTGATGGGATCATTAAGCGCTATCTGATGACGCATGAAAAAACCTCAAAGCACTTTCTTTGAGGAATTTCCTTATTCCTTCCCGATGCAGCTGTGTACTGCTGGCAAACCAAAGAGCACTCACGGTCGCGTGGTCTCATGCCGTAGACGCATAGCATAGAGTGGGCCTAACGATTTCCTTGCTTGGAGTATGCTAGTGAGGTAATCCAATAATTGGGAATCATTCTGGATGAAAAGCTGGATGAGTCCGAGCGCAAAACAGCTTGCCCAACTGTTTCCGCAGAACTCAACAAGGACCCCGTACTAGCGATACCTTTTTCTGATTCAATGGTACCGAAATTTAATTTCCCAAGGCCATTCAAAGTTATCCTACCTGAAATGAAAGATTGGGCCACAAACAAAGCTGATCCAAAACCAGGATCCATAATCTGATACACAGACGGATCTAAAACAGATCAAAGTGTTGGAGCAAGAGTTTATGGAGTGCGCCCAAATGTCACATGAGGAAGCATCTCAATAGGATTGGTCTCTCTGAGACCAAAATTTGCAGAATATGCAATGACGAAGACGAAACACCAGAGCATATCCTCTGTGAATGTGAGGGTTTAGCTCACAAAAGACTTCGTCACTTCGGTCACGGTTTCATGGAACCATCGGAATTCCTGACCATTCTTCTTCGCAAAATACTAAGCTTCATAGAAAGCGCAGCGATTGAAGAGGAATCGTAACCAATGTAGTGTCAGCAGAAAGAGACTGAAGAACAACCGTTTGTATAGGAACTGAGATGCAAACAACATGTTGGGAACAGAACAGTTGCTTATTGGCTAAAGGTTACCAAAATTCTTTATACTTCCATGAACTAACACAATCAAACTTCGTTAGGCCAATTCTCGTTCTCAGCCATTCTATAGACTTCCATGACCCTAAACAAACTTAGGCTAGGCTTGCGCATTTTAGTTCATCGTAGTGAGCGATCATTTTTGCTTCTCGATCCGTCGCGAACTAGTTCGTTCTTTTAGTTCATTAGTTTGCGAGAGTTCTGTGATGAGAAACGAGAAGGACTCGTCTTCATCATTGTGGTAGATTGTGTTATGTACCGCTGAGTTCATAACGGCAATTCATGAATACAAACGAACTAGGAGCGGCACTGACTGTGAACTAGTTCGTTCATATCAGTTATGGGAATGCTCTTTAACAATCTCCTTTTCGACATAAAAAAAATGCTCCTATCTGAAGGGGCGTTTATTGAATTCCCCCGTGATCAGTTCGGCTCAACGTTCTTTGGCCACTTATACACTGTAAATGGTCGTCCCAAGAGATATGATCGGAAGTTTTTTTTATGGCCAATAGTTTTTCTCGGAAGATTTTTGGGTGTGACTGCACCCAACAGCCGTCGTCTATATGAAAGGCATCGGGGTATGTTAAGAAGCTCTATGGCACGCCGGGGTCCAAATGAACGACGTATCCGTAGCTTGGTTATGGGAGACGCTACTACAGATAAATCTTTGATAAACTTTCGGTAAGGCCCGAACTACATAGTCCGTTTTTTTCGACCGGAAAGAATAAAAACCATGTCTCATAGAGTATGAGATTTTAGTTCGTCGACTACATGACTCCGGAAAACCGCGTGTGCGGAAAAAAAACCTGAGCATGCATAGGTTTCTCCGGACGGTTGATCAGGAATTTTTCGGCCGTTCCGAAATTAAATATCAAGAACTAAAGTTGTATGAGCTCCACTACAAGTGGGTGTCCCGATTTTTTCAGTGTGGTTTTGTCACTCGAGTAGCTGTGCTCAATCGACATGCCCGGTTCAGAATCGTGTAGTCAGAGCGGTCCGGAATCGGTTTTTTTCCGGAGTCGAAGAAAAACGGTTCATGTAAATTTGTACTTCTTTTATATTCTTTGTGGTAGTAGTAGTAGTAATTTTCGACGCAGTTTGCGCTGGATCACTGTTAAAGTATGACTATAAAAGACTAAAGTTTACGAACTTCGGTTTAGGAGAAAACAGTTATTGAATTACATATCAATGCCGATCGTAGCTTAAGCCTATCGTCGTAAATAATATTAAAACTGTGTTTTTTTCTGAATTTTTTTTTTACAGCTAATGGTTTGGAAAACAAATTTCTACGAAGCCGATTCTCGACAAAATTCAGCCATTTCACTTGAGAGTGGTATTAGCCCGCTGTCAAATACTTCAAAAAAGACTTCCGACGACGACTGTGATGAACTGAAGCACAATGACCAAAGTATTTTAATTGATCCCAGGAATTCGGAAACCTATAACAAGCAGCACGATTATCAGGTTGATGATTAAATTTTAGTTTGTTGAAATTTTCGAATTTATTGTAGACTAATGTTTGGACTAGAATTGCTTGTTGAACTGGCAAGTTTCAATGAAACATTGTTAAATTTGGCGAAAAAACAGCAGCTCTTATGCTTAAATTTTGGTTCCGTATTAGTAAATTAAATTGATTTATTGCTTAATTTTATTACATTAAATCTTTGTGGTCGGCGTCAAATTTTTTCAAAAAGTCCACGCAATTTGCACATTCGAAGTATTGAGTCTAATTTATTACTAAATGTTTTTGATAAAAATCATCTCATTTCTGTTCCTTCATAAGCCTACGAACTTTTATTAATATATTTGTTACTAATTTGCCATTCTCTACATCTTAAGTTATTATACTCCTATTCTCACGCTAATATAAACTTACGTATTTTTTAATCGGGCTAAAGTTTTCTTTATTTTTTCTTATTTGAAGTTTGGAGGCTGTCGGCGTCATAGAGAAATAGATATACTGGAGATGTCAAGTAGCGACTGAGTTGAGTACACTCCGGTCTTGAAAAAAAAGTCTAACCTTTGAATACTAGTCTACTATTTGCATTTCACTGCCACCTGGCATGAAACGCTCCATACAAAAATGTTTAATTTTGCGTCAATATGTTTCAAAGTGCTTTATACAGAAACGGCGTCTTTCCGTTACCGTTATTTATATCTCTGTGACACAGAGCAATAATTTGACATAACGACCCTGTTTTGTCTCACTTCTCTGGCTTCACAGCGCTTTATACACAAGCAGGGACTTGTTACCTCCAGTATCTCTATGGCCGGCGATAACACATCTCACAGATTTTTGAAACTACTTTAAATAGTTCAGCTTATTTATTTGCTTCAGTTGTTTTCCAATATTATACGATATAATATTTTCTTTAAGGAAGAACTAATAATGAAAGTGCAACCGTTTGAAGAAAGAAAATATTTTCTCAATGATCCAATTTTATTTCAAGAGAACAAGAAACGAAGTATTGATTTTGTGGAAGAATTTTGTAATAAGCTAAATGATCTAACGGTACATTTGTTTAATGTAACGGAGCAATTATTTAGTATTGATGAAAGAGTGAAGACGATTGAAAAGCGCGTTTTTCAAGATATTTTAAAAGAAGGTTAATTGAATGAAATGTAGTTTGCTGTATATTTGTTATTGAATACGAAGTAAATATTTTATGAAGCAATGCTTTAGCATTATACTGTTAAAAATATGTACAACCCTTTAAATTTCGCCACATTGTTACCAAAGTAGGGTAAAAATGATGTCGTAACTCATTTAAATTTAATTGGTTTCCGCTATAATTAAAGTAAAAAAGACTGGGCATTAAAAATGTTTAAGTAGAACCATAAATTTAAACATTTATACGTTTTTTTTTAACTTTATCACTTTATCGCATATTTAATTTGTAACTGCTTCGAGTTTTAGGTAATTACCTGCAAAGTCGTACAGTAAGGTAATACTCTCGGACATAAAAAAAAACTTAATTAGTTTAACATTTTAATAATTGGGTTTTTTGAGAACAATAAAGTATGGACTTTAGTTTTTAGGAAGGGGCGCCGCACTGAGCTGCAGCGCTCACTAGGCGCCAAAAGAGGGCCCATAGCGATCCCTTCGGATAAAATCGTGGAACTTGTCAGTTAATCACCCCCAAAACATCCCAAACTCCTAACGAACTTGACCAACTTGTCATACCCTATCAATTTAAGATCGTCCAAACTATCGAAGAAGAGACTGCCCAACCACTTCAAGGGCCTTCTTGCAACCGCCTGACACTCGCATAAAATGTGGGTAATATCCTCAGCATTATAGGTCAAAGCAGTACCTACACACGTCATAGTCAGCTATCCCCATCCGCATGGTATGTTTTCCTAGCAAGCAGTGCCCCGTCATTATTCCAATGAGTACCCGCAATCTTTCCCTATTCCATGCTAGTATTTCCCTGGACCTAAGGTTGTCCAGCCTTGGCCAGAATGCCCTAGATATCCTACAGCCCGTCAGCTGCTCCCACCTTGAGTTCGCTGCGTCTATGGCCCGCTCACTGATAAGCGCTTTGATGCCGCTTAGCGGTGGACTAATCCCTCCTCCGCCAATTTGGATGACGCCGATCCCACTCTTGCCAGCTCATCGGCCAGTTCGTTCCCTCGTATGCCGCTATGCCCTGGTACCCAGCAAAGTTGTACTCTATTCTGACAGCAAAGTACCTTGAGTACTTCACGACAGCGCTGTACTAGTTGGGATTTGATAGTCTCCGATTTCAGTGCCTTCAAAGCCGCTTGGCTGTCAATGTAGAGTGAGATATGCCTACCGCATATCCCCCCATCAACAAGATGTTAGCTGCCTGGAGCACCGCCATAATGTCAGCTTGAAATACACTGCATGCATCTGACAGCTTAAACGACTCCCGCGCACTCAGCTGCTCGAAGAAGACTTCAGCGCCAGTGCCACATTCCATTTTTGACCCATCCGTATACACAGAGAGTTCCCCCTCACATAATACACTATTGTTCTCCCAGTCCTCCCTACTGGGGTATAAGACCGTGAAGGGTGATTGAAAATCAATCACCGGAATCATATAGTCCGTGCAGATCTCAATCGGTCCGTGTAGAAATTCCCTAAGAATTGATCTGTGCCCTACGAACCTCTCCCTCACTAGTTTAGCCGCCGTGTTTGTCGCAACCTGCTTAAGGAAAATATCAAGTGCCTCCTGATCATTACACTGCACTCCACTCAGTTCCCTCTGGATATCCTTTTTGTCAGTGGCTTTCGACCACATAAGTGCCTCGTACGTCAGAATGGGTCTCGCCACCACCGTATACAGCCAATGTACCATACTAGGTTTAAGGCCCCAACTCTTTCCAACTGTCTGTTTACACGCAAAAACCTCATTATTAGCCTTTTTAATACGCTCTCCGACATTCATTTTTCAATTCAGCTTCCTATCCAAGACCAGACCTAGATATTTTGCTTTTTCCGATATTTGCAGCTCGACCCCGTCAAGCCTTGGTAGCCTGAACTCCGGATTCCTGTGCTTCCTAGTGAATAAGATCACTTCAGTTTTTGAAGCGTTTACGCCCAGACCTTATCTTTTGGCCCATTTTCCGAGTGTACAGCGGGAATGAACATAGGCAAACATTAAATTTAATATTTTTTTAGCTAATTTTTTTTATTACATATGAAACATTGACAAATAATTTTCAGTTCGTAGCTTCAAATTTAATTCTCGTCGTGTCAGTAACTTTAAAGCAGCCTTTGTATTGCCATGTTCATGGTAAAACCCGCAATAGCGTACACGTGAAAAAGAATTGAGTTCAGCAATTGATTTCGTTTTTTTGTTTTTGGTTTTCGAATTACATTGAGACTGTCGTCTCTCTTTTACCATACACGGTCGACAGATATCTTGTTCAGTTGTCCAGTTTCGTAGATAATCGCCCAGCGGCACTTCATCGCACACGCAACATTCAGCCAAATTTTGCGGTGTACAAATCGTTCGAACGGCTGGAAAATGTGTCCGTTGCTTCCCAAATCCTTCATTCACTATTATATTTCGGTTTCGTATGTTATAGATTCCTGGACTGAGAGATCAAAGCAAATATCAGGCTGGAGAATCGCCGAAAATAAATAAAATAAAGTTACGGTGGTGTAAGGTCAGGTCGTCTTCCGTTGAGCTTAGCTCCTCGATTAAACGGCTTCGCGTTTTCTTTTACCTTCTTCACGACATCTAAATTGTATGAACCAATGGGTGGATTCATCAATTCTGTAACAGTAGCGCGTGGTGCCCGATATGCTAGACCAGCATATCCCACTTTATGATAACACTGTAAATTTATATTTATCTCAACAAAAATCGAAAATTAGTACATCAAGTTGCATACTTGCTTTATTAGCGACAAACTGAGGTCGTATTTGGCTGGTCCAGGACTTGAATCTTCATCCGGGATATACCGCCTCATTAAAGATGTTTTCGCCGGACCTTTTTTCGGCAGGCATTCACGCACAACACTTGAACCGAAACACAATTTTCCGGGAGCCTGACGTTGTAGCACATACTTAAAATCTGAAATTCAGAGAAGTAAAAGAAGATTTTTAGAAAGATATGAAGACGAGTTTATAACTCCCTTCAGCGAAAAAAAATAGAACAATTTCTTAAAGAATACGAACGTCTCTTCCTGCTCCTTTTGATAACAATGTGCCACTCTTGGCGCGATTCTCGTATCTTTATCCGTTCATCTCTAGTCAATTTCAAAATCATTTTATCAACTGAATGTTTGGAAACAAATTCTATCCCTACGAACCACGTGATTCCGCGACTTAACGTCTACTTACCTCAACAAGATTTCTGTTCCAAAAATGAATTATGCATTCCCTAATGCAAACAAACTAAACAAGATTTATGATTATGAGCTGCCAATTGATTGATTTGTATATTTCGTAAAGTTTGTTTGCGTGTTTTGTTATTCAAAGTATATTTGTTAATAGCTCCTTACCCTCCATTTATATTCCCTGGTCTTATTTCTTTTCTCAATGAATTTTTACGTGCGTAAGCTTCTGAATCAAATAACGCATTCTAACACATCAATTGCAATAGGAAAAAATACATTTATAAATTATTCATAATAATTGATATAAAGACCTATAAAAATATTAACTCATGACATAATGGAGTCCCGTTAATTAACAAGTTTACTTTGATTGGGAGAAACTTGTAAATTTCTGAAACATTAACTTCGGAAGTCATTTTCAGAAAGTATTTAGTTGGCTGAGGTCGTATCGTTGCACTAATTTGAATCAAAGTATGAGCTCTTCTTGCGTAACAAAAGTTATAAGGTCCCAATTGTGGAAAAGTTTACTGTCTCGCCGTGAGGGACATATAGTCCGGGAGGTAGCGTATCATTTGAGTAAGTCATTTCATACCGACTGAAAATCAGGTCAATAATAGTTTTCTCTTAATACATAACAGATCTGATCGTCAGCTACTCCAGTAGCTGTGGAGCTTAGGGTGAAAGCAAGTGAAAGTGGTAAAAAAAAGTTGTGTTACAAGTAATTTCATACCGATCCAAAATTTAGGGGATGATTGTTTAGATCATTTTCAACCAAAAAGTAATCGTCAGCTGCATTGAAGATGGTGGAATATACGTCAGTCACCTATATGATCAGGTTAAAAGTTTTGAATTTTAAAGTCATTTCATACTTAATGAAATTTATGCAGGTGAATTTTCATACTTTACAAACAATAAAGAAAACCGTCAGCCGTGCTTATAGCGGGGGTAAGACCGTCAGTCAGGGTCATAAACATGGTACGTGCTCAGTGCATATAAGCATTCTATAGTCTTTTTCACAAATGAAATGACGATCTTTACACCCACAAGTATCCTGCTGACGTCGACTGTTATTTTTCTTAACAATTAAAGTACTGTACATTTCAATTTCAATAAGTTTTATATTAATTTAATAGAAGTTATACCACTTTATGCTGTGAATATCACCCGTATTGCGAATGTCGCGGTCACGTCACTTCGATGCCGATGCGAAGTGTCACGTCGATCGAAAAAAGCGATTGTGTAACTCCATCGACGTGACTCAATGGCATTGCCATATTGATATGTGTGTATCAGCTGTAAATTGCGAATTTAAGGTCTTGTATGCCTTCGTTTACAACTATGACGTTATTTTTCTGCAATATCAAATGCTACATTCAAATTTAAGATGCGGATAATGCTTTTTTCTAAAGTAGAAAAGCTATACATCTTGTTCGGCCCATTTGTGGCTCTCACTTCTGCTTGCATCTCGTGACGGTAGTCCCAAAGAATTTTACCGTGCCGAAAATTAGAGCCATATTTCTTTAATGTGTGTCGATCTACACCACTTTTAATGACGATTACTTGTTGCGAATCCATCAAAATAAGGAAAGAAACATCTTTTTGTCAAATATATACTTGCATTTTTGCATCGACGTTAATTTTCTTCAGGCGTCACGGACTCGGAATGTCATCGACGAAAAATGACGATCAAAGTGACAACGGTCGATGACAATATGTGAGACCTATAGACCTATATGTGAGACTAATTCGTTTCTGACAGTTGTTCCCGTCTATCAAAAAAAAATTGTACGGGTTATGACAATCATTTCTGACAATTGTTTTCACCACAGCGTCGGACCAAAAAAATTTCCCGGGTACAGTACGTATTTTCTATTTTGTAGCCCCCCTCCAATACACTTACCCTAACGCAAATAGACAACTCACACAACCAGAACCTATTAGGCAAAATTTCGCTTACTGCCGATCCAGTTATACTACTACATCCATGTGACAAATAAATTCAAACGAATGACAAAGATGTCAAAATTTTCATCCCGGGGTGTGTTCAAGATTTCTGCTATAGCTGCTTTTAGCTGCTATTAGCTGCTTTTTTGTGTTCAATGCAACCAAAAAGCTGCTTTCTCGTGCTTGCTATTTGACACTAGATCTGTTCAAGATTTTTAAAAAGCTGCTTCCATAGCTGCTTTTTCTTGCTCGCACTTCTGAGTGTAGCTAGAAAGCGGCTATTGCAATATTTATATGTTTGTGTAGCTGTCACTTTCGTCGAAACGTTATTTTCAGTCTTTAAAAATGGAAGAAACTCTATCATTAGCATTAGAAATTAACGAAAAATTTAAGAAAACATTGGAAGCAGTTAATGCGGTAAGTATTCAAAGTCATTCAAACAAATGTCTTATATGCCACGCCAACTTGCGTATGTGCTTGTCGAACAGCTGTTATTAGCTATACAAGCTGCTTTTGGCTGTTCAAGACCCGAAGAAGCTATTTCATGCTATGGCTGAAATTGACAGCTGCTACAGTCTTGCTATGCTATGCTTTCGAAGCAGCTATAGCAGAAATCTTGAACAGAGCCCCGGCAATGAAAAATTAAATAGCGGCACATTTAATTGGACGGAAAAATATGGTCTCCATGCTTTCAGCGCCGTCTGGTGGTGAATACGTGAACTGTCAGAACGAATGAAAATTTTCATTCGAACTCCGTACCGCAAACAGAAATCCGACGCAAAAATTTGCGATGAAAATTTTCATCAGTTTTTTTCACATGCATTTGGTATGGGTATGAAAATTTTCATCGAGGTCCGTACTAGGCTTAACAAAAAAAACATTAAACATTGACGCAGTACTGATGTAATGATTTATGATGGATTTTTTATTTTACATGCAATGGTAGAAGTTCCACTATCCTTTGGAAATATTTCAAAAAAATTAATTTCGATAGGTACTTCCTCAAATGCACACACAGTTATCATCGCATTTGACCGTTACCTTACTCCTTCAATAAAATATCATGAACACTTCTTGAGAGGCAGAATAGAGGGTCGAAATTATTGTATACATAGTTCCGATCAATTACGACCGGCCAATTTTGCGAACGAATTGAAAAATATACATTTTAAGGAGGCCTTAATTGAATTTATTTGTAATGATTGGAAAAATAATTACATGGCTCTATTCCTAGGTGAAAAAACAGTATACATTAATCATGACGTATGCTACAAATATCGAAAATATAATGATAAAATTGTGAAAAGCGTAAAACAGAATTTTAATTGTACAGCTCATGAAGAAGCCGATACGAAAATTGTATTTCACGTTTGTCAAATAGAAAGTGATGCTAACGTAACGATAAGATGTTCAGATACAGATATTTTAATAATACTGTTAGGGAACATGGACCATATTCGGAGCAACTTAAAAATTCATATGTTACTTGGAAGTGGTAATGCTCTTTGTAACATCAATGTCACTCAATTATATCACGCACTTCGAGCTAGGTTATGTGCATCATTGCCAGGATTCCATGCATTTACAGGATGCGACTTCGATCCCGCTTTCTATAGAAGAGGAAAGAAAAAACCGTTCGATATTTTAAGGAAATCGGAATCATACATTAAAGTATTTACAGACACATCAAATATAAACGACTGTAGTTTTATTGAACTTCAAAGAAAGATTGAAGAATTCCTTTTAAGTCAATCGACAACGTCAATACAGCACGGGTAGCAACATTTACCAAAAATTATAAAATGAACGAAAAAAGGACACGTTTCTGCTGAGAAATACAATTGACGGAGCAATATTTCCTCCATGTTAATCGGAGTGATATTACATTTGGTATCATGCTCATCAGTCAGTTCCATCGGAATTATCACCCTTAGACTATGGATGGAGGGAACAAAATAATAAATATACTTTCAAGTGGTTTGACGGTGATCAAGTCCCACCGACAATCACTGGCGTGACGATCATCGATGAAAATCCTGAAGTACTTTTAAACTTATATAAGTTTATTGGTACTACCTCGGAAAATTTGTATTATTTTTTTACAAAAAACGTTGAAAGTGATAATGAAGAATATGATGCAGAGGAATTTGAACGAAATGTCATCATAGATAGCTCCGAGGATAGTTGCGAGGAATCTGATGACTACGAAACAGATACAACAGAAGAGTTAAACGAAGAAATATAATTTTTGTGTTAGTAGAGATAAGCCTTCTTCTACATTATTAAAATTTATTAATAAAATAAAAACGAAAATATTTAATAATTTCCAACGGTTTTAATCATCGTTTTTTATGAATACATATTCTTCTATATAATTCAAAAGGGACAGTAATTTCCTTAGTATGAAAAATCTATTGAAAACCATTATTCACAGCATAAAGTGGTATAACTTCTATTAAATTAATATAATTCTTGTTGAAATTGAAATGTACAGTACTTTAATTGTTAAGAAAAATAACAGTCGACGTCAGCAGGATTCTTGTGGGTGTAAAGATCGTCATTTCATTTGTGAAAAAGACTATAGAATGCTTATATGCACTGAGCACGTACCATGTTTATGACCCTGACTGACGGTCTTACCGCCGCTATAAGCACGGCTGACGGTTTTCTTTATTGTTTGTAAAGTATGAAAATTCACCTGCATAAATTTCATTAAGTATGAAATGACTTTAAAATTCAAAATTTTTAACATGTTCATATAGGCGAATGACGTATATTCCACCATCTTCAATGTAGGTTAGGTTAGGTTGCAGTGGCGGCCAAAGGCCTCACATAGACCCACGAGGGTCCATAGTGATACCACATAAAAATAGGAGACCCCATGTCCTTATGGTAGGTGCGCTTGAGTTGCGATCTGTGTTGAGAGCTCCTCGTTTAATTCGAAGGTCCCTGTAGACATAGCAAAGTTGAGCAAACTCTTCATGCTGTTGAGAGAGACTTCTTTGAGGTTTGCGAAGGTCGGTGCTCCCAGAGCTTTCACCCGTCTCCTAGCGAGAGCTGGGCAGCTGCACAGGAGGTGTTCTAGCGTTTCCCGTTCCCCGGGAAGTTTACAGTTTCTGCAGGTATCGTTAGTAATCAGCCCCAATCCATACGCATGCGCCCCTATCAAACAATGGCCAGTAATTATACCGACCAAGGTTGCGCATTGCGCCCTTGGTAGCGTTAGCAAGAGTCTAGTACTTTCCTTATTGAGAGTACCCCACATTTGCTTCGTGGTTCTGGAGGTTGATGAAGCCCGCCACCTGGCCTCGGACAGGCTTACCATCTTCTTTTCTAGGGAGTTGTAGATGACATTAAGAGGCGGTGGAACTGAAACCGCGGTTTCTAGCCCAAGGTTAGCACCCTTTTTGGCAAGATCATCCGCGAGTTCATTACCTAACACACCACTGTGCCCTGGAACCCAGCAGAGTTCCACCTTCCTATTTGAGCACAGCTCCTGTAAAGCGCGTCGACAGTTAAGTACTGCCTTAGATTTGATAGTGCAGGACCGCAAGGCCATTAAGGCTGCTTGGCTATCCGTATAGATAAAAACTGCACTATCCCTTTTACGCGATTTGTGAGCCAGTTCCGCCGCCTTCTGAATCGCCAGTATCTCCGCTTGGAAAATACTGCTATCGTTTGGCAGCCTGTAGCAAGAGTTAGTGGGAAGATCGAGCGAGTGCACGGCTGCGCCCACTCCGTCCTCCATCTTGGAGCCGTCAGTATAGATATTAATTGATCTTGCAGAGTCGCCGGTTCTAAGCTCCCAGAAATCTCTGCTTGGTATATTTATCGCGAACTTCCTGTCAAACCAGAGCTTAGGATCCGAGTAGTCCGTAGTCCCTGTAGTCGGTAGACTGATATTACTGTGCCCGTACGCACATGCATTGAGCTGGTTTGACTCTCTGAGTCTTAGTGCGCATTTGCAAGCTACGTACTTTGCGAACAGGTCAATTGGTGGCAGAAAAAGAAGGACGTTGAGCGAGTCTGAAGAGGTGCTCCGGAGAGCGCCCGTTATTCCCAGACAAGCCTGTCTCTGCACCTTTACCAACTTATTCCTGTAAGTAACTTTATCGAGTACTGGCCACCATACTAGCAGACCGTATAAGAGAATTGGCCTAACTACAGCCGTGTAGATCCAGTAAGTGATCCTTGGCTCTAAACCCCACCTCCTACCGAACATTCTCTTGCACGCGTAGAAGGCGATGGTTGCCTTGGATACTCGTTCTTCCGTATTTAGTTTCCATGACAGCTTACTGTCTAGGATTACTCCTAGATATCTGGCATGGCCATTTAGGGTTAGCTCAGTGCTGCCCATCTTAGGTAGCTTGAACTGCTGAGTCTTTGTTCTTCTAGTAAAAAGAACCATTTCCGTTTTCGAAGGGTTAACGTTAAGTCCTCTGGTTCTAGACCAGTGTAGCAGCTTATTAAGAGCCCGAGTCGTCAGCTCCGACAGCGTGTCTGTGTACCTACCCGATGCTAGGATCACCACGTCATCGGCATAGGCTACAACATCTACCCCCGAGTTTTCAAGATCTTTCAGTGCCCCATTTAGAGTGAGTATCCACAAAAGTGGTGATAACACCCCTCCTTGTGGAGTACCCTTGTTAGTAATTTTGAAGGAGCGGGCATTACCCCATTCCGATGATATGGATCTGCTTCTAAGCAGCGTTTCGATCCATTTACTAATAGTAAAGTGGACCTTTGCAGAGCCCAGAGCCTCAACAATTGCCTCCGTTGTGACATTGTTGAAAGCCCCTTCTATATCCAAGAAAGTTCCCAAAGTGAACTCCTTGTACTGTAGCGATCTCTCGATTGTACCCACAACCTTATGCAAGGCCGTGTCTACCGATTTTCCCTTGATGTATGCGTGTTGGACCCTGGAGAGGTGGCTGGGATCAAGGGATTCCCTGATAAACCCATCTAGTATCCTTTCCAGTGTCTTAAGAGTAAAAGATGTAAGGCTAATGGGTCTGTAGTCCTTCGGGTTAACGTGACTACTTTTACCCGCTTTCGGTATAAATACCACCCGAGCGTTCCTCCATGCCTGGGGCACGTAGTTGAGTTTCAGGCAGCCTTTGAAAATCGCCTGTAGCCATGGAACCACCAGGCTCTCTACATTTTGTAGCATAGCAGGTATAACTCCATCCGGTCCCGGCGACTTGTAAGGGGCGAAGGAGTTTATAGCCCACCTCACCCTGCTGGCCGAGAAAAGCCCTGGGATGCTGGACATAAAGAAGCTGTCCCCTGCTGTAGTGCGAGTAAGGTCCGGATCCCGGCAGCCCGGAAAATGAGCGCTTAAAAGGGCTTCAAGTGATTCCGCGCTATCCTTCGTCCAACTACCATCCATCTTACTCAGCAGAGCGGGTGGAGTAGGATTCTTAGATATAAGTTTCCTGAGTCTAGAGGCCTCTGACGTTCTCTCGATCTGGCTGCAGAAATTTCTCCAGCTGTCTCGTTTAGATTTCTTCAGTTCCCTCTTAAAGATCTTTAGCGAGTTCCTATATTCGGCCCACGCTTCCGCTTGGTTTGTGCGCTTTGCCGAGTTAAAGAGTTTTTGGACTTTCCTCCGAGAATCACCCAATTCCTTACTCCACCAAGGAGGTTGGGATTTTCCCGACGGTTTCCTGCGGGGGCAAGCCGTCTCGAAGGCTTTATTCAGAGTTTTAGTTAAGAAGTTTGTAGTATAATCCAGCGAGTGCGTGTTCCAAATGTATTCGGGAACTCTGCCATCGAGTCGGTTTCTTACCACATCTGAGAACAATACCCAATTTGTTTTTGCTGGATTTCTATAGGCAGTGATCCTAGTGCTAAAACTTGACGCCACAACGAAACCTATGTACCTGTGATCCGAGAAAGATGGTCTATCCAAGACCTTCCAGCTCTCCACACGACAGCCATCCGTATCCGTGTACAGCGTCAAATCAAGCACGTTTTCGCTAGTTGGGCCCTTATATGTCGGTGTGTCCCCACGGTTACCGATTAGTAGGTTAGTATTGAGAATGAAATGCAGTAAAGACTCACCCCTATCGTTGACGTCCTTACTACCCCAAATCGTATGATGAGCGTTTGCGTCACTGCCGACTACTAGGCTGAGCTTTCGTCGAGCAGCTTCCTTCACTAGCGTCTGCAGCTCCACCGGAGGAGACGGTCTATCATGCGCTAAATAAGCCGACGCGATAAGCAGCGGCTGCTGTCCATTCGCACCCTCTATCAGTGCCACCGTCAAATCGCTCGTGCTGTAATTAGATGTTAGAAAAGTATTAAGGTTCTTTTTGACCATAATGGCCGACCGTTTCTTACCTTCCTTCTGAGCGAAAATCGTGTTGTAGCTTCGTGACGCCAGTCCCTTGATATCCCCGTTACCAGAGATCCAAGGTTCCTGGATGAGTGCCACATCGTAGTCCCCTTCTTCAAGGGTGAGAAGTAGCTCAGCCGAAGCTAAACTACTGTGGTGGAGATTTATTTGAATCAACCTTAGCATCTTGGGGAGCTAAGCTAAGTTGATTCGGTATCGAGACCGAGGTAAGAGTAGCGTCCGGATCCAACGTCTCAGGATCGCTCTCTACCCCCGTATTGAGGCTGATGTTTGTGGCGGCCGCGGTCAGAATATCCATTCCCAGATCTTTCTCCACTTCGTTGGCCTCGAGAGTGTTGGCATTCCCGTCTTTGGAGTGACGTTTCTTCAGTCGAAGGTACACACTCCCGATACCCCACGCCATTTTACCGAAGCGGGGATACAATAGATCCTCAGCCTTCTCGTTGATCTGGAGAATGACTTCCTGACCTCCATCCACAGCGGCCGACACGTTGACCTTAATGACCTTCCAGTCATCAGTGGGTACGTCGGGATTTTGCCTCTGGAGCAGCTTGAGAGCGGTCTCTGCGGGCAACACCCTCGGCAGAAATACCTTTGCCTTCGGCACAATGTAGCTGACGATTACTTTTTGGTTGAAAATGATCTAAACAATCATCCCCTAAATTTTGGAGCGGTATGAAATTACTTGTGACACGGGTTTTTTTACCACTTTCACATGCTGTCACCTTAGATTCCACCACGGGTGCGGCAACTGACGCTCATTTAGCTGATTATTGAATATTAATCAACTGTTTTAAATGAAATTTATTCGGTATAAAATTCCTCGAAAAAATGATACGCTACCTCCCGTACTAATAGGTCATGAATGCGCATTGAAAGTGGGTATAGGCGAGACCTTTCCCACATCCGCCGTTGAATAATGATTCTATTCCGTAGTCAATTGTTTCAAAAACCAACCCATCACTTCATATTGGGCTGCACAAACAACATTTATTGTTCGCATATTCATCGAAATTATGTAAAGAAGTAGCATAAACGTATATCATTCTGGTCGGTCTTGTTCAAACCCAAATTCGAAGTCTTGGGTGACAAATTCGGCAAACTTTCTTAACTTTTTCCAAAGTCTGGGCAAAAAAAAGGAAAATGTTCTTGATAAACCGATTGGCCGCATTTGTCCGAGATTCTATTGGGTGTCTATACCTATTAACTCGTCGACATGTATTAGTATCTATATTGCTAGCAGTCATATTTTCTCATACAAAATCAATAAGTACGGGTTGAAATGGAAATTCAGAATCAGCTGTTGATTTGTGTCTCAAAAATGTAAAGAACCAAGAGAGGGCAGTACAAAATTTTTATCACAAATCAAGTTTTTGTGAAATTTGAACATCGTAAATATAAGTGTTTAATTACGAAAATATGTTTTATAAGAAATTGTACTGTTTATGATTTCAAAAGCATTATAATATTAAATGAAAATCCAGTAACGCTTAGCTAGAGAGATATATGTAGATAACGGAGACGGCAAGACGCCGCTTTTGAAAGCACTTTGAAGCATTTTGATACAAAATCGAACGTTTTTGTATGGAGCGTTTCATGCCCAGTGGCAGTGAAATGCAAATAGTAGTCTGGGTTGGGCTTTTTTATTTTCTTCCAAGACCGGAGTAAAACATACATGTGAGTAAGATGCTGATAGTAGCATAGTGAATATCACTGGTCCCTTGCGAGATATCGTCCGACTTCAACACAGTCGCTGCTCGTAATCTCGACTACATATCTCTATGATTGCGCTTAACTGTCATATTTTGGTGCAAAATAGTTATTCACCGAAGTAAGTGTTCCAACTAGCAATTCCGTATATTGCTAAAACTCGTTTTCCTGTTTAACTAAACATCAAAAGGTGAGCAAATTTAAATACAGTAAGTTCAAGTTACGTAAATTGTGTGCAAAATGTTTATTTTACAGGAATCTTGCGGCTAGAAAGAAGAAATTGATGGCGATTTACTTGGCCCAGGAAATTGAATTCGATATGAATTCCACAACCCGGCAATTAAAAGTATATTTTTTGTGAATGGTTAAATTGCGTTTAATTTTAGGATAGTGGTCAGAATCATCATCTTTCGTGTGCAACACAAAAAGAAACCACGTTGGACAATACTTCTACAGTGAGCATGCTGTTATTCGCAATTTTTATTTTAATTCATAATTAGTTTTAAACTGAGACTCTGAAGTTTTAAGCGTAGAGAGTTTGTCTGTCTGTAGCTCATATTTTACAAAATAAAGTTAACAGTTATCTTAATATTATGTTCGTTATTGTGTTCCTGAATTCTTTTTTGTTATCCAGGAGGAGGTAAAGGACTCTTCTAAGACTATTAGCCCGGTGGTTGAATGTTTTTGGATTGGCGCGCGTAAGCACAGCGCCACAGAAAACCTATCATTTTCATTTCCCTATGTGCAACTTAACTTACTGTGGATTAACTAAGTTACCGCAACATACATTCGGTTGGCGGAACACGCATCCGGTTATCACAACTGAAAGATGCCGTGTGAATCGTTTGTGATGATCAACATTCTATTAGACGTTTCGAATTTATTGATAGGCCGAAATTAAGTCTGATTTTGGTGTTTTAAAATCAGATCTTTCCCCTTTTCCATCAGAAAGGTATGAATCACATCATACGCGTACATTAAATGTCATAGCTTTCATTTCGGACCTAACGAATCTTGTATTTTTTTCAAATCTCTCTCAGGTTAATCGCATTTTTTTGGGGAATAGCATTTTAACGTATCGTCCTCCATCCACCACTGCGCAGAGGGAATATATTGCTTTTACGATTTGTATTAAATTGCGTTATAGTCTATAGCTATTACATCCGTTCTTATTAAGTTAATCGAACTGCTCCCAATTGTAAAATAGTCAACTGCCTGAAGGATAAAAATTTAATTCATGATCAGCAATATGGATTGCACTCTGGTCGTTCTACCGGTGATATTAGTTTACTTAATGAATTAATGGATTCATAAATTTAGTGAGGTCAAGTTGCTGAGGACATCGCTAAGGCGTTTGGAATCAATGTCTCTTAATTAAGTCCTTTAATTTCTATGTGACCCCTTCTGGGGCATAGAACAGTAACAGTGATTTGCTGCTGTTTCAAATACGTTTTGGTTTACTTAAAACATGGGTGAGGTTATGACTACGTGCGATTCGAACCGAGGACCTCAGTATAGGTAAAGTACAGATTTTTCCTTCAGTTGGTTTTACTTCATTCGACGTAACAATGAACGAACTCCTAAATTTCAGCCAGCACATCTATGATGTCGCAATAGGGACTTGCCATTTTACGGCAGAAATAAATTCTTGACGCCTGATTTGACTACAATTGATCAGACCACGTCTTGATTACTATTCGCATAGCTGGACCGGGGACCCGAAATCTCATTCGGCTTTGCTCAATCCTATTCAATATCATTCAATCAAGCTTTCTGACTAATTGGAGATTGAGCCGTTTCAGCTTCGATAGACTCCGAAATATTTGAGTGTCTTCATTTACTTTTCATATTTCCATGGTAACTAAAAAGAATAATACCTCCCCTTCCTGTGGTCCATCGTAGTATCTATCTAAATAAACACGGACACGAGCATATTGTTTAGTCCTTTAGCCATTTCGAACTGTAAATGTAAAGATTAAATTGTGAATTAAGTAATTCCAAAAATGTAACAAATGGACGACAATATGAGACAAAATAAAACTCGGGACGCATACGCAATAATAAAAGACTAAAAGGAGTGTATAAGCCCAAAACCAGTCTTTGCAAAGACATAGAGTACAACATCATCAGTGACACAAAAGAAATTAAAAGTAGATGGGCTTCCTACTTCGAACATCTATCTTCTCAATCGAGAAGAACTTTCGAAAACGGTGTAAATACATTCGAATGAAATGTTTTCCGAAAATATTTTGTACCTATAAAGGAAGGAACGGACTGGCGAATAAGATACAACTATGAGCTTTATCAACAGCTTCTTCAAGGCGCCAGAAGCTCCAACGTTCATCAAACTACGTAAACTGTAGTGGGCTAGCCATGTGCTCTTAAAGGTTAAGCTGCCAGTAGTCAAACCATATAGCTGGAGGACGCGGCGTTTGAATCGAGATGATTGGAGGCCCCGACTTCAAGAGCACTGGAAAATTAAGTCTGGTTGCGCTGCTGTCGGGCACTAACATATTGAACTGGTTGCCCACATATCTATAAATTAATAAAATAAACCAAAACTTGATCATACATTTTTTTTGTGACTTTTAAAAGCATTACAAATAGTTGTCTCTAAATAAATTTGTTATAGCGATAAATATAAATTAGATAGAAGAACTTTAAAATGAAAAAACAAAACAATAAAATTTGTAAAACAATAATTATAAATTAAAGAAGAACAAGAGCGTGCATTTATAAATAATGTCTCTTTGCTTTCTCGCTGTTTTTGTGTTGTCTTTAACTCAAAGTTTTTTCCTTATTTTAATAGAAAAACAGAAAATTGTTGAACCGTTTTAAAAATATTATTCAAATCTTCTATATATTTTCCACTTGTAAAACATAAAAATACGTACAGTATGTATATAATAAAAAGTTAATCATTTGTTTCTAACGAAAATTTATCGGTCTCTTGTCTTAAAAATTTACTAAAATCAGCCCCTTTGTAAGGCACGATTTCCACGCAATAATGTCTTGGCAATTTTTTTATATATTTTTTTTTTTTTTTTCAAACAAATTTTATGTAAAAGGGGTTCGAAACTGTACAATTATAAAAATTAATTTGTTCGATGAATAAATAGTAATTTCTAGATATTTTTTTTTAATTTAATATCCACATTTGTTCACTGGAATTTTACTAAACCATTCAGTGATGTTTTAAATAAACAAGTCTTTTAAAACAGATATAAAGAATGCTATAATCTCTCTACGGCATTTCTTGATACTATAACGATATTAACTACAAGAAAAAAGGTATATTAAATTTTAATCTAACCGATTTACTGTGGATTTTAGCCGCTTCAAAGATCAGTACACTTCGTATCATATACAAATGAGTACAAACTTTCCTATACACTTTTTCTAGTTAAAACATTTCTGCTAGCAAAACAATAGATTGTTCCTGTGATATTGCCGCTAATTCTTTAAGCCATTCGTCTAAGAGAACAGCACAAAGTGCTAAATCCCGTGTACGTTCCGTTCCACTGGTATTTGCTATTGCACCCATTGTCGATGTCATCGAAGACAGAGAGTCTAGAGATGTTGGTTCAGAATTACCGCCGATGCTATTTTGACTATGTGAATTGGTCGATGAGGCAAACGAACTTGTTTCACGTAAAGGTATACCAGATAAACTATTATTGGAAGGATTATTTGATAACGATATTCCTTGTGAGTTTGGCGAAGCGGGCGACATTGTACCTGAAAGTAACAATTAAATAACGTTATAATCAACTATGTGTAAATAATAACATTAATGAAGTAGTTCATAGTATTAGATAAACAAACATGCAATAGTTAATAGTACAGACATAGCCAAATGAGGTGAATATGAAATTGGAATTATAAAATAATGCGAATAGACAGCTTTAGTATTACAGTTTATTCGTGAGAATGATGAAACAATGGTTTGAAAAAAGCGCACACTGCTTTTTTATTACATTACATTTTCCCTTATTAATTTCAAGAACTTTCAATTTACATTTCTATTCCATCGTAACAAGTTATTTCGCTGCCTTTCACCTGAAATGAACCGAAACCAAAAATTTTAACGACCACCTCCTGTTAGCCTCCGATATGGTCGTAACGTTGATATCTTGTTTAATGTCCTCAATTGGCCTTCTCACTGGAAGAGCTAGCACTTGATTCAGCGCCGAACCTCTTCTTACACATGTCGCTAGAAGTTTACTAAAAACTGGAAGATGTATTTTTAATGGTTCTCCATCGTAATGTTGCTATTGTGAGGAGGTCTGTTGTCATCGTGTACAACAACCAATACACATTTCCACGCCACTTTCATTCCTTCACAACTAACCGCCTGCGATGCAGCATTAATTTAGCATAGTACAGTGCAGTTATTTTGATGCTCTTTTTAATCGATCACGATGTTCCTCTTATTCAAAAAATGCATATATACATTCATTCTAGCTGACTATGACACATTCAACTCCTCCAGGTGGTTGGACGAGATGATGTCCATTACCGATTGCGTGGGCTTCATTCATTTGAATATATCATCGTAGTTACCGCTATTCTGGTGATAGCGAGATTGGCTGGAGTGTTTGAAGCGGTGGAAATATTCTTGCAACTTTAATACTATAATATACTTTAATAATACTCCATACGTCCCTCATTTTTCATCTTCTTCAAATGCGCAATCTCGGCTTGTGCGACATTTTCCAGCGAATAAGCGCAAACGGATCTTCCTAAACGGGTTGTCTCGATTGAGTCATAGTTGCCAACGATAATTATCATTTCTTTGAAAATATTTTCCTTTATTTGCAAGTAATTTAATGTTGGCGCGGTACTCAATTTACTGAATAATTGAAATAAGTATTCCATGAATTATTTTAAAAGTCTTTCGAAGAGAATGGTGATTTATTTCAAAAGCTAGTATTACACTGTTTGACAAAGTGGTCAAATTACAGTAATAAGCAATGCGAAGTATGTGAATACAAATTAATGTCACAGTATCCGCAGGCTTTTTAGCATTAATACTAGCTAAACATTAAATTAAACTCAGCTACCAATTAAGTACAGTTGTAGAACTGACGGTCAGCTTTAACAAAAAGAACGTTTTATTTGTTTTGCCACTGGAGGGTATTTTCTTGAATTTTTGGGTCCATTACATAAAATATGGCTCTAGTTTCCACATCGGGATTTTTGTTTTTGGACGGTAAACTAAAATCCCAAAATAAGATCCTGATTAAAATAACACAATCGTATAATCACTTTTTCGTTTGACCAATGCATTTCGAAAAGTTATTTCTCTGCAAAAACAATAAACCACTTAGGCTTTAAAAAATGTCTTACATTTGCACGACTATTGTTTCCCTGATTTAATAGCTGAATTTAATTTTCGTCTTACAAAGCTAAAGGCGTTTAAATTTATTTTTCACTCTAGAGTACAGCCTTCGATTCGCATATCTGGGTTCAAAATCTCATTAAGCTTTGCTCAATCGTACTCAAAAACATGTATTCCGATTAATTGGAGAAGCTGGTTCAACTTCTATAGACTCCATCAAGCATAGCCCAAATGTCGGAGTACTGTATATTTACAATCGATATTTTCATAGTGAATGTAGTAAGGATCTAAAATCACTTATACTTTCTCTCTTAACCGCCTCTCGCAACACTTGTTAAGTTTCTTCAGCCCCATTCATGGAGAACAGTAAAATTTAGGAAGTCTTTTCTCCCCGAACATCAGAAATGTGGAACGCATTACTGGCCAAACCTTCAGTAATTCAAAAACAATGTCCACCGCCACATCAGACGCTTCTTTCCCGTTCCACCACTATAAATGCCCTACCACATTATTATATCTCCAACCTATGTCGTTCTAACTATGCAATCGCATTAAAGGGTGACACCCTAACTTATTTTGATGGCAGTAAAAAAAAGGATCGTAGCTCCCAAACCCTTTCCGCTATTAAATTTAATTATTTAGTGGGAACATTGGGTGGAACTCTTTAAGGGCTCATATCTCCCTGCAAATCGATTATTTTTTTTTACTGATTTTTATTTCTTATACTTTTAAGAATTATAAAAAAAATTTGAATTTAGAAAATTCCACTTCATTACAAAGTTATAGCCATAAATGTGGCCGTACATCGGTTTGGAGCGGTTTCCTGGCTATTTGCCGCGCCACTCGCAAAAGCCGAGTATCATAGAAAACAAGGTCATTTATAGGACCAGCTGTGAAAAACACAAAGTTACAAGAGGAAGAAGGTGTATAGTACGAAGCTGGAATGGGAGACTAGTCGTAAGTTCATGCTGTACCTATCAAAATCTTTAAACACATTTTTCTCGAAATTATGTTTTTAGACATGGCCGGCACGATAACTCAGTCAATTTTCAATATTATTTAATTTTTTTTTAAATTTTGTTTTCTCTATAGTCTATCGAAAGCTTTTCTTAATTTTTTGCTTGGAAATTTTTTTATGAATTATTAAACGCAAAGTTTTCTTAAAAAAAATGATTATTAAAGTTTGAAATACTGTAACTTATTTATTTTTGAAAAAAAAAAAAAAAAAAAAAAAATCCCTCCGACAGACGATAACTACTACATTATTTTACAAGATTCTTTTTTTTAAATTGAGTTATTTTTGGTGAAGTTATGATGCCGAGCAGCAGGCGCCATGGTTTTCATAAGTAGTCCATTTATACCCGTAAAAAACAATGTTAGTAAGAATTTGTTTTTTTTTTCTATAGTTGAATAGTTAATAAGATATGTGAAATCAACAATTAAACTTTTTTTTCACCATATGACCTTCATAGTAATTTTTCAAATTGACTCGGTTTACAGCGCGTGCAGGGATATATATGGTATATGAGTTCTCTCCAGTTTCTTTTGAAAATTCTTATCTCCTGAACAGTTTAGCACTTAGTGGTTGTTTGTAGGTCAACTAGGAGAATATATCGGAAACCCAATTTCTAGCAATCTTTAGATGATGATATATCACAAATCAATTACGTCAGAGAGATGAAGCTTTGTGTTGTGTATATAGATGAGAAAGGGAGTTCTCGGAAAAGCATGGAAGTGGGAAGATCAAAACTTTTCTAACGAAAAACACGTCTCATATCCCAAGAACTAGATCTTGCAATCATGTATACGTGAGGTAGTTTCGAATAGACATTAAACCAAAAAACTGTTGGTGGTGCGGCTAGAGTAGAGTGAAAAGGAAGAAATTCGGATGTTTATATCTCGATATGATGTATAGTGGCAGCTTTTAATGTGTAATAACCATTCTTTGATGAACACTGAAACTATAAAGAACAAACATATTGCTTTTTACTGTAATTTCATCCTTTGAATACTTTAAAATCTCGGACTAGTACACAATATACCAAATTGATCCTAAATCTGTCAAACGAGTATGATACCTTCCCTTTCTCTTGACCACAAGGTTTAACTTCATTTTGGGATTACCAAAGCAACTAGTCATTTGTTTCTTTGGGTAAAACACTAGAAAAGAGAAAAGAGGGAGTTAAAATGTGTTAAAACAGAAGAGAAAACATATATTATTGTTAAATAGGGTGAAGAGAGGAGTCGTATTTAATCGCCTCTAAACTAATTTCAGAAGTTGTTAATATCCGTCCATTAAGGTAGTGTACAAGGGTTGCATACTTTTCACGAAGATAGGACAAAATTCGAGAAAAATACATGGCCCTCTTATGACATACTTATGTAAACAGCTAAACACTAATTGCAGTATTTTTCGATAGTTTTAATTCTAAAGAACCACTGAATGTTGAAATTTGTATTACAACGAGCTACTCTATGGACAAAAATAATTTTCCGAAAGACCTTTAAGTCCCGAAACAACGGATGTTCCATTTCGACTTTGATCACGTCCCGCCCAACTAACACACTCGGTTACTACTAGTAACAGTTTTCTATTATTTTGTTATATAAAATGTTTGTAAGGGTTATTAAGTTGTATAAGTAAAAAAATTATTTTTATAAGCTTACTGTTTAGTTACGAAGTTTTATTAAAGTTATTTAAGGTCACCCAACACTTACAGTTTTATAAAAAACATTTTCATTACCTGTCTATAAAACTGTTGGTATATAACAAAGTTATATAGGGGTTTCCGTTACGAAGTGAGAGAACTGATTAGTTCTTGCATTTTATAGTGGTATCAATAGATACCATTATATAAATCTAGTAATAACGAAAGCCTTTTATACAATTTCAAAACTAGTAATAGTTTATTACTGCTATAGAATTTAAGTGATTTAATGTTAACAATAACTCTACCATAAAACTATTTATCATTCATTTTACTACTTTTACATAACGTTTATACAACCATTTTCTAAATGTCAGATCTGTAGGTACTGATCTGTAAAGTACAGTAGTTCTTTTCACCGAAAACTTTAAATTCAGGATAAATATTAGAAGATCATAATATTCATAATAATGTGACCGAATAAATCGACACAGATGATTGTTCTTGGTCGGAAGAGTCCGAAGAGAGTGAACAAACGTCTCCGTTGCAGGATATGCAATTGGAAAGTGTACAAAATGAAAAGTTTCGTGGTGACTTAAGACTGGTCAATTAAGTTCAATATAAGACATTACGCATTGCGACAATTATTTGCTATATGTAGAAATCGCTTAGAAAATATATTACCACAAGATCCAAGGACATTATTGGCCGTAATATGACTGTAACAATAAGATGCTTTATTTGCGATTCTCCAGCTCGCGCATTTATTAAAGGTAAGACTCTATAGTATTTTCTTTCTATTAGAATGGATTTAATAGATTTACCATTTTAATAGGTGTTGCAAATTTTCATGGGCATGTCTCAAATGTACCACCGTTGGAGAGTACTCCTATATTACACATTGTAACATTTTTCTAAGAACTGGCTGCACACAACGAACTGATTAGGGTTTTCGTTCAAGTATGTATGGGTCTCATCACAAATGGTTTACACCACTGGAACATCTACAAATTAATATGATTCAAGTTTTTCCTATCTACATTTGATCGATTTAGGAATAATGAAACGATGCTTACTAGGTTGGAGAGATGGCTCTTTTCGTAATTTTTGAATGAAGTGGTCTGCGAAAGACAATAATAATATTTCAAATTTTTTACTAAACTTTAATTCTTGTACGCCATCGGAATTACATCGTGCAATTAGAGGCATTGATTGCCTTTTACACTGGAAAGGATTACAATATCGTAGTTTTTTATATTGTTGTTGTTTGGTGTGGGGAAGACACACTAAAAGGCGAGTCTTGAGCATTCAGGCCACCTGGCCCATTACCAGGTGTGTAAGTATGAAACCGGAATTCACTCATAGATGGGTCTAGCTGTCAAAGTAGTAACTATCAAACCGAACCATGGACGCCATTTTGTTGTTTGGATATCTGATAAAGATATAAAATAGCCAGCAATACCGGTTTCATACAACAGTGTAGTTTTGACGAGCGTTGAACATGTCAACTTTTGTGCCTGGGAACGACGATATGCGGACAGCATTGATTTTCTGTTACCATTTTAAAAAAACGGCTACAGAATCGCATCGAATGCTTGTTGAAGCTTACGGGGATTATGCACTTGGGAAATCACAGTGCTTTGAGTGGTTCAAAAAATTTAAAAGTGGTGATTTCGACATCGGAAACAAGGAACGTGGAAAACCACCGAACAAGGGCGTGATCTATTACGAGCTGCTGAAACCTGGCGAAACCGTTAATACAGAATGCTACCAACTACAACTGATCGATCTGCAGCAAGCTTTGCTTGAAAAACGGCCAGAATATGGAAAGAGGCAGACTGATTTTGCTGCATGATAATGCACCATCACACACAGTAAGACTGGTCTAGGAAATGATAGAGTCGTTCAGTTGGGAAATTATTTCTTATGCGGCTTACTCACCAGACTTGGCTCCGTCTGATTACCATTTGTTTGCTTCGATGGGACACGCACTTGCTGAGCAGCGCTTCACATCCTACGAAAATGTCCAAAAATGACTCGATGACTGGTTTGCCTTAAAAGAACAACTGTTTTTTTGGCGAGGCATACATAACTTGTCAGAGAGATGGGCAAAATGTATAGCTAGCGATGGGCAATACTTCGAATGAAATATGTTGTAACACTTTTGTAGAATAAACGTCTATTATTCATAAAAAAAATTCCGGTTTCATACTTACACACCTGGTATACTCGAATCCCCAGTCTCTACTCGAACTTTTTCGTCCTTCTCACGAATTTCAAAAGCTCAGGTAGCGAGCGAGAACGGAGTTGCTCCATCCTCATAACATCGATGCCGTATACATGCATTCTTGCAAAAGAGTAAGCTGGACACTCGAGAAGAAAATGTTCCGTCGTGTCGTCGCTCTCGTCACAAGCAGTGCACATGGGGTCGTCAATGATTCTCAATCTGACCATGTGTAGGCCACACGAGTTATGCCCTGTGAGAACACCAACCATACTACTACATTCCTTTCTGCTCAATTGGAGAAGAAAAGCAGAGGGTCGTCCACTTGGTCCCTCAACAAGGTTTCTGGTCTGCCGCATTCCCGGAAAAAGCCGCCATCTCTCAATGTGTGATTTACTCACCCACTCATCAACGGCAGCCCTAACAGAGGCAACAGGCACACCGAAAACTGGCTCTGGTCCAACCAAGGCTAACTCCGATCCAGCTTTTGCTAATGCATCCGCTATTTCATTGCCATTTATACCTTGGTGACCCGGAACCCATATGAGCGTTAAGTCATTGAACCTACCAACAGAGTTCAACCGCTCCTTACACTCACGTACCATCTTCGAAAAGACGATTGGACTATCTAAAGATTGTAGAGCGGCCTGACTGTCGCTGCAAATGCAGATCATCCTGCCTCTCCATCTTCTCTCTATAATCCATTCTACTGCCTTAAGGATCGCATATACTTCAGCCTGAAATACCGAAGAATGTTTTTCTAGGGCGAAAGAGTACCTGAGATCTTCAGTCTGCAGGTACATTCCAGCTCCAGACCCTTTTTCAGTCATTGAGCCGTCCGTATAGAATATATCAGTGAATCCGCTAGGCAGAGCGGACTGGTTTACCCACTCCTCCCTGCTCGGGATCTCTACCTGATATCTCCTTTTGAGCATACATGTCGAAGTCATAGCATCCGAAGGCATATCGAAGATGGGGTTCTCAGACAACCTTTGGGCCATTTCTCCATGACCCTTGCAATACCCTTTTCTCCACAGGCCCAGTCTCATCAGTCTGTGGGTAGCTCTTTTTTATATTACATAGGCGTTGTTACGTCACTTCAAGTTTTATAGTGTGACTGAATTCGTAATGAGCGTTACTTCAAGTTTTAAGTTGACTGATAGTAATCTGTGATCTCAAAGGATTACGAAATAACCAAACGTCTTTAGGAGCACCACTTTTAGTTATATAAGACTTCTTTAGTTTATATAGCGTTAAGCTTGTATTACACTGTATGACCACGCTGTCAAATTGCAGTAATATGCAATGCGAAGTAGGCGAATACAAATAAATCTCACTGTGAGATGTATTTGTATTCGCCTACTTCGCATTGCATATTACTGCAATTTGACCAACTGGTCATACAGTGTAATACTAGCTTTACTATTCGTTATATAGAATTTCCCATGTAGTTATAAAGAACTAAAAGTTGTATTACATAACTTGTAGCGTTTTGGCATTCGTCGTCATGGATCAGCCATATTTTTATTTATATGTACATTAACTACACAATTAAAATTAAGAATTTTACTGAACTGTAGTTTTTTTTTGTGAAATTTGTTTTCCAGTTTCAAGTAGTACTAAACTGAAAACATTTTCTTATGTAGTTAAAAAAAAAATGTATGCTGTATGAAAAAGTTTTTTTTTTAATTGAATTTTACTATTGCATATACAGTAAATTTTTGAAGCCCGCTCAGTTTTTGAAGCTACATTAGCTATATTTACAATAGAAAAGCAATTGCAATAAAAATTTTGGTAATATGTACCAAATTTTTCGAGTCAAATTAATTCATAATATGACTAAAATCGAACACAAAATGAATTCGATTTTGAAGATGTAGAATACAATTGAGTATGAGTAGCATATGAGAGAGAAAGAAATAGTCCTAGGAACGTTACCACAGCCACTACAAACATAATGTTTTTATAACGGTAACCAACCTCAAGTGTCATTATCATTAAGAACTTATATGGTTATATAAGAACTTATATGGTTATATAAGTACTTATATAAGGGTGTTAATAATATTTCGGTTATCATCTTTATAAAACCTTAACGTTACTATAAAATAGTCACGGTAACCTTTATATGATTCTCCATTTAAGCTCTTTAAAGGTTATTTAAGAGTGACTGTACTGTTTTCGTTTCTATATTATATAACCTAATGTTTTATAAATTAGCACTGGAACCATACGCTTACTCTTATACAACGCAAATGGTTAGTTGGGGCGGACTACGACCTAAGAACGTAATTCTTGTGTTAAGGGTGACTGAGGTGTAAAGACTTCTACTGCAATATTTTTAAGCGGCTAGTAAGTCCAAATGCAGAGGGATAGAAGATGTAACATACAATTTTGGCTTTGGTGTGAGAGAGACAGTCCGAGTAGTATAAAGTGAGTACTGTCAAAAGCTAGCCGCAACATAGCCGCAAAATAGCCGCAACTAAGCGCATTCGAGCAGTGTTTCGCAACATTCTAGCACTTTATTCTAGGAAAATCTTTCTACCAGTGGATTTTTGATCTGCTATAGACTTGTTTTTAATAGTTCGGTACGTATAAATTGTGGAAAGTGCCAAGTTATTTTATAAAACGCGCTAAAACCGGTATTTTTCTTAACAATACAGTTAATTTCGTTTTCTAGATGCCGATAGCGTCGGAAAGAGTGGTATCTCATTTTTTTAATGTTGTTCGCCTTGTCGCACGATGTGGCAGTTATTGTACTTTTATTGCACTTAAGAAATAGCCGCTAAATAGCCAGTGTCATAACAGCATGACTGACCTTTAATACTAAGTCGCCGAATGTAACCAAATGAAATCAGGTATCGTAGCTCTTATTATCATTATACTCTAGATGAAATCATATAGAGTATTATAAGTTTAATCCAGCCCGAAAAGTTTGTAACGCATAGAACCGAGCCTCGGACGAAAAAAAGTTTTATATTATTTTGTGTTTATTTTTGGCCAAAACCCCCAAATCCGTTTGCTGTCCGTCTGTCCGTCCGTCCATCCGTCCGTCCGTTAGCACGATAATTCAAGAACACGTTGACCTAGGAAGTTGAAATTTTGTCACAACTTGTAAAATGGAAAAAGTAAGGCTAAGTTCGTTAATGGGCGATATCCTTTCACTCCTTCGGGTACCTCCCATACAAGAGTCCTTAAAACACGTTTTCACAATTATTGCTCGAATGCTTCAAGTTAGGAATTTGAATTTTTGCATACTTAAGGTTTACAATGTTTGAATCAAAAGTTCCGAATATAAAGCAAATCGAATGAGTCCTTCGTGTAGCAGCCTAGAAAAGTCCTTCAAAAATGTAGGCATGTTACTGAATCCACTATAACTCCAGAACGGGTTACAGAGGGAATTTACAATCTTACAGGAATTAGTTTTATACCAAAACCAAAACGGACTTCATTAATTAGCACCATCCGTTGACTCCTTCGGGTAGCTGTCATACAAAAGTCCTTAATAAACATGTTCACCAATATTGAACGATAACTTTAGAACACTTCAAGTTACGACTTTGAAATTTTATACACATTAATTTTATAATATTCGCAGCTGAAACTATTAATATGAAAAATATCCCATAAGTCATTCATGTAGTTGCCATATAAAAATTCTGTAAAATGTCCTTTTACTTACTTTATGGAACTCACTATTAATCAAAAAATCGAGTAGCCACTATACAATAATTTCTACCTGTAAGTAAAAGGTCATGTAATAATTGCTTGTGCTCTCCTCATTCTTTTGATATATTTCCAACTAAAATATAAATCGGAGTTCAGTATTTCATCTAGAGTATCATACGATTGACTTGCAGCCGATCGTGACTGCGTTATGTTTTTTTGTTCTAGTCAAGCAATTTGCAAAAAACTACGATAGAAAGTTGATGATTTTAAAAAGTCTAATTTTGCTGACCGTCGTGGCCATCAGGTACAGATGTAATAATACCATAACAAAATTAATAAGAAATAATCAGGAGATTCTTTAGATTATTATGATTTTTTATGAGAACTGATAAATGCAATTTCTAGAATGTATACAGGTGCTCTTAAACGAGCGCTTAAAATTACTCAATTTTCAGCTATATTCGTCAATTTTGACGTCACGAAAATATGCAGCAACATACAACAAGAGTAGCAACTGGCGATGCGGAGCAACTTTTCATCAACTCGCTGCTAAAATGTGATGAGTGATATGGCCCTATTGGATACCTCTAGCAACTCGACAATAAGGGCTTGCACGATAAATTCAATTTATGAACTAACTGTTTTTTCATTGCTCCAATCCATCAACAAATCAAAAAATCTGCAACAGTCTGGGCGCAACTTTATTATTTTTCCGGCAGAAGTTCGGAACGCGTTCAGTTCTGAGATGCGGCGTAGGTTACTATGTGACTGAAAACCTAACAAAAAATTCGGGAAGTGGTTAGAATAGGGCGTAACATATGAATAACATAATTGTGTCATATCCTGGGATGCAGTCTAGGAAAAAGGAGAAAAACTTGTGAATAGGTGTTTATTAAACAAGTCCGTGGAAGTTAAAAGATATTCGATATCTGATCAGACCTGAGAGATATGTAAGAATTAATGAAAAAGTATATCATAACTTTACACCCCCTTAGGGGTCAATTTTCAAAAAATCTTGAAAACACTTTCTAGGTATTCATATGGAGAATCCATAGAATAAAAATGAATTCAATATGTTGGAAGACCTAGTAGATATGACAAAAATCACGGAAAAATATGCATTCTATTTTCACTGATCATTATTTTTGGCCCCCTTCTGAACGCTATTTTTTTTCATTAAAGTTGCTTTTCTAGTGGATTTACAGGTAATTTAAGTTATATTATTTTTTTAACGAATACACAGATAATTGATTTCATCATCATCATCAATGGCGTGACAGCCAAAATCGGGGCAGGGCCTGCAGGATACGTTGTCTGAAGTCATCTCTCCTCCAGTTTATGCATTTAAGAAGCGATCTGTAACTGAGTCCTCGTATCTTTTCCACGGTTTTCCCACCGGTCGTTGCCATCAGATCTACCTTTCAGTGTGCGTTTGGGAATTCTTCCGTCGCCCATTCGCTCTCCATGGGCTGCCCATTGTAGCTTACAAAATTTTAAGAGTCGATACGGCTGGGTTGCCTTAGATGTTATACAACTCGTTGTATCGGATACTCCATTCAGTGCCTTCTCTTAATGGTCCCAAAATTCTTAGAAGAAGTCGTCGTTAAAAAGCGTTTATTGATTTTTCAGACGCTCGGGTGAGATAATTGATTTGTTTATGCACATTTATTTGGAAAAACGGTTGTTTACTTCGAAGTCGGTTCACTACGAGCTCGTTTTAATGAGTTATGACGAAAATAAATCCAAAGATGTTGTTTATGTCACAGAAATTGAACGAATTCGTGCAATCTGGAAAACAAACTGTTTGATCAATAATGTCAATCATGTCTTAATTTTTTCTGCCGAAGAGCTCGACATCTAATTTCTTCTTGGTTCAAGAGGACCAAATGTGCACTTAGTTTCAGCGATCTACGCGAAAAGTGTTGTGTCAATGGAGAAAAGAAGGGGTTCATTTACCTCGCTGCTAGCAAATGAATGGATAAAAAGGTTTCTACTCCGGCGGCACGTCAGATTTAGAAGAGAGGAGAACAAGCGTCGTACTAAAATCTTGCTACGTGTTTGCCTAACATTCTCCAATGCTTAACCCTGTCGAGAATATTTGGGCGAAAATCAAGAGTTTTGTAAAAAACTACTCGCAGCTACCGAACGGGATTTGGCCCGGGCATTAGAGACATTGGTGGCAAAAAATTATATGCGGGAAATGAATTTTAATATATTCAATATCGGTTTAAATTAAATCCAATACTATGTATATTGTGAAACACAATTAACTATTTTCAAATACATTTTACATAAGCTGACATTAATATTAGGTATATAATCTGAAATACATGCCCAAAAAGTGTACACTTTTCGATAAAAATAAAATTTTTGGGTCTCTGTAATGCATTGCTTAGAAGTCTCTCAAAGAACTACATGCTATTTGATATTATAAATAATAAAATATTAGTACACATAACCATTTATTATTTATTGTGCTAAATATTAAAAATAAATTCACGAAAATGAAAACTAAATTTACAGGCATACCATGCAGTATTCCTACGTACAATAAATTGTTTGGTTAGTTAGAAGCATCTCAAGACTCAATAATTTTTCAATAATTTCGAACTAAACATGACATTTTTTTATGAATTCGGTGTTATTTTAAAATAAAAATATTTACCAGTGAAGAATGCTTTTATTTGCGATAAACCTGATGAAGCTAATAAAAAGAGATTTCAAAAAAATAAATTTTTAGTGGTAAGAAACGTTTAATTATTTTCTGTAGCATGTGTCAAGAGTTTATTTGAAACGGAAAAAATGATATTATTAAAACTTTAAACTAAAAGAGATATGTACAGAGAAGGTTTGATAATTAATCGATTATTTGCACAAAGTACGGTGGTAATTTGAAGAGTCTTCCTTACCGGCTAATCTCCATTTTTAGGGATCTTTAATATTTTACTTAGTAGTAGGTTGCTAGAATGTGCAAATCCAGCAGAGTTAATTTATACACTGAGAACATACATTTCACAAATAATCGATTTAAGTTAGTCGATCTTTAGAAAGTAAGATTGACGGAATTTTATTAACGGTAAAGGTCGGAATTATTTTCTTTAATCTCTTGTCAAAACAATACAAACTCCAAAAATAAAATTAAAGGCTTGTAGGTGTGCAGATGACGGAATATGTGTAAAAACTAAAGAACAAATGAGTAGCGAACTAGTTTCGTGTTCCGTGTAAAAAATACGACTTAACTTAAATTCTGTCAATCCTGTTGTTAGAAATTGAAAATCTCCCAAAGAATTGGCCTGATTATTATTTCATATGGTGGGTGCAAGAAAAATTAAAAATCAACTTACCGCTAGGTCGCCGAAACATATTCGTAAACGATTGCGAAAAACTTTTTCGTTTCGAATCATTTCGTCGGAACGGATCGTATGATGATGATGGTGTTAGTTGCGGTGGTGTTGTAGCCGATATATTCGCATACGTTGTTTGATTATACGAAATACCATTTTTTCCGGGATTTTTTGATGTTTCAATTGCACTTTTCCGTGCATTAACTACACGAAATTCACGGTCGATTAGAAAGGATCGAGCAACGTCGATAATTTCCAGTGAATCTTCGGTAACAGGCAGCTCAGCATCAATTTGTTGCTTCAGTATACGAAGTACTTGGTGAAATGATGGCGTGTCAGATGTTGTTGCTATATCGGGTCGTAGTAATATCGAATGTACAAGCGGTAACGGATACCATGCTATTCTCGTTATTAATCCAGTTAAATGAAAATTTACATATAAACTATTACTGGTAAATGTTTGCAGTTTTCCCCAGATGGAATTTAAGAATGGACCTGTTATTCCGGAGAAGAGTAATAATTCTTTTTTAATGTTCGAATGTAATAAGAAAATATAGCTACAAACCTAAACTGACTGTCCCTTGTGTAAATAAATCCTCGGAGAAATCTAAATCTACAAACGATTCATTTTTACGATTCGATACTTTCCATATCGGTTCTAATGAGTTTTTCTTTTGGCTGTCATCTAAATCACAGCTGGCATTCGGCATAGATACATGCAAGGTACTTCCCAACGGATCGAGATCCTCATCCGGTCTCCATTTAAATGATTCGTAGCCGCTCGATTCTCCTATCGATTGTAGGCTATCGTATTTATTTTTATCACAATCATAAATTTGTGCATCGTTGGCATGCGGAGGTATTGTAAATTCGTTGAAAAAACTTTTAACTAAATCGATTAGTTTATCGAATGATTGACCGTTAGCTGTGTTTATTCGTCGCGGTGGCCATTTCTGATATCTGTATCGGTTACTCCAATGCGAACATGCTGATTGGCATTGAGCAATTTTATGATGTGCTTCAAATAAATACGCGTGATAGTTTGAATAGAGGCTGTCGCCAGAATGAAGTCCATAGTGGTTCCAATTAGCTCCGATTGTTTTACTAACAGAAGGCGATGCAACTGAAATTTTTGATGTTTCTAATGAAAGTCGCGATCGATTTATATTGGCCGCATGCTTCATAACATCCGGTGTTAATTCCAGAAAGAATTCAACTGCATTTGTATACGGATCGATATTATTGATCTTATGACGATGCGAAATTGGGATATGTTTTCCGGGCAACAAGTGTTTCAGTAGCAACTCCAGCATAATGTCTTCACAGTGTAAACCCAGCAATGTATCGAAAAGCGATAGGGTCACCATACAAAGCTACAAGAAAAAATCAAAAAAGTTGAGAATAATGGAAAATTGAAAAACTTTGTGCAGTTACATTGGAGTCGGACGAATTCAATCTATCAACAAGAACGTCAATAATTCGTTGTCCATCGAATTTCTCATTATCGAAAAGAAATCGAACGAATGCTTTGAGCAGTCCCGGTTCCGTTACAGATCTCATTATTAAATCCAAATATGCCATTGCTGAAATTTGCGATTCGATGTTTGTCTGCAAATGTTTGCCTTTGAATATCTGCAAAAATTTATGCGATTTGTCCTGGTGTGGTTAGTAAAAATCGAAAGAAAGAAAGAAGAGGTACTGTTTCGAAAGCAATGTAGCGGCCCTTTATGTGTGTCTTGTCCATGATGTGATCGATTAATGTACATGTGCGAATTGATCCGAAAGTTTGGAAAAAATGTATTCGGTATAAAATGCTAATAATTTCAATTGAAAAAAAATAGTAAACCCGTTAGGATCAGTCTTCAATTTTTAATAAGAATATGTCCGATATCAATCCTAAAGCAAGTCTGTGTTTGTTATAAAGTATAAACGTATGATTGTTGATTGAAGCATTGCTGAACATGATACACAGATTAGATACTCAATTTCCATATTACTACGGATAGCATATCGAAACTTGGCATGTACTACAAAAATACGAAAATTTAATTTGAATTCGGACACTGATAAAAAAAGCAACGTTGCGAACAAGCCAACGGTGCGTCATCAGCATCATCTAGGTCAAAATTTAATTATTTAATACAATGATAGCACTCGTAAATGATAACTTAAACATGACAAATTATCGGTTTTAATTTCGGCGGTGGGAATAATTTCAGTCGACTTGTAGCACAAAATCTTATCAAGAAAAATAGCTAATATTGATCAAGAAGCACGCATTAAATTGTTCAAGGTTTATAGAAGCACTTACAAGCCACTCCACGCAATAGAATATAATGCAAGGAAGATAAATTCGTAACACATAAATAATTTAAGAAAATACTCCAATCGGATGACAGACTTCTTTATTATGCATATTGCATGGTCATCACTGGCCCTCGATGATCTTACTCGAATAGTCTTTGTTCCGAAAATTGTATGTACCTCGCTGTAAACTACACAAAACTTTTCCAATGTTCTTAATAAACGAATAGTATTTCGGTTGTGAAATTTTATGTTCTGAATCCTTAGAAAGTCACCCTTTAGTGTTGTGTTGTAAACGGCGGCATAAATATCGTAGCATGATCAACAGCCAACGCTAAGGAGACGGTCATGAATCTCGTTGAGCCATCAGCTAAGGTAGTCAGTCGGGTTACGGAAGAATGAGCATAACCCAAATGAAATAGAGGACACCAATCAGGCAAAAAAAAACATGAACGCTTTCTTTTAGTTAGGAGTATAGCTAAGTAAGGGTGGCAATGAAAAGGATTAATTTCAGTGGCGAATCACTTGATATTTAAATCAAATAAGGTGCACAGAAAGTAGTAACTAAACATTTGCAAAACGATAATTACACATGGCGCAGCTAAGGCTCAATAAATCAGAGTTTTTTCGCCGATTAATTACTGTAGATGACTCTTGGATACACTATTATACCCCATAAATGAAAATGCAGTGAAAACATTGAATTAAGGGGGTCGTCTAATATGAAGGCGATTTTTTTAATGCTTTTTTGGGGAATTTTTTTTTTACAAACCACTAAAATAAAATAATTTATAAATTGTATATCATTTTTAGTAACATTTAAACAAACTTTGTGAATTTTTTGAAGTCATTATATAGAATATAGTCGGAGATACACCGCCCAACAGGAACACATATTTAAAAAGAGGTGCTCCACTGCTGCCATGATTCCGGCCGTTCTGCTTATCTCAAATCAATAAAACAAACGCAATTTTAATCGTGAGACTTGAGGCTCTACATGGAACTAAAATAAAGTTAGAACTCCAAAAAATAATGGCCGCTATTCGCAGTCGTCATAAAGTTGGCTTTGAGTTAAAGCTGACTTTAGTGTCGTATTATTAATATGACACTAAAGTCAGCTCTAAGTTAAAGCCAACTTTAAGACGACTGTGAATAGCGGCCAATATTTTTTTTTTACGCTTTTCAAAAAAAAATCAATTTTTCGTATTTTTTTGCGGTCTATATTGCTGATAAAAAGAAAACTAACGAAGCAATCTTAATTATTTTAGTTTAACGTGTAGTTATACCTATATGTATTAAAGATGCTGTATAAATTTGAGCAATCAATCAAAAAGTTTTTGAGATATCACGGCAGCAGTTTGAAAAAATCGTGTTTTGAGAAAAACGCGTTTGAAAGTTGTTACATATAATTTATACCAAGAAAATTACCGATCGACCTGATCGACCGACGGCTGTAACTTTTCAACGGCTTCAAATTTCGAAAAATTCTTTTACCCACGTCTTCTATACATGAAATGTGATTTATGAAAAAAAAATTTTTTTGATCTGACACACTAGACGACCGCCTTAAGGACGATACCATTACAGTAGCGTACTACGCATCATTACCAGCTGAAGGCAAAAACTGATGAAAAAAGGCAACATTTGTGGGAAAAAAAGTGGTTTCACCAAGACAATGCTCCGTCTCATATCTCAGAGGGTACCATGTCGGGAATCCACGAATTATGGTTTCTCTTCTTACTCCCCAGGTCCAACCCCAAGAGATTTAGTTGCGCTGAAAGGACAAAAATTTTCGTCAAATATGGAGGCCATCCTTCGCAAACAACAATTTTTTTGCAAAGAAAATCGCTAGTACATTTTGGATGGGTTAAAGAGATGGGAGTATCGCTGGGATAATTGTGTAGACTTACAAGGAGACTGTGTAGGAAAATAAAAATAACTTTTAGGAAAAAATAACATGTATCAAGTATGTATACTTTTTTTTCGATCGAGGCTCCACTTGGAAATTCAGAATCAGCTGTTCGTCTTGTTCTTGTTCTGCCTGAAAAATGTGAAGAATCGGTGGCGCCAAAATTTGAATGCAAATATTTAATTACAAAAAATCATATATGTTCAGTATCTATATTGCTAGCAGTCATATTTTGTCGTACAAAATCAATAAGCACGGGTTGAAATGGAAATTCAACAGCTTAGTCTGATTTTTGTCTCAAAAATGTAAAGAGCCAAGAGAGGGCAGTACAAAATTTTTATTACAAATCAAGTTTTTATGAAATTTGAACATCGTAAATATAAGTATTTAATTAGGAAAATTATGTTTTATAAGAAATTGTACAGTTCATGATTTCAAAAACATTATAATATTAAATTGAAATCCAGTAACGTTTAAACTACCACTATATTGAATTGGAAAATTCAGAATCAGCTGTTAACGACGAGACTTACTCTGACAAGTGCGGCTGGCAATATAGATACTAATACATATATGGTTTTGAGGGGCAACTGCCAAAATTTCAGCCATATCCAAGGGTTACTTTTGTTTTGACAATTGATTGATTGAAATGAGTTTTCTGTTTTTGCAAGAATTGAGAGTTTAGTATCGTTCCGCAATTCGATACTCGTTTTTGAAAGGGATGAACCCCGACCGAAAAAAATCAGTTTGACGTTATGCACGATGAATACTCTCCTTCGTTGGCGAGAGTCTAGTATTGGGCTGCTAACTTCTAGCGTGGTCGCACAAGTGTATTTGATGAAAAACATCAGAGACGGACAAAAATGACAAATGAGGAAATAATGAAAAAAGTTCAGTAAATTACGAACCCAGATCTACTACAAAAACTCCCGTCTCACGTTTTCCTAACATTATGTACCATCCATACTTCCTTCATGTATCAACCATTTATAGTTAATATAAGGATTTTCAATTCATCAATTATAATGAATTAAAATTAATCAGCCTAAGGCTCTGATGATAACGATTTGGCAATCATGCTGCCGATTACTGAATTGGTTGACACAACCATAGAGCTATAACTAACGGAGATCGCAAGAAGCCGTTTCTGTATAAAGCACTTTGAAGCATTTTGATGCAAAATTGAACATTTTTGTATGGAGCGTTTCATGCCCCGGTGGCAGTGAAATGCAAATAGTAGCGTAGTATTTAAAGGATGGGTTTTTTTTCAATACCGGAGCATAACATACATGTGAGTCAGATGCTGATAGTAGCATAGTGAATATCGCCGGTCCTTTACGAGAAAACCTCCGGCTTCAAAGCAGTCGCTGCACGATGTCTCCATTATACATATATGTAGCTCTATGGACACAACACACACATCAACATCAAAGTATATTCAAAAGTAAGTGTACCTTTGTATTTTATAATAAATGTTTTCATACCAATAAAGAACTACGCTTTTTGTATCTTAGAAAATTTCAACTTCTATTGCTACTAGCGCTTTGTAAATATGTAGTTAGAACCTACAGCAATCATTAAGTAAAACTAGTTCAATAATTACTTTCTTCGCACGAACGGTAGTACCCCTGACATAAATTCTATTTGAGAATGAATAAATAATGGATTTTAATTTATCAGAACAATACAGTGTGCGAACTTCCTGCCTGATTACATTTTGTGCTATAGGACGACCATATTCAAAACATGTACTATCGCGAATGCTGCCCACCTTTTCGGCACAGAAATTTTCCAACTGTTATATAATTGACTGTGAAAAGACAATACGTACAATACTTTCAATAAGCACGATTAACATTAATTCATTGTTCGACTATGTTTCGCTTTCAATGCGAGTGTGACACCATATGGTTGCAAAGCCCATTGACCAGGAACGAACAAAAAAAAAAAACAGAAAATATTTAAAATAAATATAAACACGAAAGAAACAAATAATAACCCACACCAACAGATAAATCGTATTTTCATAACAACAATAATATTACCTGTAGTATTGCCGGTCCCATCACTGGTACTATAAATCCTTGATACATGAAGTCCAATAATTGATGTTTAATCAAATTGTGCGCAACCTGAACGACGGCATTACAAAATTCCAACGAGTTCATAAAAAGGGTTAGTTCCGGTATTTCGGTGACATCGTCCGGTGTTATTCGATGCCAATCGATCGAACTAATTTCAATCGAATTGGGAAGACGTGAATATAAGCCACCCAGACCGGTTACAAGTAGTGGGCACATCGATGAGTATTGTGCTATGTAGGTACCGACATTCGAATTCTTCTGTGATAATGCCATACAGAGGAGTAGAGCATCACGTGCTTGGTGTCCTAAGCTTCCTTCTCTATGCACGTACGGTATTAAAAGGGAAAATATTATGAAACTGTGGAAATGAAATTCGATTAGAATGTGTGTATTTCAACAGGAAACGCAGTGAAACTTACTTTGTACTTCCGTGACTATGCTGTTGATTCGATGAAAAGAAAAATAAGTCGAGTAAATGAACATTTTGCATTAGGACCACGCATAATTGATTTAAGAGTATCACAAGTCGCTTTTCAACATCAGGCGGAAATATTTCACCTTGACTTGATGCTAAAATCTTTAAAAGAGGCCGCAGAAATGGTTCGTGGACCAAAAGTTGATGACGCGAATGGCTTACCAGAAGCTCATATAGTTTCAATTGTTCAAGTCGTACGGCATTCGCATATCGTCCTGTCGATACACCCCATTCGTATAATTTATCCAGAAGGTTTTCACTTAGAAGAAATTCTAAACATGGTGCCGATGGTGACTGATTGGGGCTCGGTAATGAAACTTTATTACAATGATGTAATTCAACAAGCAATAAAGTGACCATGTAGTCAAGGTGTGATACAACTCCAAGTACATCGTCGTGAGTTGGCGGCTTTTGTGGCTAGAAATAGAATAATACATTTAATTTGTATACAATTTTGAGAGAGATAAGATAAAGAAATAGAAGATTAAATGATTTCTTAATGTTAGTTGTATTTTTAGATTATAAAGAGGTCTATGTAATTTTAGTCATCTACTAATAATAATAATAATAATAATCAATGGCGCAACAGCCCAAATCGGGCCTAGGCCTTGAAGTAATGCTAGAGTTACTTCATTGCGAGACCAACGGAACACTAGGAGGTGAAGTAGTCAACTACACGCTCGTCCGTGATTATTACCCCGATTTTAACTCAGGTACTCATTTACAGCTGAGTGAACTGGTAGTCCGGCACCCAATCCCATTTTCGAAAATTACTTGTCACCAAGCAGATTCGAACCTGGAACCAGGTGCACCGAAGGTAAGTGCTCTAGCCACTAAGCCACCCAGACTACTTCTACTACTAGTCATCTACTAAGTTTACTTTATTAAATTTCAGAATAAGTAATTATGTTAAAATATTACAAAGACCATTCAATTATATGCCGATCAAACTATCGACTAAAACGAATATCGATTTTACACGCAAACAGTACAAAAACTACGACTACAGCATGAAATTGCTCTCTCATGGTATGTACTATAAAGGTATGTTTGATCTTTGTTTACAAATTTATTTTTGTGTTTTACTGCATCAATCTTAGCGGGTCGATGATGAAGATTGCCAAAATAGATCTCCGCTAAAGCATGTTCAGGAAGAATATATACTACAGCACAGACAATATAATAACCAGATGACGAATGCCATGTTAGAAATATGTACCCATTTTCAAAAAATAGCTGCCGTTCAAACGCTAGCTAAAAAGCTTCATTATCGTGGTTTGAATCTAGAGTAAAAGTTCCTTCCCTGTAAATATGAATGATATAGAAAACGCTTACCTGAAAGCTCACCGAGAAAACAAAAAAAAGATCAATAAGCAACGCACATATATATGGTATGTTCATATACGGTATAAATACAAACATAATGACATTAGGTATGCAATGTACCTGCTTGTACTGAGATATTTTCAAATGGAATCAGGTTTTAATGATTCTACACGAAGACGTGAAATAAGTCCTATGTGCCGGGTCAGAAATAAAAAGAGTTTTTTAACTAAATTACTTTTAAATTAATCCTAGGATATGTATGTAAAAGGATTTTTCCGAATTCGAAGTCGTTATAAAGAAGTTATAAAGAGCAATTGTTCGGAGCTCGCTCGGCCCACCACCGATCTAAGAACTCAAAACCTGATTTTTTTTTTTTAGAAAAATTATTGATTGAGAAAAACTACTAAACGGATTGCACTGAAATTTTAATAACATATAGTATTTAGAGGATACCTAGTCAAAAATGGTAACAATATCTTAGCGATATGTGTTAAACTTTTTTCATCGAATACAAATTTTTAAAGTTAGGTCTATTTTTTTTCCAAATTACTTTATTATTGTATTAATAAAAGATTACTATTAATTTAAAAAAAAATACAGTGAAATAGTAACCTACACATTCCAACCTACGCATCTCAGAATTGAACACGTTCCGAACTTTCCGAAAAATAATAAAGTTGCGACCAGACTGTTGGCAGATTTTTTTTACTTAATTCTGGTACCAGTTATAGCCACATATGAGGTTTCAGGTAAGGATGATAAATAAAGTGTAAGACTCTGGTCAGAACTGACCTGCTATAGCTAGTTTTCTTGCTATCGAATGAAAAATATTTGGAAGGGAAAATTTATTTTAAAATTAAATGAGAATATGGAAAATACCTTAAATACGGTTTACCTAAATTTCACATGATACCGTTAAAACTTCCTTTCATAAGTTACTAGTTGAGACTTTAAAACGGAGCTGACCAAGTCACATCAAAATTTATGCGAATTTTTTATTGGTGGAAGAAAATTACTCTTTGGTAGCTGTGCTACTGCGTATTCTGAAAGTGTCTTTATAAATTATAATTATATTCAAAGTTTTACAAAATTTTATAAAACTTAACGATACAGTTCAGTGGTAAGTTAATTTTAAATTATTTTAGATTTGTTAAGAGTTTGTTGTTCTTTCCAGTGTCAGTGGAGTGAAGCTCCAATACGAAATCCCCGACTGTTGATTGACCGTAGTACTTGACGAATTTTTGGAAAGAACTTTCACTGGAGAGGCCAGTTTATCATAAGATTTTGTGTTGGACTAGGTCCGAAGGAGCTGTTTCGTCATCGGAATGCAGAAGACTCTTCAGAGGGTGTATTCTAGCCAACTTCCGAAACACCCTGACAGCTGGTGGAATTGCTGAGGCAAATTCTATATAGCCACATCGTAATCCAAGTTCATTTCCACGAATAATGTAATCGGGAACTCGCCGGACATCTACCTTATACTAAAGGCGGGACGTATATGGCTATGAAATGGTTGTAACCTTGGATAACCATATGGCTATGAATCTTGAAAATCTGTTGTTAAGTCCGGGGCCCAGTGGGTCCAACGCAAAACTTATTTTTACCAATACTTTTATGTTACTAGTTTTTCATGGTCATGCTACCATTGAAGCTATTAAATGTTAAGAGTTTGTTGTTCTTTCCAGTGTCAGTGGAGTGAAGCTCCAATACGAAATCCCCGACTGTTGATTGACCGTAGTACTTGACGAATTTTTGGAAAGAACTTTCACTGGAGAGGCCAGTTTATCATAAGATTTTGTGTTGGACTAGGTCCGAAGGAGCTGTTTCGTCATCGGAATGCAGAAGACTCTTCAGAGGGTGTATTCTAGCCAACTTCCGAAACACCCTCTGAAGAGTCTTCTGCATTCCGATGACGAAACAGCTCCTTCGGACCTAGTCCAACACAAAATCTTATGATAAACTGGCCTCTCCAGTGAAAGTTCTTTCCAAAAATTCGTCAAGTACTACGGTCAATCAACAGTCGGGGATTTCGTATTGGAGCTTCACTCCACTGACACTGGAAAGAACAACAAACTCTTAACATTTAATAGCTTCAATGGTAGCATGACCATGAAAAACTAGTAACATAAAAGTATTGGTAAAAATAAGTTTTGCGTTGGACCCACTGGGCCCCGGACTTAACAACAGATTTTCAAGATTCATAGCCATATGGTTATCCAAGGTTACAACCATTTCATAGCCATATACGTCCCGCCTTTAGTATAAGGTAGATGTCCGGCGAGTTCCCGATTACATTATTCGTGGAAATGAACTTGGATTACGGTGTGGCTATATAGAATTTGCCTCAGCAATTCCACCAGCTGTCAGGGTGTTTCGGAAGTTGGCTAGAATACACCCTCTGAAGAGTCTTCTGCATTCCGATGACGAAACAGCTCCTTCGGACCTAGTCCAACACAAAATCTTATGATAAACTGGCCTCTCCAGTGAAAGTTCTTTCCAAAAATTCGTCAAGTACTACGGTCAATCAACAGTCGGGGATTTCGTATTGGAGCTTCACTCCACTGACACTGGAAAGAACAACAAACTCTTAACATTTAATAGCTTCAATGGTAGCATGACCATGAAAAACTAGTAACATATTTTAGATTTAATTATTTAATATTTCAAATAACTTTGTGTTTAAAAAATTGAACTTTTAATAATTTTTGTAGAAGTCTTTCATTGATCTATGTTAACAGGTTTTACTTTATTTTTAGATTTTCAGGCATCATCGCACCCCAGAATTAAACAGGTTTCTGAATACTACTCTGTTGGCAGAATTTTTTAGTTTTGTAGCACGTGTGCTTAAACTTATAATTTTAAATTTCAGTGCTTTAGTAAAGTTTTGATTTTTTAAGTTTAAATACTATATACATATACTGCAATGAGCAAGTTTCATGTTAAATGCTCAATAATTTGCTGTGCATCCACAGTTAAAAAAAATCCGGAGAGAAGGTTTCTTGTCTTTCCCAAACGCGATTCCATGAAATGGAAGTCGTGGATTGAAGCATGTCATGAATCCACAACGGAAATTTTAAAGAAGAAAAAACCATATATTTGTAGTGCCTATTTTTCAGCATCTGATTTCGGAAAAAAAAACTGGACACTGGATGCCATTCCTTTTTTGCTTCTGACGACAAAAACTGATACTTATGGGTCACCACACTCTCGCTCACCTTCGCCACTTGTAAACACTTTTTTGATTACAAAAACTTATAAAAGAAAACGATATATAAGTACGGATTTAACTTTTGAGGATTTAAACTTATTACCGGTTTCTGTGAATAATAACAGAATTGCAGAGCCATCTGATAATAAGGACTTTTGCGACAGTTGTCTTAGTTTTCAAAAACTATTGGTTTATACCAGAAAAGAGTTTCTCAGTTAAGCTATGCATTGAAGAAAAAAGATATTTTAATCTCAAAATTAAGAAATGCATTTAAAAAAAAATTAAAAAATATATTTACGCAAGATTTTAAACCTGAAAAATAAAGAGCAAAATTATAAAATACCGACGAAACCCGGTTTGAAAATTGCGATGATCATTGAGCAAGAATCGAAAGCAGGTCCTAATTCCAAGACATTTGCTTCTATGTTGCTTCAAAGCGGTAGTACTTACTCTCTTGATGAGAAATGGGTTTCACAATCTCTATATTTTCGAAATACAGCCCTATATCTATTTATGGGTGATGTATTGGGATTTCGAATGCCCCATCCAAGTTCTATCCATAAATGGTCAATTAAAAAGAGTTTATCACCTGGATATAATGAAAACATTTTGGCCCAAATGAAAATCCAAGTTGATAAATTAGATAATAAAAGTAAGGAAGTTTTCTTGTTTTTGATGAAATGGCCATTAAAGAAAACTTAACATATAATGTTGTCCACGATCGAATTGATGGTTTTGTCGATTATGGAAATGGCAACCGAAAAAATGAGAAAGCGAAGCATGTATGTGTCTCTATGATTCGTGCTATATGTGGTAAATTTAAGCAAGTTTTGGGTTACGCAGTATGTGGTGCTTCTATTCCCTCCGAAACTCTGAAATATTATATTTACCAAAGTATAGATATTTGTTCTAATTTAGGCTTGAATGTAAAGTTAATAACTTGTGATCAGGGTTCTACAAATAGATCTCTTTACAAAAAGTTAGATATTACAATCGACAAAAATTATTTTGAATATTATGAGAAGAAAATATATTGTTAATTTGATGTGCCCCATCTTTTTAAATCAGTAAGAAATAATATGTTACACAAGGACCTTCAAACAGAAGATGGTATTGTTAGTATGGATGTTGTAAGAGAAGTGTTTAGTATGGAAAAAAATAATGTGACGAAATTGTGTCCCAAATTAACATAATGCACATTAACCCCACAAACTTCAAAAAAATGAGCGTCCGATTGGCAGTACAGGTTTTAAGTCACACTGTATCTGCTGCTGTCCTAACTTTAGCAACTCTTAACAAGTTTTCAGAAAAGGTGTCCCATAAAGCCACACCCGCCTCATATTGCAGTGCTTGAAAAGTATATCAAATTCTCATAACTGAAAAAATTTCTTATAATGTAAAACAACGGTTATGATATTTACAAATTATTTGCTCCCTATTTCTCTAAAAATCTTTCATTCTAGATAGCGTTCCCAGGTGTTTTGTGAAAGAATGCAATTGCAATTTATATTCAGTCAGTTATTCTGCGAGTTTACGTAGTGTAATGCAGTTCTTTAGTAATATGTACAGCTATTTTGAGAGATTGTTTTATTGGGCTTATTTAAGTAAGTAAAAAATTGCAATGAATACAATATAATATCAATGTTAGCGGTTTATTGTATTCACCTGCAAAGTAATTCTAAAAATGCCTAAAAAATAGAAAACTTATGGCTTGAAAAGTATATTTTTAAATTTTGTTTTTTCATTATTGTCATTATTTCACAAATCTGTAATGATACAAATGAAATAGAATCCATATTTTCATAAATATCAACCTTATAATTGAAATATTTTAGATTTATTTATTTATTTATCAAACAAGATATACCTAAATACAGATTCAATATTAACATAAATTAATTTAAAATTAATACAATATACTTTAACTTAATTTAACTTAATTTAGTTAGAATAGTATAAATTAATTAGAGGCACTGGTTGATGGGTTAAACTTGGGGAGGAGGAGCTGATAAAATCGAACGAAGTTTCTGTTTGTATGTTGTCTTGCTTATTGGAGGTGTGAAGTGTACGCTGAGATTGTTAAATGTTCTACAGCATCTATTGATGGGTTCATTTTGACCGTAATCAGTACGATGGGGATATTCCTTAAGAGGTTTTGAATGTCTCGTCAGCCTAACAGTATCATTAAGTCGAATTTTGTTTGTAAGGTGATCAACCTTAACATCACCATTCAAAACATCTAAGGTGAAGCAGGATGTTAGCATAGTTCTTCTAGAGCTAAGCGGTAGAAGATTTAACAATTGTAGTCTAACTGTGTAGTGTGGAAGGTTATCAAATTCTCTAGGGTCATACAAGTCCCTTAGAACAAAAAGAAGAAATTGCTTCTGGATTGACTCTATTCTGCTGCTATATATCTGGAAAAAGGGATCCCAAATAGGACATGCATATTCCAGGAGAGGGCGAACAAGGGAACAGAATAATGATTTAGTGACCCAAACATTTTTGAACTCTTTAGCCCTTCTTTTAATAAAACCTAGAAGTTTGTTGGCCTTTGAGATTATTCTGTTGTAGTGAGATTTAAAGCATAGTTTGTTATCAAGCAGCACGCCGAGGTCTTCAATATGCTCAACTCGATTTGAATCATTTCCACTTAGGGTATAGTTAAGGTGATAAGTGGATTCTTTACGTGTGAAGCTTATCACGTGACATTTACCGACATTAAGCTTTAGTTTATTTTGACTACACCATCCATCTAGTGCCAAGAGCTTGGATTACAGGAATACAGCATCCGCAGGGGAGCTAATGGAATAATATATTTTCAGATCATCGGCGTATAAAAGATGCGGAACACCTTCTAATACCTCTGAGAGTTTTGAAATGAAGATATTGAACAAAAGAGGTCCCAAATGACTTCCTTGGGGTACACCAGAGGACACTGATATTTCTTTGGAAATGAAGCCTTGGAACTTAACACATTGAGTTCTATTACTAAGATATGACTTAAGCCAGTCAAGTAAGGGTCCTGTTATACCGATCTTTTTTAACTTAGAGATGAGAATATTGTGATCTACTTGGTCGAAGGCTTTGCTGAAGTCAGTGTATATTGCGTCAATTTGGCGACCATTCTCCAGTGCGCAGAGTGTATCAGATACAAGAATCATTAGGTTAGTCGTGGTTGAGCGCCCTTTTCTGAAACCGTGCTGCTGGTCATTAAGAATGGGGTTGATGACATTAGTGAGTTTATCGCATATAATTTTTTCAAATAATTTCGGTATGGCTGATAGTATTGCAATACCTCGGTAGTTCTCAACGTTTCGTTTGTCACCATTCTTATGAATGGGCTGAGATGCGATAATTTCCAGGCCGAAGGGAAAATCCCTACTGACAGTGACTTGTTGAATAGAAAGTGTAGAGGTGTTGAAAGTTGAATGGCACACTTTGATAGAAATAAGGAAGGAATAAGATCTGGGCCAGGACCTTTTTTGACGTCGATATTAGTAAGGGCATCAAACACCTCCTCTGCGGATAATTCAATATTGTCAGCAAGTGAAGAGACCGAATCGTCAGGATCGCTGACGGTTGATTCCGACTGGGGACTAGTGATAGACACACACTTTTAAATGATTTTTCAATAAGAGCGCTCCAACGATTGTTTAGATAGATTTAGATTTGGATAATTTGCAAACGCTGTTCAAGTGTGTATCGGTCCACGATGAAATGTATACTAATGAAGTTTATAAATGTAAGGAGAATGAAAAAAAATATGGCGTCGTTCGCCGTCCCTATTAGAAAAAAGTTGGAGCGCACCTATTGAAAAACCCTTTTAAAATTAAATAGTCTGCACACGCACGTTTCTTTGAAATTAAATCGTAAGGCAAGGGGTTAAAGGTCTTATTTTAACAATTGATTCCATATTATCTGTATCTGCTGACTTATTTCAAAGATATGATGATCTATTTTATTTCTATTTTTCAAAAGTTAACCAAGATCCTTTGGAAAACTTTTTTTCCCATATACGTGCACGTAATGCGAATAAAAGAAACCCAAGTGTTTATGAGTTGAAGTGTTTATGAGTTCCATAAAACTTATATTTTCTTCGAAATACGCGAATTGCGAAAAAGATGATGACGAGATTTTAGATATCGACTGGTCATCAATTCTTCAGGATCCTAATTCTGGCAATCAAAGTTCTCAATCTACTATAATCAATGGCTATGAAGAAACTGAAATGGAGGAAGAAACCCTAAACGAAGTTGACGATGTTGATCACCAAGCAGGCCCGTGCGCAGGCATGTATGATGGGGGGGGGGGGGGGGGTTTATCATGTTCCCCCATACTAAATGTGATGACCTAAAGAAAAAAAAAAAAAAAGGTCCTCAGTTCCCTGAAAATAGGCCAATGGGGGGGGGGGGGGGGGGGGGGTTTGACCCCCCCCCCCCCCCCCGTGCGCACGGGCCTGTCACCAAGTACTTTCGGAAGAGGAAATAGAAATACCAATTGACAATATATCTTCTAGATATTTTGCGGGATACTGTTGTTATAAATTAATGAAACAAATTGGAAATCCTTGCGAAAATTGTTTTCGGACTATGGTAAGACCGCGTAATGAATCCTTAGTGACAGCTTCTGAACTATTTCTTAAATTTAAAAATTTCAATGATGGAACAGATCTTGGAAAGCTTGTTCCTCCAACAGACAATTTCTTTGAAATTTGCTTATTACAAATTGATGTTTTTAAACGTCTTTTTAGTACCAAACCTGAAGTAGATAAGATTAAATCAGTAATTGTGGATAAGTGTGTCTAATTCACAAATAAAAAATGTCCCATTTGGTTCAATGAAACCGACTGCTACGAGCATCGCATTCAGTGTTTAAACTTTATGATACTAGTCCTTATTAGAAAGCATTGCAAATGGGAAGGTGATCAACTAAATTTGAGGAAAACGGATACTAACCGAAACCAAAAACTAAGGCAGCATTTCTACTTTTGTAGTAAAAATGTTACTTTTGCAACAAGATTTCGGCAACACTGCATACCAATCGTACGACACTCGATCTGAAACACACACATTGACGATGTTAAGAGGTTTGTATACATATTTGTACATAGCTGGCGCGTAACCGGATTTTTCGTAGAGTAGCGCAACAACACGATCATGAAATTCGACCAATTTAAGAACCATAAAAACAAAGTTTCATTCATTCATAAAATTATGTGTAACGAATTCGTAGAAGTTTTCATATAATTCGGTTAAATTTGACGATCGTATTGTATTTTAAGGGACGAGCCTGTACCAAATATACAATATGGTCAGTACATAATTCGATTATCGAGCTTACAGTTTGAAGCTTCCAGGGTTCGTGCATTAGATAAAATTCTATTGCAAATGCTTACTTCGTCATCTTCAATGTAGAGGGACGACAAATTTGGGCATATCACAAGATTTCTTATGTCGATTCGTCATCTGGTATTGTCTGTGACTATAGCAAGGATAGCGGAAAAAATTCGATCCTGCATTCTCGCAAGTAATCTCTTCCTAGTTCTCTTATATGTATAGCTCCGGTGATCTTACTGTTGGCAGATGCGAGAGACATAACCGCCTGGAGTGCCGTCAGCTGACTACATATTATGCGTACTATTAGGAGGCGAAGCGTACAGTATGCCATTTCCATCGACATGTGCGATATACGGCCATCAACAAAAACAGAGTAGCTACCGACTTCTGAATTTTTTGATTTCCCAACCAATTGTTAAACGAATTTGCCACATACTCGAAGAAAGTTTGGCTTTTCATCCATCTCGATTCTAAGCGTCCGAGCACCTAACCTACTGGCGGCATGCTTCATACAACTTCTCTTGGTGGACGTGCATAGATAAAAACTACAATTGGGGGTGCTATATCTCCATTGGCTGTGAAACTAATAACATGGTCAGGGCTTTTTTTATTACCCATATTTAACTTGGTAATTATTTCTCCATCCTTTTGGAGCAATAATTTTACCAATTTTCACCATAGGTACATTGAAAACCCAGTTTCGTCACCGTTTAAAACTCGCCGTGAATCGAAAAGTATTTCCATGTGTCCGAGCTCAGATAGGTATGCTTCTAGGATTTTGAACCACTCACAAAGTTCTTTTCGGTGACAATACTTTTAGAAATTAATTCTGGAATACGGGAAGAAAAGTAGTCTGGGTGGCTTAGTGGCTAGAGCACTTGCCTTCGGTGCACCTGGTACCAGGTTCGAATCTGCTTGGTGGCAAGTAATTTTCGAAAATGGGATTGGGTGCCGGACTACCAGTTCACTCAGCTGTAAATGAGTACCTGAGTTAAAATCGGGGTAATAATCACGGACGAGCGTGTAGCTGACCACTTCACCTCCTAGTGTTCCGTTGGTCTCGCAATGAAGTAACTCTAGCATTACTTCAAGGCCTAGGCCCGATTTGGGCTGTTGCGCCATTGATTATTATTTTATTATTATTATACGGGAAGAAAGAATTGGATTTTCTTGTTTATCTTCTTTCATAATTTTGTGCATGGTGTTTTGAAGCTCTTATTACAGGCCCGTGCACACAGGGGGGGGGGGGGGGGGGATGAACCCCAATTGGCCTATTTTCATCGGGAAGTGAGGACACTTTTTTTTTAGGTCATCACATTCAGTATGATGGGAACTTGATAAGCCCCCTTACTTCTTACTTTAATCTTACTTTAATGAAAACCCACATCTGGCCAGGGAAATGCACCAATATCGTTCTGCGCCCATTTTCGGCATCCTTCCGAAACCTTTTCTAGTACATGATCCTGGAGTGTTGATCTAGGTACTTTAAATTTATTTCAGCCTTTCGAATACTTAGATTTTTATTTCTATGTGCAGAAATAGTACTTTTCATGCTATTTGCATCATATTGATGGATTGGACGTTTTATAAGCTTTGATATTTTTATCGAGATTTGCTAAAATAGTCAAAAAATGAATGCTCTAAATTAATTCATATCTCAGGAACGGCTAAGTTGAAACTTAGTATTTATATGTAGATGTGTTACTAGAATAATTAAAACTAAAAAAAATTTATCAACAGTCTGGGCGCAACTTGATTATTTTATGGGTTGAAGTCCGAAACGTGCCTAATAATTGATAAAATTGATTTATTTATTTTTATTTGTTTCATTTCGATTTTTTTTTTTAGTTATTAAAAATACAAATTCGTAAGAAAGTTATTGTTTTGAAATATCTATATCTATATATACATATGTGTATTCTCTATACCGAGAGTAGAACGTCATTCATTCATTTAAATTTGTAATGCTTGCAAGAACATTGAACAGTGCCCGTTAATTAAAATGCTTCACTTTGCGACAATAACAAAATTTAAATAAATACTTGTACAACTCTCTTACTGCCTCAATATTATGATGTGGAACATGTTATCAAAGGAAATATTGCAGTCACACCAGCGAAAATCATGCATAAGATGTATTTAACAACCATAGCTAATGAACACGTACTTACATATTTATGTTTGTATTCATTTATATGTGCAAATATCATAACGATACTTAGACTGATTAGAGATAAAAATATTTATTTTTAAATGATAATACCACAAACAAAACACAATATTTGGGCGTGTATTAACGGATTGTATACCAATGAGTAATTGCTTTTACATCAGGTTGCTTGTTAAGCATATTCACAAACGAATTTGGGACTGTATAAAGGCAAGATAGAGTCGCATTTTTATAGGTAATAATTACCTCGGTATCGCCCGTGTTAAAAGGAAAAATACGTAGATCAAATAATTTCGAAAAAACCTTTTATTGTAATAAGTACAGTCCAGCCCGATTGCAGAGTATTTATTATTATTTTGACAGATAAAACTTCTCACCGTCCATCAGTTGCTCTGTTAAGCCCCCCATAGACACGCGAGCATGTCTGCGTAAGCTACTTATATTGGATGGTTATTTCATAAATAAAAATAACTTTGTACAATATCATTAAATTATTTATTTTAATAAAATACCACGTCCGAGTTCTGATCGTGGTGAAATCCAAAAAAAGGGAAAAATTAATAATCTAAATTTACTTGAAGTTGGCTGCAACGAACTTTACTACAGTGACAATAAATTTCTTTAGCTCAGTGGTTTATTTACAGCGACTACACTACTATCTGCGTTGATCTAAACCGCAGCATTCTTCTGGTGTTAACTGGGAATTTTCTTACGAAATATTTCAACGCCAGACTTGGGATATTGAATTCGGATGTGCTTTGCTGGTACATACTCCTAGTTCCAGCATTATTTTGTAAGTACAGTTCTATCGATACTGTCGTATGCATGATTAAGAAGAACACAAACCATGTTTCCGTTGAATTTTTCCGTTAATTTATTGAAATCGGTGTCTTCAAAATATATATGGCATCTGGATATAAGACATTACCTATTGTTTTTGATATCTTATGACACGATTGTCCTTCTTATTTAATTATAACAATAATTTAAATTCACTTTAAGGCTCCATGTGCACGTTAAATACGATTTTGATGGTTTATGACTGTTTTATTGCTAATATTTCACGTTAATGGCAACAAAAAAACAAAATAAAATTACACCACTTTATTAGCTGGTATGTAAACTAGGTCATCCATAGAGAAAAAATTCAAAACTATATTTGGAAAAAAAATCCTATTAGAACAACAACCCTTGAACATTTTTTAAAATGCGTAAATTTGCATATTACCTATTTTTTGAATTATTAACATGTCATTTTCATTAATATAATGCTAGAAAAAATCTTAAAGGTCTTCCATTGATCAAATTTTAAAAATTTTCACTTTTGTTAATAATATATGAAATCAAACTGAAGCAATATTTCACAATTTTCATGGCAAGAATTGCATAAGAAGACCGAATTTCATTGAAAAGTATCATAGATAGTATAATTAATTGGTATTTCTAGAAGATAAATCAATGAAAAAATTATTGATTTTTAATAGTTATGCGTTTCAAATAATTTGAAAACCTTTAACACTATTTTTTTCTGTAAAATCAAAATTAGTTCGCTGATAGACAGCGAACGATGCAGATGTATTGGAATTTCAATAGAGCTTTGATAGTGGACCCATTTGCAAAAAAATTACTGATATGGGTGAAGGGGTGTGGGAGTGGAGGGGGAAATAATGCGTCCGAAACGCAAAAATGCCGAGATCGACACATTCTAAAATCCAAATCTCCTAAACCGTTAATGGCAAGCAATTAAAACTTAACGAATATCTGTAGTTATACTAGGAGAGTAGATTGAAACAAAATTTTTGGGTGGGGTAGTGGCGTACGGTGGTGGGGGTAGTGGCGTACTGGGCTGGGGGTGAAAAACTTTAGATTACGATATCTCACAAACCAATTGGACCACAAAAACAAAATTCGGTTTGAGTATAAAGCTTGATAAATAAAGATTGCTCAAAGTAAAATCTTTAAAGGGGGTGGAGGAGCACGGAAGTGGAGGGGACTAGAATTTTTCAAAAATAACACGTTTCATATCTCAATAACAGAGTAAGGTAGATGCTTCAAATTTTTACCAGAAGTAGACCTAATAGAACCCTAGAAGGGAAAAAATTTTTGAGGGTGTGGGTATATTCTATTTCGGAAAAAAAAGTGACCCGTTTCTGCCCTCAAATTTTTTCTAGCAGTTCCGCCGTTCTGTTGTGGAAAAAAATTTAACCTGCTAGAAAAAGGGGTTTGAGTCCGTGGTTAAAATTGCCCTGAAAACTCGCATTTCTTGCCCCGAAAATTTCGGCGGTGCAACTCAGTTAACCTCAAATGTCCGACAACATAAGAAAAAAATATCCTATGACAACAGCGGCAACCGATTTAAAAGCATAAATTAAACTGTCAAACGGGTCATACGGCAATTAGAAATTATACATGTCATTCAATTTTGGGGGTGTGGGTGTAGAGGGTGAGGGTGAGGGTGGGGAAGGGTGAGAAGGAAAAAGTTCCGATGTTTATATCTAAAGAACCTATAGTGATAGAGAGCTCAAACTTGGAAATTAGATAGACCTATAGTAGTGGCATGTCTTTTCTGCAAAAAAATGTGACCCGTTTCTGCCCTCAATTTTTGTTCTAGCAGTTCCGCTGTTCTATTCTCAAATTTTTTTTGACCTGCTAGAAAAAGGGGTTTGAGTCCGTGGCTAAAATTGACCTGAAAACTCGCATTTCTTGCCCCGAAAATTTCGGCGGTGCAACTTCTTTAACCTCAAATGTGCGTAAGAAACGATGAAAATAAGAAAAAAAATATCCTACGACAACAGCGGCAAACGATTTAAAAGCATAAATTAAAATGTCCAACGGGTCATACGGTAATTAGAAATCATACGGAGTGTAGTGAAAATTTATTTCAATTTTAATAATAGCTTTTTGACCTGAAAGCGTTCTATTGTAAATTGACCTGTCGGACGGAACTGTCAAAAAAGAGGGCAGAACTGCAATAATTTTGCATCTTTACAGGTCACATTTTTTTTTGAGAAAAGAAATCACCATAAGAAACATTAGGCCTGGAGGAAATTTATGAGTTCCATGTGGAACTTTACATTTCTTGATAACAAAACAATTTCGTCAGTTACAAAATTAAGACAAATTCAATGCGATAGATTTAAGAATCATTTGGCCTGGAGAGAATTTATGAAATCCGTAAGGGACATTTATCTTTATGCTTATAAATCTAGATTAACAGGTTATAATATAATAAATCATAGGTCCGAAAGGGACTTTACATTTATCTTTATGCTGACAGATTTGTAATCTGTAGCTCAGTTCTGTAACTTATGAATGAGAAATTTCTCACCAAAAAGTCAAAATGAGGACGAATTAATGCAGTTTTCTCTCTGTATTCTCACCAAATGGTGAGAATCGACAAAGGTGCGGTCTTTTGTGTGATGAGCAGAAATGAGCGTAGAAATATAATATGAAATAAAAAAAATCAATTATCTAATATATAAAATAAAGTCGCATAAATGGTCCGTATGGAAATCTACACCTGTGAACCGTTCCCTCCCAAATTTTGCATGGACATTATCGAGACTACCGGACATTTCGAGAACTTAATTATATATTCCCGAAATTAGTGAGTCGCGAGAACAATTAGCAACAATTTCATTCAAATTTGACTGCATTACACCCGAAACCATACCAATCTAATGCAATGAAAGGTATACAGTACAGTTTCCAACATAACACCGACAATTATGTTTCCAAGTGAATAGCTCCAGCCACTACGTGGAAAGTACTATGCAAATTAGACAAACCAATCTATTCCGAAACTTCAGATAATTGGCGAAGAGTTTCAACATTAAAAAACAATAATCTTAGCCTAGATAACAAGAGTCAAGTCTCAAGTCATTCTTCGGAACAGTCTGCTAGAGTGCGAAAAAGTAAGTTGAATAGAAGTCCATAATTGCGAGTTGGCGATAATTTGCTAAGGGAGATAAGCCAAGCTCGAGATACAGAAGGCCAACTAGAGATATGAGCTCTTTGTATGGTTGGTCTAAGTTTCAAAAACCGTACAAAATTCGGAATGCACTGTAGCAGCGATAGTAGGCCTGCGAGCACAATCTCGGCTTGAGCGCGCATAGAAATAGGAGAGAAAGATTTATAATAAAAGTCAAGGTCTAATTTAGACGGCGATTTTTTTACATGTTACAGTCTATGGACTCACCTCTGCTCGCTGTATGATGTCGAATGCTTGCTGCCAGTGTTTACAAAAACTATCATAACAAGCCCGCGGATCGCATTCGGTTGCAGCATCGATAGGACGGTGTCGTGCTCCATTCGAATTTCCGGCTGAGCCTCCACTACGTGTAAGACTCTGCCGTAAGGGACTTGTACGCAGCCAACTCATCTTGTGTCGGTACTTCTGGACTGGACTACTGCTGATGCTGGTGTTGTTGGGCTGCCTTCGCAACTGGCATGCCCCAAAGAATGTTGCACTCTTCGGTTTAAGGTTTTTTTTAATTGCTTTCACAACACTTTAAATTGGCGACTACTGACAAGGGCGGGATTAGCAGCCCCCGGATTTTATGTGGACGGGTAAAAAACTTGTTTCGCGGCTAAGGCGCCCTCAATTCGACACTGCGAGCGGTTGGCCCAGTTTTTATTACGTCGACAACACAATTCACAAAAAATTTGAATAATAATCGCACTAAAGACTTTAATTTCACTTCATATATTTTACACGGCCCAAGACGACTTGTTCGCTGTCGGAGCTCCCCATTTCGGGGAACTTTTACTTTATTTTTATCGCTCGACGCGAGAAACCTAGTCACTTTTGCGTGACAGCTTTTTTTCTTGCCCGTCTTTTACACTTCGCTGAGGGTCGATTTGTTGGATTGTTCCGTTACATATTTCGGCAGATTACACTTTTTGGGAGCACTGGCGTTTGAAACAGCAACGAGACACGTTTAAGGAAATTTTCAAAGCATTAATTTAGGGAGGACGGGCTCAATGTCTGGCAAAAAGACGAGCAACAAAAAAATATTCGCGTGATGATTTCGGATTCCCCTTCTATTCTGACTTTTTGCAAAGCCGCCCCTCCACCTACGTTCTTTGATATATGTCATCTTGTTTACGTCACTGTCCTATAAAAATTTTATGGTTCTACCACAATAATTACCTTTTCACCGAGCTAAGAACTTAAAACTTGATTCAGTAAATGGAGAAATAAAAAATTTCACTAAATCTACCGCAATTTGTTTTATTTTTTTACACTAAATCGATAAAATAGAAAAAATCAGTTTTCGACATGGTACTGCTGTTCGTACCGTTCTACCGCAACCCTGCAACCTTCTTCTGAACAGCTTCCAATTTGCCCGGCCATCATTCAACCCAAACAAAGCGAATTCTTTGACAAGTCGATTGATTTCGCCGCGCTATTTTCATCGCTTTTCAAACAACTTTTCTCAATTTTCATCCATTTCAAATCGAATTCAAAATGTTGGTGGAAAAATGTCGATAATTGCAGAAAATGCTGCCTACAATTTGCCACCGAATGTGCAAGGAAAGTCACGCGGGAGTTTAGAATTGACAATTTTGGACGTTAACTGCTCCTCGCCCTGTTCCTCATCGAGTTCCAGCAGCAACGCGAAAGGGCGGAATCCCATAAATTTCATCGGCAGTGGCGGCTTTACAATAAAATTCATCTGGTGGGGCCAAAACTATGCGAACGGAGCAGTTGCACGGTACAATAGCGCGCAGAAACCTACGAAAGAGTCGTCGCCAGCAAGTCCGCACGTAGTGTACTCGATTAAAACCAACAGCAAACTTTTTCAAAACTACCTGATCAATTGCGAGCCAATCGAATTGAAATTGACCGCGAGCACATCGAATCTTCAGGTCGGCACGGCTTACGTGAAAATCTCAAAGACTTTAGTCGACAAGTGTACAGAGGGCGAGCTCGAAGAAAACCACGCCGTAAAGATCTTCAGCCCACGGAACACAACCATTGGTGAGATCAAACTAAAATTGAAAATGTTATTCAGCAGCCGAAACTTGGACAGTGTACGATTATCCCAGCCCGACCAGCCGATAAAGCCCTCACGCGACGATCACGACCTTAATCTACCCACCGTCCTGGATACTACTCGTAGCTATAAAAGCTTCAAATCGGAGTACAGCAGCGTATCGAAACAAGCACAACGGAAATCCGGTCGGCCGACCAGTACAACAACACTTAGTTCACATGTTCTGGACTATTTGACCGGTCGGGAAATGTCCCGTGACGAACAGAGTCGTGCACTAGAAGAAATCCAGAACACTTCACCACTCGAAAGCGTCATAACCGAGCTAACAAACCGCTTGAATATTCCCTCGCGGGATATCTACAATCGTATCGATTCGCTTCGCCTGACCGTCCGATCCATTACTCTTCTGCCTGCCGGGCTCCGCGAACTGGATACACCGCAACTCGACACCACCTCGTTTTCAATCGAGAGCCGAATTTCACCAAATCTGGTCAACAATATTCAAGCCAAATACGACTACGACGTAATTCGGTTCTACTCGGAACATGTCGACGTCCACGATAAAAGTAAGTCCTGTGCAGCTCTCTTTTTCCGTTCTCGTTTCACGCTTTTTGACTATTGCAGGAGTTGATTTTAATCGCGACACAATACGATCTATTAAAATTACGCCGTACGTTGAAAACGCGTTTCTGCAGTTTACGATTTGGTCGCGGAAGTTCGGTTCGAAGTATTCGCGTTGTCTTGGTACCGCAAAATTTCAATTTGCGAGCCTTTTCGCGTCAGCTGAACTGGAAGAAGTAAAAAAGCTAACGATACGATCTTGTACCGATAAAATTCAAGTGGGTTATGCCATCGTTAAGGTCACGCTGGGCACAAAAGGTGTGCACTTTGGATCGGATTTCATGAGTAAGTTTTTTTTTTCGATTTTCGCATTGAAATTGCTAATGATTTTTTAATGAGATTTAACACAGTTCCCTTACCTGAAACCTGTTTAGTTCAGACGGTGATAAATTGATGGCTTTTTGTTGATTATTTTCACTTGGCTCATTTGATAAAAAAAAACCATGAAAATCATCCTGAACAAATTTACTGTTAAATCTACAAAAAGTATAAGAACTATATTAACGGGATTGCAATTTTTTACCAAGTGAAGCTAAATTTTAATGTTTAAACACCACACAAAATCGTTGCTTTGAATATGTCCATTAAGGTCATTAAAAGAAAACCTTCACTGGAAAGGCCAGTTTAAAAATTGTCTCATCTGGTAAAATTTGCTAAGGGGGGGGGGGGGGGGGGAGGGGGTGTCGATACTGGCACTGGCATCCATAAATTTTTCTCACAGCCATCTGTAGCGCTGAATTGCCATTGCCTCACAGCAGTACATAATGTGCCTTCTTTTGTCAGAATCTGCACAGGACAACAATTATGATTCCTATTCTTTTAAATTGATCCCTGAAGCGCGAATGGGCCGTAAACATTCCGGTTAGCACCCGTACTTTGTTTCTATGCAACAGTAAAAACTGCTCGCTTCTTTTTAGTTAAGTAATCCGGTGTGAATTTCTTGATCTGTCGGAGTATGGACAGTGGCCCAGTTATGGCACGTAATTTGTTCCTCCCAGACCCCATGTCTATCTCGATGAATCAGGTAGATATTCCACAGCAAGGCATTGTTTCTGTCGGGTGAACAGCGAGTCCATCTCTAGCAATTCTGTTTATTTTTCATTGCTCTCTACGCCCTCATGAGTCATGACTGCGAGTGCAATCAAGGTTTTTAGCGCTGCCAACTATCTGTGACAATCATTCTATTCTAATTTGAATAACCCCTTTCGACGTTTTTTTTGTATGGACGTGGATATAGATTTTGGAGTTAAACGGTTTATCGGATCAATATCTTTTTAACATATGGTCCACAGGCATACCTGTTATGTTAACGCATAGCAATTTTTGGTGTTTATCCAGTGTGTTCGTGGCGCTTAATGGTTGTGTTCTTTGCCGTGTCGGTCCATAAGCGCAATATCTCACCGGGATGCCATAGCTACGTCGCCGTCTTTATGGCCACGCTACTCGCGACGTAGCTATGGCATCCCGGTGAGATAGTGCCCTAAAGCTTTTTTGGGTTTCAAGTCTCAGGTTTTGCCTACGACTTATCTAAGAGTACAACAGTAGTGATTTTCTTTGACACTTCTTCTAAATGCTTGTTCCCTAGGAGCTGATCCAGTGTTTGTTTTACTACTATTGAGGGTAAATTTTCGTATCGTACATCATAAGGCAATCTCATCGAGCTCAGGTATCTCTTTCGTGAAAATTATGAAAAAATAATTTTCCAAAGCGCTTTTTTTAAAGTGTTCTTCCAAAACGCTGTTTTTCTCGTTGCAGCTTTCCTCTCGTTGTCGTTTTTTTTTTTTCGTTGCCAATTTTTTCTCATTGCAAATTAGTTTTTCTCGGTCCTATATATACTTTACGTTATTTCAATTGCTTTCTTCTTTTCGATCTTTTCATTCTGTCGGCTGACTATGCTGCTGATGCTGAGCATTAGAAATACAACCAACAACAAAATGCGGTCTTGTGTTTGTTTCGCCGGGAGAGTAGTGTGATGATGGATATACAACGTATATTCGACGTCATAATACTACTTGCCCGATAACACAAAAATGCAGGTGTGTATCACTCTACGCCGTTTGATGGGGATACGGCTGTCTCGTCCATTATTGGTATCGTTGTCAACAGGCGCGAACTCAGGGGGGTTTTGGGGATTCGAAAATCAGCTATTTTAAAGCTTTTCGATTTTTCACTCACCTCTAATAATATCATTCTCCCTGATGAGCAGTTCCTTTTTGACAACAGCCCAATTGGTTCGTTTTTTAGGTTTCAAGAGTGCTTTATTTACGCCAATATATTAAATCTAACAATTTTCTCTTAATTTCTAAAGCTAAAATCAACTTATATCTAATACTTCTTAATGGCCTCAAGTGGGCACACTCTAAGATATAAATGGTATCGGGAATTTTTGGGTGGATCAGATTCTCTTTATTGAACTACAATTCTAATACAATTCTTATTACTACAGTGCCCGAAATTGTTATGTAACCACCTGTATTATTGATTAAATTTATATATTGTTTTGTCTAGAGAAATAATATTGAAAAGAAAAAATAAAGTAACTCATGTCTTAATATTAAATAGCATTTAAAGCTCATTTTTAAATGTTAATATATTTCTTTTAATATAAACAAAATAATAATTCAAATTTAGAACGAAATTGGCATGCATGCTTGGCATGTTCTGCGTACATCCAAGGAGGTAGTGATGGGCTGTAACTTCGGGGGAGGCAGCGTTATGATTTGGTCAGCCTTTAATGTCCACGGAAAGGCCCCAATATGCTGGATATCATCAAAAATGAACTTCCTAAGCTACACTGATCTTCTGGAAAACGTGTTAATCGATTTTTCTGAGAGTTTGGCGACTGAAGATTTCATCTACCAGCAGGATAATGCAGCCATACACAGGTCGGCTCATACCATGGAATGGTTTCGATCAAAAAATATTCAAGTTTTGGACTGGCCTGCCAGATCTCCTGATCTGAATCCGATCGAAAACTTGTGGCGTGTGCTAGCACGTAAAGTTTATTGCAATGGAAGGCAAATATCTGAACTCAAAACATCAACAATAAAAGCTTGGGCGGAAATACCGAACTCTACATTGGAAACGTTTTAAATAGAATGGTTACATATCATTCTAAATTTGAATTATTATTTTGTTTATATCAAAAGAAATATATTAACATTTAAAATGAGCTTTAAATGCTATTTAATATTAAGAAATGAGTTACTTTATTTTTTCTTTTCAATATTATTCCTCTAGACACAACAATATATAAATTTAATCAATAATAGATGGGGGTTACATAGCAATTTTGGGCACTGTAGAATACCCACGAGATCCGTACGGAGTTCTTCCAACTACGTTCGATGTCCCCCGGAAATCTTGAGTATTTGCACTAATTGGGAAAAATCTGGCAAGAAAAAACCCAATATTATATAACGATCCTACTTACTCTACTTAAGACTATTTACAATTATATTTATGTTGTGTTTAGTAACACGCGGTTAGTCCCGATAGGAGGTGGGACCTGAAAGAGGTCGATACCGACGTAGTCAAGGCATTTCCTTGGCCTTGTCCAGCGAACAGCGTCTGACTGTATGGTGGATCAACTCCTTTTGCGTTGTGGTCAACGCATGCTCGTGGTCTTGTCCTACGAGCAGCGCCTGTTTGTTTTTCGGAGAAGATGTATTATTTTACTCATGGCACCTAAGTGCCGATGTGTAAAGTATGCCTGGCTAGTCTATGGCACCTAAGGGTACCAAAGTGGAAGGACTAGCCAGGTTTGTGTTAAATTTTCCTGAAAAAATAATGTTATTAAATGTTGTGTCTTCTCACCTGTAGAAAAATGAAAAGACTTTTTGGTTAATGCTGAATTATAAAGTGTATTGATTCGATGGTTTAAGAATACTGCGAGCTTATTACTAATTACACCTGAACTTATATATTAAAAAAGTGCTGACTGACACGGAATTGAGTATTGTGTTCCACTTTGGGAAAACACTCAATTCTATGTCACCCGGCCAATATTGACGAGATCCGGATGTAGGTCTTGGCCTCGGCCACATATTGCATATCGAGGCATGAAGCTCCAAACAATCGTATTTTGTTTTTAACTTCAACCTCGATCAAGCAATATGAACCGGCGCTTAAGTCAAAATCCGCAAGTCTGCAATATTTCTTAGTACTACTTAATACTACCGGCATTCCCAGTAGGTCAGTAAACAAACCAAGCTATTTACGTTTCGTTTGAATTATGAAACTGACCTACCGGCAATAGAGATATGAGGCGAAATCCAAGCTTCTGGGTTAGATAAGGGAATGTGCTGCTACAGTCCTAGGCACAACACTTACAACTAACTTAAGACTAGATTTTGAGCCGAACTCTCCGCCACCGGGGCCAGCAACATCGTGCTCCGCTATTCGAGAATAGCAAAGCAGAAGCCACCGTTCCCGGCCCGGACCTAATTGGTTCGTATTGCCGAGTACATTACACAGGAATTTAACAAAAATTTAAGCAGAATCGATACCTCAGAGCCGCTATGAGTGCACCACCAAACGTCAGGAACTCTCAGCTACACAAGGAAGCGAAGACCTTCTCACAGGCTTTATAAAAGCTTATTTTGTGCGAGGATACATTCATTATACATCTTAAGTCCTTATTCGATTCCTATATCATCCCTTATGGAACATAGGACAGTAGTAGCGTTCACCTTCGAGTAGCATTTATTTTACGTCAAACACTGATGGGTCCCGCAGGTTTCAAGTGTACGTCCTCGAGTGTTTTTGACCAGCGTGCTTGTGAGAGAATACTGCATCACCGAGTTGACTATTTTAATTATGACCCATTAATATATTCTGCGATTTGCAGCAATAATAAATGACAACAATTTAAACGAATGCACCATCGAAAGGGAAAGAACATCTCCTAGTTTCTGTGATTGCGAAAATATGATTCCGCGCTTAGGCAAAGTACAAATGCCACTAAGAAATTTCAATAATAACGAGACAAACAATACGAATTCGACGAAAAGTAATAGCACAAGCTTATCGAAAAATATAGATGAAAAAATGTCTGAAATTACACAAAAACATAACTCGGTTGATGAAAATGATACTGGAAGCTACAGGAAAGAAAAGGAGAAAATGCATTCAATAGAAACAGATAAGAAGGAAGAGCCGCAAAGCCAACGACTTTTGCAAGGTCTCCTCTACGTCGGCTCCATACGTAATGTCCGTGAATTGAAGAACGGCGGTTACTTTCTCGTCTGTCGCGCTTTTTGGAAAGAAGATGCAACTTCAACGGAATTCTGCCAAAATAACAATTTCAATTTTTTCGAGGTCTGTAGTAAGTTTGTATTTTAATTTGAAATAATATTTCTAGAGTTAGTCGTCTGTTGTAGATATTTCCCGTAATTAACAACGAAATGTTCCTGGAAAGAACACGAAATAATCACCTGATTCTAGAACTATGGCAAAAGTTTACCGACACAACGGAACAATTGGTCGGAATTGTTAAACTTCCATTGCATCAATTTTTCATTGCATTCCGGGACAACGTTATAACGAATCATTTGTGTCAGGCCCGGGTAAGTTTTTTTATTTGATTTATTCTTGATTTTAATAATTTTGTTTTTTGTAGCTGCCCGTTATTTCCATAGACGGTTGGGTGTCGATTACTAGTCCTCTAACAGGCGAAGCATGTGGTCAGTTACAAACGTTGCTCGCAATTGGAACCGAAGAGCAGCTGGAATACTTGAAAGTCAGTCGTGGACTAACTATGAATCGAGTCTGTGAGAATATTTACTTAAATACTACCGACTTTCAAATACCTGTACCCCAATCAGTGCCAGTTCAGAAAACGGAGAGATCTTTGTCTAGTTGTGACGCCGAAAGTCAAACAACTTTCGAAGAAAGTCAAGAAAATGCAACTGCTTCAGCAAGACGTGAACGACTCTCGGATTTATTAGGTTGTTTCATTGATAATTTAGCTCAAAGACTTCCCACAGATCGTGCACAAGTGAAAGAAACAGTTTCTGATTCAACATCAGTCTGTCCCAATCAAGGAGCTGCGGGACCGCAAATACGTAAAACATCGGATCTACTCGATGCACTGCAAAAGGCCCTCGTCACGCCGCCAGTAAATGCAACTCCAGCCGCAACAAGTGCAATTAATATGAATTTGTTCAAGGCTCCTGCACCTGTAGAGCAGAGTCCTAAAAATTCGAGTTTTGTTAAAATCCTGCTAGAGATTGAGAGCGCACTACATTTGCCCAGAAATCCCGTAAAACTGGGAAACAAAAAAATCGTAAAGAGAAACAACAATACAGGCAAATGCAAACAGTCGCGTTTTACTGTCGACGAAGAGCCTAGTCCTTATGTTACGTTTCAGGCCGAGGAAGGTTGCGGTCAAATGGTGAAGTCTCATGAAGGAATGGTCTACGCGACGAATGTTGTCGAACGGAGTTGCAATCCGGTTTGGAACAAACGATTTGAAATTTTCGTTGCAGCTGACCTAATGACAAATGTTCGTATGATAAAAACTTAACCTTTTCTTATTATCCTCCAAAATTGCTAATTTTTTATTAATTTCAACAGGATGAAAAACGGTTCATACTGAAAGTATGGCGAAAGACGGCAACTGACTTACCACAGTGCCGACTACTACCGACTCCAATTGAGGATGTAATTGTTGGATTTGCTGCTATCGATTTAAACGTACTGCTAGCTCGGATGCCATGCATAGCGGGATGGTTTAATATTGTAGACTTCAACGGACGTATTAATGGTCAAATAAAAGTTAATGTGCGACCGTTAGAGGATGTTATGAAATTCAAAGAGCCTTCAGTGTCTAAGACTAGTCCAGCGGACTTAATAAACGCTCCGCATAATATCAAGCCACCTGCAACCGGAATTGATCTGAACAACACAACATTGAGTCGTGCAATAAAACGGAAATTCACGGAATTGGAAGAAATAACAGAACGGTTAAGAGCACGACTATTGGATGTAACCGGAGAAGTGGAAAACCCACCACCCGAAGAAATAGTTGATGCGGAAGTTATAGACGCCCAATTAGATGAATTCGAACGTGACTTAAATACGGTATGTGACGAAGATGAGGAAATTGAAAGGCTCGATGATTTCGGATGGTTAGGTCTTACAGAAAATCTATCGGGAGTAGGAGATGAAAGCGATTCGGCAACTAGCGATTCACATGAACGAATTCAAATGATTTCTGAGTATTTACGAAAAACTGACCTTAATCATGACACTGAGGCGCTCTTCACTACAAGAGAACGTAACCCGCCGGAAGGGGACACTGCGAGTAATTCGAATAAGAAACATATTGACTGATATTTAATGTCGTATTTTATTTAGTAACTTTTTAATAATCTTAGTATATGTTTAAAGTTTTCTCTGCTTTTATAGGTCGCAATTAACGAATTTAAATAAAGTAAGGTATTATAAATAGTATCCTTAGAACTAACTGTGATTTTTAAACTAATTTAAATGGGCGTTTTCCCATTTTCTTTTTTGCAAACTAAACGAAGTATACGCTAGGTGGATAACAGATTTAACTGGCTGTTCAAAGCTGGAAAACACGAGCTCTACAAGAAAGAACGAGCGCATCGTTCATCATGATTCTACTCTAAGTTACCAGAGAAAGCTTAGAAAGCTCCAGAAGTACTGGCATGCTGTACGCATTTCCCGCATGCTCTACGCACTTCCTGCATGCTAAGAATCTTCGCTGAACTTCGGTAACCGTAGGTTCTGGAGGAAATTCAAATTCGTCAAGGAAATAGAACTCTAGATTGGGGAGGATTCTCGCTAAGAACCCCAGTGTACCTGAGTACTTGATGAGGATTGACCGAATTTAGTCAGGAGAGGTTGAATCTACAGATAGCGAACTCGAAACTTGAGAATATTTCAAAGGTTGCTGCCAGGTGTAGGTGTACGGTTATTTCTTTCCCCTACCTTCATTTAGTAGCCTAACCCTTGGATACGTCTCGAAGCTGTGGCGTGAGATCATGATAATTTTTACCCCAGCGGCTGGCAAGCCAAGTTACACCCCGGTCAAGGATTTTTTATCCATCAGTCTCATTGTTTTTGTTGGAAACGATAGAGAGACTTCTTGCCTTATCAACACGGTTATATGAAGTGAAAATCTCTTGAAACGGCCTTACATGAGGCCGCCTCTACGAAAGAAAGTGCCTTATATTGTATCAGCGTTGAGTGGCATTGAGTAATGTGGAGACGAATGCGACGAAGGAATCGTGGAGCTACGGGGACGAATTATGAATTTCTCGTTGGGGGATAGAATGAATAGAATAATAGCAACGTGAGGAACTTACATCTCCCCTGTTATGGGTCATAGTGGTTGAGGCAACAGTACAAGCTCCACCATTGATTCAAGGTTGGTTGGGTTACCCAAGCAGATATCGTATCGATGGTCAAAGCTATATTCTGGACGACACCCTGAGCGATATACTTGAAACTGGAATCAAATGTTGAACGAGTGGGCTGCTAACACCAATCCGGATAAAATCGAATTCATTTCCTTCACGAAGAAAAAGGACCGAAAATTCAGGCACTCATGTGTGAATGGCGTCACTATCTCGCTCTCCCTTAGCGTAAACTACTTAAGAATCTACGTTCAGCCTTTGTTGAACTGGAAACTTCGATTGAGGACAGGATTATGAAAGCATCGAATGCTTACTACTTTTGTCAAAAAATGAAATTAAAACCCTGGGGCATTAACTCGTAGATAATCCATTGGCTGAACATCACGGTAGTAGGATCTTGTTCATATGTGCGGGTTTCTGGTGTGGTGGTATGCTTTGGCTAGTCACTGAATATGAATACTCACATACACTTCTGAGTATTGTGAGTGCATATACAGAATAATCCCGCAATAAATCCTGTGAATCAAATCAAAAACAATTGCTTTTTTACATTTTTAAAATTTCCTGGTGCTCTATGTTTGTTTGTTTGTCCCGTACGCTTTCCTATACCATTCATCTGATTACGATGAAACTTCGCTGATATATTGAGCGCACACCCACAAAGCTTTTTGTTTTAGTAAAACTATTCTACAATAAGAAGTACGCGAGTCATTTCAACATTTGTTCGTTTTCGGTGTATCGGTGTTTCGGTGTTATGCGTTCCTACACACATATTTACTAAATGATAAAGTTGGATGTTGAATGGTGAATGGAGGATGATGGAGGAGAGGATGGTAGACGGTGGATAGACGGGATTAACGGGAGAGACAGAAGCAATGGATCAAGAGGAGAAATGGAAGCAAAGGGATGAAGGAAAGAAACGGGAGTAACTGGAGCGATGGAGCAACGGGAAGCAAGACTAGAAACTGATGGCTTTGCAGTTTCGAAAGTATAGCACTATAGAAACGCGAGCGGTACGCAGCTAGTACTCCATATAATTGAATCGAACGACAAAGTGCTTTGCGTCTGCGGGCTATTGAAAAAAGCAAGCAGTGTGGGCCACACTAGAATCTTGTCAATTTTCTGTGGTTCGGTGTTCCGGGCCGTACTGATTACGGGACAATATCTCCCAGCTTTAAACAATCCTATGTTGTGGATAGTTCCACGAGAGAACAGATCTGCGATCAGCACTCCTGATATTTCTGCTATCTATCCTGATGGCTTTAAGATGGAAAATGAAATAGTCCCAGGTGTACATTAGAGTCACTGGTGTACATATACTCTCGCGACCTCAACATCATGGAATCTGTCAGGCTAGCGGATAACTATGCTCGAGTGTGTTCTAGGCTGAAATATTTGCATTGGCAAAATCAACAGAAATAATTGTGCAGAACAATGCCACCCGTCAAAATATTAGATCTAGACTGTTGTGCGAATGTGAAGAAATTTCGCAGATAGTGGGTCTAAACAACCTGAAAATCTGTTGGATACTTGAGCAGAGTAAGCAGATGAGTCGGTTCTACGTCCCATCGAACGTATAAAGGGAATGCTCGATATAGAAACGCTCAGACAGATTAAGGTGGGCTTGACTGAATCTCTCGGGTCGAAATTTGATAAGCTTCATATTGTCTGTGGACTGAAACACATGTAGACAGCTTCTAGGGATCTTTGCGGGAGATTATCCTGTTAGGAGACATGAGTAAGACTGGGAATACCGATGACAGATCTGTGTCACTGTCGTGACAAGAATGTAGAACCAACACTGACCCATCTACTGTGAGAAGACTCGTTCGTACCATATATTAGGTACTTTGGGAAATTTTTTATCTATCGGAACCTTCATTTAGAAGATCAGTTGGAATAATCATGTAAATATAAGTGGACCCCAAGGATTCATAGTGATGTGCTGTGACCAGCTTTCACCAGTGGCGGCTCCCACATGAGGCTCATTTTTTTTACAGAGGAAAAAGCCATTTGTTTTTCCTTTTTTCGTAATTTACATACATATATTTAAGTATATTCACAGAAAGTTTCATGTCAATCCAACAAATATTCTCGAAGTTACACTCAAATTTTTTAAAGACGTCTTGGAGCGCGTTTGAAATATCGTGTTTACATGGAGAATCCAAAGATCGAAACATGAAATGGTATTAATATGTACGACATAGCCGGTTTCGATTCGATCTGCGTTTACATGCGATTTTAGAGGATTGAATCCTCCATGTTGACGCGGTTCTCAAAACTGTGTTTATAAGTCGGTGATCTCGATTTCTCGGAAACGGCAATGCCTATAAGTTTCAAATTTTTACACAATCTTTATAACTGATGATTCTATCTAGATACCGAGATCACCGAAAAATACTTTTTTTGAAGGACTTCGTGGTAATCAGCTATAGCAGTTTTAAAAATCAAAAATATTTATTTACGTTAATAAATGAAAAACAGCTTTTTACAGCCTTGTGACTGCGTATCGATGGCTTAAAGCACACATATAGTATGTCCACTTTTGAAAAACGTGTGTTATGTCGCTTAAAATGTCGAAATTCGGCTATACTTTGTATTGCACAAACCTTGTACGTCCTAGCTATCAAACAGACCATAACATGCTCTGTTTGATAGTCAGGACATAAAAGATTAGTGCAATACAAAGTATAGCCGAATTTCGACATTTTAAGCGACATAACACACGTTTTTCAAAAGTGGACATACTATATGTGTGCTTTAAGCCATCGGTATAACCCCTTAAAAAGAGTTTCCGCAGTAAACCGACGTCCGTACTCATAGTTTGTCCGACAGTCATGATTTCCTTTGCCGCCTCTGCTAAGAAAGGTACGACCGCCACAGGTTTCCTCTCAATCTAACCGGACAGGATTCAGACAGTACAATTTGGGATTTACACTGCTAAAGAATAGAAAAAGATAAGAATCCAGTGGGACCAATGATTCATAATTTTCTAGACTGCGTTTTCTTCGTATTTCAACGATGAAATACAAAGTCTCTTCATTTACCACAGAGGACTATGCATAATTTCTAGATAATACAAAAGCGGAAGACGAAACACGCATGTTTTTATTCAAAACAGCTAGCTAGCTACTCGCACTGCAGAACGTCTCCATTAGCTGCTTGCTCTTTCTGTACATACGAAGTGAATTCAGCAGCAAGCAATGTTAAGCATACTCGTGCCAATTTTTTGTGGACAAATGAAATGAAAATGATCAGTTCGTCCAGTACATGCGACAACTAACTTGCTTGTAAATCGAAATATAATAAAATTAATGGATTTCTTTTAACGTAAAATTTTTATTGTAAAAATTCTTTTTTTTCCAAGTACACAGCGTGGTAAAGATGTTAATGGTACTCTTCCGTCCAGGACAGTAACCACTTCCCGTAGATGTAAATCTGCAATACAAGAGAAAAGTTCGATTAGATGGAATCGATGCAGAAGGGCATTGCTGTGTTGATGGCGAAACAAATTCTCAGTTCAGTTATGGTAAAACAGAACTCATTCAGCGTGTAGTCTGACCCGTTTTATTGCAAGAATCATCAATGAATTTATCGAAGTCGTACCAAGCCACCAATCCAACCATTTTTTGTGTTCACTTGGAAGAGTTTAAGAAATAAAATCAACATCTTGACTTACCTTAGATTAACTTAAGCCCTCAATAGACAAGCGCCACCGGCTAGCTTGATCTTGTTTTCAGCTTTTTTTGAGAAATACTTGGCTTTTACAATAATCGGTCGTTTTGGCAAGTGTCCACGTCCGAGCAATTTGTAGTAACCCTGAAACAAGTATAAAACGTGTTCTTTAGAATTCCAGTTGGCAGTCGATATTTAGCTTCGTAGCATTGTAAATTAATCAGAAAGGCTGTTCACAACATGGGGTATGCGATTGTACAGTGCTTCAGACCGCCCGACGCCTTATAAATGTTCTCTTCATGGCAATCAAAAGAAAAAGAAAATAAACACAAGATCAAATCTACTTACGAATTGGACTAGATCGAGAACTGGAGCCTTTCCTGTCTTGTCCTTTTCGCATTCCTCGCGGACCTTGTCATCGACCAGGGACCACAACTTGTCCAAATTGATGGTTGGACAGAAATCGTGTTGGCGCCTCAAATGGAAATTACGCATACCGACCTTTCCGAAGTAGCCGGGATGGTATTTGTCGAAGTTTATTCTGTGGTGGTGCATACCACCAGCGTTACCACGACCGCCAGGATGCTTACGGTGCTTGCCTAAAAAAAAAGACGAAGTTTTAGTTCACGGTACTCTTCATCGACACCATGGAAATCTGCAACTCACCGATACGACCGTGTCCATGACTGACATGACCTCGCAACTTCCTGGTCTTCTTTCTTTTTTGATTCGACTGGAAATAAGAAGAAACACAAATTGATTAAGACCACGCTGCTCACACGATATAATTCGGAATTGTTGAAAATAGCGAACACGGGCACGTCTCTCGTTTGACAGATGATGCAGACATTCGACGACTGTTTACATCGATTTTCTAAAGTAATGCGCGACTAATGGCCGGAATTTTTATAGGAACGGTTAAGAAAAAAGCTTGTGCGATATTTAAACGAAACTTTAATACAAAACTCGCACCGATGTCAAAGTTATTCGAAGATTTTCAAAGCGCGACCAACAGCGAACAACTTACCATCTTGCGCGAAGTATGAAAGAGGGAGAGATCGACTTGAAGTTGGATGCGGTCCAATTTCTTTTAGTTTGGTAGTTCGATTATTAAATGTAGGGTGTCGCTTCAGTAGTGATTTGTAATTTGGCTGATGGGTAGATGTCGCAATGTAATTCAGAGGGAAATTTTCGAATACAGCTGCCAAACGGGGCTCTGTTCAAGATTTCTGCTATAGCTGCTTCGAAAGCATAGCATAGCAAGACTGTAGCAGCTGTCAATTTCAGCCATAGCATGAAATAGCTTCTTCGGGTCTTGAACAGCCAAAAGCAGCTTGTATAGCTAATAACAGCTGTTCGACAAGCACATACGCAAGTTGGCGTGGCATATAAGACATTTGTTTGAATACTTACCGCATTAACTGCTTCTAATGTTTCCTTAAATTTTTCGTTAATTTCTAATGCTAATGATAGAGTTTCTTCCATTTTTAAAGACTGAAAATAACGTTTCGACGAAAGTGACAGCTACACACACATATAAATATTGCAATAGCCGCTTTCTAGCTACACTCGGGAGTGCGAGCAAGAAAAAGCAGCTATGGAAGCAGCTTTTTAAAAATCTTGAACAGATCTAGTGTCAAATAGCAAGCACGAGAAAGCAGCTTTTTGGTTGCATTGAACACAAAAAAGCAGCTAATAACAGCTAAAAACAGCTATAGCAGAAATCTTGAACACACCCCGGAAAACTCGCATTTCTTGCCCGAAAATTTCGGCGGTGTAACTCCTTTATTCTTGAGTCGCATACAAAGTAGAACTCGGCAGCACGGCGCAGCTTGACGCCTCCAATAAATCATCAAGTCAGATAACTATTCACTCTCTCCGTCTGGTTGAGTTTTAAATTAATTTGAAATTCTTACAAAAGTGTTCATATTCGTTTATACGAAGCAGCGAACTAACTAGAAACAATTTTGTAGCTTATTTGAATTTAGTCCGGGGCACATAAAGTACAGATTCAACGTGTTAAACATAACAAAATCACTCATTAATTTTGAGGTTAATTACGGGCTACGGAAAAGTTAAGAGTTGGCGAACTTTTTTTGATGGCTGCGTTAAGCAGCTTCCGTTGTGGCTACCACAATAGAAGTACACTGTGCTCAACTTTTTGACACCTAGGCTGCGCCGGCTTGCGTTGCCATTATGACTTACGGGTTAACCTCAAATGTGCGTAAGAAACGATGAAAATAAGAAAAAAATATCCTACGACAACAGCGGCAAGCGATTTAAAAGCATAAATTAAACTGTCCAACGGGTCATACGGTAATTAGAAATCATACGGAGTGTAGTGAAAAGTTATTTAAATTTTAATAATAGCTTTTTGACCTGAAAGCGTTCTATTGTAAATTGACCTGTCGGACGGAACTGTCAAAAAAGAGGGCAGAACTGCAATAATTTTGCATCTTTACAGGTCACATTTTTTTCAGAAAAGAAATCACCATTAGATACTGGGCAAAAGCTGCCATTTTGACTTTGACATCATCAAACGTATCTGCTTAAAAAATAATGCCTCTCTTTTTAATGTGATTGGAGTTTTCAATTTCGATGGTTGAAATTCTGCTGTCATGGTTGAATCGTTATTTTGTTCTGCACTTGGCCTAATTATAATTCCGCCGTTAAGCCTAGTATTGTGCTCCGAGCGAAACGAAACGAACTGTCAAAGCTCATATAAAAAATAATGAAACTTTCGTTGACATTTCACCGACGAAATATTTCGTTCGTTTTGCAGTACTGTGTTCGTGGACGGAATGGACATTTGCCGTAGTCACTAATAGATGGCGCTCGTGGCGATTTGGTTCGTTTTTAATGGTACGGGAGGCTTTTTGGCAAGCGAAATATTTGACAACTCAAAGTTTTCAATAGTTCGCTGTCAATTCAGTGAGTTTGTGCTCGGGAAATTTTGTGTGAGCAATATTTTGTTGTGTTATGTGCCGGAATAGTAATTACTTGACAATATATTAATATTTTCAAATTTCGCGCGCTTTTTTATCAATGACATCTAGCAGCGAAGTGTGTAGAATATTTCACTCCACTTCTAAGGTGACTTTTTCGTTCGTGTTCGTTTCGCTGAACACAGTACTAAGCTTTATTATCATTGTTACGGGGTGTGTTCAAGATTTCTGCTATAGCTGCTTTTAGCTGCTATTAGCTGCTTTTTTGTGTTCAATGCAACCAAAAAGCTGCTTTCTCGTGCTTGCTATTTGACACTAGATCTGTTCAAGATTTTTAAAAAGCTGCTTCCATAGCTGCTTTTTCTTGCTCGCACTCCCGAGTGTAGCTAGAAAGCGGCTATTGCAATATTTATATGTGTGTGTAGCTGTCACTTTCGTCGAAACGTTATTTTCAGTCTTTAAAAATGGAAGAAACTCTATCATTAGCATTAGAAATTAACGAAAAATTTAAGGAAACATTAGAAGCAGTTAATGCGGTAAGTATTCAAACAAATGTCTTATATGCCACGCCAACTTGCGTATGTGCTTGTCGAACAGCTGTTATTAGCTATACAAGCTGCTTTTGGCTGTTCAAGACCCGAAGAAGCTATTTCATGCTATGGCTGAAATTGACAGCTGCTACAGTCTTGCTATGCTATGCTTTCGAAGCAGCTATAGCAGAAATCTTGAACAGAACCCAGGTCAATTTTAGCCACGGACTCAAACCCCTTTTTCTAGCAGGTCAAAAAAAATTTGAGAGTAGAACAGCGGAACTGCTAGAACAAAAATTGAGGGCAGAAACGGGTCACATTTTTTTGCAGAAAAGAAATCACCATTAGTGTCAACCCAGCAAATTGCAATTCAGCCAAAGGCAGAGAAATTCAGCAAACCATATGTTGACAAATATCATACTTGGAGATGTCAAATGTGAAATACCAGTTATAAAAAAAGAAAATTAATAAGCGTAAGTATGTTTTTTACTTAACTTTTGTCATTTACAGTATTTAATTGTTGAACGGAAACATTTTTGCACATAGAGTCCATTTCGAGCTGTCGTCGACTAATAAAAATATTTACAGTACACAACATATGTTTCGTTTCAACTGTCAAATTTAATCTAAGAATGCAATGGAAACAGTTTTTAATCCAGTACTCTTAATCGCGAGATTACGGGGCAGTGGAAACATAGCATTAGACCGTTCGGTTGGTCCATTATGATACTACGCCGGTGACACCTTAAAGAGTTAGGTGGGTTTGATAATTTCTAAAAATTGAGTTTTTATTTTTTGTCTTATTAAATAATACAACATGTCTAGAATATTCTCCCAAAATTTTAAATCGATCCGAGTAAAATTCTAAAGAGCCGTACAGAATGAACGCAGTCGGAGTCGGATCGAAATGTCAAAATACCGGAGGGGAAAAAAACTAGTTTCAAATGCATGTAGTTGCATGTAGCTCAACAGAATGAACGCTATGAGTCGGAGAGAGTCGCAAGTAAGTTCGCAATGCTTCAAAATAATCGCAAGGGTCGGATCGAAATGTCAAGTATGACATTATCACAATCTAAAACACACTGTATTATTTAAAAAAGAAAGTGATACAATGGAAAATGCAAGAGATTTCGATGAAAATCAAGAATAGTTCACTAATTTTCGCGTTCATATCAATTTCACTTTGATTATTGACACTAATAAAACTGCGACTCAATCTGGCCATTGTGTTCATGTAGCGTTTACTTGCGGCTTACAGCATCTCATCTCTGCTAGGGTTCTACTGGGCCTGCTTGTGGTACAAAATTTTAGCATCTAACTTACACTGTTCTTGGGAAATATTAGACTTTATGAGCCCGAACCACTGAGATGTATACATGGAGACCTCGATTTGCTATCTCATATAGCCGACGTTTTAGAAATGTCATTATTTCGAAAAAGTTGTCCATGATAAGCCGAGCTTCTGCATTATTGAACAAAATTCTGATGAATTTAAACATTCATTAGATTTAAAATTGGTAATGCAGATAAAATAATTTTTGATCGAAACATTTCTTTTAGTTTCTTTCAGAAATTCAATTAATTTTAAGTTTGAAGTAACTTCGAAAGTTATCCAGGGCACAAATTGAAAAATCCGATTTCGAAACCGGAAATGGAAAGAAGGAAAGAGTTAGTAGCATGGTTGCGCATATATTTAAAGCGAGAAGAAAAACAATGACAATGTCAATGACAGAATTACAGACAACAGACAGCAAAATTACAGACAACATGAAAAAAAAATTCGAACTTTTAGGTGTAATTTCGAATTGGGCGCAAATAATTTGAATTTGATAAATACTTTTTTGGATAAACAGTGCAAGGCATTGAAAGAAAATGAGTTCATAAAATTGCAACTAAGTTGTGTAAATTTTACAGGCAATATTGGCTACTGCAGTACGAATATAATACCATCTACCTATCGTTATGGCGCTATATTAAAAAATAACGTATTACATGCTCAACCGTTATAAATTTTCCCAAGGAACTGTTATTTCCTGTTATATATTGAGTTGAACTGTGATTTCAGTTGTCAATTTCGTGTTTCTTATTGAAAATGGCTAAGTGCATTATAGAAAATTGTTTCAGCAATGAAAATGAACCTCAATATTTACCTGTTTTTTTTTAAGTAAGTAAAAAATATTTATTATAGATCATTTTTTTTGCGGAGAAAGTTTGGTTGTTGGTAACGTAAAAACGTTAGGGCTTATATCCATATGTTGTATTCCTGAGTATTGGCCCAAACAGAACACGGACTTCGACTTCGATTTTGCCATTTGCCTACTGTACCGAAGTCGAAGTCGGTGTTGTGGGCATCACCATATAATCCTGTGTGTTCTAAAAAGACAGGGACTTCGAAGTCGAAGTCCGTGTTCTGTTTGGGCCATAATTCAGGCCTGATTAAAAAAGCTTGACATTACGAAAATTAAGTAAATAAAAACGTAAATTATAATAAACCAAAATATATTCGCTTTCCATTATACGGTACAATCTGAGATAAATCAAATGTTTGTTGTTTGAATCTAATAAAAAAAAAGAACATTAATGATAAAAAGAAAAAGAAAACTCCTAGTTTCTTGTAATTGATATCATAAACAGCCTAAATCTGTGCGCCGCGCTGCAATCAGCTCGGACTCTTGCGCCTCTCGTAAAATCATCGGTTCTTAGTATGTCGTTCATGTTGTCGTCGACGACGTTGTACTTTGATTATCGCTTGTCGTCGAAGACATTGTGACATCGTAGTCATCCTGAGCGCTTACCGGTTTAACATCATCGTCGATTTTCATACGTTTACTGGCCGACTCATTTGTCGACGATGATTCGCTATCGGGTGCTGCAGCTGCTGTACCGTCGTCGGTGACAACACGAGCTGGTGATGCGGCACGTTTTCTTGATGGGGCAATCGGAACTGCTTCCGACTTCATGAAAATTTTCGTCGGTAGATCGAGAATTGCTGGTTTCTGACTGCCGTCACGTTATCACAGCCGGTTCCGTCGCCCATTGTATTCGGTGCTAGGCAATTGTTGAAGAGCTAGAGAATGAGGTGGTGATTAGATTTTTGGACATTTTTTCCAATGTTTTCCTTTTTTCTTGTACCTGTTCGCAAATTTGTGATAATTTTTCGCATCCTTCGTCGATTCTTTTCTTAATGAATTCAACCACTTCGTCACTGGACATGAAGTTCCAGATGCCGTCGCATGCTAGAATCATAAACTCATTGTTTGGTGAGATTATTAGCTTCTTAACATCCGGCAGAGCTGAGATCATTTGTTTTTCGTCGGGCAAATCTTGATTCTATAAAAAAAAAACCAAAAAATCACCGACATGCCAATTACTTTCCGAAAAATATCAACTTACCATTTTATAGGCGTGATCTCCAATCGCGCGGCATTAACGCGGCCAAAAGTAACTTTGCCGCCCGCTTTGTATATTCGTTCGCTCTCCTCATCGTCTTCGGGTTTGTGATCGAAGCTCGTTTCAATTGCCTTTCCGTTTCGACATACAACGCAACGCGAATCACCGGCATTTACTACGTATAAATCGCAACCGTTAAGCAATGAGAAGTAAGTAAGTAAATTTTTATTGCCAAATATCAAAACATAAACAAAATTCTTAGCTTAACAGTTTATCTTTACAGTCCACTACAACACTTAAGTGTTCAACGAGTATACGATATCGCTATTAACCGCACTTTAATATAGTACGTTGACATGAAATTTTTAAATTTTTTTTTTTTTATTTACGGCAGTTACAAAGGCTAGTGCGCTGGCAAATAGCGCACTCCTGGCTTCTTAATAAGTACTTCAGACTTTAGCTCTCAAAAAAAAAAAATTAATAAAAAGGAAACAAAATAAATGAAAGAAAAGAAATAAAAAATAAAAATAAAGAAAGAAATTAAACAAAAGTTTACCCTTCAGGGAAAAACTAAATTAAATTAAAGCGGTTGCCTTTCTTTGAAAATAATACAAAGTATCGATGAGAATAGCCCAAAAAAACGGCTTTACATTATACTTATACTATACTATATACATACAATATACATTAAAAACCTATACTAGTTCTTTTTATATACATTTTATTTACAAGTTCTTATACCTAATCTAGTCTTAAAATCATTTAACGTGCCTGATTACAGGTCCGAGTAATACATACCAAGAAAAAGAAGAAACATATTTCCTGTTTTTACATAGAATAAATTATGCGGAATATACTAAACTTTAATTACGTTAAACCTTACTCGCATCTACAAAATAACATTACCGTCAGCCTTAGGCTGCGGGGATGGATACACCACACACCGGAAACCCCCCAGTACACAGCGCGACCCCGGGAAAAACTTTCTAATATAAAAACGAAAAAAATAACGCCAAACTTTTTTGAATATAAGTAACGAGAAGCAGAGAACGCCTAGATCAGGGTGAGACCCTATCAGGAGTCATTAGAATCAAGACCCTATCCTCTATGGTGGTCAAAGTCCTTCCCGTCATAGAAGTCGATGATTTTTTTGCCACTCAAAACCGGACGAGTGCTAGCACTTTCCACGATGGAAAACGGAGAAAGATAAAACTGAGAGCCTAACCCCCCAATGTTCTTCTGAAAAATCTCTCTTAGGAGCCCGTTTTCGTGGTCCTCGAGTCCCTTGACCCTCTTGTTCCACAGGGCTGACAGATAAGTCATTAATGGCGGAAAATCCGCCTCCCTGTATATCACCTTATTGGAAAAGTACCTGTCTTTTGCACTAAACATCATGGTCAGACAATGCCTCAAAATCATTCTCTCGAACACCTCCAATTTCCTGGCGATGGTGGTCGAGCAGGAGAACCAACAGGAGAAACCGTAGGCCAATATTGGCCTGATCAGCTGTTTATATATTAAGAGTTTCGTTTTTTTGTGTAACTTCCCCTTACAGTGTAAGAGGGACCTGAATTTGAGGAAGACGGATTTAGCTTTCATCAGTTGAATGGACACATGCTCGTTAAATTTGAAGAGGGAGTTGATATTAATCCCCAGATATTTAATTCTCCTTTTTACCTGGATAATCTTTCCATTCAAGGACAGTCGTAGCTCCCTACTACCTTTAACTGTCCCTCTCGGACACTTACTGTAAGAGTTCCTTATGCAAATTAATTCAGTCTTGTCAGGGTTCAGGGACAGACCCCATTTACTATAATAATTCTTAATGATGTTTAGGTGCTCCACCACCCTCTCGAGCGCTCTAGCCGGAACTGTATCACGGGCGTATACCACAGTATCGTCCGCGTACAAAAGAGCCGTGGACACGCAACGCGGAGGACCATTTAAGTGCGGGAAGTCACTCATACAAATGTTATACAGTTTGGGGCCCAGAATCGACCCCTGCGGGACCCCCCTTGCCACAGGGACCCTATCCGACCTCTCGTTATCGATCTCTACGAAGAGACACCTTTCATGTAGGAAGCTGTGAAGTAGCCTGACTAAGGGATTTGGGGCATTTATCGCGATTAATTTGTATATAACACTGTCCGACCAGACTGAATCAAAGGCTTTACTAACGTCCAATGTGCATAACACCGTGGATCTTTTACGTCTCAGATTGTTGGTAATGTCATCATGGATCTTTAATAGTGCATGCTCGGTGGAATGGGCCCTTCTGAAACCGAATTGCTCGTTGGCAATAATGTCATTGTCGCAGCAGAAGCTGTCCAGACGCCGGGCTATTAATTTTTCAAGGAGCTTTCCCAGGTTGGAAAGCATAGAAATTGGTCTAAAACTGCCTACGGACCCATCAGAGTCCTTTTTTTTTAGTGGGATTAGCTTTGCCTCCTTCCAAGCTGAAGGGAAGTACCCGATGTTGAAACACCCATTCATAATGATCCGGAGATATTCTATAGCCTTAGGAGAAATCTTCTTGAGGACATAGTTGGATAGGCCGTCAGGGCCCGCGGATTTTTTACTGTTTAGCGTCTTCAGACACGCTACGAACTCCTCATAACCGACCAACTGTTCGGCACTTTCCCCCGACAAGGGCGTGACACCGTCATACTCCACTATGGGCACGAAATTCGGAGCCCCTTCGGCCGAATTTGAATCAACGAAATCTCTCACCGTATTGGAAATGAGAATAGAGTGGGCATCATGACCGACCGGTATCCTTTCCCTATACAAATCCTCGTAGAAGGCATGAAAGGCCCGCAGCTTTTCTTCTGAATTCACTAATCTATTACCCTGGTGCAGGATATCCCCCACACCCCACGAGGAATTCTTACCTACGATTTTATTTAACTCCCTAAACGTCTCGGGACCCGGCTTTAACATTGCTAGTCTTTTCTGAAATTCTTCGTTAAAATGCCTATTCACCGCAGAATCGATTTTTTTAGATAAGATCCTGATGTCTCTCGCGATGGCCACCGCTTCCGCGTTCCAGAAGTTATGATTCGCTTCAAGCCTCCATTTAAGATTTTTCTTCCAGATTTTCCGGATTCTAAAAAGTTCCTTGATAGGCTCCGGTAATTTATCCCTGAACTGGTTAAAAGTCTTTTTTTTAGTATGGCAACTCAACACCTGGTTGACCGATAGCAGAAATAGGCGAATCATCTCGTCAATGTCCACAGAAGACAACGGCTCGTTATGCGGGAAACGAAGAACTTCGAATACCTCATCCATATGGGCTCTGACCTCCCGCCAATCGGTATTGACATAAGAAGTATAGGAGCGAGCTTTACAGAATGCTAGTCTACCATTACTGATGGGAATCCTTAGCTCCACCGCGTGGTGGTCGGAGAACGAAACGGAGAGTGTTTTGCATTGAAGACTATCGCTACTGGAAAGCAGCTGGTCCCCACAACTGTGAGAGATTAAAAAAAAGTCTATACAGGCCCCACTGAGGGGGAACGTGGGGCTATTGGGGTGCACCAATTCGATTTTATTATTGACGACGTTATTTAACATCCAATTTTTAATCGTACGTCCGAAGCTGTTAACGGTCGGGTTAGCCCAATCCGTGTGTTTGGCGTTGAAATCTCCCCCAACGATCACGTGATCGAAAGTTTGATTTCCGCAGAGGGCGTTAATTGATGACAAGGTTGATTCTATATCACTCGGCCTCTCCGAGCTGGGATTAAAATAGGTTGAAATTAATAAAATACGCTTAGCCGTCCCCGAGTGGTCGGAGAGCTCAACGGACGCTGCCGACCACGGGATTGGACCTGGGGCCAAATCAACCTCCCTGACGACCAGGTTTTGCCTTAACAGAAGAAGAGTTCCCCTGTTGTTATCGTTCCTGTAGATTTTGTAATTTGGGATAGTGAGCCTACCTTCACGAAGGTGCGTCTCACATACCATTAATATGTCAGGTTTGTGGTCTTCTATAAAGCTGATTAAGCTAAGTCTCTTACTTTTGGAAATAATAGAGCGAACATTAATGACAATTAATTTGAACATTATGTGGACTTACACCCACTACACATGTCCAGGTAAAATTCAATATAGGCCACCTGTCTTTCCGACGTGGAGCCCAAGGCGTTATATTTTGGCAGGAAATTCCTGATTTTAGTGATGAACTCCAGCGGGGAGATCCCGAAAAGAACCTGCGATTGCCAAGAAAAATTTTCAGGAGCGACATTACCCAACGGGTTGGAAGGTTCCAAATCCGAATTGCGAATGGGCCTGGAGACCGCTGCATGGCTCAAATGGGGGGGGGGCACCCTTGGCCACCTGGCTGTAAGAAAGCCCCTCCGCCCTATAGTTCTGAACAGCCTGATTCACAAAGACTCTTCTATCATCCCTGAATTTCTTGGCCGAGGCCTTTAGGGCTTCCCTTCTTTCCTTCGCTTCCTTGAAGATTTTACAGCCACCGAAACTAGCCGGGTGCCCTTCCTCCCTACAATTAACGCAGTACGGGGTAATGTTGGTTTGTCCATTTGACGGGCACTTACCCTTTTCATGTTTTTCCTTGCACTTTACGCACCTCGGTTCAAAGTTGCAATTAGGGGCGGCATGACCAAACTTCTGGCAATTCCAGCACTGTATAAGGTCCTTTCTTCTAAGGTTCTCCCACCTAACCACTTGATTACAGATTCTATTTATCTTTCTAACATCCTCCATGTTAGAACCGGATACTAGGGTGACCATGTGCATGTCAAGCTTTTTCCCTTGTTTTCGGGACCATGCTGTGGTAAAGTTTTTTACCGAGCTAACGAGATTGGCCTTTTCATTAAGGGCACCTCGAATCTCGTCGAGTTCGGCACTGTCCGAATCGACGCCTATCAATAATAAAGAAACTTTTTTCCTCTCCTTTGGAGTGAACGTATAGGAGGGAATATTTTGTGCACGGAGATTCAAAAGGATATGATCATATACCGCAAGACTGCTGGTGTTGATCTTGATGGCATTACCCTTCCTGTTTTTCGAGAGAGAAAAATCCACTGTTTTATAGCTTTTGATCATTTGTTGCCTGATATCCTTCATATCGCATCCAAACACCAAAATTGGGGGGCACGATTTGTTACCCTTAACCACTGGAGGAGCTGACTTGGCCCCACTCTGACCGCCAGCGGCCTGCCTAACACTTTTCGCCACCTTAGCCGAGGACTGCTTCCCACTCTGAGGAACTACAGAATCTAACAAGGGTTTGCCTTGCAACGCGCTCCCCGGGGTCACCTCGCGTAAAGGTCTGATCAAATTCGGGGCCGTTGTGGTATCCAAATCCGCCCTTTGGCGTTCTACGTTTGCCTGAGGGGCATTCTTCTTAAGATACTGTCTATTTACATTTTGGTTATATAGTTTATTTAAAGGAATAAAATTATACTTAATACAGGAAGCCGCATTCTCGTCTTCGTGGTCTGACAGAGTCTCAAACCTGTTACTGCAATCCATAACCAAATCCGTGGAACGACCCGAATTACCGGCTATTCTTTTTAGGGCGTTATTTGGGGCTGAAGAAGCGCTCTCGTCCGAGTTGAAGGAAGACTTCCTCTTCCTAATAGGAATGAGGGTCCACGTGTCAGCTAGCGAACTACTATTCGCGTCAGAAATGCGCGGTAACGCGCTCGTATTATCCGACGAGATCACGTCAGGCCCGGTTTCGCCACCGGGGCCCAACTCCATAACATCTTCTACGTCCAAAAAACTGTTGGAATTCACAATGTCGGTTCCATTTGCGACGTCACCTGGGGCGCCCGCATCATTTTCGGCTGGCAAGGTGGACCAAGCCTCCACATTCTGCAGAATACGTAACTTCTCTTCTTCGCTCATCATCGATGGCACAAACTTATTGTTACCCGCCATGGAATGGACCGCGGATGAAACGTGGAAATTTTCAATCGCTGAAAATCACCACAGCGCGGCCCCATCCGGGCCCCACGTTTTAAATTTGGGACAAATCCAATCGTTTCGGATTATGGTCGACTTATTTGCGGCACTTGGCCGACGAAAAAAAAGATTTAAAAAAATACTTTTCTGCGCCGATGCACAAACAAATTTCTTCAAGCTAAAGCACGCGGTGAGAGCAAAAATACACTACTCTGACAGCACGTCTGAACTCTTTGCCGTTCACAATCGAACTCATTTAAGCAATGAGAAGGCGGCCGACAACAGTTGAACAGTTTTAGAACTGTCAATTCGGATTGTCAAACTGACAATTCAAATTGTCAGAACTTCCCCTTGTTGCCCCTGTTTTTTCGAAATTCGTCACAAATTCGAAGTTCAAAGAAGGAGCGAGAGGGTACGATTTCATCGGCTATTTCAACCTGTCAAATCGTATAGGGAAATGAGCCGATGAGGTATCCATATGTATATATCAGTGGCCCGAACCTGAAAATAAAAAAAAGTATTTTTCATTTATTATTTCGGTATTTAGAAACATATTGAGCTATGTTTCAACTCTGGGAAACCCTGAAATAAAAAGTTATAGCGTTTTGAAATATCCATTTTTCCTTACCTTTTTGCAGTACAAAATTGCCTCCAAACTGTCATTGCGGTACAAAATTTGCCTTCAAAGTGACATTTCCCTGAGACCAGTGCTGCCATATCAAAGTTTTTGTGGAATGTTTTGCTCATCAACATTACCGAACCCAAAAATTAAAGGGGACAAATGCTCCGAGATAACTGCGAGGCTAAAGGGATTAAAACTCCCTTCTCGCGTTCATGTTTGGCTAACGCGCAAATTTTGATATGGCAACACTGGTGCGCGCGCAAAAAGAAGTTGGAGCGAAGCGCGCGTTAGCCAAACATGAACGCGAGAAGGGAGTTTTAATCCCTTTAGCCTCGCAGTTATCTCGGAGCATTTGTCGCCTTTAATTTTTGGGTTCGGTAATGTTGATGAGCAAAACATTCCACAAAAACTTTGATATGGCAGCACTGGTCTCAGGGAAATATCACTTTGAAGGCAAATTTTGTACCGCAATGACAGTTTGGAGGCAATTTTGTACTGCAAAAAGGTAAGGAAAAATGGAAATTTCAAAACGCTATAACTTTTTATTTCAGGGTTTCCCAGAGTTGAAACATAGCGCAATATGTTTCTAAATACCGAAATAATAAATGAAAAATACTTTTTTTTATTTTCAGGTTCGGGCTCATAAAGTCTAATATTACCCACTAAAGTTTAACTTACACCGGGCAAAAGAAACAAACCTAATAACTTACACCGCATCCCCGAATTGAACGCGTTACGAACTTCTGCCGGAAAAATAATAAAGTTGCGCTCAGGTTGTTGGCAGATTTTTTCATTACCATCTCCTTGCACCATCACTCCCTACACCCACACAATCAACAATTTTTATTAACATTTTATTACCACTCTTTTTTAACATTTCCCTACTACCTTTTCTTCATAATTTTTTCTTATTTCTCTTGCGTAATCGACCCATCTGTTATAACGTTGGATCCTTTTTTCTAGCTGTTTTATTTCGAAAATAAACCACAGATGTTCATATTCCCAATAAATTTGAGTCAATTGAGTCCGATGCACAAAGTAAAAATAAACTTTAAAAATTCAAGCAACTTGAATGTGAAGTTTTCTGTAGTACTGTACATAGTCGCTACAATTATTAACAAGAACCACGCCATCTCTTGTGCAATTAATTCTAAATTGCGCCACAATTCGTATCTCTGCTGTCACAAAACCGCGCTGTCAAAATCCAAATCTGACAGAACGGGATAGACACAGAACTGTGTTCGCTAAGGTGATGCTGATTTCAGTTTAATTGGAGGTCCTCCGTGTGTTTTTTTTGTACGCAGGTAAACGGAATAAATTAAAATATTTCCGAGGCCCTGGCCAAAGTAAATAGTAACCGTCGCTTGTGTTTACGTTGTGTTCGTCGAATATTCATGTGAAAGTGCAATTTGTTTTTAAATTCGAAGCGTGGTAAGTAAATAAGCGCGTTTTCAAAAGACGAGACGCTTTTCAAATTACTAAAATTCCGCATTGATTTCTTCTCGAACTGCAGTCATACGGTTCCGCATGCCGTTGTGTGAAATTCGCCCATTTGTTTGGGCCGACTGGCGCTCCCCGGAAACTTTACCCGAGCTAAAAATAGAAATTGTACCCTCAAGCAGGGCGGGCAAGTCGTGACCGCACCGCACAATCGATTTGCGATTTCACTCGTTTCGTAAATATTTTGCAGTCGAGGATCGAGGTGATTATTTCTCTACCGTGGTGCTCTATTTTCGTAAACAAAAAGCAAATCTTATTTTTACGGATTAGCATGTCGGCTTTCAGTCTATTTCGCGTAAAAACTTCAGCGCAAGGGCTGGTTGTTTACGTTTTGTTTTGTGATTTATGCGCGCGAATTGTGAAGCCGTCGTACCGGGCACGAGACGTGCTGCCTCGCGCCCCATATTCCCACCATTTATTAGAGATTCCCAGAATTTAAAACCTACATTTTTCCTCCGTCGTCTAGACCGTCCGATTTACTTAAATTAAGGTCGATTCAAGTGTTCACAGAGGACATAGCTTCAGTTTCTTTTAAAAAATTGAAAATTGAGATTTCACCTTACGTGCCACCAGCTTCATCAAGCATCAAAAACCGGCATCACAAGGAGAAGCACTACACCAAGTTTCCGAGATCTTTCATTCGCAGTGCAGACCGCATGCGGCACGATGCGAAGCCGTCTCCCAACTTCCAACCTGTCTGGAAAAGTGCAAGCATCTTAAAAATAAAAAAGGCACGGTAACGAATGTTTGGGCTCCTCGTTTGCCTTGATTGTGTTTGCTTTAGAGCTTGAAGTTGGCGTAGTGACGGTGTGGTATGCCTGGCATCAATTTTAAAGGTCCGGTCCGAACTGGACCTGCAGTTTATTTTCCATTCTTCTGTTTTGTTTTGTTCATGTTCTAAACCTTTGGTTGAATGTTTTTTTTTAAATCTTAGCCCATATCAATTGATTTCTTAAAACCTTCAGGAGCATAGCACGGACAAGAGTCTGTTTTATCAATTCTTATTTAAACTGTTCTTTGAAGCCATAGGAAACAAGTTTTGAACTCGAGGGACAACATGAACTTTATGTTTATTTGTGCTTTGTGTCCCTTTTTATTGCCAATTTTTTGTTCAAAGCTGGGTATAAGAGTACCCGCACACTAGAGATTTAAAATCGCCGGATAGTTTAGTTGGGTTGCTAATAGCTTTGAAGTTATATCTAAGGGCGCACACTGAGACTAAACAATCGTCTAAACTAAACAGTTTTATGGGCAGGCCAGATCCATATATGTATTAGTAACTATATTGCCAGCGGCCTTTGTCAGAGTCAGTATCGTCGGTAACAGCTGATTCTGAATTTTCCCATTCAATATAGTGGTGGTTTAAACGTTACTGGATTTTAATTTAATATTATTATGTTTTTTTATATTTTTTATATATCAAATAGTTGGAACACTTCAAAAATATAACACTATATTCATCACATTACATATCTCATTTTGTAAAATTTTTGTAGGTGCTGCTAATTTGAACATGAACTGTAAAATTCCTTATAAAACATATTTTTCGTAACTAAATATTTACATTTACGATGTTCAAATTTGAGCCGTCTTTTTTGAAAGTGAAATAAGTCCCTTTGGAGCTGAAAAATCGTTTATTTTCTTTAACAGTTTTAATAATTATTATTGCATAATAAAATTTAACAGGTTTATAGTGTTAATACATCACTCGAATTAAGTATATTAACGTATACTAATATTTTTAAATTATTTCAAACGTAAAACCTTAAATATTGCAATGTATGAAAAAATGGACTTAATCCACTTTCAAATACCACGGCTCATTTCATAAAAACTTGATTTGTGATAAAAATTTTGTACTACCCTCTCATGGTTCTTTACATTTTTGAGACAAAAATCAACAGCTGATTCTGAATTTCCATTTCAACCCGTACTTGTTGATTTTGTATGGAAAAATAAGGACAGCTGGCAATATAGTTCTAATACATATGTATATGGCCAGATCCCTTTCGATCGATGTGCGATTAAACTCTCGCATTGGCCTCTATATGTACGGCGGCTTATCTAGATGCGCCTACTAACCAAATTAAAAAACCTGCCAACAATCTGGGCGTAACTTTATTATTTTACCGGCAGAAGTTTGGAGCGTGTTCAATTCGGGGATGCGGTGTATGCTACTATGTGACTGAAAACCTAACAAAAAGTTCGGGAAGCGGTTAGAATATGGTGTAACATATGAATTATATAATTGGGTCATATTCCGGGATGCAATCTAGAGGTTGAAGAAGACAAAACTTAAAAATAGGTGATTATTAAACAAGACTGTGGAAGCGAAAAGATATTCGATATCTGATCAGACCTGAGCGATAAGGCAGAATTCACGAAATAGTATAGAACCACTTTAAACCCACTTCGGGGTCGAATTTCAAAAAATCTTGAAAACACTTTCTAGGTATTCATATGAAGAATCCATAAACAAAAATAATTGGTGATTGTTAAACAAGCCCGTGGATGTGATATCTGATCAGACCTGAGAGATATTCCGGAATTCATAAAAAAGTATACAACCACTTAACACCCCCTTAGGGGTCGAATTTCAAAAAATCTTGAAAACACATTCTAGGTACTTATATGAAGAATCCGTAGAATAAAAATGAATTCAATATTTGGAAAGACCTAGGAAATATGACGAAAATCGTGAAAATATATGCATTTTATTTTCACTGACAACTTTTTTTTACCCCCTCTTCCTAACGGCAATGAATATTAAATTTTTTTTTTATCAGAATTACTTTTCTAGTTGATTTACATATACTACCAAGTTTCAACTTCCTAGCATAAGCCGTTCTAAAGTTAAGAAAAACACCCCCCACCCCCGTACCGTACTACCCAAAAAAAAAATTTATTTTTCCAACATGCCACTACTATAGCTCTATTTAATTACCAAGTTCCAGCTTTCTATCATTATAGGTTCTTAAGATACGAACGTCGGAGCTTTTTCCTTCTCACCCTTCCCCACCCTCATCCGCTGCACTCACACCCCCAAAATTGTTTTCCCTACTAGGGTTCTATTAGGTCTACTTCTGGTAAAAATTTTAAGCATCTACCTTATACTGTTATTGAGATATGAAACGTGTTATATTTGAAAAATTCTTATCCCCTCCACTTCCGTCCTCCCCCGCCCCCTTCAAAGATTTTACTTTGAGCAATCTTTATTTATCAAGCTTTATACCCAAACCGAATTTTGTTTTTCTGGTGCATTTGGTTTGTGAGATATCGTAATCTTAAGTATTTCAACCCCGACCCCCGTACGCCACTACCCCCACCCAAAAATTTTGTTTCAATCTACTCTCCTAGTATAACTACAGATATTTGTTAAGTTTTAATTGCTTGCTATTAATGGTTTAGGAGATATGGATTTTAGAATGTGTCGATCTCGGCATTTTTGCGTTTCGGACGCATTATTTCCCCCTCCACTCCCACACCCCTTCACCCATATCTGTTTCTTTTTTTGCAAATGGGTCCATTATCAAAGCTCTATAGAAATTCTAAGTTTCAGCCTCCTAACACAAGCGGTTCCTGAGATCTAGAAACCTAAATTTTTCGTCTAAAACGTTTACCCCGCCTTCCCCCTTACACCTCCTCCCCTGAAAATAATGTCAATTCAAGGGGTCCACCAAGTCTATTCTTAGAAAAATTTTTTATTTAATAGCTCCACTGGTTTGAGAGCTACGAGCCTTCAAAGATTTTGGGGCGGTCGACGTACGGCGTACGGGGTCGGGCGTACAGACGGAGTGAAAATTTTTATTGCTTTTTTTTGCGTCTACTAGTCATGAAACGTGGACAAAAAAATTTTGAGGGCAGCAATTTTTTTTTTTGAAAATCAATAACAATACTGTATTATAAATAATAAAGTAAAAAGTGAATTCACTATTTTGGAAGACCTAGTAGATAAGACGAAAATCGTGAAAATATATGCATTCTATTTCGACTGAACATTTTTTTCGCCCTCACCCACATCCCCGATTTTTTTTTTCTCTGCTAGGGTTCTGTTGGGCCTACGTCTGTTAAAAAATTTGAGCATCTATCTTATACTGTTCTTGAGATATGAAACGCAATTTTTTTGAATATTTTTTTATCCCCCCACTTCCATGTTCCACCACCCCCTTAAAAAATTTTACTTTGAGCAATCTTTATTTGTCGACCTTTCTACTCAAACCGAATTTCATTTTTCTAGAGCAATTGGTTCGTGAGATATCGTAATCTAAAGTTGTTCACCCCCACCTCCGTACGCGACTACCCCCACTCAAAACTTTCTTTTCAGTCCTTTGTCCTAGTATAGGTACAGATATTTGTTAAGTTTGAATTTCGTGCCATCAACGGTTTAGGAGATATGGATTTTATAATGTGTCGATTTCGGCATTTTTCCGTTTCGGACGAATTATTTTCCCCCCACTCCCACACTCCTTCACCCATATCAACATTTTTTTTTGCAAATGGGTTCACTATCGAAGTTCTATAGAAATTCCAAGTTTCAGCCTCCTAGCGTAAGCGGTTGCTGAGATCTAGAAACCTAAATTTTTCGTCTAAAACCCTCCCCACTCCTCCCCCTCATACCCACACCCCTCTAAAAGATACCAGTCGTAAAGGTTCACCCAACCTACCCACCATAAAAATTTCATGAAAATACCTCAACGGGTTTGGGAGCTACGCGCCTTCAAACTATTTTTGCGTACGGCGTACAGACGGACATTTTTTTTATTGATTTTTGGGGGCTTACTAGTCCTAAAACGTGAAAATACAAAATTTCAGGGTACCAAATTTTTTTGAAATTTCAGGTCGATCACAATACTTTATTATAAAATAATAAAGTAAAATCGCTCACGACCGGGTTTTTCTAGTACCAATTAGCTGTAATTATCGACCGATGGTTGAGTAATGTGCGGATGAACAACGACTAAACAGTTTATGGTATAAACACAATTGAGACGAAATTCACCAGCGGCGACGAAGTTCGCTGTCAAAATTTAAAAACTGTACCGCAACACCAATTCCCTCTGGATAATAGCCGCGCAACTGATATTTCGTCGTGCGAAAATGCCTCAATTTTGCCTCGGTGAGTGACGATTTTGTATGGGGACCGATCCATGACGTCGCTATTCGGGGCAAAATCGAGGCATTTCTCACGACGAACTGTCATATGTGCGCGGCTTGAAATTAAGTTCTGACGCAGAATTACGACGGCGAGAGGTTGGCGAACTTTACGTGTGTTGCGGTACAATTCAGCGAACTTCGTCGCCGCTGACGAAGTTCGTCTCAATTGTGTTTATAGCATTAGTCGGGCAGAAAACAATGTGCGCGGCCAGCGCCAACTTAATTTCAAGCCACGCACATATGAAAGTTCGTCGTGAGAAATGCCTCGATTTTGCCCCGATTAGTGACGTCATGGATCGGTCCCCATACAAAATCGTCACTCATCGAGGCAAAATCGAGGCATTTCCGCACGACGAAATATCAATATCACTCCATTCAGTGAGTTCCACAGAGATCGGAACTAATTATAGTCTGAGGGTACTATGTCTGGACTATATGCATCAAAACTTCACAACCAAGCTATCGCATTTTTTGACGGCTCATCAAAGAAATGTGTGGTCGGGCGTTGTCATGATGGAAGACAGTCTCTTTCCTATTATTCAATTCAGGTTGTTTCTTTCAATTGCCTGACGTAACCAGTTGGGAATAGCTCATGGTGAACGATTCCCTTCCAGTCCCACCATACAAACAGCATCATTTTATTCGGCGGCAACGCTGGCCTTGCAACGGCTTGTAACGGCTCACCATCCCTTATCCACGATTTTTGACGCTTCCGATTGTCGCACGTGATCCATTTTTCGGTGTACATTTGGTTATTACACGTTTCAGAAATGGCTCGATTTCATGGCGTTTCAGCAGCGCTTCGCAGATGTTAATTCGGTCAACTCATAAGGAACCCACACATCGAGCTTCTTTTTGCAGCCAGCCTTGTTTAAATGGTTCAAAACCGTTTTGTTGGGTTTTTTTTATCGGTTTTTACAAAAAAAAAAAAATATAATTATTAATATTTGCGCATGGAACTGGAGAGCCGCATCTTGACATCGGAAGAGCCGCAGGTTGCCGACCCCTGGTTTAGTCGGTAGTATGCGCTAGGCCTAAAGGTTGCCGTACACTGGAGACTATACATTTGCGCACGCTCTTGTCGCCCGAAAAAACTATTTAGTCGGGACAAATTGCAGTATACCCACTACACGAAGGGATTTTCTCATCATCAATGGTGCGACAGACCAAATCGAGCCCTCCTATAGTCTCAAACTAAACACCGTCTAAATTTTTAGGATGTGTAACGAAAATGTAGAGGTCCGGCCGGTATATTGTAATAAGAATTAGTGATGTGCAATGCGATTACTTTTGAGTAACGAATAATTACTGAAAACTTCACTTTAGTATTCATTACTTAGTATTCGTTACTTTATTGAGTACTTTGTGGTGAAAAACATCCGAGCGAGTTCAAAAGGGTGTAGAAGTTGAGTGGGGGGAAACGAGCCTACTGTTTGAGTTTGAGTTTGTTTCATTGCGGTGACGTCAAATTAGAATAGTTAGTGCAGAAAAGTGTAGAAAGTGTATACAAAAAGAACAAACCTATTAGTATTTGAGTGACAAACAGTTTTTATACAAAATGATGTCATAGTAGCGAGTTATGTATATGGCGAGCGGCGTTTTCATTTTCAAAAAAGGTTCACTTGGCGTAACCTGTACACAACGTTAATTTTATCCGAAATCAAAAAAAATTTCAGAAATGATACGATAGCGTAGGTATATAGTTGATTTCAAAAAATCCGTTTGAGTACCATATTCTACACATGTTTATCTACCAAAATAAAAATGTCGATTTTTGGATTCAGTTTAATGTAAATAACACCGCCCCCCCCCTCCCCCTTAAGACTAATATATCATCACCAAAAAAAAATTATAAAAAAATAGCGAGTGGGGTGGAGAAAACAAAAAAAGACACGAAATTTACCTGCTGGATCACACGTCATCAGTATTGCCTGAGCTCCATCATTTGTTCAGTTTAGCCATGACATCGAGACAACAAAAAGGAAGTCACGAACGCCAGAAGTCCGTCATTGTCCTTTCCTATGCGTGTCACCCGCACCCGCGTCGTAAACCGCTCTCCATTTTTCGTGTCTCACAACCATCCTTTCTCCACCTCGCGGATAACTGACTCCCGCAATTACATTCGCCACAAACTCTTTTTTTTTCGTATTTTCAAATATCCGCGATCGACTCCATAAAACTCTAAAGCCAGAAATACATGTGCATATATCTGCATGCAGCGCGTCAAAACTGATTAAGAACGCATGTGTTTAAGTGCGACGAAACACACGCTCGCACTGCATGCAGCGGAGCGCTGCATGATGTCTCTACTTCTACTTTTGCTGTGCAGCGTCAGTGGTAACACAACTTGAGGTTGAAATTTACCAACACAGAAAAATAAAAAAGTGTTTTGAATTACATTTAAGTATGCAATATAGGCAGCATACAATAGATAATATCACATTATTGATAAAATCAAACTTCACTAATATCATTTTATGAAACTATAACTGAAACTGAAACTGAAACTCACAACCACCTATCGGGAAATGCGATTTGTGACAAATACGACCAAGAGATCTGTCAAAAATTCTGCACATCTGTTTCACATGCAGTGATGCCTGCATTGCTGCGTGCATTGCTGCGTGCATAGATTCTGCACATGTATTTCAGGCATAAAATATTCTACTTTCTTCGGCTCCAAACAGAAAAGACTCCCCTCCCCGTACAATCGCGACCCGACCTCCGAAAACCCCCACAAACCAAAATCTGCCCACTTCTGCAATTTTTCAATTCAGTTAGGATTCTAACAAATTCCCGAAAAACTAATTTGTTGACGATGCAATGTATAGGCTTAAAGAAAGCAACAAAAAACAGGCGAATTTCGCCACAGATGGTTTTGCAATCTTCATCAACCGAGTCTTCCCATCGTTTGTATTGTTTGCCTACTGACCTGTTACTACTCGCTTTACCTTCAAGAGCACGTCGGGGGACTCTTCTAACTTCCATTCGATATATGTATATGTTTTGCTTTCCGCCTTACCCCTCAATCTAATACTCACACTCCATGTTAAGCGTCTATTGGGCTAAAATTTCAAAATCTTATCTGAATGTTTTTTGATATATAAGGCTCGGACTACACGGTCCGTTTTTTTTCACTCCGGAAAAAAAAAATTCCGGACAGCTTCGACTACACGACACTGAACCGGCCATATCGATTGGAAGAATTCCGGACACCCACTTGTAGTCGAGCTCATACAACTCTATATGTTCATGATATTTAATTCCGGATCGGCCGAAAAATTCCTGATCAACCGTCCGGAGAAACCTGTGCATGCTCAGGTTTTTCTCCGCACACGCGGTTTTTCGGAGTCATGTAGTCGACGAGCTAAATTCTCATACATTTCTATGAGACATGGTTTTTATTCATTCCGGAACGCGGAGCCTATTTTCTCCGGAGTCGAAAAAAACGGACCATGTAGTCATGATTTTCACTGAGCCCAATCTACAAACAAGAAAATTTAGCTTAATATCTCAATGTGCTTATGAGCTACGAGCCTTCACATGCGTTTATACGGCGGGCAGACAGACATTGTTTTTCTTTTTACTTTTTCGTACATATTCTGCTAAAATTCAGTTGTTTTTTTTTTCGTGAAAATGAATGCTTTATTCAAAAATCGGTAAAGAACATGTCATTGAAATTATTGTTCATCGAATACCATGTCGAAAGATCAACTCCATTTTAGCGTTTCCAAGTAGGCTTTGATTGGGTTTGCAACATGTGGCCGAGAGTTATTATGCAGAATTACTTCGTCGTGTCTCTCCTCGTATTGCGGCAGTTAGGTTTGAGTAGAGTCACTGTATAAGAACTAACACAAACATCCACTATCTTGAGTACGGACAATGACCGCTTTTGGTACCTTTTTAGTACTCTTGAACCCTGCGAACTCCAAAGTTCGCAGGTTTCTTAAATGGCATAGTTTTAGTGTGTATACGTGTAGCAGATGGATTTTGATTAACGTTTCACGGAATCGAGATACATATGTCTCATGAAATGTCAACTAAATACAGCGTTTATCCACTTTAGTGGAGATAAAAATAAAAAATCGGACAACTGCAAAAAAATTTCAAATGTACTGGTTTCAAATGAAACACACATTGTCCGTACTCAAGATAATGGATGTTTGTGTTAGTTCTTATACAGTGACTCTAGGTTTGAGTAGCTCATAATACACTATTCCCAGCTGATCTTACCAAATCCAGGGGCTCAATTCTCGAGTTCGCTCGAGATTGGTTTCATTCGAGATCTTTCACGATTTCCCGGATTGTCGAATAAAACGGCTCGGGTGGTATTCTTGAAATCTCACCGGCATCTCACCGGCGTCTCACGTTCGAGAGTTGTCGAACGTAAACTAAGAGTGGTCTTTTGCGTTCGTAGTTCGGATGTCGTATACGACATTCCAGTGATAGACAGAAAATTCAGTTTAAATTTTTCTGAGTGATCTTCTGTAAGTACTTAAGAATAACAATATTTAATTTAATTATGCATTATAAGAATAGTAATGGTAGCAATAGTGGATATACAAATTTCTGAGTGGTTTGAAATTATATAATTATGATTACATAGCAGAAATAATTGGTGTTATGATAAACAACAAAATTCAGTCGATCTAACTCGAAATGAGACCAAAACAAGGATAATTATTTCAAGAATAAATGATCGGAAAGATGGACGTATTTCCGGGTCTATGTGACTAAAATTCTACCAACCCCCTTTGGGTTTAAAAAACACATAAACTCCCAAGTCAATCGTGGGTCAACACCTTCTTTTCAATCATTGCAAATAATATTGTTAAAATTGAGGTTTTACAAGGAGCAGTATATCAAATCAATAAAAATATATTGAAGAATAGAAAAATATTTTGTTCAATGTGGAGAAGTGGACTTACCCCAATTAGTGTCTGTCAATATATGGGGAGTACTATACGGACGAATACAAAGTATTAAGTATAATACGTATAAGGAGTAACGACTATACAACTGAACCCGAAGAACCAAAGTAAACTAAAAATTTTTGTTAGAAGAAAAAATAAAACCAAAATTTGTTCCGAAGGAATTACAGGTTACTCATTCTGTCTGAAAAATCGAGCCACTTATTTCATTTAAAAAAACCATATTTTGTATATCTGCCGCTGTCTCGTGCCTATTCCTTGTCCTATTTTATATTTGTTTAACTGAAGGTGCGATGGACGAATATTTTTAAACGTTATTCATTGGGCTTCCATTGAGAATTTCATGGTTCGAAAGTACTTCAGGTAGTTAAAAAGGAAGATGTATAAGACGGGGTTAGTTGGAGGAGTCTACGACGGGAAGGATGCATGAAATTCATGCATGTCGCAATACGTTCAAAATCAAAATAAATTTTTGCAAATTTGAAAATTGCGCCTTTTTTTAACGTCCATCTGTCCATTGTATTCGTTTGCTGATTGGTCGATTTAAGAAAACAGCGACTGGGCAATGCTGCTTTCCAGTAGTATACGAGATACTGTTCGAGAGTTATCTCAAACGATCTCGAGAATAGCAATTTTCTGTTTCGTTCGACTCGATCATTCGAACGTCTCGAATGCTCACTCGAATCTCTAGCGAACTCAAGAATTGGGCCCCAGAGTATGAGTTTGGAATTATGGTTTTGTCGTCGATGTTTATCCATGGCAAGGACTACCCCACAATTTTGTACGTTTCTGATTATCGTACTCATGGATGTATTAGTATAACTGGATCGGCTGTATTGCATAAAATTCCTATATGTGAGACTAATTCGTTTTCTGACAGTTGTTCCCATCTGTCAAAAAAAATTTGTACGGGTTATGACAATCATTTCTGACAATTGTTTTCACCACAGCGTCGGACCAACAAAATTTCCCGGGTACAGTACGTATTTTCTATTTTGTAGCCCCCCCCCCCCCCCCCCCCCAATACACTTACACTAACGCAAATAGACAACTCACACAACCAGAACCGATTAGGCAAAGTTTCGCTTATTGCCGATCCAGTTATACTACTACATCCATGATCGTACTGTATCTTTTTGTCATCACGATACTGTGCAAAAAACTTTTCGTTTCGGCCGTTGGAGAAACTGTTCAAATGTGAAAAAAGCCGTTGGGTTTGAATTTGTACAGGATCTATTTCCGTGCCCTTGACCCCTCCTTATGGTTTTGAATCATTCCCAATAGATTTGAATCATTCCTATAGTATTTGAACCATTCTTAACGATTTTAAATCGTTTCTAACACATTCTAACGTTTAGCAACGACTGTGTGGTCAATTCCTAATGATTTTTCAATTCCATTTCGCATCTGACATGGATTTTCATCGAGTAATGCTTCCAATCCTTTTCTTCAAACTTTTTCGGTGCACTCTTTATCTTCGACACCGAAATCATAAATTTAAAGGCGTCGAAACCAATCTCTGCATGTTGTTTCCGACAGAGCATGACCTTCACAAGAATTCTATGCACTTCAGCCGCAGAAGTTATGTAGTGTAATATGTAATTTCCGGCAAATACTCTTTTTTGGCTCGAAACTCTATGTTCATGTTTAACGATATAAGAAAATAACTGTTTACACTTCGGCAAAATACTCTTACTGTCTATTATATTTCAAGAGGAGCTTCGCGATGAGGTTGGCTGTGGTATTGCCCGGTGTAAAAGGGTTTATATAACACCTTCTGTCGGGAAACTGGTGGAACTTAATCAAGTCCCTAATAAAAAATAATGAACTAAAATGAATCGTTTGTAGTCATATTAATCTAGCTAATGCTCTCTAAATTACTTCACTCCTCCTTTAATCATTTTGTCCCATAAATTTGACATTTATGTGGTGATAATTATGTTTGACAAATTACATTCACATTCCATTAAATACAAATTAATTAAATTTTCATCGGATATTCTCCTTGAAAACTAGCAATAGATCTTTGGAGGTCGAATGATACTGATTTTTTTACGAATATGATAGTCTTGAGGTTTCAGTCGATTTATCTTTCAACAGGACGCAATTTTTTGTTGTATTTTGAGTATATTACTAGTGCTATATTAAGGATATAATTCATAACGTAGTATTTGATAAGTGGTCTTAAATAAGACGATAATCTAAACATATAATCGGCGTTGATGCTTCCTCCCTTTTAATTTTGTCATTGATTGTGTAGCTATCAATTTCATGGAAACACTCCTCCGTGGTGCAGACACCTATCCTCTACTGTGCATGTAACGTACAAGCGTATATCATAATTATACACAATTATGATGTAGACATAATACTTGAGAATAGCTCTCCCGGTTGGTATCGTTTAAGTTTCTCAACCTCACGTCGCATATAAAATTTCGAGGCATTTCCTTTTCGCAGAGGTAAAATCTAAATTTAAAGTGATCGGATGGCGATAATACTACCCGTATATTCGACATAGTACACTTGGACTTCTTCGATGTATGCAGTTGCCTATGTCGAGAGAATCTGGAGATTATGCACAACATCAAGCCCAATGCATACAGCATACACCATATCGTAGTTTTGAAGTTAGCCCCATTCCATTCGGTGTCCGCACTCTAAGAACATCCTGAAAATAGATTTCGGTTGTGGCACGCGTCTAAGTGATCTTTTGGTTGATCTTTCATCTTTGTTTCCAAAAGTAAAGTAGTCATACTGATCGGTAGTCTTCTCTTGAACGTACTGTCTGATTATTGAATCGAATTAAACGCGGAACAGATATTTAATTTGACCGTCCATCTGGTACCCGAAGTACTTTCAGCTTTAAGTATAAACAAAACGGGGTAAGCGTAGTAGAGCCAATCGAGACGCACATAAGAAAGTACGAGATATTCATGTCTGAAACGATTCGACAATGAGTGATAAAAGTGTATTGTTACAGTGTTTTTTTTTTTAAAAACAGCATATAGTCAGTCGATTGTACAAATACGAGTAAAAATATGGACAATTTAATTGCAACCAATTTATACGGTTGGGTATGTCGTTATTAATTAATTGAGTGCATAGTGTAATTGATTTATTAAATAAAAATGAAGCATGGGCTCTAATTGAAAGCGCTTCCACACAAGCGAAATATGAATGAATGTCGCATAGTTTTAAATTCTTAATAGAAACTAGAGCCAATGTTTGCTTAAATGTTTTACATATGTTCCATGTAAGTGAACTGGCAGCTGAATGTGACATGTTATATTGCTTAATAGTTAATTCGACTAGAATAAATAGTGTTTCCATAGACAAGCATATGTAGATGATCTACCTATTTCGGTTACGGCTGCACATGTAAAGCTAAAATATTTTTCAGAAAAAATACTATTTTGAAGATAGATTTCATGCTGTCTTTATCATAGCTAATAGCCTTTATGATTAATGTGAAATGTGAGGGACGTTGCTCAAATATCAAGCCACAAACCGTAGACCTGGAGAACAGATATTATTTGTGCCGCCTTAACCTAGGTATTAAAATCTGGTATACTCTTTCCAGAGAGACGTTCACTTCGCGGTTTGTCAGGGCGCTCTAGTATTTCAGCGTCCTGTTTGTTCATCCTTGCTGAATCACGACATTAAAAAAAATCCCTTCGTGACTATATAGAGGTTCAGGGTCCGGAGAACTACCTGCGAGGGCACAATTCAGATAGTCTCTACGATTAATCATTTAATTAGCCCAAAGAAATGATGAAACCTTCAGATGAGATCAGATTAAAAAGGGCATCACAAGCTCAGGTAAATAAAAACCAGCGCAGTCATACTAGGCTGCAGACAATCATATACTCTCGATGAAATATTGAACTCTGATTTATTTTGCAACAAAAGAATAGTGTATACCTATAACAGTATTAGTCAAAATCATTTTTTATGTCGCTGTTTTAATAGCAACTCAATAATCAGAACACACAGTTTTTGACTAAATCTGTTGGCTGGACTGGACGCACACTGAAAGAGCAAAAGCAGTTTTAGTCAAAAACATTTTTGTTTTTGCTCTTTCAGTGTGCGTCCAGCCAACAGTTTTAGTCAAAAACTGATTAGTCTCGTACCTTGGAGGCACACCACTAATTACTATGCTCTGATCATTGAATTGCTATTGAAACAGCGACATATTCATGATTAGTCAAAAATGTTTTTGACTAATACTGTTTTTGCTCTTTCAGTGTGCGGCCAGCCTAACATATCAACTTCTGCCAAGTCTCGTTTTGTTAAGCGGTAATATCTAGTCGAAATATTTTTTTTTTTCCATTTTTTTTAGAGGCTTAAATGGTGTAAAATATGCAGTGAAACAGCCTGTGCCGATACGGCCAATAAAACGCCATTTCTTTGTTGTTCCGGTTTATGTGGAAAGATTTTTCACAGCAAGTGCATCGGGCTTTCTGGTAGTGTAGGTGATGCCGTTGTGAATTCAGATAACGGCCTGTACTGGTTCTGTTCAAATTGCCGGCCTTCGTCACCATCTGCGCATGCCACGAAAATATTAAGGGCAAAAGCAACAGTACGGACTCTACACGGGGAATTTCAATTGCTCCAAAAAAAAACTCGATGCTGCATTGACTGACTTCAAAAATGTATGCGCGCCGGAGCCGGCGCTTACAAATTTGTCTGCAGTAAGTCTGACTGATTCTGTTGCACCGTCATCGGCATCAACATCAACATTGGCAGCTCCAATTATCAATGCGGACGGGACTATAACACCAATAACGCGACTTAGACCTCGAACTCGCAAAACCGCAAATGTGGGTGCGCCAATACCTGAAAAAATCCAAACGCGGTCCGCTAAACTCTCTGCGGATAGCGTGAAATCGGTTAATCGTATTATCACGGAACGTGCATTGCAACTTAGCACTGATATTAATTCGGCTGTTGACATGCAAAATCGAGTAAACGACAACAAACAAATCGATTTTGGTGATGGCTCATCTAGTGCATGGAGCACGGTTCCTATTAGGAACAAGAAGAAGCGTAAAACTAGCAATCGCAGTCATATTGTCGGCTCTGACGTGTCTTCGGATGCAACCTTCAAAGTTATTCCTGATTTGAAATGGTTGCATATTTCGCGCTTTCATGTGAAAACAACGGAATTAATGCTACAAGAATATGTCGCGAAGAAGCTTGGTGTGCAACCTGACGTTATAGTATGCGGTAGGCTTACCAAGCGTGATGCGGATCTTACAACTCTTGGCTTCGTAAGCTTCAAACTTGGAGTTCCAACTTCATATTCCGAGAAGATTTTGGATTCTGCTTTTTGGCCGGTTTCTGTACGCGTAAAGCACTTTGTATATCGCTCAAAAAACGTAGAGGCGGAATCCATTCCAACCACGCTGTAGCTAATGGGAGTGGATGTGCTTTTCCCTGTTTTTACCACAATGCTAGCGGACCAAGTCACCAAGGAGCAGCTAACTTAACATCAGCATTTAGTTTATCGACTTCCTCTGTTAAAAAAGACATTAGTATTTTTTATCAAAATGTAAGAGGTCTGAAAACTAAGGCACAACATTTAGAAACTCAATTTTATCAAATTCTTTTGATGTTATATGCATTACGGAAACTTGGCTAAACAAGTCAATTTTCGATTCTGAGCTGATCCCTGGGTCTTATAATGTATATCGTCGTGATCGCAATCTTCTGTCCTCCAGTAAAAGTGATGGTGGTGGTGTCATGATAGCTGTGATAATAGGTTGTTTTCCGAATTATGTACTGAATTTCATTGCAACTTTGAATGCATTGCTATTAAGATCAAATGTGGTAGAACTTCGTTATTTGTGTTCACCTGTTACATACCGTGTAGCTTATCCGCAACAAACCTCTCTGAACTCTTTGAAGCACTTTCACTTTTTATAACTCAGTGTGGTCCTGGTTCAAAATTCCTGATATGTGGAGATTTCAATATGCCCTATGTAACGTGGAGTAGTGATGCATCCTCATGTTTGCCCACCTTCGCCCAACATCACTGTTATTTGCAATCTTTTATGGAGTTCTGTGACTTTTGCCAATTTAATCTTATGCCGAACAAAAACAACAAAATACTTGACCTGATCTTTTCTAATACTAATACCAATGAGATAACTATTATTCCCTCTCCCCTTGGACTAGTCCCAATTGACTCACATCACCCTGCTATTGAATTTTCGCTTAACTTATACTCTCTCACCTCCTTGCTGCCTATTAATCGTCCGAAACGTAATTTTTATAAATGCAATTATGAGGAACTTTCTGTTATATTAGGAAGCATTAACTGGCAAACAACTCTGAGTACAGTATCTACTAATAGTGCTGTTGAAGAATTCTATAGAATCTTAGACGCAGTCATTGCCGAAAACATTCCATTGTCCTCTAAGAAAGTGAACCGCTATCCTCAATGGTTTAATGCCAAAATTATTCAACTACTATTCGAAAAAAATCGTGCTAGGCGTCGTTATCTAAGAGAACGCAATCATAACAATGCATCGAATTATGGTAACCTCAGGAAGCAGCTTAAGAAGGAAATAAAGATAAGTTTTCGTCTTTATGTGGACAACCTTAATTCTTCGCTTCTCATGGGTAATGATAAACCTTTCTGGAAATATATCAATGACTCTCGTGCTACTCGGACAACTCCTCTAAGCATAACATATTCAGGAGCAACTGCATCCACTCCTGGTGATATTGTGGAGCTATTCTCTCAATTCTTTCAATCTGTTTATACGTCTTCGTTAACTTCTTGTCTTCCTGACACAATAGTAGATCAGAACAATGTGATTCCAGTATTTAGAGCGCAGGATGTTATCATTGCCATCAATTCTTTAGACAGTAACGGCAGCGCTGGTCCGGATAATGTTCCCAATATCTTTGTTAAAAAATTGGGCCATGTTCTTGCCGAGCCATTGTCACAGCTTTACACGTCTTCTATTTGTGAGGGTATTTTTCCCAGCGTTTGGAAGAATTCGCATGTCATTCCAATTTTTAAAAAAGGAGAGAAACATAAAGCAGAAAACTATCGACCAATATGTATTCTTAACTGTTTTTCTAAAGTTTTTGAAAAACTTATTCACGAACATGTTTTTTCTCAAGTTCGTGACTGTGTATCGATTAATCAGCCTGGATTTTTTAGAGGCCGTTCTACAGAAACAAATTTGGTGTCTTTCACCAACTCTGTAGCTCATTCCCTGGAAAACCATTACGACGTTCACACAATTTACACGGATTTCTCTAAGGCATTTGATACTGTTGATCACTCCATTCTTCTACGGAAACTGAATTCTTTTGGCCTAAGTACTGGGCTTCTTATCTGGTTCCAATCATATTTAAATGATCGTAAGCAAATGGTCATCTTCAGTGGATCTATTTCAACACCCTACCTGGCTCCATCCGGTGTTCCTCAGGGTTCTACTTTGGGCCCACTTTTGTTTATACTATTTGTTAATGATCTTCTTTCTGAATTCCAGTCAAAGCATTTGATGTATGCTGATGACTTAAAGGTTTTTCGGGAAATAAAAGCACAATCCGATTGCCTCCTCCTACAGAATGACCTCGAGAAGCTGTTGTCCTGGTGTACTACGAATAAATTGGCATTAAATACGCAGAAATGCTTTATGATGATCTACACCAATAAAATCTCGCACATTCAGTTTGACTATTACATCTACAATTCTCTTCTATTGGAAGTCTCCAGCATCAAGAATTTAGGAGTAATTTTCGATGCTAAATTAAAATTTGATCTGCACATAACTGAAGTTTGTAAACGGGCATACAGGCTATGTGGATTTATATTACGTTCTGCGCACCCTTTTTGTAGCGCAACTCTATATCTAAATCTCTTCAATAGTCTAGTCCGATGTCATTTAGAATATTGTTCAGTAGTATGGAATCCCTATCTTACATATCTTGTGACAGCCTTGGAATCAGTTCAACGTCGTTTCACCAAATCACTTTTTCGTAAACTTGGCTTTCATGATATATCTTATGAAACCCGTCTCGAAGTACTTGGCATATATTGCATGAAGGACAGAAGGTTATACTTGGATATGGTATTCTTGTATAAAGTTGTTTTTGTTTTCAGTTCAAATCTCAAAGATACGCTCAGACTGCGAAATATTGACTACAACACTAGATGTCACGACATTTTTACAGTGCCTCAAGCCAATATTAATTGCTTCTATTACTCTCCTCTAATTCGTTTACCTCGCTATTTTAATTTGTATTGCCTTAGTTTTCATAGTCCTACCTTAAACTCATTCAAAGTGTACTTAAAGGTCACTCTTTTTCGTTCTTCTGATACGTAATTCATTATTTAATTTTTTATAATACTTTTTATTTCTATTTTTTATTTTACATATAGAATATTTTTGTTCTGTAATTGCGGCAATTGTATAATTGGAAATAACTTTCTGTTCAATTGATATTGTTATAAAATAAAAATAGTTCACCTTGAAAAAAAAAAAAAAAAAAAAGAATGATGTCTGACATAATTTTTTTATTGAAAACAAATTTTAAGTGGTCGGAAAAGACGAATTTTCGAAGCAAGGCCGAGCGCTTGAAAATTACAAATTGAGTTTCGGGGTGAGTTTCGCCCCTTTTACTCGTTACCGGCGGTGCAAAGGTACACTATATAGTTTCTAAATGAGGAAATATATAGTTTTAATATATAGTTTCAGGCGCGAACTCAGAGGGGGGGGGGGGGGTTGGGGGTTAAAACCCCCATTTTAGTCATTGGAATAGAACTATAACGGGAATAAACGGCTATAATTTCCAATGACGGATTATCTGGTGTAATGAAGGTCATGGATGTACTCGGTATAACTATTGGTCGTCAATGTTTCGATTTTTGCAAAGGAAGCGACTCGCGCCGCATTGAACTGGCCGAGCGCTCACTTTCTCATGAGGCGAGAAAAAAAATCGACAGCAGTCAAATCGACGCAGAAGGCCAGTTGTGCTGGTGCTGGGATAGCAGAGTAAAGGTAAAAAAATCAACAAGTCTGTATCTTTAAAATTTCATGTAGTAAACACATTGTGAAACTTTAAACGCGTTTTTCTCGAAACCATGTTTTCAAAAACGGCTAGCAGTAGAACTCGAGTAATTTTTATCGGATCGATATGAAATTTTGGCTGTACTTTCTTAGTAAAGTACACACGATTTCGAAATGCGCTCAAATTTTCAAAAATTAAAATTTTTGAATATCCATGTGTACTTTAATAGTAAAACTCGTGCATATCATGAAATTTTTTTTTTCATTGTTCCAGATACGCTCGTTAAAGACTTGTGCTGCTAGCCGCGGGACGCCTACAAAAAATCAACCTTCGTTCCGTGCACTGCTCAGCCGTAATTTTTTCATAAAAATTAAAATAAAAATTTTTTTTTTGTAGGTCAAGATAAGTGTAATGATCCCTCAATATTTCACATTAATCGATTTTTTAATAAAGACACAAAAAATTCACAAAAAACTGTCTCATTTTTTGCTTCCGACTAGATATTGCCCCTAAAGCAAGCGTTGATATTGTTCTGGCGTACCACAAATTAAATATTTTAGGACATACCAGCTTTTTAGATAGCCGTTTAACAACCTTCCACTTATCGCAGACATATTAATATTATTATATTATTTGCTAACATGTTCAAAAAGTCTAATGCCCTAGACACACGGCAGCGTTAATATCGTATTATCTGCCATTTCGCTATTAAATCGACTTAATACGCAATTATTTGACTATTATCTCACTAATTTAATACAGTTCGAAAGTCTGTATTAAATTGTACGACGATATTATTAAAAGCTTGACGCAATGCGATGAATCGAAAAGCTCATGTTTTTTTTCCCAGGAACATATGTTTTTGAAATTTGTTGAATGAAATTGAATAATTTATAAAATATAAATTTCTGCAAACGGGTAAAACGCGTAAAAAAGAGTTTTGTGGGCCATGTCTGACGAGCAGAAGCTGAAAGATGCTTGAAGAGACAGTTTGGTAGACTTTAGGCAAGCGAAACAGAACTCGCATGTTTTCGCGCCAATTTAATTGTTAAACTTTTTGAGCTTTTTTCTTGATTTAATATACATAGATTAAAATAAATGTACGTGTGTCACCCTCCAAGTTTCAAAGAAAGCTTTTCATTTAATCTATTTTAAATATTACCGTGTGTCTAGGGCATTAAGACATATTAAGTAAACAAATTTTTTTTGAAAAAAACCGACATATCAACTTTTGCCAAAACGGTGCAGATTTATCACCTACAAGGTCCGTTGTGGTACCACTGGATCATTAAATCCGACTCGCTAAACCATTTAGAGCTTATAAAAAATCGTTGAATTCTGAAAATCTCCGTTGCAGTAAGATAGGTTACTGGAACTGTTAAAGAAGTAGGCTCCTAGCTAGGATTTTTTCCTAGAATACAACTGGACAGGTGCCGAGAAGTTGGAGAACTGTCTCCTCATCCTCTTAACTCAATCAGCTTCTACAGAAGTTGTTACATTAGTATCAGTCCGATAACGGGGTGTTTTCCCGCACTCTATTATGTCAGTGATTGTCTCTAGTCTTACTTTGTTGAAAGCTCCTTCAATATCGAGAAAACCGACCATGATATACCATATTCCTTAATACTAGCAGATTTTTGAATGGTGCGCACAAGCGGAAGTCGTTCCTACCGAAAGGATGATAGGCAATGAGGTCTGTTGGTTTGAGTAGAGTCACTTCATACGAACTAACACAAACATCCATTGTCTTGAGTACGGACAATGTGTGTTTCATTTGAAACCAGTACATTTGAAATTTTGTTTGTAGTTGTCTCGATTTTACATTTTAAGGATCTCCACTAAAGTGGATAAACACTGTATTTAGTTGACATTTCATGAGACATATCTCGATTCCGTGAAACGTCAATCAAAATCCATCTGCTACACGTATACACATTAAAACTATGCCATTTAAGAAACCCGCGATTTTTTAAATTCGCGGGTTTTTAGACTACTAAATATGTTCCAAAAGTGGTCATTGTCCGTACTCATGATAGTGGATGTTTGTGTTAGTTCTTATACAGTGACTCTAGGTTTGAGATCCTAAGGACAGCCATGTGAGGATTTTTCCTGCGTAAGGTATGAAGACTACTTTAAATTCCATGTTTTAGGAATGTATGTTGGTTAGATACATACAGCTTTTCAAGACAACCTTTAACGTTTGTGTGATGTTGATGTCTCGAGATACGTTCGGTCCCTTCAGGCGTCGTGGTGAAGAGGTTCATTATTATGTTCTTCATCTGATTGATGATGTTGAAGGGGATAGAATTCACAACGACTTCGACAGTAGCAACGAATTCAACGTTCGCGAAAAACTACAGTAAATAATCACTCATGATTTTGATTTGCTTTACATTTTTCCGAGTTATGTGGCCAAGTGATACATCACTACAATGGTGTGGTTGGGTTGGTAGAGAGGTGTTAATAACTTAGTACTGTCAGCCACGGGGACTTTAAATCTCTACGCTATCTGTTAGTAAAGTGTTCAGATAAATGTCTTGTGGTTAAATGTGAACCTGCCTTGAGGGCTTTTAGTCCCTTTCGAACACGGATTGAATTTGTGACGATAATCAGTGCCACTCCATAATAATATAGTCATTTGTCTATACAGATGTAAAGCTTCACATTCTTTCCAATGGAAGCGTGGCCATCTAAAATTTCTACTGTTCTGTGTTTTCTGAAACTCGGTTTCTACGCACGTCGAATTCAACTAGAACCTCACCAACATCGTGGATGGAAAGTAACCTTCTTTCTGCTTCCCGACACCAAGCATTGAATTTATGCAGCAGGAGCTCTAAGGTGAATTCTGCGGTTCAATATAAATGGAACTTATATTGGAGATCACAAATTAAGTTTTTACCCACCTGCTAGTTGACTATTTTGCGATTGATGTTCATTTATATTATAGACATAATGTCTACAGGGCGATTAGAAATTTCACAAACATTTTTAATGAGGGTACGTTGCTTGTACATACTATAAACTCATTCAGACTCATTTACAGAAAGATAGCAACGCAATAGTAAAAAAAAACAGCCTGCTTAATCACTAGGTAACCCAAGTTTTCGTCTTCGCTTTTAAAACACTTAGGGCCGTATTATTCACCTCGGGTTATTTATAACTTCTGATTAAAAACCGGTTTTTCCTGAGGAAAATTAACCAGCAGTTATACATAATCCGAAGTGAATAATACGGCCCTTATTATGAAACAGTCAATTAACCCTTATTCTCTTATTATTCATTTTCAGCTAACTTCTTTAATACGCCGTCACAGCAAACCTAAACCACCGGATAGCAATGCAACACATTCAATAAATTCCACCGCTATATCGTTAGCGAATAATACTCCAAGTCAGAATGAACACAACCACTTACCATCAATCGAAACAAACTGCGAAAACACCACAAACCGCAATATTCATTCCAGTGATATAGAGATAGCAGCCATGGACGGTGATACAAAAACTCTAAACAGTAATGATAACAGTATTGAAGAAGACATCGAGGAAGCCATATCGGCAGGCTCGAGTAACGGAAGAAGTCATGAGCAAAATTCCAAAAGCCAAGATGTGTTAGCGAAGAAACGACAGCTTTTTGATATTGAATCTGGCGATCATTTCACGATTGACGATGATGCACTATCAGGTGGAATGCTGGTGCAGCACTTCCAAATCGAAGAATCGCCTCAAATCGGAGAACCTTTGTCCAAAAATGACGATTTCAACCAACGAACCGAAAATGATGTGTCCGACCTAGACGATCGTAGTCAATTGTATGTTAAAAGCTTAGATTTTAAATCGTCCATTTTAAACTGTGATCCGCGTGATTGCATAAGCTTAGAATCCGCCGTACGCATTATTCAGCCACGTTCGGCTCGTTCAGAGTTTGAAGAAAGTTTCGAACGGGATCATTCTCTAGAAGAAGTAGTCGAATCGAATCATTCTATCGATGTGACATTAAATGATAACGACCTAAGTTCGTTGGACCCAAATATTGACATAAATAATGAGTCGCAAATTAATAAAATTTTGGGCGATTCTAAAAATTCATCGAAAAGTGATAAGAGTCAAAAGAACTTTGATACCGAAACTGAGGAAAGCGATATGAGTGATTTGAAGCGGAAAATCTTATCACTGAACGATAGTTCGAATGTAGCTCTTCTTCCTTTGATAAAAGACGTTTCGCATGAACAAGTTTCAGATCAAGGGATATCCGTTCGGCAAATGGAGCGTATTCAAGGCGATTTTAACAAAGAAGCCCTCGAAGATATCACGGAAGAGTCTGAGAAAGTTTCGCAACGCTGCGACAATGATAACACATCGAATGACTTTGACAGTATTATTAGTTTGAACATGATACAAATGTTGGAAAATAAAGTAAAAGATCTGCAAGAAATTGTTTCTGGAAAAGATGTTTGTCTGGCATCGTTAAGCATGCAATTAGACTCTGCAAACAGGCGAGAGTCGTTTGTAAACAATGAAAATCGTGATTCATTGCGGGACTTGCTAGCGTCTGGACGAGATTCGTGTAGTTTGGTGACCACATCGACCGAGTACCGTACTATTCAAGAAGATTTAGGGCAACGAGTAAGAAGTTATCCCGCCATCAAACTAAATTTTCTAATACAATTTTCTCTTAATTGTTTCAGGTTTTTGATTTTCACACGGAATTAATACATCGCGATCACTTAATTGAGAAACTGACCGATTCACTACAGCAGTCTATGCAAATTCGCGAACAGCTACAAAATCAAAGTGAGAAACTAACATCGGAAGTGCAACAACTGCGAAAACAGCTAACCGAAACGTTAGATGCGATTAAAAAGCCATATTGGCCGCGCGACCAGGAGAGTAGTGCCGGTCAACGTCTATCGGAAATATCAATCGATTTGGTTAGCGAAAGTGACGAAGACTTAGATCGACAATTTTTAACGGATAATGAAGAGAAACTTTCAACATCGAATCGAAATTCAAAAGAGCGACAGTTAAGCGATCCGGGCAATATGGCAACGTTTTCATTTGATAATTTCGATCCCGATATGTTTTGTGTTAGCAAACAAATCGAACAGTTTCAAAAGTATTTAAATCCTGACGAGGTACGAATTTTTTTCATGGTGCAGAAGAAATTTGATGACTTTTTAAGCCAGGAAATTGAAAAATCAAAAATGAAATACGATGGAGAAGTTAAGATTTTAACTGAACAATTAGAAAGTGAAAAGGGGGAACGAGATTTGGAGGTGAGTACAACATATTTGTAGAAAATATTTCGCATTCTGTTTAGAGAAAGTAGATGAGGGGGAACAATATGTAGGGTGAAGGGTAGAATGATAAGGGTACACAGAGGGGGGTATACAGCGGGGGGGGGGGGGGGGGTTTGAGGGTTGAATTTAGGAAAATGGGGTGTAAGAAGAAAAGTAAGGGGTGAGGGAAATCAGCTGCTTAAAAAGGGATAGGTGAAGAGGGGGAAAAGATAGGAGTAGAATTTCAAATTGTATGGGTGTAGTCAGAAGGGAATACCACGCAGGCTAAAAATAAATTTTCTGAGTTTTTTCAATGTGTTGTAGGAGGGGTAGGGGGTAGAGAGGAGGGTGGGGGATAGAGAAAGTAGATGAGGGGTAGAATGATAAGGGTACACAGAGGGGGGTATACAGTGGGAGTGAAGGGTTGAATTTTGGAGTGGTAGGGGTAGAGAGTAGGGTGAAGGATAGAGAAAGTAGATTAGGGGGAACGATATGTAGGGTGAGGAGTAGAATGATAAAGGTACACAGAGGGGGTGGTATACAGTGGGGGGTGAATTTTGGAGGGGTGGGGGGTAGAGAGGTGGGTGGGGGTGGGTGGTGGTGGGTGGTATAGAGAAAGTAGATGAAGGGAACAATATGTAGCGTGAAAGGTAGAATGATAAGGGTACACAGAGGGGGGTATACAGAGGGGGGGGGGTGAAGGGTTGAATTTAGGAGAATGGGGTGTACGAAGAAAAGTAAGGGGTGAGGGAAATCAGTACCACGCAGGTGTTTTGTTTGTTTCTTTTTACTGTCGCTTTTTCGCTTCACTGTTTACTGTCGCTTTTTCGTTTCCGTTTCCGTTTCTGTTTCCGTTTCATCAAATTTCAAATCACAACGTGGCTAAAGAAGTTTTCACTTCAAAAACCGAACTACAGTATTTAAAATAATTAATTCTATAATTATTGCTATTTGTTTAACTGATTGCCACAACAAATTTTCACGAGTAACATTTCCTATTCGACCCACTTGACACAATTGTTTTTCCAGAAATCGCAAACGGTCAAATGTGGTCAAATGAAACATTTTGTCAAACAGCATTTGACCATTAAACTATCTGACACCATCTGACAGCATTTGACAGGCAAAATGGTCAAATATTTGACCGCCTGGCATACAGTGTAGTACTAGCTTTAGGCCCGAACTACATGCACATGGTCGGTTTTTTTTGACTCCGGAGAAAATAGGCTTCGCCTTCCGGAAAGAATAAAAACTATGTCTCACAGAAATGTATGAGATTTTAGCTCGTCGACTATTAAGGTTCGTTTCCATCTCCGCCGTTTGCGGCGCCGACTAGATTCTACATACATATCGCTATCGTCGGGAGTTGACTCAACTTCATCTTTCTCGGCGAGTGCCGATACTAATGTGCCGTGCCTTCGATAAAGGTTGGGTTCGTGCATAAGGCTAAAGCTGCTTTTGTGTCTCGACTAACAAAAACCATTTTATCGGACTTGAATATGGCCTTGAAATTTTAAAAATTCATTCGAGCTTTCAGGCATATTCACGCATACACATATAAAAAACGTATGGCGAGCCCTCATGTACGCAGCAATAAGATACAGCCGCCGTGTCCATGTGAGCTGCCTCCAGTAAAAGAACATATCAAGTGCTTGGGGTGAAACCGACAAGAACTTTCAACTGAATGTTCTGATTAGTTACTGTTATGTGTATTACAAGATTAGCAATAAGAAGAAAAGAAGCTTGTATTGTGGGTCTGTACGGAAACGGTTGATATGTAAAATGTAAATAAAACGTATGTGATATTTCGATGTTGCTATGTAAAGATTCATCTACATATAACGATTGCGAATACTATCAACATTGATGAAGAAGGTTCTTGGTATTATCTTTTCGACGTTAGTTGTTGTTTTATTGTCCTTGGCTTTCCTTTAATAATTCCAACAATTAACAACTTCTTTAAACATTTTGGTTTGTTCCACTCAATGGAAGCAGGTACATAGAGAGATGATTTATTCAGGGAATATAATTTCTCTCTTCTAATTCACGGAACAATTTTATTGAAACCGCGTCAGCATGACGGTCGTATTTGTTCACTACCAATGAATAAAACTAAATATTTGGACTTCTAATCTACACTCTACTCAGATGGCGAGCTTCTATTTTTTCAACCCCTTTTTGCTTTTGTTACTCGAAGCTATTGATTGGATCGAACGTATTTTCATTTATCCATAGACGCTGACTACTCGGACGAGTTCATTTTTACTATTAAACGATTACTGCTCGAGGGAACTGCTTGACTCCGGTCGGTCATCGGTATAATTTTATCCTGATTTATACAATTAGGACCGGAATCTGGTTTGACCGGTGTTGTAGTGCGATTTCTGGGAGTGGGAGGCAGTGCGGTAGGCTCTAAGAGGTAAGGATCTAAGGCCCGGACTACATGGTCCGTTTTTTTTCCGCTCCGGGAAAAAACCGATTCCGGACAGCTTCGACTACACGACTCTGAACCGGCCATGTCGATTGCGTACAGCAAAACCAGCTTGGAAAAATTCCGGACACCCACTTGTAGTCGAGCTCATGCAACTCTATATGTTATTGATATTTAATTCCGGATATGCCGAAAAATTCCTGATCAACCGTCCGGAGAAACCTGTGCATGCTCAGGTTTTTTTCCGGACGTCCGGTTTGTCGGAGTCATGTAGTCGACGAGCCAAAATCTCATACATTTCTATGGGACATGGTTTTCATTCTTTCCGGAAGGCGGAGCCTATTTTCTCCGAATCGGAAAAAAAACGGACCATGTAGTCCGGGCCTAAGAGTCGGTGTCGAGATATTTCCAGTTCTATCAGCTTTTGGTGGTATATTCTCGCCCAGTCTACATTACCATGCGCCATGTCTGAAATTGTCATTTGTTAACACAGTACGATGGTAAATAAAAACAGAATAAGGAAGAGGTTCCACTTGGTTGGTGGACGAGATATCTGGCTTAAGTACGGAAATTAAACAAATGCCGTTCGTTGCAGGATATTCATGCTGTTCCAACTGTATATATGGTATATCTCAACTTCACAAAAATGATCGCTTATGCTCTTTAGCCTTGTACATATAAACACGTTTTATGAAGCCAACAACATTTGCAGGCCGAAATACCATACCATATTTTGTGTCTTTGTCTTTTATGAAATGGTAGTCTGAAATCATCAAGCTGTAATGGTTTAATGTCGCTATTATAGTTCTTCAAAAGTCTCTGCAATCAAAATAGTATTTTCTTTTTACACCAAAAGTTTTAATATATAGTCTTCTGAAAAACGCAAGCCCCATTATTTGTTTCCAAATTGAATATGCTCTTCCCTGATATAAATTTTGCATCCATGTCGGCCATGATAGGGCCCTATTGAGTCATCGATAGACAAAAATTGGAAAGCAGATGTCGCCTGGTCTACCGTTCCCGAATGAGCTCACACTATATTTTACAATTTTCAATAATGTTACAGTAGTATTTACAACATAATTGCTTCTAAAAATTTTTTTGATCCTATTTATTTTCTTGCCAATTATATCACCCCAATTGCAATTTTAATTTCAGATTAATCGGTTAAGACAAATGCTAACAAACGTAAAAAATGGATCTACAGAACTTATTCAACTACGTCAGGAGCTCGAAACTATTCACGCACTTGAAATGGAAAAGCTTCGAACTTATTTTGAGAAAAAATGCGCAGATTTGGAAAAACAGTAAGAGCATACGAATATTTACGAATTTCTTCAGAACAAATTTATTAAATAATATTAATGGTTTATTTCTCAGCTATTCGGAAGAAATATTTTCTCAAAAAAGTCAAAAAAATTCCGCAGATACAAGTTCGGATATGTCCGACCAAGATAATATTCAAAGTGATAATGCGCGACCTCTTGCTAGGGAACTACTTGCAAAACGACGTAGTCGTGAGGAGTTGTATGCAAGTCCTACGCACCGACAAATGACACCAACAACATTGTTAGAAAGTCTTGGCGATATATCTGTAACGGGAACGGTTGCTGATTTTAAGAACTTAGAGAAGGTTCGAACCGAAATATTTATCCTATTTTTAGTGTACTTATTATCAAGGTTTTTATTTTATAGGAGCCTAATATAACAGTGGAAGAACTTAAAGTATTTTATAAAGAAAAAATTCAAGAAATTGGCAAAAGACATGACGAGACTGTTAAAAAGTTAAACGATAAGTTGCGTCGATTCGAATCTAAATATGCCGATGATGAATTTATGGTAATTATTAACTGTTTTGACCTTAACACTTATTTATTAACGAAAATTTCGAATATTTAAAAACAATGCACGCGATTGTAATAGTTGCGAATCATTTCATTGGGTGTAGGTGGACATTGTTTTTGTTGTTTTAACTCTTCGAGAAAATCTTAATACGTAGATGCATCCATACATATGTGCATGGTGCGTCATTCGAAGGGTTGAAGTCATATTTTCTTTTATTAAATAATTTTGCAAATCATCTTCTTGCTTTATATGTTAACATAAATAGTGTGTTGGTTATAGTTTTCACCTAGTTAAATGTTAAATTGGTGTAATTTTTGTACTTGTCTGAATTAAATTTGACGCACACAATTACTTAAATATAACAGCAACATTATTCACGTCGGTAAGTTTATATGTTGCTAAAGCGTAGCTCGTTCAATAAGGAAATAGCAATATGATAGTGCTCAGGTTTAAAAATTTAATCCGGTAGACAAGCTAATGGTTTTTTTTTTCGTTAA